>OX392505.1:6319620-8719620 GCA_947623375.1 Apotomis capreana | reverse complement strand
ATGCAACTCGAAAAACACTTACAGTTAAACATAGAACCTTCCTTCTTTTTCTGAAGTCTGTTAAAAATCAAATAATCCGTAGGTAAGGTAATCTACAATTACATGTTAATTGCTAGCAGAGATATAAGAAAATATAAAAATCTATTGCACATGTCCTAAAGCCGCAAGCTGTAAATTAAATCGGACCATATCTAAGGGAGCTCGAGGGCCGCGACCTCAGCTAATTAAGGAGGAACTGGACGAGACAATAATTGCGCTAATCACGAAATCGTGAACGAAGATGGCCGATTTCCAAGCCGGCTGGCCACTCGCTGACCTTTGCTGCAGTGACGTGTGGACTGTCGATGACACAAGCCTGTAGGGTTTTCTTTTACCCTTACACTTACTACCCTTTTATCCCCTTTCCTTTTTTCCCCTTTAACCCTTAATACCCTTTTATTCTATCAGCCACAGACGTCCACTGCTGAACATAGGCCTCCCCCGAAGTTCGCCACAAAGCGATCCCGTGCTGACCGCATCCCTTGACTCCCTGCTACCCTCACGATGTCATCCGTCCATCTAGTGGGGGTAGTATACGTGGTCGCCATTCTAGGACTTTGCTACCCCAACGGACATCCATTCTCCGGGCCTGCCCATTGCCACTTCAACCGAGCAATCCTGTGAGCTACTCGTATGTCGGTTACCTGGGTTCTTTTGCGGATATACCCAAACCCAATTACGCTTTTATTAGCTTCACTTATTTATGTATTTTATACTAGCTGTGCCCCGCGGTGTTACCCGCTCATCCCACGGGAACACTAAATTTATTCGGGATGAAAAGTATCCTTTGTTCTTTCCCGGGTCTCAAACTATCTCCATACCAAATTTCATCTAAGTCGGTTCAGCTATTTAAGCGTGAAGAGGTAACAGACAGACAGACACACTTTCGCATGTATAATATTAGTATGGATTCGGATCGAATATCCAGTAGAAAATGCATGATATTGATAATTAATATGGTTACCTAAATGTAGGAGTTTGTAATTAATGCTTGGTAATATTAACAACAATAAGCACAAAGGCAGTTTGGAATGAAATAGATGAATGAGTATGAATTGTATTAGCTCTTTAAATCCTACCGTGCTACAGTACTTTTATCTCACGAGCGCGGGTAAGCCATGTTTGTAGGGGTATTGTACATGCACATTGGCTCTGTGTGGGTGAGCTCGGGAGCGCTCAGTGCCGGCTCACCCACAGAGAGCCAATGTGCATGTACATCTACTCACACAAACATGGCTCACCAGAAGTCCGATGCCTACAGCCTACTTTTAGGCTAACAAAAAAAAAAGTAGCTTTCAGATGCACGCATGTGTATGGGACTGTACCGCAATGCGATCTAAGATTATCATAACCGGTCGGGAGCAGCGATTATGCTAATAAGTTAATTACCATCCAGTATAAAGAGCGCATTGTGAGTAAAATGGCTAATTTATTGAGATATCTAGGCTTGCGACACCTAGACTTAAAGTTGATCGGAATACTCAACTTCTTGGACAGGTTTTGCACGTGTATTTGGACGATATTTTTAGTTCAAAAAAACTGAAGTGCAAATATATAAAATTAAGACACCTATGAGGTGCATTGGGGTAATTGCGTAAAAAGGAGTAGGTATTTGGAAAAAAAAACAATAAATACGATATTTAATACGCTGGCAACATTCACGTAAACGCCATCTCATATATATATTTTTATTCCAATTTTCATACAAAATACACTAAATTGCACCCACACATATTACCAAATTATATTTATAGTCTAGAAAATGCGCTAAAAACAGATGTCATATGGCAATAATGAGCATACGTCATATATATTTGCATTATGAAACGTCATGGCAATTTGTCAAGGATTTGTCATGAACGAAATTCAAAACATTGTTTACCGGAATGCTGCTCAATCCTTCGTTTTTCTTGCGAAATAAATACTGAATCCTATTGAAAAACTTGACTTTCATCACTGTGGAGCCAAAAGGCTTTATTATGCACAAAATAAATGAAATTTGCGGATTTTTTAGTCCTGTTGCCTCTTTGTTTACATCAGTGACATTCACTAACTTTATTTAATATTTTCTTCGGTTTCCGCGACTGTCACACATTTAAATAAAACAATTTAAACGGATTATATCGCGTATATTAATTATTTGAGCCTCCCTGACGTTTCAGTACCTTTACAGATACCGTTGTCAAAGGTTGACTGAGAAAAACACAATTTTTCTCTGTCAAAGTTACATTTGTGCAAACTACCCATTTTGTAAATATTAATTTAAAAATAAAGGCGTTCATACATGCCAGATGGGCCTAATGTGTAAAGACAGTTACACATGTGCCAGAAGGGCATTTATTATTTATTTAAAATATCTACCAGCGGTTCACTAAAGGCTTACTGAGGAGAAAGAACCGCCAAAGAAAACTCCCAGATTGCCTTATTTATTACTATAAAATACTTTTAAACAAAAACTCTACATATGCTACTTTTAACACTAATTTGTTTTACACCGTTCGAGGCCCAAGGTTTCCAGTCTTATGTCTTGCTTGATCCTTGATAAGATGTACAACAGGATCCCAAGCCGGTGGTAATGACAAACCATCTTCTCTATTGAAATTGGGATATTTTTTGATTTCAATAGCCTCGCGCAACATTCTGGGAAAATATCGTTTCTCTCTGGCAAGGATTGAAGTGTTATCAAACTTAATTGAATGGTTTGGTTTGTCCATGACATGCTCGCAGACTGCAGACCTGTTGCAACGACGGTGCTTGACATCAGCTACATGCTCCTTAACCCGTGTAGCTATACTACGTTTCGTTTGGCCAATGTATGACAGACCACACTCGCAGTCCAGCTTGTAAACACCAGCACTCTGCAGAGGGATGCTACACTTCACGGGCCTCAGGTATTGAGACATCTTCTTCATCGGCTTGAAATATGTTTTAATGGAAGCCCGTTTCAAGATGTTTCCAATCCTATCCGTGACCCCTTTCACATATGGCAGGACCGCAGGTTTACGCTCGACTGTAGGAGTCTTCACACGGGGTTTCTGGTTGAGGCGTGGTATCTTGAGCCCATTGGCCCAAAGCGCACGCTTGACATGCTGTAGTTCATCAGTCAAATGTTGGTCGTCACAGATTCCCTTGGCTCTCTGAAACAAAGATTTACCCACTGTAGCAAGTTGACTAGGATGGTGATGTGATTTGCCATTTAAATACCTATCAGTGTGAGTAGGCTTTCTATAAACAGTATGACCTATTGTATTATCAGACCTTCTCAACACACTGACATCTAAGAAGGCTAGTGAATTGTCATTTTCTAACTCCATTGTAAACTTTATTTTCTCATGAATGGAGTTTAAATGGTCTAGGAAAACTGAAACACTAGATTTAGGTAAAATAGTAAAGGTATCATCTACGTATCTTTTAAAGATCCTCGGCTTGACAGGTGACGATGAGAGTGCTTTCTCCTCGAAGTCCTCCATGAAGATATCGGCGACAACAGGAGATACTGGAGACCCCATAGCCACACCATCCACTTGCACGTAGAATTCACCATTCCATAGCATATAGCCAGATGTAAGGCAGTGTTCTAATAATTCAGCATATTCCATTTCCATATTCTGTTCACGTAGCCTCCTCCTCACAATATTGATGCAATCCTGTACTGGTAGGCATGTAAAGAGGGACTGGACATCAAAACTAACCATAATTTCATTATCAGTTAGTATCAGATCTTTAATTTCAGTGATGAAATGGTATGAGTCCCGTGTGTATGCCTGCGTCTTTCCCCGCAACGAAGAAAGAACCCCAGCTAGGTACTGAGCCAAGCGATAGGTGGGAGCATCGATTTGACTCACTATAGGGCGTAGAGGCGCATCTTGTTTGTGTATTTTTGGCAAACCATACAACTTTGGTGGCAACGGGCAGGAGGGAACTAAACTTTTGACATCTAGATTAAGGCTCTTGGAGTGCTTGCTTATTAGCTCAGTAGTAGATTTTAACACTTTCGCAGTCGGATCACGTTTCACAGGCTTATATGTTGATACATCCGACAATAAAGCTGTTATTTTCTGATTGTAGTCATTGGTGTTCATGACAACCGTTGCATTTCCTTTGTCAGCTCGAAGAATGGTTAGGTCTGGGTCCTCACGCAAGGTCTTGAGCGCGTGAAATTCAGTTTTTGCTAAGTTAACTTTCGGTGGC
This sequence comes from Apotomis capreana, assembly GCA_947623375.1. Classification (NCBI taxonomy): domain Eukaryota; kingdom Metazoa; phylum Arthropoda; class Insecta; order Lepidoptera; family Tortricidae; genus Apotomis; species Apotomis capreana. The sequence continues at coordinate 8,715,390 of OX392505.1, read as the reverse complement.
TTTGCCTTTCGTAAAACAGACGAAACGTCTTGGCGAATTGCCTCCAAATCTTCCTTTCGCATTTGATTTTTCACCAGACAATCTTCTACGCCGACTATAATATCTTCGAACGGGATAGTACGCGGAGCAATAACATAATTCAAGCCTTTTTCCAAAACTTCTATCTGAGCGGCGGAAAGTTCTTTGTCGGAGATATTTTTCACGATCTTTGCAGTGTTATTGTGATGTGACGTTTGGTTCTGGTTTGACAGGTCCGTTCCGTTACTTCCACGAAACGTTCCGTTCCCACTGCGCTTCGATTTCAATCTGTCAAACTTAGCATTTTTCTTACGCGTACAACATTCAAATTTCGACGCATAACGTCTATTGCCTTGTTCAACAATTTCTTTGAAATCACCATCGGTCAAAATTTTCCGTAATTCATCACTCTTTTCCTTAATCTGTTGTTCTAATTTATGTGCTGAGTAACGGGTATTATGGATCAGTTTGCACAATAACTTTATACTCGCCTGGCGGAGAATGCGATCACTACCGAAAATGTCCTTCTTCGGTGCTATCTTCACGCATGTAGGAATAAGATCTTCATCACGGCATCTTTTAAGGAAATTCAATGAACTTCTAGCTCGTGCGAGTCCCGTCCTGAGGTTTTCATACCGCCTGAGTTGGTTTGCTACATCCAGTCCGTACTGGTGTACATAATATTTTCTTCGGTTTCCGCGACTGTCACACATTTAAATAAAACAATTTAAACGGATTATATCGCGTATATTAATTATTTGAGCCTCCCTGACGTTTCAGTACCTTTACAGATACCGTTGTCAAAGGTTGACTGAGAAAAACACAATTTTTCTCTGTCAAAGTTACATTTGTGCAAACTACCCATTTTGTAAATATTAATTTAAAAATAAAGGCGTTCATACATGCCAGATGGGCCTAATGTGTAAAGACAGTTACACATGTGCCAGAAGGGCATTTATTATTTATTTAAAATATCTACCAGCGGTTCACTAAAGGCTTACTGAGGAGAAAGAACCGCCAAAGAAAACTCCCAGATTGCCTTATTTATTACTATAAAATACTTTTAAACAAAAACTCTACATATGCTACTTTTAACACTAATTTGTTTTACACCGTTCGAGGCCCAAGGTTTCCAGTCTTATGTCTTGCTTGATCCTTGATAAGATGTACAACAGGATCCCAAGCCGGTGGTAATGGCAAACCATCTTCTCTATTGAAATTGGGATATTTTTTGATTTCAATAGCCTCGCGCAACATTCTGGGAAAATATCGTTTCTCTCTGGCAAGGATTGAAGTGTTATCAAACTTAATTGAATGGTTTGGTTTGTCCATGACATGCTCGCAGACTGCAGACCTGTTGCAACGACGGTGCTTGACATCAGCTACATGCTCCTTAACCCGTGTAGCTATACTACGTTTCGTTTGGCCAATGTATGACAGACCACACTCGCAGTCCAGCTTGTAAACACCAGCACTCTGCAGAGGGATGCTACACTTCACGGGCCTCAGGTATTGAGACATCTTCTTCATCGGCTTGAAATATGTTTTAATGGAAGCCCGTTTCAAGATGTTTCCAATCCTATCCGTGACCCCTTTCACATATGGCAGGACCGCAGGTTTACGCTCGACTGTAGGAGTCTTCACACGGGGTTTCTGGTTGAGGCGTGGTATCTTGAGCCCATTGGCCCAAAGCGCACGCTTGACATGCTGTAGTTCATCAGTCAAATGTTGGTCGTCACAGATTCCCTTGGCTCTCTGAAACAAAGATTTACCCACTGTAGCAAGTTGACTAGGATGGTGATGTGATTTGCCATTTAAATACCTATCAGTGTGAGTAGGCTTTCTATAAACAGTATGACCTATTGTATTATCAGACCTTCTCAACACACTGACATCTAAGAAGGCTAGTGAATTGTCATTTTCTAACTCCATTGTAAACTTTATTTTCTCATGAATGGAGTTTAAATGGTCTAGGAAAACTGAAACACTAGATTTAGGTAAAATAGTAAAGGTATCATCTACGTATCTTTTAAAGATCCTCGGCTTGACAGGTGACGATGAGAGTGCTTTCTCCTCGAAGTCCTCCATGAAGATATCGGCGACAACAGGAGATACTGGAGACCCCATAGCCACACCATCCACTTGCACGTAGAATTCACCATTCCATAGCATATAGCCAGATGTAAGGCAGTGTTCTAATAATTCAGCATATTCCATTTCCATATTCTGTTCACGTAGCCTCCTCCTCACAATATTGATGCAATCCTGTACTGGTAGGCATGTAAAGAGGGACTGGACATCAAAACTAACCATAATTTCATTATCAGTTAGTATCAGATCTTCAGATCTGATCAGAGATTTTTTAGTATCAGAGACAACGGTATCTGTAAAGGTACTGAAACGTCAGGGAGGCTCAAATAATTAATATACGCGATATAATCCGTTTAAATTGTTTTATTTAACTTTATTTATTTAAACTTTATTGCACAAAAGAAAAACTTAACGTACTAAAGGCGGACTTAATGCCATGAGGCATTCTCTACCAGTCAACCTTAGGGCAAAGCAGAGAAATTGTAGGCGGTGCATCAAACAACATAATTACATATAATAAAAATACTCATACTAGGTAACTTAACATAACTTTCAACGCCATTTACCAAAAATTAGTCGTCACCCGTAAAAAAAGTACCACTAAAAATCCGCAATATGACGTGGGTTGAAAAACAGCCTGTGGCTATAATTATATGTATACAATTGATCGAACGAGGTTTTTCTTTAATTAAGAAATATATTGTATATATTTTTTGGAAACTAGTTAGACACTGGTTCAAATCCAGCCAAAGTCTAAATTTTACACTGGCGACGCTTAATAACTTTGGGCATACAATTCGGAATCAAGACGTAGCGTAGTTTCCTCTAATATTTTGGCAAGTACCTCTGATACGTAAAAACATACAATGATGGACATGGACTCATTATAATTAAATTCGATTAAATCCAATTAGCTTTGCCAGTGGCACCACTCCCACGGCTCACCGTACGTAATACGTCCGTAATGGATGGCGTGGCGGCGCAACAATGTATTGAAACAGGTCTGTCTGCAATCCATAGAATTCATAGAAGAAGTAAAGCTTCTAAGAGCCCTTATTCCTTTAAAAAAAAAAAACATATTATGACAATTATATTGATAATTTCAACCAGCTTGTTGAAGTGAATAATACTTTACCCTGAGTTCTAGACATTAACATAGCTATTTAATGCTTTCATTACGTGCAGTCGAAAATAAGTTGATTTTTTACAATTTTGAGAAGTTTTCGAAACAAAAATTATCAATCGAAAATAGAAACTGTAGGTTTCAAATATATAACAATAAATGGCAATGGCAGCCCTGTTCAAAGTATCGTATCGTTGATATTATGCTTATATACTTTCTTTATGATTATGTTAAGAAACATGTTTGATCATAAAGAAAAAAAATCTAAAACAATTAGCGTTTTTGAACGGATAAGGAGCCTTAAAAGTCATATCGAAATAAAACTTTTCATTCCAGAATAACTGCTGTGGAGTCTATATTGTACTCTCATTGGAATTACATTACCATATTGACTTTGATTTCCAGACAGTCATCATTTATTATTATATTTATTGTTTCAGGTAAGTGTTGCATCACAGGCTTGAATGGAGAGTCAGTGTATGTGGTATGTATTGAAAGCATGTCTCTTATTATACAAACTATGCTGCCTCACTTATATAAGTTATTTATACTATTTTTATGGGTTATCTTTATTTGGTTGGTGGATTTGTAGTCTATTATAGCACTGCCTATGCGTAGCTCTTCCCCCTTCGTCGTTATAGGCGCAAAATTTCTTTGTCAATAGGGGATGCGACTGATGTTGAATTGTACAACATAGTGTAGTTATATGAATAAAGTTAGCTCAATATATGTCATGAAATAAAGATTTTTTTTTTCTTGAAATATGTGGCAATAATGGGTACGCAAATTTTATGTCTTTTTTTTTTTATCCAAAAGACATTTTGAATTTGTTTTCAGAATCATAATTTAACATAACAATAATTGTAAGACAACCATGAACTTAAACGCAATTTTTCACGGTGAAAATGGCAAATTACTTATTGTCTCCATACAAATATTGGTACCCAACCCACAGATGACGTCATATAATATGTAGGTAGGCCATTTTTATGGAGCGGATTTTTAGCGCTCTGTAGGAATGTTGAACTTTGACGGTAATTTCTGACTTTTAGAGCAGTCTAAGTGTAGGTACTTAGATAATATTTGATCCCAATAAAAAATAGAATATAGAATCGATTGACATCCTCAAAAATTATTTTAAAAAATGTCAAAATATTTTATTAATATGGACCATTTGTCAGTGAGCACATCGGCATCCTGGACTTCTTTCAAAAGAATATTGAGCAAACCGAGTGCTCGAGGTGTAGGGGAGTTGCGAGCGTGGCGCGTGCGCGTGCCTTCCGGAAGCACAAATAACTGAAGCCGGCGCCGGACACCTATACGCATATAATTCATTGGCACAAAAAGACGCATAGATCCAAGTACCACTGGAATATCTATCTCATTCTTTAGGATCTTACTATACAGAATAAGAAGATTTCGCTTACGTCTATACTCTAGTGTATTACATCCCACCATGCCCAAGACAAATTTAGATGGATACAGCAGAGGGTAATATCCGTACACTTTCCTGTAGAGAAATCTACAGAACTGCCTCTGCACCCTCTCAAGCATAACTATGTACCTTGTTTGCCAGGGATCCCAGACAACCGAATTGTATTCCAATTTAGAGCGTACGTAGGCATTGTATAGTCCGACAACAACGCCAGGATTTTTAAATTGTGAGGCTACTCGTATTATGAAGCCCATAGTTTTACTTGCACTCTTACAGGTTGTCATAATATGTTTATGGAAATCAAGCCTGGTATCAAGCTCCAAGCCTAGATCCTTGATGCTGTCAACTCTTGCAAGATTAATACCATTAAGGGTATAGATTGCCGTGACTGGCTCCGTCGACCTAGAGAATGTGATCACTTGACATTTAGAGGTGTTGAAAGGCAACTTATTCGCTTTACTCCATTTAGCAACTGCTGTAATGTCATCTTGTAAGGTTTGACAATCACTGGCATCCGAGACTGAATGGAACAATTTTAAATCGTCAGCAAACATGAGACAATTCGATGTTGACAGCACCTGAGGGAGGTCGTTAATCATAAGAAGAAAAAGAAGTGGTCCGAGCGTGCTCCCCTGGCTGACACCAGAACGTGTATAATATTCCTCTGACTCGTGTGACAACAGCTGAACATATTGCCTACGGTCCCTAAAATAGTCGGCGAAAAATCTCAGAAGGTTCCTAACAAAACCTAATTCGACTCAACGAGATCAAACGCTTTCTGAAAATCAAAAAATGCAGCATCAACCTGACACCCTGCGTCCATTTGCGCCGCTACATAATCAACAAAACGCAACTGGTTAGTCTGATAAGTTCTTAATAAGCTCCGTGAGTAGTACAAGAACGTATAAGCAAGGAACCGTAAGAACACCCAACGATACAAAATGTTCCCTGCAAGAGATCCACGGAGGAATTCTCACAATAGTCCTTATTGCCCGTTTCTGAGCAGCTAGGGCTCTATTTATGTTATATTGGAAACTATTTCCCCAGAACATGATGCTGTAGCGCAGTCTCGACTCGACTAAAGCAAAGTAAACTATTTTTAGTTGATCAGTCGTGAGTTCCTCTCTGAGGCTTCTCAGAGCGTAACAAGCTGAATGTATAGAGTTTTCAACAGCATCCAACTCATGTTTCCAATTTAACCCTGGATCTATGTATACACCAAGAAATTTAACTTTATTAGTCACGTCCAGGGAAGAGCCGTTTAAGACTGCTTTAATCTTGTCCGTCTTTTTTGAGTTATGACTAAATAGCATGATTTGGGTTTTACCAGAGTTGAGCCGTAAGTTATTTATGTTAAACCATGTCTGGAAAGCCACCAATGCATTATTGGTTAAGACATTAAGCTCTGATATACTATTTGCTGAGACAATTGAATTATTGAAAGCATGAAATAACTATTTTACTATCTAGAACTCGGGGAAAAGTATTATTTATTCACTTCAAAGAGTTGGTTGAAATGAAATAAGTATTTGTTATAATATGAAAAAATAAATTTTATAAATTATGTAATATTTGAGTAGGTAGGTAACATTTATAAGTGTAGGTTTGATTTTAATCCAAAAAACGTCTTGAACGCGTTTGGGAAAATATTTTATACGGGAAATGTAAGGCTCAAGCCACACAGAAAAGACGCGTCGCGGACGAGGAAAGACGGTGCGAGGGTGCGACTTTTTAACCTACTTCAAAAAAAGGAGGAGGGTTCTCAATTCGATTGTTTTTTTTTTTATGTTTGTTACCGGTGAACCGATTCTGATGATATTTGAAAGCTGGTTTTTCACAAAAAAATGTTTTGTAAAAAAGTGATTATAATTTGAATCACTATAAAGCAAAAAAAAAATAACAAAAAAGAAGCGCCTTCAAAAAAAACTGAACATCCAAAAATAACCCGATCATGTACAGATTACATTTGAGTCACCTTTGGAAGTCTGTGGCAAACCTCACGTAACCTTGCGGCGCATCTGTTTTAATAGTAATAATTGAGTGGTTTGGCACCGACTTCAAAAGGTGATTCAAATGTAATCTGTACATGATCGGGTTATTCAAAGTTCATACTAAATGTATAGAAGCGTCGCGACGCAGCGAAGACGCGTCGCCATCGCGCTCTATTATATGATATTCGTTTTTATTCTAGTTTTGTTGTGTTGGAAACTAACACTTAGGTTAGACTCAGGCTTGGCTTTCAGTATTATACGAGTTAGACGAAAAAATCGTAGGTATGCGTACCAGACGAACGTCATACTTGACAGCGTTCGCAATTTTCTGCTTGTCACAAATGGTAAAGTCACAAAAAATAAGAAAATCATGATCATGGCCTTTATTTAATTTATTTCTGTGTTTTAAAATAACATCCTTGAGACGTCCCATTCGTTCAAAAACGATATAATCATATATTTGTAAAGCAACTCCCAAGAAACAAGATCGCAGTGGAACTATCGTTAGCCTTTATAGCCTAGCAAATGTCGGTTCGACCCAGCAATAGTGGTGCTACAAACAGCTTTCATACGTCATATATTTATATTAGAAACGTCTATAGCTATTTGTCAAGGATTTTTTCAGTAACCAAATTCAAAACATTGTTGCGAGCAGCACTCCGGTAAACAATGTTTTGAATTTGGTTGAGGATTGAGATCCTTCATTCTTCTTGCGAAATAAATACTGAATCCTATTGAACAAACCTTGACTTCCATCACTGTGGATAGTGGCTTTATTATGCGAAAAATACTTGAAAGTAGCGGAATATTTAGTCCTGTTTCCTCTTTGTTTACATCAGTTACATTCACCGACTTTCAACCTCAGTTACCAAAAATTTGTCGCTGCCAGTAAATTAGTACCACTAAAAATTCGCTATATGGCGTGGGCTGTAAAAGCCGCAACAGACGAACATACATAGTCTGTTACGCCTTTTAAACCCCCTGTGGGGTTATACAAAGAACCATTGACCAATTCGGTTATCAACTCGAAACGACTATCGCGAATCGGTTGGCCTGTTCCGCGAACCGTCGCCTAAGCGTGGTTTACGCATGGTGGCTCCATGTTTACAAACAGTAATATTGTTTACACGGCCGCCTGAGTCGCCTGACAGCCGGGCTGGGTGCAGCCGGCAGCGTCATACGCGTCGGCCGACGTCACAGACTGCCGTGCTGCGCTGCGGTAAAAAGGAGTATCTTACTATAAGTTCAATAATGAGATACGACCATTTATAAAGACCAGCCGCTTCCGACCGCCGCCCAATCCCAACCCATTGCGTTTAATTTACAATAGATCGTACCGCAATTGATAACCACAAATGTTTTTAATCTACGCCTTTGATATTCATGACTGCCTTGAGAACCATCAACGAAACGACAGTCTTGAGTTTTTTTGATAAATACTAAAATTCGTTCTTGCATGACGTCGTTATCAATAGACAATTGCGTGTTGCGATTCTAAGCAAATTTTTTGAACTAGTTGTTAACGATTTTAATATTTGACGTCAAGAAGGCGTGTCGAGATATCAACAGTTATTTCTATTTTTAAAACTAGGTCGAAGTTCAAACTGTCGGTATTTTTCCATTTAATGTTAAAGTATTGTGGTTATTCCATAATATATGATTCTCGTGTTTCGTGACCAGAAGATATTAACACGATGTACCGAACGTCATGTTTAACCGATCATATTGACAAGGTGACCTATGATTTAATTGGTAGGGGTCTGTAAACTCTGACTCACATTTATGTGCATTATTGCAAGTGAGCAATTACCTAACTAGCATACACTCGTATTACGTGTTTTTTTATTAATCTATCTAATCAACTATCTTACGTCGATCAAGGCCAAACATTGATTGTAATAATGCATTTGTGTGTTCATTGAATTGTCAAGAAATCTGAAGGCCAAGGTCGCAAGTCTCCGAAATCGTGCATTCCGATGAAAAACCATACTATTAAAGTAAAAATAACATTTAAATTAATAATAACGAAATATAAATTAGTAAAGAGTTAGATTAAGTTGTTGGAAAATACGAAACCAAAGATAATGTTGCATTTGCGACATGAGAAGAGAGAGGACAAGGGGAATTTAATGTGAAAAATGTCGCATGGGTGAATCTTGATAAAGCTCAAGAGTTTGACGCCATAGTCGAAATATCTGCAATAGTATAAAAAACTAAAGAACGAAGAAAACTTAATAATAGTGGGCCGAAACGCAATTAAACTTTAAATTGGCCATTTAGGAACAGGTATCGTGGCGCCGCCACGGGCCGCGTGTGACAGCCATGAGAACAAATGGCCTATAATATTGCTAATGGATATTAAACAAAATAATATGCGTATTAATATTATGATGATGCATTTCTTTCTCAAAGGCTTTATTACACTTGGCTAAATTAAGCATCCTAAGTGAGGGATGTAGCAATACGATGGAGTGAGATGGAGTTATCTCCATACGTGTCTCACATATTGCTGCATCCCTCTCGTTAGTGACTAATTTAAGAAAGTAATATTGCCGCATTAGGCTGCCTGTCCACTAAAGCGGAGAAAATGAACCAACCTGCACCTCCAGCCCGACTAGCTCAACTACTCTCCACAGCTTTTGTCGCGCAACATAGCCTCGCCCGTCACTCTTTCACAGTACAGCGAAGAAAGAGATGGATAATATTTCTCACTCGCGACTATTTCTCGCGCGAGATGACCTGTCTGTTTCTGTGCAGTAGTGTGAGAGAGATAATGTCGCTATTTCGCGCGACAAGAACCGCGAAGCATAGTTGTGGTAGACGGGCAGGCTGCGTCTTTGTGAAGCCTAAAAGAAGTGCATTTAAATCTGAGGAATGTGATTGGTCCTTTAAGAGTCGGGTAGGACGCCGGTATTTGTCGGGTTTCATAAAATTGACTGGACCAACGTCTTTGAAGGTACGGCATTGAATAATTTAAAATCTGTGCAAAACTATTATATTGCACTCGTGGAAATTTGCTACTGAAATTCATGCTTATAATGACGTAGCGATAGTTGTACTTGAAATGATTTGAAAGCTACACGATGATTAGGTAAAGCCGGTCCTTTAATTGTAGAGAATCAAGAATGTCACTTGTGTGTTGTCCACAGGGGTTACCTTTGTTTTGTGAAAATATGTTTGCCAAAAAATCACTTTCCAAAAAAAATATATCGTCGAATTTAATTTGCCAAATTAACTTTTCGCTAATAATTGTTACGCACACCTAATGTTTGGATTTGTATCGTCAAACTTTTGTACACGTTGGACTTTCTGGACACATTTTTTTTATGGTGTTATCGTATAGAATACGCTAAAATAATCGTGTTTTGTATGCGGGTGCTGCGGGGAGAGCAGCCCTTCCGCCCTTGCGTGACAAAGCACGGCCGCCCGTACTCCGCTCCGCAGTTGTCACGGCGAACCCTCGTTGCTCTCCCTCCGCGTCTCCGGCTTAACAAAAACACTCTAGGGTGCTCTGTGTCGGTACCCGTCCTAACCAGCAAGAGCCCTATGCTCGGACTTTCGCAGCTTAATTATATCGTACATATAATATAACATTTCAAAACTACTACAATCCACCATCCAATTATAATCCACCATTTATCTTGGTGATTATCAATTTTAGAAAAAAGTTGCCCATACAAAAACACGCTTAATTCAGCGTATTCTATACGATAACATCATAAAAAACACATGTCTTAATGACACCCATCGAAATCTTTTGAAGTCCCCGGCCCCACTTTATTCATTCGACTTTAAATGTTTATTGTCTAATATTGCTAAAGTTGCTAAAAGACCAAACGCCTAAATGTAATTGTTCGTAGTAATATTTTGCTGAATGAAAATTTGACGAAATATTGCGTATTGAAATTATGCCAAAGATTGCATTGGCGAAAAAAACAGTTGCTAATGTTTCTTTGGGTGATGAAATTTGACCAAAACAATTTTGGCAAAATGGCAGGATGGTCCACGGGTATTGTCACTATCAATGATTCAAACATTTTTAAGTATGCTAATTTTCTTGAAACGTCTAATAAATACTTGAATAGTATTTTTAAATATTTGATGTTATCTAATCGATCAGAAATGTCTTGAAGTGAAATTAAAATAGTACAGAAAATAAAAAAAAGCTATCTTGAAAAAATACTTAGATTTGAATGCACTTGTTTTGGGCTTCACAAAGACGCAGCCTGATTGGTTCATTTTTTGCGCTCCGCTTTAGTGGACATGCAGCCTAACTGTCATTTTTATGTATGTATGTATCTATGTATCTATGAAAACACTTTATTGTACACAACAAATGGTTATAAATACATTGATAACACATGAAACATGTACAAAGGCGAATCCCTATTAGGGATCTCTTCCACTTAACCTTAGAGCAATTGAAGGAATGGGTATTTGAAGAAAATAGGCAAACTACACTGCGTACAAACGAGATATCTATATTCCTTTTCCTACTTAATAAAACTATGAGTACATAAACTAAGTAATAATACACATATATTTATACTATTTATAAAATATATATCTTCATATAATAACCGCGTCATCAAACGTTCTATGGCTTGCTCTATCAACATCTCATTTGGTGCGTTCTTAATAAAGCCATGATATATAAGGCACGCGGTTATTTATGAAAATCATCAACAAATTATAACACCTCGAAATAAATCGGAGCTAATGGTAGACGGACAGGAGGAAAATGCCACGTCGGGCATTCGAATTGCCCTATCTGTATTGAAATTAAAGGTCGCTTACGTCTTTATCGAATGGCATGGTCAAACGGTGACCGCCTCGCATTCCGACCTCCAAGCTTTATGTGTGTATGTGTGTAGGTATATTGTGTTATATGTTAATACAACTAGCGTGAGTCGAAAGGCGGCCGACCTTGGGACTTGAATATTGGCGAGGGGCGACACGTGAAATAATGAGTGCGTAATATATATATTACATATATTGTTAGTAATTATTATAGTGTAACTATCATCTTCATTATTAACATATCTCTTCATTATTACCTTGCATTATGCAAAAGTATACCAGTATATGTATATGTTTTTTTACTCTCGTGTCTTCGTCATAAGTACCAAAAACATAACTTGTCAATGTCATACAAAGTACGATATAGATATGGCACTTTCATTACCCGCATTTTCCCCATAAGAAATAGATAATGAAGCCATGAAAACTGTAAAAGTTACATTTATACAAAAAATATATTACCATAAATTAGTTCGCTAATAATAGCCCTTATTTTCGTCTTGATTCCTTCCTCCTGTTCATCGACTGCTCTCCATATCCTGGGTTGGTGGAGTGGCAACCATCCGCATTTTTTACGATTTGTACTTATTTCATTTAGTGCAATAAAGATTAATTAAATAAATACTCCCACTTAAAGTCTAACAGCTGGTTTAATACATTTACTGAGAACGTTAGTAAACATTCTACCCGAATCACCAAGCAACACAGAGCAGTGTACTCTACACGTGTCTAGTACGAGACGTGTTGTGTTTCGCTCATTCGCTCCACACGTGTTACCTATGCTCGTGTCGTCTTCATGAAAAAAAAACCCTCACTTATCGTATTTGTTTTAATTCAGAATCTTTGTCTTTTTCTTACTTGTTTGTAAAGTCATCTAAGAGCTTATAAATAACATAGTTGGACTATTTACTGAACTGACGGTCGTTACATTTTCATTTAGTTTAACGCCCATCACCGTGTCTAATTTAACTTGTGATTTAATAATACAGTCTCTGAGCATGGCTTGTATAATTTTCAAAAAAATCAACGTAAACTCGTAAACATTATAAAACAATTAAATTGTTAATCTTTATAATTGCCTATTGCGGTTATTTGCCGGGCTTATTTCTCCATTCAGCCATTTGAATATTAGAATTAGAAGGAAAATTGTCATATAAAATTATAATTACGCAGGGCATTGGTACAGTAGAGAATTTAAAGGAGAACTGTATGCACTACATATATCCGTAACAAGATTTACTATGACTCTAAAATCTTTCTTCCTTCCTTCCCTTTCCTATTTGGGAATAACTATTATCGTATCTACGCGTAATGAACTTTGCCTAGCAACCTGGCGATAATATTTAACCTGTCATTCTGTATAATCACAGTAAACCCAAAAATACCAGTAATCACGCAGAAACCCATCAAAATTAATAAACTATTGATAGAAATCCCAAGTTACCTACACCGACTTATATCGGGGGGCACGGCAGTGCCCCCGCCAAGTCGAGGGCGAAGCAAACACTGCCGTACCATCCTTTACTGGAACCATTTCGCCGCATTTTCAGGCCCCTATTTGAGCACCTCTGGATAAGACCAGAACGCAGAAATTTTCGTCATCCAGTAAGCTATAATCACATTACTTAAAATCCAAAATTTCAAGTCTGTAGGTCATTTAGTTCCGAAGTTAAGCGAAAGCAAAGTTTCGCATTTACGACACTCATTCACTCACTCACTCACTCATGATCATCAGTAAAGAAGTAGTACTTCCCATAAATTCAGAGAGCTGAAATTTGGTACAGAGTTAGGGTTTAATGGCCACATAAAGCGAAAACTATAAAAATTTGCCAAGTGCGAGTCCAACTCGCGCATGAAGGGTTCCGTACCATAAAACAAGTTTGTTGTATGGGAGCCCTTAAATGTTTATTTTTTTTTTTTTTAGTATTTGTTGTTATAGCGGCAATAGAAATAGATCATCTGTGAAAATTTCAACTGTCTAGCTATCACCGTTCTTGATATACAGCCTGGTGACAGACGGACGGACGGACGGACAGACGGACGGACGGACAAACGGACAGCGAAGTCTCAGTAATAGGGTCTCGTTTTTACCCTTTGGGTACGGAACCCTAAAAACTAGGATAATCGAAGATCTGGAGTACTCTGATTAGAAAACACAAGAGCCCAACCAAACTATTAGAGATCGACATACCGCCTTTACAAAAAATATTCAACTTGTTGTGTTCGGTTGGCCGCCGTCGCGACTGATCGTCTCTCCTGATGATGGATCGCGTAACGATTCGAAACATGTCGAGCGTTATTCGATTTCTACGACGTGAGTAAACCCGTTTAAGTATTTTAATATTCAACTTGGTGGGCCGCTTCATTTGATGTCAAAAATCCAAGGTCTGAAGTATTTTGACGACGCGTTTGGCTCGGTTTGTAAACACCTGACTACTGAGCCGGCGGTCCCGGGTTCGAGTCCCGGCCAGGGCAAATATTTGTGTGATGAACTCGAATATTTGTGCTTGGGTCATGGTTGTTCTATGTATTTAAGTATATATTTATCTATATAAGTATGTATATCGTCGTCTAGTACCCATAACACAAGCCTTCTAGAGCTTAATTTGGGACTAGATCGATTTGTGTGAGGTTGTCCGATATTTATTTATTTATTATTTATTTGATGAAGAACCCTCAGCTGGTCTCAGCTATATTAGAGATATGGTAATTCCCCCTTCTACTATTGGTACATAAAAAAATCGACTGTCATTGCAAAAATCCAGCGTAGTGGGATACTTACATCTAATTTAATCTAGCCTATAGCGTCCCACAGCTGGGCGGGTTACGTATTAAAATCCCGAAAATTCATAATACGTACAGTTGAAATACCGATGGTCAAAATACCGAAAGTTCAAAAAGCCGATATTCGATAAACCGAAGCTTCATAATCCCGAAATTTTTAAAATCTTGAAATTTTATAATCCCGAAAGTCAATGAGCACTTTAAAAGTGTCAGGACACTAAACTAATCTGACTTTTCCGTGGAACCGATCTGCTCCGGTGCTGCGGGATGTTCAGCCCCTCCGCCCTAGCGTAAGAAAGTGCGGCACCTACGCTCGCCTCCGCAGCTTCGGCTTTTTGGTCACCTTCGGCGACCAGCCTCAGCCACTGCGCCTCACTTGATGCCCGCACTTTCTTACGGCGGCCGGGGGCTGCCCTCCCTCCGCGCCTCCGGGCTTTTATATACACTCTAGGGGTAGGGCAGACAAGACCACGTGGAATCGGGGTTGGAAAAGGAAAGAGTCCGGGAAAGTGGGAAATTAAGTATGACACTAAATATTCGATATTATGATAAAATATTCTGTCATGGACTGCCAACCAAACCGAACTTGTCTGGAACCGAAGCTGTCAACGCTCGCCTCCGCAGCCTCGGCTTTTTAGTCACCTTCGGCGACCAGCCTCAGCCGCTGCGACTCGCTTGATGCCCGCACTTTCTTACGCTAGGGCCACAGTATAATAAAGAGTACTGTACTAACGTACTAGGGCGGAGGGGCTGCACATCCCACAGCGCCGGAGCAGATCGGTTCCATCGAGTTCACTTATAAATAGTAAGTATAGTAGTAGGCAAGTAGGTTACGTAATTTAGTTTAATATTCATTGTATAAAATAAACATTAGAATCTGTAAGACTACAGAAATACGAGATAATTCTCGAGAGTTTAAATAATATTCCGGATTACAACCTTCAGGCAGGATCATAGTCTTCGGGATTATAATCTTCAGGATTACAGTCTTCGGGATTACATTCTTCGGGATTATAATATTCGGTATTTCATCCTTTCGATCAAACGTTCTTTCGGGATTTTAAACTTTCGGTCAAATAAACATTCGACATTTCAATTTTCGGCCTTCCGTCCATAGGTCTTATGATATTCGGTATTTTGAACTTCGGCATTGTAATACGTACCCGCTGGGCGAATGCCTCCCCTTCTGCTTTTAATACGCATTTTAATAAAATTAAAGGAAAACTCTGGACAAGACTAGACTGGCTTTTATAATTATACTTACAAGTTTACAAGAAGAAATAGTCGAACGATTAACTTTATTCTACTCGAACATTACACAAATTAAATAAACAAATTACACCAAAATATTAATATCGCTCAAAATTTGGTCAAAATATAATGCATTGGACTAAGAGTGGCGGTGATACCCGCACACGTCGCTAGATGGCGCTGACTGTATTTTAAAACGCGCCGTCGTTTTTTTTTTCCCGATAATCTTATATGGCGAAGTGGCAACCGGCCGCGTTACAGTCGTTTACGATTACGACACATTCTTCTACTGCGCTTGTAAACGTTTGCTAGGGATTAGGAGGGATTATTTGCATTTCGTTGATTTCGCTTATTATTTCGTGAGGTTTGCTAAAGTTAATTAGCAGGTTGTTATAAAACAATATGCCCACGTTTCTACAAAAAGAAGTGAAATCCCACCAAAAACATTCTGTAAAAAACTAGCCAAGTCTCGATGGAGCTGCTTGTTTATCTCTAAAAAGTAATGAAATCTAGACAAAGTCATACCAAGTCTAAGGTTCCTTACTGCGATTTCTTTATTATTATAGTTAATGTTGTGTGACTTGGCCGTTGAAGGGTACACAAGGGTACAAAACCAGGTGCTCCATGACACCATTGCACCAATCTGTGGCCAGAACCGCTATAAGTCAATTTTGTTTACACGTAATGTTATATCTGTTGTAACTACCTATGTTTGTTAAGCGAGATAATAGCCCATACTGGTGTACCCTTCAACGGCCTAGTCACACAGCATTAACTATAATAATAAAGAAATCGCAGTAAGGAACCTTAGACTTGGTATGACTTTGTCTAGATTTCATTACTTTTTAGAGATAAACAAGCAGCTCCATCGAGACTTGGCTAGTTTTTTACAGAATGTTTTTGGTGGGATACTATTTTTATTAATTATAGAATTTAATAACCTGCCATAATAATAGCTAGCGCGTCCGTTACGGCCGATTAGTACCAAAATTTTGCGCCCAAATGGAAGCCGTAGAAAGCTCAGCGCTTTCGCTCTTTTACACCATTCTTCAATGGATGAAATATCAACAATTAACTGAACTCATACAGTGTTACTGCCTTCTTTGGTTAATTTGAAACGACGTGTGTGGGTTAATAGCGCATCGAGCTTCTATGAACCAAAGCGTCTTTCATCTTTTAATGGTAAGGCTTGTCACACGCGTCCCTTTCAATGATTATATTTACCTAATAATGTTTACACCTGACATTCTTATTTTTTTAATGGTCTGTATTATCAACAACCAAACCTTGTTTATTTAAAAATGTTTTAATAAAGGGTAAATGGGGTATGTATCGAAGAGTGAATTTTAACGATTTTTCTGTGATAAAACATTTGAGTTTTTTGTGTTATTATTGCTGGCTTATTATGTACTTATGTAGTAGAGTTGCTAAGCCGCGAAATTGTGCGCGTCGGGTTACAGGTATGAAATTTCTACCAGAGATAGAGCTTTCCGCGGTGATTATTTTCAGATGTAGAGGGAAGTCATATTCGTCCTCTGCGTGGCGGGAAAGCGGGGTGAAGGAAGGACCAAGTAGTGCTCTTTTTCTTTTATGACTGATCAATTAAGGCTATTAGGCTTAATGCAGTATTGTTTTCGTATAAAACATATATCAGCATTTTTTTTTTAATGATAAATAACATAATATTTTTTTTTTTATGATAAATATAAAAATTTGGGTATATTGTCGAAAAGGTAAAAATTACAAAAGTTTTTTTTTTAATTCAGAACGGTAAATCCATACTAATATTATAAATGCGAAAGTGTGTCTGTCTGTCTGTCTGTTACCTCTTCACGCTTAAACCGCTGAACCGACTTAGATGAAATTTGGTATGGAGAGAGTTTGAGACCCGGGAAAGGACATAGGATACTTTTCATCCCGAATAAATTTAGTGTCCCCGTGGGATGAGCAGGTAACACCGCGGGGCACAGCTAGTCTGTTATAAGTATTTCCTTAATATTTACATAACAAGAAAATATAAGTTAATGGCAAAAGAAATCTAGTTTTTAAAAACATATTACATACTAGCTGTGCCCCGCGGTGTTACCCCGCTCATCCCACGGGAACACTATATTTATTCGGGATGAAAAGTATCCTATGTCCTTCCCCGGGACTGAAACTATCTATATACCAAATTTCATCTAAATCGGTTCAGCGGTTTAAGCGTGAAGAGGTAACAGACAGACAGACAGACACACTTTCGCATTTATAATATTAGTATGGATTAGTATGGATTAGGCACATCTGGTACAAAAAGTACCTTGAAAAAAATGTTGATGCGTGCTCTAGTACATTTTGCTAAGTCGCGAAATTGTGTGCATGCATCGGCATACAACCACGAAATTTATACCACACATAGAGTAGACCATTCAATTTTTCTTTCTTAATTTACCTTTGTGTCATTATTTATAAAAATAAAAATGTGGTATTACCACATAAAAAATATAAATCGATAAAAAGATTCTATACAAATATTTAGAACAGCGCCATCTCTCTCGCAGTCTTGGCACTTGCTGTAAAGCAATGGGGATTGGGGATCGTGCGTGTAAAACGCACATCCTAGGGTATGGCTAATGCGCATAAGCATTTCAAAAACATATATGACACAGAGGGCGCTCCAGTAGCGTAAAGAATTAAGGGATGAAAGATTTCGTGCGATTGACGAAGCGGTCGGATAGCTCAGTTGGAAGAGCAATGCGCCGGAAACGCAGAGGTCGCGGGTTCAAATCCCGCTTCGATTGCAGTAGATCGCATTCAATTTTTCTTTCTTAATTTACCTTTGTGTCATTATTTATAAAAATAAAAATGTGGTATTACCACATAAAAAATATGAGTCGATAAAAAGATTCTATACAAATATTCACACATAGAGTGTTCGGCGGTGATTATTTTCAGATGTTGAGGGAAGTCAGATTCGTCCCCTGTACGGCGGAAAAGCTGGGTGCATAGGACAAAGGAGTCATCTTTTTATTTTTTTATTACTGTCATTATCATTACTGATCAGTTATCGCTACTAGGGCTTGTGTGGTACCGTTTTCATGTAATTAATCTTGTTTTTAAAAATATACATATACATGTTGGGCACTTCTCATTCAAACTGTAGCTTAAAATATATGTTAATACGAGTGACATAAATCCAATGTTACCATTGTTTTCTATCTTGTAACTTTGTCGTGTATACTGTATACGAGTATATGTATTCTGCAATGAGTAGAAGACGAGAACATTTCAAATACCGATCGCACTAGACGATCTCGCGAATACCAGGAAACTAAAAGAAAATATGACAGGCAAGTGCTGATAGGAGTGTCACACTGTCTATATTAAGTACTAAAACGAGATGCCCATACTATATGCACGAGAGCAAAGAGGACAGATATATGAATCGTAGCTCCAACTGTTGCGAGCGACGTTGCCAAAGCGAGCGCAATAATTTGTTTCGAACTGAAACAAACTTACACGTGTACGTTTAGAAAAAAGTTATCTAATACGCAGTATAATTTGGTGTTATTTCCAAGCCTCGCATATCTGTTTGGGCTATTTTTATGTTCCAATTGGCCTATTGAGGATCATTGTGGACTTTGGTCAATTGATAGATTGTCCTTTAAGTGTTCAGATTTGTCTGCATGTCCAAAGGTCTTCAAAGTACACACGCACCAAGAATGATGTACGTTGTAGTAACCAAAGAATTTTATTGTAGAATGGTCCAACGACGCAAGGTCAATGACGGACACGCAACATACAATATGTATGAGTTACATAATGAGTGCTCGCTTGCCATTAATACTATAATAAATAAAACACGCGCGATGGTCGCGGCGCACTAACTTCGTTGATCAGAAATTAATCGAATTGAGATAATTTTCTCTCATTTGCTCCCTGCTGGTTTCATCACGCCAATCTACGATGTCACTTGTTCAATTTGTTTCTGTGTATCGACGAAATGGTGTCATGAAATTAATTAACTATATGGCTGCGAATTACGCCTTCTAAAGACATTGTGAACCTTCCTCTGAACTGAAACGATTACAGAACGCTGACCGAAAGTGGATTGATAAAAATGATGCAATTGAACCTGGTTTTTGCGTGATTTTGAAAGCTCTTTGGAATTTAAGCGAAATGCGATATATTTACGAGTTCAAGTTTAATAATAAAATATATAATTTTGATAATTTATTCTTTATTTGGGTTACTTGGCGTAAGATACATTTAGTATTTTGTAAATAGAGATCTGAATCGCGTGCGTTGAATTTCTGTACGTCATCGGCGCGTCCTTTACGCCATTTAACTACGGTTTGTTTTGTCAACAACTGATGTTCGATACGTTGTATTATTCCGCAGCTTCTGGTATTAGGCACATAAATATTCAAATAGGGATATTTTAATACGAAGTATTTCCTATGCACGTTTTCCATATCAGTATTGCGCATTACGGATCAATGTTGTATACAGTAGGTTGAAGACCTACGTCTGGTTTTGTCCACAAACTCGGACTAGGATAAACATTGCCTACATGGTTAAATGGCGCTCATAAAAAGCACTCGGACCTCTCCTGCCTACTCGTTTTCGCCATCTTCGTTATTTTATCTCCGGCTATCGTAGAGCCGACTCACAATGTTTGCGCTAGAATTGTTTACATTATTAAAGGTGGCATATGTAGTTATGCTATTCAACTGCGAGATATAAATTTTAGAAAGATTGTTGCGCTACCCTGTTGTTGTTGTTGTTTTATCCACCGCCACATTATTTTGAAAATGTCGATCAGACACTTGTGTTGAAAATATTGAGTACATTGTTACTGTTTTTTTTTTGTATAATTGTGACATTTTCAAGGCAAATCAACTGAAAATCAAACTTCAGTAATGTTCATAAATCAGTCCTAATTATCTGTATTTGCTGACGCCATGCCAATGATGGCCATTGTCTTATCTTTTAACGCCACAAATAAACGGTCTAATCATAGTACCGACCAACGTCCATGAACTGCGTAGGAGCATCGTAAACTATGACATTTTAGTGACATTGCCTGTCTATTGCGCGCGTCTGACATTTGCTGCATGAGCCTTGTGTGGCATCGTCCTTAGCGGGGTTACCTGCTCTATAATATTGTAGTTTTATTACCATTAAACGCAACATTTAGATCTCGTTTCGTGTCAAGCGCCGATGTTGATCTTTTCAAGGTTATCGTGAGCGCGCTTCGCTTCGGCGCTTCGTATAATGTAAGGTGTCAGATCTGCATCGTTTGATAATAATACGATGCAATTGGTATAATAATAATAATAATAATAATAATAAATCTTTATTCATGAAATCATAGTAATAACAAATGGCATAAAAGGTCTTAGATCTATACAGAGCATTCTTAATACTGGTGCCTGAACTAGGAGAATCCTGTATCTCAGGCTTTGAGAGTTCAAAATATACTCTAAGTACAAAAATAATAATCATTTACAATTAATACAATACTACTTATTGAATTCATAATATAATAATACTATAAAACTATATAAGTAATATTTTTTTTTTGATATTGCTTAATTAAGATATGTTCAACTATGTAGGACATTGCATTGTCACCGTTAGCACAAATTGAAACTAGGACAGTCGGAATTGCATGAATCGTCAGCTTGTTTAATTTGTTTAGGTATATTACAAATCGGAACAATATTTAATAATAAGAAGTTACGCGGTTATGAAATATAGGAAATAATGAGTCGAGAATGTTTTGAGTAATACTAAAACTGAAAATGGACTTCTTATAATCTAAAAAGGCGCTCTTAGGCGCCTTCGTAATCTATAGAGTTTTGGAACCTTTTTTCGGCTAGTTTTCTTGCTGGGCATTCGGCAGTGCCAGTTTCGTGATTACACGGTTTCTTATAGTGCATGCATGTCGCGCACTTTGGTGGTTCGGCCTTCTTGGTGCAGTCCTTTATTGCGTGCCCTACCTCTCCGCAATGCCCACAGATGTTAACTTCCATCTTACATGACTTCGCCGCATGCCCGTACTGCTGGCATTTATAGCACCTTGTGACCAGAGTAAAATCTCTTACAGGGCACGACGACCAGTTCACGAAAACTCTGTCATTTGTGACTAGTACCTTGCGAATTAGAGCTGGAACTTCAATAATATAATTGCAGGTCTCGGCTTCCTTCCTTCCCGATTTATGGCTCAATCTTGACGAGGACAAAAACTTTTCTAGGGTCAGGTCTTGTAGTTTGTCGGCTAGGTTTTGTTGAAAGATACACTTGAAGACTTCCGCTTCTTGCATATCCGCGGGCACTCCGACAATTACTACTCTGGGCTTTCGTTTTTGTGTTTCATCCACAGTGAGGCCTGACGTCGTTAGCCGCTGCAACTGCTTCAGTTTCGCGATGTCCTCCTTGGAGTCGGTGCTGATAACAACGCCGCCGTTTTTGATTCTGCGCAATCCTCTCACGTGCAATTTCATTTCATCGGGCCTAATGATTTTTTGAACGAGGGATTTTGTTTCCTCGCTCGACTTCGATTTGTCAGTCGGGTAAATTGCTACCGAGCTGATGTTAGAGGGTTGGATGCGACTAGTAGTATTGTTCTTCAGTACGTCGGCAAAAGATACTTGGCCGGGATTAGCTATAGAGGACTCCTGGATGCATTGCTTGAGTTCCTGGTATGTACCTTTACTGAAGTTTTTCTTTTGTTGTTACAGGTATGTACGTCGTAAGAAAACTGGGATTACTTCTGTAAATCAAGATTTACTGGTATTGTAGCAGTTATTATAGTCCATTTTAATTTCAGTTTTTATTTTGCAGCTGTGTAACAAAATTAATTTAAATCTAACATCACAGGGCAAAGACAGACAGAAATATCCGAAATAGGTAACCAAAAATATATATTTTTAGAAATAGTCTAAGTATTTCACTTATACCCGGAAGGGGCTTGATTGTCTCAGTTTAATCGGCAGTAAAAAGTATGATACAACAGTGACCTGTGTATTGTTCTTTTCGAAAACGATAATCTCTTTTCAGTAATATTAGATAGCTTAGTTAATATTGCAAGTTGAATGGCAGCTACCATTGCCCTTACATGACATATTTGGTATGTCTGTAGTTCGTTCACCGTCTCATGGAGCGATGCGTTTATCGTTCAGACGTCTGATAAATAGTATCGTTACTTTCTTATTAAGTGCATTCACAGATATATATTGGGTCGTTCTCAAAATATTTGCACCGCCACCTGTCAACAGGTTTGTCTTAGAAGAAGTTTTTTACACCGCATTATTTCAAATATTCAATTATCATCAAATATCTAAAGACACTTTTTACATAGAGGCCAAATGCTTTCAATTAAAAGTAAAGTATATTAATAGACAAAAAAACGATTTAAAACTAGGTTTTGTCGGTCACTTGCCGTGTCCCAACGCGAGGTACTCATGTTTCGTTGTTATAAAAACATATATATTACCGAAGTAGCTTAGTTTGAGTTTTACATTTTACTTTCAAGCTGTCTTAGGAATCCTTAGCAGGCGGCGCCCGCACCAGATTTTGAAGCATCAATCCTCTGCCTGTCAGCGGCTTTGAGCGTCCAGGTCTCTGCCCCATAAAGAGATATGGAGAAGACAAGGGCACAGACGAGGTGCATGTTAGTTCGGTTAGGGATGTGTCTATCTTTCCATATTTTGCCGCGTTGGGTCATCGCTGTTTTGGCCATTCCGGTTCGCCTGCGAATCTCTGGTTTCCATGTGCCTCTATTTGTGACAACGGAGCCAAGGTACTGGAACTGATCAACAGTTTCAAACTCTTGAAGCAAGTTAGTACTTTGTCGACTAGTAATGGTCGACTATCATCAGCTCGGTCTTATATTTATTAATATCAAGACCCATTTTGAGGCTGGTTGTTTTGAGTCATTCCAAAAGTTGGGCCACTTCTGCTTCGGGTGATGCAAAATAGGCGATGTCTACCACGTACCTTCAAGGGCTCCATATCTGTTAAACAGTATTGGGGATATTATGCATCCCTGTCCGGAACTTAAAGTTCTTGTATGTGACATCTCCTACTGACACCATTCTGTGTTCAGGTTCAGACTCGTAAAGGCTTTATAAAGTGTTACCAGATGTGCTGGCAGCTTCAGACAATACCTCCCATAACTTATCCCACCTAACGCAGCCGAAGGCTTTCTGGTTATCAGATGTGAAGGAATTCCTCGAATATGACGAAAACAGCAGTAAGTTACTCAGCGGGTAGGAAAGAATATGTCAAAAGAGGCAGCATCAGGATGCGGAAACGTTATTTAAATGATTCGCTGTTAAACCTTCATAAGAAATTTATAAAATCACGTGGGTATGCTTGAGTTTTGCATCTTTTTGCCTGTTATGACCTTTCTGGGTAGTACAGGCTTCAAAAAACCTCCTGAGAAATGTCCTGTGATATGAGAATTAAATGCTTGTTTTTTTATCAAAGCAAATTACTAACATAAGGAAAAAATAAAAACAAAAACAATCAAAAAAGCACTAGTTGACAGTTCAACTTAGGTTTTATTTAAAATGTCACTTGCCTGCAACCGTCGTCGTTAATCTGCTAACAAATTCAGTGAAGTTGGAACATATTTGTCGCAAACCTGCACCCATTGTCGATAACTTGGTAACAAATGTCGTTTACCTGACATCGATGTCTTAATTTCACCTGTCGACCTAAAATTTCAAACACCTATATCTTCTAAGATATTCAATTTAACTACTTCCCTCGACGTAATATCAATTGTCTGAATATATTTCTAGCGATCCTATGAAAAATAAAAGAAGAAATCGCAACTTGAAAAAAAAATGCAAATTTAACGCAGCGGTGCAAATTTTTTGAGAACGACCCATATATATAGCAAATACAGAATTATGGTCCGTATGTGTGTAGACACAAAATTTTGGAATTGATCCACGTGTGATGATAGCTATTATTTTTTTCATGGTGACGTTAGTTTATTTAAAACGATTAAAAACGAAACGAACGAAACGGTTTAAAAACGATTTAGATGTATCCATTATTTCTTAAATATTGAAAAAAAAAAAATACTGAGGAGACTAGATCCCTTGGGAGACTTGTTAAAGTTAATTTAAAATTCAACCAAACGCGATACGTTTTCTTACGCTAGCAACACTCATTCATTTATGCCTAACTTTACGTTCTTTCGTGACTCACGTCAGTATTTTGCACATGGTGGCCGTTGAAATATTTGTGTCGCGTCGAACTTAATTTTCGGTAAGTTTTAACTTGATTTATTTAATGAAAAGTGAAATAAATGCTATTGTTTTAGTGTGTTTGTTGTTTTAGTCGTTTATTCAAGTGTAGATTGTCATTGAATACGTTCAAATACGTGATAAATAGTTTTGAGTAGCGCATGTTTTATAACAACATTATGTATGGGGGAGACTTGAGAACTTTTGATTTGGGGGTGACATGATGACGGAATCATGTGTCCCCGTGAGGGATCAAGTCTTATCTATGCTAGGATTCATAGAGCTGTCGATGATATATTATTTTTCGCCCGACTACGACAAAGTTAAAAAGGCTCCCAATTAGGGGTAAACAAATCTCCCTTACATGGGGGATACATGGTAAAAGTCTACAATATTGTATTTCATTTAATATTGAGCTAAATTGTAGCATAATCTTGTTTTCATTCAAACTATCAATGAATAGATAAATTTTGAATTTTTGGCTTGAAAAGATCTCCAATACTGTAAAAAATAAAAAAAATAGAGTCCAAAATCAAAATGGGGATCAACTATCCCCAGGTTCCCCTATTCAAGCTGTTGTGATTTGTGATGTGACATTGACAAGATGTCATTCAAAGTATAATATTAGGTAGCTTAATAACCGCTTTTTAAGGTCCCGTTGTACTTTCCTTTCATAAAGTTAAATTTGACGTCATACGCAAAAAACACGCATCTGATTTTTTTAATGATTATACTAGTCTGTTTGCAAATATACATTATTGTGACACCCTATTATTCCGGAAAGGAAATGACAGATGCGCCTTTTTCCAGAATATAGTAAAGAAATCCATGCTAATATTATAAATGCGAAAGTGTGTCTGTATGTCTGCCTGTTAGCTCTTCACGCTTAAACCGCTGAACTGATTTAAATTAAATTTGGTATGGAGATAGTTTGAGTGCCGCAAAAGGACATACATAGATTCGTTTTTATCGGAATGGTGAGTGTATACCTATGCATTAATTATAAAAAAAAACAAATTAATGCATATACACTCACCATTCTTAAAAACCACATTAACACCTAAGGTTGTGGCCCATGAGCATGCTTGCATGCACTCTGGAAATGTGTCCTGCTGTTGCGCTGATCTGGACATTGTGACTGAACATACCTACCTTGGGCTAATAATAGACTAAACTTAATTGGTCTCCTCATATTGATCATGTATGTAGTAAACTCAGATCTATATTATCCAAATTATCTATACTTAAAAACAAGTTGCCATATAGCACTTTAAAATTGCTTTATATGGCGCTAGCCGATTCTGTCATAAGCTATGGCCTGTCTAGCTATGGTAGAACTTATAAGACACATCTAAATAATATATATAAACTACAACTAAGATTATTAAAAACTATTGTACCTCTTAAGATAAAATATAAATATAGATATAACTATGAAAGTCTGTTCAAGTACTGTGACCCAATATATTAATAATGTCCCCTTGTTAAATAGAAGATTCAGACCAGAAAATTTACGCAATCTAACATACATACCAGCATTCACAATTCCTCCTTGCACTAATGAATACGGCAACAGAGTATGGACGCAGGCCTTACCACGCGCGTTGAACAGACTTCCATGTGATTACGATTATATGATAGTAAATCTACTAAACAAGTTATAACCTCGTATAAAAAAATGTCAATAGATAGCCTTCCCGATTAGTAAGTATATAATTGAATAAATATTGCAAATTTGTCAACATACTATATTTTCCTCTACTTAGGTTCGATATAATCTTAAAAAATTAAGATAAGAGTCTAAGCTGTAATTTAATGTCCGTTTATTGAAATAAACAGTTCATTTTTAAAAATTGTTTTTTTTTTTTTTATCTCGGAAATCGTCCCTGAAGGGGGTGAAAAGGGGAGTGGAAGTTTTTATAGGGAATCAATATCGCTGAACCGATTCAGGTGATATTTAGTACGGTATAATAGTTTCAGTCCCGAGTCAAGGACATAAATAGGGTAGTTTTTTTCCCATTTGGGAGTAGATATGCGGAAATACCAATTCTACGCAGACGAAGTCGTGGGCAAAAGCATGGCAATATTTCTGTCGAGCGTCGAATTTAGCGCTTGGTCTGTCAGCAATCTAGCATCACTTAACGGCCATCATATCGTTTATTTTCTCGCACTGCTTCATGGAGTGACCGAGTGACGCACTCGCAGAGGTCGTCGACCCGGCGCAGGCGCATCGAGTGCAACCTTGCGCAGCCGTTGAAGCGAGGCGACTTTTTCTAACCGCCTATTCCTGAACTTGTCCGAGATGTGGCACAATTGGACTGATTCCCTATTTGATAAAGGGCGTAAGTGTTATTGCAATATGAGCACTCAAACTACTTTTTTGTATTTGTTAGTATGATTACCTTATTTCATCGCCAATAGCACTCCGTATAAACGTTTCACAAAATTTGTCCATACTATTTGGACCAAAATAAACACGAGTAATAACGAATCGCCAGGTGACGGTCGCGGCCCGTTTTCCACAGCGGGTGGCCCCACTTTTACCCTGTCAACTCAAAACGTCCTATGCGTCATTAGGCTTGTAGCAAACTTAAGCTCTTTTAGAGTAGTACAATATACTTGCCAGCTCAAGTCACGAATGTCGTATGCGTCATTAGATTTATAGAGAACTTATGCCCTTTTAGAGTAGGATAGTTGACTAACCCAGCCACCCCCTGAGCCACGTGGATGCAACAAGTGTACGCAAGGCGCCTGCGCGGCGATCGTGGCCGAGCCTGCTTGTACTTTTCCACTAAGTGAAATTTTATGTTCGTCAATTGTCTACGGACTCTCTCTGGGTTTGAATGCGATGCAGCCTTCATAATAGGACGAAGACAGTTCAAACCGGCGACCTTTTTTGAAATGTCAACTCGATCCCTTAGAAGTTGATAGGAAAATGTATCCTTGTGACGGTACAGTTAAACGACCTTCTCTATAGTCTTAGTGTAGTTAATAGTAGTTAAAAGATCATAAAAATCGATGAACTGGGAACATTATCTTCTTTTGTATCTTGCATTATTTCTCTCTGTTCCTCTGCAATGTCTGGTTATCGTTATAAATATATATGTACGAGTATATAAGTATATATTGGCTGCAATCCAATTCACGTATTGTAACGGGGTTTAAGTTGGTTTTAAGTATTATTTAAAGGGTTTAAAGTCGCATTAATTGTTTTTATGCACTTTTTATGCAATTAATGCGACTCACAACCGTTGGAGAAACTCTTAATTCTCCTAGTGATCGTAATACTTAAGAGCATATAGGAAAACTTCTTTTGTTACCGGCATTCCAGAAAGACCGAATAGGGATGGACCGGGATTTTTCTATCTTGACCTATTTTTATCCCAATCAGGTTTGATTTTCAAATGAAAATAGTAGTATCGTAGTATGAAAATTATTTATTATTTATTTATTTATTTTTAGTCTGTACTGTCCCACTGCAGGGCAAAGGCCTCCCTCCCTTTCTTCCAGTCGTCTGTGATCAAGGTAGCAACGGACCAATCCTTTCGGAATGTAACGCAGGAAACATTAACAACCCATTGTTATTTTTTCCTGTGATTAAACGTACTATCAACTGTGCATGTAATTTTCTCACAAGTTGTGTATATTTAAAATAGGTTAAGTAGTTACTATGTACAGAATGAAGACATTACATATGTACCTGTTGTTAATAAATGATAGGAGTAGTTATGTAATTCGTTGACGTAATATTATTATTATTTCATAAATTATCTTTTTCCATTAATATTATATTCTTAATGCATGCTAATTTGATATTAGTAGCCAAAATAAAATATTATTTTACATAGGAATATCTAATACAGGCAGTGTCCTTTCCTTATAGGGTTTGTGTTGGAACTTCTTAGATATTAAAACCTTTTGTGTACACACAAATGAATATGCAATTTAGTGCAATTTTTTTAACTTTTAACTCTACCGCTATATGGTAAACTACCCAGGTAGTTACATTATTAAGTGTTATAAAACTGACAATGACGCAATATGAGGCATCAAAGCTGCTGAAATATTCAATGAAAAGATTGCACACATGTGTAAAATGGCTGTTTATTCAAATCGCTTAACGAATGCCAGCATTATTATTAAGAATTATGCGTTTTTCACACAGGTGGCGACCATACGTCATATGGTTATAATGTATAGGAGCACCGCGAAACGGGGACACATGGACGAACAATTGATAACATTTCGTATTTCTAATAAGTGGAAATTAATATATGTTAGAGACCGAGAGAGCTTTGTGTCGTTTACACCCTTAAAAATTGTTAGAATTAATTTTTCTTTGTGTAAAGAAATATAAGAAAAAACAAAAAATAACCGAAATCTACGACAACTATGCCTGTATAGAGTTGTTAGTCTTCGTCAAAAATAGGTTGTCAGTTGTCAATAATGTCAAGCTCAACGTCATTTGTTTTTTTTTTAATTAGACACCAGACTATTTTAACCTTTCCATTGTGTCATCGTTTTGGAGTTACTACCTTTTAGAATGGGTAAATTTTAATTAATTAATAATATAATAATTAGTAATCTTAGAAAAAATATAAAAACAGTGATTACTTCCACTTTCTAAGCGGAATAAAGAAAAGTAATCAAATGGTAGTCATACACATATGAAATCTTGACAATTGACAACACTTCATATTTTTAAGACTATCATTTTATTACTTTTCTGAATTCTGCTTAAAAAGATGAAGTAATCTCTGTTTTTATTTATTTTCTGAGATGATTATTTATTTTATTATTAATTTATAAAAACATTTATAATTACTCATTTTAAAATGTGGCAACACCAAAACCAGAACTTAATGGAACGGTCACTTTAGTCGGGTTTCTTATTAAAAAAAAACTTAATAAAACTCGGTATGCATCTGTCATCTGTCAACGTCAAAAAAAAAAATTCTATGTTTTCGCTCTTTGGTTTAGACAACAACCCTATTCAGCCCGTATTGTCTTAGATTGCAGTTATTTGATGTATTTTCTTATATTTCCTTACTATAATACAGAAGAATAAATTCCAAGATTTTTTTTTAAGGTACACGACATTAAGCCCTTTCGATCTCTATATTAATTTCCACCTGTTATAAATATGAAATGTTGTCAATTATGGATTCTATCCTAATACCAAGCACAACCTGTTTATGTAAATATCATAAAGTTTACGTTTTATTGTGGTTTAACTATATCATAACACGAAAACAAGATTAGTAGCCGATGTTTTCCAAATATTGGACGTATGTAGGGCAACCTTGAATACCTTGAATAACGTAAAGATAGATATGTTCGGTATTTGCGCGATTGTCACATTTTGGCATTAGATAACTTAAATGGATAAGATATTGCTGCCTAGTAGGAGATAATTCAATTAAAGATATATATTTATTGGACGCTTCTTGAGATTTATTATCTTTAATTTTTCCGTGAATTTTCATATTTGCCAATAACATACTAAATCGTTTTCATGACTGTGTTTTCGTGTTATGACTGTCAGTCATAATTATAAGTTTCTGTAATCAATTTACAGAAAACAACACCTTTTCCGATAAATTCTTCATGAACAATAGTTTTAAAATACTGTATTATGTCCATAACGTACCTTTTTGAGAACAATGTTCATCATGTGATCATATTATGGCGTCCAATTCCAATAACTACTGCGTAATAACCAACGAATAATCAAAATAGGGTAAAAGCTTCGCAAAGGCTCGTTTTAATTGAGATCAAAGCGTCGAAACGACGAATGTCGCGGTTGCAATCACGCTACGATACGCGACGGAGCGTAAACGCCATGTAATTAAGATCCTCGCTTACGTAAGAATTACGCCCCGCGCGTAAACGTAAGGACTTCATTTGTTTCTCTTTGCGTTACATTTAGCGACACGACTGCCATTTAAGTAGTCAGGGACCCAATTCGATAGCAGCCATTTGGTATTTCATAAATTTATTTTATTCATCGTGATATCTTCGATATATAAAATGTAAACTTTTACATATTCGGCTGTGTACCTTAGCTTCTTAGACACATGATAGTGATATATATGTAAATATAATGTCCCAGAATCGCACTCTCGCAACTCAAAAAGTGTAGTGTTTTAACTCAATAATTAAAATTAAGGTTTGAGTGATGCTAATTTATAGGTATAAAATATACGTTGAAGAACGTTTTATAACTTCAACGTTTCACAAGTCTGTTTGCTAGTGATGTCACATTTTTTTGGGAAATTCAAAGCAAGCTGCTTTACTTTTTCTTCAAAGATAATAAATTAAAGAATAGTCGCCTCTGCTGATGCTTTTACTCTTATTTGCACAACGAGTCTTGAACGTCTAGAAATAAATTATATATTTCAACGAACATCTATCTATATCTCCATTGTTATATTTTATTTCTTAGTATTGGATTAAAGTTGATTCTTAATAAATATTACAAAACCAGTGATCATAATTTGCAAAGGCCACAGGAAGCTCTAAATTCAGCGACCTAAGCCCAATCAATAGAATCGATTTAAATAACTGGCTTGCCCCTAACAGATCAACACAACAAGTCCATTATTTTCGTAACAAGTTTTACTATTCTAGTGTCATTAAACGGTCATTAGTGTTCGGATAAGATTTGCAGATACTCTGATTCGTTAATTCAGGATTATTAATTGGTAGCAGCTGCAATGTTCATTTTAGCACCGGCGTAGTGTTATGTTGTTAATAAAACTACTATTCAGCTATAAGTTACCGACTATTTCTGCTACGCAGCGATGTTGATGCTTTGTGTTTAAATATAAGTTGGTAGAGTAGAACCGAGCTTAAACTGAATGCAGTGACGTATTTACTTACGTAAATTTAAATTTTGTTCAACATGTGTGTTTAACATGTTCAGGACTCCTCACGGTTTCCGTCAGTTTTTTTAATGACTTGAACCTGGCAAGAACTTATTACCCTCTTCTCCCAGTGACACATTCTTTGTGTGGGAGCACAAACTCTCAGCAACAGATCACTAATATTATGAAATGTCTCATTATTATTTAAATGTGTGCCCGCACCACAATTATTTATATTAAACCGTGGATACAAAGATCAAAGAGGAAAAATTGTAATGCGTAATATTTCGGAAGAGACTGGGAATCGAACCCGGTATCTCTGGATTACCACTCCAGCGTGTTAACCTCTCCACCACCCTAACGCCAAACCTATCGAATGTTTCTTTATGCTTCGTGTGTCGATCTTTGCATTGTTTATTTGAAAGGTTTTACACCTTAGCGGCCTCTATGTGAATACGTTAATATTAACATCTTACCGCACTACTTTACAGCAGTGAATGAGCAAGCGAGAGAGGGCGCTGTTATTTATAAATTTATGAAACATGCAATGTCTCATTATTTTTTTAATGTGGCTACTAGGGAATGCAATCCCGATCCCGCGGGATCCCGATTTCACGAGATCCCGTGTAATTTTTCGGGATCAATCCCGACGCATAATATGACGGGATCCCGTTCGGGATTGACGGGATTGGGCGGCAGTTAGCAGCGACGCTACACACGTCCAATCGGGGCCTTAAAATGTCGACAAATAACCCAGATCAGTTAATAATTTGTCTGCTCAATGCAACTTGTGTAAAGCTGATTCTCAAAACCGCATTCGGGTCTACAAAAGGTTTACACGTCCATATTATGTCAATTCATAAAATTTACACGAAATTGAATGCGGGAGCCGGAAGAACATCAAGTACAACACTTGAGCCGGATGATGTATACCTTCGTCTTCGTCAGGGGCTACTGGAGCGTCGTCGTCTGTTGCGCGGCCACCTATTATTGCGGAGCATCCTTATTGTTTTGATTCTTATTACAGTTATACTTATTGTTTTGTTACGGTTGTTAATTTCCAAGGAAAACTGACGATGATTTAGTTAATAATATTAAAGAATAAAGGTTTTTTGTTTTCGGTCTATTAATATGTTAGTTTTATCAACGCAACCATCGCAAACATGCCGTTATTATCGTTTTAATTCAATCGAATGTTACTTTTCTTTAAATCTAGTTGATATTTCTAATCCCGCGGGATCTCGAATTTGCAATCCCGAGTCGGGATTGCATTCACTAGTGGCTACACACTACAATTATTCATATTAAACCATAGATACAAAGATTAAAGCACAAAGAAGTATTGAAATGCGTAACCTGGTAGAAGAGACCAGGAATCGAACCCGAGGAGGGATGTTTAGAAGGAAGGAAGGAACGTTAAAGGAAGGATACGCATTTAATTTTTTTCTTTGTGCTTTGTTCTTTGTATCTATGGTTTAAAACATATATACCACTGGCGTGGCGTCCATAGAACCCGAACCCACCGGCCAGCCTCCTTCATGGCGATTGAGTACCACTCCGTACGGCTATTGAAGAAAAGTAAGCTAAATCTACCCCGGCTTACCTTAAGTTTTTATTTGACGCCACTCCACTAGAAGGTACTAATACTCTACTAAGATTTCCAAAGATAGCTACAGTCAGATAGATGGGCCATTAAGGCATACTCATATTGTTAGAACATCACCTATTCTAATCAATATAATTTCTCTCTTGTCCTGTCAATCCTCCTGCTCTCGGCCCCATTAGATTTATTGAGAAGTATCACGTTATATCCTCAAGGTGAAAGTCTATCCCGCCGCCCATTCCGATCATTGCTCTATTCACCACGACGCAATGGACCGGCTGAAAAATTCCACAGGCAATTCCTTGACCTAATTGCGCGAATGCTCGGCTCTTTACGTAGACTATACTCAGTACAATTTTATTTGGTACTACAACGGACATCTTGTGAAACGTCAAACGGTATTTTTAATTAAATAAATCTAAATATTTCTTAAATTCCTACCATGGTGTTAAATATGAGTATATTACGGATTATTTGGCGCATATTTCATAAAACAATATTCAGCCCTCTTCTACCTTCAAGTGCCCAAACTTGGTATGTATAGAATAGATAATGTGTTTTAGTAATTTTTCCCAAATAATTAGCAGTAATGTAATAATTCATTTTAGGAATCAGCTCAATGTCAAAATCCTGTACAAAAACTTGATGAAGTCATAACTCCTTTCTGCACTAAAATTCAAGATGACTCTCCTTCTTAACATGTTCTTAGGGTTAAGAAAATTCATCCTGCCAAGGGTTTCCTTCCTGATTATCAAATTCCGTATATTACGCATATTCGCATATATGTCGTGAACACCGCCCACTATTAGTATTTCGATACACGTGTCCCTAACCGCTCCAACAGTTACAATAATATATCATATTTTCCTTCTATTGAGTATTTCAGAATTTACTTCAAGCAGGTTTTCTTTGGCGTTTTTGATCTGTTCACGGTGTGGGTGGTAAGCGCTTCCTGCGTTGCCATGGAGACGGAATACTTCCAAAATCACAGAGTAAATATTTTAAGCGAAAAAATAAGCGAGGTGTCGCTTTAAGAGGATTCTGTTAGAAAAAGGCTCACAGAAATCAACGACAAACATGTTTTTATTGTTAAACGTTTAATTTCTTATCTAAGTATTTTGTTGGGGGCAGATTATTACTTATTCTCAAACATGCAATGAATCGTCATAACGTGCGTTATAACAGGCTTCGAAGTATCACGTTTCGGGCGGAACAATTCGAGAGAACTGTAAAGTAATTTTATACAAAATTGAAGGCCTAAGCCGGGAAGTAATTTATTTTTAAACATGGTGTCTGTGTTCGTGAACAGGGTAAACAGGTGAATTATATATTTTTTTAGTGGTGTGATTTTTTTTATATCATTGCATATGTTTGAGAAAAGCACTATACATGCCTAGCCGTGAAAAGGGCTTGCCGGCTTCGTATCATCGTGTATAGACACCTACACTTACTCACCCGGCAAGCCCTTCTTTCCCGGCGTCTGCAGAATTGGGGTTTTCTGTGCATTAATGATTTGACGCCTACTGACGGCTTAGTGTTTAACCCTTGAGGTGCATGAAGTATCAAAAACCGGCCAAGAGCATGTCGGGCCACGCTCAGTGTAGGGTTCCGTATCCTTCACAATAAACTGCTGTTTTAAGCCCGAGGTTTAAGTTAAGAAAGATTTTAAGCTCTATAAAAAGGTCGTAAACGCCCTAGAAACTGTAATCACTTATTACCTTCTGGAAGTCAACTTACGTCCTTTTAAAGAAAAAATATTAAATTTTATGATAACTCAAAAACGGCTCGACCGATTTTGTTCAATATAGTTTTCATTGAAAGTACTTATAAGGCCTCATTTACATGAATTTTTCCAATTTTTTTTGACCCGTGGTTGAAAACTTAGAGGGGGGGGGACACTATTTTTTTTGTTTTCAGAGCGAATATTTACAAAACTGCTGACTTTATCAAAAAATAATGTTAAGAGACCCCTATTATTTTAACAAGACCTATTCAACGACACCCCAGACACCAGTGCTGAAAAGAAAAAAAAATTCACCCCCACTTTAGGTGTTCGAGAGGTACCCGAAAAAAAATTTTTTTTTTAATTTTAATTTTACCGTTCTGTCGGCGTTATACATACACATACTCATACCAAATTTCAGTTTTCTAGTACTAATGATCACGGAGCTAAGCCGCGGACGGACAGACGGACATGGCGAAACTATAAGGGTTCCTAGTTGACTACGGAACCCTAAAAACGATACCACTGAAATGACACGTCGAAAACCAACTCAAGTTAATTTAGACTTTGTCAAGCTGAGTCTTAAATTCAAAATTGACATGGATTAGATTTGTTCTTTAAGTTCATTTCAGGAGTTAAATGTGGAATAATTTTTGGTACGATATGCATTTAAGGGTTAATCATTTGTGCACCGAAAACCCCGTGGCATGTTTATCACGTCTGCATAAAAAAATCAATCACAGAGTATGGGTGAAAAAAAACTTGCATGATTTAATTGGGTACATTAAGTTTTACAAATGTATTAATATTATAGGTTTACCCGATAGTATGCGTTGTTTGGATTCAGAATCTACGATTACTTTATTTTTACGTCGTATAGTTTTAGACATATTTTTTTAATCCTCGTTTTGACATTTGGTCGCGTTACGAAGGTATACAACATTACTTTGGTCTCTATGGAATTAGTGGCTAATAAAAAAAGAACTGTCAATGTCACGACTCTCTTTTAATTTTCCTTCCTAATTTCTTGTAGACCAAGGTAATGTTGTACTGCCCTCATTAATTGTCGGGCACTTTAATCAAACTCAGAATTTTACCAGCTGTTCAATTATGAATGCTAGTTGCCTGCGAAATTAAGTTTACAGTTGAAAATTTCGTCAGCCTGAGATACGAGGTTGTGTGAGCGAGGAGGCGATATATATTGTTGTACTATTTCGGTACGTGGCCATGAGGATTTGGCGAACACCAGACGTACATTGTTTACAAACATACGTATTTTGCCGAGCTAGGAGTGCCGACCATGGAGCTAGTCAGACTGGATAACTGGGTTTTTTTTCAGTGTTTCAAATATGACACCTGGAATGCTTCTTTTTAACCCCCGACAAAAAAAGAGGGGTGTTATAAGTGTATCTGTGTGTCTGCGTATCTCTGTATCTTGTGTCTGTCTGTGGCATCGTAACTTCCATACGGATGGACCAATTTGAGTTTTTTTTTTTAATAGAGGGACTTGTTTGTCGAGATGGTTCTTAGCTATGTTTGGTGGAAATAGGACCAGTAGTTTCTAAAATATTCAGCTTTAATTAGAACCAGTGACAAGATCTCAGCCAATATTGAAGCAAAATTCCAAATTTTGAAGTTATGTTCAGTTTTAGTAGCATTTTCTATATCACTCATTGAAAGAGGGTCTCATGATGACCTTGTGTAGGGGGTGATTTAACTTTTTAATTTAGGTTATTTTGCTGTTATTGAGATTTTTGAAACGGTACCTAGACAAGAGTGCGTGTCATCTTTTGCTTATTTTAAGATATTTCAGCAGAAAATTGATAAATGATGAAGCATGGATGATCTTAGACGCTCTCAGAACAATTAAATGTCTTTTCAAATATCTTTGTTTAGCCTTCAATTCTTTTTATTCACTCACGTCTTTTATTCCTCAGCCTTGGCACATTTTTCCTCTCACCTTCATATTATTTTACGACAAGTTTAAAAATGTTCCGAGTACAGAACCCTATAAAGTTCTAATTTTTATTCAAACGTATAAAACAGAGAGCGACCATTATCAGAGTCCTGGCCCTCAATTATGTCCCTCATGAAAGCACGATCGAGTGATGTTGTGTTCGCGTGATCACGAACGATCAACACTAAATTATTGATACGTATCTGCACCTTAAATTGTTCCATTGAATGCTCCTGATTGGAGGTTAATATTGACAACAATATTATCACGAATTATTCACTTCTTAACCTAAATTATCGTACGTGTTTATTCTCCACTTGTTTACATTTATTATTCAGTGTGACAAAGTGTTAGAGTGTAGTAATCAATGCCGCGAAAGATTTTATTACTTTCCTACTAAATTAATCAATGCACACAATTCTAACGTGAAGTTTTATATACTGCAACGAAGCATTTCATGAGTTCCTTCTTAAAAGAATTATAAACCTAAATTGGATCAAAGCGTTATTTGAAAGGAAAAACGTCCATTTAATTCTGCTTCTCATCCTTCAGAATGGCCCCTAACATCCCTTCCCGCAAATTTTATCGAAATAGACACTGCTGTCAGCTGTCATATCGCGTTGGACGCAACGAGTGTGGGTGACAATAATGCGATAGTTTTTCAGGAATAAGCCGAGTCGCTAACGAGGCGATCCCGGAAAAGTAAAAACATCTAAGAACATAATATTTAGGGTTATTAGCGTTTTAACTGTTAGGTGCGTACGAGTTCTTGAGAATGTGTTTTGGCCTGGGAATGTTGACGCCCCATTTCAAAATAGGTAATGTTATTGTTATGTAACTGAATGAATGTCTCTTAAAACCACTTGAATAACGAAAACCGGTCAAGTGCGAGTCGGACTCGCGCACCGAGGGTTCCGTACAAACACTTTCCTTTCTCAAGTGGTTAAGTTAAGTTTGCACCTAGTAGCGCCCCATACAAATGAGGTGCAAAGTTAACTCAACCAATCCCGTTTGTTGTATGGGAGCCCCCCTTAAATATTTATTTTATTTTTAGTATTTGTTGTTATAGCGGCAATAGAAATACATCGTCTGTGAAAGTTTCAACTGTCTAGCTATCACCGTTCTTGAGGTACAGCCTGGTGACAGACGGACGGACGGACGAACGGACAGCGAAGTCTCAGTAATAGGGTCCCGTTTTTACTCTTTGGGTACGGAACCCTAAAAATCGATATTACATAGTTAAAATGAGCATCTGTGATGTCAATCGAATCGCTATTGGAACTGCAGATTCGGAAGTCGAAAAAATGCACTTCTTAAAAACAGGGCTCAACCTCCTTACTGGCTATCTATTAGGTTTAGACAGTCTGTCGCTATTGTCTGTTTTCATCTAAATCGCAGTAACATATCGGTTTTATCTTTTAAGACTTAGATATCGAGAACTAACATGACAGTTATGAATGTTTAGATCAGATAAGTTGGCACTACATACTCATATAACTCAATAGTATAGACAAGATTTCTTTTTACCCTACGCTACAGTTGGTATTAGGAAAAGTAGACGGCAAAAGACCACGTGGGCGATCACCTACCCGCTGGTCCGACCAGATAAAAACTATAACTGGACTTACTATTACCACTGCCCTGAGAAAAGCCGAGGATAGAGTAGGATGGAAGCAACTCGTCAACGATGCCGTCAAAGCGTTTCAGGACGGACACGACCTTCAGCAATGAAGCCCACGAACAAGAAGAAGACAGTTGGTATATACGCACACCTGACAAGCAAGAGACACGATAAAAAGACCACCTTGCGAGATGGGAACCGGCATTTTTGCCATCTGGCTGGTGATATTGCGACCATGGAAATAAAAACAACCTGTGTTAATAATTAAACATCATCACATCATAACTGACGACGCGATGAGTCTTCAGACGTTGGCCGTAGTTACTGCTATGTCGCTTTGAGTCGTTACGGCTTGTTTTCAGCCAATACACTGTACTGAATACAATAATTTATTTATATAAACTTTATTGCACAAAACTAAAGTCATTACAAATGGTATCATTGCGCCCTTCTACCTATATACCTTCAGTGCTCCTAGAAAATCGCTGTACCTATTAATAGAATAGGATTATGAATGATATCTCTTCTTGTTGGTAAGATGGAACTGCGTCGGAGGATTTTGGTATCGTAATGATTTTGCTATCTTATTAGGAAATAGAGAACACGACATGTATGCTCTTATTAGCCGGTGTGTGCAGTGAAATCTGAACTGCTAATAGATTTTTTTAGGAATTCGGCATTGAGTTATATTTTATTTGATTATGATCGTTAAATACTGTTATTGGCAGCAAAATACTGATCTAGATCAATATTGCTAACATTAGATAGGTATATTAGTTAAAGTTATTGGAATTGTTTGTTGTTTGATTCATCGCGTTAATTCGGCTGCTATCTATTGAAGTCTACATTCATAGTACGAGTGGCGACTGCATGATACGTTACGTGATACTAAGATAAGCCCCATGACACATGCTCATAAAAGTGATGCTAAGTTCTGAAAAATCTAAAAAACTTTCCTTTCCATTTAGTTTCCAAAACTTCTTTACAATGGGTTAAGTTTTGGACAAGGAAACCGTCGAGAACGAAACCTCGATTTCCTTGACCCAACCGTAAAGTTTGAATTGAACCTTATTTGTATGCAACGCCATAGTTGCCAGATGCAAACTTAACGTAAAAGGACATAATTGAAAGATGAGGTTCTCAAGTACGGGGGGAAGGGTTTCGGCCAAAATATTTTTGGCCGACTTTTACATAATTCAATATAGAATTAACATCTAACATTTGCGACTAATTTGATGACGTAAGTTGGGGGTCCAAATCGTTAACTCGTTGCGTTTGAATCAGTCTGCCACTGCTGGCAACTGGCAGACAAGATTTTTCTGTAATTATCAATATATTGCTATTTGATGCTGCAAGTATGATCTATCTATAAAATGACGTATGTAAATACCATTTTGTTTTTACACCAGAAGTGGGAAGGCTTTTTTTTACTTTCGGCCATTTCTAATTTTTTTCACAGATTTTTCGGAACTTAGCATCACTTTTATGAGCACGTACCATGGGGCTTGTCTCAGTATCACGTAAAGTAGCAAATTATGCGGTCGCCGCTCGAACTATTAGTATCGGATAACTCTTCTTTTGGTGTTTTTCCTACCTTAACCAGCCTCGGAGCTCTGATGTTTTCCATTTTTACGTACGGTGCAAAAACTTGGAACTTGAGACGCCGCGATAGCAGTAAGATCGATGCTTTCAAGATGTGGTATTGGCGCAGGTTGCTACCTATACCTTGGACTGCGATGCGAACTAACGAGTCGATATTAAAAGAACATCAACACCTCGACGCGACTCTCCGCGATATGCTTCTTCGGACATATTATGCGGTCCTCAAAGCACTGTCTGGAGAAGCAGATTATTATAGGGCAAATTGATGGCAGGCGTGCGCATGGAAGGGCACCTACTAGATGGTCTGGCACAGAGCAGAAGGCAGTAGGCGGCAGCATGCACCGGGCGGTCCACGCAGCATATAGCCGCACTGAGTGGAAACAGATATGTGGTCGCGATCCTCATCAGTGAGGGAACGACGAAGAAAAAGAAGAACCGACCTCACCGGTCTTTAAATGACCGCAATATTTGCACCACTACTCTATTCACGTATCTGCAAATGTATCGAGGTTTGTCGACACTAAATTGGTGTCGATATATTTATCTAGCCTTTACTGTACTAGCTGAGTGACATTGAATGTATTTATACTAGTAGTCACGATATGTCCACGTCATTAATTGTTTACAAACATTCCCTTATCTACCTCTGTAATCTTACAATTATGTGAAAAATAACCAACAGCTGTCACATACAACGCCTGTTTTGCACGACTATAATATATTGAATAGTGTAACGTTGTTCAATATTCAATATAAGTAATTATTTAGTATTTTTCAATCATTAAGTTTCTATGCTATTTGAATTTGATAAATGATAACGCAACACATCGATTAAAAAAACCAGCCAAGTGAGAGTCGGACTAATCAGTAATCACATAAAATAGATTTTTTCTAATATTCAGTTTTTGTGGTTATTGTTACTACATACTTTATGAAAATCTCAAGTGTATTCAACACTATTACTGAAAATTAAAAACCCTACTAACACGTTTTTGTAATGGGACACTCCTTGATTTTTTTTCTCGTATTTGTTGTTATAGCGGCCATAATAAAAGTAAAACATAAATATGCAAAAAAATGTAAGTCTCTACGGAACCCTACTATGTATATATATATCAATGAGTAATTACAATTAGTACGATTTCGAACGTGATCGATTTGTGTAGATTGCCCTCATGTCCTCAGAAATTTATATTGCGAACTTATTAATAATTATTTAAAATAGAAGTAACTGAATGTACTTTGTCTTATGATTAAATGACTAATAACGAATGACTTCATCTGCGAAGTAATTTAATAGCTAAATATTTTACTTTTGAGCTCCTCTAATCAATTGTACATACAATTTAGGCAAATATACTCAGATAATATTCATTTAATGAAACCTACGATTATGAATCCACGTGTAGATTCCAGTCACAATGAAAATTACGTTTTGATTGATCCGTAAATGCTGCAATCAGTGCAATGAAAACTTTACAGTAATAACGTCAGACAAAGAAATATTTATTTACAATTGGTAATCTTATCTACATATACGTACATAGATAATGATATATATTATTTACTTATTTTCAAGGTTACCATAATTAGAAAAAAAAAAACATTAGAATTCCGAGCGTCGAAATCGATCTAGAATTCTAGACGATATAACTATGGAGTATGGATGGATGGAACTAAAGTCCAAATAGATATTCGGAACCTTGTGCGCGGAATGGCAACATCGCGCCGCCGAGTGAGAGGACCGAGTGCGAGGGGGGTCGGGGGAAGGCAGCAGGGGGGGTAGATAGCAACAGGCGCCGTAGCCACGTGCTTCGCGGCCTTGCCACCGCCGTGGAAGCTTCGCGCCTTTTTTTAGATAACAACCTCTAATGACTTACACTAAACCGCCGGCCACGTAACAATCGATAAATTGAATAACGCTTTATCCCTTGGAACGCGTAGGCTTGATTGAGAGTTACACGTGGCTAAGCAATTGATGGGCAAGCGTTCAGGGTCTAGTGTAAGTTTGCTTTTGATTGAAAAAATACTTAAATTATCTGTTTTATCGTGGTGCTATCACATTAGTTCGGCTGTGACTAATTGACTAAACGTAGTCTTTGGCTGTGACCCTTTTTGGTAAATTGCGTAAATTCTCAATGTCGCTTGTACCGAATTCTCCAGTACTTTTGAAAGTTTACTTTAGTTTTTTGGACGACGTGGTTGGCGCAGTGGTAGTGCAGATGCCTACTGAGCCGACGCTCCAGAGTTCGAATTCCGGCAAGGGCAAATATTTGTGTGATGAACTCGAATATGTGTGCGTGGGTTATGGATGTTCTTTGTATAAATATTTATCCGTATAAGTATGTATATCAGTCTAGTGCCCATAACACTAGCCTTCTTGAACTTAATTTGAAACTAGCTAACTAGGCCACTTTGTGTGACGTCATTAATTCATTTTAACGCAAAGAAAAATAAAATAAATACATATTTAGTAGGTATTAAAACTGTGAATTGATTGGCTTTCGTTTCATTAAATTAGTCTTGATTAAGCAAAGCATTTATGATGATGAGCAATGAAAAAATACGGCAGTCGGCATTATTGAAGGTAATTCCCCTCAATCGCGATCGTTCGATATTATTTCTAACGATAAAGATAATTCAGTAAAACACTGAATAAAATCGAAACATAAATATAATTATGACGGACATAATTTAGCACATCATACCTGTGTAGGCCACTTTTTAGGGACTATGGTCAAGCAAAAAGAGGATTATGAATTTATGACTTTTTCTTCTCTGCAAAAATTGCCCAATAATTCTTATTGAGCAAATTATTCATCTAGCCATGGTTTCAGAACTAAAAAATATTTTATTTCGTATGACGTTGGTTACTTCTCATAAAATTCCCTAAATTCACGCGAAAATACAGGGTGTAACCGACAGCGTACCGAAAACGAAAACCGTAGTTTTAGACCATAATCACGAACTGAAAACGAGTGTTCATTTTCTCGGAAAACACAAGGATAAGATTTTCCAAAATAAATTATAAAACTCGACGCGCAATGTATTGCGTCCAATTCTCTCGGGTGCAGACGCGCGGGGAGGGGAGCACGCGGCAAGCATCGACCGGTCCACGCGCTCCCCACTCCACTCACGCGTTAGCGCAAAACATACCGTTACGCCAATGCGCATCGAATGACATGAATGAATGCAAACATAAAAACAACGCAACCACAGATCACAACTAGTGTACTACCTAACACCAATAACAACTGACCGATAAATTAAAACAGTCTAACAAGATAATTTTCATTCAAGCAAGCAAATAAAATGTGCGGGTAGGTAAACATTAATCCGACATGCGTCCGACCGCAGCGGCCTGCGCGGGCACACTGGCCTGGCGGATCAATGACCGGCCAGTACCGTTATCTGCCCCACTCCACGGGCTCCGTGTTGTACCGTTAAGCTTACATTATACTGTTTGTGATACATTGTGTG
The DNA here is from genome assembly GCA_947623375.1 of Apotomis capreana. Taxonomy (NCBI): domain Eukaryota; kingdom Metazoa; phylum Arthropoda; class Insecta; order Lepidoptera; family Tortricidae; genus Apotomis; species Apotomis capreana. The sequence continues at coordinate 8,671,800 of OX392505.1, read as the reverse complement.
TTTTGCGAAAAATGCTATTTTCATGCGATTTTTCATGAATATTTCTTACTGGTAGAGTTCGTTTAACGGAAAAATAAAGAAAAAATTAAAACTCGCGAGGAAAATTTGTGAATTTTCTCAAAGAAATTTCCACGATTTTCCAGCCCAGAATAATGGTCTGAAGCCATGGTTTCAGTTTTCGGTACACCGTCGGTTACACCCTGTATGCTGGTACTTACGGGGATAGCTGGACATCCAAATATTGGTTACAGCATGCTGTTTATCCGACAATGCATTATAAAAGGAGGGTTACGCGGACAAGTCGCGGTCGCCTTCTAGTTTAATATAAATATAATGAACGTCCATGATTAGGTCAATTACATCATCAGGGAAATAGGTCGGCGGTCCTCCCACTGCGAAGGTCAGCAATAATTAATGGCTTCCGTGTGCTATTCGATTCAGCATGTCCATGGTTATTGCCAGCACATTATACCAAAATGGTAACCAATACAAGGTTTTTGAAATTCCTTCTTCATTCTTTACCATAATTGGGTAAAAAGTATCTTTGGAGGTACAGCTCCCTGTACATACTGAAATTGTTTAAGAAAAATCTGTCTCGCCGATTTATTGTGTTGAGACCGCTAATAATTTTGAAAAGAAAATGTATAAGAGGTTATATCTTTAAAACTACGTAACGAATTTTGATGCGGTTTTTTAATAGATAGAGTGATTCAAGAGGAAGGTTTATATGTATGGGTAAGTAATATAAGATATAAGAACTTATACTATAATATTCATATTATATACGCTCATATTGTATAAGCTTGTTTTGTATACCGTTCAAGGTGTATAACGAACGTTAGATATAACATCAAAATATCTATTTTTGTTAAGTATAACGTTATTTAAGTATAATATCACTGTATATAACGATCATAACGTATAACGTTCATAATATCTCAGATTTATAATGTATATTATTCAATACATCTAACACCAAAATGCATAATGCTCGTATAGAATAACCGCCTGCACATCAATTGTGTACATACTTATGCAATAGTTCGCTGTAAAATTTTAATATGTGTAGGTACCTCCATGCAAGCAAGCATTTTGACGCTCCGCTCGTTTCACTCGCTCCGCTATCCATGGTCATAAAACAAACCTAACCTAACCTACAGTTTTCGGTTTTGACCCATATTCCATTTTGTCGCAGTTCTTCCAAACGGTATACTCGTATTTGCCAGAATTTCATCTGCCATTATCAATTGTGTACATACTTATGCAATAGTTCGCTGTTAAATTTAATATACCTCCATGTAAGCAAGCATTTTGACGCTCCGCTCGCTTCGCTCGCTCCGCTATCCATGGTCATAAAACAAACCTAACCTAACCTACAGTTTTCGGTTTTTTACCCATATTCCATTTTATCGCAGTTCTTCCAAACGGTATACTCTTACTTGCCAGAATTTCATCTGCCATTATCAATTGTGAACATACGTATGCAATAGTTCGCTGTTAAATTTTAATGTAGGTACCTCCATGCAAGCAAGCATTTTGACGCTCCGCTCGCTTTGCTCGCTCCGCTATCCATGGTCATAAAACAAACCTAACCTAACCTACAGTTTTCGGTTTTTGACCCATATTCCATTTTAGGGGCATAGGGGTAGCAGTTATAACATATTTAGTATATCATACGCTATTATATTTTCTAATCATTATACTAAAAGAAAGTATATACTATGATCGATATACGTTATGTATGTTATATCAACTGAATTTAGAGTATTTGAGTGTTATATAAAAAATCATTCTACAACATGAGTATTATGCTAATTGACCGTTATTCCTAATAAAAATATTGATTTTGATGTTATATCAAAAGTTTATTATATCTTGTGAACGTTATTAATATGAAATTATATATTATGTAGTTATATCTCATGAGACGCACCCATATGTATAATACATGCATAATTTATCAGCATTGCACCCGTGCGAAGCCGGAGCGGGTCGCTAGTACGAATTAAAGCATCGCGCTGTTAAGATGTCTGTGTATTCCTTTTTCCTGAAATCCGAACCCTTTAAGTGTACTTAGGTAATTTTATTTTCGAAATTTATACAGTCAAGCAGATTGAAACACGTACCTACAGATATAGTGCATATATTAATTTTCCATGGTGTTTTGTCGCAATAGTTCGTTTTAGCATGTTTTTTCTATCAACTTCGGTGAAAAAGTTGGGAAATATTAAAACGAGCTTACCCGACAAAATACAATGGAAAACTATTATTTTATACATCTGTTACCTTCTTCGCTCTTGTCACAGTGACAAAAACGGTTAAAAAGGTACGCGATACCCAGATATTCAGTTCCTTTCTATACGTAGATTAATTTCTTCAATTAATCTCTAAAAACGTCTAACAAAGAGGAGTTTGTTCAGTTCTTCGAAATATTGGCTTTTTCAGTTTTCATTTTTCAGAATGTTTATAATGTTCACAATACATATACAGAAATATATAATTATGTTGCGAGCGGTCATTATAAATATGGAATGAAGCTCCCAATGTTTTATGATTTTAGATTGCAAGCCACACGTAAAACCACCAAATGACCGATAAATACCTGTCAAACGATAATCGAATGGACTCGCCCATTGATATGAAAGTGATTGCTTGATCGATAAGTTTGGTCGCTTTCTCTAAAAACTTACCAAGCGATATATCATAAAACTTTCGTGGACATTGGAAGAGTGGGGTTATGTAATTAAAATGATGTTTTTACTGCTGATGTCATTGGCAAGAGTTAAGGCAGTCGTGAAGAGCTTGTACGGTTGGCATCAAAAAAAAGTGAATGTGTTGAATTATAAGACATACTGTAGTATGTCTTATAATTTAACAAAACAATAATTGTACGACAACCGTGAACAAACTCATTTCTTCACGGTGAAAATGGCAAATTACTTATTGTCTCCATACAAATATTGGTACCCAACCCTCAAATGACGTCACATGCAGGTGGCTATTTCTATGGAGCGTTTTTAGCGCTCCTTATTCATGTTGAACTTTGAAGTTCATTTCTGACTTTTAGAGCAGCCCAATTGTAGTTAGTTCCATTTGATCCCAATAAAAAATACATCGATTGATATCCTCAAATAAAAATGACAAAAGTCTTTGACCAGTGTGTGTTGCCAGTGATGTCAGTGATGACATACGGAACTGAAACGTGGTCACTCACGTTGGGCCTTATAAGAAGGCTCAGTCAATCAGAGAGCAATGGAGAGGGCTATGCTCGGAGTTTCTTTGCGAGATCGAATCAGAAATGAAGAGATCCGTAGAAGAACCAGGGTAACCGACATAGCCCGAAGGATAGCAAAACTTAAGTGGCAATGGGCAGGGCCACTGGGGCCATCGAGTTCTTGAGTGGCGACCACGTACTGGACGACGCAGCATGGGTAGCCAGGGGGAGGCCTATGTCTAGCAGTGGACGTCTTTTGGCTGATGGTAACTTACTGACTAAGGCCCAATTTCTCGATGCTCTGTAAATTATTAATTGCCAATTACACCGGTCAATGTCGACTAATTATATAAGAAGTGCAGTCGATCATTTCTCACCTCCAATTTGAACCTCAAGCTAAAGAAGAATGGAAGAGAATATATATATTCAAAAGGACGAAGAATCAAGACCAAGATATTATGATATATTTACAATAGTTGTATCTCCAATATAGAATAAATTCAAACTTTTATCACTTAGTATAACTTTCCTTATAATTTTGCCCATACTTCATACTCTCTAGAGTACAAAACGGTTTTTCGCACATTGAATTTAAACTAAGTACCAACTTAGTAGACGTTGGCGTGTGTTCAACTTGTCCCCAGTTTGAATCTATAAAATACACATTGCACCAATAAATCTAGAATAAAAAATGATGACGCACTTTTATTCATCAAATGCTTTTGGTAAGTTTTATGCATAACTTGTTAACTTGGAAACGTCTGTCGGTAGTTTGGAGCGCGGCCAACGAGGTATGCCTGATTGAAAGTTGACCGTTGGGTGCAATTCTGCATATATTTTGGTCTGGAGGTTTTTAGTAGAGCGCAAGTTGGGAGGGAGCCGCATTTTTTTAACCCCCGACGACAAAAGAGGGGTGTTATAAGTTTATCATGTGTATCTGCGTATTTGTGTATCTGTCTGTGGCGTACCTTCCAAACAGATGGACCGATTTGAGTGCGTTTTTTTTATCGCAAAACATGCCGAGATTGTTCTTAGCTATGTTTGGTGGAAATGGACCAGTAGTTTCCAAAATACTCAGTTTTAATTGGAACTAAATCTGAGCCAATATTGAAGCTAAGAATTCAAAATTTTCTAATTATGTTCAGTTTTAGTAGCGTTCTCTATATCACTCATTGAAATGAGGGTCTCGTGATGACCAGCTACACTTTTGTCAGGGGTGTTAAACATTTTTAATTAGTATAGTAATCATAACTTGAGTTTTAGTAGAAGTGTAAACCAATTAATGTACTCTGACGATACTTGCAGTTTGCCAGTGTGGTGTTCTTTTGCATTTGAACCAAAAATTTAATTGATAAACTGTCTCTGCTCTAATGAGAATAGCGGCCCTAATTAATGGTTTTTAGGGTTCCGTACCCAAAGGGTAAAAACGGGACCCTATTACTGAGACTTCGCGGAGCGTCCGTCCGTCCGTCCGTCTGTCACCAGGCTGCATCTCAAGAACGGTGATAGCTAGAAAGTTGACATTTTCACAGATTATGTATTTCTATTGCCGCTATAACAACAAATACTAAAAATAAAATAAATTTTAAATATTTAAGGGGTATATGGGAATACAACAAAACTGTTATAGATTATGGTACGGAACCCTTCATGCGCGAGTCGGACTCGCGATTATTATATATTTTTTACTCTATGTAGTAGGTACATCCGTTGTTTTATTGAAAATGGCCGACAATAGTGAAACTTTTCAGTTCAGCCTTATCTAAAAGATTTCCTGCATATTTTTGAACTTTATTATTACCATTACCACTTATTTTAGATGTCTACAATGTGATTTATTGCGCAACCATTTAAATATTGCTTCGGGTTTTCATGGATTATATTTTAATTTAATTGATGTGCCTACTTCAGGCATTCCTATCCATTATTATCATATTTAAATATTTCTTTTTTTGTTTCAGGTAATTAATACAACTATTGAAAACATTTAACTGGAGTATGGTGGTAAGGCTTTACTGAATTAAACTATCACCTGCAATGATAATTATTTTCGTCGAAACATGTGACTTCAAAAGTACCTACGCATTTTTTTGTCCAAAACAAATTTTGAATTGTTTTTTCAGAATTCTCAGAATTTAACAAAACAATATTTGTAAAGCAACCATAAACTTAAACGCACTTTTTCACGGTGAACATGGCAATTATTTATTTCTCCATACAAATATTGGTACCCATAACATCATGATAATGACGTCACGATTTAGGTGGCCATTTGTATGGAGCATTTTAGCGCTCCGTAGGAATGGTGAACTTTAACGGTCATTTCTGACCAAGTGTTTAGTTCCATATAAACATTTGATCCAAAAAAAAAATAGAACCAATTGACATCCTCAAAAAATTGTCTACACGCCTATTCCAAACAATTCAACTGCAATGTAGTTAAATAAAAGTTGAATTGAAACGTGATCAGATCTCGTGTTACACATTATACCTGAGTCTTATTATATTTTACTTTTTTTTTTTTTTTATTTATTTATTTCAAAAAAGCATGGTACACATTTTACAACAAATTTCGCCAAACACGAAGTTTATTGGCGAGTATTGCACTCACTTTTTTAACAATAGTATCATTAAAAACTTAACTAGGACGCCTTTTAACGACAACGATCCAATCCACACAAAAAAGACTTGTAATTGATTTATTGAACTAATTGATGACGATGGCCTATTCTTGCATGTTAAGTTAGAAATTGGTCGTTTGAGGTACAGCAATTCATAATTATGTCAATTTCATTATATTATGTATATCATCGTTTAGTAGGTACCCATCGTACACGCATGGCTTAGCTTGGGACTAAGTAGGTCGATTTGTGTAAGATTAATAATAAAATAATAATAATAAATATTAAGGAAATGTCTTACACAAATCGACCTAGTCCCAAAGTTCCCAAACTAAGCAAAGCTTGTACTATGGGTGCTAGACGACGATATACATCATATTTTTATGCTATAATATTGTTTATTTATTTATTTAAAAAGTTAGGTAGTCAATAACTTGTAAATACTCTTCGGTGCCAAATTACTTAGCTTAATTAGGTACACACTAGGTCTTATAGACCCAGGAATATCTGAAAAAACACTTTTAGGAAATTTGACAAACGTGTCATTGACATGCCATGACTGAAGTGGTGAACAGCTAAATAATATAATTTTCTGTTGGTTATGTATATTTATTATTTTATCCTTCGAACTTCGGAGAGTATAGGGTACTTCGGCCGTGGGCCGTGAGACCGGCCACCTGGCCATAGATTAAACAAATTGATAGAAGGTTCAGCTCTTATCTGATAGGGTGGTTATTGTTCGACGCCGCGATAACAGCCGCTTTATTACAGAAAAGACCTGTGATACATGAACGTTTTATATGAAATACTTACCACAAAGATATTTGATCACGCCGCTAAGACTGAGATCGCGGCATCTCCCTGAGTCTCTTGAAGCCGCGAAGACACTTCTCGGTTGAATATCTTCTGGGGGCCTATGATGGTTGCGTTTATCACGTGATAAATAAGTGATAAAGCATCTGTCACTCACACTTGCATTTTGTCAAAACGTGGCGGATGCTATGTCACTTATTTATCGCGTGACTGATTATGCTTCTTAGACAAACAAAGCATGTGTCGAAGGTTATACTAATTGATGATGATTGTTTTGTATTTACTTGCCTATTTTTGTGGGGCTGGATCGTATTTCAAGTAGCTGTATAGAGACGTAGTAGTAGCTGGATATAGACTGCACTAAAATATGACATCTAGTCAGTGGTGTGGCGTCTAAGAAATACAAGTATTTCTTCCCTAGGGCAAGCCGACGCAGAATTAGCTTACTAATATTCTAATAACGATAAAAAAGGGTTAAACGCTCTAAAATAGGCTGATTGAAATCAGGTTCTATTAATACCACGCCACTGCAACTTATTGCCACAATTAACTTACCAGAAATTTACATCGTCATATTTTTTTTTTTTTTTTTTGCTAGTGACAGGCCCGAGCCTTTCGGCTGTACTGGGGCGAACTTGACTGTGCGGGTGGGGTCACAAAATGGGACCTCCGGACCCGCAGCGTAGTGTGTAGTGTTAGGCTGTGTCACATATGTGACGATGACCAGCTGATTATATAGTACATATATATATAATTATAAATAGTGAGTGTGTGTTATTGATTGTGTTTGATAGTAAGTAGTACGGTGATGTTGAGTGACGGGTGGTTATAGTTATAGTTATAACTATGAATGATAATGACTTTAATGAATTGTTAACCCATTATGTTCTTAAGCGGTTGGGACAGCCCGGCCAGACGGCGATCCCGCTCGGCGAGGGCGTCACGATCCTGATACCTGTCTTCGTAGACAGGTCTTCGTGTAATATGGCTTTCAGGGGGCGCCCACGCCGTCGGGAGCGCTTTTTTGCCTTTTCGGCCTTGATCGCTGCCATCACGAGGTTCCACTCATTGGTGACTTTCGTGATGGCATCGATCGGGTCAAGAAGGCTATCTTTCGGACGTCGTCTGTTTCTATAAGCGTTGGGTTTAGCCCGGGCTGGCTTGAAATTTGAAGGCCTTGCGGCGCCTGAGAGGGGTAACGGTGGCGTTAAAGGTGGGGCCACGGGGCCCGCTATCGTCGTACAATCCGGGTCGTCGTCGTCGTCGTCAGAGGCTAGAGTCTGAGTTTGATCGGTGGTCGGGTTCGGGGTTGTTTGGTTAATTTGGGGGGGGGGGGGGTGGCTAGGTAGTCCACCGCTTTCCGGACTAAGGGGTTCGGGTGGGAGGGGGCGTTGTCCTCCAGGAAGTGGCGAGTTGAAGATCTTATGAACTGATAAATGGTTGGGATTTTTAGGTCGAAGTGTATGGACAGATTAGATACATACCATGGTGCTTTGGATATTCTGCGGAGGGCGCGGTTTTGGAGGGTCTGTAATGGCTTTAGTCTATTTGCTCCCGCGTGGGCAAAGACAGGGCAGGCGTAGGAGAGGATAGGCCTCACGCACAGCTTATATAGGGTTAATTTATTCTTTATGGACATCTTGCTCTTCCTGTTAAGCATGGGGCTTAGCCTACCCAGTATGAAGGCTGCCCTGTCTCTGATCATTTTAATGTGGGGTTTGAAAGAAAGAGACTTGTCGAGGAGGACTCCCAGATATTTGGTTTTGTTTGTCCAAGGGATTGGTTGGTTAGTCATATTTTTTATGAAACTATGTACCTATTATGCAATTTATGCATACGTGTTCTACCTCAGACTATCAAGATGGCGTAACCACGTGGGTGTAATATGAATATGACGTGTGACTGACCTTTATCTAGAAATTCACACTTTATCGACATTAAAACCCAGTTGAACAGCAGGACGGAACCTTGGTGATTTTCCATCTAAACGTCGGCATTGAGCTTATCGGCCCAACGGGGCTATTCTGACGTAGATAAAATCGATAATTAAGTCGAGCTTGACCGCATCTACTGAAATAGAATGGTACGAGGACGCCACTCCTCCGATTACTGAGAACAGACCACAACTGGTATAAACCAGTTGTGGTCTCATCATATGATCCAGGGATATCTTGAAACATTGAGATTTTATGGAGAGTAAATTTCTCGGTACTGGGCCTAATTCGTGGCTACGAAGTCATCATGACGTGAAAATAAATAACTTGTTCCTTTCTTGAATAAATAAATCACCTGGAAAAAAATCAGTAACGTTTGCTAACATTAACCAAATGTTTATATTGAAGCGCAAATTTAAAATTGTATGCTCTGAGTGGGATTTGAATCCACGTTTCTACGGCTTTCCGGGCCAGACGAGTGAACTGCTAATTGTTCTATCAAAGCCACTAGCTAAAGCATCGATATCACTACATAGTATAAAACAAAGTCGCTTCCTGCTGTCTGTCTGTATGTCCCTGTGTATGTACGAGTATGCTTACATCTTTAAAACTACGCAACGGATTTTGATGCACTTTTTTAGGGTTCCGTAGCCAAATGGCAAAAAACGGAACCCTTATAGATTCGTCATGTCTGTCTGTCCGTCTGTCTGTCTGTCCGTCTGTCCGTCCATATGCCACAGCCATTTTTTTCCGAAACTATAAGAGCCTTACTGTTGAAACTTGGTAGGTAGATGTATTCTGTGAACCGCATTAAGATTTTGATGCAAAAATAAAAAAAATAATAATAAATATTGGGGGCTCCCCATACTTAGAACTGAAACTCAAAAAATTTTTTTTCATCAAACACATACGTGTGGGGTATCTATGGATAGGTCTTCAAAAATGATATCGAGGTTTTTAAAATTTTTTTTTTCTAAACCGAATAGTTTGCGTGACAGACGCTTCCAAAGTGGAAAAAAATTGGTCCCCCCCCTCTAACTTCTAAAATAAGAAAATGAAAAATCTAATAAAAAGTGTGTGTGTCAGCTCCGACGCACGACTGGAGTTTACTCTTCAGGCCAGACGCGCACCACGATTTTTTTTTAGTCGCGCGATAATTTTGTCGCAGAAATAAGCGTACTTCTGGGTTTATGAAAATCGTGGTGCGCGCACTCTCATATAAACCCATATCTTGCATTTATGCGACAAAATTATCGCGCGACTAAAATCGTGGTGCGCGCCTGGCCTTAAGAACGATTATAAAATATATACTCAATACATTTATTGCACATAATGATTAGTAAATAGTTTAAGTATCACATTATGTACCTACCCTGTTGGGTGCTGCAAACAAGAACAAGGTAGGCACTTACATAATATTAATATACGAGTATAATATACAACAAAATTACAATATTTTACAAGGAAAATTTACTTCCGATTCATTTTTAACAAATTAGAGAGAGCATGGGTAGTAACTAAATAAGGAAGCGTGATGTAAAGCGCCCTCGAGCGGCTAGTTTTGTTACTACAGTCTGCAGTGCTACGGAAAAAAACCGTATCTTACTATGAAATCCATACAAAGATACGACCTTTCTACCGTAGTATCGCAATACTTTTTTTTTTAATCTATTAATTAAGGAGCTTTGATCATTTTTATGAACAAGCCAGCTCCAGCAGGCCTAATACACAACATCATTCATCTAAAAGACATAGATAAATAAAAACATAAACCGTATAAACTTAAAAATAACATGTACACGAAAACAACTAAATTTGTATACACTATTTACATAAAAAAAACTGTATACAAATTTAGCCGATTCCGATAAGGGTTCCGCCAATATTGAATTGAACATTACATTCAAGAAAGATCTGGTATTAGACCTAGCCGTTTACATTAGACAAAAACAAACTTACAAAATCACCTTCCTTAAAAAAATCCTTAAATAAATCCAAAATCTCCTTAACAACAACTCCAAACAGCGTTTTGAAGTTCTCCTCCCAACTTTCGGTAGAAAGCAAAATATCCTTCGTCTTCTCAACCAGCCTTTCAAAAGTAATACGTCTCTTCTTCTTGTCCTTATTTTGTCTTTGATCTTCCATATCAGCCCGCTCAATAGTAGGCTGATTGACCAATAGACACTCGGACCTCTTCACATCTGTTACTCTTTTTGACTTCCGCGGCTTACGAACCTCTTGTTGTGGCTCGCTCTCTAATCTGTACTGACTTACTGATCGCTGGCCCTCAGCCTGACAGACAGAATCTTCAGACTCTTTAGATTGTAACGGCTTCGACAAAACAGCATCTCTATATGACTTTCCAAAACTTAAGTCATTCTCAAAAACAGATGGCGCATCCTGACTACAAACATCCGTATCCTTTTTTTCCTTATTTTGCATATACAACCAAAAAGCCCGTTTATATATACATCCCTCAGCAGACATAATCCTGCGAATTTTTTACTCCTTCACAAAAACCGGGCACGACTTAAAAAAGAATGATGCCATATGGCTGCCTTTACAATTAATGCATCTAAAAATAGTCGTTTCGCAATTGGCATGCTCCCCGCCGCATTTCGGACAAGTAACTTTAGTAGTAGGACAAAACCTGCTCAGATGACCGAACTTCCAACATATTGAACATTGGGTAACCGGGAAAGTGTACTGATTTACCTTAAATCGGCAACCGTAGGCATAAACATATGGCGGTAAGGAAGTTCCCTTAAAACACAGACGAATAGCTTCAGCCTTAACCCAAACGCCCATCATGATCCAAACGGTTCAGTCTACATATTGACAAAATGTCTTCAGACCCTTCAATATTCTTTAAAAATTCGTCTTCCTCAACCTCCAACTCAACCTGCCTTATAATTCCATAAGTGCAGCATGCCATATTAGACCAATAAGAACGTCTCGTCTCATTGTTAAACTCCTGAGAAGCCAGAAGCTTCTCCGCATCATCCTTAGAGTTAACCCTTAAATGCATGATGATGTATATATACACGTTACTGAAATGACACATGTCAAAATCTGTATATAGTCAATATAAACTTTGTCAAGATTGTCCCTAAGTCTCAAACTGACGTGGATTTCATTGGTAATTACGTCATTACAGAAATAAAATTAGTGTAATTGTATGCATTTAAGGGTTAAACTGTATGCGAACTTTACGTGGACCCATAAACTTGACGGATAAAATTCCTTTTAAACCCTTAAATTGCAGCAACTTTGCCAAACCAATCTGTTTCGGTAAATCTTCTTTTGACACTATATAAACTTCAAATAGCTAGTCAGGCACACCGTCCGGCTCCAGCTGCGTTTTGGTGGTTGCTAAAACCCGCAAGCGTTTAGGTTTCCTGCCTATTGTGATAAAACTATCACTACAACCACAGCTTTCGTCGCTCAGACCACAAGCACAAACCGGTGAAATGTTTAAAACAATTTTTTTTTATTATTAATTAAACATACCCTGGACTAAAATTTGTTAGGCAACCCATATGCAATATAATTATTGACATATTAAATTAAATATAAAATACATTTTATCAAATAAACATCTCGGTGAAGGTTATTTTATATCGGGACCTTAGTCTATAACGCTTAACGCATAACCTGCTAAATTACGAAGTCGTATTTTTACCCCGATCGTATACTGAGATACGAATTTTTAAATTAGCACGGCAGATACGTTCGATTTGACACCCCATATTTTTCATACCCCGGGCTTATATATGAAAATCGATTCTTAAGGAGTAAACTCCAAAAAAACATATGATGTACATTACTATAAAAACTACCAACGAAAATTGTTTTGAACGAGATCTAGTAAGTATTTTTTTTTTTTAATACCTAACGTTGCACCTAATTTATATGGGGCGCTATACATACCAGGTGCAAACTTAACTTAACCACTTAGGGATGGAAAGTGTTTGTACGGAACCCTCGGTGCGCGAGTCTGACTCGCACTTGGCCGGTTTTTTTAATAGATAGATTGATTAAAGAGGACGGTTTCGGGGCGGGTCGCTAGTTACGCATACAATTTTTCACAAACATTAAATAACTTTATTTTTATAAAACGAAATAAACGTATGTAGAATCTGACCAGCACCGTAGACGTCAATGATTATTCACTGAAAATGAAACAAAACACAAATGAAAAGAAAGATTAAACAGATTTAGGCTCTTGAAAAATTAGTAAGACTTAAGAAAAAGTTACAGAATTTGACCAAAGGAGATAGCGACGGATAGCGAACAAGAACAGTGAAGAAATAGTGACGAAAATAATTAAAAGAAAAAGTAATGAGACGAACCAGTAAAATACCATACCAAAAATATACAAATTTACAAACCTCTATGTAGATAATAATATATTTCCTCATTGTTTTTTTTTATGGTTAGTCTATATTTTACATTAAGCCCCTAATGAAATACAACACTGTACATTAATTAACATATGGTCAGTATAGTTAAATAAAGCTGACACATTATAAAAATTGCTGACATATTAAAATGAAAGAGGTAATTTTTTTTCTTTAAACCATTAATACAAATATCAAAGCTTAAAGAAAAATTGAAAAAGGAGCTACCTGGTGGAAGAGACCGGGAATCGAACCCGGTACCTCTGGATTACCGGTCCAGCGCGTTAACCACTTCGCTACCGTAGCTCCGGGTATACCTGACGAATTTTTCCTTATACTTTGTGTGTCGATCTTTGAATTGTTTATTTGAAAGGTTTTTACACCTTAGCAAATTTTAGATTGGTATTTTTTTTGTTTTATTTTTATGTTAGAAGTAAAGCAGGTATATAGTTAGTTGATAAAACCGACATCTATGAACAGAAAAGAAAATCCACCACATGCTTCGTCAATTTCAAAATAATGCATGCAATTCACAAAGTATATCCACAACAAGCTTCGTCAGAATCAAATCACACGAAATAAATCCGCGACACGCTTCGTCAACCTTCCAGTGCCATATTCGGTGCAAAAGTCCCAATTATGCAAGCAGCATTGCCCCGCTGAATGGCAATATAGAGACCTGCTGGAACCACCATGACCCAGAGCGAGGATTATTTCCCCTCTCTCAATCTTCGCCCTAAATCCTTAACCCTTTGAGCGCCAAGCGGCAGAGCAATTCACCGTGCAACCGACGCCAAACAAAAAAAAAAGTTGCTCCAAAATCAGCAGAGATTGAAAAACACAGATAGTGGTTTGAATTAGCATGTTTTTGACCATTGAAATTTTTGACGTCAATAGGCGTCGTTGGCGTCAGTGGCACGAATTCCCGATGACGTGATTTGCCGTCTTTGGCGGTCAAAGGGTTAAAAAGCTCGCGACCCTTTGATCCCGCCGTTTCCACAGCGACCGGTACGAAATCGTATTTTGACTCCAAGGCTGCGTACTTGGCGTGTTTCATCTTAGCGGCTGTTTCCGCCGCCTAACCCGCTGATCTCGCGGTTTGCCTCAAAATGCTAACGTATGTTGCATCCCATAAAAGACAACGCCCTCGCTGCCATGGAACCAATGTAAGTCCGTCCAGTTACCATCCGTTCGAGATAAACCAGGGGGCTCCAACACACAGGGGATCTTAACGGACACCATGGCTCGGCGGACAATTTCGTTTGTGGAATGATGGCGCGAAAAAGCGCCCTACACATCTCTGCCATGGTGTAAATCATGCAACGATCAAGCCATGGTGATTGTCAAGTTATCTCATTTTAAACTTGATATATCATTTTAAACTTGACAACTTAAGAATTACTTGTCGTTTATTCTAAGTTATTATTTATAAATACAAAATTACTTGGCCAATGCACTCAAAGGAATTTGCAATAATTTATAATAAAATAATTACCTACCTATACTATAGGTATTACATAATTATTGAAAACTTCGATTATTGCCTCATTAAGACTCATTAGGATTTAACCTTTTAATCTAAGACTCAAAACTCAAAGTACACTTCATGGTAATTTGGTGTTAACCAACCTCCTTTGACGCGATTGACAATATATAGGCCATTTCCTATATTATTTAAAATCCCATTACACAAATAAAATAATCTGTCATGCTCTATGGTTTTCGTAGTTGTTCCATGCTATGATTATTACTGCAAATACACACGACATAGAAGCGCATGAAACAGAAGTTTTTTGCATCAACAGTGAAACAATAAAAATATAAATTCACATATATATATGTTGAAGATCGCCGCCACCTTGCTGCCCATGACGCGCGATGACCGAGGAGGACAAGCTGCGCGTCTAACTATAAGTTTGATTTGTATCGAATCATTTAATTGTAAATTGATCTCATAGATAATAAGTTTCGATCCAAAAAAGCGATCTTAGGTACAATTATTAAGTTTTGATCCAAAAAGAGATCCTAGATATAATTTATTGAGTTATGATCCGTGAATGTAATTTGTACTATCTGATCCATAAAAGAGATCGCCTAGCAAGATAACCATTAACATTATAACGGATATTTTTCTATAAATAGACAGAGCATGTCGAGCTCAACCTTGTTGTTAAGTTTGAAAACAAACGGTCTATAAAAACGACCCAAAAGCAGGTAAAAACCCAGTTCATTGTGCTCTGACACACTGACCGAACCCATTGTAATTGCTCTAATTGCGCAACTGAGGCGCTGACCCACTAACCGAGTAGATAAGACCCTAGGCCACAAATTCCTGCACACAATGAGATGGCGCCGGCGCCGCGTAGCGGCTTATCTGCTCGGCAGCGGACAATAGACTGGCGCCGCCATAAAAATGTTAGCGACTATATACGGCGCCCTTACCTGCGCGCCGAGCCGAGTTTTATTGGTCACGCGATTAAATTGATATCGCAATTATCAGATGATAATAGATCCTAATAAAAGTATTGTCAAAAAATAGCTTGAACCGAACCCTATCGAAATATGTAACTTTTATTAAAATTGAACGTAAACTTTAAATGTAGTCGTAAAAATTGTGAATCCATTAGTAGAAATTTGCCAAAGTTGGATATTAATTCTGTGATAACTTATTTGTTATATAACTTATATATTTTGAAGTTATATAATCTAGAACCTAGGGACGAACCTTACAATGTATAAGAATCCTATTGCAATCCCATTGAGCCTGAATTTTATAGAAATGTGTGAAGGTGATTTTCGAAGTGAAAATTAGCCGGAAAATTGTAACAAGCCAAAAGTGGTCAACCAATCAGAACCAATGATTTATGTAAGGGACTTCCGATCCTGCTCTCGCCAAATAACGGCCAAAAACGGTCTAAAGTTTCTTTGTTCTCCTAGATACGTGTTCTTATTGGACGAAAATGTGAAATTCTACGGCTTGTTCATTAGTACACTAAGTTTAGCGATAGGAAATGCTTATTAGACGTAAGAAATCGAGCCAAAGACACAGTACAGTTCCAGATCTCAAGCGAAGAAGTTTTATTACGTGATCCAAGTATATCCCAGTTACCTTCCTACCCAGTAACCTTATTTCTTAAGTTCAGTATAAGTTGTGTTACGTCGTCATAATTAGTTTAGGCAGTTTATTTGTAGGTTGCGAGGCAGATCCCCTATAGGGGAGAAGTGGCATGAAAGAGCCAGTTTTCTTTACAGAGGAAAAAATACAACCTACAATGAAAAAAAATATAATTTGTTTTTTGTAATTTATTCTTTATTTATTTGAGTATGCAATTTGGTACAAATAAATCTTAAACAACATACAAATATCAATAAGATATGCATTTCAAAAAAAAGTGTCATTTGGCTCTTTCATCACTATTCGGTATTGAAAGAGCCGCTACAAGTTTTGAAAAAGCCGGTTCGTATTACAACGCGTAATTATGAAAATTATCAAAAACAACAATAAAGGCGACATGAAAAAAACTGAAATACACAAACAAAACAGACTTTTTAAGTAATTAGTACTAACATTTTTCAGGAGGTTTTATTCTATCAATCATTTTGAGTAATCCTTACAAACGCTTTAATTTTAACATATTAATTAGTCACATATACCTACTAGATAACCTAACATACAAGCGGATTTTTTATTAATAACAGTCTTTAAAATAAATCTAATAAAAAATAATATCTTCTATCAAAAGTTAAAACCAACATCAATAAATCCTCAAAATCTTAAAAATAATATTGCTAATATTAAGCTTTCGGGTCTTTTTCTTTTTTTTTGGACCAGCGTTCTCCATAATGCAATATTTGAAGCAAATAATTTAATAATATATAAAAATATGAGTTTATAGCATTACGTTATTTTACTATGAAAGAGCCGGCTCTTTCAATGCCCATTCAACCGGCTCTTTCACGACTTGTTCCAAAAACAAATATAACGTTCAAAATAACGACAATATCAAAGCGGTTGCAGCTAAGTTTTTATGAAGCTGCAAGGCCAAATATATGCACAAACTGAATCTATAATCCATTTGCCTATAATTGTTAACTATAAAATACCAAAAAACAAATAAAATGAAGCAAAAAGCTTACTTTTGAGTTCCCAAAACTTTGACTCGATGTACCGGCGTCTGTTGGTTTCGGTGAACTGTCAAATGTTTGTGGGTGACGGAAAATCAGTATTGCCACCTAAAAATAATATTGCCAACCAAATCTGTACTCAAACTTCCGAAATAATACAAGTGGCTCTTTCAAAACCTGGCTCTTTCATGCCACTTCTCCCCTATCTAGTCCTCAGTAAATTCGTTAGTTTTATCAGTTAATTATCGTCAGTATTTCGTGTTAATTAGTTTTCAATGGTCCTTCGAGTATAAGTTAGGCTACGTGTTAGGTTATTTAGGTTACGTAGTTTAGCTAGGTTTACGTTGATTTTTGAGCCGATCCGATCAGAACTTTTACAGAACGTTGAGCTATCGTAGGAGACCGCGTTGATGAAGGCTGTCGCTTTCATTGTTTGGTCCTAGCTCGAGCCGGATTTAAAATCAGTGCGCGAACGAACCGATCCCGATCCGAACCGAACCGAACTGTACTGTCGCGACAATGGTTAACACGCGCAACCAGAGTCGCCACGGCAGCGCCGCCGAGAACCCCGAACCGTCGTCACAGCCAGAACCCACGAACCCGAACCCGAACCCGAACCCGGCAGTGAGACCCGAGCAGAGCGGCGCCGTCCATTTCTACGACCCGAGGCTGGACATCACCAGAACCGAGTTCCGCGACCCGCCGAGGTCGCCCACGGACACAACAGGCTGGCAGGGCTCGCTCGACGCCCAACTGCGACACGAGCAAGTGGACGTAACGATCGCCGCCGCGGCGATGAGGTCAGCAGGTGACAGGGCAGAGGCGCTACTATCCACGATGAACAAACGTGAGTACACTCAGGGGCGCTCGGCGGACCGTGAGGTCATGTTCGCCGATAGCGTACCCGCGCCGCCCGCATCAGTCCGTTCCCGAGCCAGCAGCACGACCGAGGCCCGTAAGAGGCAGGCCGAGTTGGAGGCGGCCGAGAAGTTGGCGGAGATCCGCAAAAAAGAGCTGCAGATCGAGCAAGAGCTTATCAACAAGCGCCTGGCAGCTACGATCAACCGCATCGAGGAGGAGGGTTCCCGAGCCGGAGGGTCCGTCGTCGACGGACGCGAAAAGGTTAAAAATTGGCTCGACAACTCCCGGCGTACTGAAGAGCGAGCGACGTCACCACATCGTCGCGGAGCCCCGTCGCCTTCAGCCGCCGACCGAACCGCACACTCTACGCCGAGAGACAGGTCGGCCAGCAGATCCCGAGGTATAGAACGGCTGGCCGAGAGTTTGGAGACTATGATGCGGCCGCCACCGCGGCAAGTGTACGAGCTCCCCAAATTCAGCGGCGATATCGGCGAGTGGCAGACGTTTTATCACGCATACACGCAGTCAACTACAAGGTACAAATTCTCTAACTACGAGAACGTAGCTCGGCTGCGTCAAGCCCTGAGCGGCGAAGCACAACAATGCGTAAAGCACTTAGTTGCTACGTCGACGCGGCCGGACATGATCATGCGCATACTACACAAAAATTTCGGTCGCACGGATCTCCTTATCGACCGTGCCATCGAGGACCTCCGACGTCTGCCACCCGTGGGGCCCAGTGCGACGGACCTGAACGCGTTCGCCATCAAAATCGTGAATATAGTGTCGACATTAGTGGACTTAGATAAAAACAGTTACGCAACGAACCCCCTACTGATCCGCGAGATAACTGAGCGGCTAAGTCCACATCTCCGATCCCGCTGGTGTTCGTACGCGAAGGCCAACCGACTCTCCAGCAATGAACTAATGTTGATGGCCGAATTTTTGCTGGACGAGTCGGACCAAGAACTACAATATTCCCATGCACGTGCCCCTACTAAAAGAAGCTTTTCAGAACCAAAGAACCCACCCCGCCGACCGGAGCCGCGTAACAATTACGCGGCTGGAGCCCCCGCCGGCGGCGGGGCGATCCGCCGACCACAGCCGAGCCGATATCAGTCCTACGCAACAGATCGCGGAGAGGCCTGTCTATGCTGTGGCGGCATGCACCGAACCCCAGCGTGCAATAAATTACAAGGTATGCGAGTGAGCGCCCGTTGGACATGGGCCAAGGAGAACCGGGTGTGTTTCAAGTGTCTCAACAGCAAGCATCGCCGCGAGCTGTGCAAGACGCAGGCTTGCGGCATCGACGGCTGCCCACACTCGCACCACCGAATGCTTCACGAAACGGCACAGAGCGTGCCTGCGAACGGCGCGGCGGACCGGCAGGTACTAACGCACGCGGTCGCGCGCCGGCCAAGTCATGCGGCCGCTCCCGCCCCGCTACCCGCGCCTGCCGCGCATGCGCCCGGCGGCGCCGAACCGAACCAGTCTCACGCGCCTGCGCAGATGCGCGAGTTTACATCAAACACAGGAACGTCAGGCAGATCCGAAGTAATACTCAAGGTACTTCCAATTATTTTAGGCGGCCCCAAAGGAGAAATAGTGACGTTCTGCCTCTTGGACGAGGGCAGCACTATTAGCCTAATCGACAAAGATTTGGCAGAACAGATCGGAGCAACGGGGCCGGAGGCGGCCCTCTGCATACAAGGCGTGGGAGACATGGAAACAACCCGGCCGTCTCGAAAGGTAAATGCAACCGTGCGCGGTTGCGACGGAGGGTCGCCTCACGAAGTTAGCTTCCGAACCGTCGAGCAACTGAACCTAAGAAGACAACGTATGAACCGTGAGCAGGTACTGAAGCATAGACACTTAGCTGACCTATCGAACGCGTGCTACAGTCTAGCAGAACCTAAAGTACTAATTGGCGCGGATCAGTGGCATTTAATGCTGCCACAGGAAATGCGATTGGGAGGTCGAAATGAACCCGCCGCTGTCTGCACCGCCATCGGATGGGCTATTTTCGGATCCGCACCACGAACCGTAAGAACGAACGAGGTAACGATGCACTGTTACGAACCGAACGATGCGTTTCATCAGCTTATAAAAAAGCATTTCGACGTCGACGCGCTCGGCATCAAGCTGCAAGATAACGTCTGTCCGGCGGAGCAGCGGGCGGAGCGGATATTTCAAGAAACAGTAAGAAAGATCCCCGGACCGCGATTTGAGGTAGGACAGTTATGGGCCACAGACGATCCCGAGTTCCCGGCATCATACGGCATGGCGTTGAACCGACTCCGCGGCATCGAACGAAAAATGGACCGCGACGCGGAATTTGCCGCGGAGTACGGTAAGCAGATCGATAACCTATTAGAAAAAGGATACGCCCACAAATTAGACGAGCCGATGCCGGGAAAGCAGTGGTACCTGCCTCACTTCGCGGTGAGAAACATAAACAAGCCGGACAAGAAAATAAGAGTTGTATTCGACTGCGCAGCAAAGGCGGGCCGTCAGAGCCTGAACGATTTTATTTTAGACGGACCCGACCTACTGCAATCCCTGCCCGGGATCTTATTTAGATTTCGCGAAGGCGCCTACGCGATGACGAGCGACATCAAGGAGATGTTTCTTCAGGTGAAAATAAGAGAGCAAGATCAGCCTTCGCAGATGTTTCTGTGGCGTGCGATGGACCGGTCGGGACCGCCGCAGGTCTATGTAATGTCGAGTATGTCGTTCGGGGTGCGCAGCTCGCCATTTCTAGCCCACAGCGTCCGCAACAAGAACGCCGAACTGAACCGGGACGCTTACGGCAGAGCGGAAATCGAGATCAAGAACAATATGTATATGGATGACTACGTAAGTAGCGTGGACTCGGAGCAGGAGGCGATGCAGCTAGCCACAGAGGTCGCGGCTAGCAACAAAGAAGCAGGCTTCGAGCTGCGCGCGTGGGCTAGCAATTCGCGCCGCTTGCTAGCCCAGATCCCGCAGGAACACCGCTCTAACGCTGACACACCGTTAGGCGACAAAGATAATAAAATATTAGGTATGTACTGGAACGCCGAGTCTGATACCATCGGCTTCAACACGTCGATGCTGCGGGTCCCTGCGGCGGTACGGGACATGGCGCGCGCTCCCACGAAGCGGGAGGCGCTGAGCGCCATTATGTCCGTGTATGACCCGCTCGGCATGTTATCGCACTACACGGTCTCGGCGAAAATACAGATGCAGCGCGTGTGGGCGGCGGCGATAGGTTGGGACGAGCCTTTACCCGACGACGAGGCCGCCGCGTTCGCCGAGTGGATGAACGCGCTGCAACACGTCGCACGACTGCGAATACCGAGGCACTATTTTCCCGCGACCCGAACCCGATTAACTCTGCACATATTTGCGGACGCAAGCACACAGGCCTTCTCGGCGGTAGCCTATTGGCGCACAGAAGGCCCCGATGGAGTGGAGGTCAGCTTGGTCGCGGGAAAAAGCAAGGTAAGCCCTCTCAAGCCTCTCAGCGTGCCCCGCCACGAGCTGCAAGCCGCATTAATCGCGACGAGGTTAATGACCGCGATAAGGAGCGGTCATCGAGTGCAGCCCGAACAAGTCACCCTGTGGACGGACAGCAAAACCGTTCTGCAGTGGGTGCGAACCGACGCAAGAAGGTATAATGCATATGTTTCACATCGTCTCGCGGAATTAGCTGAAACGACAGACGTGACGATGTGGCGTTGGGTGCCGACGCACGAAAATTCCGCCGACGAAGGGACACGAGCCGATCCAACAAGAAAAGTCGACATAGCGGGCAGGTGGTATACGGGTCCAGATTTTTTAAAATTAGATCCCGAACGATGGCCGAGAGAACCCGATACGCCTGCCCCCGAGCCAGCCGAACTGGAGGAGAAGTCTGAGAAAGCGGCGTGCCGAGCAACGACAGAAAAACACGCGCCGCTGCCCGACATTCAGCGCTTCTCTAATTATGATCGCCTTATAGGCGCCACAGCGCGAATGTTACTGTTTATTGACATCGTGAAAAGTAAGACCAAAAAGAACATCAACATTGAACATATTCTTGCTGCTGAAAATTTGTGGTTACAGTGGGCCCAACGCCATGATTTCCCGGAGGAGCTGCGGCAGCTCTCACGGGGGGAGCCACTAGACCACGGGAGCCGCCTGTTCAAGCTCGACCCAGTGCTGGGCGAGGACGGCGTGCTGCGGCTGCGCGGGCGGATTGACGCCACGCCCGCGGCCATCAACAAGCGGCCGCCGATCTTGGACGGGCGCAACCCCTTTGTGCGCCTCCTGCTGCAACGGGCGCACAAGCGGGCACATCACGCCAGCAACGAGCGCGTGATCAACGATATGAAGCAAAAATACTGGATCCTGCGCCTGCGGCCAACGGTGCGCGCAATCGCGCACAGCTGCCGCCTCTGCGCACTACGCCGAGCCAAGCCGAACACGCCGCCAATGGGGAACCTGCCGCTGTCTCGAATTGAGCCACACACAAGGCCGTTCGAAAACTGCGGGCTCGACTACTACGGGCCCGTCACAGTCACCATTGGTCGACGCCATGAAAAGCGATGGGTGGCATTGTATACATGCATGTCAACCCGAGCAATTCATTTGGAGCTGGTACACACTCTAACTACCAGCTCCGCCCTAATGAGCCTACGTCGTATGGCCGCGCGACGCGGGTGGCCCCGAGTCATGTGGTCCGACAACGCAACGTGCTTCAAGGGCGGCGACGTCGAGCTGCGCGCCGCCTACACCGAGTGGCTGCCCGAGCTGCGCGAGTACGGGCTGCAACACAAAATGGCGTGGCGGTTCATTCCGCCGCTATCTCCGAACATGGGTGGCGCCTGGGAGCGCCTCATACGCTCTGTGAAGAACGCCCTGGCCGTCACCCTCAAGTCGCGAGCGCCCAAGGAAGAGGTGCTTGCGACTCTCCTCGCCGAGGCCGAATACAGTGTCAACGCTCGCCCATTGACCCACATCTCGGTCGATCCGCGAGATGACGAAGCGCTGACACCGAACCATTTTCTGCTGGGCGGTCCGGCGTGCGTCCCTTTCACTGGACGCTGTGACGACGCCGACCGCCGCACCTGGCGCGCTAGCCAGGCACTTGCGGACCACTTCTGGTCCAGATGGGTGCGGGAGTACCTACCAACTCTCGCGCCCCGCGGATCCTCTGCGGGCCATGGCCGGCCCATTGCTGTGGACGACTACGTGTTGGTCGTCGACCCCGCCGCGCCACGCAACACGTGGCCGCGAGGTGTCGTCGCACGAGTCTTCCCGGGACCAGACGGCGGCATCCGCAGCGCCGACGTCCGCACCAAGGGCGGACTGATGCGGCGCCCCGTCAGCAAGTTGGCGATCTTGCCGATCCAGCCTGCTGTCGCCGACGCAACAGCGGGGGGAGGATGTTGAAGATCGCCGCCACCTTGCTGCCCATGACGCGCGATGACCGAGGAGGACAAGCTGCGCGTCTAACTATAAGTTTGATTTGTATCGAATCATTTAATTGTAAATTGATCTCATAGATAATAAGTTTCGATCCAAAAAAGCGATCTTAGGTACAATTATTAAGTTTTGATCCAAAAAGAGATCCTAGATATAATTTATTGAGTTATGATCCGTGAATGTAATTTGTACTATCTGATCCATAAAAGAGATCGCCTAGCAAGATAACCATTAACATTATAACGGATATTTTTCTATAAATAGACAGAGCATGTCGAGCTCAACCTTGTTGTTAAGTTTGAAAACAAACGGTCTATAAAAACGACCCAAAAGCAGGTAAAAACCCAGTTCATTGTGCTCTGACACACTGACCGAACCCATTGTAATTGCTCTAATTGCGCAACTGAGGCGCTGACCCACTAACCGAGTAGATAAGACCCTAGGCCACAAATTCCTGCACACAATGAGATGGCGCCGGCGCCGCGTAGCGGCTTATCTGCTCGGCAGCGGACAATAGACTGGCGCCGCCATAAAAATGTTAGCGACTATATACGGCGCCCTTACCTGCGCGCCGAGCCGAGTTTTATTGGTCACGCGATTAAATTGATATCGCAATTATCAGATGATAATAGATCCTAATAAAAGTATTGTCAAAAAATAGCTTGAACCGAACCCTATCGAAATATGTAACTTTTATTAAAATTGAACGTAAACTTTAAATGTAGTCGTAAAAATTGTGAATCCATTAGTAGAAATTTGCCAAAGTTGGATATTAATTCTGTGATAACTTATTTGTTATATAACTTATATATTTTGAAGTTATATAATCTAGAACCTAGGGACGAACCTTACAATGTATAAGAATCCTATTGCAATCCCATTGAGCCTGAATTTTATAGAAATGTGTGAAGGTGATTTTCGAAGTGAAAATTAGCCGGAAAATTGTAACAAGCCAAAAGTGGTCAACCAATCAGAACCAATGATTTATGTAAGGGACTTCCGATCCTGCTCTCGCCAAATAACGGCCAAAAACGGTCTAAAGTTTCTTTGTTCTCCTAGATACGTGTTCTTATTGGACGAAAATGTGAAATTCTACGGCTTGTTGATTAGTACACTAAGTTTAGCGATAGGAAATGCTTATTAGACGTAAGAAATCGAGCCAAAGACACAGTACAGTTCCAGATCTCAAGCGAAGAAGTTTTATTACGTGATCCAAGTATATCCCAGTTACCTTCCTACCCAGTAACCTTATTTCTTAAGTTCAGTATAAGTTGTGTTACGTCGTCATAATTAGTTTAGGCAGTTTATTTGTAGGTTGCGAGGCAGATCCCCTATATCTAGTCCTCAGTAAATTCGTTAGTTTTATCAGTTAATTATCGTCAGTATTTCGTGTTAATTAGTTTTCAATGGTCCTTCGAGTATAAGTTAGGCTACGGGTTAGGTTATTTAGGTTACGTAGTTTAGCTAGGTTTACGTTGATTTTTGAGCCGATCCGATCAGAACTTTTACAGAACGTTGAGCTATCGTAGGAGACCGCGTTGATGAAGGCTGTCGCTTTCAATATACATATACATTTTACATTATACAGCAGTTAGATTAGTTAGTTGGCAAATAGGAGATAAAACTTTGTATGAAATTCGGATGTCCTGTGGGAAATCACATTAGATAACATACAATTTTTCGTACTAAGTACCTTGAAATATTATGAGCATATACGTAGGTATACGTAACGTACACAAGTGAAAGAGCTCTGAAATGAAGCTCAAGAGCGGTTATCCGTAACGCGGGGCATGCGTTGTACTAAATGCATTAGTCGAATAAGTCCAGTGAGGCATAGTAAAAAATTCAATTTGCCTTCACCGTTGTACGTCGAGAAAAAAAGGTAGTTGCTCGGTAAAAATTATATCCGTTTTTCCGGAAAAGCCGTCCAGCGAATAATAGGGGTGCGGACGCTTCTCCAAATCGGATTAAATGTTTCCCTTTAGAGAGAATCGTTAATAAGTCGTGTTCAGATGAGGAGCATTGAAAAAATCTTCTTAAAATTAATCGAAGCTTGCAATTTCTCACACATTTTGCAATTCGCTTAGGTGTCTCTAAACCGTTTGTTCATTATTAATTTATGATTCTCAGGTACTAAGATGAATGATCTGGTTGGACAAAACTAGTGGATTGATATTTTAGTTAAAAATTAGAGCCCATCAAATATTTACAAGGCCATGACCATGGTCAAGTGTGATGTAACATTATAATTTGAATCCACGTCAAGTTAAACGACCAAAAAACTTTATATGCAAAGAACATGCGGAAGGCAAGATCAGTAAGAGTAAAACAAAAACCCTTTTCAAGGCTCCTTAAGGGCCTTCCGTACAGTTCTTTGGATAGCATATATCAAAGAAAACCGGTTTCTGAACGCGAAATTATTAGGAATAAGGAAGACTTTAGTTTTTGTCTCGCCTTGTAATTGATCGCTAAAGATCATCATTCTTAATTATAATGAGCCTTCCGTGTTACGGACATTTTTTTGCTGTACAAATCGAATTAGCTGTTAGATACAATCGGAATTTATATTCTTTGAGTTTTTTGTGTAAAAAAGCTGGTTTTATCAACTATTTTTATACAGAAATTTCTACTACGTAATTCTTGAGAAGAAAGTACATCCGATGCTGTTGTACGGATTTAAGTTTAGAGTTTAGTAGGAATCTCAATCGTGACCTTGCAAGAAGTATCCACTGAAACACAAATTATTGAGCCAAAATAAATAATTACACAACGAGGTTACGAAGGTTTGTTGTTAAATTATTCGTTATACAATAAGATTATCGGGATGTCGGGATTTACGCTGTTATTTGCCGCACTGTATTGAAAGTTACTATCCCTAACGTTCATCATGTACAAAGTTTTAGCTGGAACATTGACAATCGCTAATCAAAAATCCCGAGGGATTTCCGTAAGGAAAATGTGCCGTCAAAATATTACAACAATGTCATAATAATGGAGTAATAAGGAAGTATAATTTGTATGTATAAACAATAGCAAACCACTAAAGAGCTGTATGATTAGATACCATTTATTTCATACATTATTGTAGACTGCTGTCTTCTTTCAAATACGTGGGAGTCACTTATATCTATATCCATACTAGCTTTCTTATTTTTGGAGTTTACTCCTTAAGAATCGATTTTCATATATAAGCCCGGGGTATGAAAAATATGGGGTGTAAAATCGAACGTATCTGCCGTGCTAATTTAAAAAGTCGTATCTCAGTATACGATCGGGGTAAAAATACGACTTCTTAAATTAGCAGGTTATGCGTTACGTTAAGCGTTATAGACTAAGACCCCGATATAAAATGACCATCACCGAGATGTTTATTTGATGAAATGTATTTTAAATGTACTTAGCAACGGGAAAACATGGCTTCCGTTAGAGAAAATTAATATTAATTGTTCTCTGCCATTTATTTTTTATTTTAAATTACCACAAGAGGCTTAACAAATAACATAGACAAGAAACATATAATAATTTCTCCGCGGAGACTGCGGCGGCGGCTGGCGGCCTACACGGCGCGTTGCTGCGCAAGTGCGCATCGGGCAGCTTGACTGACAGTTGTCAATCTACAACAGCTGAGAAATGTGTTTTTGTTTTCAAGTTTTTGCTAATATTTTGCGTGAATCTCTATCATGTTACGAGTGTGATTGCTATCAGTGCATGAGTACTATCTAGTTATATGTGCAATTATAAACCACCGCTTCCCCCAGGAACTTTATGGGGCAATTTGTATGCCGAAAATTGGAGCGGTTTTTTAAATACTTTAGCCGTAAGTTTTTATCTATTGCGTTTTTTAATAGTTTACTTGATGAATCCTAATAGCACGGGCTCCTCTCAGAATGTCGCTTCCAGGTCTGTGTCGCTGTCGCTGGAGAATTCCGTACAGTGCCCACATTGCTCCCAGATTCGTTTCTTTAAAGGTCAGAAAGGACTTAATATACACATCAGTAGAACCCATGGCATTCGTGCTGGCGCAATTACGTCGCCACCTGCCTCTTTACAGGCAAACAATTCACAACCAAGTCAGATCAGGCCTTTTTCTTAGAGCAGGCTAAAAGGAGATATCCGTTTGCAAAAATATCGGACCTCAATCTGACTTCTGATATATATTGTATAGATCCCAGACATCCTACAAACAAATGTTGCCAACCAGTTTTGTGGTCCCCCTCCCCCCACCCCGGCAATTAAAAATGCCATACAAATTAAAAAAAAAGTCATCAAGCCATGCCGTGTGGGGTATCAAATGAAAGGGCTTATTGAGTAGATCACGAATATATAGCACACTATAACATTTCTTACACTTTCTCTAAGATTTTTTGAAATTTTACTAAAATGCTCCATTTTCGAGTTAACTTTAAACCACTATAGATTGAAAACTAATGAATATATTTTTATAATTATTATTTTTAATCATTAACAATAGTCCATTGTTTACGCACCAATAGTTCGTACAGTGAAAAAGTTGCACGGGGGAGCGGGGGGAGCAATCAAAGATAGCGAGTTTCGATATTTCAATATATTTCTTAAAATTTCGGACTCTCAACAGTTGTCGTGTACCTGCAAAAAAGCAGCACTGAAATGTATATCCTTGTGTAAATGTGTAAATAAGAATTGTAAAAACTTGTAACAAAATTAAACTGTTGAGAGTCCGAAATTTTAAGAAATACCTATATTGAAATATCGAAACTCGCCATCTTTGATTGCTCCCCCGCTCCCCCGTAAAACTTTTTCACTGTACGAACTATTGGTGCGTAAACAATTGACTATTGTTAGTTATTAAAAATAATAATTATAAAAATATATTCATTAGTTTTCAATCTATAGTGGTTTAAAGTGTCGCAAGATATGGGTTTATATGACAGTGCGCGCACCACGATTTTCATAAACCCATAAGTACGCTTATTTCTGCGACAAAAAAGTGGTGCGCGCCTGGCCTGAAGAGTAAACTCCAGTCGTGCGTCGGAGCTGACACACACACTTTTTTTTAATAATATACCCTTTTACAAAGTTTCTAATTCCTAGCTTTAAAAAACTTGTATCCCATTCCACCTTTCATCCCCTTTTTAGCCCCCTTAGGGGTTGAATTTTTCAAAATCGCTTCTTGTCTCTTGTACACTTTATAAATGCCACCTTAGTGTGCAAATTTCAACTTTCTAGCATTTGTAGTTTCAGATCTGCGTTGATGAGTCAGTCAGTCAGAACACTTGCATTTATGTATCTATATATGTTCATAATTTTAACAAATTCAACTCATCTCTCCTCTCCTCTATTTCAAATTCTCGTAATGAAAGAACCTTCAAAAGATAACCCATAAATGCTTACTATTGGTATTATTACTCAGAGATAAGTTATCATTTATCTTTCCTATTCTATTAGATAAGAATGCGTGAGTATTAATTATACAAGATTGTGTTTGAAGCGACAAAACTGCTTCGAGAGCAAAGAATAATCATAGTAGCATCATCAGACAAAATCAGATAACGTACAAACTGGCGTCAGTTTCTTTCACTTTAGAATAGAATAGAATAGAATATATTTATTTGTCAAACATAGGTACAAAGTAGTTGTTACATTAGACAGAAGTTCTCTATGTCTTGCCACTAGGCGTACTTTGTGGGTTAAGTATTCGACCCTAATATAAGTTAACCAAGGAAATAAATTAAAATTAATACAATGTCAGCAGGTAGATTTAACAGAAGGGACATTGTTGTTTCAATGAGAAAGAGGCCTTATGCCTTAAAAAAATTGCCTTGCCTTTTTTTTCATGCTATGACAAATATGTATATTGATAATTTTAACCAACTTTTTGGAATGAATAATACTTTTCCCCGAGTTCTAGGTAGTAACATAGCTATTTCATGTTTTCATTGCGTGCAGTCGAAAATAAGTTGAAAAAACGAATTTTCCGCGTGAATTTTGTCAATTTCGAGTAGTTTTTGAAACAAAAATTATCAATGAAAAATTCAAACTGTAGGTTTCAAATATAATATACCAATAAATCCCAATAGCCCTCTTATATACCTATACTACCGTAACATCAATAATATATTAAGAAGCATGTTTGATCATTGAGAAAAATGTCTAAAACAATCAGCATTTCAAAAGGTAAAGTTTTAAAAGGCCTCTTAAGGGATCATAATTTGAATATAAGTAGTTCCGATTTTGATACATTTCGATCTTCACGAAAGGAAGTTACCCTGACATTATGCGGTTGGAGTCATAAAAGCGATCCTCCGCCGTCCTCGGGATTTAACCGCTGCGCTCTGATCTCCAACACCGCTGTTTATCACTCAAACGCGTTTCTGTGACGTTACACTATCACCATTCCCTTCAATTTATGCTCATTTTCCCGTTTATCTTCCCGTATACATTATTGTAGTGTTTACATCAGGAAAAAGCATAAAACAATCGTAAAAATCCTAATTCAATATCGCGTCGAGCAAGATTTTATGGAAAAACTGAATTGCGTGTCTTCGCTGATATTGGGCGCAATTTCGTGACATAATCTCCAATTAATCATAATCACTTTAGTTATTATCATAAATACATCTTAATTTGAAAGGAAAACTCTTGGAAATACGCCGCGCTACCGTATGAAACAAGGGTCTGACACGCTTTGATAGATAAAGATAGCCTTATTGCGATTCCTAAAAGAAGAAATAGAAAAGAGTGCCATGTTTTGTCTTTATCAGCGACCGAGCATTTTTTCATGGTCGGGTTATTGGCACACTTCAAATTCGAAGCAAAACAATCAGGTAGTATCAAAAGCGGTATAGAAATAGAAGATTTTGTGTATTAAATAATTATTATTACCAGATAATTGATATATTAACGGATGTGGAGTGTTTGTGTGTAGCCTCAAAAATGGTGGGGTGTTCAGTGTTTGGTTAGAAAGGCAACAGTTAACGAAAATAAGCGGATTTTACATTTCATGCGTAAGTACAAGTTTCTTTGTGTTTTGATCACCTATTTCTTTCTCAAATCTCACAAGAATCAAGTTACAAAGTTAAATCATTAGTTATATCATGAAAAAACTTGATAAAATAGGAAAAATCTGTATAAATTATTTTCAAAATAACTCGGAGCATTTTGACATGTCAATATTGCAAATCGGTCAAATTGCGTAGCATAAATCTACGATAGAAGCCAGCTAACATAGACGTCTAAATAAATCAGTCGGTTTATAATCCAATTTGGGGATGCCTAGATATAAAATAAAAATTACCCCCATATTTGGGGAATCTATAGCAAATTGATATTTTCAGTTCTCCGATTCCGACAGAGAAAGAACCGTGTAAAAAATTAATAGCTAGGCCTGAGAAAAATTAGATTTTTTAGCAACTAGTATTGGTGATATCCTATCTACTTATGTCGTTTACAATTTTACTATTTAATTTTGCTTTGTTACAGAATGTCCCAATAAGGCGGTGCGTCCATGATCGTGGACTGTCACGATGGATTAAAAGTATCCAGAGTAGAATATGTAGAAGAAAAAGAAGAAAGAAGAAGTTTCATCCTATTTTTTTAGTACTGGCCAGAAAAATTCTACAGTATTCAAGAGCAAATCTTAAATTCTGTTTAGAAACAATTGTTGTAAATACATATTATTTAAAGTTTAAACAAATTTCATTATTTCTTTTACCAGAGAACCCAAGTATATTATTTTTATTTGATTATAAGGACTAGTTTTGAAAATACTAAATATAAAGGTGAAAGCAGCGTCGTCTAAGACTCAAATCAATCAGCACTCAAATGACGACACCTTGTGGAAAATTGACAGTCGTAGCCTATAAAAGAACAGCGCTACAATTTTTATACTAAATCCGCCTTAGTAATAGTCCGACTTATGATTTACTGCGCTGTGACCAATTACCTTTCGCCTACGGTCTTTTAAAATGAGGAACAAATAGATTTTTTTAATCGTTAATTGGAATATTTTCATACATATTTTTTTTATCCTTTATTTGATGTTATTGGAAAATGAGTAAAAAAAATTAAATGTTGTGAATTCGAGTACTTGGAACGTTTCTCTCTAACCACTTTTATGGGGTTTTTTTTTGCGACCATGGCAACCCGACATTTTGACGTCATTATATGTCTTTCTCTTACGCCTGGTCGCTCTGTGGCAAATCTATAACTACTATACTATATCTATGGTATGAAATTTGTCACGTCTGTATACAATAGTAACACTTACGTGTGTGCGTGTGCTCGGTACCGTCGCCCGCGCATCGTCCGGGCCGCCTCGTGCCAACCTTGCGTTAGTCTAATCTTCAGGTTGTTGACCAATATAATTGATGGATCAATAAAAAAATCAAACACCTTAATTATCGGGGCAAATATTTGTGTGATGAACTCGAATCGTTCTTGGGTCATGGATGTTATCTATATATGTATTTATATATTATATATACCGTCGTCTAATACCCATACTATTTACAAGCTTTTCTTAGTTTGGGACTAGGTCGATTTGTGTATGATTGTCCCATAATATTTATTATGTTTATTTATTTATCGTCGGGGTTTAAATCGATTAGGTATAGTCAATATTATAATTATTATGATTAATGGCGGACACTCGCGGTCAAGGCTTTAGAGCGGTTGAGTATGAGTGCAGTCGTTTGGTCCTACAATTGGAATATTTTACACAGTTCTATGAATTATTTTAAAAACAATCCACCTACGAACTTCTTACAATTTATCACCTTTAGTGTTTAAGTGCCAAATCACCCACAATGATCTTTGCTTGTTGTGATGTATATGGTATTAAGATCACATTCCTTTCTAAACTTTTCATCATAAACTTTATCCCTCTCAGCTCACTCCATTAGAAGATGCTCTTCGGAAAACGATTTTTTGGTCCTACACTATTTAAGGAACCGCGCAAAGATTGAAAGGGTCTTGATTCATTCGTCTTTTTGGCTGATATACGGCAAGAAATGAATTTATTATTGAAAATATCCATTAGCGTTTTGGCGATGATACTTAACATGTTCTTTTGTCAACGAATTCTACATAAATAAGTACATGTTAGATTAAGCGTAATTATCATCTGTAAATGAAATCGGACCATAAATAAATATCTGACAACCTCACACAAATCGATCTAGTCCCACAGTAAGCTTTAGTAGGCTTGTGTTATGGACACTAGACATCATATATAGATAAATACATACTTAAATACAAATAAAATCCATTAGGTACTCAGGCACAAATATTCGAGTTGATCATATATATAAAATATTTGCCAGCAGGCAGCTGCTCGCCAAACGCGTCGAAATAAATCATTGGATATATTTCTGCAAAATTCATGCCTTTAGGTATTTTTGAATCCTACACCGTACGGTGTGTGTTTTGTATACTACTTTGTATACCTACCAATAATTTATCGTATGACATTTTATTGCGATTCATTTAGTCAAATGAATCCAACACCAATATCGATTTTCTGTCTATCGATCATAAAAGCATCTTTAAAGTGTACAGTTAGCGGTGAATCTATTTGATTTTCTATTTCGAGCTCGCATTTGGTAATTTGTTGACGGGTTTAGGAATGTAGCGTTGACTCTTTCCGACTTGCGCTCGCGCAGTCAAGGTCATTCGTTCGGGCCGATTCGGCTCCGCTCGGTCACGTTAAGTGCTACCGTTCAATTTGTTTATATGCAATAATTAACTTCGGATAGTGGATCGATATTAGCACCATATATCTTTTACTCGTGTTCGTGATTCACGCAAATTGATCATCAATCAGAATTTATTTTTAAATTACATGGAAGAATCTTCGATCCCCGATGGTTATGTATTGTTTGATAAAATAATTAACAACTATGTTTTAATTTATCGGGTTCTTTTAAGGAAGATTAAATTCATACCCCTCTTTTATTTCATCGAAGTATCATAATTATTATAAATCAATAATCTACCGTAGTACCAAAGCAATTGATTTTCATCTAATCGTATTGACATGATATGACCACAAAGGCACAAATAATCCAAAAAAATAGGTTCGTGTTCCGATTCTGTGACATGTAAATTACCAATTTTGTTGGTAGGTTTTGACCGTATTGACCATAAACAACCTATTCCAATATACTGTATTTTAATAGTAACTCCGCCTTGATAAAGTTTGGATTTAAATGCACATGTTCATATTTTGACGAAAATCAATGCCGAATTTTCTAATAACACAAACCGTAACGCTGTCAAATAAATATTCTCCATTGCCCATGCTCATTACATTGAATTCATTTCAAAGTTAATTATGTTTGGCTATTGCTCCTAGCAACAGCTTATTGCGGGCGGTCATTGACCCTTAAAGTTGGCAATCAGTATCAAACCTGATCTTTCTTTCGAGGTCTAAGGGTTCATAGAGGCTGTTGATTAGGTTATTACTTATATGCTTGGAAGCAAGCATTCCAAACAGTCTTGTCGGCAATGTGTAGTAATGGAATTTCATTTATATGAATCTAAATTGATAGTTTTAACAAGGCACGACGAACGCAACTTTTCACCAGATCTCTGTTCTGACCCTTGTTCTATACTTTTGGCAGGCGAGGCAACAAAAGTTGATTGAGCTAAGTTTATCTCAGATCCAATCCTTTTCCTAAGGCTATTCATACAGGTAAACTAAGACGTAATGAGATTGTCTGGACAAATGTCGTTGTCTTTACGAGTATCTAAGTTTAGTGCAATATTGGACAGACTATCGGTCTGTCAAGGAATTATTAAATTAGTTAGGGACGATATTA
Organism: Apotomis capreana; assembly: GCA_947623375.1. Taxonomy (NCBI): domain Eukaryota; kingdom Metazoa; phylum Arthropoda; class Insecta; order Lepidoptera; family Tortricidae; genus Apotomis; species Apotomis capreana. Next base: position 8,637,588 of record OX392505.1, on the reverse strand, counting down.
ATGAAGTGGACAAGGGACGAAATGTCAGCGTAATAAGATCTGCCCGTCTAGCACATTTTTGACGACGCGATTGGCGCAGTGGTTAAGCAACTGCCTACTGAGCCGACGGTCCTGGGTTCGAATCCCGGCAAGGGCAAATATTTGTGTAATGAACTCGAATATTTGTGCCTGGGTCATGGATGTTACTTGTATTTAAGTATGTATTTATCTATAAGTATGTTTATCGTCGTCTAGTGTCCACAACACAAGCCTACAAGAGCTTACTGTGGGACTAGATTGATTTGTGTGAGGTTATCCGATATTTATTAAAAAAAAAGCACAACTACTTCGCGACTCTTGTCGCGCGGCATAGTGTCATCTGTTACTTTCTTGTACTGCACAGAAAGAGATAGATAAATATGTTGCGCGAGAAAGAGTTGCGTATGACAGTTGTGCTAGAGGTTATGGTTATGGTTATGGTTATGGGCTCCGCTTTCCACACTTAGCCCGTGTATGTTCGGGCCATTGTGCGTACAGATTACACAGGGGGCTATCGGTCATTCCTAGAACATATAAATGCTTGTTAAGTGTGCAGTGTCCAGTGATAGTGCCTACTACTACTCGCAGAGCGGGCCTGCTTAGCGATAACAGGCGCTTTGTCAGGCGTGTGTCTGGGTATGGGACTGTTTCCCGGGACTGCCTACATGTACTGGTTTCTGCCCATTGATCGGCGTGTTGTGATCGTGTTCTGTGACGAAGCCATGTACGCAGCTGATTAAACGCCAAGGGGAGCATAGGATCTGGGCCAATTGCCAAATCATCGGATCCTCTCCTAGCCAGCTGGTCGGCTGCATCGTTACCTAGAGAGCCACTGTGCCCTTTAATCCATTGCAACGTGATTCGATTATTCATGCCGATCGTTTGCAATGCTGAGTGACACTCTAGTATGAGCCCGGATTTGATTGTTTTATTCTCCAGAGCTCGTAAAACTGCAGCGCTGTCGGAAACAATACGTATCTTTTGGTCTTTGATACCTCGCGTAGCAACTGCCTTGGCAGCCTGTGTGATGGCAAGACATTCACATTGGAAGATTGTGCTAGAGGTACAGTTAAGTGTAAGCTCTGGTTTCCTAGGATAGCGGTGGTGGCAGCGACGAGCAGCGGTCATAGACGGGAGCGGAATGAACGAACGCGTTCTAGTAACCTTACCAATCTTACCATGAGAACGTGACCGTACTCGCCAGCGACAGCGTAAAGGATTTGTATGGAAATAGCGGTTACTTTGTAGAACTAAAATTCTCCAAATAAATCATTTACACACTCACCAGCGAGTAGTAGTCACTGTAAACTCATGGAGTGCTTATATATAGTCTTTTGAGAGGTAGAGGTAGATTAATCTCCTTAACATTGATTTTAGCAGATTAAGAACTCGGATTTCTTAGAATTTGGGCCAAAAAGAGACTATATATGGACTGGCCCAAAAAGGAACTTTCTGTCATAAAATTTCATCAAACATCGACGTCATTTCATAACTGATATTTTTGATCCATAACCGTAACAACCACAGATATGAATTATATTAAAACCATACGTTTCTTTACCGCTGTTTGCTGCTTGAATGGAACTAAAATATCAACTAGGTTTCGTATATAGGAGTAAAAGTAAACACTTACCCCAATTCCCTAATGCACAGATGTCGTTTCTGTCACCTCCTTAAAACTATAGAGCACAGAGCTGAGTTTGTATTCAAAGTACAAAACATAATAAAATGTAACGGTCACCAATACCTTAGCAGTAACACTAGGACATTCTCTTTTATGCGAACTTGTAAGAAGTTTGTATCCGTGAATCTTAATGCGGACAGCGTTCTTATTGGAGCGAATCCTGTGGTACCTAACTTGGAAACTTAAAAAGTATAGAGAACTCGATGAAGGAACACAAATTTAGTTGGTAATAAAATGTGTGTTTAAAAGTTAACGGCAAAAAAAGCAAGTATAAATCATAAACACATTAACCAAAGAACATGTTGGGCCAAGCTCAGTGTAGGGTTCCGTAGTTGCCCCATCCTTCACAATATACGGGCCCGTACCCGAGATATTTTTTTTTTTAGTTTTTATTTTACTGTTTTGTCGGCGTGATACATACACATACTCATACCAAATTTCAGCTTTCTAGTACTAATGATCAGTTGATCACGGAGCTAAGCCGCGGACTGACGGACGAACGGACATGGCGAAACTATAAGGGTTCCTAGTTGACTACGAAACCCTAAAAACGAGTCTATTAAGATGTTGATCAAGGCTTTGCTATAATATCGTTCCCTCAAACGGTTATCGGGACAATGATTTTCAAATCAACAACCATATAATCACTATTTTATTATTACAATAAGGTTGTGACGTATTTTGACAAGTATGTGTAAAAACCACATATTTTTGTCAAAGTTACAAGCAACGTAAATTAATTGTGCGGGTTGCTAACTTTAACTTTATCACCGTTAGACAAGATCAAAATCATATTACAGTATCGTCTTCTTGAGCTTAATTTGGGACTAGATCGATTTGTGTGAGATTTTCCGATATTTATTATTATTTTATTATCTCCTTTATTTATCTTACGTCTTAGGCTAAGTTTTTAACAATAAATTTATATAAAAAGTAAAATACAATAAAGTAATAACAAAATATAAAAACATTATAAAAATCCTAACTTAGGGTGCCGCCGGCACGGCAGCGGGGCAGGGCCCAGGCTACCGGCGGTGGTTAGGGCTGCAGAGAGAAGAACCTCCTGACAATGCGCGCCGTGTCCAGGAGCACGCACCGCCTTCTGAATCTGACCCTTGATCCAGCCATCTAGCGAGAGTCTCTAAAGGTGTTTGTTTGTTTATTTTATTTATTATTATTATTATTATTATCGTCAAACGTCTCAATTCGTAACTACGCCACGAAACGTAGTAACCCTTAATAATAAAATTACTCCAATGCATAGATCAAGAAATATAGATTAAAGATTAACCTTCTATTCACCGTTTATTGGACCCATTTTTTACAATCATACCCTCGTTTCCCCGATATTAGGAAACAGTTAGCGTTTCTAAATAATTCATCAGGGTCCAAAGTTCTTTTTAAACCAGTATAATCTACGTCCGAACACTTTACCGATGCATGCTCATGCAAAATGCAGCGTCGGTGATTTGCATTAGCTCTTTGTGATAATGCAGTACCGACTGGATGAGGTATTAGATTTGGCTTGGTTCAGGCGGGCATTTTTATAGACTTCCTTATATTATTCCCCTGTAATCCTAGAAATTGTAGATACTACGCATTTAACGTCTTCTGTGAGTCAATATAAACAGTTTGAAATTGGTTAGTTTGCCCACAATTTAGCGTGGAAGGAGGTATTTAACAAGCCTAAAAATGCTTCCTGGATAGGGTAACTTTTCATAAAAATAGGGTAATTTGCGTTTAATCAATGATTAAACAATGACAATGATGATATTAGACAACTAGAAATAGGTACTGTTGCTTTGATAAATCTTAGAAAAAAATAGTTTTCTGAATTATAGTGATTTGAAGTCCTTCAAACCTGAGATAATTTAATAAGACAAACGGTGGCGCGTGAATTGGGTGTTATATTACCTATGGGTGCAGCCATTTTTTTGACGAAGTATTATCAAAATCTCGAAGGCAATAGCTATTAATTAAGCTTTGTACTTTAGAAATGCAAGCACTGATCTAATTAAATAAGTCGAGGTTTACCGTGCTATAATAAATAAAATAATAAATAAAGTGCTATAGCTCCTTAAATGACCAGTAATTCAGTCATCTTTAGACTTACTAACAAAGTACACTGACAGAGTTCAGGAATCCATGACTTACAATAGAGTAACCCCACTTGAAGTTCATCGGATAGTGAAGACTATGGCACCCAAATCATCGGTCGGACATGACGAAATACCCATAACGATCATAAAGGATAATATAGACCTGTTGTGTGAACCGCTAGCGCATTTTTATAATGATTGCTTTGATTTAAGTATATTCCCTGATCAGCTGAAAATAGCCAAAGTGTTGCCAGTATATAAAAAAGGAAAAGAAAGCGAACCAACTAATTATAGACCCATATCGCTGTTACCAGTTTTCTCCAAAATATTTGAGAAGTTGATGAAAGTACGACTGCAAAATCATCTCGTCTATCATAATGTGCTCAACGGTCGGCAGTTTGGGTATCAAAAAAGCATTGGCACCAGTGAAGCCATCGACACCTTAGTACATGATGTTGTCACCCAACTAAATGACAAGAAAAAAGTTGCAGGTGTATTTCTGAATCTGAGCTCGGCTTTTGACACTGTCGACCATAACATATTATTAGCCAAACTTAAACACTATGGCATCAGAGATAGTGTGCTAGCATTATTTGAGTCATATCTTAGAAATAGGAAGCAGTTCGTTGAAATTAAGTCCATAATGAATGGAACTGAGGTAGTGGTAAAGTCCAGGATGGCGACAATAAGCAGAGGGGTCCCCCAGGGATCAATTTTGGGTCCCTTATTCTTTGTGGTTATTCTTTGTGGTGTTTCTGAACGACATCGTAAATTATATTACTGACTCAGTGCCATGCACCAACCTAATCTTGTTTGCTGATGACACAAACGCTGTAATAGCTGCTGATAATATATCACAGTTAAATGACAGAGTAAATGCTGCCCTATTGTTGTTTGCCAGATGGTTTGAAGTAAACAACCTGAAACTCAACTCTAAGAAAACCAACGCCATGTTATTTAAAGCTACAGCAAAAAACACGGATACCTTGGATGCAGCAGTTTATGGCGATAAAATATTGCAAACTGATTGTGTCAAATTCCTGGGCATTCATATTGATGAGCTACTGAATTGGAAGCTCGAGGTTCAGGCGCTTAACAGCTCTCTAGGTTCTGCTTGTTATGCTCTTCGTAGCCTGCGAGATGTCTTAAAAACTGAACAACTTAAGTTAGTTTATTACGCCCTAGTAGAATCAAAGTTGCGTTACAGCATAAAATTATGGGGTAATGGCTATAACTATAATGTTGATAGTGCGTTCAAGATGCAGAAAAGGGCCATTCGTAATATTGTTCGCATCCCACAAAGCGAATCGTGTAGACAGCACTTCATAGACCTCAAGGTACTAACTGTACCATGTCTATACATTCTCGTACTGCTCACAGACTTCGTGAAGCACTTAAACAAATGGGAAAGCACGTTGGACAGGGAGCACAGATTGTCAACGAGACGTAAGGACATACCATGCAACATAGTGCCTAGGCTAAACATTGTGAAGTACGCGGCGTATTACCAGTCGGTTGTCCTTTATAACAAGCTATCTGTTGAGCTTAAAATGATCACAAATAGTAAAATTTTTGGTGCAAGACTCAAGCAGTTTCTATTGGAAAAATCGTTTTATTCGATAGATGATTACATGCAAAACAAATAATAATATTAACTTGACATGTCAATAATATTCAATTTATTTATATTAATTAATTGTTGATGTATCTCGAATCACGTATTTAATCGCTGACATTATCGCTATTATTATTTATTATTTAATTTTTACCGACTTATATTTTGTGACGTGTATTATTAGTATTATGTGGTGACTTTTAATTTGTTTAGATTTAGTAAGTAGCTACCTAGTTTAGAACTTAGTATATATAAGAATTTCAAACACAATTTGTAATTGTTCTTGAATAAATGATATGATATGATATGAATGATATGATATGACATTAATTTGATTAAATATCACATTAAAGCTATGTTTAATCAAATGAATTACTTATTATTCTTAGTGAATCAAAGAGGAGTTTGGGTGGAAAACCTAAACATTTTTGTGTACGCCTTTGTCAAATTGACTTCATTTGGAAGCTTTTCATTGAATACTCTCTGTTTTACAGTCAATACACACTGCTCATGATGTTTAGAACGAACGGACTGACGAATCCCACTGGCAGAAACACACAGAAACGGAACCCTAAAAAGCTAGAATTTATGCCGCCTCCGCACATTCCTCGAGTTATGGTCTACAAAAGAATCACTAGCTCACTCTAATGTATGCAAATGCCTTTGAGACACGGAAATCTTTAAGTGCCCTCGTCATTAGTGAATCGGATTGTTAAGGTCGTTGGATATATAGATATATTTGAGCGAAGTAGGGTAAAAAAATATTTAAAACGTTTGCGGACACAGGACCTGAAAATTGCATGCTGTGGCACCGACAAAACTCGTACAAAAAACTTCTAGCCTAAACGGCATAAGGCATATACCTTCAAATAAAAACTATAAGAAATGTTCGGCTGTTGACGGAGTGTAAATTTTGCGAAGATAAACGTCTTTAATCTACAGACGTGGTGCCGTATCACGTAGGTCCTAATTTACGTCTGTCGACATTCTGTCCGTAAAAGTGTTAAATAGTTTTATTTTTTACAGATTTACGTTTAATAGGAAAGCCCACTGCTCTTTTGTCCATACAAATAGAGGTTTCTTTCTCGCCTGGTTCCTCGTCCAAAACTTAGGTACCTAACTTTAAAAAATCTTAGGAATGGAATGGGAAGATTTTTTTTTGTGTCAGACATGTTCAATGTTTGCTTAAATTGTTATATGTACAATTTGTGTAATAGGCGTCTACTTTTTGACAAAAATTCCGACGATTTGAAAAAAATACGAGTTGTCCTCATCCTGCTAAAACGGCTAGATGGATATTAACTTTTTTTGGATATCCAAAGATGAAAATAAATTTACCGTCGCAATGATCTTGGGACAGCTTAAAACTATTTTAAGCAATATAGAAATAGAATAGCAAAATACAGGTATACATAATTCATATGCCAAAACTAAATTTACATTATTATGTATTTTCTGTCCACCAAGCATGACTCGAGGAGTTAGGAGGAATTAAAAGTCTAAAATTATTATTTTAGCTATCCACTTTACACTTCTATAATTTAAAAGAGACAAAATAAATAAGTTCTCCATGTGTTGAATTTATCGGTGCGCAAATCCAGGTAAAACCCCTGTCTTATAAGTCTGGCAATCACAATTGAAAAATGTTGGAAACTAACATAAAATTTTACACGAAGCAGGAATAAAGGCACGCATTTGTCGGCGACGCGGTGCTGAAATAAAAAGAGATGCCATATTTCGCTAAGTTTCAAATTGTTATGATCAGCATTCACCAGGTAGAAACCGATCGGAACTGAAACGAAAACTCTGATTGTGTAAACTTTGAAATCGGACGGTAACGCGAATTCGCGTCAATAGAGCGCTGACAAACATACAAGTTGTGAGAGCGTTTTAAAGCTCCAATCACACTTTCGTAGCGGAATTATATTTTTACAACTTGAACGAATTATATTTTTACTTGGGAATATATTTATAAAGTTAATTCTTTATTTTAACTGGCCTTACAATTGTACATTATTTATTACAAAAGGCCTTTGTATTTATTTTTTATTTTATGGTTATCTTTATAAAATAAGTACTATTAAAAATATATTACCTACCATATTTATTTATTTATAAACTTTATTGCACAAAACAGAAGTCAGTACAAATGGCGAACGCGGACTTAATGCCTTATGGCATCCTCTACCAGTCAACCACAGGCCCAAGTGGGTGCAGAGTAGAAAATCATCGTTCGGAGAGTTCGTGCCTTAATACTTAATCTAATGTGCTGCATAAGTAAAATAAGAAACTTGCTCTCTTTATTTTACTACTGCTTTCGAGCTGTTGTAGTGGTTAACAAGATCTGCTAGATCTTGTTAACCACTACAACAGCTCGAAAGCCACTACTTTTTGCGTAGCATGTGCGCACTGTACGCTTGCAAAGCCAGTTTTTGCGTACTTTTCAAATACACTCGACGAAATCTCATCATAAACACTATCATTAGTGTAATCGACGCCCTCACTCAGATACAGAGTTGAAGTTGTCCTAATCACGTGTTTTTTTTTTAATGGTCTTCGTGCGCGAGTCTGATTCGTTTTGTTTTTTAGCGTACATTTAAGACTTTAACTTTGAAAAAGATAACAATTAGCGACTCCATGGATTTTTTACAACCACGGTATCCAACCAAATGTCCTAACCTTAGTCATAATAAAGTGTAATCATAAACAAATGAACATCATCACAGTAATCGACTTTCAGGTATACAGAGTCTGCTCGGAGGTTGTCCTAATCCCAGCTTCACTGAATAGTCGCTAAGTACGGTTCGCATTTAGCGTTCTCTTTTTAAACTCCACCAAGTTTGTTCATTCTTTTTGCAGTTTTTCGAAAGTTTCCTTTCCTGTAACATTTTACCGTAGAGCAGTTTCCGCGGGGCGATCACATCGAGTTAATAAGTTCCAGTTTCGATGGCTTCTGCGTTTTAAACTTTTAGGAGATAAGCTAAGGAAGACGCCAATTCGGCTAAGTCCACTTTAAAGGTTTTCGTAGATTTTTTTGCTGGGGGAAGTTTTAATATAGAATTGTCTAATTTTACATAGGTTATTGGATAGGTTGGCATCTTCTTTATTGGAAGCGTTTAAATTTTTATCCATCATCTTTTGTTGAGCTTCAATTATCATGTATTAAGACGTAGGTACCTGCCTCAAATTTGACTCCCTAAGAGTAATTTATTACAAGATTACGTTTTTAAATCGTCGATGGAAAATAATTAACTGATATACGTTCATATCATACCTAATTATTTCTTTTTCTTATTTTATAATACGAGCACCTGAAACCATGATAAAATGCAATAGATAGGCAGGCATTTAATTTCAGTGAGGTATCTTTTCTCTATTTACTTTATGTGAATATTGGACGCTTTTCTCTAAACTACATTGAATTGCAACATACCATAAGTTGCAATACGTGTATAGCATACGCTTTAATAAATCTTGTAAACCTTAAAGTCTTTGCTATAAATCGTTCTTAAGCATTCATGGCGACAGACGTGGAGAACAAAGTTTCCTCGGAAAATTCCACGGAAATTCATTCGAATGTCCGCCATCGCCAGTGCCCGCCGAGGGACTGAGGCGGTCAGCTCTCCGGAGAAATGGAGGAGACAGCTCCATTCTTACTTGACCCCCACAAACCAAGAAAATATGCTCAGTTAGGGTCCACAAATAAATTGCCACTCTCACTCTTTTGTACGAGGTTTAGTCTTAAGGTCGCAATGAATTGGCTGAGTGTTTACGTAAGGAGCTAGTGATATGTGACTTAAATCTGTCAGGTACCATTGTATTGATAAAAGTGAAGTGTGATTAGATAACTTATCTCGCAAATCGTAAAACGACAGCGTTATCTTCGCATGGTGTTAGTTTAGTAATGCCATTACATTTCTTAGTCTTAATTTTAAGGTCAGAGGATGTAACTAATTAAAACGGTTATAATACAAAATGGTTTTAGATACGTCTTATAGTAAATAATTTATATTGCAGCTGTCGGAATACTAATTTAGTTTCCTGATTAAAAATTCTGAAGTAATTTTCTACATCGAACGTATGATCAAACCTACTCGCATTTTAAAGTTTAAATGCAGAGTCCCCTGCCACATGCTTTATACAAAGAGTGGCAACCTTTAGAAACGGCAGTACCTAGACGTATGTTTTTAAAGTGTTACGTTCTATGATCTCATCAAGAGATTCTCTGCCATTGCATACAAACTATTAACCTTAACAGGATGAAATAAATGCTTTTAAATTTCAGATTTATATGAAACCGCTAGGCGTTGATAATTGTGTCCGAAAGGACATCAAAAATGGCGCCTCTTTCCGGTTACTCTACTGAAATATAATTTCCCTTTCGGAAGTTGAATATTGCATGCGGAAATAAAGATTCCTTCTCGCGATAGTTTGAGCCTCCCTTTTTCTCTCCCCTCTTTACTTCTGGCATTATTTTTGATGATGACATAGCTAGTTTAAATCAAATATATCTTAACTCGTAATAAGAAAAAAAACACGGATATAAACACCAATAACAAAATGTAGGAATAAATATTTGTAAATACGAGTAAAATCGGAAAATTACTATACAAATGAAGGATTGATCGCTAAAAACTAGAACAAAGTATTGATAAGTATAAGATTTCATATAAATATAGAATTTAAGCATAATGAACAGTTTGTGGTATTTTGTAGGCAAACACGAGTATTATGTAAAGAGGAAAATTACATGTTACTTGGTTAAAATTAACCGCAGATATTCTGTAGGTATAGCCTTTGTACACTTTGTGCTACCTTAGTTATTTAGTTGAACTGTGGTTGAACAAAGGTTAGCTGCAATCAATTTGTCATATTAAAGGGCCTTATTCCTTTAAAAATGCTGATTGTTTTAGATATTTTTCTCTATGATCAAACATGTTTCCTAACATATTATTGATGTTACTACCTAGAACAGGGCTATTGGGATTTATTGGTATATATTTTAAACCCACAGTTTGAATTTTTCATTGATAATTTTTGTTTCAAAAACTACTCCAAATTGCCAAAATCCACGCGGTATTAGTTTTTTAAATTTATCTTCGACTGCACGCAATGAAAGCATTAAATAGTTATGTTATTACCTAGAACTCGGGGAAAAGTATTATTCACTTCAAAAAGTTGGTTAAATTATCAATATATTTGTCATAATAATTATGTTTTTTTTAAAGGATTAAGAACTCTCAAGCTAGTTCCTTATACCTCAATTGCGTAATATTTGAAGGGCGTTTTATGTATAGAACATGTTTACTAGGCAAGTTTATATTATAGTGTTTCATAATTTTCCAAAGTATCATTATACCACAAAACCTCGAAGCTTCATTTGTCGAAAAGCCTCATTCTTCCAAATTTTCATAATTTCGTAATCAACGTCCCGATGAAGAATTATCATTTTTTTGGAGAGCATACCAACCTGACCTAGAGTGATCCGTTGTTAATATGAGTAAATGGTTTTAGTAGTAAAACATTACAACAGTGGAAAGGCAAGAAACAAAATCTCTGGGCAAGAGGGCCCGGATTTAGCTTACTTTATTTTTCAAAAACAATAGGCACCATTTTCTCAAATGGGCAAGCTGGTTGGAATCGGCTTCTATGGACGCCACTGCACTGCATCACAACTCGTCATTAAACGTGCAATTAAGTGATGGGAAACCGTCTAAAACAATTGTCCAGTGTAACGGCCGAACCAACCCCGGCGCGCTTCATATTTTTTCGGCCTATCCCCTAAATTACTCGGACCTAATAGTTTTCACCTATTACCGTGAGCGGGCCGAAATTTATTGCTTTCCACTGTTGATTTATCTGCGAGCCAACCGGATTAACTACCGCTAACTTGCGATAGTTAAGACTGCTATCTCTGGTGTTTCAGGGCGAAAGCTCTTTCCTTTTATCTAAATTGGTCCGCTACCAATAAAGATTCGCCGACGACTGTCGTAAAGCATTCGTCCCATACGCTTCATTATGGGGCAAAGTTTTAGATATGATGGAACCATTTTATTGTCCACCGATGTCGCGAGATCTCTATCGGTAATGGGACGTGCGTATCGGACCCGCTTTGGTGAGATTTAATATGGCTGGCCACTTCAGCTAGTCTGCTAGATTGTACAATTCGACGAATCTGATTCACGGAGCAAAATGGCATACTTTGTCTATATTTAATTAAACCAGTGGTTTAAGTCTTTCATTTCGTTAGATACGTTAGGTTAAATTTGATGTTAACATAAATTAGCTCACAATTAAACGCCCGCCTAATTAAAGTAAAACCCACTGGTTTGTCACAGAAAAAATCGTCGCAACGCGCCCCGTAAATTAGTCGCTTTTACTGCCCAATAAAATATTCACAACCCCAAACTCCACTAACGCTGCCCCATTATAAATTACTGAACATGGATGACGCTAATGTTACTTTAGTAAGTAGACAAATGCATTGATAAATTACTACCAAAACTTACCCATGGAAGGCTTAGCTCGCGCACCATTACCGTCTCCCTCGCTCCAAGGAGGGATACTTGCGTAGTTTACCGTTGGACAGGGACACATAAATCTCGTGTAATTGAATTAGTCATAAAAATTGAAAGTTTCCTCGCTACCAGGGCTCCACTTCTCGAACTAGTTTTAATCCATTCTCCTTTTGAAGGGAAGTTCTAATTTATCGGGAGTGCTAAGTTCGCGACGGCAACGACTCTACAGCGCAACTTTACCTTTGTAATCTTATTATCTGACATTAAAGAGATTTTGTTTTTGAACTACTTAAACTAGTACAGATTACTGTTTTTATTAAATTACTAAAATATATGAGTAATACATTCAATATCATCATTAATTTTAGAGACTGCTACCTACATAAATAGTCGTCTCCAGCTAAACCTATCCATTTTCTAAAGCCACTTGACTTCCGTAATACGATACCACCTTTCCGCCTTTTCTTTTATTTATTTAATTAAATTTTATTAAACTTAATTTCCAAATCTAAATACGATGCACCAAAATAAAATTATCGCGATATATTAACATAAAGTATAATGTTAATGTAATAGGCCATAATGCTATCAATTCTTATACAATTTTAAATGCATTAATGGATCCAAAAATAAAGATCACTCAAATAAAGAGGACGTTCTAAAAAATCAACTCGGAATCAGGGCAAACAGCCCTAAAATTTTACGGCTCTTGATTCTGTAATTTTAGCGTAGATGAGTCAACGACAGTTCGGAGTTGATAATAGAAATGTTTCATCCTTCCTGGGGGTAGTAAAACATAATTGATTGGCGACATTTATTTGGATGACGGTTCTTGTGGCGAGAAGGAAGACAAACGTATCGGGTTAGATGAGAAAATTATCTTATGACCGTTTTTCAAAAGTCATTAAAGGTTCAACTGTTTAATCATAAACCCTAATTTTGACAATGGTTATAAACATAATAGTAATAAAAACAAGCGTAAGACGGCCTCGAAAACGACAGGCAGATGAAATTATAAAGTTTACGAGAAATAGCTCAGAACAGAAAGAAGTGGAGGAATTTGGAGGAGGCCTATACCCTGGAATAGGGGTTCCTATAACATAAATATATATTTTTTAATATGTTACAATATAATTATTTTTATTTGATTAAGTTTTATTTGAAATTATAATATACTTATTGTCTTGTAAGAATGGTTATTTGAAATAAAAAGGCTTTATTATTATAAAATTTATAAACATAAACTTGTTCAAAATCTAAATATGGTACGAAGAAAACCAAATATTTTAGATGAGAGTTATGTGGTCTACATAACTGATAATCTTGTGAATCAAATTTTCACTCTGATCACAATTACAGTTACACAATTACAATCACAATTTTTTAATATTTAATGTTTACGTCAATAATTTTAACAAATGGCTCTCATTAAGAAACAAGTTTATTCGTATTGCTCCGATTTAAAGTAAAATAATCTCATTTAATCGATTCATAACCGGTTCATTAAAGATAATGAGAAAGTATTGATACAGAAAACTATAACGTAAACGCGCTTTTACATGTCTTTCCAGTGTTGCATATACGAAAGTTGAAATTTTAAGGTTAAATACTTTTGGCCAACTAATTATGTCAGGTCTTGCGTAAAAGTTATACGTACTTAAATAATAGGTCAAGAATTACACCCTTCACGCGTCCCATGAAGAACTTTAACTGTCTTTTATAGATATTAAAGAGGTTATGTTTAGTCAGGAACCTTAAATTGTATATTGTAATTTCAGTCATTAGGTACAAAATACTAAATATATGCAGCGATGATAGTTATTGTATTATTAGGGACGTGTTTTATTAGGTACATATCATCATAATCATCTTTGTTCTTTTTATGGCTCTACTTCAAAATGATATTTTGAATTTTTCAAATGACATTGACATTTTTATCGCTATCGTGGAAATTTAACAGAAAAGTTTCGAATCATCATGATAAATTCTCGTACGATAGGAACTACAATTTCACTTGTGTACATAGTTTTCTTATTTCATGACATAATTAAAGATTAGATTACTTCGTGGTAATTCGATACAATTTCCGAATAATACAATAATTTTTAGCAGTGAAATGCTTCAAGTCAACCTTGTAACTTCGGATTTTATTTCCACCTATCAGAACGCCTCCTTTCATTAAACGTATAAAGTAGAAGACAAAAATGCCCAGGTCACTGAGATCCAGTTACTGCGGCGTAAGAATGGTTGTCAGATCTATTCAATTGCAGTTAACTTCACTCATACTACTTTTGTCAGTAATATTCTAGAAGTAAAAATAACTACTTTAGTGCAATATCCCTTGGAATCGATGATGCAAAAGTTCTACTTGTAGTTACCGTGTAAATAAATACAATTTTGTTCTAATACGCTGATCATATTAGTTACAAGATATTTCCCTAGTGAACTTTGTCACTTTGGCTTTTATTTTCGCCTACGAGATCGCCTTTCATAAGACGTATAAATGCGAAAAAAAAACACCACGTAGCTGGGATCAAGCTACTGCGGCGTAGGACCGGTTGTCAGATCTATTCATTAATAAAGTCACTGTTCACGCTCACACGCTGACGTATGAGGAGCGGATACAATATCACCCGTGCTGTCGAGTCGGTGGGAAAGTGAAATATCAAGATTGCAGTTAAGATGTCCATTCATACTACTTTTGTCAGTATTATGCCAGAAGAAAAAAAAACTACTGTAGTGCAATATCTACTCGTAGTTACCCTGTAAATAAATACAATTTAATTCATAGCCGTCAATCTGCCAAATCGGCTCCGTATTTAATATTATTTTATCTTCTTATTTTTGGTCTTTAGACTATTGGAATACGAATAGTTGTGTCGCTAACATTCCCCTGTGTAAGCACGCATGTGGGCAAAGTTCAGACCATAGTATTCTTCTGGAAAATCATCAATGTTTTTATGTGTTTCGATTTGAAAATCCAATGACAGCAAGGACGCTAGGCGCCGCTAAGCAACGGCACATGCTCCGTCCGAGAGCGCGACATGCGCCGACTCCGGTCGTCAATACTGGCTGACAGCGACTGCCACCGCTACTGTCAGTGTTGTTTATCATCAAGACTTTCCATAGTTAATGTTTATACTCTCGTTTTGTGTTTTTGTATTATTAATTTTAGTTTTTATCATACTCTTAATTTTAAACATTAATCACGGAATGTCACTTTCAGGCGGTAATGCATCATCGATAACGGATCAGGTCGATTGCTCTCAAAATCTTTTGCAATGCTCCCTTTTGCTCCCAGCCCAGGTACTTTAGAAATCAACACGGTCTTAAAGTGCATCAGGGCAAAAAACACAAAGCTTCAGACACTAACCAGACCATAAACCCAGTTTCAATAGATCCGATAGTTCATCAAGCTTCAACCAATATTTCAGAAACCTTAAGCCGCCTAAAAAATGGCTTACGAATTATTAAACGAGTCCCGAGAGGTGCAAGGGTATCGGTGGCACAAAAACTTACCTCCGCTATCCAAAATGCTGTGTCTGTGAACTCTTTACAGGCCTGGGAGCAACTTCTCACCTTCCCATACCGAACACTACATATAACAGATCAGAACAAAACCACATCTCTAACCACCAAAATAAAACACAATTGTCAACATCCACTTTCACTCGAAGACCTCCGTAAATTAACTCCAAGACACAACACATCAATTTACAAAAATATTGAGAACAAAGTAGGTGAGGGTGACATCAGGGGAGCTGCCCGCCTACTTTTTTCGACCGACAGTTTTGCTCCTGATAACCAAGAAACCCTCTCATCCCTGAAATCCAAACATCCACTGCCATCCACAGACCAAAGCCTCCCCGATCCACCAGATTCATCAACTCCGCCGCTCACTACCTGCACCGATGGGGTTCTTAGGGCTGTCATGTCGTTCCAGAGCGGCTCAGCCGGTGGGCTGGACGGGTTGACCCCTCAGCATCTTAAGGATCTCCTTGGGTATAGCTCAGGTGACGCCGGCGAGCTGCTCCTCAAGGCACTGACAGACCTGAGTAACCTCATGCTTTCGGGAAAGGTACATTCGGGAGTTACGAGCACACTGTACGGTGCCAACCTATGCGCGCTTTTAAAAAAAGACGGCGGTATCAGACCCATCGCCGTGGGTACAACCTATCGCCGTCTTGTAGCCAAAATCAGCTGCGCTGTTGCATCCGGTCCCTTAAGCCAATACTTCCAGCCTACTCAACTGGGTTTTGGGTCAAAGGGTGGGTGTGAGGCCGCGGTACATGCACTCAGAACATACATAACACAAACCTCTGGTAAGGTCATATTAAAAGTAGACGTCCAAAATGCATTCAACAGTGTCGACAGAGCTGCCCTCTTAGCACAAACACGTATAAAATTACCACAAATTTATAACTTTATCTGGCAATGTTACAGCAACGCTTCCCATTTACTTTTTAAACAAAACCACCTCTCCTCATCCGTAGGCTGCCAACAGGGCGACCCGCTTGGGCCAGCGCTCTTCAGTTTAGCAGTTCATCCTATCATTGTAAAATTAAATTCAAAATTTAATGTATGGTATTTAGATGACGGCACCCTGGGAGGTGAGGTAAGCGAAGTTCTGGAGGACCTTCGCATCTTAATCGAAGGATTCCGCGGTATTGGTCTAGAATTGAACTCTTCTAAATGCGAACTTTTCTTTTCCGATACGTATTCAAACAAAGAACTCGCTATATCCAAATTCCGTCGTCTTGCTCCAAATATTAAAGTCACAGAAAAAAACTCACTTCACCTCCTAGGGGCACCTGTATTGAACGAATCTTTTACCGACTATTTAGACAGCAAAATTCAAAAACTCAACGAAGTTTCGGACCGCATGTCCAAAATAAATGCTCATGTAGCATACACCATTATCCGATACTGTCTTTTCGTCCCCAAATTTACATACGTCATAAGGTGCAGCCATTTCTGGAAATTTCCCACTCTTTTAGAAAAAATCGACAAAATTATTCAAAATCTTTTAGTCTCAGTAATCAACATTAAATTAGATGATCGCTCATGGACCCAGGCCTCTTTGCCG
Organism: Apotomis capreana; assembly: GCA_947623375.1. NCBI lineage: Eukaryota > Metazoa > Arthropoda > Insecta > Lepidoptera > Tortricidae > Apotomis > Apotomis capreana. The sequence goes on along the minus strand of OX392505.1, from coordinate 8,620,568 downwards.
ATAAGGCATGGCGGCCTGGGTATCAGAAAAGTATCCAGCGTTTCGCTCCCCGCATTTCTGTCCTCAGCACATAGTTCTCTGGAGTTAACTTCAAAAATACTCAAGTCTCCAATTCACCAAATTACCATCCCTTTCATGTCAGAGGCCAAAAATGCGTGGAGCGATAACTGCCCAAGCGTTGACCTACCCGGTCACCCTAGTTCACAGCGTCTTTGTGACGAGCCGCTCTGTAGGCTGGTACGGCAAAAACTGTACCAAACGGCAACCAGCCTTCCGGAGCGCGCTCGCCTCCTTGCCGCTGTCGAATGGGAATCCGGGCAGTGGCTCCAAGCTCTGCCTTCCATATCGACGGGAACACTTCTGGATAACTCCACGTTCCGCCTGTCCGTCGCTCTCCGCCTGGGAGTGGCCTGTGTGGCCCAACATCGCTGTCGTTGTGGTGACCAAGTTGACCCGCTGGGTCATCATGGACTATCCTGCGGCAGAAGCGCAGGGCGCGCCCCCCGCCATGCCAGCCTGAATGACATCATCCGTCGGGCCTTAGCCAGCGCGGGAGCGCCGGCTGTTTTAGAACCGACCGGCCTCGCTCGCGATGACGGTAAGAGGCCCGACGGTATGACCCTAGTGCCATGGAAGATGGGACAGCCGCTGGTCTGGGACGCGACCTGTGCTGATACTCTGGCGCTGTCCCATCTTCGTGGCACTGCTGTAAAGGCTGGCTCGGCTGCCAATTCGGCCGAACTCCTCAAGCGGCGCAAATATGCAAACATTAATAGTGGATGCATATTTGAGCCGTTTGGGGTCGAGACTCTGGGGCCCTGGGGTGAAAGCGCCCACAGGGTCTTTAAAGAGTGTAGCCGCAGGTTAGTCGAGTTGACGCGTGACCAGAGGGCTGGTTCATATCTCGCACAGCGTATCTATCAGCATTGCCATTCAACGCGGCAATGCTGCCAGCCTTCTGGGCACGCTGCCAATAGACGGCGATTTGGGCCAAATTTTTTATCTATAGTTTATTTTTAAGTCTAGTTTTTAATTTTTATTTAAGGTTTTATGTTATTCGAAATTATTATCTCTGTATTGTTTCTGAATAAAAAATTTAATTCTAATATGCTGATCATATCATATTAAGGTCATTCGATGCAATGTTTCCGATGACTAGTAATTTCCCTAGTGAACAACTTTGTTTTAGCTTTTATTTTCGCCTACGAGACCGCCTTTCATTAGACGTATAAAGGCGAAAACAAAACACCAGGTAGCTAGGGTCAAGTTACTGCGGCGTAGGAGCGGTTGTCAAATCTATTCATTAATAAAGTCACTGTCCACGCTCACAAGCTGACGTATGAGGAGCGGATACAATATCACCCGTGCTGTCGATTCGATGGGAAAGTGGAATATCAAGATTGCAGTTAACGTGTCCACTCATACTACTTTTGTCAGTAATATACTACTTTAGTGCAGAAAAAGTTCTACTTGTAGTTACCATGTGAATAGTTAAATACAATTTTGCAGCTGATCATATTAGATCATTCGATGCAATATTTCCGATTACAATAATGAGTCAAGTTATTTCCCTAGTGAACTTTGTCGTTTTGGCTTTTATTTTCATTTATAAGACCGCCTTTCATAAGACGAAAATAAAGACTAGGTAGCTGGGATTCAGTTACTGAGGCGTAGGAGCGGTTGTCAGGTCACGCTGACGTACTGTATGAGGAGTAGTATGAGGAGCGGATGCAATCTCTCCCGAGTTCTGTTGAGTCGGCGGGAAAGTGAGATATCAAGATTTTAAAGTTACAATGTCCACTCTTACTATTTTCTTTTGTTAATATTTACTAGAAATGCCTATGATAGTGCAACATCCCTTGCCATTAATATAATAAAGTTCTAGTCGTAGTTATCCTATACATTCAATTAAGTTTTGTCCAAATTAAGTAAGTATTTACATGTAGTATTTATTACACGTTTCATGTTTTTCATGTCCTTGCACTATCCTTAATTACTACTCATGTGAGGGAAAATCTTCAAGTACTCATTTGATTAAAAGAAACGTATATTGAAACTGAAATACATGAAGTTCCGAACTGACACATGTCTAAGTCTGCCATGACCGAAATTTAACATTCCTGAATGCTGCCTCGTCTTTATATACAAAGTTAATTATTAAGGGACGTAGTCATTCATTATCGTACAACTCCTAAGAACTACTTATTACGAAACTCAAAGTAACAAATGCTCGAGGAAGATTCGTTCATGAAATATTTAAGGTGGCTTAGCCATAAAAAGTTTCGCAATTCCACCGGTTTTACGTATTTTGTCCCAATTACTTCTTGAAAGAGTGCCAGGCCCAATAAATCAGCGGAGATATGTATATCACATAATATATATAGGTACGTATACATTCGTTCCTGACATTGTAACTTTGCTACAGTTTTATACGACAGAACTATGTCAATGTAACTTTTAAGATTATCACTTCCACGTCTGCCTATTGGCTGCCTTACCTGCTTCGCAGTAGGGTTGCTAACTCGGAAAACTTATTTTTAGAATCGCAGTTTTTATTACTCTGACATGAAATTAGACTAATTGAATCGTGTTTACGTCTGGAAAGAAATGTATGGAGATGATTGTTTGTTTAGTTTTAGTTTTAAATGTATGTTACTCGTCATCTTTTCTTATTAAATTATTTCAATCTGAACTAAATGTAATAAACTATTAGAGTCTAACATAACCTCTACATTTTCACAACTGCCTGTTATAATGATTAATTAAGAAGTATTTGAAATTAATTCGTGACTTTCATGTCATATTGGTCACTAAATGCAGCATCTTAGACCGAAGTTATAAATACAACGCTAACCGGAACGGTATAAAGTATCTGTACTATCACAGTAACACATTGCGTATTAGACAAAGTCTCCTGTTTTACTGCACACTAGAAGTCTCTACGGCAGACGTTTACGATAATATCCTCGCCAATATCTCCCGACCCATTGAATCAGTGCAAGCGGTGTGTTCGCACCGAAATCGACAGCCCTACGAGCGTGGCGTCACGGTGGCGGGTTCCCCCGCTACCGAAAAAAGTTGCAAGTCGCTGGGCGGCGGGCGCCAAGGAACATTCAAATTTATCGATTGTCCCGCTCGCCTCATTACTACATCCCTCAAAACTTACCAACTTAGCCCTTCCCCGCACTAGTGCGACATTACTTTTTATTTTATCCCGGCCGTATCTCCTTTTTTCATCGCCAGTTATTATTGTCCGTTAAACTTTAAGTGCTCGGCTGGTAACTTTCGATGTCTCGGTGATTTACGAGGAGCCGTTTCGAAGTGTTTTATCGAGCATAAATGTTCGCGACTTGTTGAGATTGAAGGTCGGGGGTTATGAGTATTTCACTAGGTCAGCCTTATCTGTTCTGTACTATCTGTAACCATGTGCTAATTAAGATAACTGGGACTTGATATGACTTCAAAATTAACCATCTTAAATATTACATAACTCCACAGAAGAAATGAAGTTCTAACTTCTATAATGTAAATTCGACCTAGTAATGAAAAGCGAACGGTGTTAAGTGGGAAAGCGAAGGCCGTATATCTCGTTTCGGAAGGAGCTTGTCGTCGAACAGTAGTTCCACATCTACGCTTTATTAAACTAAAAGAGCGTTAGAGTATGTGAATTTGGAAGGAAGTTACGCCTTTATAGTTCGATGTGGGACGTGCGGGGGGAGGGCAATGATCCATTAATCCAAAGCCCATGTGGCGCCGAGGACGTACCTGCGACGCGACGCGCGGACGCCTACCTAACGACACAGATAGTAAATTTTCAACATGTGCAAGTAACTTATCAAGTACCGAATCGATACGGCAGTTTAGAGGCTTTCGGGATGTTGAGAGTCTCTCCAAAGTTATGATCATATGTATTTCCAGTCCATTGGAATTTGGAATTTAGTAAATATCTTGCAATAAGAAGTTTATTTTGGTTACGAGTACAATTATACAGTTCCAAAGGCCAGTGTGATATGATTAAAAGAATTTGTCTAAAAATGAATGGTGTTTCATGTTTTTCAAATCTATCTAATCTCGGAGAAACTACAAATGTTGATGTGTGTTTCAGTAATGATAGACCTACTTCTATGTCCCGTAGAGACTCCGGAAATAATTCTAGCGAAGGATTTCCTCTTATTTATCGACCATGTGTAATAGAGCTGCCTTTGAATACAGACATCGACCCCAATATCGGGTTAATGAAAGAAAATTCCTCGTCCGTAGAAATCACTAGGCGTACGTATCTATACTTTTAGTGTAACTCCTTTGTACGAATGCTCTAAATTCGTGTACTTACTATTCTGATAGACTTATTTCTATTCTATAGAATTTTTGTTTTCTCCTTCTCAAATATCTTTGTGATTTTATATTTATATTTATTTTAATATTCTCTTTCTAAGTTAGAAGACTTATTCTAGCTGTAAAGCGTTATTTCAATCTCGAGACATAAAATTTGTCTCCTCTTTCCTTTAAAGCCACTTTTCCGTAATCCATCCGGAGCGGTGAAACGGTATGATAATTGTACCCATTCACGGGGAGCAATTCGCTAAGTGGAATACCTTACTTATCCTCTGGGCGTTTCGCAAGGCACGACTACATATAAGCTTTTTATATCGAAATACATCACTCACATTGATTACTGCTACTACAACACTTCGTTAATATTATTTATTGGCGCCAAATCGATTTGCGCGTGTAATGATTTTTATGTCTTGTCTTCATAAAACTGAATTAGTAGAATGACTGTCTCGTCCTTGCGGAGTTATACGTAAACTTTGTTGCATTTGTAAGATCTTTTAAATTGCGCATTTAAAGTCAGGTAAATGGCAGATGTATAGAAATGTTTGCCGACGCATCTGATTCCGGGCGGGGTGCCGTGTTCCCCGACGGTCTGCCGACGCACCGCGGAAGCGTCGCCTCCGACATTGCAACGCAACTCCGACGCCATATTTCACTTCAAGAATTGACACATTGCGCTCGCGAGCCATAAACTTTCGTGCGAAAACTTTAACCTGGCATATTTACTTAAGATATTCTTCTCGAAACAGATAGCAAGCGCCTTGACGAGTGGAAAGTTTTATTGCTATAGATAGGTCATGCTCCTGTAGAAGTTTTCACATAAATTGGCGGTCATTCGACGCGAATATGCTGACTGAGGCAGTAACAAATATGCCAACTTGGGTTGTTATAACAGCGATATGTAAGTTCGGTGATAGGTACTTCGCCATTAAGTTTATGGAAACGACTGCCGAGATTACATCACACTTTCTGAAAGCTTTATGTAATTCTTCTTTCTTTCGCTATCGTCTGCTCGGGTATTAGATTTTTTTCGGTGCGGGCATCATTAATCTGACAAACGGATTTTATGGCAGATGTAAAATTTCTTCATGTAAAAATCTGCAAGTGAAAAATTGGATCGCGATCTGTCAAACGGTCCCCTAATTCTTATTTAATTAGCGAAAAGATCCACGCGTGGGAGAGGGCGCGGGCGACAATGACGCGTTAAAAATGATTAATTTTTGTGGAAGCGCCGATACCGTCCGTGGTGCGTTCTCACGAACGATTAATCTTGCTCTTTGCAAACACCACTCGCACCATTGTACCTTCCCGGTATTTTTTTCTGTCTTACACAATTCCATTAAGAAACTGCCACCGCTAGTTGCTCCAGGGTTCTTCCCACCGTCTCATCGTCGGCCCATTCATGGATTACCCCCTTTAACGTTGAAAAGGTGTTTGCGCTCTCTGCCACAAAATAGATCTCCCCTCATTTTTTAAAACGGGATCACTTAGGCTTCGATAGTTATTATCTATCGAGAATGGAATGTTTTAATTTTCCATCGTCATTCGCTTACAATCGGGGTTTTCACTGAATTTAAACAGTCATTCTTGTTCTTTTGAGGAACGGTTGCAGAAATTCGTTGCATTAGCTGAGTAGATGCGCGCATTTTCAAGGAATACCTTCACAATTTACTCTACGAACACCGCATTGCATAATTTTACAACGAAGAATGTCAAGAATTTATCATTTGCGTCCAACGTTCTCTTCATTTATTAAGTCACTCACTTACCACGGAACATCTTAGGTGTGGTCAAGAGCAATCATTGTCGAATTTAGATCTGGGCTTTCGCCAACTCCCGCCACACACCGTCGCGGTGTAAACGAATTTCACTTTTTATTACAAATAGGTCGATACAATCATTTGCTTGTTTAATCCTAAGCCAAATCTATATCTTCAATTAAAAGATAGATTAGGCTATCAATTCGTAGATCAATCGCACGCATTTTTTAGGTGTATAGACTAAATAGTATTCTTTAGTTTGCGAAAAATATATACTTTTTAAAGATAAATAGTAGCGCAAGATATATTCTAGCCGTCATTGACTGCGTGAAGTACAGGCGACCACATTTCGACACAGTTCGCGTCATTTTGTATTTTTGTATAGAATATCTCTGCAATTGTAGAGCAGCTCGTGCAATCTAATTATAGTACTATACCGACACGAGGCCGCTGATAAGAGAGCCTTCATCACTATCAAGAGTAGGTATCGGTTCCCGCCCACGCGACTCATTACCCAGAGTTTGTTTGAAAACAAACGTGTAAAGAATACATTTTCCTGTCTGTGTCCATTAATGGTACTAAAAATTATTTATCAATTGAAATGAATTTACAGAAGTTTGACAAGATTGGATAAGTCTAGGCTTATTCTGACATTACTTATACATCAGTGAACTAGATACTTCACTTCACTAGCTAGCTAGCATATTTTTTGTTCCGTTTTCCGTAATTATAATCATAACTTTTTACATAGTTGGCGGGTCAGGGGTTAGTCACATTTCTTAGTTATTGCGGGATAGATAAATTATAATGCTGTTGTCATTAAGTGACAGTGCGATAAATATGATTACATGACCATTATGAGCCTGCAGTAGGTTTAACGTACATTTAAAATATATGTTTTAATATTGGCATTATTATAACTGCACAAATACTGATGAACAAGTCGATATAAACCCTGATATGCTATCTGCGTACCTTGACCTATCAGCTGTGGATAAACTATTAGCTTAATTGGTTTGCCACACTAATTGCTCCGATTAGATGTTGGTTTGATTTCCTTGCATTTCGTAGAATATAAATGGCAAATGAACTTTAATAATATCTTTATCGGTGTCCTCATTTATTAAAAATGCATGTTTACTCTACTTTGAAGTAACATATATCACAAAACGTTGTATAAAAGTATAACCATTGGTTCAAAGCAGACTAAACATGCATTTTTAGGGTTCCGTACCTCAAAAGGAAAAAACGGAACCCTTATAGGATCACTTTGTTGTCCGTCTGTCCGTCCGTCTGTCAAGACCCTTTTTCTCAGGAACGCGTGGACGTATGAAGCTGAAATTTATATCAATTACTCAGGTCTACTGTCCCTTGAAGCTGTGAAAAAATCAAACTTCTAAGCCAACGCAATCAAAAGATACAGCCGTTTATGCCGCAAATTTTCGACACTTGCAAGGGAATCAAAACCTACAGGGTGCTTCCCGTGAACTCAGAATCTTGAAATTTGGTACGAAGCAACGTCTTATAGCATAGATAAAGGAATAATTACGAAAACCATAAATTTTTTTTTTAATACCTAACTTTGCACCTAATTTGCAAATTTTCGACACTTGCAAGGGAATCAAAACCTACAGGGTGCTTCCCGTGAACTCAGAATCTTGAAATTTGGTACGAAGCAACGTCTTATAGCATAGATAAAGGAATAATTACGAAAACCATAAATTTTTTTTTTAATACCTAACTTTGCACCTAATTTATATGGGGCGCTATACATACCAGGTGCAAACTTAACTTAACCACTTAGGGATGGAAAGTGTTTGTACGGAACCCTCGGTGCGCGAGTCCGACTCGCACTTGGCCGGTTTTTTATTAATAAATGAGGACACCGATAAAATCACTAATAGAGTTCATTTTCCGACAATGGAAACAGACGTCAATTTGTTATAAAAAAAAAATAATTTACCAGAATCATACGTTATGACCAGTGGTTCTGATTTCATGTCGGTATTCTTGCTCAGTTGTTAGAGCACTACTCCAGAAAAGTAGGTACTTGTTTCCGATCTCTGCGTATAAATATTACAGTGCATCACACGACCTTCCTTTTGCGTCGCTTTTACCTTGAAAGTCCTTTCTCAAAATCTAAATTTTCAGGAAGGCAATAAATTAAATAACAAGCTGGGGAATGGCGACTCCAACGACTTCATTACCTACCTCTACTTATTTCAACACCATAGACACATCCACCTTCGAAATAAATTAGAAAGCAATAAAACCATAGAGCTCTTACGGGTTCTTCTGTTTTGCCTACACCTATCTCAGCAGAACATTAGCCGGACCATTAACGTGATTTATACGGAACCCAGATATAAATCCACGGATCCGTAGTTTGGAGCACGCTTGCGTATTTATTTGCTGTTTCTTGAGATCAGTTTTTTGCGTCCCACTTGAATAGTGGAAATGAAGACACTTTAACCCGAAAACAATGGGGTTATATAAGGTGCTAACAAATTAGTCACGGATATTTTTACCTCTGATAGTATTCGGTTCTCGGAGTACATTTAAGTATGAAACATCATAGGTATTGTTATGTTTTTTTGGAGAAAATTAGGAAACAAATTTGCTACGTTAAAACACCCTGTTAATAAGATAGTTAAATGAGACCTCTTTAGACATATTCTAGAACCTCTTTAAACTATCATACACGTGGCCTCTGAAAGTTGAAAAATAAAATACTTGAATGTCAATGTCATGCTATTTGCTCTCTGATTGTGTCAGTTGCAAAGAAATTGAATTAATTAGAATTAGGCTATGAATTTATTTAACACGTATTCAAGAACTGCAACCACAGGATTACGAACCACGCGTATTATTCAGTCAGTGGCTTATTAGAAACCCCAGACGTAAAACCGACGAGTGTACATTTGCGAGGGTGGGATTATTTAACATTCACAATGCACACTTTTGTTTGGAAGAATCCCCATTTAGCACGTCCTGACCACTTTGAGACTCGCTTCAGTGTTAACGTGTGGGCAAGATTCCTTGGCGATTCTTTGCTGGGCCCTGTCTTTCTCAACCGCCTTAATGGAAGGAAGTATCATCATTCATCAATTCCTACAAGAAGGCCTACCGGAATTGCTAGATGAAGTACCAGTCGATCTCCGTAGGAGAATGCACTTTCAACATGATGGTGCCCCAGCCCATTACGATCGTAACGTACGAAGGTACTTAACGGAACGATTCCAATTATGATGGATTAGCCGGGGTGGGGATGGGGTTCAAGCAGGTGAAGTGAACTGGCCAGCCCGCTCACCAGATTTAACACCGCTTAATTTCCACGTATGGGGACGCGCCAAAGACTTGGTTTATGGAAACGACGGGCACACAATCAGAACGTCAGAAGAATTACAAACACGGATTACCGACGCCTTTCAGGTTATGAAAATGGAAAGACAGATCTTAATGCGTGGTAATGAAAATATCCGAAAGCGAGCACTATTGTGCATTAAAAACCAGGGTCACCATTTTCAAGAAAATTTGTAAAGAGTTTATGCTAATAAAAGTTTTCTTATGTCCGTGTTTGCTTTTTAAATTACTTAGACTTGTTAATTAGGTAGGCTAGCATTCATTAAATATCTAACTTAATCATTATTAAATGTGAAAGCTTGTATGGGTGGATGGATGTTTATTACACTATCACGTAACGCCCAAACAGTTTAACTGATCTTGATGAAATTAGGCACAGGAATGGATGGAATAGCACACGTCTTTTTTTTACATAAATTGTTCGTATTGGACAGTTTTTTTGTTCCACGCGGGCAGAGCCGTAGGCATACGCTAGTATTTAATAACCTACAGTTTTCCCGCCAAATCATAATGACATTTAAGAAAAACAACTTTTGACGTGACATGACAGACAGTGTTAAACATCTTGACAGATACATAATAGGGGTGATTATTTTAAAAATTTATTATAATATTATTTTTTGTTCGGTAAATTAAAATTAAAAAATTATATACAAAGGTTCCTTAATTACAGTTAAAAGTTAATTGTTTTAATGTAATGTACTATCTCTTAAAATATCCGTGACTAATTTGTTAGCACCTTATATTTAATCGTCTTATTTTATTACTAATGCTGTGCAATAGGCAGAGTTTATGAGGTTTATTTGATTTCTACTCATTTAAAGTTTCCTTAATGCACTGGATGCTTTAATGTTTAAATATGTTAATAATAACTAATAATCTGGCCCGTAAGCGTCAGGTTAAAATCTATCTTAGGAAAATTAATTTTACAAAATGTGTCAAGTAAATACTAATGCTAAAAGAGTTCAAGGCTGATTAGTTTTGTAATTATCATATCCATTTCCTTATAAATTTGCTTTTATTTAAACTTTATTGCATAATAAACAAAAGTACAAATGACGGACTCTATTTACAATTTCATAATAAGTTAAGACGGAGAACCATGTGCCACGTTGAGTAAGTAATTGTATTATAAAGGTACGTCTAAATATTATAATTCTCAAAGCATACGTTCTGTTTAAAGTTGAATAAGTCACCTGTTAATTAGAGTCTCCTTTCGTGTCATTCAGATAACTTTTGAGCCTACGAAACAATCGTAATAATTTGATCAGAAGTCAGAACTCAACAAAATTGTATTAAAATCCTGCTCATCTTATTGAATTGTCAGGTTAATTCACGTAATTACGCATTTATAAGCCACCCACTTGGCAGAAAAAATATTCGCAACAATAACTGATGCGAATTTCAACTTCTATAATTATTAATAGGTAACTAGCATATTGTAATATAGAGACAAAAACATCAACACAGATGGATGTATAACAGAATTGACTATTTTTAAAATGTACGATATAAATTAATTGAGTTCGGATTGAATCGATTATCGGTTCAACGTCTCAAGCCCTTCGACCACGGACCAGCGGATTGTGTGTTGAAAATGTGCCCATATTCCCGTACCTCTTTTGATTGTGGAAGGTTTTTAACCTGGTCACAGATAATGACATATTTATATCAGCTAACGCAAAAAATAAATGAATCTAAAATATCTCACGATTATTTTTTAAGGGTTTTTACATTTTCCATACCAACTTTGCTCGCTTGGCACCAGTGTGTGGCGCTACAGACGTGAAAATGATTCGAAATGACATTCAAATCAGGCCAACTTCGAAATCCAACCTCGGCACAATCGAATTACTAAAATTTCAATGTTTTATCAAGTTAAACTTTGCTTCGGCAGCTGTAAGTGAATTTATTTGTACTTAGTTATCGGCTCTGGGAAAAGTCATCTTGCTAACGTTTCGTTAAGTTGAATAATTAAATTTGTCACTGGCGGTTGACACGTCGCTGGATTTTCTTCCGAATTTCCGAGTACCGTCACGTTTGCGGCTCTGAGGCCCCCCCCCCCCCCATCCCTACTTCCCTCCTATTGTGTAATCGCGATTTCCTAATTTGAATTATTTATTATTTGATTTAACACCTCGAGGATTTTCGGAATGGCTCCAATTTCTATTCCAATTGGGTTTTATTGATAGAATTGACACTTGATGGGAATTTGATAGACTGGGCGATTGAATATTCTCTAATGCGTTTTGAAAGGTTTTCAGTTTTTCGTCGAATGTTTCATTTCGCCGAAGTGTCCTTCTTATTAAAACTATTGAATTATTTTGGATCAAAAAAAAAACTTTAAAAATAAAAAAATACGAGATACTAAAAACTAAACTAATATTAGAAGATATTTATAAAAAAGACCCCTCGGTACGCAGACAGCATTCCCACGCTGTAATGGTTATGGAAATCCTTTGCACGAGAAAACTGCCCACGCGTGGCCCCTGTTGCCCCTATTAATTTATTTGGGATTGTTAACAAAACAAACCTAACCGAACCTGATCCATAGAATGATATTTTCAAGAATTATGAAGAATGTATGCCTATAGGGAAAAAAATCGGAAAAGTGAAAATTCGAAATCATTCGCTCCAATATATCAGATGGCGACCGTTCACTTTTAATTTTACAGATTTTTTTATTCACCATGAGAGATTGTCATTTTGTGATTTATGTTTCCATACAATGTCTTCTGTCTGGTATTGGGAAGGTTCAGTGTGCGACGCAATTCCCTTCACCGCACTGAATTTTTGTATGCGCATTTATACAACATGTGACGCATTTTCTGAACGATACAGGGTGTTTGCGTTTTGAAGGCAAATAAAAGTTATATCTTTTAAGAATAATGTTCCGTTCTTTCAATCGACTTACACAATACACAAACCCTTACTAATCGAAGTTCATAGTTCATAGTTATTTATTCAAAAAAAACAATATACATTGTTTGAATGTGACAATACAATATTAAATTAAAATCGACATAATAACAACAAAATTATTTACTTATATCTACGTCCAAATTACTAACAATTGATTAATTAACAATCTAATTCTAAGTCATAACATTAACAATCATGTCCCTTGATAATTATTAGAATCCTGAATTAATGGCATTACCAAGTTCTTCAATGGAATAAAAGCACCCCTTCAGCAAAAAAGCTTTGAGCTTATTTTTAAACATGTTACTGCTTGATATCAACTTCATTTCAACAGGCAATTTGTTAAAGAGAGCAATTCCCTGGTAGCCTGCCGAATGTTTCACTACATTAAGCCTTGCAAGGGTGGATAGTGGCAGATCCTTTCTCCTAGTTTCCCAGCGCCGATTTCTCTCTTCAGTCGTTTCAAAGTCTGATATATTCTTAATTAAGTCACTGAGAACTACAAGAATATATAGACTGGGCACAGTAAGTATTTGGAAATCTAAGAAGAATCCCCTGCATGACGTTTGTTGAGGTATTCTGGCCATAATCCTAATGGCCCTCTTCTGGGCTGTAAAAGCCGCCTTGACATTGTATTGATAACTATTACCCCAGAATTTAATACTATATCTAATTCTAGATTCTACCAAGGCAAAATATACTATTTTTAATTGGGATAGTTTAGCCTCATCCCTAAGGCTTCTAATTGCATAGCTGGCGGAACTGACAGATTTTACGATAGCTGACAGTTCTTCTTTCCAGGTCAAGCTAGAATCGATAATAACTCCAAGGAATTTAACTGAATCAACCTGGTGGATCGTTTCATGCCCTGTATTCATCTGTAGAAAATCTTTGTTGTTGGCCGTGGTTTTGAAGAGCATGACCTTAGTTTTGTTGCAGTTCAATTTCAGTTTATTTGAATCAAACCAAGTATTAAAAGCTATCAGAGCATCGTTAACTCTTCCATTCAACTGAGTGATATTATCTCCAGATATAATGGCATTCGTGTCGTCTGCAAAAAGTACCAGACGAGTGTCAAGAAGAGAGTTATATATGAAATTAATTAGGTCGTTGGTAAAGATGATGAAGAAGATTGGACCCAACGTAGACCCCTGTGGAACACCTCTCGTAACTTTGGATAATCTAGAGCAGAACACATTTTCGTTGTAATTCTGTATACATTTTATTTCCACAAATTGTTGCCTATTTGTTAGGTAAGACCGTAAAAGTGCTAACATCCTGCCTCTGATTCCGTAGTGTTCTAGTTTGGCAATAAGGATACTATGATCAACCATATCGAATGCAGAGCTCAGATCTAGGAATAAACCCGCCACCTTTTTTTTTGCATTCACTTGCTTGAAGTGATCATAATCTATTTTTTTAATTACAAAAAAAACTTTTATCTCGTGTTATTTCTTGTTTATTTTTTTATTTTATTTTTCACTGAAAATACATGGTAAATTTATCTCGATCAATAAAAGTAACTAAAAATATTTTGCGATCCTTATTTTAAAATTTTTATCCTCCTGATCCCCGTTGCCTTCATATTTTTATAACCTCAACGTCATTGGAACAATATTTCTAATGAAATTGGTAATATTATAATATAAACCGTTAGACCTCAAGTAGGTAAGATAGCTTTTATCATCGTCTCGATGAATAAAAACTACATACCGGTAAAACTAGAAGATTTAACATAGCCATTTAACTCGATACTACTGCGTCACCCTGATCCACTCGTGAATAATTCAGGATCCTTCGTGCACGTTGCGAGCGTTCTACGCTTCAATCTTACCCAAGGCAATGTGTGGGGACATTCCAATGGACCAATGGGGCAATTGCTGTATTAAATTGTATTTAAGGGTGTACCAAGATTCTGCAAATTCGCCCGCGTGTTTATGCACAATGCAAAAAATAAAAAAGAGCGAAAAAGAGCAAAAATAAAAAGAGAGTTATAAGTTTAACATGTGTGTACTTGTGTACCTATCTGTGTGTCTGTCTGTGGCATTATAGCTCCCAAACGGATGAACCAATTTGAGTGTAGTTTTTTTAATAGTCTCGTAAGACTTGCCTATCGAGATGGTTCTTAGCTATGCCTCTTTTGTCTATGATAAAAAAAATGAATTAAAATTACGCAAATCATAAAAAAAGAGTAATAGGTTACAAGTGCAGAAATATCTACCACTTCGAAATTCCGCTAGTAGAAAGATCAGGCATCTCGGCAATCGGCAACCATTGTTGCTTCTGAAAACACCCAAAGGCCATAAAATACGAAAATCATAATCCATTTCGCTCGAATATTGCGTAACATGATATCGCGAGAATACCGGAGGCAAGACATACAGTGCGTTATCATTTGTATGCGAGAGAGATCAGCAACAACTGTGACACCGTGACACGTGACTCTTTCTCGCGCGGGATATACTATCTCTTTCTGTACAGTACTGTAAGAGAGTGATGTATACTATGTCGCGCGACAAGTCGCGAAGCATAGTTGCGCTAGGCTGGCTGATAGTGTTTCAAAGCTCAAGATAAAACAATTGGGCAAGTGCGAGTCCGACTCGCGCATGAAGGGTTCCGTACCATAATCTATAACAAGTTTGTTGTATGGGAGCCCCCCTTAAATATTTATTTTATTTTTAGTATTTGTTGTTATAGCGGCAATAGAAATACATCGTCTGTGAAAATTTCAACTGTCTAGCTATCACCGTTCTTGAGATACAGCCTGGCGACAGACGGACGGACGGATGGACGGACGGACGGACAACGAAGTCTCAGTAATCCCGTCCCGTTGTTACCCTTTGGGTACGGAACCCTAATTATGTCGTTTTTTAGTATAGAGATTGCATATTGAGTGCAAGAAAAGGTTTTACTTCTTGACGACTATCTATGTAGGTACTATTATTCCTATCTCACTCGTCACTATAATACCAAGACTGTGAAACGTTATTACATTAATTAAAGTCTTAAAAAATACTGCAAGATTCTTTATCTTCTACGCTTCACAAAATAATAAGTGGTTATGGGCCCAGGAGTCCTAGGAGTCCCAGGTCTTGCAGGTGGAGCTGATAACGGGTACTAATAATATAATTTCAAACGGGTCGCGGTCACACACAGAAAAAAATATGGCCGCTGTAATGAATACCGTAACAACTAAACTTACTGGTGAAAATTGGGCGACATGGAAATTCGAAACGCGCATCGTACTAAACGGGTTGGGTCTCTTCGATATAGTATCGGGATGTTTAACAAAACCGGAAAAAAAGGAAGACCAGCTAGTATGGATTAAAGATGATGCTAAAGCCCAGTCCATAATTGTAACCAGAATGGAACCAGGAGCACAGACACATATTTTGTCGTGCGAGACATCTGCAGAGATGTGGTCAAAGCTAAAAGTCGTGTACGATCGCGAGTCAACTGTGAGCGTACATCTTCTTCAACAAAAATTCTTTACAATGGAGTTCGAAGATTCGGTCTCCAAATTCCTGTCAAAAATAGAAGATGTCAGGGCAAAATTAAAACAGGCAAAGGACGAGGTGTCAGAGAAGATGACAATTACGAAAATACTAATGTCACTCCCTGAAAAGTTCAAGCACTTCAGATCTGCATGGGAATCAGCTCCTGTCGAAAAACAAACATTAGAAGAGCTGACTTCTCGGTTGTTGCTTGAAGAGGAGCGGAGCTCCAACGACGACGTTTCGTCAGCGTCAGCACTTATTGGTCATGCGAAGAACGTTACTTGCCTGATCTGTAAGAAACCTGGACATTTGAAGAAGGATTGCTTCAAAACTAAGCAATGTGATTTTTGTAAGAAGACAGGGCATATATCCAAACACTGCTTCTTCAGAAAGAGTAAGTCGAAGAAACAGAGCAATAACAATGTGACAGCGTTGGTGGCTACTGATCTTGTATCAACCGACTACTGGTATATGGACAGTGGCTGCACTCACCACATGTCTAAAGACCGAGTGTATTTTGAAAATTATAAAACCTTAGACTATGTTCGCACGGTTAAACTAGGCGATGGTGCCGAGGTGCGTGTTGTTGGCGAAGGAAATATACGACTGAAGGCCTACAACGGACATGACTGGTGTTTGGTGAATTTAGAAAACGCTCTGTTTGTGCCAGATCTCACTGTTAATTTGTTCTCTGTCTCGAGTGCCCTTGATAAAGGCTTGAAAATGATATCTGACAGCGGTGAATGTAAATTTATAAAAGATAATGAAACGATTGTGATCGCTAAACGCATTGGGCGCCTGTTCAAAATATGTTTTAACAAATGTGAACATGCATTCTCAAGTGTAGAGGCTACTACCGGGTCATTGAACTCTGACACGTCTTCGTACGTTGACGTGACATTGAATTCTGACGTGACATTGAAAACGCAGTCAAACACGAATGACAACAACCCGGTATGTAATAATAAATGTGAACTCTACCAATATCATTGTAAATTAGCCCATCAAAATTTCGTTTATATAAAAAAGATACTTCATCATAACAAGATTCCCTTCGTATGCTCAAAACAACATTTCTGTCCAGCGTGTGTCGAAGGAAAACATTTAAAGACGCCGTCATATTCAAGCGGTAGTAGAACAACTGATCGAGGTGATTTAGTGCATGCTGATCTGTGTGGACCCTTCGAGGTAACGTCTGTTGGAGGTTCACGCTACTTTCTGCTGCTTAAGGATGATTTTTCTCGATTCCGAATTGTGTACTTCTTGAAACAGAAGAGTGAGGCGTTCTCAAAGATTAAAATTTACCTGGCGCTGTGTGAGAATGAGGGAAAGCCGGTAAAGATCCTTCGGACAGATAATGGCGGTGAGTTTCTCAATCGTGAGCTTAAAAACCTATTGGAGTTAAAGGGCATAAAACATCAGACGTCCGTGCCCTATACACCAACTCAAAATGGCAAAATCGAACGGGAAATGCGCACTGTAATGGAGGCTGCGCGTACAATGATGAAGGCATGTCAAACGAACAAGAACTTGTGGGCGGAGGCGGTAAATACAGCCGTATTTGTTATTAATCGGACGGGAATGAGTCCAGTAGAGGGAAAAACTCCTTATGAGCTCTACTATGAGAAGACGTTCGATGCCAACTGGCTAAAGTTTGACTTTGGATCAGAAGTTTGGGCGCATATCCCTAAACAATGCCGTAAAAAGTTAGACAGCAAAAGCAGGAAAGGTGTGTTTGTGGGATATGGCGAAGACACAAAAGGATATAAGGTATACTATCCGGAAAATAAAACCTTTTCTATGGAGAGAGAGGTCATATTAGCGCCATATATTCAAACGACGAGTCCTGTAGCCGAGCAAGTTCAAGTTATGTCGATACTACCTGATACTGTCCCTGAACAAGCAGCATCTACATCAACAAGCTCCGGCACAGGTAGCGTCCAAGGGTCCGAAGACGAGTATCTGGACAGTTGCGAGGTAATGCCGTCGAATGAACAAGTGGAAAACCCGGATATGACAGTTGCTGGTTCAAGCACAAATTCTAATGACGACATTGAAAATGTCAATACTAGATCACTGCGACCTAGGAATACTTTGCAACCTCCTGTCCATTTACAGGATTATGACACGTCGTATTTTAGTCTCTTAGATTCTGAAGAGCCTACATCGTTACGAGAAGCTAAGATGTCTTCAGACAGATGTAAGTGGGAAGAGGCTATGAAAGCGGAAATGAAGGCACTGATAGAAAATGATACATGGTCATTTGTAAACAAACCTGACACAAATATCGTGGTAATTGACACTAAGTGGGTTTTCAAGATTAAACGTGATAAGGACAATAAAATCGATTTATTTAAAGCTAGGCTGGTAGCTAGGGGTTTTATTCAGAAAGGTTTGAACTACTGTGACGTGTATTCTCCTGTTGTGAAGATGGCTACCGTAAAATCTTTGTTAGCTTTGTGTAATAAGCATAATTGGCCGGTGTACCAGTTAGATGTATGCAGCGCTTTCTTAAATGGTATAATTAAAGATGACATTTACGTAGAGTTGCCTGAAAATTTTGTAGTACCTAAAGGAAAAATATGCAAATTGAACAAGGCGTTGTATGGTTTGAAAAGTGCACCGAGGTCATGGTATGAACGCTTTAATGACTTTATGTTGAGTCAACAATTTACAAAAACTAAAAGCGATCATTGTTTATACTACTATGTAACTGACAGTAGTAGAGTTTATGTTTTAGTTTTTGTAGATGACATACTGTGTACTGGATTTGGTCCCATGGTAAATGAAATTATAAATAACATGAAAACTGAATTTAAAATGAAAGATTTAGGGCTTGCGAGTTTGTATCTAGGAATTAATATTCAACAAGACTTACAAAATGGTATTACAACATTGGACCAAACTTGGTATCTCAAAAATGTGTTGAATAAATTTAATATGTCAGAATGTCATAGCGTGGCTACTCCTATGGATCCTAATTTCGATTTATCTACATTACAAAAGGAAAGGTCAGAAAGTGACGAACTGGAACATAGGTGTAGGCAATTGATTGGTTGTATAATGTATGCCATGATTGGCACGAGACCCGATCTATGTGCAAGCATAACATATCTGTCAAGGTTCCAAAACTGTGCGAGTAATGAACTTTGGATGTGTCTTAAACGAATTTTAAGATATATCCAGGGTACTATAGACTTAAAATTAGTATACAATAGAAATGCATGTGAAAAATTGTTATCTGCATACGCTGACGCAAGCTGGGGAGACGATGTTATTGACAGAAAGTCAACATCTGGTTTTTGTCTAAAGGTTTATGGTAACTTAGTATCTTGGACTTCAAAAAAACAGGCCACAGTTGCGTTATCGTCATGTGAGGCAGAATATGTAGCTCTTACATATTGCATTAGCGAAGTCTGTTGGTTAAGGAACCTGCTAGCAGAACTAAAGGTCCATGATAACGAAACTGTAATCGTTTATGAGGATAACCAATCCGCAATAAAAGCGTGTAACTCGCATGAACAATTGAAAAGAATGAAACACATTGAAATAAAGTACCATTTCGTAAAGGAAAAAATTACTCAAGGTGTCGTTCACATTCAATATGTTCATACGAGTGAACAGATTGCTGATATTCTAACTAAATCTTTGCCTCGACAATCTTTCGAGAAGTTGAGAGGACTTTTAGGTTTAGTTTGATGACTGTTAGCATATAATAGTATTTTTTATGTCTTTTGATTGAGGGTGGGATTACAATCATAGACCAGCAATCAAAAGATGGGTGTCATTTATTATAATTTATGTTTTTAATGTGTAAAGCGAATAGTTATGTTATTCTATTACGATGTAACCAATGAAGATTTTACTCGTAATTTTGAAGCTTTACCCTATCAGTGATTCTGTTAATTTTTGTTTCAATGGTAGTAGCTTAATCTTTATTTAGTACTTAATATTTTTTTAAATATTAGGGACCTTTTCTTGAGGGTGGGTGTCGTTTTTTAGTATAGAGATTGCATATTGAGTGCAAGAAAAGGTTTTACTTCTTGACGACTTATCTATGTAGGTACTATTATTCCTATCTCACTCGTCACTATAATACCAAGACTGTGAAACGTTATTACATTAATTAAAGTCTTAAAAAATACTGCAAGATTCTTTATCTTCTACGCTTCACAAAATAATAAGTAATTAAGCCAAAAATCCTTGCACATCTAAGGTATGTGTTTTGGTTTTCATCATCTTGCAATAACCAATCGCAATGCAAAAAGATGGACCTTTCTTGTTTTTTTCCGAACTTTCTGCTTCTAATTTTAATTCTATAATTCTATATTCATATAGTGTGTTTAACTCATGTCTATTAGTCAGTATTTCAATTTATAAAACAATGGTTATGAAACTGAGTACACTTTGAAGAATTATAATGGGCATTTTCCTTGTTTGATTATGCATGTTTTCTTATTTCCTCAGAGCAATGTTGTAATGTAATGTATGTTAAAGTCATTGACTCTTTGTTTTATTTCTCTTACAAAACGATAACTAGAAATTGTTTTCAACGACAATAAGGCCTTCTATCTTATACAGGTATGTTGTAGCTATACATTTATTACCAATTGTATATGGTAAAAAAAAACAATAAAGTTACCAATTAAAAAATGTTAATAATGATCAAGACGATCTAAGAAAAAAATTGGCATACATTTCTTCCTTGCATGTACTTACAAACAATTTTAGTAAGATAAGCCCAATAAGACAAAAAAATCGAGATGAACCCTAAAAATTATAAAATACAAATCAAACAAAAGTAGCCTACTACAACTCGGGTCCTATTTTGCGCGAGCGTAGAAATTCGACAAAATTTAAGTCGACGGCGCATTCAAGGGGAGCCGCCGGAGACGGTTAATTCTCCCCGTAAGGGTCTGTTGGCGCCGAAAATCCTGCCGTAGACAAAATCCGAACCGATATGATAGACATTACGCTGTTGGCTTTCTTTGACATAGTTTTGGATTCAGTAGGGATCTTGAGTCACACGTTTAAATATACTCGTTAAATCTGGTTTAAATTAGGACGATCTTTAAAGTTAGGCACATAGTTCATTCTTGGAAGCTCAAGACCGCATTAGTAGTGATAATTTCGCAACAATTCCTGTGATGTACTTATTTACGACTTTTGGTAGTGTTTTAAGTCTGCCCTTAATTTGATATTTAATAGATCAATAAAAAAATTAGCTTTACATAATTTAACTTTTCCCCTTTTTATTTTTTGCTATTCATAATTCAACGAGGCTGAGATACCTTGGCACTGAATCTCCTAACAACCATAAAATATAATTAGCTTTGCCACGTGTAAGTCGTGTCATGAAAGTCATAACTTCTTGATTTTCCGTATAAAACACCGCTTTCTGTACCCGCTCAATCTCCACCGGAGCATGCAGAAATACGACCGAGGAACCCATAATGTATGCGGTCCCAAAAAAAAAGAAAACAGG
This sequence comes from Apotomis capreana, assembly GCA_947623375.1. Lineage (NCBI taxonomy): Eukaryota > Metazoa > Arthropoda > Insecta > Lepidoptera > Tortricidae > Apotomis > Apotomis capreana. Next base: position 8,599,206 of record OX392505.1, on the reverse strand, counting down.
TAAATTACAAGCCTACGTATTACGTACGTGATGCCGCGGAAGCAGAAAAATCGATTAGCTTAAGTTGTGAGTCAGCAATATTTAGAGGATAGATTGTAACTACGTATATCTTAATTTGGGGATTTCGCGAAGTCAATGTACCTTGAACAATGAATTCTAACAAAAAAATATGACGTTTGTGCGCAATTTCGAATACCTATGGAAGACGTAATCGCTGCCTTCCGTTCACTAATTATAATATATGTGTTTTTCGGAAATAGTGGGGGGAGAAACTAGTGTGTTGTGTAGTTTGAACTATTACAAAACACTGAATGGTGTAGCATGCAAAAGCCAATCAAATACTAGGGATGTTAAAAACTATTCTCGTGATGAAATCAACCAATTACTTTAGTTACATACATTTGTAGCGCGTGTTAGCAATTTTTCCTGGAACGCTACCACGGGTCTTCATAATCTATCATCAAACTACTACGGCGAACCCGATACAAGCAAAAGGAATGGCATTAAAACACACACTAAATAAATATGTATCGATTGGTATTTAACGGCCCGATTTATGTACGTACTTGTGTTAAAATATTGTCCTACTCAAATCTCCCGCGCATTATCTGAGATTATTCTGTGAAATTGGCAAAGTCAATCAATCAGGATTTCCCTTTCTGCAATATTATAGAAGACAACCGTAGAACCATTGATGTCAAAGTGTCAATCTGACACCGCGTATCGCACTGTATGATACCCCGATAAATAAAGTTGGTAGACGTGACAGGAGTATGACTTGCAGGCAGTACAGGCACATTGCTCTCATAACGACGCTCTTGGTAGGGTCTCCCGGCGACAGATCCATCAGCACGTCGACAGGCCATTTGTTGCGTGCGTTTTCACACTTGATAAATCACCGGAATTGTCCACATTTTGCCAGATTTATACTCACGTCCAATTGTTATACATACATTAACTCGATAGATTACTCTACATTGTAATTTACTTTCAAGCCCTTCATCAGTCCGATTGTCTGTATACCTACTGTTAAATTACTAGGCAGTAAAGTCATTTTGACAATTTAACGTTACACTATAATGCCATTTCCTTTATCGGTGTATAAAAGCGAAACTAACGTCATCAGATACTTATTTTAAGGAATTCCTTTTATAGTAGCGCCACTTGTATTGGAACTGGACTTTGTTACGCCATGCCAAGTCGTTTGAAAGTCCGATCAATCGGTCGGGTAAAAAAATCCATTTCAAATGAGGACACGACGAATGGGTATGATAAAATCCCATCAAAAACATAAATGTAAAATGAGAGCCAAGTTCAATATCGCGTGCACTTCGCCGACAAAAGAATTGAGATCTGCAAGGGCGCCAAGTTCTTTGCCCTAAAATTTTAAGATACAAGGACATGCGACATACTCGATGCATTTATTTTACTTGGGGTGTAATTCAATATCAAGATTTGACTTGGCTAGTTTTCACAAACTAACTAAATTTTATAAAAGAAACATAGTCATAGTTCATTATCAAGCTAACAGTAGGTATAAGTAACAAGACGTACACTAACTTGCGTACTTACCTTTACGAAAATAGGTTAATGATTTGATTGATTTTGATTTATAATATAAATTTATATTTTAAAACTAGCCAAGTCAAGTCTTGATATTGAATTACACCCCAAGTAAAATAAATGCATCGAGTATGTCGCATGTCCTTGTATCTTAAAATTTTAGGGCAAAGAACTTGGCGCCCTTGCAGATCTCAATTCTTTTGTCGGCGAAGTGCACGCGATATTGAACTTGGCTCTCATTTTACATTTATGTTTTTGATGGGATATCATTACTTTTTGTACAGAAATTATTATGATGTGTAAATTACTTAATTATTATTTGTTAATTAGTTCTGTGTGCTATTCTAGTACATCTTTTGAAAGTTTTGAATAAACAAAGAATTTTCCAAAACGGTTAGTACGTATTGGATTTTTATGTGCATGTATGTGTGTGTGCGTGTGAGTGTATAGGTATGCTATTCTAGTATATCTTTCAAACAAAAAAAGAATTTTCCAAATCGGTTTATAAATGACAGAGTTCTGAGGCAACAACCATCAATAATAATAATAATAAAAAAAATTAAAAAATCACTGTTTTAGATTTTTATATGTATACACACACAATTACTAAGCTGGATGCCAAATTTCACCTTTCTAGGTCACCTGGAAGTGGGTTAGGTTTTTGATTACTAGTGAGTCAGTCAGTCAGTGATAAAAATACCGTTTTTTGGACTTTAATATCTCAATAACTATTTAATCTATATTAATGAAATTTGGGGTTCTACTTGTTCTAAAGGATCTTAATACATAAGCCAAATTTCATTTTTTTATGTTAAATAGATTTGGAGTTATGGGGGGGTCAAAAGTGGCTCCAAACGGTTCGTGTAATATAACACACGGCTGCTGCTCGCCAGTTCCTGCGGTGAACTTGGCTGGACACGCTGCCGCGTGTCTAGAAACGTGCATAGCATAGGTATTTTGCGGGGTAATTGTTCAGTTAGTTTAATAACAAACTAGAAAAATCCCAAGATCAAATCAGAGAATTTCAACATAAAGATATTGGAGCCATTACGCGCTCAGACTGTGGTAAAAATGAATCGTCTGATTCCCGCGTATTTCATATTTTTGCATAACGCTCCTCAAACTGAACATTTCCATGGCACACTGCGAGAAAATCAAAGTGATTTACATAAGCTATAGTGGTATCCAGAATGTATGCATCGTGGATTCCGAGGTTTTAGATGTCGTCACTGTTAAATAACGCGTGAACGACGGAAGGAAGCGCTACAACAGATCCAATTTTTTTTACCGGTTTTATGATTTAGAAGAAAAACTTCACATATTTACATGAAACGAACGTAAGTGGCAGTTTTCACAGGGCACGCAGAAAATTATTTATGGACTTCTTTATTGCTAAACTTCATTCGTTGCTGCGGTCGCTTTTATTCCTTCGACGGGAAAAAGTTGTGAGATTTTATTGCCGGTGTGAGATAGGACACGTTATTGCACTAACTTTTGACGGTAGCGGGAATTAAAATAGAATTTTTGTGGTCAGCAGAAGTGGTCTCGCCCGGATATGTCGGAGACCTGCTGATCCGCACGCTTTATGGTCGGCTATTTTTAGTATCCTTTACCTCAGCGAGCTATTTAACTACACTGACCGAGAACTACGCAACATATTAACTGCCTACACGCGCATTAATATGCGCAAAGGAGCGTATCTTCCACCTTAATGCCCATTACGTTTAAGAGCCTTGAATATACCTAGGTCGATTTGAATTTTTATATATGCCATTTGGTTTATAAAATGTTTTCTATTGCAGAATTCGATCCGGCATAACCTGTCGCTGCACAACCGGTTTATGAGAGTGCAGAATGAGGGGACGGGCAAGTCGTCGTGGTGGATGATCAACCCGGATGCGAAACCCGGCAAGTCGGTGCGGAGACGGGCGGCGTCCATGGAAACATCCAAGTTTGAGAAAAGAAGAGGGAGAGTAAAGAAGAAGGTGAGTAGGGTTTCGGCTTGTTACTTTAATATTTGGAAACTTTTTGTGCGTATGAATTAGACATGAAAAAAAAACTGCACAACACCTTATAGTGTTTAAACAGCAGTAGGATGTGCACAAACATGTTTTGCAATAAGTGCCAAGGTTATAGAAACAAAAAACATGGCTTCCGCAATTTAAAAAAACATTTTGAAACAGCCAGCCTATTTATAGCATCGCATTACCTATTTCTCCTATTTGGTTTAGAATACCTCTATCGAACCGAACCAAAATATATAAAATCCAAATATGAGCCAATTACATAACCAGTTTCCTTATTATGTGGTTACAACTTATATACAATATGGTTATTGCAAATAGCCCATGCTTACTTAATTATCAGTTTTGTACTAATTAATTAACATGACGAATATTTGCAGGCGGAAGCGTTAAGAAATGGCGCGACGGCAGACGCCACACCAAGCCCCAGTAGTTCAGTGTCTGAAAGTCTCGATATTTTCCCAGAATCGCCCATGCACAGGTACGTAATGCCCTTAAAAATTATCTATTTATAATAGAAGTAGATAAGAATTATAATCAAAACGTAGGTAGCAGCTATTACACTTAGTTACGATATTTCAGAATCAGATAACGGTCATAGATATGACGGGAACTAGAACAGTCATGGCGAAGAGCCAATAAAAGAGTACGATGCACTTTAATACCTTAGTTGTGATACTAATTTGACATAAAAGCATAACAATTTACCTATACGGGCACTACCCGAGAATTCCTGCCAAAATCTCGTCGCGACGCCATATTTTATTAAACGGCAGTCGGTTCGAAATATTGAAATTTTATTACTACTAGATACAAAGTGAGGCACGCACGAAACATACACTTTATAATAAAACCATCGGCATAAAGCTGCGTTGACCAAGCCAATAAAACTGAGTTATAGCAATTCTGCTACTTTATGATAAAAGGTTTTAAATCATTCATAACCATTAGATGATGAGTTATGTGGACGTTGGATCTCGTCATTTCGCCAATATTTAACCTTTTTATTGCCGAATATCGCATAGCTCGAATAATCTAGTTATTTTGGATGGTCTTTGTTCACCAGCCAGCAACGGCCGAAGCACATTTCTTACGGCGTTATTTTGTCATCAGCGATAGCAATAATCATATTTCTGAGCTGACCATTGAATCCTTTATGATCGCTTCATTTAGCATTACGAATTTTATTTATATGTTAGAGGGCGACTTAGGCATTAGTTTTGCATGCTTTCTCATTCTACTAGATTGTCTTTAGTAACGGTTGACCTAGCTTTAAGGTTTTTTTCTGCTGATAATTTTGATTATTTGCAAAAATCTTTGGATAATACCGCTATCATAAACTCAAAAGATTTACCAAATTTATAATTTTAATTTAGACCGTTCAACGTTATTGGGATTTTTATACTGGCAGTATTATCGAAAGCCAATAAATAATTAATTTGTTTGACGCTTGTTCGCTTGCGCTTAGCAGCAGTTTCCAGTTGTCGCCGGCGAACGCCGAGACGTTCCGTCAGAGGGCCTCGTCGAACGCGTCCTCGTGCGGCCGTCTGTCCCCGATCCCGTCCAGCCTCATTTCCGCGGAGCAGGACTGGTCGGACTACACGACGGCCGCGGAGTACACGGCGGCCGCGGACTACACGGCCGGAGACTACTCGTCCACCGGCGATTTCCAGGAGTACGCACCAGCGGACCAGTTGGCCGGGTCGCTTGCGGACTCGATGAAACTTCAAGGAGCCGATCCATTCCTAAACACGTAAGCTTTGGCAAGACAGAACACTCTCAAGACAGTCATAATATTATATTAATGTAGGTAATATAAACATAAGTCGAATAGAATTTCATGACACCGATTTTTCGTTCATCCTCTATTATGAATTCTGATTCTAGAATTCGGGTTTGGTATTTGAAATTCTATTAAAGTTTAATATTTAACAGGTATTTTGAAAGTCAATAACTCTAAGTGGCCACTATCTAGAGTGAACAGCAACCTGTAAAATTTTAAATATACTTTATGCGTCACCAGGATTTTTACTTTTATATACGTACTTTACTTTTGTATTTTGATCAGAACATTGCTACAAGCATCAATGTCGTAGCTTGTTAATCAGAAGAAGGCTCTTCTAGACCTTTTTATAGTATTCAAAACTAAGATAAAAGTACCTATTACGTAGCATGTTTGTGCTTGAGACTGTTTTGCCTTCAGTATGCCCTAGTATGTAGTAAGTTTGATTAGTATGCTTAAGCGAGAACAGATTGTTTTTGTAGTCCTTGTTTGCTTGCCTATTCACATGAGTTTAAATCTGTTCTTTATAGAAGCGATCCTCGCCTTCATAGCGTTAGGTCGTCAGTAGTGCCTAGTAGAACTTAGTTGTTTGGACATTTTAACATCTGTTTAACAGATTTTTATACAAGTGTGCAAATATGATGACGCTGTTACTTGGAATTGGTTCTATTAATTATTAATTGTGGTATGGGCGTAATGTTTTATTCGAAAACCAAATTATTGTTAAAATTCGAGATATTCTCAGATTCCATGAGTAAGTCCTCAAGTAAGAAACCTCAGAATATTTGTTACAACATAATTTTTTCTGACATGCTGCTGTCAACAGTGTTACTGTTACGTACCTAATTTCAGAAAAAAAACACCAGACTAGGCCTAATTTTCTGATCAGACTGGTATCTGCATAAACGGCGTTTTTCTAAATCGTTACTTTTGACCACAGAAAAGACGACTTTTTCCTAGATACGGGGGAAGGACTAGCGTAGCAATTGCTCCTCTCCACTTACCAAGTACTTAATGAACGAAATCCGCACCGGTTTTTGTTTGAATATGACCCAACTACAATCAGTAAACTATGACCCAGGTACGTCCCAACGACGTCTTCATCCTCGGGGGGCTACCGATACGGCTCGTACGGCAACTGCCCCCAGCACCTCCACGGGGGCTGCGGCTGCGCGTCGCTGTTCACGCACCCCGCGCACCCCGCGCACCCCGCGCACCCCACGCATCCGCACCAGCATGCGTTGGATCACTTCGTGCGGCCGCCGCCGCCTGCGGATCCTGCTGATATCATGCAGACAGGTATATTTATTTATTCAATCTTTAACTTATCGTACAAAAGGCGGACTTAATGCCATGAGGCATTCTCTACCAGACAACCTTAGGGCAAAGCAGAGTTTGTAGGTGGTGCAACTAACATACACATAAGCGACAAAACATAATTATAATACTTATATTCATATTATTGGACAGTTTTCGGTGCATGAACTATTTAACACTACAGTAAAATGAAATAAAATGAAATGAAATAAATTATTCAGTAAGCAGGCCACAAGGGCACTTTTACAAGTCAGATTGTGAATCTACCGGCACTTCGCAAGAGGAGACCGCTGTTGAGAAGAAAGCCGGAAGAAACTCAACAGTAAGTCTTTTTTTGTTCAAATGTTCTTGAAACGTTTATCCATGAGTAATGTAAAGAACTCTTCGAATATAGGTGCACTTAAAACAAAACGAATTCGACTTTCTGTAGTACTTAATGGTACCTACATTGAATTGTATCATGGGCCTGAAGAAGATTTATTAATTAATGGTATTTAATTATTATATACAAACCAAATTGGTTTAACGATGCCAATGTAATAAAAAGTAATTTTGTTTGTACTTGGTTATGAAATAAATAATAATAAAAATAGAAACCACGCTTGGTTAAGTGATTTTTTATCTATAGGTATACATCAATGTAACTCACATTTATATTTTTGCCTACTCATTGAATTATTATATGACGAGATGACAAGAAGGTTTAATATTATCATTCTAATACTTATTCATTATCGATCTTCCCTTTTAATGATAAGAAATATGAGCTCAGCTATAGCAGATTAGATCACAATAAAAACCAGAATATAAATAAATATTTGTACCTAAATCACTTTATGAACCATTCAATGAACTTTTAGTAGTTTCGTCAGCAGTCAATTTGAGTTCGTGCCCCAAATCCCACCTCATAGTTTCTTTCTCCACGACATTCCAAGAAAAAAATACAACGTTCACTTTATCCCACAAACCTAAAACCTGTGGACTCCATCGTTCTGACCTGAGTTTTTCCTGTGCTATGTAATATGTTACTCTTATTTAAAGCAGTTTCATCATCCGCAGAAAACAGCCAAACGCAGATGGTGACGACGTCAGACGCAGCGCTGATGAACGGTGGCATGATGGTGCAGACAGCAATGCCCACGACCGTGATGGGGCAGATCATGGGTGCGCTCAACACGGGACTCGTTGAGGACTTGAACCTGAATATAGAGACGTTGGAGCACGGGTTTGACTGCAATGTTGACGAGGTATGCCTTCGGATCAGTCTTTGAACTTTTTATACGTAATACACTGCCTTGCTAAAGACATCGAACGCAAAACTGACGGCCGGAGGCATGATGGTGCAAACTGCATTGTCCACGACCGTGATGGGGCAGATCATAGGTGCGCTCAACCCGGGACTCGTGGAGGACTTGAACCTGAATATAGAGACGTTGGAGCACGGGTTTGACTGCAATGTTGACGAGGTATGCCTTCGGATCTTGGTCTTTAGCCTTTTGATCCATATACACTGCCTTGCCAAAGACGTCGGACACAGAACTGAGCCGGTGCAGACTGCAATGCTTACGACCGTGACGGGGCAAATCATGGGTACGCTTAACAAGGGACTCATCGAGGAATTTGATCCTACACATTATCCTATTTGTACACAGGTTTGACTGCAATTTTGCAAGAACTATTTGGTTCATAATTAGTTAATAGTTCAGTAAATCCGGACGTTAAAAGCAAGATAACATGGTCTCTTTGTTTTGTCCGCAGGTTATAAAGCACGAGTTGAGCATGGACGGCTCTCTTGACTTCAACTTTCCGCAGCAGCAGCAGCACACGACGATGGCCGCCGAGGCAGACAGCCAGTTCGCTGCGCCCGCGCCGCCCGTCCCCACCACCCTCTCCGGCGGCGGCGCCCCGCGCACCCCGTACTCCGCCACCCCCTCCTGGGTCCACTGAAACCCGCCCTGGTCCACCCACACGGACATTTACCTACTTACCAGAGGTTGTTATCGCCCGAATCGTTCATTTCCTATTGTAAATAAGAATTGACGCGTATTTAAGTTAATTTTTTGTTACTTCGGCATTATAGTCAAGATTTTTTGTTCTATTGTCATGTTAACTAATGTTAGAATTTTATTGTTTTGTTCTATAAGTGGACCGTTACCGTTCGTTGTTGAAGTGTCAATTGTATTAGTGGTAGTAGGCTTTAGTGTTAAGCTAGGTGGAAGCTTGTGATATAGATAGGGTATTGTAATCCGGGTACTCGCTTGGACCAGGAGGGGGCACGGGTTCGATCCTGTGTCGCGGAATCCGACACCGAATAAAGGTAATTATACTTTAGCATTATTTCTTATGTTGGGTTCGACCGCTGTTTCATCATAAACCTATGTAGTTATACCGTGCTACAACCCGTGTGAGCTGCTAAAATTGCCTACGGGTTTATACCTGTCTCGCTCGCTCGTTTGCGATCCAGATACAAACCTCTCTGATTTCACCAGAACCCGAAAGCTATTTATTTTAAAAGCTAACTGTATTGAAAGATCACATACCTAAGGAGTATCAATAAAAAAAAACAGCATCAACCTCAAAACTTTCCCGGGCAACAATCAGATAATCCAATAAGTTTCGTCCAACCGTTTCATCGCACTTAAAAACGAGAACAAAGTATTTGCAACAACAAAATATTAGTGAGCGTTTAACAATAGTGGCAGCAATAAATCCCGGAATATCAGCGCTAATCTAGCGAAGTTCGGAGTTGAGTATCCAATAAGTTGGTCCGGTCGGTATCGCTGCCGGCTACTCCTCAACTGGGTTGGCTTACATTGCAGGCGAGAGTTAAGATTTTTGTCCTAGTTTAATTTCAGGTTTCGTGTCCACAGAAATGGAACAGAGCGGAAATGTGTAAAATGAACCAATCCCATTCCTCAGATTTAAATGACTTTTGGACAAAAACGTAGCCTGTTTGATTCAGTTTCTCAGCTCCAATGCTGTGGGTAGGCCTTATTGGTCGATAGAGCCCGCATGCGTGATCTGGGAGATTTCCATACCGCATGCCGTAGGGCCCGCATTCGGGGGATAGTTTTCATTGGTTGATAGGGCCCGTATGCGGGGTGCAGAAGATTTCCAGAACGCCAGAATTTGAGTTTCACTAGTCACTGGGAGTCACGCATGGCGGTGACTCCCCGCAGGCGGGCTAACATCCGAGTTATAGACCAATGAAACTGTGCCATTAAGATTACCGGATGGACGGATGAAGACTACTGGACAGTAAAATACCAATCATTCAAAGTAGAATGCCTAGAAAGTCGCGTTAAAACGGCCGATTGCAGATGGTGCCATCTCGAAAACTTCCAGATAATGACCGAGCGAGTCTCCATCCCCGTTTCAGCTTGGCCAAAAAATCTTTCGTATGTCCGGATGTCCGGATTTTCAGTTATTCTTACCTACGGGCCGCATTTCTCGACCGATTCTGGTGAAATTTTGAAAGCAGATTCTATAATACATTGAATTTTTTTTTTCGAGTAATTTTTAGGTTTTTTTTTTCAAAATAGCGAAGATATGGGGGTTGAAAACGTAAAAAAATAATGCAGTAATTTCGAAAAATGTTCACGACTGTAGTCTGTAGACCTCGCAGAGCCAGTAGTTAATACATGGCGCTAGTGTGATAGGCAGTAGGTCTAAGCGCAAGCAAGAGAGAGATCTTGCTAAGAAGCGAGACAACGCGGTCTGACCTTCCGCTCCCACCGCTTGCCGCCGCTTGCCGTTCCGCTGGCCGTGCGAATTCGTGGCTGGGCCGGTAAGGAGATATTTATGATGTCCCGTTCTCGAGAACGTTTCTTGTTTTGTATGGGGTAAGAACGTTCTTGAGAACATTTCCCACAGTGGAAATCATGAAATTAATTTGTCTTTTCTAGTGCTTTTCTAATTCTAATTAAAGTAATAAACAGGGAAACAGTGTAAGCCTACCCCGGTTCTATTGTTTTGTGAAAACAGTAATAGCCCGCCCTCGTTCTGCTATTTAGGGAAGCCTAGACTTGCTTATTATTTTACCTAAATCGTGTTTATAGGTCTTGAAATGTAAACAAATGCCGGTCGAATTAAGAAAATGCCAGGCAAAAAACTTACTATATTTCTTATGTTCATATTTTCATGTTTTACAAAGTATTTTATTTTAACGACTTACTACCGCTAGCACTTCGATTAAATCAATAACAATAATCTGTATGTCGCTCCCCACAAATGAGACGGCACATCGCGCGACTGATTTCTTAAAAAGGCCTGTACTAATTCAAATAATATTTCCATACTGCACTTTGCATGCCGTATCTGACAGATAAGGGTCTCGGCGGAGATAAAGGAAACGCATAAAACCGAAAATCTCCGACACGACGAATATTTTATTTTCAGGAATTCTTTTGAAGCCAATGAGCCGAGAAAAGTCGGTGCCAGAATTGGCAGGACCTTAAAATCTGATGGCGAGATCTCCTCATTCGGCTTTACGACTTTAGGTATTACAAAAGATAAGTACGTCACTCACATTCGCCTCTCTTTGTACGCGGATTATGAGACGTGATATGTGCTTTATTTATGAAAAGATATAGTGAGAAAAAATGTACGCACGGCCCCGACGCTACTAGCTGATATTGTCTTGTGAATAATTTCGCAACCCATTTCTAGGCATTCTTATGTTGGATACAAAAAAAAAACCGAGTGTGAATGAAGATTGAGTTCTTTAGGAATTAAATTAGGATTCGCTAAATCAAATATATTTTTCGGGTCACACAAATAATCGGCAAACACGAACGCAGTTCACACAAATGCGGCGTCTATTTTTAAATCCTTCATTCATAGTTAACGGTGAAATAAAATTGACGCACAAAACTTCTTTAGAATAAAATTCCCGTTCATTCTTGTGAATTCACAATATTTATAATTAGATTGTGATTGAACGTGGTCCGTGCTCGTGATTCAATTTCACCAGTGAACGGACCTATTTGCGCGCTAATGAGGGGCCCCGGTAATTAATCATATCATTCCTATTCACTCGTTCATTCATTCATTAATTTTTTAGCTCGGAGCGGTTCGAGACCGATCGACAAATAATGGAATCTCACGAAAAAATGCGAGAGCACAACGCTAGATTACACCCGCCCGTAATGACTTGTTTTTAGGGTTAAAAAGAATGTCTTTAGCAGACGGTGAGGTTGCGGTGCTATTTTCTTGTTAATTTTTACAGAATTTGGACACTTGTGCCGGAAAGTTAATGGGGAGGATAAATTGCTTGTTCTTTTTTTTAATTTGAAGCTTAGTGAAACGTGATTTAGCCGTTCATTAACAGGCAATTAAGCTCTTTGTTCCTAAATTATTATACGCTTTAAAGTATAATATTTCGGTTTAGATATTTTTGTAATTAAAATATAAGGAACATCTACGTGCTATACTTCTCAAAAATAAGCGTAGTAAAGCTTACTCGTGAACAGTCATGAAACTTAAAAGTAAAATAAAGAAATTATTTGAAATACATAAATAGTATAATTGAATTTTCCCCACTGATAAAATCAAAGAGCATTTCAGCGCCAAATCATCTGTTAACACGATTCTATTAGCAACTTAATTTTCATACAACACCCTCCAAGTTCGTTTAAATCCCCAACTCATCGCGTATTCCGTCCGCCCTTGGTAATTACTGGTCGCACCTTAACACACGATTTCTCAGCACTTGTTAAAAGTTTTCAATTGCGTTAAGGGCCTTCTTACGCGGAATTTATTCATTATTCTTCGCTCCGCCCTTATTCTTTCATAATAAAAAGCGCCTTTGCTCTATTTTCATTCCGCGAGGGGCCACCAAATGAGTATTTTAAATATTTGCCGCATGGCCTCTCTGATGAGTGATGAATTAAACATTTATTACTGAATTTTTATAGCGGTGTTAAGAGTTTTTTTCTATGTCAAAGTTGAAGGGCATTTCTTGTTATCTTATTAAGTTATAGCTTTTCTTGAAGACTGATTTAAGGTTGAAGAATTTTATTGCTTGCGTAGTGTTTCTCGCGTTACAATTAATTTCGTCAGAACAATGAAAAAGACTTCTTGGAAGTCTATGTCTAGTGGTGTGGATATAACCAGTCCCAAACCAATTAGACCAGTAGTTGACCACATTGTTGTGTTCCGGTGTGGGGGTAAGATAGCCGGTGAAATTACTAGCATAGAGGCATTCACTTGTGACTCCTCTGGTGTTGCAGGTGTTTATGGGCGACGGTAATCGCTTTCCATCAGGCGTTAATACGTTTGCTCGTTTGCCCCCTATGACATAAAAAAAAAACATTGGTATGACAAAGACAGATAATCTAATACGATACATTCAACGATTATCTATCGATAATGATATATACAGATGCAATCATACATAACGTATAACGTATTGTAGTTAATGATAAATTTTAAGGCCCATAAGTGTATGCCATAATAAGCATATTATTTTCATTTAACTAAATTTCCTAGCTTAGCTTTTAAAAACACCCTAACCACCAACGCAGGGCAGAACGAACGCTACATGAAACATTAGATATTTGAATATTAGTTCAAAAAAAGGTCTTTGACCTGCGAAAACCTCATTAAAACACATCGTGTAGCTCATTTTTATGAGAGAAAATATGATGCTGTCAATTTTAAAAGTTGCTCAATTTTTGCCTTCAATATAAGTCAGCCGGATGAGCGTGGCATAACCAATAAGTCTGTACTTTATTGTTTGAGGAGGTCCCGTCAGAATGATCACTTATTTAAATGAGCCCCAACATGGTTATGGCTTGCCGCTTTATATTATTTTCTTTAGTATTACGTGCCTTGAGTATAGTTGCAGGGATTTTTCCAGCAATAGGTTTAGACGGTTTTGCGCTCCATTCACTTTCTTGGTCCGTCCACATCCCACCTTGCCGAGCGTCCTCCTCTTCGTTTTCCTGTCCGTGTATATATATATATATAAAGTATCATTGGTCATTTTAAAAACTTTTGTATTTTATGATCCGCATGCTTTGTAAATGGACAAAATCGCGCACCTATTTGTTCTTGGCTGTAGGAAAGTTATTGCTAAAACTACTTATTATTAGAAGCATTTTGATTAAAATGTCTGCAACTTACACCAAGTGTAAACTCCAAATATAAGATTCTAACTATTTATTACATCTGAGACAAACTTTATAATCCCTTTAACGATATCGTTGGAACTTCCCCTAACCCTTAAACTATCAAAATTTATTCGACGGCTCATTTCTTCCGCTACATGAAACCTAAAATTCTCCCTTAAAAAATTGCCAAGTTTTAAGGGGTGTACATAATTATGTAGTCGCTTAGCATTCTCGGGTGGCGTCGGCAAATTGGATTATGTACGTGGCTGGGGTAGCCTTTTTATGATTTTACTGCGGGCTTCAGAACGAGTGCTTATAAAGGGCATTATGTTAGATTAGTTTGGAGTTTGGCGCTTAGCTGGATGTAGATACTGTAGAGTTTTTAATATAAACTAGGGTAAAATAATACGGTAATGAGAAATGTTTCACTCAGTTTGAAAAAATAACGAGGTACACTTCTATATCTGGGTATAATTTAATACTTAAAACTATTGAATGTGACGTGTTCAATCAAAGGGGTCCACTTTCTCGCTTAACCGGTTATAGGTATAAAGATGCAAACAAAATTTGGACTATTATAGCCTAGCAAGCGCCTGTCCGACCCAGGGATAGTGGCGTGGCGCTAAAAACAGCTCTCATATGACAGTATTGTGTATAATACGTCATATATTTCCTTTTAAAACTCAATAGCTATTTGTCAAGGATTTGTCATTGACCAAATTCAAAACATTGTTTACCGGAATGCTGCTCAATCCTTCGTTCTTCTTGCGAAATAAATACTGAATCCTATTGAAAAAAACTTGACTTTCATCACTGTGGATGGTTTTGGCTTTATTATGCAAAAATTACATGAAATTTTCGGAATATTTAGTCCTGTTTTCTCTTTGTTTACATCAGTGACATTCACCGACTTTTTCAACGTCATCGTCAGTTACCAATAATTTGTCGTTGCCAGTAAAATAAATTAGTACCACTAAAAATCCGCAATATAGCGTGGGCTGTAAAACCCTCTGGGCTATAACTAGTGACAAGTTGACCCTTTGGTTGGAAACGTCACAAATACTAAAGTAGCTATTTCACGACCTGAGGTTTGGATAATATTAATCAAGGAAAATTATTATCTTTAGGTTATTTAAAAAGTTTTCTTTCTTCTTTAAAACTCTTGTCAGTTGAGTATAGTTTAATAAACCAGGCCCCAATGATAAACCTTTTTGGGCAATATCCGGTCGGGTTGCTTTTCCATTAGAGTTAAGTTGTGTGTGGGACAAAAATCCACGTAGCTTAGGTCCATTGGAAAAACAGCATATTTTTGTCGCCCGATCTACCTGTCCAACTGGCGGCGACTTCACTTCAGCAATTGGGAGGATAAAATAGTTATGCAGGCAATAACTATCCCATATTACCAAAGACACATTCAGTAAAACCTTAATTATTACTAAGCTTGTAAGAGTTAATCTTTAAACTCAAAATCTTATTTGTTGCTGTCAAACTCTACTTAAATTTTCTACGAGAGCCTTTTTTAGGGTTCCGTACCCAAGGGGTAAAAACGGGACCCTATTACTGAGACTTCGCTGTCCGTCCGTCCGTCCGTCCGTCCGTCCGTCCGTCCGTCCGTCCGTCCGTCCGTCCGTCCGTCCGTCCGTCTGTCACCAGGCTGTATCTCAAGAACGGTGATAGCTAGACAGTTGAAATTTTCACAGATGATGTATTTCTATTACCGCTATAACAACAAATACTAAAAATGAAATAAAATAAATATTTAAGGGGGGCTCCCATATAACAAACGGGTTGGTTGCGTTAACTTTGCACCTCATTTGTATGGGGCGCTATACATACCAGGTGCAAACTTAACTTAACCACTTAAGGATGAAAGTGTTTGTACGGAACCCTCGGTGCGCGAGTCCGACTCGCACTTGCCCAATTTTTTTGGAATTTTTTTGCTGTTTACAAATTATAACAATCAGCCAATGTGGTTCCAAAATTCGAATGCGTTTTTTCATCTGGAATCTGGTCGGAAACAGGGCCTAGCCTGCTGGTCCTCAAAAAATATACTCTTATTACCAAAAGAAACATACGAGTCGAGTAGCTGCCGTAACCAAATATGTTGACCCTTGGTATAACTCAAAATTAGGTCGCAAGAAAGTTCCTAGTTCCCACGTGGCGGGGCGGTGGGCGTGCCGCCCCGCCCCCTGCAACAGGTGTCCTCGCCCTATGTGCGAAACAAAGGAGTCACAGGCTTATGTGGAACTCTGGAGTTGACCATGTAATAAGTTTGAAAAACCTTAGGAATGCCAAACTTGAGTACAAAGAATACTTCCCATTCCAAGTCTGTGACACGATGCGGCGTATTCAAAACGTTATTTTGTTAATTACGCCAAAACATAGTTACGCCAACGTGACGTGGAACGTTGCATCAACGTCGTCGTCGTGACGTAAAAATAAATCAATACAAAACCAATTTATCTTGAAAAATTTACGAACTATCTCGGGCTCTTATACCGCAATAAACAATTAGATTGTGACATTTGTGACAATATGACACCTGTGAAAAATTAATCATTATGAATTTTGTTGACTTTCACTTGTCCGGCTTGCCGTTTTGCAGTTAAAGCCTGACCAGAAATAGGTATACGAGGACGCGCCATATTGCGGAATTTCACTAGAACTAATTTCTTACACTGGCAATTATTGTAGGTATGATGGTTTGTCAACAATGTCAATCCGATTCGTGGTGGTTTCTCTTTCTAAAAGACAAATATTTAAAATTATCCAAAGAAAATGCCAAAAACCATTCATAGCCGTGAACGTAAGATTATAAATAAAGTGTACACGAAAAACAGTCACGAAAAGAGTGCATTCCATTAAATGATATTACGAGGTTAACAGAGTGGAACTGATAGGTACTTAAACTAATGTCATCTTAGTGGTTTGCGATTGGTTGCAAAATTTGTTGCCATATAAATCTTATAAATAGCGCTCTCTTGACAATCCTCATATATTTCTGGTCAGGCTTTACAAGTCAAGTCAATCGGGACGTCATCACAAATTGCTTTACTATGCAGAAAAATAAAAAATTGGGTGTTATTTTTTTGGTATATCGCAATTACGACGTAATATAGCAGGCTGCGTTTGTTCTACTTCATGTCATCGTGGTATATTTTTTTTACTTTGCAACACGTAATTTTTTTCCTCATGACAACAATGACGTTACACTTTTTTTATAAGTACCTAAGGCAAACTGACCGGCGATTGTCAGTCAGTATCACGTGATGGAAAATTACTACAGGGTCGAATATGTAGCTCGGTGGTTCAGTAACAACCTCACATCCTGGCATTGTGTTTTGTGCTTTCGCTAGGTATTGGCCACTTAACGCGTCTCAGCACCGTCATTCTTCCATGTAAACCGAGCGAGTGCCCTCTAGAATATGCGGCCCTATAAATTTCTTCCGTACTTAGACCGAGGTCTAGGATACTCCGAATATTCTGTGGATATTTTCATAGAACCGTGAAATCGTAGAAATCTCAACATTTCAGTTCTATGACGTGACAGGAACCCCAGCATAACCGTGACTCACTACATCGCAGTCTTTGTCGCACAGTAAATACTGCCTGTTTTTTCTTTCAACAGCAAGCGAGAAAGACTGGCAATGCTGTCGTAGGACAAGTAAAGTCGCAGTTCTTGACGACGCGTTTGGCTCGGTTTGTAGACACCTGCCTACTGAGCCGGCGGTCCCGGGTCCGAATCCCGGCCGGGGCAAATATTTGTGTGATGAACTCGAATATTTGTGCTTGGGTCATGGTTGTTCTATGTATTTAAGTAGGTATCTAATTATCTATATAAGTACGTATATCGTCGTCTAGTACCCATAACACAAGCCTTCTTGAGCTTAATTTGGGACTAGATCGATTTGTGTGAGGTTGTCCGATATTTATTTATTTATTATTTATTAGTTCTAATAAAAATGTGAGCATCAATAGAGTCTATTGAGAAATCCAGCACTGCATCTAAACAATGTGTCACGATCCAATAAATGAAAATAAGTATTTTTGAGACACATTTTTACCACCGACTGTACTCATTGGCCCTTGAGATGCCATGGCCGATGCGATGAAGCATCGAATTTCGAATCGGCAGCCCAACATCTTGGAGTGGACAATAGGTCATATGGGGCCACCTGGCCACCCCCTTAAATTCACACAAAATCCATAACCCAGCAGGCACAAGTATTCAAGTTCATCACACAAATAATTATTACCCTTGTTGGGATTCGAACCCAAGACCACCGGCTCAGTAGGCAGTTCCCTTACCACTTCGCCAACCGCGACGTTAATGGCTCATCAAGATCTATTAAATGAGCCCAAACACGAAGAGTTTAACATGTGCTGCTTAGGAGTTCCTACGGCCACCTTCCATCTCAAACAAACTTAGTTTCAAGTCAATCTAATAAAACCGTGTTAAAAAAACTATTTGGTACAGAACCCACCAGTTCGAAACTTGACAAAAAAATGCGTAACCGCAATCCAATGGCATTAGATGACGAAATATCGAGGAACTACGCGATAAATCAGACTGACTGAGCTATCTCAATCCTTCATCTGAGGAATGCAGATGCGAGTTTTGTCATCCACAAATATCTAAGCGCCATGGAATTTTATCGGTTATAAAAAGCTTATGACTACTGGCGATTGGAGGTTATGGAATGAAGTGAGAGAAAATATTTTTAATAAATTGATTTGTTTCGTTTCATTGCGCCATATTCAAGGGTCATGCATTTTGAATTATGCGCCAAAGTTTTCATCTGACATACGTAGGTACTTAACTTATTGAAACTGTTATAGGTATAACTAACATGTATGCGAAGTATAGAAGTAGCTAATCAACCTATGGATGGATGAAATATTTAATCATTATCTTTATATTTAAATATAGGTAACGAAAACTATACAATACGACAGTTTTATATTAAAGTGTTAAGCTTCGCGATTTATATTTTGTTAATATCTATCTGCATTTATAATGGAATATCGTAATATTACCTAAGTACCTTGCAAAATAACTGTTTTATAAATGTAATGTAAATTTAAAATTATAAGAGAAATTCGTAGTAACATGTATACCTACTCTAGCCAAATACCTTGAAATGTGTCAGAATTACTGGAAAGGATTTCGATACGGAGACATCGAGTCGCGAATAGGCCGGATCGCACTATAAAGGAAGCGTGCCCTAAATAACTCGTAGTTAAGAGGACGCCCGTCCCCAGGCTGAATAAATTTACGCTACGCCTACCGGAATCACTCGATACTCAACGACGCCTATGTTTTATAACCCGTGACATCCGAAACTCGATTTATTATCACGCGGCGAAAAAATCGGAAATGTTTTTCTAGAAATTTCGAGGACGTTTACAATTGCGGGGATGCTAATAGGCGGTCGTAAGTTAGCGCCTGTCAGTGGCTGTTAAAACTGTGCCAAGTTCCAAGGGTCCGCAGGACGTATTTCAGCGCCTGACAGTTTGGGTGGCACTGTTACACAAATGGAAGAGGATAGGTTTGTAATAGCTGTTAGGAATTAAACTAGCACGTTTCCACTGGCTAGACAGCACTAAACCGCCAGGAGTGGCGAAATCTCTTATTGGAGGCCAAGACTCACTTTGGGTCACTGAGTCAGTTAAGTGCCATTTACAAGACTTATTTTGAATGTAATAAAACCGCGAATTCGATTCGCTATTATGGTACCAAACAGAACCATAGTTCTCAGAGTAGCTTCTTTATTTTTCAAGATTACTTTATTTAGTTACAACACAACTAAACACGTATTAAGCGTCACTGACAAAAAAGTTTGTTTTTTTTTTACTGATTTACTGTCTTAAATTAGTATGAAAACGAAAATAAAAATCAAAGATTATTTGCCCGAAAAATACCTAAATATTAAGCTAGTGGTATAAAAACTATTATTATAATAATATTGTAAAGGGCCTAGTCTTCTCGGCACAATATCATAGACTCGCACGATTACTCCACTAGACAGCAATAATGCTCTCAATAAAATTGGATCGGAACTTGCGCGATTGAGATAACCTAGCAATAATACGGATAAAATATACAAAGCGGTTATTTCAGACAATAAAACACTCAAGAAATGGAGGAGAATTCTCGGGATAAAATAGAGCTTAGATTTAGTATAATAAAACATTATTCAAGTGGCACTATTCTATTCTACCAAACTTTTCAGGATCATTTTATTAAAAGTATTTTAACTGAATAAATAGTATGTTCCGTCAATCTTTTCCACTACCATTTCAATACACATTTCGATAATTTGTAGTAGGTACTTCCTTAATACCTCAAGTAAAGGGTTTCAAACTTAATTAAGTGTCTGAAACTCATCTAAGTGGCTTTGAAACTTACTTATTCAAGATATAAATATTATAGGTAGTGTTGATTTAAATTAATCCAAGATTGTACAAAAAAGAAATAATTAGGTATATTAAAATAACTTTGCTTTTTCTCTTTATTTTCTATTTCTTTCTCTTCACTCGTAGTCGCTTAAATCACTTTGAGGAAAACATACTGCATTATCACGAAAACATGATGCACTGACAAATCAAACAACTTTAAAAAGTCTATAAAAACTTCCGGCACTTGTGATAAATAATCACGAGTTGTCTATCGCGCCCCTTGAAAATTATCTGAAAATTTTACGGTTCTGAAGATTCTTTTTAGGCCCTTAAAGGCAAATAAAGATAAGGTGTGCATATTTTTGTATAAACTGTGCAATTTAAGATTATAATCTTTAAGTGTTAGTGTGACGTTAGATTTTAATTATACCACTTAGTTACTTTGTTATTACAAACTTGCAGAATTAAGATCTAGAGGTGTGTAAAATAGGGAGATACTACTTTACAGCTATAAAATTATAATTATATTACAAGCCAACACGATAAAATATGCGCTCTAAAATTTTCATTAATTTTCCTCCTCATTTTGTGACGCTTGTTAGTAAAATTAATTGTTTGCCAAATATTTTAAAATAATTCATATACCGCTATTCGCATAAAGGGCGCGTTCCACCAGAACGTCTACTTTGTCGGGCAACTGACGGCTATGACAGCTACCTTAAAAAAACATACAGAACGTCCAAGAATTCACTATCAATACAAAAGCCAAGTTATTAAATATTGTCATACTTACCAATATATTTTTTTTACGTTTCTATATTTGTAACATCACATGCCCGAAATTCTGGTGGAATGTACCAAAGGCCGCTTCTCGGTTAAAATTATCTATTCCGTTTTCATCATGATTGCAAAGCAACTTTGTTAAGTCTTGTTAAGTGCCAGCCGCTACCGTCCACCGTGTCTGAATAGTTCCCTCGCAATATTAACGCCGTTTTATTAATGCCCAAGTTATTTCTGGACCCGCCAATTATCTGCACCGCATATAGGGAACATCTCAAGAACGCTTATTCTGACCAATGACTCACCGAGAAAGTCAGTTACAATGAAACAAAGTTATTTATTCTTGTGAAAAAACCAGCACCGAACAAAGTTTGTACGCGGCGAAGTTGGTTTCAGTCTTGGCCAGCGGAAAAGATAAGTTTGTGGCACTATACATCGCTGAATATGCGACAGATTTATCGTGGATTCTCGTAGGGTTGTGGTTGGAGACGCACCGCTACTTTGTATCGATAGATTTGGGGTCTCATTTTGACTTTGTACACGTTAAATGAGTCTGTCGATTTTAGAAATATTGCTAATGATTTGGATACCTTTTGTTAATGCGCGTGTTTTTTTTTATACGCTAATTTTAATCCGCTCAGTTGAACGACGTCCCAATAAGCCTTTCGCTTTTAGCTTTTGGTTAAGTTAAGAAGGATACGTTTAAAAATACGTGCGACTCAACTGTCGGAAAGATAAACCGTTTTGGATTAATCTCTTGGGCTAGCTTTAGACATACATTTTCGAAACAGCAATTATCTTCAATAACGTACATATGGATAATAATTATGAATATCGCTATAGGTAAACTCAAAGAGGTCTAAGAAAATTAATATAAGCTAAGCATGTCCGCGTTTCACACGTATTAACATATTCACTGCCAACGATTTCGTAGCGCTACGCGCGTTGCCGATAACATGGGGAAATGCGTATGTAGCGAAAATTTACTACGAGCACAGCGCCCACGGAGCGGGTTCCCGGCGTTGAATGTATTAAAATGCACAGGATACAGTTCTAATAAATATTCCAACGATCCCTACGTTCCAATTTTCAAATTAGGAAAACTATTTTACGATCCACAGAAAACTTACCCGTATAAAATTCCATATTTCCCCAACGAATCTCATCGGGAAATCTAAAGAAAATTCAATCGAAACGTAACAGCACTGGCAGTCGTCACCTGCGCGGGGCGGGGGGGCCGCCGCGGCGACGCCGAGGCGGGCAGGTTACGATTTACACTCCACAAACTCAGCAGAAACTCTGCCCGAACGAGAAATGCTGATAATCCCAAACCCTTCCAACCCAGAACGACTTATCAACACACCCGACGCCCACACGCTTAAGCCTTTTACGCACCGACTAGATTCACAAGTGAGAATTACATCGAGATTACTACGATACTAGAGCGTGACGTTTTTATTGGCTATTCGGATTTAATTAGAATGCAAATTGTTGCTGGAAAAATACTTTCTGAATATATGCGATAAGGAGTGAAATGTCAGTTTCTCAGAAATCGAACTGTGTATGGATAATAAATGTGCGTTAATCTAGTTGGACCCCGCAGTTATCTGAAAACAGTCATAAGAGATCATAAACGTCGTTCAATTACAGATAAAAATACTTATTCCATTTCATTCATGTGAAAATTACTTCAATAGAGCTTTTTCTTGTTTCAGGTTACAACAACGCTTTGGAGGTTGGGAGACTTCCGTAGTGATCAGTTAACGTGGCGAGCTTGTGTCAACATGTTAACAATTCAGCGTTTATCACAAGTGAACCACTCCAGGAACGTACTCTAGAGACTGAAACCAGTGTTCTTAAACAAACCTGTTAGTGACAAAAACAATTCAAAGGTGCGACATTGTAAAATTTTCGAGTGATATATCGGACGATTAGTTAAGATTTGCGACCTCGCGTAGTGGATAGTGGACAATCCGAGTTGATTTCTCATGTTTCGTTTTAGTAGCTTTTGCACTGTCCCCTCCAAACACCTAAATTATGGTCTGTTGAAATATTTAAGTACCTCTGAAGAACGGGTAAGTGAATCTGAATTTATTTCGGATGTAGAAAATGTATCTTTGCGACAATGCCGTTTACCTAGTACTTATGTCGCGATGTCTGTCCGTAATGATAGCTGTATAAATCGATAAATAGGAATGTTGGTTTAAATATAATGCGTGGAAATTTTGGTTGCATATAGAATATTGCCTCAAAACAAAGATGCGGATTAATTTGCATCTGTGATGATTTTATTTGTGGGCCAAAATTTGTAGATGTAGGTATAGAACCAATATTAAAGATATATACTTATTACTTGATTGATTCCAATGTAAAATATGCAATTCTGTTGTAATACACTCCTTAACAATATTGTAACATACATCTAGTGTAATACGTACCAATGTAAATTGTGTATATTTGAAAGCTTACTGCTAGAACATGAACATCAATTAGATTATAATAAATAATTATTTGTAATATGCCATATTATTTGTGTAGTTTATTTTATACTAAGCACTTGTACCCCTCAGCCATAATGTACCTACCAAAAATATTTACAAGTATTGCTCAAATCACTTTACGCCAAATATAGCATGAAAATAATTACATAATAACAAATGTATCGTACAATTCCAACAGGCATTATTATGAAATAATCTTTTATAGCATTTTTGATATTAACATGCACAAATTTTATTGGTACGGATGTTTAGACATATTACTCCGACGACTGTGCCTGATATTGAGATATGTAGTGTTGAAGGTTTAACAAAGTTTAATAACGTCGTGTTTAAGAAATAAAACAACCATAAAACTAAGTGCTCGCAGCAGAGTTGACGCACAAACCAGCGCCCGATTTAGTCAGATCTCTAGTCCCAGATATTAATTTCGTCAACTAAGTGCAGGATTTACTCATTGTTTTAGCTGTATTGAGTGCTAGCCTATAATCTCTACGAAAACAAAAAAGTTCATTCTGTAAATTACCTCAATGGACTATTTGTGATAGATGTAGCCAATAAGTGTTCAATTTAGTATGTGTATCATGTAAGGTCAGGTCAATTCATGTACTTTTGGCGTCCATATTTATGTATACACATTGGTTTCGCATCGCCCATTTATCGATTCGTTTATGCAAGTGATTTTAATTTTATATTAATATTCACTGCTTCTATACTTAACTACGTATATTTGCAGCTGATATTGGTGCTATAGATACTTTGTTGGATTAAAATGAAATTTCGTTATTTTCGGTTACGTTTAAATTGTAATGTACAAAGTGAGCGCATTTGTATGACCAGGAGCTCGAGTGATGGTGAACCATTTCTATGTTAATTTCATCTTGTAGTTATGAATAAGTTATATTAATTGTGACTAAAAGTCAATCAGTTACTATGAGTGTTCTGTGGATGTTCAACATCGATTTTAAACGTAGGTGTTGGGAATTAGTAATCTTTTGCCAAATATAAAATACGTAATCTTGAGCCATTTAGCAAATTGGTCATAACGTGTATAGGTGAACGTACCTAAATCTTTAGGCATTAAATGATAGTTTGCGATTACACTCTTGCCGAGCAAATATAGGCAGTAACTTTATGTTGCAACATTCATTATAGCTCGCCAAGAATGTAAAGCAGCATTAGACGAATGATGAATGACTCCTCGGAGGTCTCATGAATTCATGATTTAGTTAAGTATGTTAGTTAATTAATATATCTCCTGGTTGTTGAAATATATAACGTTAAATGAATAATAAACCGCAATGAGACGTGGTATGTCAATCCTGATGGTCAATTAATTAAGACCGAAATAAAAGTCTGTTCTGTTAAGGCCTAGCATTAATGCGAAAGAATAAACTCCATTTAGGTTAAACTGACGTGTTTTAGCCAAAGTTTTGCTGAATCTGCGTCACAAAGAATTGCAGATTTTTTCCCAAATAGCATAAACTTTGACTAAAGACATTGATATATGAATAATTACTATCGTTTTGTTCAACATTTGTGAGCGTGTTTTAAATAAAATGATGTTATCGTAATTTAATAAAAGGCAAATTTATCAAATGTGGCAGAACGTTGCAATCGTTCGGGAGCTGTGACATTGATTACTCCTCACTAATAATTAATTTGTAAATATAAATCAGCCGAAAATAGTATCAGTTATTGAGAATATTATGCTTAAAGTTATTTGACTGTCATCATGTAAAGGATTTGACAACTAAGATTAATGGACTTGCTAGGATAATGCACATTTTTATATGAAACAGTGTTTTACTGGAATAGATGTGTGTTTGTCTGGTTGACTAACTATATGATAATCGAACAAATCGTAGTGGAAAGACACCAATCACATACAGGGTCTACGGTTTGTGTGAAATGGTAAATTCCTATAGGGATTAGCGGACAACCGATTTAAGGTTAGACGCAGACCTAACCGCTCGGCACCACAAGGGCACTACCTCAACTAATGAGCTCGTTGTTAAACGCAAGTTGTACGTAACGGAAGCGGCGAGCCACCGCAGTGACCACTTTCTTCGGTTGATGTCATAAGAGTGACACTGACACACCACGCGCGGTCCCCCCGCCGCGCCCAGCAATTTTAGTTTTTTATCTGTCAATCGGTATATGACAACACTGAAGATAGGGCACTAATTAGTCTTGATATTTGTGTATCATTCTTAAATTTTAAACTAGTGCTAGATTCTAGCAAATTTAATATGAATAAAATAACATCTTGGTAAATGATGCTTTGATCACTATTGTACCTACTTATAAAAATATTTACAAATGATTTTAACCTTTTGAGCGCCAAAGACGGCAAATCACGTCGACGGAAAGCTGGGGGGGTATTCGACCAATTTTAGAGATATAATGGAGATCTCTCCTTTTCATCGCCATCCGTCACTTTTGACGTGTGCCTACTTGACAAGTGGCGATATCCCGATAACATCGCAACTTCGTCAATTCTGACGTGTAAAATTTTCGTTTCCTTTGTATGTGACGACATAAATAACAGGCGCATACTTTAAATTGACCGCGTAGTACGTGAAATTAGTCCGTTACGTTTCGTTCGAAACAGAAATTTATATACATGAATAAAAATTTTGACAATCATTATCGCCTTCGCATTTCCAAAATTGAGATGAGATATGTCACTTTTAAGCACAACGCATTTAAATGACAGTTCAATGGCGATATAACTGTTATCTAATAGAGATTTGACGTTTGGCGATCACTCAAATGTCAATCTCGAATCAGGTCCCTGTGCCCCAGACGCCACGATGTCATTTTCCGCTATACAATGTGATGCTATCTCCTGTCAGCTTGGCGTTACGGACACAGTTTTCCGTTGACGAGCTGAGCGGTAAAAAGGTTAAAATGATATTTCGGAGGACTTTTGCGTTGTATCTAGTGAGTTTACATACTGTAATTCAAAACTTAAGCGTTTATTGACATTCTTACTCTGAGGGCTCTAAGGGGATAAAAACAAGAAAAAAGTTTGCATGGGGAAATATGAAATAAAAATATCCAAGTACCAAGATTGTTGGTTACTGTTTGGTTAATATTGCCATACTTAGTTTTTATGTGTTTGACAGTTCATTTGCTTGGAAGTCATTGTGGTCCGAGTCTAGTTACAAGCGCGCCACATAACACGATGTCTACGCGCCGTTACCGTAAGCCGAGGCGGGGCGATGACGTTACGGATTTGATAGGTGTGCGTTGCAATTTGAAATATCATGCAAAGAATACTGCCCGTCTGGCACAACTATGCTTCGCGACTCTTGTCAGGCGACATAGCTCTACCCGTCACTCTCTCACATTACTGCATAGAAAGAGACGGGTAATTGTCTCGCGCGAGAAATGAGTCGCGTATGACAGTTATGCTAGAGGTGCTGGACTGGACGGCTCAAGTTGAGGCGGCGCCGATCCGGTGGTGGGCGGTTAGATCTGCGATAACCTTTAGCCTTTATGGCAAATTTACATTACTTACACAATTAGTAATTGTTATACCGTTACTATAAGGTATTAGAGTTGAGATTTTAATTTTTCCATTTATTATATCTGGGACTTGTTTAATAATATTCGTTTGATAATATTAGTCTCCACCAGTAGGGTATAATCCTCCTAAAGCTGACTTGGATTTCTATCAGCTAAGTGTGATTGTCAGACTAATGTTTTCCCGTATATATTGATGCTCAATACAATACGTAGTACTTACATTAATAAGTTAAACTTTGATAATAAACTACGGTATTTTAATCGAGTACTGATTTGTAAATTTGTCATACTGTGCAGGAATCCCTCTACGTAAAAGAAATAGTGACAGTTGTGTAACGGGTTGTTTCAAACATTGTCGCGTTGTGTCTAAGCGAAAATTTTAAAAATAACCTGTTTTTCTTCATATTTACTTGAACGAATATGTTTGAAACAATCTCCTTTAGAGTATAAATTTAAAATAACTAACAGTGGGCGGCGACCGCTGGGTAGGCATCGAAATTAAATATTTTTAGTATTGAAATGGAGCATGTAATGTAAGAACGAGTAGTTAGTTGCAATAACCCAATTGTCGACCGCAAGGGGTACTTAGGAAGTAATAGATAATATATTTTAATATTAGACCATGGTTATTGCATTGTTAGTACCTAGTACCTACCTAATCGTGCAGGGAACTAGCTGTTGGTATTGCTGTCTCAGTACCATCACGCCCCAAAGTTACGTATAAATTATTTTGTACAATGTTTAAAAATTTTGTTCGCATAATTATGTTTATGTCGTAAAATTTACATTATTTTTGTTATATTTTTCAGTTGCTTATTGTACTATTCTTACTTTACGACAAAAATGTGAAAACGTAGGTAGTTTAAAAATTAGGAAAATATGTGTTTCAATGTAAATATGATAGACGAAAACATGTATGTAGAGTTCTAGAAGTACATAAATCCTATTTATGTATTAAATTTGATATTGTTTTCAAAATTGCATTCGTTGTTTCATTTATTACGAACCCCAGGGGTCGCACCCTGGGGGCATTCTAAACCAATATAACATCCCCAAAAAAAATTAATTAATACGCAGACGACAAAAAAAGTCGAACAGGCATCTGACTACATGAGCCAAAAATAAGATCACCAGTTGACGAGCTTCACTTTTTACGTAGGTATTGACCTTATCATCAGACCCTCGTCACCATTGATTGGACTCTTCAAAACCTACAACATGAACTCAAACTCGGAGGGATTAACAGTAACCGTTGAAGAGTACATAGACTACCATGGTTGGCAGATTCAAAAATGAGTAGATAGGTACTCATAATATACTGGGCACCACACCACCTCTAGTAGGAAAAAAAACATTGAAGAGTTCTACTCTCTACCTCCCGATCCTTATACTCATAAAAATTACCTGACGAAAATATAGATACCAGATGATGGTCTTGACACTATAACTTATTTGAGTTATTCTTTTGATTAATTCAAATCAGAAGTAGTAGGAACAGAAGTAGGTTTTATAGCCCCACAGGGTTTTTTTCAACCCTCGCCATAGTGTGGATTTTTAGTGGTACAAATTTATTTTACTGGTAACGATAAATTTTTGGTAACTGACGTTGACAGTCTGATGTAAACAAAGAGGAAATGGGACTGAAATATTCCGCAAATATCAAGAATTTTTAGGTGAGATATGTCTTAACGTTGACATTGGCGAAATACCTCTGGCTAAAGCAGCTACAAGTGAAAGCCATAAAAAGAACGTGTTTTTTTGCATAATAAAGCCAAAACTATCCACAGTGATGAAAGTACAGTTTTTTTTTATTGGATTCAGTAGGTATTTATTTCGCAAGAAGAACGAAGGATTGAGCAGCATTTCGATAAACAATGTTTTGAATTTCGTTAATGACAAATCCTTGACAAATTGCTAATGACGTTTAAATATATACTGTATGCTCATTATTGCCATATGAAAGCTGTTTTTAGCGAGCGCCACTATCCCTGGGCCGGACAGGCACTTGCTAGGCTATAAATATGGTCAACATTGTAGCGATTTGCCGATTGTTTTGGACCTTCCTACGAGAGAGTAAAGCCTGACCAGAAATATATGAGGATGAGCCATAATATATTGCGGAATTTCACTGGAACTAATTTCTTACACTGGTAATCATTTTATGATGATTTATCAACAAAATCAGTGTCATTCGTGGGGGTTTCTTTAAAGGGCAAATATTTAAAAATATCCAAAGAAAATGCCGAAAATCATTATTAGACAGGAAAATAGTGCATTCCATTAAATAATACTACGAGTTTACCTACCATAGCAACTGAAAGGTATTTTTTAAACTAATGTACATTATACTGGGTTGCGATTGGTTGCAAAATTGTTGCCATATCCTCGTATATTTCCATTATTGTCGAAGCGAGGCAAGTATGTTATTGGTGGCTGAATATTCATTTTAAACGGACAACCTTGGGACAAATATAGTTTCTTAAAATGGTACAAGTAAACAAAATAAGTACAGATAAGCTGTTTTTAGTAAAATCTGAATTCTTGCATTGCCGCCTTTATTTATAAAAAAGTG
The DNA here is from genome assembly GCA_947623375.1 of Apotomis capreana. Lineage (NCBI taxonomy): Eukaryota > Metazoa > Arthropoda > Insecta > Lepidoptera > Tortricidae > Apotomis > Apotomis capreana. Next base: position 8,569,624 of record OX392505.1, on the reverse strand, counting down.
GAACTGTATTTTTCTTCCGAAAACGCTAGAAACTATTAGTGGCAACTATTAAACAGTCGCAAGAAGTCAGCTACTGATCTTCTGTTCTGGCCTGGCTGTTTAGGACCTGGGTCTTTTTTTTATGGCAGTTTTAACTTTTTGAAAAGTTTGTAAATAAACGTATTTCACACAACATTATTGTCGAGCAAACCAAGCCGGCAAGGAATTTTTTTGGCTGACTTTAAACTATGCACTTCGCATCCTGATTTTTTATCAATAAAGTCAACATTCCCAACCATTTTTGAGACAAATAATATTCCATGGACTTTAAATATCCGATCTCCAGTCGGATAATAATGACGAGAATAAAGTCAAGGACACATTTTCCTCTTGCATTAGGTTACTCCAATAAAACTCTCAAGAGACGTTTTTATCGTAAAAGTTTCCGAATATCAACGCTATGTCAGAGATTTTGTATTACAATTCGGTGAAGTTTTTATTACAATGAACATTAACAAAACCTTTTTTTATCCTGAAGAATTTTATATCACTTTTCTCAACTTGAGTTACGGAATTGTTATTTTTTGAATAATAGAATAAGTAGTGTAATGTTTTGTTCCATTTTATAAGAATAAACTAATTAGTTATAAGAAATATGTAACGTTAAGCCAAGGAACAGAACTCATGTAAACATCGGGGTTCGGTACCTAAATAATCTCAGGAATAAAAAAATTACGTACCTACGTTACGGTAAGGGACTAAGTGATTCTTCATGTGCGGGGCCAACTTGCATGTAGCAGTAACGCCACTGCCGAAGTATTTTATTAAATGTTTACTTGAATTTTATTATACGAGATTCAAATACCCGGGCGACACATCGCTGGACGAAAGGAATTTGCTTAGATTTGTTCCCTGCTAACAACGAAGAAAGTGGTCCCTTGTCAAGAAAATGTTGGGAACCACTGGAATAAAGGTATAATTAAAACTTGGTTCAACTTCAGCCAAGCAACGAACCTCCAGTTAGGAATTAAATGAAATAGTCACATTCTGGCAAATAAAATAAAAAAACATTTATCGAATGATTGACACAATTTATTGAATGTCATTGTGTGACCCTGTTTGAGACAGTAAGCGGACGTTGAAAAATGCGATCGGCAATTCTAGGATTTCGAAGAGCTTTGACTGCGGTTCCGCAGAAGAATTTCCCTCGTTATATACCCACAAGAACATACAAAGTAAATCCCGGTGAGTAAAAAAATATTTGTAATAAATAGCACATTAAATGTATCACGATTCCTCCCAGACAACCTAGCTTTACACCGCATTTGTATGGCACTCCATTCTCCCTATAATAATTTTAAACAACTCTACTACTCTACTCAAACAATTAAAACAAAGAACAGTATAATCCTAACTATATTTAAAACACTGGCTCCAGATCGATGCCGAGCGGGGTGGTGCCCCTGGCCGCATTACCACGCTGAATCTGAATAGCCAGGGCTATTTTTTGGCATAGTTATGAACCAGCCCTTTGTTCACCCTCACCCGTCGCCACTCAAATGAAAGTCCACTAATATCATAGTCTACTATCACTCACTATAGTATCACTAATTTCAATCTCAGAGTATCTGCGCTTTAAACCTTAAGAATAATCATTTCAGAATACCTAGGTAGGTACTAGGTATATAGAACTCGGTAGGTATTGGAAAACAAACTGATGGGAAACTAAGTGGGTTAAACCAATTAACAGTCCTAAATAGGAAGAACCTTCCTGATTTCTTTCTGTTTCTCCAGATGAATGTGATGCACACATGAACGAGCTGCCTATCCCGTGCGGCCCGTGGGATCCCTGGTATAAAGCCAAGCAAAGTTTTTACAATAAAATCTTTGTCGGCGGCGTTGTATGGTAAGAATAAAAAACACTTTCTTTTTAAGAATCATGTTTTTTTAACAATAACTGACAGGTCCATCCGTAACCATGATGGCGCCACAGGACTCGGTGCCACAAATATATAATTAAGTTATTAAATTAAGGTTAAGCTTATAACCAAACCCTCACTTTCGGTGCAGAACTGAGTCGTAAATTAGGTGCTTCCATACTAGCTTAACTAACTAACCTGCCCACAGCAGTATGCTGCCGTTCCATTTCCACTAGGGCTACGTTAGTAGCTCGCAAGCGTCGTGGAAATGGGTGCTTGTGGGTAAATACTTAATCTTCCCCGCTAAATACCCAAGTATTTACCCGTTAATATCTAAATTACTATGGGTTTGGCATTTCACGGCGTGAGATAAAAATACACCAATGCCACAAGGAGGCACGCTAAATACCAAATCCTATTGGTAGATTTTTTCCTCGGCCACAGGTTAGCGCCGTAGTAAAACTACTTTACCTTTAGTGAAAATAAAGAAAGTCTTTAAAGGGATGCGATAGGTACCCAGATTTGGCAATTTATACATTTAGTTTTGGACGAGAAAGTTTGTCATTTTCAATTGTGACCTGCGGAGTTGCTATGATAAGATCGTGATCCCAATTATGTCCCAGGTTCGTGTTCTCGTTCTTGATGATGCTGTACACCGACAGCGTCTTCATGAACTGGGGCCCGCCCGCGCGCCCCGGCCCGCCCAGCGACATGGAGAAAGATGAGTGTGAAGAAGAATAACCTTACATAGAGAAGAGACAGACATAATAGCGAAGAGTAAACCTTAACTTGTAGATTTGGCAATAAAGTTTGGACTCAATGTGCTTGTTGTTATTTGTGTAGTAACTACTACCTATGTAGTACATTGCCTTTAGCGGAATCATTGTTCGCTTCCGAATACCAGTAACGTAACAGGTTGATGAGACTTCCTGATTTGAAGTATACTTAAACACCGAGAGATAAGGAATTATATTTCTGAACTTTGCTGTGTTGACTCAACAGTTATACATTTAGGAAACACAGCATACTCTGCAGCGGCGCCACGGAGAATTCATAGATAGAAATTACATTAGCTATTATTTTCTTATGGAAATTGATGTGCTAGTGCTATTTAGTATTTATTGTGTACGTATTGAAAATTGTCATTATTAATTCGTGATTTAATTAAATTTCATTAATTGCACTTAGCTGTTCGTGATATTTTCCTTGGTCCCTACTGTTTCATAAAAACATTGAAACGTCAGAATGTTTAACTTTATCGAAGCTGTAGGTTAGAATGCGGAATCAATAAAAATAAATAAAATCGCTTATTAATAATGATTTTTATCAATACGTACAAGATACGTAGGTACACAATAAATAGCACTATTTCATATTCATTTCATTTTCATTACATCAATTTCCATAAGAAAATAATAGCTAATGTAAATTCTATCTATGAATTCTCAGTGGCGCCGCTGCAGAGTATGCTCCCTAGCAGCGCCACAATCTATGTCCATTATTTCGTTCCCTGGTACAAGTACCTACAACCAAAAACATCATACGTACATGGTGTACCTTCAACGTACATCATTTCACCATATAATTAACTGATTTCCATTATGGTGGCGCCGCCACAGAGCAGCACACTAATTTTTAGGGTTCCGTACCTATAAAGGAACCCTTATAGGAACATTTTAGTGCCCGTCCGTCTGTCTGTCAAGACCCTTTATCTTGAGAATGAGTACTACTTAAAATCCGCAACATGGCAAGGGTTGATAAGCAACTTACATCGGGCTATAATATAACTAGCTGCCCGGCCCGGCTTCGCACGGTTGTAAAAAATAGCCTATGTTCATCAGGGATAATGTCGGCTTCTAATGGTAAAAGAATTTTTCAAATCGGTCCAGTAGTTTCGGAGCCCATTCAATACAAACAAACAAACAAATCTTTCCTCTTTATAATATTAGTGTAGATAAATAAAACACATATTTCAATCAGAATATATATACAGCAATTTGAACTACGTCAACTGAAAACCCCAAAGCGGGTAATATTGTAAACTCTGCAGTGTCGGTTAACGATAATTCATATAAATAGTTCTTTAAGTAGGTACATAAGTATTGCTTTGATTTATAGAAGGCGAAATTATACGAATACTTCACAAAATGTATGTCCCTATAAGGTCAAAGGGTTTTTTCTTTTGAGGATTCGCTTTTTCCTGATGCAGCAATGTGGATGTTGAGAGATATCGCAAGAGGAGTAACGCACGCATATTACACTGTGATACATCTAATTCGAATAACATTAAAATTGAGGTAAAAAACATAACAATGATTCCATATAACATTGTAATGTTGTTTAACCCTAATTGTAATTTCGTGCATTGTATCTCTCCTGTTTTGTGAGGTGTGCAATAAAGAGTACTTGTATTGTACATTTAAATAAAACAATAAATTTGTTTTGTACAGTCACGGATTTTAATTGATGAGCCAATTTGAAACTTCACAATTTTGCATTTTTATGCATTTACGAGAATTACACGATTGAATGCGATCTTAGATCGGAGGCTCATAAACAAGATGATAAATTACTAATAATCGGTAATAAATTTTCTCCTTTCAATACCGAGCTTACCAGCGTACGATCGACACACTAACGCCGCCTAGAGAGTTTTACATAGATCAATACTATTGATTAAATAGTCATGTTCATGTCAAGTAACAAGTGGCTAGAAATACAAAACAAAATACAGGTGTCACATTAATTTTGAGAAATACTCATATTTATTCTATTTTCTATTGCTATGGATATTCCAAAGCCAAAAATATGTGTAAGTATCACGCACCCAGTCCTGATACATTTGCATGTATAGTGAAAGCATATTGGATATTCGTTAATTATACGGCCAATTATGACTCCCATTAAATCTAGATCTTGTTCAATCTGTGGTACTATTTTCATCTATTCAATATGAGGGAAGGCAAAACTACTTCTAGAAGTAACACTCATTCTCTGCAGAATAACGTGTCTGAATACATTTATTTTGTATTGCAAAAAAGCAAAATCTCGAATACATACATCCAATTTATTTTCGCAATTCGTCACGGAAATGTAGTGATAGATAGATGGTCTTAATCTAAACCATGTCTTGCCGCGACTGCTTGTCGCGCGAGTCAGCATCACCTGCCTTGCTCGCCCGGTATTGAATACGTGTTACACTTCTGATATTTTTTTTTTTATGTCATAGGGGGCAAACGAGCAAACGTATCGCCTGATGGGAAACGATTACCGTCGCCCATAACACCTGCAACACCAGAGGAGCCACAAGTGCTTGCCTACCCGGAGGACGAAGATAGAATGCCTCTATGCTAGTAATTTGATATACGTGTTACACGCGGAACCGTAGCTCCGTGTTCTTAGCACCGGCGGTCCTAAGATCCCGTACTACACGGACACGCCAAAGATACGTAGCCGTGTCTGCGTTCGACTATGGATCGGCGGATCTCGGCTCCGTTCGGGAATTGAATAAATAATAATAAATAAATATCAAGGGACAATCATACACAAATCGACCTAGTCCCAAACTAAGCAAAGCTTGTACTATGGGTACTAGACGACGATATACATAATATATAAATACATATATAGATAACATCCATGACTCAAGAACAAATATTTGCCCCGGCCGGGATTCGAACCCGGGACCGCCGACTCAGTAGGCAGGTGTCTACCAAAGCTTGTCAAACCGACAACGTCACGGACGGATCGGATCCACGTGTAATTAACCTTTTGACCGCCACAGTCGGCTGTGGCCGTCAACAAAAAATCGTGCCCCTGACGCCACGTCGGCCACAGCCGTCCAAATTTCAACGATCAAAAACTTTGTAATTCTAACCGCTACAAGTATTTTTCAATCCCTGTTGATTTTGGGGCACATCTTTTTTTTTTTACTCTGGCGTCAGTGGCACGGTAAATTGTTAGACCGCTTGGCGGTCAATAGGTTAAGAAGCTTAAGAAACGCATCTCCGTGTAACACGGAGCTACGTATCTTAATTACACGGGGCCTAATTATACGTGCCGAACGGTCCGGATCTCCGTTGCCGTGTTATCCGGCTACGGGTACACGAAATTGAAACTGATCCTTTCAATACCGTGCGAGCATCACAGGTGATGCTGAAATCGCGGCAAGATATGCTAGCCCCGCTGGAGGCTATGACTTACTGTCGAGTTTCTTTCGGCTTTCTACATGTCTATTGTGTTCATTGAAATGGCAATTTTATTTACATGCGTTAGCCTATAGTTCAATATTTAGTCCAAAAAGTCCAGTCTACACTTGCTATAATTGGCATTATTGTGAAACATTCTTTATGAGTAATATCTAATTTCTACTGGACTTGTCTATTTTATTTTTTTTAGGACCTTTATACTACTGTATATACCGGTCCTAAAAGTTCATTGTGTATTTAAGTTCAAAAGTAGCTTTTGAAATAATAAACCGAACTTTACATTTACGTTAAGGTCGTGCGAAGCTTAAATAATTTACGTTGATAACTAAGTTATATTCCGTCATCAGTTTGTGGGTCAATCAACTTTTTTCTGTTGCTCGTTGCCATGGTGATGTCCCCTGGGACACTCTTTTAAACTACGATTTCGGCGGTTATATATTTACCGAAACTTTGTAATTGCAACAGTTATAATTATAAGCCCTTTGTCATGTAGACTATCTCCTGATAATACCAGTAAATATAAATTGTCAACACTTTTCTAAGAAATTTAACCACTCTTGTCTCTTGGGCCACGGGACAGAATAACAACAAGAAAAACGTTGATCCACCCTTGTATATATATATATCTGAAAACACACTTATCTACATACAAAAGAATCGAATTGCATTCTAGTTTTGACCCTCGGGTTATAGGAACAATAAGTATTAAAAAGAAGGCGTATATACATCGCCCGGTCTCGACGAAAGTGTACAAAAGCAAGTTTTACACTCTCGTCGAGACCGGACGATGTATATGTATAAGCCTTCTTTTTAATACTTATTTTTCTAAACACACATACCTTGCAAACAGGCTCGCAAGCGTTTATCGCTTGTTTTGTATGCTTTGCAGAGCAAGTCTAAGAGAAGTATTGGTGGATATTTCTTTGAACACTTTTGCTATCTCGCAGAGCATTGGTAGATGTGTCGAAGTCGGATTGTATAATCCACCGTATAACCGTCTTTGGCGGAAAGGTTAAATGGGTTAGGTTAGAACTGCGACAACAAGAGTCAGAAACGAAGCAGTTAGCAAAATAGATTAATAGATTATGGACTTATGGTTTATTCAGCCGCATTCAATCCGGCTAATCGTTAAACCGCCGCATTTCAAAACGGACCTGTTTTTGATAACGGCTACCCGTAATCTAATTCTGCCTGTTGTTTACCTCTAATTGTAATTTGCGTTATATTTCTCCTGCATGTTTTATGAGGTGTGCAATAAAGAGTACTTGATTTGTAATTTAACGCATTCACTACCGCGTAGCGCTACGGGCTACGCTCGTAGCCGATAACATGGGAAAAACCGTATGTAGCGAACACTTACTACGAGCAGAGCGCCCGGCTACCGGGTTGCTGGTGTCGAAAGTGTTAATACGGCAGAATATACAATCCGACTTCCACAGATGCACAGCCCCAGCCTCGCATGACCGCTAATCTAGAGTAAACTAACGTAAACTACCGCTATCGAGTTATCTGCTCTCTGGCTTGGGCTTGGGCGGCTTGAAGTGAGCCATCATTTTCTTCTTCTTCTTTTTCTCGCCGCCGCTACCGGATTGGAAAGTTTTCCAGCTGTCGACGCGATTTTGCCGAGATTCCTGGAACCATTCATGAGCAAATTGAGTAAATCCATACCAAAGACTATATACCCCCTAGACCGATATTCTTCATACTACGCACCGTACTCCGTTTGTTACTATCGTTCTACATCGCTAGATGCCGCTAAGGGTATCAATTCATTCAAAAGTCGACATTTTTCAATTTCTACTGTACGGTACGCGCAAGCGTGAAGTAACACAGTCGTCAAGCGTTCAACGACATTCCAACTTCCAAGTGACAGTAAAAAGTGAATAGATGACGTTAGGTGCGATGTTTGTTTACTACGTTCCGTTTCGTCTCATTTCACTTTTCGTCTCATTTCACTATTTGTGTATGTTTTATTTAAACATAAAAATTACTTACATCCTAATCCTAATAATATTATAAACGTGAAAGTTTGGATGGATGTATGTATGTACGTTTCACTTAGTCTCAAAAAACTACTGGACGAATTATGATGAAACTTTCGAGTTATGTACCTTACCTTACCTGCCTGAAGGTAGAATACGTAACGATTCTGACTTCACGCCTACCATAGTTTAGTTTAGGTGCTGTAATTTTAGCCAATTTGATAATAGGCAAAATAATTCTTAGGGCAATTCATGTTAGGAATATTATGCTTTAGGTAATTAGATTTTAGTTATCAATATTAGGACAAACTTGATTTAGGACTTTAAGAGAGTATGCGCAAAAATTATTAGGACAAACGAGTAGTATGCCATTCAACAGTATGCCAAACTTTCTCGGCCAAACATTTTTAGGACAAAAAACGTTATGCGATACGACAGGCACCCGAAATTTATCTATACAAAAACTAACAGAACTAACGACAGTGATAATTCAATAAAACCACAATTTTATAAACGTTTTTTTTATATTACTTTTAACAAAAACAAAACGAACGAATATATTTTCGCAGGCCGCCTGCATGTAGGCAATTTCTAATTGTTCTAGGGTAAATGTCAAACATTTCCGCAAATCGTCCCTTTGGCGTAAAGCCGTTTTGTCGTCGGCGTTGGTCTTGGGCCATGGCAAACGGACGATGCAATGGTTACTTTGCTTTGCAGTAGATCAATAAGGTTTCCTTCAACATTATATCGCCGTACCCAACGTCAAACTGTGTCCCTGCTAGCATTGAGCCGACGCGTGATCTCATAAATCCGTATTCCTTCCTGGTGTAACTCCACTCTTTGAGCTCTTCATTGTTTTCAGTCATTATCATTATCTTTTAATAGTTCACGGTTAGCGGCAAGCATTTTATTTTTCATATTAATAACGTTGCTGAAAATTATTTTACGATTTTCTCGATTGACACTGACATATGTTCCTAATTAGAAATTAAAAGCAAATGATAACCTTTCGCGAGGAGGTTTTTTGTAAAATGAAGTGACAAATAATAATATTGACATTTCAATACTATTATTGAAATATAATTTTCGACCTTAATGCATTGCGAATGTCTAACGACATTGTAACGAAATGGGTAGGAAATGAAATTCCTTGACTGTACAAAACTTATCTAACAAATATTACGTTACTGACTGTTTGTTAGTGGGAAATGTCGCATGACAATTCGGGCGTAACTTATTTTGTCCATTACATCAGTGCACCAACGCCATCTAGCTATTTTGTGTAGCAAAAATTGGCGAGCCCGCAAGCAACCTTGAGCTATCCAGAGGTAGTGCCATCTATTTTAATACGATCAAACCACGTTTTTGAAGAGTAAAAAATATAATCCTTAAAAATTGTGTATTTAAGTTATATTATCGTATTAAAATAAAGCAGTAATGCGTTTGATTTCCAAAAATCAAAAATCACTTAAAAATGTTGGTGAAAAATAACATTTTTGTCACTTCCAGGCTACGAAGCAGCGCCATCTAGTTTTTATACCGAATTTTGAGCTTTATCAGAGTTACGTTTTTTTGTATGAGAACATATGTCTAGGGGGTATATAGTCTTTGTCCATACTATCCATATACTAATATTATAAATTCGAAAGTGTGTCTGTCTGTCTGTTACCTCTTCACGCTTAAACCGCTGAAAGGATTTTGATGAAATTTGGCATGGAGATAGTTTAAGATCCGAGGAAGGACATAGGATAGTTTTCATCCTGGAAATTATCCCAAAAATATTGAAAAGTGAGTAAGTAATTCATGATGACACTGATGACCCTGTAGGAAATGTAATGATTAGACCAAAAGCACAATTGCTCTTATATTTGCTTAGGCACTTTTAATAATCCCTTTTATTAATTAAGGTGATTAGGTGGATATCTATCGTGTTGTACGAGGTTGCTTCCATACTTCCAAGTTCCACGCGGACGTAGTCGCGGGAAAAAGCTAGTAGGAAAATATACTTACATCTACACTGTTACAAAATTCTTATCTATACTATAAATAGCGACCCAATCATCCATGGTCGAGTGCTCTCGCAACGCTCTCAATCGCCAGAAGTGGAGAACCATTGCCAAACAAAGCATTAACTCAAACGAAGACAAAATTGGAAATGGGAGCCAAGCAGACGAACAGAGCTCCAAACAGCCACGACCTCTGACAAGAGTGTAGGATTTAGAAGATATAGAGAAGTCTATAAATGTTAATAGCGCAATGCAGTACGTCTAGCATAACTGTGACACGGGACTCTTTGTCGCGCGACATATACCACCTGTCACTTTCCTTTCAATACAGTGCGAGCATGACAGATGATGTTGAGTCGCGCGACAAGCGAAGTCGCGGGAAGATATGGTAGCCCTGCAGGATTCGTATGGGCGCGCGGCACCAACCGTACAGCGCCATAATGTTGGTAAAAAATGGACGGATTTTAACCAATTTTGGTACAGCGATAGCTGGACATCTAAAGATGGCTATAGGATACATTTATAAATATTGACATAAAGGTAAATTATGAAAGAAAAATGTGATGTGATCGACTGCGATGTAAGCAGGACTCGAACCTGCGACCCTACTTTTTCGGCTAGACAGTTGAGTGTTATACTCGACGCCACGTAGCTTGGCAATAGCGACCAATGACTCCTCCTACCATGAAACTCAATTTCTAATAACGACACTTTTTTTTTGTTCCCCGTAACGACCATTTTTACTAATATTGCTACACCGTGGTAGAGGGTGTCTGGGCGTGGAGGGAGCGGACCCGCTATAGGTCGATTCACTAAAGCTGGCACGAATGGAATGAATGAGTGAACGATAATATTTATGTGTGCGTCACAGAATGATTACATACAGGTTGATACAATAAGTGATTATGAATGTGAAAATTATCGAACCAAATTAAATTCAAAATGACGAATGGCTTTTTTTTTCAAAATTTCAAATTGGTGCTAGGAAGCTGAAACTCGGTATCGGGGGGCATTTGGGGCTCACAAATATGAATCTGAAATCAGTGTCCGAAAATTCGGTCAAAGTCGGAAAATATCGAAAAAAACAATATTTGTATGGAAAATTTTTTTTTGGAGTCCTGTATCTCGTAAACGGCTGGAGATGGGTAGGGGCATGCTCAAACAAATATCATAGGGGACCCCACCCGAGTACAGTCGTGAAAAAAAAAAACAAAATGGCGACTTTTTTTTTTTCGAAAATTTCAAATTGGTCCGAGGGGGCTGAAACTCGGTATTGGAGGGCTTTTGGGTCCTCCGACTCAGAATATGAAATCGGATTTTGAATATTCGGTCAACTTCGGATAACATCGGACAAACAAAATTTAGTAATCTTAGCTTGACGGAGGGCCGAGCCATTTCTGAGCATAACTTATTGAATCGAATGGGTCTTAGCCTCGGATACTAGTACTTTCAATGAAAACTATATTGAATAAAATCGGTCGAGCCGTTTTTGAGTTATTGCAAAATTTCATAATTTTCTTTAAAATGACGTAAGTGCCGCGCGGTGTCCCTACACTTCGAACGCTACACATATTGGTTAAGTGCCAAACTATATTAAAACATTTCGCTCAATCTGTTACGTATTATAGATAACTTCCAAAAGATAATAAGTAAATTACTGTTACTTGGCGTGTACGACCTTTTTATAGGGCTTGAAATCTTTCTCGTAATTTTCGCCTATTGTGAAGAACGGGCAACTACGGGACCCTACACTGAGCAGTGAGCGTGGCCCGACATGCTCTTGGCCGGTTTTTTATAATTCGAACTAGCTGTCCGTCACCTATTAATTCTTGACATTAACCCTTTACCAGGGCGCGAAGACAAGAAGAAAATGTGGGTTACGTTAATACCATTGCATAGTCCCACATGGTTAAACTCATACGAGACAATGGAATAGTATCATCCCACATCCTAATTCTGGTCATACACAGATTGCATGAATATTAAGCAATATGTACAATTTTATTACACTTTTTATTATTTTTGTATCAAACAGTTAAATATACCTTTCGGACATAATATATTACTTGTTTAGTCTAAATATTGTGCGGATTATGCTTATATTATACCTAATAATTTTTATTTTTCTTGAATAACAAAAACCCATTTTGTTGTTGTTTACAAAATATGAGGAGGCCCCTGTATAAGAACGGCACTCACACTAACACTCAAAGTGACAAGTGACATAACTTTCATTCAATCCATTCGCGCCAGCTTTAGTGAATCGACCTATACCATGGTGTAGCAATAAAAGTAAAAATGGTCGTAACGGGGAACAAAAAAAAGTGTCGTCATTACAAATTGAGTTTCATGGTAGAAGTCATTGGTCGCTATTGCCAAGCTACGTGGCGTCGAGTATACGCTGGAAACGTAGGGTCGCAGATTCGAGTCCTGCTTTTGCATTAAACTCGATATATTAAGTCTACAAAGTAATCAATAAATATGAAACCAGTTTATGAATGTATTAAATTATAAGATTACTTACTTTTTGTATTAAAATTGCGTCAGGAAATGTTTTTATAAACGTTTTTCAAAAAGGTTACGGTACCTCAAAGTTCTTGGCCCACTCCTTCTCCATGGTCATCTGTTCCTCCTGCTCGATCTCGGCTTCCCTCTTCCGTTTCCGCTCCTCCTGGTCGCGGGTTTCTAGATGCTGCCGTTTCCGCTCCATGTCAGCGAAGAGCTGGAAACACGTGGATTCATAGGTTAGCACACAATCACATAATACAATAGGTTATCACATCCGCTGCGGAACATAGGCCTCGCCAAAGGTGTTCTCGGTGTCGGGATATACATTTCGAAAATGTCTAACATCTACTAAACGCAGCAACATTATTTGAGCTGGCAACACTTAAAGATGTGTCGTTCTCGAGAAAGTTTCGCGATTTGTATAGGAAATATTTTCGAGAATGTTTTCGCCATACACATCGGGAAAATCTCTATCTCTAGCAACACTTCCTTATCGTTGATGGAGGTGTAGAAGGGGAAGCGCAGCATCATGGATCCAAGTTTCCGCTGATAGGTGTTAAATTGGTGACGCTAGTGTTGGCAAGAGAGCTAGACTAGTTTCCTACTCTTAACAGATCAAGTCAGCTAGTTTTTATGAAAGTCAAAACGCTGGAATAGTTAAGCACGGTTTTCACCATTTTTTTCTTTCCCTATTTGTGATGACGGAAGCCGTATATGGCTGCATCCGCTAGTCCTTAGTGTGCCTCTACCCTCCATAACTCGAGGTTTAATATCGGGCATTATATGGACGGTAGACAGTTCCACTTACTCCAGCTACGCCAGCGCCGTTTGTGTAGCCTTTTGGAACTATTATTTACTGCTTACCGCTGGACACTTTCAAATATTCTCGTATGAAAGATGCTACTCCTTCCCTTCCATTCCACAGAAGGAATATCAGAGGAAATGGAAATGTTGCCGCGTTTAGATGCTAAGACTTTTTCGGAATATCGCGACATTCGGAATTACCAGAGTACACCATATATCTCGCCACAAAGTGTGACACAGTGTGTGTACTAACAAGCAAACATGTAATTCTGCCAACTACAACTCGAACTTGCGCATGAAGAGATCCAACCAGTGCCACGGTACCAATTCCATTCATCATCATCATTTCAGCCTATTGCAGTCCACTGCTGGACGTAAGCCTCCCCCAGGGTTCGCCACATGGCCCGATCTCCCGTTTTCGCCATCCAGTCACCACCAGCCACTTTTTTCAGGTCGTCGGTCCATCTGGCCGGAGGGCGTCCTACACTACGCTTGCCGAGTCGTGGTCTCCACTCGAGAACCCGTCTACTCCACCGATCATCGGTTCTGCGACAGATGTGACCAGCCCACTGCCACTTCAGTCTGCTACACTTCTGAACTACGTCAGTGGCTTTGGTTTTTTGTCGGATAATCTCGTTCCGGACTTTGTCCCTTAACGAGATTCCGAGCATACCCCTTTCCATAGCTCGCTGTGTGACGTGTAGTCGGTGGGCTAGTTTCACTGTCAGGTTCCACGTCTCGGCTCCGTATGTCATGACCGACGGTCATGACCAATTCCATTACTGTACGTAAAATAAAACGGCCAAGTGAGAGTCGGACTCATGCACGAAGGGTTCCGTACCATCAAATAACTGGCCGGGTTAAGTTTGCACCTGGTATGTATAGCGCAGGATACAAACGAGATGCAAAGTTAACGGAACCGATCATGTTGGCTGTATGGGAGCCCCACTTAAATATTTATTTTATTCTGTTTTTAGTATTTGTAGTTATAGCGGCAACAGATATTCATCTGTGTTAGCTATCACACAGACAGTTGAGTCTTAGTAATAGGGTCACACTTTTTCCCTTTGGGTATAGGTCGATTCACTAAAGCTGGCACGAATGGAATGAATGAGTGAACGATCATATTTATGTGTGCATCACAAAATGATTACATACAGGTTGATACAATAAGTGATTATGAATGTGAAAATTATCGAACCAAATTAAATTCAAAATGACGAATGGCTTTTTTTTCAAAATTTCAAATTGGTGCTAGGAAGCTGAAACTCGGTATCGGGGGGCATTTGGGGCTCACAAATATGAATCTGAAATCGGTGTTCGAAAATTCGGTCAAAGTCGGAAAATATCGAAAAAAACAATATTTGTATGGAAATTGTTTTTTTGGAGTCCCGTATCTCGTAAACGGCTGGAGATGGGTAGGGGGATGCTCAAACAAATATCATAGGGGACCCCCACCCGAGTACAGTCGGGGAAAAAAAAATCAAAATGGCGATTTTTTTTTTTCGAAAATTTCAAATTGGTCCGAGGGGGCTGAAACTCGGTATTGGGGGGCTTTTGGGTCCTCCGACTCAGAATATGAAATCGGATTTTGAATATTCGGTCAACTTCGGATAACATCGGACAAACAAAATTTAGTAATCTTAGCTTGACGGAGGGCCGAGCCATTTCTGAGCATAACTTATTGAATCGAATGGGTCTTAGCCTCGAATACTAGTACTTTCAATGAAAACTATATTGAATAAAATCGGTCAAGCCGTTTTGAGTTATCGCAAAATTTCATAATTTTCTTTAAAATGACGTAAGTGCCGCGCGGTGTCCCTACACTTCGAACGCTACACATATTGGTTAAGTGCCAAACTATATTAAAACATTTCGCTCAATCTGTCACGTATTATAGATAACTTCCAAAAGATAATAAGTAATTACTGTTTCTTGGCGTGTACGACCTTTTTATAGGGCTTGAAATCTTTCTCGTAATTTTCGTCTATTGTGAAGGACGGGCAACTACGGGACCCTACACTGAGCAGTGAGCGTGGCCCGACATGCTCTTGGCCGGTTTTTTATAATTCGAACTAGTCGTCCGTCACCTATTAATTCTTGACATTAACCCTTTACCAGGCCGCGAAGACAAGAAGAAAATGTGGGTTACGTTAATACCATTGCATAGTCCCACATGGTTAAACTCATACGAGACAATGGAATAGTATCATCCCACATCCTAATTCTGGTCACAGTACAGATTGCATGAATATTAAGCAATATGTACAATTTTTTTACATTGCCTTACAACAGTCAAAATCTAAAGTATGTCAAAAAACTAGCGTCTTCATAAAACACCATGATAGTAAAATATTTTTGTATCAAACAGTTAAATATACCTTTCGGACATATATATTACTTGTTTAGTCTAAATATTGTGCGGATTATGCTTATATTATACCTAATAATTTTTATTTTTCTTGAATAACAAAAACCCATTTTGTTGTTGTTTACAAAATATTAGGAGGCCCCTGTATAAGAACGGCACTCACACTAACACTCAAAGTGACAAGTGACATAACTTTCATTCAATCCATTCACGCCAGCTTTAGTGAATCGACCTATACGAACCCTAAAAACACGTTGCTAGTAAGGTCTCCATATCTTTTACTTTTGCCACTTGAAGGATGAACCATCGTTTTGTAAGTAAAGTAATGGATAACATTAATTCAGTTAATACTATTCTAAGACAGAAAATGTGAGAAGATGCTTGATAACTAAATAAAAAACTAAGAAACCAATGAAAATAATGTACCTTCATAGTCATAACATAAACAGCATGCTTGAACTTCACAGGGTCATCCTCTGGGATGCCTTCCGCTTGGCGAGATTCCTTTTTCTGTTTTTTCTTCTTCTGCTCTATCTGAAATACATGGCCAAAATTGTATACATGAATAATTGTGCACGACATGCGCCTATCTTTACTTATAGTGAATCTGCTACTATGTATAACATATAACAGAGAGTTGTGCAACATTGAAATAACGTTTAAACCCTAATCATATACAATGTTTTTTGTTACTGATTTCCATTTTTCCTAAAGTGAAATAACGAAATAATGAACTTTGTTCTGCAGTTCTTAAGTAGGACATAAGGGCGCTTTTACATGTCTGAGTCTACCTTCATTTCACAAGAGGAGACCACTGTTGAGAAGAAACGCCGAAAGAAAATCAACAGTCAGCTTACTCAAGAGTAAGCTTATCTCTATAATTAAGACACTGGCTTTGTGAGATCATGTTTACAAAATAAGCTCTTTTTTAACAATCGGACATCTTAGATTTTTTTTACTATACACAGAAGGTATGACTGCCTTGAGTTTGCAGGCATTTTTCCGAAATCTCACCATATGTTCTGTGCGTTCCTTAGCCTCCTCGTAAATATCTAGACATTTCTTCCTTGTATCGTCATTTTCCAGGGTTTTCCAAGCCCTATTTACTATCTCGAAGGCCTGTTGTGCCCGTTCAGAGTCTTCCTGCAATGAGACACAAAAATCTAAGTAAATAAAAAAATCGTAATATATTTGAGATTATTGTAGTTTTTTTTTATTATTATTCTATGTTGCCTAATAGAATTTAATACTATATTTTTTTTTTATGTATTATTAGTATTTTAGCTTTTCAATGCATGTACAATATATGTAACCTTTGATTGTAAACACCATTCTTTTTTAATCTATCTTGTGAGACTGTACAATTCTTTACACTTACAATTGAATTTAGGCACTAATTTTTGATAGTTTATAATCTAAATGTTAATACCAGTAATAATTGTTATTATTACTAGCAGCTTTTATTTTATCCACAAATAATACTTTGACTGAAACTGAAAAAGACAAAACTTGGTAATATTCCTAGGCGAAATGCTGTATGGTCATAAATGAGGCTTCCCTAAAATCAGCAATTCCCAATGTATCTTATGTGATTTCAGTTGTTTCCTTAACAACTAACCTCTCCTAATTTCACTCGCTCACGCATCAATCCCATTTTCCCGTTCCTTACCTAAATTCTGGAGCTTCGGGCCGTCCACCAAATGTTATCCAATCCATCTGTGGATAAAAACGAAACGTTGACGGCTGTAACCGCCTAAACTGAGCAATCGAATCCCGCGCATCGTTTTATACTAAAGGACACAGTACATCAAATTCAACCATTCATAATAAAACTTTTAACAGAAAAAAACATCAGAAATCCTTGGCTAGTCCTATTGTTCATGTTAGAAATGCATGAAATGCATTACAGTAGAATGCTCAAATTCCAAAACTATATGAAATGTATTTCTAAAACATGATAATGACTCAAAGCCTGCTGAAACCTAATAAATCAAATAGAAGTCTGATAGTCATAAACTCCTCACTCCTCTGTGACCTAAAATATTGTAAACAAAATTGTGACTAACCATGTTTTTGTCGGGATGCACCAATATGGACAGCCTGCGGTATTTCTTCTTGATTTCATCGAGAGCTGTCTCCGGTTCGAGCTGCAACACTTCAAAGGGGTTCAGGTTGAAATAAGTGGAGCCCGGACGAAGAAGTCTATCTATCTGTTGTTTCGGTGTCAGGACTGAGTCTCTCTTCTCAATCTCCTTCACCTAAAAGCAAATTAGATATTTTCTTATTATGTATGTATGGTCCACGAATAATCCCTAGGAAACTTCATTTGGCATTACAAAAATTCACCTTGGTTTTGATGTCCCATCAACATTTCTGTAAGCCTGATCAAATTTATAAAACCAATAATTATTCATTTAAAATCTTTACATTCAAGCAATATTATTGGGAATTTATCACATTTGGAGTTCAACTTTCTTCTAAGTAATAAAGTTCATTTTATAAGTGAGGTAGAAAATCCAAATTTAACACTTTCGACACCAACAACCCGGTAGCCGGGTGCTCTGCTCGTAGTAAGTTTTCGCTACATACGGTTTTTCCCATGTTATCGGCTACGAGCGTAGCCCGTAGCGCTACACAGTAGCGAATGCGTTAAAATTAGATGTTATACAAGTACTGAATAAGCCTTTTTGTCACTTACTGAATCAAGTATGCTACAGCTTTAACATTTAAAATAGGGCTAGTAAGTAAATAAGAGCTGGCAGCTTTCTCGCACTACGTCTTAGCATTGCGATTCAGTGAGGAAATGCTGCCAGCATCTTCAGGACCATGGTGCTGGGGCAGTTTTTCACATCTTTTTAGAGTCATTTTAGGTATGTAAATATTTGGTTTATAATTCAGTGTAAGCTTTTTTATTGTATTGTACATATATTTTAAGTCCCTTTTGAACATAAACCTTTTCTTACAAGATGTCTCATCATCATATCAGCCTATAGATGTCCACTGCTGGACAAAGGCCTCCCCCAAAGTTCTCCACAACAATCGATCTTGCGCCGCCCTCATCCAATTTCTACCCGCGATCTTGTTGGAGGCCTTCCAACGCTGCGTCTTCCAGTCCGCCTAAGACGTCTGGATCCAAGGTAATAAATGCTTCATCGTATCAAGAAGTAGAAGAAAAATCGGAATGTAGAAAAAGCTAGTAATTACTCCACCAACAAGAGCCTAGCTCTAGCTTTCTAGCTAGTCTCCAAAGACGATGTGGAAGACAGGGCAAAGTGGAGAAGCAAAATAAGGAAAGATCGCACCATGTCCATTAAACAACCTTAGAAAGAAGTATGGTACAAGAAAATACTTACATTACACATACCAAGGTGCTCAATATTTGCAATGTTTTTACTTATTTCCTTCCTCAAAAAGTTAATGTAAATCCACAGTTTACTGAATGATATAGTATTAAATGTTTTCAATGTGAAATTGATAACTATAAATAAATTGGCAAGACCGAGAGTTGCTCATATAATTAAACACATTGCAACAGATCCCGTGTGCATATAAATAAAAAATAACTAAGTCATGTATAAGTACAATATGAGCGTAATTTTGCTGCAGTTTCAACACGAACGATTAAAAATAAGGTATTATTTAAAGGACTTAACATTAACTTACTATTATCATTCCAAAATTTATTTAAACAAGTAGATAATAAAACTAACCTCGGAATAAAACTCGTCGAACGATTCCACTGGTGCCGTTGGTGCTGACATTTTGACTTATTACAATGAACTTATCACTACGAGATTAAAAGAATTAAAACTCAACAACTGCGTATGTTATTCACACATTTTGTGATAAGGAACTGAAGAAATATTGTTGTTAGATCACTATTCATTTACTGGCGTTGGCTTACTTGGCTTTCATAATAAGTTCCAATAGTTCCATATAATTTGTTTCTCTTTGCGTCACTCTTTCACGCCACTGCCAAAATAATGTTGTGGATTCATTCCGTTTTAGAATCTTTAGCACGATGCCAAAATAATTTGTCTCTTTCGTTTGAGGACAACTTGAAAGGGAGCAAATACGCTACAGCGATACTTTGGCAAGTAACGACCTAGCTTTAATATTGTACTGTACCATAGACAATCGCAGTGGTTACAGTGATATTTTGTTGCCAGCTCTGAGTTTCAAATCTGCTACAAACTCGTAATATCACGCGATGAATATGCTACTATACTACGTAAAGGGACACTTAAAAGTAACAATAACAATAATTAACAATTTAGCGAATTGTGAAAAAAAAGTATAGTCACTTTAGTCACCAGATATGGTACTGGAGGTACTGGGAACTACTTATAATGGGGATGCGCCACTGCTAGCAGGCAGAAAATGAGAACTCAGGGGATGTTTTCGGGACTTAACTTTAGTATGTAAAACTATAAATATCAGACTCTCTCTTGTCGCTCCCTCATGACTGAGGATCGTGGTCATCACTGGATGGCTTACACTTGGTGTGAATGATTTGTCTCCATCGAGTCCTGTTCATTGCGTCCCTTACAACCGAGCAAAACTTGCAAATATCAGACAACCTTACACAAATCAATCTAGTCCAAAATTAAGCTCAAGAAGACTTGTTTTATGGGTAATAGACGACGATATACATACTTATATAGATAAATATATACTTAAATACATAAGGACAACCATGACCCAAGCACAAATATTCGAGTTCATCACACAAATATTTGCCCTGGCCGGGATTCGAACCAGAGACCGCCACTCGATCGGCAGGTGCTTGCAAACTGAGCCAACCGCGTCGTCAAAACGTCAAAAAAAAATTATGGATTAGTGGACTACAGAGCGCAATAATAAGAACTAACACGGACGAGATGCTTTGTGGCGAGAGCGTGGTAGGTATGTGCGCACGAGATGTGCGCGCGGTTGCTATACGATGGTGTGTTCGAGCTCGACCACAGTGGTTTCAGTTTTATAAAACATTCAATATACTCTATGAGCTCGACTGGCGGTCGGCGGTCGGCGCGTGAGGCACGCCGGCCGTTAGAGTGGGGCGCGGGAAAGAGAAGAGGCGTGCTTCACACTCACGCTAGAGAGTAATCTCGCTGGTACGCGTCCGCGAGAGGCCCGCTGGGGCAAGACACGACTAGTTATAGGAATATTTGGTATACGGTTTGCTAGAAAAGTTTATTTTGTGAAGAATTACTTTACTATCTGAAGGACATTGACAACATTTCAATTTTCGAGATAGTGTTAAACTATATACTATCTTGGTACGCCGCGTATACATTTTCTTTTGGTTTTGGCGCCATTCAACCATCTACCACTTCCCTGGTAGCCCTGGGCGCCAAATTTCAAAATACGCCCCTTATGTGACCAATTAATTGTCGCTTACGCTCGTTTAGAATGGGAACCTTTTGAAATTGATGTTTTGAATAAAAATTGGGATATAAATGTGATAACCTATAATTTTTGACGTGACAACGTCTTAAATTAGGTTGCGCTCGGAGCCACTCATGAAAAACTGTAACGCCCGCTCACGTCTGATGAGAGAGAGAGAGACAAAATATATTTCTATGGTTAAATTTTGTGCAATTCTTATTTTCATTCATCGACCATTACTGTAACAAGAGGGAAGAGGGCGGAAGAGGGAAGAGGGAAGAGGGAAGAGGGAAGAGGGAAGAGGGAAGAGGGAAGAGGGAAGAGGGAAGAGGGAAGAGGGAAGAGGGAAGAGGGAAGAGGGAAGAGGGAAGAGGGAAGAGGGAAGAGGGAAGAGGGAAGAGGGAAGAGGGAAGAGGGAAGAGGGAAGAGGGAAGAGGGAAGAGGGAAGAGGGAAGAGGGAAGAGGGAAGAGGGAAGAGGGAAGAGGGAAGAGGGAAGAGGGAAGAGGGAAGAGGGAAGAGGGAAGAGGGAAGAGGGAAGAGGGAAGAGGGAAGAGGGAAGAGGGAAGAGGGAAGAGGGAAGAGGGAAGAGGGAAGAGGGAAGAGGGAAGAGGGAAGAGGGAAGAGGGAAGAGGGAAGAGGGAAGAGGGAAGAGGGAAGAGGGAAGAGGGAAGAGGGAAGAGGGAAGAGGGAAGAGGGAAGAGGGAAGAGGGAAGAGGGAAGAGGGAAGAGGGAAGAGGGAAGAGGGAAGAGGGAAGAGGGAAGAGGGAAGAGGGAAGAGGGAAGAGGGAAGAGGGAAGAGGGAAGAGGGAAGAGGGAAGAGGGAAGAGGGAAGAGGGAAGAGGGAAGAGGGAAGAGGGAAGAGGGAAGAGGGAAGAGGGAAGAGGGAAGAGGGAAGAGGGAAGAGGGAAGAGGGAAGAGGGAAGAGGGAAGAGGGAAGAGGGAAGAGGGAAGAGGGAAGAGGGAAGAGGGAAGAGGGAAGAGGGAAGAGGGAAGAGGGAAGAGGGAAGAGGGAAGAGGGAAGAGGGAAGAGGGAAGAGGGAAGAGGGAAGAGGGAAGAGGGAAGAGGGAAGAGGGAAGAGGGAAGAGGGAAGAGGGAAGAGGGAAGAGGGAAGAGGGAAGAGGGAAGAGGGAAGAGGGAAGAGGGAAGAGGGAAGAGGGAAGAGGGAAGAGGGAAGAGGGAAGAGGGAAGAGGGAAGAGGGAAGAGGGAAGAGGGAAGAGGGAAGAGGGAAGAGGGAAGAGGGAAGAGGGAAGAGGGAAGAGGGAAGAGGGAAGAGGGAAGAGGGAAGAGGGAAGAGGGAAGAGGGAAGAGGGAAGAGGGAAGAGGGAAGAGGGAAGAGGGAAGAGGGAAGAGGGAAGAGGGAAGAGGGAAGAGGGAAGAGGGAAGAGGGAAGAGGGAAGAGGGAAGAGGGAAGAGGGAAGAGGGAAGAGGGAAGAGGGAAGAGGGAAGAGGGAAGAGGGAAGAGGGAAGAGGGAAGAGGGAAGAGGGAAGAGGGAAGAGGGAAGAGGGAAGAGGGAAGAGGGAAGAGGGAAGAGGGAAGAGGGAAGAGGGAAGAGGGAAGAGGGAAGAGGGAAGAGGGAAGAGGGAAGAGGGAAGAGGGAAGAGGGAAGAGGGAAGAGGGAAGAGGGAAGAGGGAAGAGGGAAGAGGGAAGAGGGAAGAGGGAAGAGGGAAGAGGGAAGAGGGAAGAGGGAAGAGGGAAGAGGGAAGAGGGAAGAGGGAAGAGGGAAGAGGGATTTGTGCAATTCTTATTTTAATTCAATTCCTTGTTCCTATTGTGCAATTTAATAATATTCATATCAATAAATATTCCACCGAGAATAAGACGTTGTCACGTAAAATCTTCCTTCGCCCGTAAAACCGACTTTACAGGCAACCATTTTTTTTATCCTTTATTTTATTGTATCGGAAACAAGACTTGTTAAAAAGATATGAAATGTTGTTAATTCTTCAATACTCCACTATCAAAATACTATTGTAGTGACGTCTTCATCATCATCATCATCATCAGCAGCCTATAATTATATTTGATTTATACATAATAATTACTTATACGTCTCACTGCTAGGCACCGGCCTACTCTCATGAATATTATTGTATACCATGCAAATGTTTTGGTCTTATACATAATACTGTATATCTGCAACCTGCATGTTAGTACTTATTGAATAAAAAAAAATAGTGCGCGGAGGCCCTCCGCGCGGAAGAAGTGAAACTTCGTAACGTGGAAATGAAAATAGTGTTAGCTATTAGGCATTTTGGTCTTGATATAATTGTGGGTACATATTAAAAAGAAAAATAATAATTCGATATGAGGCGGGTATTGAGAGAGAAAGAGGACGATGTGGACAGATTTTGTAACGGCGGGCGTAGCTCGCGGACTAACATTGTAATTAAAAATAGAATACAACTAAGTAATTACAATTTTACAATTTACTGGAGTACATCTTTCATTGTGGTTGCCCTGGACCTGTAATAATAATAGGAAGGAGTAGAAATTGTAATTTCAAAAGAAAGAAATAGTGCGTGGAGGCCCTCCGTGCGGAAGAAGTGAAACTTTGTAATGTGGAAATGAAAATAGGAAGGGGTAGAAATTGTAATTTCAAAAGAGAAAACGTAACAATCAATTGATATTCACGAGAGACGTACCTTGACACAACCTTAAATCCATCGCATTGTCCGTCCGTGGGATTGTTGCGTTGAACGTTTAACGCAACAGTGCTTTCCTACCCCCTCCACGGTAGCGTTAAACGTTAAACGTTTAAAGCAACCTTGTTGGAAGTCGCGTTAGAAGTTTCACTTCAATAATCGGATGACAGAGAATGGGCTATCTGTAGTGTCCACGCTGGCCCAGTTCGGATTAGATACCTCACATACTTACACCCTCCAATTACTTTGAAGGTTTAACTTTACGATATTTTTTGGTTCACTATATACTAGCAATACCTATATAACGAAACTCCAGAAGTCAGTAGCGCAGCCACAGGCCGGATACTTAAATACTAGGTCGATGCAGAGTCAACCACCGGCTAAGCTTGCACCATAGATTGGAGCGGAGTTTTTTTTTTTTTTTTTTCGAAATTTTCTCTTCGTCACGACCTAGCGAAATTTAATTTGTGCATTTTAAAACAAAAATTTCTAAAATCGGTTGAGAACTCGCTGAGATCGCCCCCTGCCTGCTATACGGCCACATCTCAAAAAACTATTTTTTCGAGAAATCGCTTGTTAAAGTTTTGGCAGCGTAGTGCGTAGTAGTAAAACGGGGATTACTCCCTGAGTTTTGGGTCAATTCATTTTTGATTTAGCTCTTTTTACTCAAGATGATATAATGCTTCTAATGAATACATTTTTTTTGTATAAAACATGTACATTATTTAAGATACAAGGCCTTTAAGTCAGGTACTTAGAGTTGTGGCCGTATTGCAGACACGTTTTGTTGAAATTTTGAGATGCGTCCAAAACCGCTTAAGAAAATTATGGGAAAATGGTTACATGAAAATATAAATACACCCACCAAAATAGTTAAAATACCATTATTAATCAACTTTTGTTACAGTAAGAACATCACTGTAAGCGATAATCAGTGCATCCAGCTTAATTTCTACTTTTAGGTTCAGGAATACTGAACGAAGACTGGTTCGATTCAGAGTAGCAATTTATGTGAGTTGGTATTTACTCACAGTTCTATTCTGGCATAGTCTTGAATAATAGAATTCCACCTAAATTCAACCCGTCCAAAATAATAGCCATGCTGAAATCAGGTAAGCCAGGCGACGACCCAAAGAGTTAACAACCAATTGCTCTACTTAGTTACGTCTACAAACGTTTGGAGAGGCTAATATCTACATCGAATCGATTTTATTGCCGATAAAATAATTCCTGTGGAACAGGCTGGATTCCATAGTAGTCGGAACTGCGTGGATCAGATAATGCAGCTCACAACACACATAAAGGCTGGGTTTAAGAGGAAAGAGAAAACCGTGTCAGTCCTTATCGACCTCTCAGCTGCATTCGATACCGTATGGATACAATGACTTTTCTATAAGCTCACGACCGTGGTGCCTTGTATATATATACATCCTCACCGTTTTCGGCCACGGCGACTGCTTCAACTCCTCTGTTGGCGTTCGTGTGCTCTCATGTGGCTAACGTAGCCGATCTTGTTATTAAAGCCCCGTGAGCACAACGGGCACGAGAGAACACCATAATTATAATTATACATAGCTGATCACCGCTGGTGGTCGGGCTTTCAGCTCATCCCTCTTGTCGTCGAGTTCAGTACGCGTGGTGCCCTGTAGAAAGATTGTGAGACTAATTAACTCTATGCTCAGCAATAAGGGAATTTATCATCTACCTTGAAGCACTCCAAGCAAAGTCAGGAAGCTGAACAATAGACTACCGCAGGAATCGGTCCTGGCCCTGCTTCTGTTCAACCTACAACTCGCGATCTGGAATATCTTGGGAAATACTTTAAAAAATGGCAACTGCAGTCCGTTGCTAGGAAAACAAAAGTTGCGATATTCGATCTCTGCAACTAAGAAGCAAATTATGGGCCAAAAATCGGCTTCAGAGAGACGGCGATGAAATTAAATTCTACACCAAAGTACTTGGGTGTAACTCTAGACCGCAGTCTCACCTATGCGCCACATATTAGTTAGGGAAAAGGCTACAGACGCGGAATAACATACACCACAGACTAGCGGGAACCCCCAAGTAGTTCCCATCAGCATCAGCTGCTGTGCTACGCACCTCCAGTTTTAGCCAAGTTTACTCCACGGCAGAGTATTGCGCGCCAGTTTGGCTCAACAGCGCACATGTGCATTTGTGCATCGGATAGACGTATAGCTAAACCAAACCATGCGATGTATATCGGGAACCATAAAAATGTAATCCTCTGGTTTGGCTGTGTTGAGTCATATAGCTCGCGCCGAACTAAGAAGACATCAGGCACTGGTCCACGAAGCACAAAAAGTCGTGGATCGTCCCGATTTGCCCATTCGTGCAGAGTTCGCAAACCCGCCTCATCGGTTGAAGTCGAGGCACCCATCGTACCATACTGCTCGAGACCTGCTGCAATCAAATTCTAACCTACTTGCAACTCATAATCACCCGACTTACTCAGATATGCAAGTATAAAGCCCACGGCAAAACCTCCTGGCTTCATTCTGCCTCGAAAACAATGGTGCCTGATGAACAGGCTCAGAACTGGGAGTAGGCGATCCCGAGACTTCCTCTACAGATGTGGTTGGAGAGACTCACAGTATAACGACGACCCTGCAGACTTGTTTGTCCTCATTAACGACGCAATTCATTGGATAAAAGATCTTGAATTTAACTTATAATCCATACTAATATTATAAATGCGAAAGTGTCTGTCTGTCTGTCTGTCTGTCTGTCTGTCTGTCTGTCTGTTACCTCTTCACGCTTAAACCGCTGAACCGATTCATATGAAATTTGGTATATAGATAGTTTCAGTCCCGGGGAAGAACATAGGATACTTTTCATCCCGAATAAATGTAGTGTTCCCGTGGGATGAGCGGGTAACACCGCGGGGCACAGCTAGTTGTATATAAATGACTACCATAATGGGAAAAAAATTATTACAAGAAAACATAAAAAAGAAACAAATAAACTTACACAAAAAGACGGCTAAAACTATTAGAAAGTATTATGCTATACGAATAAATTTAAATAAATAATAAGTACTATAGGTAGTTACTGTTGTGACACAATCAAATGCCCTTTAATTCGCTTATATTTAAAAGGATTCGTCGGAATAACACTCGAATAATCTTTATGCCTTTAGGACGCAACTCAAAAAATTGATTATAAATTAATGTTATACAGCCATAACTCCAAAGTGGCTGTCTTGCAGGGAGTCAACTGGCAATTTTTGGTCAGATCCATAAGGCCACTTGTGGAAAAAAGGCTTTTAAGGACACTTTCTTATATCTCTCGAAATAAGGTCGTAAATTAGACAATTCTGAATACGAATCAGCAATAATCCAAAAAAAAATTTTTTTTGAGATGTGGCCGTATAACAGGCAAGGGGCGAGATCTGCGCATTGTTACGAAGTCCATTCGAGTCGATCCATGGGAGCTTCGCTCGCTTCGCTCGCTCCGCTCCAATCAATAGGTAACTATTTATTCAGAAATTGTGGTAACAGCACATCTGGCGATAGAAACGTATGGTATTAATTATAAAAGTATAAATTTAGATGGCAGTGTCAAACGCAGACGAGGATGAAAATCATCATCATCATCCTCATCGTCGTCGAGGGGGTATATATTTTTTCTGACCAAAGACCAAGTAAGTTAAACGCACCCCGGAGACCAAACTATGAATACTCTTTATTTAACTTTTATAGTAAAAACAATGTGAGCGAAACTTCGCAGATATTTAATTTACAATCAAATTAATTTTGGCTAAATTTAGCAGTACAGCAATAAGTTGGCAACATTTTGCCTCTTTACCATAGACAAGTGATGGTATTTTTTTAAATAACCTTAGAGAAATATAAAACATAGCGATATGTTTTTTTAAAAGAAATGACTTGGTCACTTGGTGTACTTTGTGGTCGTGATCGTGCCGACGGGAACCAGTAATGCTCAGCCACGGTTTGCCCAGCCGTCCGTGTGGACTCGGAAAACGCGGTCGTATGAAACACGGCTGGGCCAAATCTGGTCAAACAGTGATTGTTCGGGGGCAGTTTTTCGAAGCCTATTTTTTACGGGGTGATATTGCTTGGCCCTATAATACACTACGATACGATGTATTAGGCAGCAAAAGTCTTAACCTAGGGCTCTCACTGGCTAGGACTAGGACGCGTGCTATGCCGACACAGAGCAGCCAGTGTTTTTGTAAAGCTGGAGGCGCAGAGGTCGCGCAGTCCTCGCCCGCACTCGGAACAAACGTGGCTGTACAAAACGTGGCTGTACAAAATAGAAAACTTCTACTCCCGTCCCACCGGCTGTCACTGTCACTGTCACTTCTTCACTCGTCGTTTCCGACTTTGTAGTTTGTTGAAGTTATAAAAGTTGGAGATTTATGAATTTTATCATTCATAGCACCCAGTTAAAGTATATAAACTCGACAAATTCACTGTCAGACGTACATCTCTATATTTTTACGTGAGTAATTTTATCGACTTTCTAACCTAGCTAGAGTACCAAATACAATTAGTGTTTTATAAACGATTGGTTTTGAAGAGGTGATAATTTAAGCATTTCTTAGTTTTCACTGTGATATGAAAATGATTCAAACTGAACTATTATAACCTGTAACTAGACAGATATTATAGCCGATAGAAAAAAGAGTAGCTCAAAATCGATTAAAATTGCACATAAGATGAAAATATATGATTTTCCCTGTTTTGGTTAATATTTTGAAAGTAAATTTATTTTGTTTTATTATGCCTATAAATATTATGAATATAAAAATGAATATTATACACAAAGCACTTTTTTCATCGTAATTTGTTAGCCAATGGATATACAGAACTGGGTAAATGCCTCCCCCAGGTAATTTTAGTGATTAAACTTCATAGAAAAGAGTTGATAATTTATATTACTGGCATTGTCAGGAGATCTTCTACATAACACACTGTGGAATTTTCCTGAAAGTGCGGTAGATCTATATCATCCTAAAGATCTAAGGAAGAACTAAAACTTCTGGGAAGGAACTATGGTTTTCTTTTAAGTTATTTTAAAAATTGAGAAAACATCATAACAAACATAGATGTGCATTATTTTGTTTTAAATGTAGTGATTATGCATTAATACAATAGGGTCTTTAGAAGGATGTTATATCTACTAATAAAAAATAAACTATAAATAATGGTAAGTATTTATAGAGAAAATCATGTTACTTACAAAAAAACTGTATTTATTTTTATTTGATTAGCTCCATTGTGTTTCTTTTTTCCAACATGAATAGTTTTATATTATAGTTAACTATAGTAGAAAAACAAAAAAGATGAGAGCAATGAATTTTTGTTTTTGAGATTAGGGTTGTCACCTACAGATTTGTTAAACAAAGACCTAACTACTGTCTTCATTTGGTGCTGTGTGGTTTTGTGATAACCTGGGAATGTTACAATGTGCAATAAATAATAATAAATGAAAGAACCGAAATTAACCAGATTTTTGTATGAAACAAATACTGGTAACCAATCCCTGGTGATAACATGTTCGTTCAGGTATTGTATGGACCCTGTCCAAGAATGGTTAGTTTTACCAGTTAACTTAATTTCTGCAGCAACGGTGACACTGATATTGCTGTGCCCTTGCAGGGTGTCACATGTCTCACTATTTCTTATAATTCCATCTATATGTTATAATGTGATATGCAATAAATGATTCTATTCTATTCTAACCTATGTAGGAAACTGAATTCAATTGTAAATTTGTCAGTTAGATGAGGAAGGTCCCTAATATAAAAAAAGGAGTAGCAGTAGCGAGGCATCCCTAGAACTTGTTTCCCTATTTTGCTCTATAGCTCTGAGAAGTCTGAAAAGAAGTAAGCCTACCTATTAGGTTGGTTACAAGAGAGTGCTTTATGGATATTGACTGCTTGTATGTGTGAAAGTAAATGTATGCCTAAGCATTAAAATTACTAGGTAGGTAGTTATATTCAATACCTTAGAGCACAATCATACTAATGAGTTTAAAATTTCATAGGCAAAATAATTGTAATTAGTACAAGTGTGAAGTAACGTATCAATATTTTAAGTTGATGATGGTACCTACTTCTATGCATATCATAGAATTAAGGTTTGGACACACCTTATAACATAGCAAAACGAGATATGCATATCAACTGCCGTAGCGCGTCGTTCATTAGCATTAATTTGCGTTTGCTTACATCTCAAATCTGAATAAATGAATAAGTACTTTTGTTATTCAGGGAAAAATGTTCACCGACAAGGTCGTGCTCATCACAGGCGCTAGCTCTGGCATCGGCGCTGAAACTGCAGTCGAGTTCGCTAAATTAAACGCATTACT
Source organism: Apotomis capreana (assembly GCA_947623375.1). Taxonomy (NCBI): domain Eukaryota; kingdom Metazoa; phylum Arthropoda; class Insecta; order Lepidoptera; family Tortricidae; genus Apotomis; species Apotomis capreana. The sequence goes on along the minus strand of OX392505.1, from coordinate 8,539,458 downwards.
AGTAATTACTGGACGAAACTATGACAATCTGGTTAAAGTAGGCAACCAGTGCGAAGCAAATTCATCCAAAAAACTCAAACCTCTCATAGTTACCGCCGACATGAACAACGAAAACGACGTCAAGAACATTATTGCCGAAACTATAAAAAAATGCGAGAAAATTGATGTCCTTGTTAATAATGCTGGTGTTTTGGAATCAGGAACGATAGAGACAACGTCCCTAGCACAATACGATAGAGTAATGAATACAAACGTACGAGCTCCTTACTATATCACCATGCTAGCGACGCCGTACCTTTTGAAAACTAAAGGAAACATCGTGAACGTATCAAGCGTAACAGGTTTAAGATCTTTCCCAAACGTGCTTGCCTATTGCATGTCAAAATCAGCCGTAGATCAGTTCACAAGATGTGTCGCATTAGAGTTGGCTCCAAAAGGCGTTAGAGTCAATGCCGTCAACCCTGGAGTGATTACGACTGGTTTGCACAAGAAAGGAGAAGGGAGCATGAATGAGAAGCAATATGAGGAGTTTTTAAAGAAGTGCGCGGAGACCCATGCATTGGGCAGGCCTGGAGATGCTAAGGAAGTGGCATCAGTAATTATTTTCTTGGCCAGTGAGGGAGCTAGCAACATAACTGGGGCAACTCTACCCGTCGACGGAGGACGTCACGCTATGTGCCCTCGATAATTAAAACAGGTGATATTGCCATATTTTTATATGTTATTCAATAGTAGATAATAGGTATGCAAAATGTAAAAGCTCATTAGAGTATAAAAGAAACATACATTTTAAATGCTTATTAAAACAATACAGATAATTGTATTATATTTACTTCTAATTATATGATCGTTACCTACTTATTTGTAAGGTGTTGGTGGTTCAATAAACTATATTTTGAATAAGTATAAGACTTTGATATTGGATTATAATCACAAAAACAGTAAAACAGGCATTTTTTCAAATAAGACTCAGTTTATTAGTTGCAAAAAGAAAATAACTATAATTGTTTTTGAAAAGGATTTCAATTCTCTAATGCGAAATCTTACCCACACATGGTCAACTTTGCAATACCCGAACAGTCGGTAGTTGTATTCAACAATATTATTTTACTAACTATTGAGTGTCACTATGGAATGAACTTACGATAATAATAAAATCGTTTTTTACCCGAGTACGTCAAAATGAGTTGTTTTTGTTTTTTTTTCCATTATTGGGGTGGATTTTCTTTTTGCTCCATGACACAGGTAGTGATCCTCAGCATTTCTTCAATAATAGCTCCGGAAGATTTGATGACCCCATCGGCCCCGCAGAACAAAATTGTTTCTAAGGCATCCTCAGCCAGATTTCTACTTGTTGATCTCTGAAAAACCATGCAGTTTAATTTGCCTTTTACTAAAATATTATTCACGCAAAATAGGCGCATTGTAAGACGTCGAGTTGCGGAAAACTAGCCCGCTATAACCTACTAAAATATTATTTCATTTTGTCAAATCAATACTATCTTATTGTTTCATCTTCCACACCTCTAGCACAATTGTGACACGCGACTCTTTCTCGCGCGAAATATTAATCTATCTCTTTCTGTAGAGTACTGTGAGAGAGTGACGGCTGACGCTACGCCGCGCAACAAGAGTCGCAAAGCATGGTTGTGCTAGTCGGGCTGGTGAATAGAAATAACTTCACATTTTTCTATGCTCTTTGAGTTAATATCATATTTTTAGGTACTTACGGTGTCCATAATGCTGTTTTCAGTATCTTCCATGTCATCATAGATTTCTCCTCTAGCTTTATTAAGGCATTCATCAGAATCGTCCACCTTTTGTACGCATTTTTTTATTTTATCTTCAGCACCTTTAACGAAACCAGTATCATCTAGTGCTAATCGTGACTGGTAGCTGTCTAGGACTGATGCTTTTTTGACACTTTCAGCTATGCACGTCGTTACACGTTTTGCTATTTGCTTAAGTAATTCGTGGACAGCTTCCTGGTCTTGCTGAAATTTAAAAACCAATTCGATCAATACCTAATAGAAACATAATATTGAACAAAGTAAACCACATGTCGTGATACTTACTTCAATACATTGCTTTATTTTTCCAGCAGTATCCTTAACAGCCTCTTTGAATTTCTTAAGTTTGTCTTTTAGGGCTTCTAGTTTAGCTTGAAAGTCTTTGTTTACTTCTTCTGCGCGTTTCTTTATGTCTTGCATCCACACGTTTATTTTCTCCTTAGTCTTATTGGCTATGTTTTTTAGTGCGTTCCATGCGTTAGTAACACTATTTTTAATTTTATCCCATAAATCATTGAAACTTTTTAGTTGGTTTACATCAAAATTGGCTAATTCGGTTGACTCTGCATTTAACTGCTTATGCAAAAAATGTTCGATGGAACCTTTTACAGGAGTGATTTCCTGTGCCGCTGCATTCTGTAATGATTTGATATTTAAGATTCGCGATACGTATTTAGGTATATCATATATATATATATATACATATATATTTTTTATTATTTTATTACAGACCTGTGTCCAAAATGTGGAGCAAATCACTAAAAGAATTACTATCCTCATCTTTGCTATTAAATGCAAGAGTAAAACTATATCAGATTTTTTTTCCTTTTATAGTAGCCTTTCGAGCGGCTATCGCATATATCTTCTATTTGCTTATCCTTGCTTTAAGGATTATCAAATACGCGATACCCGAGTTGAATGTGTAATTAAATCTTGCAGTAAACATATTATTCATTAATTGAAAACTTCTACTTAATGAAATGTTATTTATTAATTGATTAATAAATAGGTAAAAATCACATTCATCATAAATCATAATGTTACTCGGTAATATTTTAAATCATTACAATAAAATGTCAAATATCTAATCGATCTGATCTGATCCAAACCAGTCGATCAGTGATCAATGATCATATTAAATTTTCCCATGTGTTTGCGCCATTTTTACTATCAAAATGCAGATCTTCCTGAAAATAGAAAAAAAGGTAGGTAATTTCTGATACCTAACTCTTAACAGTGCCAAAGTTGTTTTCCAGAAAAATCAGTAAAACCATTTGCAACAAATATGTATTTATTTAAGTACAAGATTCACAAATCATTCAGAAATATTTTCAGTGACTTCAGCGGGGCCACTGTCTACAACAGACACATTATCGGTAGGATTTTGGGGCCCTGTGATGACGGTAGACACGGCATTGGCTGTGGAGCAGCGGCCCAGGTCCATGATGATCCTGGCGGTGCCCATCCCGGCTTCGACGAGGCGCCTGCCTGCGCACATTTCTAGGGAAACTGGCAACGATGCTAGGGCTATGTCGATACGGGCGATCTGTAGACAAAATGTTACCTTTTTTTATCGTACGAGGAAAAGCTATGTAGGTGTAGACCTCAAACAGTAGGTAGGTAAACATCACCATAAGAAAGCCTATTTTGGTTTGTTCTCATTTTTATCAAATATTTTGGTTTGACCAAAACTAAATCTGTTACAAATGTTAGCCGAATGGGTCGTAGAGGGGTTTCATATTTATTTAATATTTTATAACGAAAATATTCATGATTTCTGAAAACTAAACAAAGCCGTATGTTCGAAAACTTAAACAAAAATTGGTTTAAAAAGATTAAAGTCGGAAGAAATAAGTATTAGTATAAGTTAAATGCGTGTCGCTTGAATAAAAAAACCCTGTTATACAAATTAATGTTATGTATATAGTAATGTAGATCCTTATTACATTATGGTACATTTCATGACACAAAAATTATACTGTCATGAGTCATGCTCATGGTCTTATTGTTCCTTATTTGTAAGTAATGTTTATTTAACAGCTGCACATTTTACCAATTAATTAAAAATTAAATTGTCATTGCTTTTATACTTACGGAAATTCCGCTTTGCGTCAAGAAAACGGCTCCTTTCATTTCAGTTTTCAAGGCGACAGTTCCAAGGCACGCTCCTTTGCTGAATACGTTGTTATTGTTCTCAGTGCAGTTCTTCATTTCTTCCATTGCTTTGTTTGCGAATTCAAGCCCCCCTTGCGCTATTTCGACCTGTCTTGTGATTAAATTGCTGACTTCCTGGACTTTTTCATCGGCGCAGGTCATGGTTCTGTAAATCGCGTCGTTGAAGAGTGCGTCAGCTTTCTTCCTGTGGGCCTGGAAAAGTACCAATCGTAAAGCATACAGTCCGCATCATATACCTAGTTCAGCTATACTAAACCTTTTCTTATAAGGGCCAAATATACAAACATAGTCTCGGCTATGGAGTCCCAGGTCAAAAGATAAATAAAAGTTGATATTTAGCTAGGTATTTCATTCGTCTGGCAGGAAAGTCATAACAGTTTGTTGGCGTGCCATAGGTGATATAAAATAGCAGCCAGTGTTACCAAATATATCGTAACATATGCTTACTGGCTATAGAAATGGGAAACAAAAATCTATTCCGATATATTTGGCTACTTTAGTGGCCACAAACTACTTGATGCTGACTATAAGTGATTTCAGAAACAGAAACTTAACTCTTTTAAAATTACCTATATTCAATTCTCACCTCAACACATTCCTGGACAGCTGCACCAGCGTTAGAAAATCTATCTCCAATACTCGCTATAGCTTCCGACACTCTTTCCCTGAGTTTCTGTAATTGAGCATCCATTCTTTCTCTCATCAGTTTGACTTGGTCCTGCAAACCGGATGCGAAGGTGGCCATAGCATCCGCAGCTTGCTGCGCTGCTTTACGTAGATTTGTTACAAGTTCTTCGATTAATCTCCTCGTGTTGGCGAATAAATCAAAGCCGGTATTCTCTGCAGTCTCCACTTTTTGGCGTGCCAACGACTGGTCGATACTGGCCATTTCTCCGAGCGAACACGCCTGAAATATAAATGCTGTTTGAAATACCCACAGGAAATACCTCAAACATAAAATATGTATAGTTTTACCAACTATGTTAAAGTAAAATTTGAATAAGATGCAGAAGAAATCTTACCACAACCAGGAATAGCACGCAAATCGCGATGGACCTCATGTTTGCCGGTTCCTATGATTTCCAGTTCAAATCTGATATTTTTCCCGAAGAAACCCATGCTTTTTATACTGCCCTATGCAAATGCAAATTACCCAAAGCCTCCTGAAGACACACAGATTTATCTTATCTATGGTGTTTCATGGTAAATATTGAATTAATTTGCTGCGATATTATCAGTTTCAAATGGGTTTGGTAATAGGCAGAATGCGTTGAACTGTTTTCGAGATGTTTACAAAACTAACTTCTTCAATTTCATCGATTTTTTATTTCCTATTAAAGTATTTGTTGACATATCAATAAAATTTAATAAATATCTATTTCTATAAAGGCCAACGTAAAAAATGTATAGGGGATAGGAAGGCAAAACGAAACACGTATGAAAAAAATACATATTTAATTAATCAAAAACTTTATTTAAGAAACTACCTAGTAACAATCTTTTAATTTTATTTTTGTAGGTTAGCTCGTTGGGTGAGTAGCGAAGGAAACAAGGGCTTGGCGACACACTATAGTTTATTATTAAGTTTACACTGTTTACAGGTTTCTCAACACAGTTTAAGTACATTTAACAGTTAACACGGTACACATATGCGCGACGAGCGAGCGAGACGCGGGGAGGATTCTCAAGTACATGTGATCGTCGCAATGATCGGACCCGACTAACTGAGCGCGCGCGCGATCGCTGCACCGCGGATAGCAACCGCAAGATGGCCGCCGCGCCCCACCTAACCCCTCGGCTGCGCGTGGACTACGCGCGTTAACCGATTGAATGCGGAGTGCGCCATAGGCTCCCCCTCTAACCCGAACGAACGTCCCCGCGATCGGGTTAGTTCTTGCGAGGCCTACCTCTCTTTCGCTTCTCCTGTACTGGTGCTTGGACGCGACCAACGAAGGGTGTCAATGTCGAGCTGTGATATTTCCCGAGCACTACGCCGTCGCTCAACCGCTCTAGAATGTACGTCGTGGCGCTGACAATGCTTTTAATCTTGTAAGGTCCGTCACGGCGAGGTATGAACTTGGCCGTTTGTCCCTTCGCCGTGTCGTTAGGCCCCTGGGTTTTCAGCAGCACCAGGTTACCAACCTGGTAGTCCGGCGCCGGACGACGATGCTCGTCGGCGTATTGTTTGCGCGCGGCTTGCGCGGTTTCGTGAATGTCGCGTGCATTCACGAGCACTACGGACATCCGTTTGAGGTAAGTTGTGATCTCACCTACGTGATTCTCCTTCTCGATCACTTCCCGCATCTCGGACAGCACGTCCGCTGGCGCTCGCATCTCTCGTGCGAAGCTGAGGTAGGAGGGCGAGTAACCGGTGCCCGACGAAATTGCCGAGTTCATCGCGAACCGGATTGCAGGTAAGTGCCTATCCCACGTGTCGTGATCTCTACCTACTAAGATCGCCAGCTGCGGCTTCATGTCCCGGTTCTTACGTTCGACCGGGTTCGCCTCCGGATGGTAATAAGAAGTGAACGACTGTGTGATGCGCATAACGTGACAGACTTGCTGCATCACCTCGCTAATAAATTGGACACCGTTGTCGCTCACAAGGCGCCTGGGTACCCCGTACCGTAAGAATACCTCGGACACCAACACGGTGGCGCATTCTTCGCTCGTGGCTGCTGCAAGAGGAAACAACTCCACCCATCGTGTGCAGGTATCTTCGACTATAAGTATCCACTTGTTACCTTTTTCTGTTTCAGGTAGGGGTCCGAAGAGGTCAACGGCTAATACTTCGTGCCGCCGAGTGTAGGCGGGCGTCTGCAGCAAACCAGCCGGCTTCCGGTTATCTGCCTTGTAACGCTGACAAGGTACGCAATTTTTTACATATTGTGAAACGTAGGAACGCATCCCTGGCCAGTAATATTTACCAACTAAGCGTTGCAGCGTACGCTCCACTCCCATGTGACCAGCGGTGGGTGCATCATGGTACTCAGCCATAACATTCTCGCGCTCTTGCTGTGGGACAACCAGACTAGCATCGTCATTTTCCTCGTTTTCAGGTCCGTAGCGGTATAGCACGCCCCCGGCAAGCACGTACCCTTTGTCGGCCCATATACGCCCGCTGATAGAATCGTCCGCCTCCAACGCCTCTATGATTTTGTTCACTTCTGGGTCCTTCAGCTGACCCTCGCGCACGTCTTTCAGACTGCGAGAGGGCATATCGGCGGTGGCGCAACATAGGTCGCAATCAGCGTCTTCGATGCATGCTGGGCGCGACAACGTATCGGCTATGACGTTTGCCTTACCTGGCGTATATTCGATTTTCAGGTTATATTCCTGCAAGCTAAGAACCCACCTTGCCAGCCGGCCGCTTGGAGTCTTCATGTTCATCAACCACCTGAGCGGTTGGTGATCGGATTTTACGACGACGTCAGCTCCGTCTATATACCCCCTGAACTTTGAAACGGCCCAGACGACGGCCAAGGCCTCCCTCTCCGTCGTGCTGTAATTCCGTTCTGCTGGAGTCAAAAGGCGGCTGGCATATTCCACGGGACGTTCATCAGCTCCCTCCCCCTGAAGGAGAGCCGCCCCGAGGGCGTAACCACTACTGTCGGTCCTGAGTACGAAGGGCAGCGTCGCATCGGCCTGACGGAGTATTGGTGCCGACACCAGCAGCTGTTTGATGCGCTCGAAAGTGGCCTGCTGTTCCGAACCCCACTGCCAAGCACTTGCCTTTTTCAGGAGCGTCGTCAATGGTTTGGCAACTTCAGCGTAATTCGGAACGAACCGCCTAAACCAACTGGAGGTCTGCAAGAAGCATTTTAGGTGCTTTACGTTCCTAGGTGTCGGCATGTCGGCAATCGCTGCTGTCTTCTCAGGATCCACGTGTATGCCGCCCGGCAATATAATGTGACCCAAAAACTTCACGGACTCCCTGGCGAAGTGACTTTTCTCGCGATTAACTCGCAGGTTGAACATTGCGAGTCGGTCAAAAACAGATTCAAGGTCGGCGAGGTGTTTCTCAAAGGAATGATCGGACAGCACCAGCAGGTCATCCAGGTAAGCTAAAAGGGTAACCCCGGGTAAATTGGACTTGAATCTGTCAATGAGCCTCTGAAATGTTGCCCCTGAGTTGCGCAGGCCCATGGGCATGCGTTTAAACCTGAACGTGCCGAGCGGTGTGGTGAACGCCGTCTTGTCCCTGTCACTAGGGTCTACGCTCACCTGAAAATAGCCGGCTCGGAGATCGAGAGTGGTCATGTATTTAGCAGTCTTCGCGGCGTGCAAGATGTCTTCAATCCTCGGGAGAGGGTAGCGGTCCGGTTCCGTTACCGCATTTAATTTGCGGTAATCTATACATAACCTGTAGCTGTTATCCTTTTTCTTCACAAGGACCACATTCGACGCCCACGGCGATTCGCACTCCTCTATCACGTCGGTGCTGACCAGCTTGTGCAGCTCCTTCTCAAGCGCCTCCTTCTTGGGTGGTGAGAGTCTATAGGGAGGCGTCGCGAGAGGCTCCTGCGTGTCACTTACCTTAATTTTATGGACCGCAAAATCGGTAGGAGGCCCCTCTGCGGCGAACTGGCTGGCCCTTTCGTGTAGGAGCCCGTTGAGTGCAGCTCTCTGCTGAGACGATAACACTGTACCTTCGTCCGGACGCAACGATACGTCACAGTCATCGGTCAGAGTGTCCAACACGGCCGGTTCGTTGAGTACGTAAGAGTACTCGAAAGAGAATCTCTCCTCGGGGTTATCTGCAAAGTGCCAGGTCTCCTGAGCTATGTCTAAAACTATACCCGCACTAATGATAAAATCACGACCAAGGAGTGTTCGGGTGTCGTCACCCGGGAATACCCAAAATTCGGTGTCGATCACGCGTCCACCTACGGTAACCGCCACCGTGGCCATCTTAACTAATTTCGTGTGTCGCGAACCGTCGGCGAGGCCGATAACGCGTTCAGTTTCCTGGAAACACACGCCGCTATCCACGAACAAGCGGTACAGTAACGGGCTGGCCACGCTATGTGTAGCCCCGGTATCGACTATTGCAACCCCTTGTTTGCCGACTACGCCTATAGATATTAATGGGTGCGACGTTGTGGTAAAATAGTCACTGCCTACGACGTTGAAGTCGGACGGTCTAGACGGTGCCGACTTCTTTGCACATATATCGCATTTCGACCGAACTACCCCGGGCTGGCCGCATCCATAGCACCGTAATGACTGAGCGCTTACGCCTACTTTATCATCGCCGGGTTTATTATTATATTTTCGACATTCGTTAACAGTATGGCCGAATGATTTACAGTACGAACATTTGACGCGAATACGCTTAGAAAACTCATCCGAGTTAGAGGTGAGTTTCGAACCCGTAGTAGCACTCGCACTCATGGTAACCCCGCGATCGAGCGCCGCGCTCGCGCTTTGGCCCTTCGTAGGTAAACTCGTCGCGACAGGCGCGGGGATCGATGCTTTATTATTTATTTCGTTTATCGTGTCTTCCACGAGTCTCGCTCTCTCTAACAAATTATCCACATCTAAACAATTATCGCGAGACAACCGTTTACGAATACGGCGGTGAAGTAAACCGTAAATAATATCTACTTGCATAACTTTAGGTACAACGTAGGGCAATTTCACTAATAGGGATCGAACTTTTGATATAAATACCTCGGCACGCTCACACTCACTTTGTTCGGACGCGAATACCTCTCGTAGCACGCGGTATGCAGGCTTCTGAACGCCGTAGGTGGCGCGCAGGCGCGCTAGCGCGCCGGGCCACGTCGCGATGCTCGCGCGGGCGCCGCGCCACCACACCGCCGCCTCGCCACACAGCAACATGGGAAGACCACGTAGCGCGTGTTCGTCGGTCACGTCAGCGCACTCCTTATACACTTCCACTGCGTCGAGAAACGCCTCCAGCACTTCGGGGTCGCGTGATTGTCCGTCGAATCGAGCGGTGCACTTCGCGAAGTTCCCGGTCGTTGACCCGTTCGTCGTAGGCGATGCCGGGTTCGGGCTCCGCGGGCCACCGTGGTGAAGCGATCGCAGGGTTTCCATTAGCGTGCGGTTAGTCTCCGCCTGCGTTCGAGCGAACGCCTCCATCATCGTAGCTAGCAGCCGCTCGGTGTCGAAGGCGGGTGCGCCGGCGCCGCTACTGCCGGCGCGGCTGCCGCCGCCGTCGTCGCGAGCGATGCCCTGCTGGTCGTGTGGTTCGTGAGTATTCTCGCGGGTGGGGGCTGGGCCGGCGTCGTCGCTAGCGCGCATATTTAAGCCCACCACAGAGTCGCGGTCCTCGTCGCTTGAGTAATCGTCGCTTCCTCGTCTGTCCCGCTGGTGGTCCACTGCCGCTTGACCCGCTCGTGTCTTCGGACCCTTTGGTGGCATGATATCTGTGGGCACTGGGTTCGTTCAAGGCCACTTAGTTGGGCGGCCACTGTAGGTTAGCTCGTTGGGTGAGTAGCGAAGGAAACAAGGGCTTGGCGACACACTATAGTTTATTATTAAGTTTACACTGTTTACAGGTTTCTCAACACAGTTTAAGTACATTTAACAGTTAACACGGTACACATATGCGCGACGAGCGAGCGAGACGCGGGGAGGATTCTCAAGTACATGTGATCGTCGCAATGATCGGACCCGACTAACTGAGCGCCATAGAGTATATTGAATGTTTTATAATAGAGTCATCAGTCAACGATTTCGATTGCAGCGCCTACGGCGTTAAGTGGCCAAAACTATACACGACGCGCGACTGTAGCTATAGCTACAAATAGCATTTCTCCTTGTTTACCTTCTATTTTTATAACGCCATATTGAATTCTTTTCATGTAAAAGAATAGTAATATGGCGTTATAATAATTTACAAAATAGGAGAGAAAATTCAATTAAAACACAATTTTAGATTTATGCAGTAGATTTATTCCTTTTTACATAGTAATTACGTGCTTTCACTTGCATAATAATCTGGTATATAGGTAGTATAAAATCTGTCTGCTTGCGTGTCTTGGTTCAGGGAAAAAATGGGTTATGACGTTATTCGGACCTGTAAAGATATTAAAGATATAAAATAACGTAGTTTAAGCTCATAATAATTACATAAAAGTCATTTTAAAAGAGAAATAAAAACATGAACATTTTATATTTCTGTTTAACCTATAAGGAGAACTTTAACGAACTGTTAGGACCTTCATTTTATTGACATTGTTGTGATTGTTGTGTTAACTTACTTATTTAGAAGGCAAAGGAATACTTACAAGTTTTTTCACAACGCGGCACACATTTGTCGACGTCATGGCGGAAAGTTATCCAATCCAGGGGAAAATCAGAGTCCAAAAACAAAAAAGTGGTCAACGTAACAAGCCGAAATCAGGAGTCCAAGTGCAGCCAAGTCCTCGTAAAAAACAGAAAATAAACACAGAAAGCACTTTTACGTTCACGGAAATAAACAGAAATTTGAGAATTGCAGGTACAATAACAAATTAGCGTTTCGTTTTCGGTAACTAATGTTTCTTTAAAATTTCCAAAAATTTTATGGCCGTAAGAATACAATTTTTATTTTTTTATTTTATTACTATATAAATACGAATTACCTACAGTTAAACACTTTTAGGAATATTTTCTTTTTATTTAAACTTACTTTGAAATACCAGGACTGATTAGTTATTTAACTTATTTTGCGTAATTTGAAACGAAACAATTGAATGATCCCAGAGTTACTATAAGAAAAAATACTGTAGTGATACCATAGCAATATACATTTGGGTCATCATTTTGATTTAAGAGCCATCTATTGTTAAGTGGTAGCATAATACTCTCCCCCATAGAAACCGCTGTTTTGTTCTAACTGAAACCACTGTGCTGAGCGCGCGCGCGATCGCTGCACCGCGGATAGCAACCGCAAGATGGCCGCCGCGCCCCACCTAACCCCTCGGCTGCGCGTGGACTACGCGCGTTAACCGATTGAATGCGGAGTGCGCCATATTTTTTAATTAGCCTTTGTAATGAGTGCCCCATTGCTGAGCGGTTCCTCTCCCCATTTCCACGACTCCCGATCAGATGCCTAAAATTAAAACGGATCTTTTATTCTGCAATATTATTCACACAAATAACAAGATATTTTATGATTTTTTCTAGGTGGTAGTGAGGGTTATGTTGGAGTGGGTTGCTTAAAAACCTACTAAATAGATACAAGATATACTAGTCCGTTCCACTTTTCAGTGCCGTTTTGTCCTCCCTTCCCCTACTAGTAGTGAAAACGGTACAAAATGTCGTCAAATCAAACAATCATCATATATCTAAAAAAAACAATACGACATAACAATAAGTTATTAGCAGTTTCTGAGATCGCGTAATGAACACTCGGGGAAAAATATCATATGTACAATTGAGAAACTTTATGTTCCTCATTAGAATGCGATGATTACTTCTATTGTTGTTCAGTGTTGATGTACTGGACTATGTATATGCGTTATATATAACTAGTTTTTTAGATGACGCTCGTGTGTTAAGAGGGAATACCACTGCCTTTTTCTCCATACGAATCTAGGTTCCGTTCTCGTCTGTTTCCTCTTCCAAAACTTAACCAATCCTTACGAAATTTTAGGAAATGAATGCTAAGGAAATGTTCTGTGTTCGACCGTTTCGATTGTTACGCTTATTATTATAGAATGTATGTACTAGACGTTTGTTTTTGGACAAAATTCCGCCACACGTTTCCCGAAAATATCGGAGCGCGTCTTTATTATATTGTCAGTGGTTTTGAATTATTGGCCCATGGATTAAAATCATTTAGCTAAAAGTAGCAGGACACTTAACATTCTGTACATAAGGAAACAACCTCAATAGAGTATTGCACCTACTTTCAATTGCTCCGGACGAGTTGAACTTAAATTCGTAATACATTAAAACAATCTAAATATGGTTCTGTTCTGTGTTGACTTCCTTACAATATCACTTTTATGGAAATGAAATCAAGTGTACGCAGCATTCTTATCAAATTCTAAAAATTAATTCTACTTACCTTTTAGGTAAGTACTAGAGACCCGTTGCGGCGTCGAACCGCCGCTAGAATATGGAAATCCGGTAGTGTTACAGAAAATAACTACTTTATCGATACGAAGTTTTTGGGGAATGAAGAATAAATTAATACTGTAAAAAAACACATTAAAATTATGTTTTAAAAACGTTAAAACATGCCAGGCTAGAGGCAGGCCTGATAGCCAACTGCCAGCTTCATCGTGACAATTTATTCAACTCTTTTGTAAAAATAACTTGTGCATGACATGTGATCTGCTGATCTGTTTCACAAATAAAATGCATATTATTCGATTTATGGAAAAATATATTCATGACAATAGTCCCATATCTTAAAAATATAATTGACATATTTTCATAGGACCGAACATAAGATTGGTAGAATTTTAATTTGTTGTTCTTTCTTCAGGACATAAATTTATCGATTTGATCGATTTCTATCAATTTCCAGAAATAGCACATGAATCGAAACGACAGATTTGAGGAAACAGGAAATCATGGAGTGCGTAACTGTTTATGTATTCATTTATAATCGTAAATATTTCACAATATTAATAATAAAAAAATGTTACAAAAACTCAATTGTATGAAATAGAGAGTAAAAAACGTTTATAGATACACGAAAAACCACTATTATCAATGCTTGTTTTTTTTTATGAAATTCATTAGATCGTGCAAGTTTTCTTAATATGGGTGCTGCCATGTCATCATCATCAATCATTTATTCAATAACAATTACACATTGTGTTTGAAATTCTTACGCTAGTTATACTTAATCAAACCCTACTTACTAATCTAAATAAATTACTGATCAACAATACTCCACCATAAAAAAAAGAATGTGTCAAATATGTGTAATAAGAAAAAACAATATATAAAACAGCTAAACATGTTTGAAAAAAGAATAATTCAAACTTTCGTGTCTTTCCTCTCATTGAAATTGTGTCTGACAGAAGAGTGAGGGAGATGCTAAAGACTCTCAAGCCTATAATATAAACCTAATTTTAGGGTTCCTTACCATATTCGGTAAAAACGGAAACCTTATAAAATCAATTTGTTTTGTTGACCGCAGAATTTGTCAATTTTTATTTTGAATGAGAATAAGAATGATCAGCCAGACGTCATTAATTCAAATATGATTTATTCTTGAGCGCGTCGATTTTTTGAAATTTGCATCATATGTAGGTTATTTCTCCATCAAGTTTCGCATGTTAGCGTAACATGTTAATTATTCCACATTGCCAACTCGTCCACAATGTCAGCTCGTCTATATTCCCATCTGGGTCACAATGCCAACTTGTCCATACACCCAACACGTCTACATTGCCAACTCGTTCATACACCCAACTCATCTGCATTGCAAACTCGTCTATATTACCAATTCGTCTCCATTGGCAACTCGTCCATATTCCCAATTCGTCCATAATGCCACCTCGTCCATATTACCAACTCGTCCACAATTCCAACGCGTCCATATTGCTTACTCGTCCACAATGCCAACTCGTCCACAAATACAACTCGTCCACATTCTCAACTCGTACACAATGCCAAATCGTTCATATTGCCCACTCGCCCATACACCCAACTCATCTACATTGCCAACTCGTTCATATTACCAACTCGTCTTTATTGCCAACTCATCTATATTCCCAACTCGTCCACAATGCCAACTCATCCATATTGCTAACTCGTCCACATTTCCAACTCGTCCATACACCCAACTCGTCTACAATACCAACTCGTCCTTATTATTAACTCATCTTTATTGCCAATCTCGTCCATATTATTAACTCGTCCGTATTAGCAACTCGTCTTCATTGCCAACTCGTTTATATTCCCAACTCATCCACAATGCCAACGCGTCCATATTACTTGCTCGTCCACAATGCCAACTCGTCCACAAATACAACTCGTCCACATTTCCAACTCGTCCATATTCCCACCTCGTCCACAATTCCAAGTCGTCCACATTGCCAACTCATCCACATTTCTAACTCGTCCATATTCCCAACTCGATGATACACCCAACTCGTCTACAATACAAACTCGTCCTTATTATCAGCTCGTCTTTATTGCCAACTCGTCCATATTCCCAACTTGTTCATTTTGCCAACTCATCCACATTTCCAACTCGTCCATATTCTTAACTTGTCCACGTTGACAACTCGTCCGTATTACCAAGTCGTCTTCATTGCCCACTCGTCCGTGTTCCCAACTTGTTCATGCCAACTCATCCACATTCCCAACTCGTCCATATTCACAACTCGTCCATAATACCAACTTGTCCGTATTACCAACTCGTCTTCATTGCCAACTCGTCCATAATACGAACTCGTCCACATTGCCCCCTTGTCCATGTTCTCAACTTGTCAATTTTACCAACTCATTCATATTGCCAACTCATCCACATTTCCAACTCGTCCATATTCCCAACTCGACGATACACCCAACTTGTCTACAATACCAACTTGTCCTTATTATCAGCTCGTCTTTATTGCCAAATCTTCCATATCACCAACTCGTCCGTATTACCAAGTCGTCTTCATTGCCAACTTATCCGTATTACCAACTCGTCTTCACTGCCAACTCGTCCATAATGCGAACTCGTCCATAGTGCCCACTTGTCCATTTTCCCAACTTGTCAATTTTACCAACTCATCCACATTGCCAATTCATCCCCATTTCCAACTCGTCCATATTCCCAACTCGACGATACACCCAACTCGTCTACAATACCAACTTGTCCTTTTTATCAGCTCGTCTTTATTGCGAAATCTTCCATATCTACAACTCGTCCGTATTACCAAGTCGTCTTCATTGCCAACTCGTCCATATTCTCAACTCGTCCACATTGCCCACTCGTCCGTGTTCCCAACTTGTTTATTTTGCCAACTCATCCACATTTCCAACTCGTCCACATTGCCCACTCGTCCGTATTCCCAACTTGTTTACTTTGCCCACTCATCCACATTCCCAACTCGTCCATATTCCCAACTCGTCCATATTCCCAACTCGTCCACATTTCCAACTCGTCCATTTTACCAACTCATCCATATTACCAATGAAGATACATTCCCAACTTATCTACATTGTCAAGTCGTCCATATTCTCAACTCGGCCACATTTCCCACCCCGTCGACATGCAAGCGGAAGGACTAAGTTTCTTCTTGTAAAATACCATTTAATTTACCATAACTCATGCCATTTTCCTTGGAATTATTTTTTTGATGGACTTATATATTCATATTTATAATAATCTACCATAAATTTACATATTTGAATGACGTTTAAATTAGTTTTACTATTTTTTTTCTGCTTTGATTTAGATTTAGTAAAACTCGCCTATAGAAATAATCTATTCTTGAATGACGGTCAGTTTTTCTAGTCTTTCGAGCACCACAGTCCAACTCACACTTGACCGGCTTTTTTCTCCACATTTTTAACAGGTATGCGAAATAAGTTTCCATATCAACATTTAAAAAAAAAAAACAACCTGGCAATTTAGAGCATTGACATAATAGCCCCCAATAAAAAAGACATTAAAAGTTGTCAGAATATGGCTACTGTCATTCATTGTCAACAAACTGTAAAATTATTTTTGCATATTTGTACATGTTTTAAGTGTTGCGGATATTATGTTGCCGACTCAAAAATAATATTTCATCATGCTGAACAACTTACTACAGGTTTGTGAGCAAATCATGCTTATTATTATTTGGTCATCTTATGTCAAAATAGGGATCACAGGTCACGTGGTCAAAGTCACGTGGTTAGCGCACAGTAGTTTTTTCAAATCCATTTTTCAGTACCTTTTCAGGAAAAAATTAAAATTCCAAGAGTTTTATGCACCTCTCCAGCATGAGACGAATCTAATGACATATCATTTATCAAAATCGGACCATAACTGTAGATCTGATGGGATGTACAAAAATCGGCCTCGCGTAATATATATATAGATACCTTTTCTAGCATTTTTTCCTGCTATAACTGATAGAAGTTACTGATATATGTGACAGACAGACAGAGTCCTCACTCATATCATAAGAAGGCTTGAATTTACTCAAAGAGCAATGGAGAGTCTTTACGTGATTGAATCAGAAATAACTCCGCAATAGAATCTATATTGTATAACTCCGACAAAAAAGGTATATATATTACATACTACTACATATTTGCGGTGTTAGGGTGGAGATACTCGGACCGTGGAGACCGGACGCCCACAGGCTGTATAGCCAAATTAAAAAAACCGGCCAAGGGCGAGTCGGACTCGCGCACCGAGGGTTCCGTACAAACACTTTCCATCCCTAAGTGGTTAAGTTAAGTTTGCACCTGGTATGTATAGCGACCCATATAAATTAGGTGCAAAGTTAGGTATTAAAAAAACTACTTACTAGATCTCGTTCAAAACAATTTTCGTTGGTAGTTTTTAAGGTTCCGTACCCAAAGGGTAAAAACGGGACCCTATTACTGAGACTTCGCTGTCCGTCCGTCCGTCCGTCCGTCCGTCCGTCCGTCCGTCCGTCCGTCCGTCTGTCACCAGGCTGTATCTCAAGAACGGCGATAGCTAGACAGTTGAAATTTTCACAGATGATGTATTTCTATTGCCGCTATAACAACAAATAATAAAAATAAAATAAAATAAATATTTAAGGGGGGCTCCCATACAACAAACTTGTTATAGATTATTTATATGTATAGGTACGGAACCCTTCATGCGCGAGTCGGACTCGCACTTGCCCAATTTTTATAGTAATGTACATCATATGTTTTTTTTAGATTTTTCATTTTCTTATTTTAGAAGTTAGAGGGGGGGACCAACTTTTTTCCACTTTGGAAGCGTCTGTCACGCAAACTATTCGGTTTAGAAAAAAAATATTTTAGAAACCTCGATATCATTTTTAAAGACCTATCCATAGATACCCCACACGTATGTGTTTGATGAAAAAAAAAATTTTGAGTTTCAGTTCTAAGTATGGGGAGCCCCCAATATTTATTATTATTTTTTTATTTTTGCATCAAAATCTTAATGCGGTTCACAGAATACACCTACCTACCAAGTTTCAACAGTATAGCTTGTATAGTTTCGGAAAAAAATGGCTGTGACATACGGACGGACAGACAGACTGACAGACAGACATGACGAATCTATAAGGGTTCCGTTTTTTGCCATTTGGCTACGGAACCCTAAAAACTGTCGGGATGTTATTCGGACCACAGAGCCGGCTCATTTCTCGGCCAAAGGATTATCTAGGCTATTCAGCGGGGGAATACTGCCGCCATCATGGGCACCCTGCCGCCGTGATCTTAAGGACATCAGATTTGGTGAGGTTCTCTTAGAATAGTTTAAGTTGGTTACTGTTGTTTGCTACTTGTTTATCGTTTAATAAAGTTTAATTGTACTCATCTAAAAAATCTTATCAGACCTAATGTGGCAATAGTTTGCAGGCATTATGTTCTAATTTTTGTTGTGTTGCAACACTGTTAGGATATACTTACCCGATAAGTACACCTCAAGGTTCCACAAGTGGAACATTGACTAGAGCAAATAATATTATCGCCCATTATAAAAGTTCGCAATACTTGTAGTAGGTAAGTGTTATTTATAATACAAGTTCGATGAACTACATTGAATGTTGTTTTACAGGGGCCTAGATCGAGATCGGATAATATAGCTTTCTGCAATAGTTACTTACGGATTATTTCATGCAACGGGTACCTACCTACACTCCGTAAGCTCCCAGATTAAGTGTTGGTAAAAACTCAAGTCCTTGGAATCTCCATTTCTAAGACTCGACTTGAGTCTTCTATAGAGACTCGAGTCTTCTGTAGAGATTATACAGTGTTTTGTTACGCTAGGGCCTTATCACACTTGCGATTTACGAGCGAGTTTTCTATACAAATAAGCGTCGCGGCGAACTCGCTGCGTGATCGCCTTCATACAAATTTCGCTCGCAAATCGCAAGTGTGATTAAGGCCCTAAGCACAGTGTGCCCTAAGGCTTTTGTAACAACTAAGTTATTAATAGAACTTAACTGGATTTATATGAATTATATTTTTTGGGTGAAAACTGAGAGGTTCTTAATCTGGATCGCGTAAGAGCGAGCGAGATATATGCATAAAAAGCAAATTGCATTCTGACAGCTCACGCACTGCATTATGAAATACATAATCATTAACGCTCAGAAATTTATTAATATCGAAACATAACGGTTTGATGATGTGAGTGTAATAGCTAGATGGGTTTTAGTAAACAATTTGAGCTCATGTATATGAAAACATACGACGTAGACGTACCTAAAGTTATTTTTAGGGTTCCGTACCCAATCGAAACTTTCACAGATGATGTATTTTAGTTGCCGCTATAACAACAAATACTAAAAAACAGAACAATATAAATATTAAAGGGGGCTCTTTCCCTTACAACAAACGTGATCGGTTGCGTTAACTTTGCGCCTCATTTCTATCGCCTTACATACCAGGTGCAAACTTAACACGGCCAGTTAAGATGGGATAAGTATTTGCACGAAACCCTCGGTGCGCGAGTCAGACTCGCACTTGGCCGGTTTTTCATATATCACTGTGCAGAGTCGGTCAAGAATATATCCACCGAATCTCCTGCCTGTAATGGCCGTAAAAATAGGTGACTAGGTGTTTATTTACCTATGTAGGTAATCTTCATTAAGTAGGTACACAAAATTATTAATCCCTAGCGTACTAAAGGCGGACTTAATGTATGGCATTCCGAGAAATGGAGATAAATTGTGGGCAGTGCCAGGGCCGTCTTAAACTAGGCTGGGGCCCTAGGGCACACAAGAATTTGGGGCCCTTTTGGAAAGTAAAAAAAGCGAATTATAATAACATTTTTTTACTAAGTAAGTATGACCATTTATTGTGTGAGAGAAATTGTCGGTCCTTTGGGCCCCCTGAGAATGGGGGCCCTGGGCACGGGCCCCGTGTGCCCTTATGGTGAAGACGGTATTGGGCAGTGCAACTAACCCTTCCGAGTGCCAAAGAAAGCCAATCACGTCGATGGAAAATTGTGCCTCTGACGACAACGTCGCCTAATGACGTCTAATTTTAAATGATGAAAAGCTTTGAAATTGTATTGTATTTGGTTGGCCATTTGTACCTTTGTATATTGTTTAATTGTTTAATTGTTTATTAATCACACAAAAAATTGTAACATTACAGGATAAACCTAAGTCATTACAAGTTCCTTAACTACTACTACTACTATATCTTATAAACTATATTACATCATCATTACATACGAGTATTAACATTAACTATATTACTACTAATTATAAATTGAGTTACCTATAACATTGTAGAACCTTAAATAATTATTAAATCATTTATGTATATTATTATTAGTGACAGATCATTGAATTAATTAGTTAATTATTAGTAAGACTCTCGCACAATTTTAAGCATTCTCTTTCAACTATCGTGCATCCATCCGCAAACAAATCGCAGGAGAATTCCACCACATCCAGCCTGTTAAGGGCGTGTAGAGCGCGGCACACGGGAGAGTTGCGGCGCGAGACCGTGCGCGCGGTGGGCACGGCAAAGAGACGCAGTCGGTTCGCACGGAACTGCGTGCGCCCGTCCGGGACAAACAGGCGACACGCCTCTCCAACTAGGACAGGGCAATCGAGGCGGCCACGTAAAATGTGGAGGACGGTCATTATTTGACAAAACAGTTTACGTGTTGCGAGGGAGTTATAGCCAAGAATGCCCTGCAGGTAGGCGGTAGGGTACAAAAATGGGTAATAACCGCCTAATTTAGGTACTAAAAAGGAAGCGCAGGAAGCGTTTTTGAACTTTACCCACCATTAACACATAGGTCGATTCATGTGAATTCCATACGCACGCACTAGCCTCTAGTTTTGATCGCACAAGAGCAGAGTAGAGTAATTTGATGGCTCCTATATGCGTGAAATCTTTGCAATTACGGATAACAAAACCCAAACGTTTAAACCCTTCCACTGCTAGTGCGCGCATGTGATCGTGGAACGTGAGGCTAGGATCGAAAACCACCCCCAGATCCTTCATAGACTGAGTGCGGGAGAGAGCCTGTTTATCAATCTCATATTGCGCAAGTATGGGTCGCCTAGATCGCGTGAAACTCATAACGTAGCATTTAGATAGAGACGATTTTCAATACTCCATCGGTGAATTTCGTCTAGATTGCACTGCATTCCAAGGCAATCCGATGGGTTCCTGATATCCACCACTAACTTGAGATCATCTGCATACATCAAGGGTTTTCCTACTTTAAGATAATCAGTCAAATCATTAACCATTATCGTGAATAGGAAAGGTCCAAGGAGCGATCCCTGACTTACACCAGATTTTGTGTGGTACATATCTGAGTCATAGCATCCAAGGCGAACGAACTGTCTGCGATCCCCCAAGTAACTGGCGAACAACCGTAGAAGTGATGGCGAAAAGCCTACAAGGGAGAGCTTTCGAAGTAGTATATCGTTATCGACTTGGTCAAAAGCTTTCATGAAATCTAGATATACTACATCGACCTGGTACCCCTCATCGAGTCTTTTCGCAATATGATCCACAAGTGAAAGGAGATTGGTATTTACAGAGCGGCCTCTTCTAAATCCGTGCTGCGCATCATCTAGATAAGGCTCGACTTGTTTATAAATTTTTGCATGCAGCACACTCTCAAATACCTTTGCGAAAGAGCTTAAAACAGCTATAGGACGATGGTTTTCGGCTTTCGTTTTTTCCCCTGACTTCAATATTGGTGTCACTCTTGAAATTTTCCAGCGATCAGGATAGGTACCGGTTTTTAAGGCAAGATTAAAAATGTGTGCCAAAGGAGACGAAAGCTCCGTTTTAAAGGCCTTAATTACGTAAGGGGGTACGTTATCGGGACCAATAGCGCTATTTGGTTTTAACTTGCCAATGCCAAATTTAGCATCCTGATCAGTAAAGCCTGAGATGTTTATCAGGCGGCTGTTGGCAACAGTATCCACCCTCTATCCACCTCATCGATACTTAGCTGTGGCGTATGTGAGAGGAAAACACTACTGAAGTATTAAAATACTTAAACGGGTTTACTCACGTCGTAGAAGTCGAATAACGCTCGACATGTTTCGAATCGGTACGCGATTCATCATCAGGATTACTGAAGTAGTCTGCAAAAGCCCCCGCAGCCGCTCTTACACTAAATTTTTCATCGCCGTACGTAACATTGGGTTCGAAACCTCCCTTATTTCGCAGATTTGAAATATGGTTCCAGAAAGCCTTAGGATTCGTTTCAAGGTGTTGCTGGATTCTATGAATATATTCGCCGTAGGTTGACGCGACTCTACGTTTCAGATCAGCTCTGAGTTTACTATATGAGCAGTAAACGTCGCGGTTGCCGGTGACTTTCCACTCCTTATGCAAGGCACCCTTTACTTTCAGGTCACTTATGATGTCCGCAGAATACCATATCGGATACCTTCTTACCGTATTCTGGCTACGGTTCTTTTTAGGAACACTTGAATCAAAGCAAGCGTAAAGCAAGTCGTACAGTCGTTCGACAGCTTTATTCACACAATGTTCAGCTAGCACAGGACTCCAGTCTACATTAGAAATGAGGTCATAAAGCAAAGAAAAGTCAGCCTTACCAAAGTTCCAATCGGTAGCAGGAATTATATTACTAGGCTCGAGCGGCGCAACACTCTCGGGCTGGTTAAAAGTAATAGTGATGTCTAAGGGCGGGTGGTATACGTCCATGCGCTCAACTATATAGGCCTTCGCATGCCTTGAAAACTTTTACTGCACTCACGCATTCAGGTATCAACACAACATCGAGTTTACTGCCCTTTTCATTTGTAATATCATTGTATTCAGATAATCCACAATACGTTAAGAAATAATTATAATAATTGTTTATATTCACACTTGCACTATTTAGGTTTAAATCGCCTAATATTAAGAAGGTATTGTTTTGAATAACATCAGAATTATTTTCAACTTTACAAAACCATGTCATATAGTCAGAATCAAAAGAACTAGGTTTAAGGTACACCACGCAAACATTATACACAAGACCGTTTTGAGTAACCGAGGCCCAAAGGTCTTCACCACAAGTAGTCTCCAAATCATGGCGTCGATTGAGAATGATGCCCGGTCTCGCCGCTAGTAGCACTCCACCTCCTCTTGACCCCCGGTCACGTCTGAGAATGCTCCACCCATGCGGAAGAACTTCAGCATCGCTAAACGATGAGTCAAGGTTAGTTTCGGTGATTGCTATGAGGTCCACCTGCAATTGCGTCGCATTTTGCCGCCAGCTTTCAAGTTTTGTCCTCAAACCCCGTACGTTCTGGTAAACTACATGTAGCGAAAATAAAAAGTCTTTTTTATTGTGTTGTTTATTGTGTTGGGACGACGTCACCTTTGTGGTTCGTTCTCCGACCGGGGGCGTGGTGACGACGAGCCCGTTGTGCGCGCCCGGCGGTTCGCTGAAACCACTCACTGACTTGAGTACCAAGAGGCCAAGTTTCCGCAGACAGGAAAAGTTCGAAGTAGCTCTCTGGCACAGTAAGAATGAATGACGCATAGTTTTCGTGCCGCAACTTCAATTTTTCAACTTTGAATTTTGTCGCTTTGCTTATTTCTTCCATATAGTTCCTTAACAGTTCAGCCGTTGTTTCAGGTTTGAAAAAGCAGGCATGTATACGCCTAGTTGGTTCAATTGACTGTAATGTATGAATTTGTGCCGTTCCCCGAACCATTTGCCGTGGAGGTAGCGGAACTTGTTTAACTGCTATGCGGAGATACATTATACGTTGACGTTCGGATGTCGGTTGTGTCAATGCGCGGGTCGGTTTGAGAATGAGATGAAGAGGGCGCGGATGGGACGGACTCGAAAGTGGACTCCGTTTGTGTAGCGAATGAGAGTGGTGCTGGCACACTGGTAGCTACAGGCTGATGCTCAGGGACTGGACTCCATACGTTTACCATTGTAGGCTGCAGGTTTTGAGTTTCAGCTTTATTTGTAGTTTGTCTCAATTTTTCAAAACTGGACTCGAGCGCAAGAAGTTTCTTAGTGATTGTCTCAATATTCGAACTCATTTTCGCAGTCTGTGATTGAAGGTGGTCGAGACGGCATTTGTTGTTTTCAGCCTCTGAGCGTAATAGGTCGCGTTCATCGCATACTATTTCCATGGTCGACGCAAGCGTGTCCAAGTCCTCGCGCATTGTAGTGTACCTGTTGTTCAAGTCAAGGAATGTTGTTTTAAGTTCCTCCATTGCTTGAGTGAACTTGTCCAGGCGTGAGCCATGTCTTTTGAACTGTCGTTGTATATCATTCCGTAAGGTTCTGAGTTCCGCCATAATTGCTTCATTCGTACAAGCAGCTGCTGCTCCCTGGGGAGGTCGTGAGTCTCCGATATTGCTAGGATGAGATTTAGGCAAGTTTCTTCGTAGTGTAACTTTCTCCGTGGACTGTGCCTTGCCCTCTATCTCTCTATATTCTGTTGCGGAGGTCTCTGAGATAGAATCTAAAGATATTCGGATTGGTGTGTTAGAGTTGTCGTGCTTGGGAGTGTTACATTTACAGCCAGGACAATTCCAGGCGCTTTTTTGATCACCAGACATCGTATAGAAGATTCTTTTTGTATTGGAGCACTCGAGGTCGTATATAAGGCCGCATGCCGAGCACGTTAAGAAGTCTTTGGTTTTTATAAATTGGTTGCATCCTGCACAAGTTGGCTTCATTGTGCTGCCCTCTATTGACGAGTTGCACGCTTGGATGAATCGATTGAGAATCCAATAAAGACTCGTTCAGGTAGTTGTGCCCGTAGTACAGCTATTCGCCGACAGATGGCGCTTTATTCAATGGCGTTTTGGATCACTAAATTATTATTTAATTAATTATGCGGGATGAATTTAAAGTCCTAATTAACAATTTAAGGATTAAAAAGATGATAAGTCATTGTCCAAAAGCTGTGTTTAAATGAAATATAGATGGAAAGTTGGGTAGAGTCCAAAGTCCAATTTTTCTTTTAAATCTCTAACGACTACCATTAGCAAATATGTGACTAAATCCCAATATTTTAGGGGAATTGCAGTTCCAGGAATCACTTCACTAATTAAATAGTCTTATAGTAACGATGAAAGTCAAGTTCTTACTGAGTTTATTCTTATTACACCAAAAATACGTCACCACACATTTTAGAATCACTGTTGGTTAATAATTATTTTTACACTGTAATAACACTGTCACAAACGAGTCAGACTGAGTTACGCATGTAAAGTCTAATTTTAGTTCACATAGACGAATATTCGGTTTTTAAGAATTAATAAACACGGAGCGTTTGTTTTCGTGACGGCTAGCGCCATCTATGTATATATTGTGAAAGTAATAACTAATAAGAACTATTGTAAGTTTTGTATCGTTGGGTGTTCTTACGGTTCCTTGCTTATACGTTCTTGTACTACTCACGGAGCTTATTAAGAACTTATCAAAGTTGGAATCTTATGAAAAACAAGAGTCTCGGATTCAAACGCGTACCAAGAATTTAAAGGTAAACTTTTGTCCCAAGCGAAAGATTGCTGAGCATTGCTCCAGGTATCAAGCAGTCAGGCTTTTTAATAAGTTGCCAACGGAACTAAAAATCCTTACGAACCATCGAATCTTTAATGTGAAACTAAGGTCATATCTGTTGAGAGGGTGTTTCTATAGTTTGGATGAAATTTTTAGTGATTTATAGACATTATAATTAGATTTAAGTGAATTTATTTATTTATTTTTGTATGACTGCTTTTTGTTCTAGACTTAAGTTTTATTTCAAACACAATCCTTGTATTGTTATATGAATAAATGATATCTATCTATCTATATCTATGTTTCTGTTTTAAATCATTTTGAGCTCGGCCCATTCGAATATTTATTTTTACGTACAACTCG
This sequence comes from Apotomis capreana, assembly GCA_947623375.1. Lineage (NCBI taxonomy): Eukaryota > Metazoa > Arthropoda > Insecta > Lepidoptera > Tortricidae > Apotomis > Apotomis capreana. The sequence continues at coordinate 8,513,532 of OX392505.1, read as the reverse complement.
AACAAGAGGCGCTGGCTGCCATCTTTTTTGTTGACATCTTCAACAATGTTAAAGAAATTCCCTATGCTACTTTCATAACCTAGTCAAAATACATTAACGGGTAGTCAAAATAGCCATGATAATATGGTTTTAATAACAAATCAATCATTTATGATTAGTGATTATGCAGTTTTATGAACATGGAGAGAAGATGCTAAAAGGTGGGTTACCTACTGATCCCAATAATATGTAGAGTACTACTGATACCAAAGCCTGATTATGTAGACTCCCTGCTTTTCCCATATCGTAGTAATGTAATTGGTCTCTACCTATATTTTATATTTTTTTGCGAAGAAATGAAATAAGCTGGTATATAATGTTTAATAAAAATTGCAAAGCGCCTATTAAGAACTTACAAAGGAGACGCAATTATAGAATGCATAGTTTTGCTCATCAGTCTTGGCTAGGCGCATGTTTAAATCATGAACCTGATGTAGTAGTATTTTCCATGGTTTATGAAAACAAGGTATGCTATTCGGAAATGATCGGTACTCGGTAAGTCTCTAGGCGTCTTGACATGCAATAAGACTTAATTATTTTAATTCCACAGATATGTATAGTCTCTATTGTATTACAATCACACTGATGTACTATGGGCTGCACAAATGCATGGCCCATTTATCAATGAATTCATTAATATATGAGCCATGCAGTTCTGAAGCTCATTGTACTTGCTGACGTCATCAGGGTGGCAGACAGCTTTCGGTGCACAGATTACGGTACATTTATAATCAAATTGCGAGACTTGGCTATAAAATACAGGGACTCCTCATGGCCTAACTGAACGTTCGTACAGTACAGCGCATATAACGTAGTCTAGCCTGAAAACGGGACAATTGGCGTCCCTCGCGTAGCCTTTGCGGGACGCATACTCTAGGGCGCCAGACCAGAAATGAGTAGGACGATTGGCAACCCTAATACTAGGACATGACTCGTTAGTTCAGCCTCCGTCAGTTTGCTGTCATAACATAAATATCGAAAGACCGAGCTACGCTAAGCAGCAAACGTTCATACGTACTTCTTATTATAATTTATCGAATTTAAATCATCCAGTATGGCCTATTTCTTTGATATGTATTTAAAATAGCGGACTGATAGCGGTTGAAACGCCTGTAGGAACCAGTGATCCTGAATCACAAATACCTATGTACCTAGGTATGTAAAGTTTACATTGTAAACACTTTATTGTTAAAATTATATTATTTGAAATAGTTGTCTATAATAATACGTTTTATAAATAATATAACAGTTGAAATTAAATAACCATTATTGGAACAGCACGTAACTTTCACCTAAGTAGGTACATACATGCTAGTAATGTACGCCCGCCGCGGCTTCGCACGGGTGCAATGCTGATAAACTATGCATGTATTATACATATTATAAACCTTCCTCTTGAATCACTACCTATAAAAAAAACCGCATCAAAATCCGTTGCGTAGATTTAAAGATCTACATACATAGGGACAGCGACTTTGTTTTATACTATGTTGTAGTGATAGTGATTTGCCTTCAAGTTCAAACCTGGTTCTAAACTACATGTAACGAATTTTAAGACTACCATAAACCTAAATCTGCGCAGTTAATGTTAAAGTAGGTAATAATCTTGACTAATTAAATTGTTTACGCAGGTGTGTCATCTCATCGGCATCGACTATTTTATGATGACACCCCCTTTAAAAACTACGAGGCGCTTGTTAATAATATTTCAGGTTGAGCTGACCTCATTTCGTTGTCAAATAATTAATTTAAATAAAAGAATTGAAACGGATTATCGCGTATATTAATTATTTGAGCCTCGGTGACGTTTCGGCAACTACTTTCATTTAATTAAATCAGTGGCAGTCGCGAAAATCTAATAATTTTTTTTTTGTTGCCATGCAAAATCCACTTTTTTGGTACTTAAATTCTAAATTCGACAATAATTATAAATTTAACCCTGAATCCACGGTGGAACTACTTACGCCAAACTCATCAAAGGACGTTATAAATACTGTAAGAATATTTCGAGTATCGAGATCTAGATATTTCGAAACTGATATGTGGCAGAAAACATTCGTGATTACAGCCTGCTGCGATTTTCTTTCGCTTAGGTACCGTCTTTGATTGAAAATGCGTGGTGATTATGGATGAAGGTTCAAACTATAATGGTTTTCAGCAGACATTGCCTTGTCGCCGAGTCAATACCGTGACAGATATTAATGTAGGAATATTAATATACCATTAGTTTCGCTCGTGAAAATACGATACGACATTGACCGAATTGACATATTTGTATGCGCATTTATGCAGGTGTCAGTATGCGTTACGTCAGAGTAAGTATTCTTGGAATAATACCTATTGTATACCTATGCTGCTTAGATAGTACGAGAGAGAATAGTACGTCTTTGTATCGGTATTTTGTAGGTCTTATAAATAGGCTTAATATGGGAGTGCTATATAAATAGGCTGATACAGTCACGTTTCCTTTAAATTCAATTGTCTTGGAGTACCAACGTATATAATTCAGTCAGGTCTTGAGATGAATGCCGAATAAATTGTATGCAGCAAAAGCAACCATAATGTTGAAAAGTAGAGTGTGCCGTTCTGAACGTTATTTCTAGCGTGTGCTCCCGTTACTCATTTTCTATACAAAAGCAGTACCGGAACCGGGAATTCCCGGTTCTCGCCATACACAATCAGAACCGGGAGCATGTCCTAGTTCTTTTCCCGTACAAATCGGAAACATCTGTAGTCATAAAATGGACATACTTTGCCTGTATATTTACATTTATTATACATCATGGACGATGTAGACTAAGACATTAACTAACCTCACCTCGAAACGACATGTCTTGTTATGGCTCGCTATTACGACACTCACTAGCTAAAACGGGGCTACGCTTACGTTCAAATGGCAGAAGCTAAGTAAATAGTCTGTCTAATTTTGTTTCTAAACCGGCACCCTATGACGGTTATAAGGGCCACCTGTAATGGTTGTGTTTATCGTGCAATAGAAAAATGATAGCATCTGACGCTCTCTGTTCGTGCCGGAAAGTGACAGATGCTATATCGCGTATATGTACTTATTGAACGATAAACCGACTATCATAGGAACGCTGGTATTATTTAGTAAGACCTCGATAGAAGGTCATTCGGGATAACATAAAAATAAAAAAATATTGAGGCGCTCGTGTCCCGACTGATTTGAAATAGCTGAAGCAAGACATCAGGGGCTTATGATGGTTGCGTTAGGGTGCGTCTCCACTGAAGACTGACAAAAGAGAAGCGGAATTCAGATACAGATTTCAACTGAGGTGATTGGTCGATTCCGCACGTCTCCACTCCGCTCCAGTGGAGACGCACCCTAAATCACGTGATAGATACTTAAGTGACAAAACATCTGTCACACACTCGCAGCTTGTCAAAACGTGACGGATGCTTTATTGTCACTTATTTATCGCGTGATTTTTATCCTGTTGCTTTTAAGCAACCATCATAGGCCCACAGGAGCATACCAAATCCTAGCGGGAAATATTTTTGTTACAATAAAATATGTAACTATTTAAAACTATTAGGTTTATAAGGTCGCTTCGTTGGCTAAGGCGAACAAAGGTAATTAAACCCCGTTTTTAGCGCAAATGGGTTAAAATTATGCCAAACCATTTTTACATGTCCGGCTACGCCTGCAGCAATATTATCGAAATCGGTCCAGCCGTAGCCGGTAAGACAAACTTCCAAAAAACTTAGTAGTTCACTAAGATTTTGGTTTTATAATGCCTAAGATTCATTTTATTCTTATAAATAAGCCAATGGAATTCGGGTTGTATCGACACTTGCATTGATATAATTATAACATTATTCAAATGTTTCAGAACATATCGGTTATCTCTCTCACACGACAATTGCATAAACACTGTTCGTGTTTTGTTATAATTTGCAACCTAATGACGTATGATTGCGTGACCGCGACCATAATCATCCCGGCTAAAGTGACATTAATTATCTAAGCTAAATCCTGACCCACAGGCCAAAGCGTAAACAATGTTAACTCGACCTCGCTGAGAGTTTATAAACTTCATATTCTTTATTAAATAAAATACGTCAATTTTAAAATAAAACAAAACATACAAATCATCTTAAAACTAACAAGTCATATTAAGACCAGTGTTGCCAACTCAGATATTGACAAGTAGCTAAGTAAATCAAGTGTAAAATATCACTAGATGTCTAAAATTTCCCAAATAAAAAATCCTAATATAAAATATAAATGCATATTCAAAATAAGATATCTACTTACTTAAGTCCGTTTTTGCAGTCATTTGACAAAACAAAAATTACAAACAATGGTCCTTTGCAGTTTGCAGCATGCTTTACGATTCACTCACTCCAATGTAAGTAGGTAAGGAAAAGTATATGTCACAATAGTGAAGTGTTGTAAGTCAATAAGGCCAGACTCACACACACACACACGCACGCACGCACGCACGCACGAACGTACCCACGCACGCACGCACGCACGCACGCACGCACGCACGCACACACACACACACACACACACACACACATACACAAGCGGAATTCCTATAGATTTTGAGAATTCCTCTCGCATAAACATATTGGGTATCTAAAAAATATTACTTACTTATAGATGCTTGTTTTAATAATCACTTTTTCATAAAAAAAATAACCGACTTCTATGAGCAAACATACAATAACACTTTAAGTATATGATTTTCTCATGGATGTCTGTCAGAATTAGACCAAATAGGCACGGGAAGCACCAGCTTTCAAATAAAAAAAAAATCATAAAAATCGGTTCACCCATCTGCAGTCGAAAGTTTTGAGGTAACAAACATAAAAAAAAGTCGAATTGAAAACCCTCCTCCGTTTTTGAAGTCGGTTAAAAGGTCACTATAAATCACCAAATACTTTAAATCGAAAAATAAATAACTAGATCTAAGTAGTGTCAAAATCACCAAGTTGGCAACACTGATTAAGACCAAACTAGGATACCTAATCGACCGGCAATTCGCGCATCCTTTAACAGGCAATGGTGGGGTGCGAGGTCAATTCAGATCACGAGAAATACATTATCTCTGTCACATGACGTCTCTGTTTGACAGAGCTATTTGTGTTCCTATGACCCGGTTGCGTATTTGTGAAGACTGTTAAGTTATCTGACTTATCTGTGACCCGAATGCCCTTGATTCCTGACAGGAGATATTATTCAATAAAGAGATTGTACTGGACAAAAATTGCAGGATCATTTTGAGATTAGCTGGTAGAACGTTGATCGAATCAATTGAACATGGCCACGATGTTGTTAGATATTCTGCCAACTTGTGTGGATCTGATTGAGGTTCAATTTATTTATTTATACAAGAAAATTATAATGCTTAAATAGGTACATATAAGGGCCACGTAATTGTTCATGCCAATTTTAAATTACTTAAAGCATGGCCTTAAATTAGGGGAAAATATTAATTTGGGATTTAAAATTACGTAGTTTTTTTTTAAATTTACTATTGTAATGTTTCCTTTCACTAGTTTCACTGTTATTTAGAATTTTTTTTTTGTAAGATCTGTAAAATTTAAGTGGCCCTTAATTTCTTATGAGCAGATTGTTATCCAAGCCAAGGGATGGAAATAACTAACTTTTAGGACGAGAGAATTTAGATTAAATAATCGAGTCTTAAACTAGTGGCTTTCATCCGAGTTAAACGCTCTACTTTTTATTTCTAATAGAATCTGAGGAAAGTGATTTCAATTCGCAAAGTTGAGTATTATTTTTCAAACTAGTAGATACTACTTTCAGAACATAGGACATGACTAATGTATAATGTTTTGTATGATGTAGGTATGTAACCAGACCATTGTTATTATCAACAAATATATTTGGAAGAACATCGGTTGAAAAACAATGCCTCATTGAATGAGCGCCCAGGAATTATGCGACCATGAAATGTAACGTAAAAAAGGCGTCATAGTTATGCCGTTATGCGCGATTCTTTGTCGCGCGACAAATAATGCTACCTACCTGCCACCTCCTTGTGAGGTAGGCAGAGGTGTGTGAGGTGAGTCGTGCCTGCGCGTGCGACAAGCAAAGTCGCAGCAAGTTAATGCTAGACCTATGCACTGCGAAGTGCGACATTGAATCCATCTTCCGACCGCTTTGCGTGTCACTAGACATGTCATGTGGTCTCTTGCAATCTTGTTTCTGAAATGGGAAAACAATTTACGCAAATCTATTAGCGAAACGGTTTTTTTTTTAAATATCACTACTTATATTGATTTGAGCCTAATTGTATCCTACTAGGTCGTCGTCGTATTGTTTGTAAAATAATTGAGAGTGCATTGCCATATTATCTTTTTTATAAATAAATATAATTAGTATTTTATTTTTATTATTTAGTAACAACTGTAATATATTATTAAATTCTAACACTTCAGAAAAACAGGAAAATTTACTTTAAAAAAACACCCAACTACTTACATTACGTATGTGAAATAACTAAACATTACTTGGTCGCCAATCATAAATAAACCTTGTTCTAAAGCCGTTACGTTCAAATCTCAACAGCCGCTAATAATTGTACCTAATCGTTAGGTAATGTGATTTAAAGTCATGGCACGTAGTGTGTTGGTTATGTCGCTAACGAACACGGTCATTGCTGAAATGTGTGATCCGACTGAGCTTGGAGATGTTTGACCTTAGAGATATTGTTTCACTGAATAAAGTACTTTAGCATTTCTTATTAAAGCCTTTGCAGACTTGTGAGGTGGAATTGGAAACCGCACTCGATGGTACAGGGCGGGTAAGATGCAACACAAGCAATTATTTAGGGTTCCGTATTCAAAGAATAAAAACGGGACCCTATTACTAAGCCTCCGCTGTTCGTCAGTCTGTCTGTCTGTCCGTATGTCAGCAGGCTGTACCTCATGAAGTTTTTTTTACAGATGATGTATTTCTGTTGCCTGTTATAGCGGCAAATACTAAAGAAACAGAATGAAATAAATATTTAAGAGGGTTCCAATACAACAAACGTGACTTAACGTTAACTTTGCACCTCATTTGTATCCGGTGCCATACACACCTGGTGCAAACTTAACTTAATCCGGCCAGTTAAGATGGGATAAGTATTTGAACGGAACCCTTGGTGCGCGAGTCAGACTCGCACTTGGCCGGTTTTATAGGCTCCGTCGGGAGCCTACCACAGAATAGATAATTCTTAATATAGAGGAAGGGGTCCGCAAATTCGTCGCGTTACCCTTATTATTTCTTACTCTTATCGGGTAAAAAGTATCCTATAACCATCGTCGAATGTCCAGCTATCCCTGTGTCGCATCCCGGGTGCATCGGTGTAATATAATTACGAATTTACTTTCTCCTCTTCTTTCACAATATAATAACATAATTATTGTATACGTAGGTAATAATAATAATACTCTGCAATACCACTATGTGTCTAATATCCGAGAATTGGACGGCATACTAAGTTGTCTGCGTGTTTTGGTTTTTTAGATTGTTATGAATATTTTTATTCCGCATTGAATGTTATTTCAATATATTATAGTTTAGATGTATTGGTTTTGTTCTTAGGTTGCACGTGTGAGACACAGTTAATGAGTATACAGACATTTTATATAAAAATAAATGACGTTCACCTTCAACCTAGATAAGTAAATAGGTACTTAATTTATACATAGATATTAAATAGACGTGCGTATGTTACAGAAATACATGCAACATGATTGCATGCTAAATGAGTATTTAATTAATGTATCATGTCACTAATTATACACCAAGTATCATTTGATTGCATACGATTAACCATTAAACTAAAAATATTTAAACAAGAAGCCCTGAAACCATCGTCAATAGGTTTCGTCAAACTAACTTTTGACTAATTATTATACATGTTCTTAGATACATCTTTTGAAATTCATCTTTCCCAATGTACTATTGACTTGTGGAAACAGCGTGCTTAGTTGTTGGTAAAAATTGCCGCAACACACGGCATTTTTGTTTGCAAATTTTCTTGAAACAATAGCTCGAATGTGGTCTGAATAATAGAACGATAACGCGCACATTGTAGAAATTTCAGCCTGAATTTATAATTTGTATTGTACTCTGGAGTAGTCAGAAAACTAAAACGTTAACCGAGTTTATGATACAGAGAGCTGAACGAAAGATGGTCAAGCCAATAAATATTGTACCCACCACCTATTCATCTCGTAGTCGTAATATGATTATTTGATAAGATGCTAAAACAGGCATAGAAAAGGTTTACCACAGTTTTGCTTGTTTGATTGCTATTACAAATCAATTGATTCTGCCCGTGCGAACCCCAATCGCGCTCGTATACCCATACAGTCTTTACAAAAAAGAATATAAATTAAAAAGTGGCAATACTCCCATGTCCTCCCTTTCTAATCAATCTAAGAAAACGGGGACGACACTACAGTATTGACACTTTTAATTTGTACTCTTTTTTGTCAGACTCTACATGACAAATGTACCTATTTGCGCCCCCCAAGTCATCTTATGCTTACACCTACAATATTCTGAGCCTACAATGACCGTGGTGACTTGGTGGGCTCCACTGCGCGTGCTGTGACCGGATATTTACCAACAAGCTGGGTTTTGCGAGTCATATCTGCGCCCATCGTCGTAGGAGAACTACTTACGAGTCCTACTACTTGAAATCTGTCATTGAACCCGATGAAGAGGACATCATCATCATATTTGCCCCATAGACTAACCTGACCAATGCTGGTAGTCGCATTCATAATTCGTCAGTTTGATTTAAGCCTTATGACAAAAAGATAAGTAGGAAAGTCGCCTGTTTATCGGTTTTCTACCGGATACACTTTGGTGAGTGTGCACTAGGACTGCATGAATTAATTCCACCGTCCCCGTTCAGACAATACAGTACTCGGCGCGGACTTGGATTCCACCCTAATATTGTCGATATACCACTGATTCGTACGAAACGCTTTGCGTCTACTTTCCTTATGAGGACAGCTAAGGAAGGAACTCTCTTCCTGCGCACCTGTTTCCTGAATAATATAACTTGGATCTCTTCTAGCCAAGCATGCTCCATCTTAGGCCTTATTGTCACTTAACATCAGGTGCAATCGAGGTTAAATGCATGGCTATTTTGAAAAAAAAAAAAAAACAGATAGTTAACTATTAATTGAAGTTTATGTAACTACTATGTGTCTATGTGTATTTGGACATTGGAACTTGGAACTCAGAAGGCTAAAATTATCTCAACATAGCCCCCGCTCTAATGAGATATTATTATCGATTGCAAATTCGCCTCACCCGTTGTTATTACACTTAATAATATTTATATTTCATTTACTTGCTTCACCAATATAATTTTTTATGCAGATTTTTAATTCACTTTGTACGTAAATGTCGTCGTCAAGTAGATTCACTTACTTGGTCGGACGATGACGTCACTAATTATCCAATAACAACAATGACACCTCAGTTCCTCGTATGTAACGCTTTCATAATGATTATAGCACCTCGACGAGTAATTATTGCATTTTCCGATCTCACCGTATTATGCAAATGGTGCATCGGGAAACGATGGTTCATACGATCATAAATTGTACCTATTTAGTGTCAAATAAATTTCTTCATAACTCAGAGTTCATGCGACTTTCGTGTCTGATATATACCCACGCCGCTATATTTATTTTTGTTGATGTTATACAGAATTTGAATAGCACAACTTTAGTTTAAAACTTCTTACTTTTGCAGGAGCAGTTTAAAGTGTTGCGTCTGATATCATCAAGAGACGGACTCGCCTCCACTGACATGCTGAAAACTTAACATTACGTCGCCTCAATCTAACGTGTTTGTGTATTTTTATAATTGTAAGTTTGTTTATCTGATACGTATGTTAGTTTTAAGATTAAGTAGGTGCATCTATGGACCACAGTTGTATGAAAAAAAATGTTTTTCATTTCACTCTAGCGACAGCGGAAAATATAAAAAAAATACTAGGACTTTTAACTTATAAAATACTAATCTATAAAACCTTACTTTCAACTCAGTTTCACATAATTGACATATCAATTCGATGCAGAGATCGTTACTTGCAATAAAAATCGATTGTATAGATGTCATTACTAGATAAGTGTTGCAATTGACGCAAGTTAGCTCTTCTGACGTAAGACCTAGTTTCAAACCTAACAAGTAAATGGCAAGAAGGATCTGGAAAAACCAGTAGGAAATGTCTGGGTCACTTCCTTTATAAAACGGCAAATATTAAAGGTTGGCAAATAGAAAAGGATTTCTCCTTTTGCGTCATGGTCACTAAGTATGCTGTGTTAAGATTGGAATTCTTGGTATTAGTGAAAGAATTACGCACATCGTATGGCGAGTTGCCGGAAAACCAGCCCGCATTAACCTATATACGAGCATAACTTATTGATTATTGTATTAAGCGGTTTAATACACTCACGTGCAATTGTCAGGAACGGTCCGACATGTTTCGAACTCGTATGGAGCTCTTCATCAGGGACTGCTGCCCGTACACCGCCGCGGAAACTTTGTCACTCAATTATTATATAACTTTATTTGTTAGAGAATTTGTTTAAGTTTGCTTTTGCACTAGAGATGTACGAGGTAGCTGAGCGATGAGAGCTCATTGACCTAGGTCAAAGCTATAACCTACGATGTGAACGGTTTCCACCAAATATTAGCAGCTTAGCGGAGCTGGGTATAATTTAGCAAACGTTGGATCAGCACGCCTTCAGATGTTAACAAATACAAATACATTTATTGAAAAAAAAACATAATGTACAGAGAGGTAACGGTTAAATTCTTTACTTAAAAAACAAATACATTCACAATTGCATAACCTGAACTAGGGTTCCCCCTGTGTTTCAGGCAATAGGAAAGCCTTCTGTTAAGAGGAAATACCACTGCTAATTTTTTCATACAATTCTAGGTTTCGTTCTCGTCTGCTTCCTCCTCCAAAACTTAACCAAACCAATCTTTACGAAATTTTAGGAAGAGAATGGGAAGGAAATGTTCGTGTCGAACAGTTTCGATTTTTGCGTTTCTTATTATGAAATTTGTGCCGCAAACGGCCGCCTATTACACAAATTCTATCCGTGTATTTCTATTGTTTCTCAAAATAATAATAATAATATAACAAGGTGTCTGGGAGGAACTGGAAAGAATTTTGACAAAATATTCTTGACTATATTTTAAGACTTAAATGTCGTATAAAGTTCGCTAGATTCGGTTTAGTTTTCAAGATATTAATAATTTTTATGTATACATTATGTGTAGCTGTAGTTAAGTCTGGGCGTATTTATTGATAAATCTCATAATTTGATCTGCACTCGAAAATATTCTTTACAGAGTTTATTTTATGTTGTTGATTGATGAACAAAATGTATCTAATTTTTTTAATGTCCTCAAGAATAAGGGTCTTATAATCTTTTGGGTGCCTCACGGGCACCCCGTACCTACAATAATTTTCCAACCGAATCTGAAATTCATACAATCCGGTTCAAAATCTTTCATCATTTGAATCACAAGAGTGATTAAATTTTTCAAATGTCCTTTTATTTTGCATCTAAGCTACTTTCTGATCTTGAAAATAAACATAATTTACATAACTATCAGTCAAACGTAAAACGTTATCAGCACCGTATTTCAGCGTTTAATTGCTCAACTTTCACTGTCTCGCAAAACTTTCATCTTGAAAATACGATTCTCGTAACACAAAGCAGTATTAAAACGTGCACTTATTCAAATATTAACTCGGTAGGTAAACATTAAAAATAAGCCTTGGTCTGTTCGTCGTAATCGTTAAATTGATTTCTTTATTAACTTAACTAAAGAACGGATCTCGCGCGCACACCGGTTTCACAAACGCAAATGCTAATTGTGCACGAATTATCGCAAATCTAATGGCAAAATGATACATATGCTTAGGATAGAAAAGGCACTTAGTACATTGTTCTACCAATGTTACGAATTCTTAAACTGAACGAGTAAAGCGAGCCAAATACGACTTTCTATGCGAACGAAAGTGCAAGTTGTCTGTTATCAAAATGATATCAATTATTCTGTGTCTATTTTTTTGAGGACGAACCATTGCTTGCTATGCTCGGTCGGGTTGTTACAGAGTAATCAAATGCATCAATGTAGAGGAAATAGATAGTTAGGTATTTGAATTTGATTGTTTTGCTAAGTTGTAGTCATTTGCCAGAACGGTTCTCACGGATGCCTGCAATGTTATTATTAATGTCATTATCAGCGTTGGAATGTAATCATGATTTAGCAATGTAAGCATTACATTTTAGATTACTTACATCGTTTTTTCTGCGCATAGGATTTTAATTACTAAAAACTGGTCAAGGGTATGTCGGGCCATGCTTAGTGTGGGGTCTCGTATCCGTTACACCCAATAAGTACCCTACACTGCATGTGGAAATAATATTTTATGCAACTGTTGTATATTAGGGATCAAAAATTGGGCAAGTGCGAGTCCGACTCGCGCATGAAGGGTTCCGTACCATAATCTATAACAAGTTTGTTGTATGGGAGCCCCCCTTAAATATTTATTTCATTTTATTTTCAGTATTTTTTGTTATAGCGGCAATAGAAATACATCATCTGTGATAATTTCAACTGTCTAGCTATCACCGTTCTTGAGATACAGCCTGGTGACAGACGGACAGACGGACGGACGGACAGCGAAGTCTCAGTAATAGGGTTCCGTTTTTACCCTTTGGGTACGGAACCCTAAAAAAGGTGAGTGGCGTGGGTGGCGTTACGAGCCGCAGGCGAGTATCGGAAAGGAAGACGCCTAGAGCGTTTCTTGACAGTATTATACATTGCATACAATAGTTGTTCTACGATTAAGGGGCCTGCATTTATTACGTTAAAACAATTGTTGTAATTTTTATGATTATTGATGGTTATGATTATTGATCATTTTGGTTAATTATTTTCGATAGCGTTGGAGCATTGAAGTAGATGGATTGATACTGACGATGACGGGAGATAGAGGATTTATATTGACAGTAGACTGAGTGTTGGTGTAAGGAGTAGACATAAGATAAATATTGGCAGGACGATATTGGTGGGTTTTTGACTGCAGTATTGATGTTGACCAGTGTGTCGAAGGAGTTACTGGGATTCGGAGTTTGTTCAGGCTGTTCAAAAACTTGATTATTGCAGGGATTTTGACGTAGGTCCACGTCATCATAACAGGCGATAGACGTTCACTGCTAGACAGCCTCTCATCCAATTATTGTCGTAGGTCCACCTATTTTCTGATTATTCCGTAATATTTTCCAGTTACTGTAAATGTCCGAGTAGTCTTCATAACATTGACTATGTGTATTCACCAAGTCAATTACATACATCATTTAGTTTCACACATTATTCCAAATCGACGCTTAAGAATCAATACCGTCTAACATTTTTGACGTTTTTCACCTTTTAATGCAGTTAGGTTCAGAAAAAAAACGAATAGAATGCCATAATCGTCTATTTTTTTTTTCTTACTTAGACAATGTTGATTCTTAAGCATCGAAATGTTATCTGCTGAAACAAGGATGAAGGAAAACCAGAATTGTATCTCATTCCCTATAATTACATTGATATTATGCTATTCAATATATCAGTACTAAAAAGGTAGGTAACTTGAAATTACCTTCGTTAAGAGGTAGATGCGGTCTGGTGCGTCATCAATGAACATTTTCATATTTTCGGGTGTAAAAGTCCAAGCTTCCTTGGCTATAAATCCTTCCGATTTTCATAATGTAGGTCAACATAATGCTTTCCCAAAATGAAGCTAAGTACTTTATTTGTTAACTTTCAGGACATGAAGTGAAGCTGTCTGTCTTGTTGTATAGCTGCCGAGATTTTCCTGGCAGCAAATTCTTCGATACTTCTTACACCACGGTGGATATTTCTTCGGGAGTACAATTTTATTGATATAATAACTTTCCTCCATTTTTTCACTTATCTCATAAATATGCTGTAAACTCAAGGTGAAATTCAACTACTTCTAGAAAATTGGATTATTTTCCTGGGAATAGCCCCACTTTTTTTTTTACATACCAACAACTTACATTTTAACAGGATGACTTCTATGGGATCAGTTTGTTGTTGTGAAGAATAAGTACTTACGTATAAACATATATACAATACGTGTATGTGCATTGATACAATTAAATGTAAAATCGGTTTCTAATGGCTCACGCAGCTAACATGGTCACGCCGTGTCTAATGTAAGATATTGTTTCACACGTTTATCGATACTGGTTTTTATTTGCCATTTATCTAGGCTAAGCACGAGTAGGTCGCCTCGAACTTTGATATGCTTTATTTTGTGCTAATATCCAGGGTGATCAATCCAAATGGGTCAGTAGGGAGAAAACGAAAAAAATAAGAGATACTGAAATCTGTTCTTAGGAATCATGGCGTCGATTTTATATGTAATAGAAACTGCATTAAATTCCTGGTTAAAATTCTGTAAGTAATATCATGTCGTATTGTAGCGGTTTTGAGTTTGGCTGGGTTACCTATTTATAAAAAAAAAGTCAGTCAAAAATTGTATGGTTCCCGAGAACAGATTTCCCTTTCAAGACTTGTCCGTACTGTACTGACCTATTTTTATGGATCACCCGGTATAACGACTAATCCTTTTTTTCTATGGTTAGGTAAACGCTTCGGATATTTAAATGCATTGAAAAACAAGCGATATAAAACACCTCTCTAGATCATAACGGCCCAGCCACGACTTTGCGCGACCAGCAGCAGCAGTGAGCGGCGAGCGGCAAACAAAATCATTATCGATGTATGAAGTATCACGAACCGCCGCGCGCGCGCTGCTCTACCGATTTTTGCTGAGCGAATCGCGAAAAAGAAGGAGCAAGTAGAAAAAGAGTATATAGGATGGATACATCTTAGATCTTAGATCTGTTCAGGGAATTAACCAGTTGAGAGATTTATAAAGTAACCGTTAATATAATAGCCTATTCATATTCAAACCGCGAAGCGAACTTTTATTAAATTGATTAAATATAGATTTTTACTAGCCGAAAGAGCGAAGCGTCTTCGTTTCAGCTTGGCCTATAATTATTTCGCCGGATGATTGGATTTCCAGCGATTGTTCTCGCCTAGAAGTCTCGTTTCTCAATCGGTTTTATGAAATTTTGTGTGTAGGTTCGATAAGGAGTACACCGATTTTAATTTGTCGATTTAGTATTTCGATTTTTTTCAAAATGCCAGAGATATGGAGTTTGAAAACCTAAAAACGTATCATAGTCGTATCGAACCAAACTCGCGAGGTCACAGAGCCACTATAAGATTTTCTTTTTATATGTAATCCAGTGACACGTATATGCCATACGATAAATAAACAATACTAACAGAGCCACTAGTGTTAAACAGTGTAGATTAATACAAAGCGAAGAAGGTTAACCCCGTAAGGTAATGCCAATATCTATAAACCTAGAGTAACGAGCATTCAAGAATCGATTGCCGATTAAGTAGGTATGGTTTATAAGTTATGTGCTCTAGTTAGTTTCAAGATGCAATGTCAATCACGATACCACGTACACATGTCAAGGGAATAAAGTGGCTAGGGACGTTATAATACTTTTGTTAATTAACAAAGTATATTCTATTGTATACATAACATCTTTATTTCGCTCGGTCAATATAGTCTAGCGGTGCCGTGCCGTTTGGCACCCATTTCTTTAAAAGAGAAACTGTAACAGTAAACAAGAACTCCTACTTTGAAACTTCAGTAAATTAATTCAGATCATGGGTCAAAAAAATAAAAAACTAGTCATCATTACAGATGAGACGTCCACTTCTGGATCTGGATAAAGGGCAAATTTTTAGTCAGGTCAAATTCTCCACAGCGCCCGGTCGTGCGCCGCCCTCTTCACAGTTCCCACTGCTCCCCGTGGTCCTGATCAGATCTCTGCTCCATCTTGTTGAGAGCCTTACACTTTGCATTGTTACAGTCGTCATATTTTAAAACCTTTATATCCCATAGGAGTCAAAAAATCGTCAGTGAATGTTCGTCACCATAGCGTAATAATCGAACTTACAATTTCAACCGAAAATAAAAATCTATCATCAGCATCATCAATTCATCAAATATATACTTAATATGCAACGATACCGTGGATACTCTGGACGGCCAAAAGTATGTAGCTACGAATGTGTTCTTTCACAACTAAATATTAAAACACGGCTTTCCGCTATTTGTTTGCACCGTGTACTGTCATACTTTGTCCACATAAAGCGAAGAGGAGACGAGAGCCTTGAAAAACTGGTTGTGGTTGGGGGCATCGAAGGCAAGAGAGCCCGTCAGTGATCACGATCCTCAAATTTCCTCGTTACTTGTATACCTAGATTTTTTTGAAACCCCTCAAGATGAGTGTTCTATCTGTGTAAAAAGCACAGCACTACTAATTGCAAAGCTTGTTATACACCGATACTAGCGTGATTTTCTTTAAATTACTTGAACGATACTCGCCAGGTGCGTTATTCAGAGCAAGGTTAGCAAAACTTAGAGCCAGCTTAGTCGGCCCCCGTGGCTTTAAATTCGTTGCCACAAAGACTAGTTTTAAACGACATCGGTTAAAAACCGATATGTGTTTACTTAGAATTATTTCATCTTATATCATAAGAGTTAACGGTTGTTTTTGAATACCAGCACATATGAACACGTTACGGGGCGAGTCACGAACAGAGATGCAATTAAATGCATAAATCATAGTAATAACTAATAACAATCTATTTTTATTGCTTGGACGTCAATTCCACGGAGCTTTGCGATAGTAAAATTTTAGCAATATCTCGAATTTATCCAGGCAATCGGAGGTAAGTATATTAGTTACATGGTTCGCTGAATTTTGAATTTAACGTCTGTCTATAGAATATTCATCTCAGCACCTAAGAAAGAAACTATCATTACGGTAGGTACGGTAATAGCGGCGATATCTCGGATAGACATCAGTGTGAACGTCGAATGAGGCCCTGGTGATTTGTCGGTTGCAGAAATCAAGGACGTCATGGGGCGATGCTGAACCAATGTTGAATAATATTTATTTACTGATGAATTAAGGAAATCCGTGAGTTAAAAGGAAGTTTTATTGACTATTCCGTCGTAGAGTTAAGATGTTAGTATCGTACATCCGTTGAGACTAAACTTGTTTTGAAAGAAATCATGTGGAGCATGCCATCCGAATATTGAATTGATGAAAAATTCGCGCTGAATCGGCGAAAGTGGATATTGCGTATTGCGTCAACGCTTAAAGACCCATTTATCTTGCCATCTGTTTCACGACATGATAGCTGTAAATTGGTGATAAGTAAAGGTTTAAAAACCGCTTCCCTTTCGTGAAAACATCTGCGTCAAAGTCTATATACGTATATGCAGCTAGCATGTTGGTAATAATTGATTCAGTAAGTAGAAATAACCGGCTGTTTTTTTAAATTACCTGGGGTCATGTAATACACTAAATACCAAAGGGCCCTGCTAGAAGGACAAAATCTTCGAACGCGTATTTCTCAAAAAACTATTTATATCTAGGGTGTAGTGAAAAGTTATTTGGAAGGTAGAAATAGATGCTCCATGAATAGTAATTCATTTAGTCTGTAAACTTACAACTAACAAAGGGCCCCGCTGGCACAGAATCATTTTTTTTTTCATTAATTTGCTAAGGTAGACGTTTTAATGTAAATAAATCGACAGGTAGAAATATATACCAACTCGATTATTTAGGACCTAAACCATAATTACATGGGGTCCCGCTGCATATACGTAGGTATATTCAAAGTCTCAGTATAATGTTATTTGACGGTGATTCCGGACTTCTATGAAAAGGTTCTAAAAATTAATTTAAATTACAAATACACAAGAAACACAACGCAAATACAAGCAACAAATAAAAAGGCGAAAAATGTGTCAAAATGTAATTCTAATTTGTGTTATCTGCATTAAACAAACTTAAATG
This sequence comes from Apotomis capreana, assembly GCA_947623375.1. Classification (NCBI taxonomy): domain Eukaryota; kingdom Metazoa; phylum Arthropoda; class Insecta; order Lepidoptera; family Tortricidae; genus Apotomis; species Apotomis capreana. The sequence continues at coordinate 8,495,487 of OX392505.1, read as the reverse complement.
TATTAAGATTACGTGTCGTATTGAAATATACCGGATGCGGCCTGTAACTCAAACAATACCTACATTAAAACATATACTTCTACTCTTATTTAAATAGCTTGTGCTATTTAATTAATGTATAATACTGTTTATTCAAAGAAGAAATGTACTTATTGCGAAATATTTGATAAGTAGGTACTTCCGAGACAGCCAATAACAATCAGCCATTCAGTCAGTCTGTTGAATGTCGAGATAATTAATAGGTAGTATTTTCAATGAATGCCATTGAAAATGCTACCTATATTTTTTTTTCGAAATAAATAACATTTGAAAACTGTCTTACTATTTTTTAAAGTGTGAAGAGCAAATGATTGTTTTTTTGTTTTATAGCTCCTGTTATAGGCATCATTATGAAATGGGCTCAAAATAAATAATGACGTAAGTGTCGGCATTCGCTGTTTTCACGTGTTATATTATGGGCTTATCCTCTAAGTGTCTTGAATAAAGTGATTTAAATTAAACCTCAAGCTAGGATTATAATAGCAAACATCCTACACTTTCTATTTGGTTTAGGATCCTTCGCCACGACTTTTAACATGATTTAAGCGAAATCTATCACATTTACGTATATTAAAGTGACGCTTAAGATAATTGTTACTGGGGCCACAATCGTTTGCAGAATTATGAAAATATAGAATAGCTAAAAGATCTTGTTTCAAATAAACATCTTGATGTATTGACGTAGTGATGAAGCCTTTCACTTGACTAGAAAATGTTTGTTTTGTGGTAATGTTATGCAAATTACAATATATGCCGTGCCTATAAGTGATATTGAAATTAACAGACAGCGTCACCTTATAGTCTGTTGACAACCAAATATTTGTGCAAATATTTGTTCTTGGGTCATGGATGTTATCTATATATGTATTTATATATTATGTATATCGTCGTCTAGTACCCATAGTACAAGCTTTGCTTAGTTTGGGCCTAGGTCGATTTGTGTATGATTGTCCCTTAATATTTATTTATTATTTATTTATTTATTAACCAAACCTCACTAAGTAACAAATACTTACTTAAAACAAAAGCTCGTATCTCATTGTCGTCTACTTACTAGATACGAGGTTTTGAGAAGGAAATCTTAGTGTTATATAGATATGTATAGATATAGATATATAAGGTGACTGTATATAAGGTGATTCAGCACCGCGCACCAGGGGGGGCGTTCAAGTATTACGTAACGCAATTAAGGGGGGAGGGGGGGTCTCGTAAAACGTTACGATGCGTTACAGGGGAGGGAGGGGGTCATTCTTACAACACGTTACGTATAACATTGTTTCTCTTTTTTATAAAAAAATTGGGATTTAAAATGCCCAAGTTGGCAACCCTTGCCGTTTATTTTACGGTCTGGTCGTCATTTTAATCATTTTAACATATCTTTTGAGGCTTTTGGGTAAAAATGGTCACTTTTTGTGTCACTTATTATGGTGCTACGTAACGTTTAAAGAGCGGGAGGGGGGGTACAGAAAAACGTTACGGCGCGTTACAAGGGGGGGAGGGAGGGTCAAAAATCTTCAAAAATTGCGTTACGTAATACTTGAACGCTCCCAGGGTGCTCAACTCTGCCTTTTGCCTTTGGTTTGTTCGGATGAAATCGTCGCGTGTTCCTTGTTGGCTACCACACACATCAAACAAAGACTGCAAAGTCATCGCTCTGCCGCATTGCATTTTCAGAAAATAAGTAAGTACCAGTAAAGGGCATTTCTCAGGAGTGGCATTTTTAAGTGTCCGGGCTTGAAAATGGTTAAATTTACCATCGAATATTTCTGAATAAAATCAAGCTAGTACCTAACGGTTTGTTTCGTCTGGCAAGCTATGTAAACATTTCATGATAATTCATTAACATGACAATAAAAAAAAGTTATTACAAAAATTGACGTTCACTGGGAGCGTCCGCTTGCCAGATTTGTTGAAATAAAAAATCATAACTGGATATTGGGTCTGGATACTATGATTTCAAATGTGTTCCCGTATTCAGCATTAGTTTATTAATCATTTTGTTCCTATAGATATAATTTATCTGCTAAACATTTTAAATAAAAACTATTTTTCGGAGCGTCCGAGGGTAACTAGTGATTTCAGTGTAAACTTTAAAACACGTCAGCATTGCCTTAAAGAAGTATACTAGAAACCCGCAGCTAGCAAGCAAACTAGCCTCAGTTGTGTTCTCACCGCCGCCGAGAGTAGACGTCTGCTCAATGGCTTGTAGGAAGAGTTCGTGTGGGTTCGTTCGTCATTCGGTGGATTTGGTTACGTGTTTTGTTGAATTCGGTGGAACAATTTGTGTTGTTCAGTGATTGTGTGTCTGCAATTTTATAAGTGAATTAACTATCTCCGGGAGAATGTAAGTCCATAATAATTTGTTCGTGTCAATATTACTTTTAGTATTCCTTAAATCGACAAAAAACATTAAATTTTGAAATCGGTGGAATTGATTTCCATTGATTCGGTGTAATTTTTGACCACTGAAGTCAATAAAAATTGCCACCGCTATCAATTTTTACGATAAAACCAACTGATTTTACATTATTTCTATATTGCCCTGCCCCTCAATCGGTTCTTCAATGCTTATAATCGTGATTGTTAATAAGAATAGAATAAGAATAAGAATAAATTTATTTCCCAAAGCACACATGAACAAAATACACAGGAAATATCTTGCAGACCCCGAACTAGGCTGTGCCTGTATCTCGGGGCTTTGGAGTGCACTAAACATGGTGATGTTAACTAACATTATGCGCAGATTATTATAAGCTAAGCATGAGATTATAAATACAAAATGGTATGTAAGAAAAAGAAAAAGAAAACATGAAAAACATTGGACTAATTAGGTAAATATTTGGACTAATACAGGTAACAAAAAATTGTAGACACAACTAGATGCAAACAGGTAGCATGATGTGCGCGCGCGCGTGTGTGTGTGTGTGTGTGTGTGTGTGTGCAGCATAGTTCTGACTGTGCTTCTCTTGTTTACTAATTTCGGTGGGTTGCTGTTCGTTAGGCTGCTTTCACCGGAATCTCATTGGCATGTTAGCACATGGTTTACCCATCTCGTTGAACTGGTGCATCAGGGTATTATGCCTCAACAGCCTGAAACTACAAATATTCCTAAGGGTCGTCATTTCAGCAAGCTACACATCGAAAACTCTGAAGTATTGAGCACTTGATTTCAGTGATTGTAAAATCTTAAATACCTTATGAACCACTAAGTTTAGAAGAGGGCCTTTGCTACCAATATTTTTTAAAATTAGGCCGTTTTTATATATTAAAGTCACGAATCAAAAATATGAAAAATAAAATTGACCACCGAAGTCAAGCAAAATAGCTCGGCCCGGAGAATCGCCCTAAAATACAGTTCTCGGACGGTAATAATATGTAAGAGCAGGAAACACAAAAATATTTTAAACTTTGAATTTTCGTAGGCACTATGCTCGAACCATTTATAAAGATTAGGAAACAATACAGGGACGTGCTTTAGTAATGCAACGCGATCTCTCTGACACCTGCGTCTGTCACGTGAAGTGCATTAAATTGAACACATTTGGATTCAAGTCTGACAGTACCACGCAATTTAGGTAGAATTAAACGTGTCGCGTCATAAGTACAGTTGTCGACGAACTGTTGTGCACCAATTCTCAGGGTCAACCACAATAATCTCTATTTGTGATTCTGTTGAGTCGTTGTACGTATAATGCAGAATTTAAAAAGTCTGTGCAAACACTGGTAATAGGTAAGAAAGCCTTTTTTTGGAGTTTATTGGAGTTTACTCCTTAAGAATCGATTTTCATATATAAGCCCGGGGTATGAAAAATATGGGGTATAAAATCGAACGTATCTGCCGTGCTAATTTAAAAAGTCGTATCTCAGTATACGATCGGAGTAAAAATACGACTTCTTAATTTAGCAGGTTATGCGTTACGCGTTATAGGCTAAGATCCCGATATAAAATGACCTTCACCGAGATGTTTATTTTATGAAATGTATTTTATAATCAATTTAATATGTCAATAAATATATTGCATATGGGTTGCCTAACAAATTTTAGTCCAGGGTATGTTTAATTAACAAAAAAAAAAATGTTTTAAACATTTCACCGGTTTGATTAATATTAGATAAATTCTATACCAATCGAAAGTATGAAGCCCATAGAATATGCAAACGTTAGGTTACCTATTCTTTTCCCGTCACAACTATCGGGTAGCCAGGTATAAACAGGTAAATCTATACCTACTAGCATTTTGCAACGGTCTGATTATTGAATTGAAACTGAATAAAATTAAAGATTATTTAATTATGAATTTATCTAATAATCAAATCGGTGAAATGTTAAAAAAATATATATTTTTATTTTTTACTAAACATACCCTGGACTAAAAATTGTTAGGCAACCCATATGCAATATATTTATTGACATTGTGGCGGTTTGTATCCGCCTTCGCTTGTAATAAACACGCAAGTTATAATATTTATAATATAATTCATTGTAAAATAAAACATCAAAAAAACATGAACGTTCCAACAAATCTGTCCGATCGGAGACTGAATCTCGACAAAAGAGCGCGGGCATAGACAATGCAATACGTAAGGCTAGCTTTGCACGAACAGCATCACAAAGCCAGTTTTACACTTATTACAATTCTCAACAGACATATTAAACTAAATATAAAATACATTCATCAAATAAACATCTCGGTGAAGGTCGTTTTATATCGGGATCTTAGTCTATAACGCTTAACGCATAACCTGCTAAATTAAGAAGTCGTATTTTTACCCCGATCGTATACTGAGATACGACTTTTTAAACTACCATTATGTTCACATAAACAAACTATAAAATTGTCAATGTCAACTTCATGTCGAGTGTCAACAAAATTTTATAAATAAAATCAAATTTAATAAAATCTACGCTTAACGGGTAAAATGTGCTGCTTTTGAAACAATAGCGCCCGTCACACAATCGGCTAAAAGATACGTGTTCGTTTCAGCTCCCAAACAAACCTAACGAATTTTTGTGATATCCAAGATTACAACTTTTATAACGTGCAATGCAATGACCGTGTTTTCTTGGTGTTTAAGCCGTGCTTGTATGGTGCTAAGATCGAAGAAGACGTCTTGCTGTAGAGAGAGAGACCGCTTTAATTGTGACTCAGCTTTAAGCTTAGAAATAGAGAAGGCGTGAATACTTTTCCATCACCACTGCTTTTTCCTGCATTCAGCCGCAGAATGGTTTTGATTTCGTGAAACTTTCCAGGATAAATACATACATAAATCAAGGATCGAACACAACCGAGCCATTCATTTTCTAGACGGGAGTCTTGCCGACCGACAAGAAGCTATGAAGTTTAAATCGAAATTGTTATGTTTTTGATGTTGGCTTTTAAATTGTATCTTTTTTTTATTATAATTGCTTGTATTTTTACTTTTATTTGTAAGTGTTAGTTATAAATATGAGTGATCCTTCTTCATCCTTGCGCTGTCCCCATTGTCCCAACTCAACTCGAACTTTTACCCCTCATGGACTTAAAGTGCATATAGGGCACATGCATAAACATTTTCCCCAAGTCATCCCCTCCAACCCTAGACTGTCGGTTTCACAGCAAGCTCATGGTAACAACCCCATTCATCTAGATTTTGGTGATCTAGCTACGTTAAAGCAGTCAGTACGTGTGTTACGGCATATCCCCAAAGGGGCGCGAAACTTGGCAGCGGCCAAATTGAGCGACCTCATTGATAAGTGTATCGACTCCAATGGCACTCTCGAATGGTTTAGTTTACTGTCTTTTGCCTATTCCGCACTCAAATCGCCTGAAGCGTCGGCCACGGGCAATTTAACCACGAAAGTTAAGAGAAATATTAACTCTGCTTCTTTTGATATCAGTGGGAACATCGGTGCAGAGACCACGCCTTTGAGATCACACTCCATACTGAAGACAATTGAGCGTAAAGTACATGAAGGGGATCTCAGGTGCAGTGCGAGTGCTTATGTCGGATGAGGGCGTGGCGCCGTCGAGCCCTGAGACTTTAGCTACGCTGCAGTCGAAGCATCCAGCCCCGTCCCGGCCGCTGGTACTTCCACCGGAACCTGACATATCTATTTCTGCCTTAACTGTTAAGCCGGAGGAAGTGGTGCAGGCACTCAGCTCTTTCAACAATAGTTCGGCCGCCGGTTTGGATGGTATCCGCCCTGTTCATCTTAAGGAGCTTACGTCTGCATCTGCGGGAGACGCCGATTTTCGGCTCCTGGAACATCTGGCCAAGCTTTGTAATTTTTTGCTCAGTGGTCAATTAAACCCTGAAGTTTGCTCCTATATTTATGGTGCTTCCTTATGTGCGCTGTCAAAAAAAGACGGTGGTATAAGACCCATTGCCATAGGCAGCGCTTTCCGCCGCTTAACGGCAAAGCTAGGATGCCGTGCAGTGAGAGAAGAAATGGCAGCTTATCTGCAACCTTGCCAATTAGGGTTTGGCACAAGATTGGGCTGCGAGGCTGCAATTCACGCTACGCGGGCTTTTTCGGTAGATAGCAAAAACTTAGAATCCGTTTTAATACGTATAGTTAAGTTCATATCATTGTAATAGTTAAGTACTTATGCTTTCTGAAAAAATGACTGACTGTTGAGTTTCTTTCGGCGTTTCTTCTCAACAGTGGTCTCCTCTTGTGAAATGCCGGTAGACTCAGACATGTAAAAGTGCCCTTGTGGCCTACTTGCAGAATAAAGTTCATTATTTCATTATTATTATTATTAATTAAAATTGATTTAAAAAACGCGTTTAACTCAGTGGAGCGTGATGTTTTACTGTCCGAAGTGAAGGATAAAGTGCCATCACTCTACCCCTTCATTTTCCAAGTATATTCTTCCGCTTCTAATCTTTTCTACAATGGTCCTCTTGTTCTTTCCCAAGTTGGTGCACAGCAGGGGGATCCGCTAGGCCCTTTAGTTTTCTGTCTGGCCATACAAAAGGTAATTTCAGAGGTTAAATCCCCATTGAATATCTGGTACCTAGATGACGGTACCCTAGGTGGTAAACCTGAAGAAGTGGAACAAGACTTGCTCATGCTCCTGCCTCGTTTAAAAGCTCTGGGTTTAGATATTAATTTCAGCAAATGCGAATTTTTCCCCTGCAGTACCAACTCACACGATTCTTTCCCCTTATTCAGTGCTCTGCTCCCCGGACTGAAAGTGTTGTCGGCGAGATCTTTCAACCTCTTGGGGTCCCCAATATTCCCAGAAGCCATTCCTGAAGCCTTCGAGGAGAGAAAGCTGCTTCTGCTGATGGCTGCGCAGAGGTTGAATGAACTTTCGGCTCTCGTAGCCCTCGTTATGTTGCGAGTTTGCTTTGCCGTGCCTAAGCTGACATATTTCTTGTGCACCGTGCCAGCCTGGCTGCACCCTGTCCAGACAGACTCCTTTGACTTCGTGTTGAAGGAGAGTTTGGAAAAGGTGCTGAACGTCTCCCTTAACCAAGGTCAATGGGACCAGGTTTCTCTGCCGATTCGAACTCGTGGTTTGGGCGTGCGTCGCGCGCGAGATGTGAGCCTCCCGGCATTCCTGGCTTCGGCGTGTGGGGTGGTGGACCTTGTCACTCAAATTTTATCTTTTGATGGTGACAAGGCTATCATTCCTTACGCCTCCGATGCTTTGACGGCCTGGACGGCTCTTAATCCCGGCGTAGCCATACCCGTAGAATTGTTCCGTCAGCGTCTATGGGTTTATTTATATGAGAGTGCGCGCACCACGATTTTCATAAACCCATAAGTAAGCTTATTTCTGCGACAAAATTATCGCGCGACTAAAAAAAATCGTGGTGCGCGCCTGGCCTGAAGAGTAAACTCCAGTCGTGCGTCGGAGCTGACACACACACTTTTTTTTATATTCTTATCTACGGGCCTGTGATGGTTGCTTATATCACGCGATAAATAAGTGACAAAGCATCCGTCACGCTTTGACAAGATGCGAGTGTGAGTGACAGATGCTTTGTCACTTATTTTTATTTATCACGTGATAAACGCTGCTCATCACCGATTACCTAACTAATTTCTGAATATTTCTGCTACCTTAACAAAAACTAACAATGCAGTTAAGCTTTAAGTTAAACTTTAAACTACGGTATACAATTGGCAGTTTTATCGCTAATGTACGATCTAATCCGGTTGTCTGGAATAGATCGTACATTTTAAGTAGGTAGCAGAGTACTCTGCTGCTCTGCTAATGTACGATTTATTGTAGTTAAAAGTTTATTAACTTAAAGCTTAACTGCATTGTTTCTTTTGTTAGTGTGCAATAAAGTATTGTTGTATTGTATCACAAAGTTCACAGTATCCGCAATGCTAAATGTAAGATTACTTAAAGCCTGTCATAAAATCGTGAGCAAAACAAGATTTTGCGCACTGTTAAGAAAAGTTTAAATTCCAACGACACGAATTTAGCAGCGTGGTAGACATACATTTTCGCAAGTCGTTAATGCATAATATTCGTGACATTTCAAGATGTTTGCTAATGGTAGACTTGCTATTACGAATTATTGTCGATCCGCATAATTCCTTATGCTCACCGATGTTCAAAGTTAAGGAAATTGATTGTGTAAACTCATTAATCAATTGGAAGCGGTTTCCTATTTGGATGTTCCGGAGTTTACGAACGATAGGATATTTGCGTCTTGTACTTTGTTTTTCTCTGCCGGTCTTTTATGAAGTTCATGAAATTCGAGTAGGTCAATCGCTTTGACCTGAGTCTGAGGATATGGGTGCAAATGTAGACTTAACTGTACCGTAGCGTTGAGATAGGTAGGGTTCTAGTACTTGCAGGAAGTACCTGAACGGAGCCGAGACACGCAGACACGGACCCGTACCCTTACATTTGTATGGAGAATAGGACAGCGTCCTTAGCTGTTACTTTGAAGTACTATAATTCTCCATACAAATCGTTTACGCACTCGCTAGCGAGTACGGTCGCTATGCCTAGCCCTCCGGTAGCTACGCCACTGTTACTATGAGTTTTTGATGGGATCCTATCGGCTGACGTAAAATTGATTGGCATAACGTATTGTTTGGCATAAAATCATTAGCCATAATTCTGAATTTATTAACGTTACAGAGTTTTAAGTGTAAAACCCATTACTATTACTTAATTTTATAACAACCCTGAAAAGTTATGTTTCAGAGAAAAGTAAAATGACTATCAATTATATGCAACCTAATATGGAACCATTCTAGTGTATGTGTATAAACGGTTGGGTTTAATTGGTGAAAATACCCTCATTAGATACTTGTCTGCATTTCCTTTTCCGAATTAATATTTAAGCGCCTTGTTTTGTCTCAAATTACGCACAAGGGCAGCATTATAGTTAACAGTTGAAATTATTCAAGTACAATAACGATCTCATTATAAAATTCGCAGTTCGCACAATAAAGTTATTGTGCTCTCTGATGGATTTTAGATTGTACTAGCGACCCGCCCCGGCATCGCACGGGGACAATACTTTATGTATTATAAAACTATATATATTTAAAAAACTGCATCTGTTTTAAAGATCTAAGCATACATAGGGACAGACAGACAGACGGACAGACATCAGGAAGCAACTTTGTTTTATACTATGTAGTGAAGTATACACTAGTTGTAAGGTTGTTATTGGCACCATTTTGGCGCCGATATTCGCAGTGACTGTACCTACTAATATCGCTCGCATTTCCTTAATCTTAAATTCCATTCCTTTTGTGTATTGAATTACATGTCTTTTTAAATTTCCACTCGTGCAGAAACCATTTAATACCATTAAAGTCTGTATCAGGCCATATTAATTTACATAGTAGGAAATCAGAAGTTGCTAGGTTTTTTCCAATTAGCTTTTAATTTAATCGTGTAAATAGCAATCATGATTTATTCACTATGATAAGGATAATAAGTACATTCTACTGCATGGTATTTCCAACGCACCGACGTTCACCTAGGGGCCGGGACAGACGGGCAGTATTTGAACTCCAACCTAGCTGCAAATGGCAGTTCGAGTGCAGTTGGTGTAACTGCATCAAAACTGCAAAGTGCAAATGCTGTTTTTGCTTCAGAAACTGGAAATCGTAAATTCTGACTATAATAATTGACTGAAAGACTTATAATGATAATGCGTAGTATGATCTTTTCCGCAGATAATGAAATTTTAGTTTCAGACTATTATTCAAAGAGAAAATCGACTCAATCGAAGTCTCAATTGAATTTAAACCAGTATTTTCTTTAGTACCTACGATAATTTTTGTCAGTGATGAACGTAACAAGACTACTCAACATACTAACGGAAAATTCTTGGAACCCATCGAAAGGGTCCATCAAACCCATTGTCAATAAATGGGCTGCACAAGGAAAATTTGGCAACTATCGAGTAAACGATTATAAAGCGGCACGCAGCGATACTTTGAGGCAGACATGTTAGCTTCACTGGAAGAGATTTCTTTTAGCACGACGAACTTAACACACGCTGCGCTGTGAGCCCATTGGCGTATTTAGGGGGCTGCCGGGTGGGCCGTGCCCACCCCAATATGGCCTAGTGCCCACCCCAGGATTTTCGGGTACCTATAGGAATTCATGACTTCAACTCATAGGCCATGGCCAGGCCCCACCCAGGGCCACCTCAAAATCGGCGCGCATTCGTATCGTAGGTAAATGGGGAAGAACTATATTAATCTGTGCCAGTGGGTCGTGGCGACACGACTAAAGGGTGTGCTGCTACGACTGGTTAGGAACGCGCGCCGAACAAAAATGGAAAGCGGACCTGGTGCACTGGTTGTGTGAAGGTTATTAGCTCGGCTTGAGGGTCGTAGTGAGTAGGGCTAGCAATTAACTCGGCTTGAGGGTCGTTGTGAGTATAGGGCTTGCAAGAATTGATTAGTATGGGCAGTATCAAAAATTCCGGAATTGCAAGCCCTGGCCCATCTGACCGGCGAAACAAGAGTACTCAACAATAACGGGATATTTACGGAACTGGTCGAAAGGGTCCATCAAACCCATCAAACTGACCATAAACATGCTGCAGGCGATGAATTGGGTATCGAAATTACTGTCGAGTTATCGATTATGAAGCGGCACGCAGCGATATTCGAGATACCTGGCAGATGTTACTTTCACTGGAAGAGATCTATAACACTGAATAAAATGCTGATCAAGGTGAAAGAACCTTTGCAATTTCTTAAAGCTGCGTGAAACATGATTTACTTTATTTTATTGAGGGAGCGATGCGTGCATGCACCCGTTTTAGCTTGGCCCAAAATTCTTTAGTAGGTATGTTAGGATGGTTAAATGTCCAGGCGCTTTCCGGCAGTTTCTTGACCGATTCTAAAGAAATTTTGAGAGTAGGTGCGATAAGTATTTAGGCATTTTTTGTGGATTCAGTTTTCACATAGACACATACACGCACGCACCCACAGAACCGGTTAAGAACGCGCGCCAAATAAAAACGGAAGGCAAAGCTGGTGTATTGGTGCGCGTTGCTGTATAAGCCATTAGTGGCGCAGCGCTTGCTGAGCGCGCCCTGTTTGAGTATAAATATTGCACGGAAATCGCTTGCGTGAAATTCAAGATCATGAATTTGCTTTAATGCGGGCCGATACGTGTATTTACCGCACTTAACGGGCGTGAAAATAAAATGAAATTTATGAGTTACGATTGGCGCTGACAGCTGTCAACCGACTGGAAACGAAGAGCAGGTAATCTGATATTGTTTAATTTTAAAGATTTAAGCCATGAAGTAATTAAGAAAAGAAACATTTTCTTTCGAAAGTCAGTGGACACAGTGTGATTGGTCAAACCATGGTCTGCCTTGGTCCGTCCGGCTCCGGGTCAAGAGAATCGCCCCCTCAGATTTCATTTATTACTGTTTGCTTAAGTATCTATATAAATAAATTTATACTCAGGCCAAACAGGCACATCCAACAAAGGTCACCCTTTACATAGTACCTATAAATTGGTGATACTTCATGGATATTTTTTGAAGAATCATATCCAGAAACTTTAGACGTGCGCTCCGAGTGGAACGACCGACGCATCGGTCAAAGGCGATTTAGTTGAAACGCCATAAAAGGACGCACCTGTCAGCATCAACCACAATCATCACCAATTAACTTAGCTCCCATCCCTCTCACACATCGTATGTCAGAAAAAAACAGCGATATAATCTCAGGAGTTTTTGCAGTACGCGCATTTGATGCGCAGATATTTCTACACTACAACTACCAGTAATTTGTGCGGATAGGTATCGGTATGGCAATTGAGTCTATAATTCAACATCGGTTTTTCTGTGTAATTACTAATCACAGTTTTCCAATGCGACCTAGATAGTCTTGTAGGTACTCATTTTCCTAATAATTACCGGAGGTTTATAGTTTTTAATGATTTTAGATTTATCAGCGTACTTTCCTTACCAACCTTTTCTTGTTATTGCGCAAATATTTGAATAAGTTGTGGTTTCAATGAATGTAGTGTGTATTGTTAGTGATCATCAATTTTGATTTGATAAACATTAGCCCATGTATACTCAGAATTCCGGAGTTTGTATTGAGAGAACGTGTTTCTATTGCAGAAGTAAGAAGGTATAAGTACTCGCAAATTCGTTTGCTTTGCTTTTCTTTATTATTTACCGTAATAAATAAATAAATATCGGACAACCTTACACAAATCGATCTAGTCCCAAATGAAGCTTAACAAGGCTTGTGTTATGGGTACTAGACGACGATATACATACTTATATAAATAAATATATACTTAAATACATAAAACAACCATGACCCAAGCACAAATATTCGAGTTCATCACACAAATATTTGCACTGACCGGGATTCGAACCTGGGACCGCCGGCTCAGTAGGCAGGTCTCTACAAACTCATAATTAAGAAACAACTCCTGTCTGACGGTTTATTTATCTATTATAATTATAGCATTAGTATGGATTCTTTATTACACTTCAAAATTAAACTTCAAGTAGCACGGGCCAAAATTCGTTTAGCCATAATATTATAATTAAAATAGCAGTAACTGAGTATTCATAGCGTGATACAGGGGTACCTAATAGTTATCATAATGGATTCCAATCCGGTTCTTTATCACTAACTGAACAGTTCGTTTTTGCCGATTACCATTTTTTACCTCCTCTGATTTGCCAGTAATTAAATCTTTACCTATAATTAACTGCTTATGCAGCCGACAAAACTATTATAGACTAGGTATTTTCATAATTTATTGAACCGTTCGTACGTTCGTTACCCAAGAATAGTGAAAACATTCAAATATATTGCGTTTGCTTCTTCGGTACAAGGCTTGTAGGTGTATGGGGATTCCAACATCATCGAATGCTCTGATTACGATTATGAATTATTTATTTCTGTAAATTATGAAACAAAAATGTAATTTCAGCAGGACTGGAACCTGTGGCGTGGCCCTACGTTTCCGGCGTAGTACTCTCCCAACTGAGATATTAGATCGTTACGCCAATCACATTAAATCGTTCCATAATTCTACGCTAATCGAGCGCCCTCTGCGTCATATTTTCTTTTTAATGCTTAAGCGCATTAGCCATTACCCTACATTACATCTTTCTTTCATAATTTACCTTTGGGACAATATTCGTAAAAATCAAAATGTTTATTCACATAAAAAATATCATCGATAAAAATATTTATAATATTTAGTTCGCTGGTTCGAGAACTTTTTACCTTTATTCATCCACTCAAGTTGTCCGCGTAAATCTTTATTGCATATTTAATTTATCCTATAACTATCCCGAATATACATGAATTTCATAGTAAGATAAGTACGACTTTATGGAAAATATTTCAGAGTAATTATCTCGGCCTATTTAAACGACAATTTAACCAATCAAAGCTAATCGTCAAGTGGCTCCCAATCCGTTTTCGTCGTAACTCTCATAATCTTGCTCTTCTTTTTAATATACTTTTTCATCCTGCAACTCCCCGCTATCTCAAGGAGCGTTTTACTTATCTCACTTCTGCTCGATCTGCCCAAAATTTGCTCCTTGCCGTACCTTCTTCCGTCTCAAAATTTTACAATAATTCGTTTACTTTTAAAGCTGTCTGTTATGTGGAACTCCTTGCCTGTGAGCTTAAGGCGCGCTAAATCTCTTGTTTCTTTCAAAACTCAACTGAAAGAACATTATCTATCACTTTCATAATTCGTATTTTATTCAAATGGTCCTATTACCTGTTGGCTGAATGTATGTATGTATTTATGTATTTATTGTTTATTATATTTATGTATTTATTTGATTTTTATGTATATATTATTATTATTATTTTCCGATTATTGCACCGCCTAATAACAAAATCTTATTTTTTCAAGTTCTCCACTACCCAAAGGTTGTCTGGAAGAGATCGCTCTTTAGCGATAAGATAAGACCGCCTGTTGTTTACCTCTAATTGTAATTTCTTGCATAGTATTTCTCCTGTATATTTTTTAATGAGGTGTGCAATAAAGAGTACTTGTATTGTATTGTATTGTATTGTCAGGTGCGTGCCAAATTAAATTGACTTATGAGAATCTGTCATTTATGAGGTAGGTATATTTTTTCTTAAACCTATAAATACCCGCAAACGAGTTATTTTCTTAGTAAGAAAATACACCTCCCCTGCGGGTCGGCCTTCGAAATTTACTCGTTCATCTATTGCTTACTTTGCAGCCTCTACAACAATTTACTAGGTATATATCACAGCAATTGTAACAACACTCACATCCAACTTAATCCTCTTGCCGCGCTATTATTGATTTTTTTGTACATCAGTATTGTAATCGACTGTTTATAATTTTCCGTACCATGATTAGATTAATATAAATAAGGCGGAAGTTTTGAATAAACCCCTTATTTTATACTGTTGCTAAGCCCTCAACGACACTGTATTAATTTGACCTTAAATGACTGCGCGGCACAAAGGTAATTATGTATTACAGATTATTCATTCATGAATAATCGTGATCTCAAGATACCGGAAACGTGTGACGATAAACATTTGTATATTATAAGTAATTGTTACATAAGGCTCCCATAATAAGATGTGCCAGCTCATAAGTTCACCTTTAGCTAGTTTATGCTCCCACGTAAGGTTAACTCTTTTGGCGAAGGTTGAACATAAACAACATTGACCATCATTGACTTTTTTAGAGGAAAGGCAAAGGGGCAGTAATATTAGTTCATCTGAAGGATATTGAATTTACACACGACATATATGTATGTACTTTAATATGTTGCTTTGGCTTTATTACGGTTATATGACGAAAAATTTAGGTACCTACATTAAGTGAGATTCAGAATATATCCTCGTATGTGCACTGATTCATAATGTGGTGTATCTATAAGAAATTAACCAACCCAAACAGAGCAGCCCTGCAAAAACAGTTGGGTGATTCCTGATATGATTAATTAGCAAGTCAAGGGCGTCGCCAGCCGAAGGTCCAGGGGGGGGGCAGGGCAAGTTGACATATATGCAGGGTGGGGAAAAGGAATTGTGGTAAAGTCATGCTAGAGGATAGGAAGCTTCACCAAGCACGTAAATAAGGTACTTGCGCCAAAGATAGCCCTGTTCCTAAGATAGCCCACTTCAAAATTTTATAGTTATAAGGAAGTTTGAAGGAATTCAAATTTCGCCCCCATGTTCGGTAAGTACTATAGGACTATATATGGTACGGCTATCTTTGTGGGCTATCTTAGGAACAGGGCCGTCTTTGGCGCAAGTACGTTATAGAAAGTGTATTTCGGCTTATAGTCATAAATGTCATTAAAAATGAGATGGAAACGCGAGCGCAAAAGTTTTGGGAGGACGGTGTAAAACGTAGTTAGTCGTAAATCGTGATCGGAGCGAGCGCGAAAATTTTAGAGGGATACGGTTCATGAATGTGTTATGTGATGTAAACGCGAGCGTAGCGAGCGCGAAATTTTTTGAGAGGAAGGGCCAAAATAAAACCAGATTAAAGCGCGAGCACAGCGAGCGCGAAATTTTTTGAGAGGAAGGGTCAAAACAAAACCAGATAAAAGCGCGAGCACAGCGAGCAAAAATTTTTTGAGAGGAAGGGTCATAACAAAAGTAGATGAAAGCGCGAGCACAGCGAGCGCGAAATTTTTTGAGAGGAAGGGTCAAAACGAAACCAGATGAAAGCGCGAGCACAGCGAGCGTGAAATTTTTTAAGAGGAAGGGTCAAAACAAAACCAGGTGAAAGCGCGAGCACAGCGAGCGTGAAATTTTTTGAGAGGAAGGGTCAAAACAAAACCAGATGAAAGCGCGAGCACAGCGAGCGCGAAATTTTTTGAGAGGAAGGGTCAAAACGAAACCAGATGAAAGCGCGAACACAGCGAGCGTGAAATTTTTTAAGAGGAAGGGTCAAAACAAAACCAGGTGAAAGCGCGAGCACAGCGAGCGTGAAATTTTTTGAGAGGAAGGGTCAAAACAAAACCAGATGAAAGCGCGAGCACAGCGAGCGTGAAATTTTTTGAGAGGAAGGGTCAAAACAAAACTAGATGAAAGCGCGAGCACAGCGAGCGTGAAATTATTTGAGAGGAAGGGTCAAAACAAAACCAGATGAAAGCGCGAGCACAGCGAGCGTGAAATTTTTTGAGAGGAAGGGTCAAAACAAAACTCGATGAAAGCGCGAGCACAGCGAGCGCGAATTTTTTTAAGAGGAAGGGTCAAAACAAAGTCAGAGACGAGGATAAAGCGCGAGCGCAGCGAGCGCGATATTTTTTTGTAACCATATAACATTAAATTGAAAGACAATAATTCAATACATTTTGATGCAAGTGCAGAATTATCACGAAGCAACGGACCGAGAGATTTTGCAACGATCCGAAAATCTGCTGGACGCGACGAGTAAAGACTCGAGGCTGCCCAGTAGACCTGGTCTACGTTTGTCGATTCAGTTTTGTTTTTTTTTTCCAAATGGCGTTAATATTGGGGCTGGAAACGTAAAATATACCAATTTTAGAGCAAACTCAGGTCTTCAGCTCAGCGCCACTTGAGTAGTTCTATATTTTTTGTACTAATGTTATATTATATGGACAATTCTTCTTCTTCGGTACACTCTACATAGTCTCTACAAAGTGTCACCTGCCGGTGAGACACGTCGCCACTCGTTTCGTAGAGCCACTTTTCATGACCTTTACTGACGGCAGCCGATACACTGGCGATTTCATCAACGATCTCCCTCTAGCCCCTGACTGGACTTCTATAGTCTCCTAATTACATCCATTTTGTGGAGGAGTTGGAATGGATTGGAATTATTACTTACTGAGTTCATTTGAGTTTTGATGTGCGAGTATGATCCATTAGACAAGTCAAGTGACTGGACATATTTTTGGATCTCTAGGGGGGGGCAGCTGCCCCCCCCTGCCCACCCTTGGCGACGCCCATGGCAAGTAGTGTTTTATAGCAGACTAAAAGGTGTCCGCGACATCGTCTGCGTATATTTTTTATTTACCGTAATTGGCTAAAAAGTATCCATAACCATCTTTGAATGTCCAGCATCCCTGTACTGTGACACATGTACAATTAATAGTTTTTGTACTTCAGGTATCCAAAGTAACCAAACTCTAAAATTTTATTATCAACAGGAAAAACGTCTAAGTAATGATAATATATGATGATAATAATGATTAAGTTAGGTACGGTACAGCGTTTACTTTGGTTTTAACTCCTGCAGTCTGTTTGGAATAATAATAATAAATAAAAAATAAAAATAAAATATACTCAGTCTCAAACTCGTAAAAGTAAGGTGGTGTTTGCAAAAAATGACAGATTTTTTATTAACTGATGCCGACGAACTTTGCAATAACTATTACATGAATAACATTCAAATCTTAATTAAGCTTAGTATTCAGTTGTGACGAGTTCCGTCAATTGACCTTTATGGTTGCTTTATGTTGCTTTTAGATATCGACAGCATGGTGATACCGTCATGTATTGTATGAAGAACCGCTTCTATTTTTATCCGACTGCGCGAGACAATAGGAGAGTAATGTGGATAAATGAGCTATTGCAGTTATGGAGGTCATCTATTTATATAAGTAGTTTGTAAAAAAATACGAACCCAAATAAAAAGACAACTCCGCTCCCTATTACATGACGACATCATTATCATCATCATTAGCTCCAAGATACCAAATAATAGTATTGCCACCTAAATAGTTACATAGGTACTTAACAAACTTACCTACAAGTGAAGCTAATAAAAGTGATACATTTTATAACTATTCGTGAGTTAAGTGCCTAAGAATGCATCCAAGTCTACAAACTATAAAGATTACCGTAATTATTAACTGCAGTTTACTTGCATCAAGGATTCCACTGGCCTTACAACAATAGATTAATGCAGGACGCCTGTAATTGCTGGCTGCATTAATGTTAACACCTATCGATGCATTGGGTCACGACATCGAAAATAAAACCGGCCAAGTGCGAATTGGACTCGCGCACCGAGAGTTCCGTACAACTACCTAGTGGCTCTGTGAGCTGTAGACCTCGAGAGTTGGTTTCGAAATTGCCGAAATTTGTAATTTCTCTCAAACCCCCAGATATCCGCCATTTTGAAAAACTGAATCGACGAACGAATCTATATACTTAACGAACCTACTCACAGAGACACTGAGAAATGTGACCTCTAGGTGAGAAAAGCCGGACGCGTCTGGACATACGAAAGAATTTTGGGCCAAGCTGAAACGGAAACGCTTCGCTCGGTCGGTCAATTAATTGATATGATCACTCTTGATTTAACAAAAAAAATATAAATGTATGTTAATTTAGGGGCGTGCGATATTGCATCTTAAGAGTAACCCTCAGGCGTTTCAAAAACAGGGCAAACGATGTAAAATGCTGAATAAGGCTTAGAATTATTCGGCTCGAGACTCACATGATCCCTGTACTACATTTTATTCACAAGACTACTTCGTAGGTACTTTCATAACAAATTTAACAATCTTCACTCATTGTTGCCAATATTGTTGTGCCCTCACATTTGTGTAGGAGGCACCAGTCGCTAAGGGCCTCGGTGGCCAACCTCTTCTTGTCCACCACCTCTAGCACAGCTGTGACACGCGACTCTTTCCCGCGCGAGAAATATTACCTGTCTCTTTCTACGCAGTACTGTGAGAGAGTGATGGGCGATGCTATGTCGCGCAACAAGAGTCGCGAAGCCTATTTGTGCTAAACGAGCCGGGACCACTTTTTCTGTCTAATTCGCTCGCAAATGAAAAGGAATACTTCTCCGGCGAACACCGGTGAAGTGTCAACTGCCACCAGCATTTTGACTCCTTCGGACCACTGGTTGAGAACCACTGCGCCATCTTCATGGTATAAGAAAGCAAGGTATGCTACTCCGGAATGACAGGTGGACTTTCGACGTCATCACGCTATGATTGGTTGGTTGGTTTCTGTGTTGCCAGTGTTGTATCATAACACTCCCCGATTCCCTTGTTCATCATCATCATCATCATCATCTCAGCCATAGGACGTCCACTGCTGAACATAGGCCTCCCCTTTGGACTTCCATATATACCGGTTGGAAGCGACCTGCATCCAGCGCCTTCCGGCGACCTTTATAAGGTCATCTGTCCATCTTGTAGGTGGACGTCCTACGCTGCGCTTGCTGGTCCGAGGTCTCCACTCGAACACTTTTCGGCCCCATCGGCCATCTGCTCTGCGTGCTATGTGGCCTGCCCATTGCCACTTCAACTTGCTAATCCGGTGAGCTATATCGGTCACTTTAGTTCGTCTACGGATTTCCTCATTTCTGATTCGATCACGTAGAGACACCCCGAGCATAGCCCTCTCCATTGCACGTTGAGCGACTTTGAGCTTTGAGATGAGGCCGATAGTGAAAGACCACGTTTCGGTGCCGTAAGTCATCACTGGTAACACACATTGGTTGAAGACTTTCGTCTTGAGGCACTGAGGTATGTCGGACGAAAAGACATTGCGTAGCTTCCCGAACGCTGCCCAGCCGAGTTGGATTCGGCGGTTGACCTCTTTCTCGAAGTTGGACCTACCTAATTGGACCACTTGTCCTAGGTAGATGTATGAGTCAACAACTTCGAGTACCGAGTTTTCAACAGAGACTGGGATGGGCACAACCTTGGCATTTGACATGAGTTTCGTCTTGTCCATGTTCATTTTTAAGCCCATCCGTTGAGAAACTCGATTGAGGTCATCGAGCATCACGCTGAGTTCCTCCATCGACTTTGCCATGACTACGATGTCGTCGGCAAACCGAAGGTGAGTGATGTATTCGCCATTGATGTTGATGCCAAGTCCTTGCCATTCCAGGAGCTTGAAGGCGTCTTCCATAACGGCCGTAAACAGTTTCGGGGAAATAACGTCCCCCTCCCCTGTCTTACGCCTCTTCTCAATGGAATGGCCTTTGTGCTCTGCTCCTGAACTCGGACCGACATGGTGGCGTTACTATACAAACACTTCAACACTTCAATGTACCGATAGTCAATATGGCATCGCTGAAGTGACTCGAGCACCGCCCATGTTTCCACCGAATCGAAGGCTTTCTCATAGTCCACAAACGCTAAGCATAATGGCAAGTTATACTCTTCAGTCTTCTGTATAACTTGCCGCAGCGTATGTATGTGGTCTATGGTACTATAGCTTCTTCGGAAACCGGCTTGTTCGGGAGGCTGGAAGTCATCAAGTCTATGTTCGAGACGGTTCGTGATGACCCTTGAAAACAGCTTATAAACATGGCTTAGAAGCGTGATGGGCCTGTAGTTCTTCAATAGGCTATTATCACCTTTCTTGAAGAACAGTACCACCTCGCCTCTAATCCATGCTTCAGGCGTTTTGCCCTCGGACAAGACGGAATTAAAGAGCTTCTGGAGGACCTTAAGTACCGGTGTTCCACCCACTCTCAGAAGCTCTGAGGTGATTCCGTCTTCGCCCGGCGCCTTGTTGTTCTTAAGCTGCTTCAGGGCCATCCTAATCTCGTACAGACTGATGTCCGGGATGTCTTCGGTATAATGTCGGGACAGCTTGGCTCTTGGATCGCCTACCAAGCTGTCAACGGGCTTTGCGACTGAAGTGTATAACTGACCATAGAACCTCTCGATCTCGCCTAGAACCTCTGCTTTGGTCGACGCTATGCTGCCATCTTCCCGTTTCAGCTTGGTCAGCTGGCTTTGTCCAATGGACTTGTCCTTTGCGAACACTTTGGAGCCTTTGTTCTGCTCAATGGTCTCTTTAACACGGTTCGTATTAAAGAGCCGCAGATCATGTCGCAAGGACTTCGATATACGTCTATTAAGCTGCCTATATGACCTCGCGTCATCGGGAGACTGCAACTGTAGCGAGCGTCGTTCAGCCATGAGGTTTAAGGTTCGATCAGACAATTTCTGAGGTCTATCTTTACGGCGGGGTCTGAAAAACTTAGACCCTACCGTGTGGACAGTTTCCACTAGCCCGTCGTTGATCTCGTCCACTGAGACAAAGTTCTCGAGACAAGCGAAGCGGTTGGAGATCTCGAGTTGAAAGCTCTCGGGGTTTTGAATATGGGCCTGAGTAGGTCGGAGCGTAGACTTCATCAGACTGGACCTTTCCAATTTAACATTGAAATTCAGTGTGCCTCTTACGATTCGATGATCACTGCCGGTCTTGACCCTATTGATCACAGACACATCACTGAAAATCCGTTTCTTGTCGGTCATGATGAAGTCAATCTCGTTTCTCGTGGAACCATCGAGACTTATCCAGGTCCACTTCCTGTGAGGCGGCTTCTGGAAGAAAGAGTTCATCATGAAGACTTCCTCTTTCCCTAGAAAGTCGGCCAGCCTCTGTCCCCTAGGGTTCCGTTGCCCGTATCCAAATTGCCCCACTCTCAACTCATCACCGCTGTTCTTGCCCAACTTTGCATTGAAGTCCCCCATAACAACAGTGAAGTAGGTTTTGGAAGTATGTATGGCCCTACTTACGTCCTCATACATAGCCTCTACTTCCTCATCAGAATGTGACGAGGTCGGTGCGTATACCTGAATGACCTTCAGCGAATATCTTTTGGATATTCTGAGTATTAGGTATACCACCCTGCTCGACACACTGTCGATGGTAGTGATGTTGTTAACGAGGGACTTGTGAACGAGAAACCCGCACCACCTTGGGACTGTTGGGCGCCCTCCCGGTAGTAGAGCAAGTTACCAAACTTCAGGGTTACGGTGTCCTCCCCCTCTCTACGGACTTCGCATAATCCTACAATGTCCCAGTGTAACCTGCTCAGTTCCTCTTCCAACTCGCAAATCTTTTCATCAGTCCTCATTGTGCGTATGTTGTGTGTTACCAGGGCCAGTCGTCGTGGGGATGGGTAGCCGGATTTCGTCCGGGGATTCTTAGCACCCCCTGCTCCGCTATTACCTTGGCCGCTACCCGCGCCAGGGATAGCGGAGCTGCCGGAGACTGGGGGCCTGGTATTTGTGTGACTCATCATAAAGGGGGATTTGCCGTACGCGCCACGCTTGGCAGGCGGGTTGGCGCGCGCAGTTTTTTTCTTTAAGGTCTCTGGAAGACGCTGCTGCCCATCTCCCGGTATATTATTATTATTATTCCCTTAGCAGGCTTCTACTGCAACCACGGGACGATATGGTGGGGGACAATTCTAAGGCCGGTCACCCCACGGCATACCCTTGCAGCACGGGATTCCCTTGTTACAAATGTATAAATCACATAAAATCACGAGATTTTTAAAACAATTATTACGAAAAAAATCAAATTTAGTTAAAGAACATGACTGCATGAATGCATAATTTGTGAACTGTGATGCATACATGGTGGCAATAGTTTTTTTCCTTATACTTAGTTATTTTTTTGCGACATAAACGGCCGTATCTTTATTTCGCGTTAACCGTAGAAGTTTGATTTTTGCACAGCTTCAAGGGACCGTAGACCTGAGTAAATGGTGTTAATTTCAACTCGATACCTCCACGCATTCTCGAGATAATTAGGATCTTGACAGACAACAAAGTGATCCTGTTAGGGTCCGTTTTTTTCCGATTGAGGTACGGAACCCTAAAAAGATTACTGTTTCACATATTTTTTATTACAGGTTAACATTAAGACCACCTACGAAAGTCGATTGCTGATTGCATTACAAATTATGTGCAAAAAACCTAATTATTGGAAACAAGCTGATGACGTGATGGAGTGAACTGTAAGTAACTAAATTCTTTGCTATCCTAATATCACTAATATCTATAAAAACCACATCAGAGTCTCCAGCGATTCAATTTATTTACATGGCAACAATTTCACCTTTCAAATAAGCTATTACAATATACTTAAGTAAGGTAAAACATCCAATTATCGACACTTTAACGTCGATTTTCGAGCATTTTTTAAATACATGGTTTCTTTATGATAATACATGATTTTTTAATGCACTGGGTAAAATTTTAGTGTTCATTCTATATTCTTTTAAAGTAAAAAGAAGTGTAATACCTGTAACTTAGGAAAAAAACCAAGATAGATTTAGGCTCTTTTTAGCCTAGTTATCGACTGCAAAATTCCATATATCGACAGTAATCGACATGTTCCAATAATCGTGACCTAGTAATCAACATGTTCTATTTATCGTCATCCAAATATCGACCTAACCTGTTGAGGATGACCATTCCCAAAAAAGTCTTATTCAGTCTTTTAATCGTTTTAATTAGCTAAATAAACAAACAGGGGCATGTTGGCATGTAATGCGTAGGTAATTTAAGTACCTCATATTTTTTTAACGCTATGGTGTTGATGTTTTAATTTTTTAAATCCTCTATATTATAAAATAGTTTTATTTATTATTTATTATGTCAACTTTTAATCACATTTTTGTTACTTAGGTTAGATACTAATAGTTAATACTAATCAACAAAACTTAATGAGATCTTCTCAGTGGCATACAAAATTAACATACTTATTATGATATTATCCAGTTGCAATTACAATATGACCAAGTACCTATTTATTATTTAATAAAGTTAAGGCAGGTTTTGATCACAGACTCGTTACCTTAGTCTACCACTTAATTAATAGTTATTTGGCTTAAAAAGTCTATAAAACAAAGAAAATTAAATGTTTTCTG
The DNA here is from genome assembly GCA_947623375.1 of Apotomis capreana. Lineage (NCBI taxonomy): Eukaryota > Metazoa > Arthropoda > Insecta > Lepidoptera > Tortricidae > Apotomis > Apotomis capreana. Next base: position 8,471,353 of record OX392505.1, on the reverse strand, counting down.
AAGAACATTATCTAAATTAAATACTTAGTATAGTGCGGCTCTTTTCAGGTGAATTTTTCGCTTCGAGCCCTAATCTTTCAAACAATGGCCATTGTCTCTATTATCGCAAAGCCGCTAGCAACCGATTTAGCACGTGCCACTACAACATTCATATGAAAAACAAACGGTATCGTCATATTATTAAGGTTCAAATTTAATGTCACTGATATTCTAGATATTGCATTTTGGTAGTGTAGTACAATAGAACGCCCCGACGAAATACAGCATTCATACTATTTTGATTTGAACCTTAATACTATGACGATACCGTTTGTTTTTAATATGAATGTTATAGTGGCACGTGCTAACTCGGTAGCTAGCGGCTTTGCGATAGTAGAGACAATGGCCATTGTTTGAAAGATTAGGGCTCGAAGCGAAATATTCACCTGAAAAGAGCCTTACTATACCTTACATTGTGAAAGACAGATATTCTTTCATTCCTGGTATCGTATAAAAACCTCTTTTATTGCATAGCATTGATTTCGAAATTGCTTTAACTATGTCAGACTTTTGGTACCAGATTTTGTCTTCTTTTTCCGGCCATTTGAACGTGTTACCCACTGAAAAGGTCATGGTGTTAATTTCAAATTTGTTTTTATCAACATTTTTAATTACGCCTGGGAAAAACTCTCCTTCGTATTGGATTATAACATAATCTCCACTAGAATATGTTTTTGCTGGCTTAGAATATTTGCTCAGTGGCATATCTTCGTCTGTTACTTTCTGCACAGTTTACCTCGGTGTCTGTATTGTCCGACGATGTGTCATTTGGTTTCGGTTTTGGTATCGTATTTCGTTTCTTCTTCTTATTTTCTTTATCTTTTAGTTTATTTTGCTTTTTGTTTTCCATCTCTCTCTATTCTAACTGTCTTTTCTCTTGTCTTTCTTGGGCTTTAATTTCTTTTAGTTTTGCAGTTTCTCTTTTTTGTTTCTCTTTCACTTCATAATAATCCCTCCACTTTTTACTTGTGATGGCAGAAGGAACTTTTTCTCTTAATTTTCATTTTTTCCCTTTTTTATCTTCATCTTCTCCGGGCCAAAATAAATTTCGTTTAAATGGCGATGGAATATATGTATTTTCCACTTTATTCGCAACAGTTCTTGATGTATTAGGGCTTATCATCTCTCTTGAAGGCGTTTTTACTACAGCACTTTGAAGAACACACATTGAAGAAGTTGAAGCTAACTGAAGTAAATCTCTTGCTTGCTTCGATGAACTTGGCTGATTAGTGATCAAAGCTTCATTGGACTTTTCTTTGAATTCAGGTGTGATCGTCTCTTTTGAAGATATTATTTCTATTACAGAATTTTCATTGTGGGTAAATGTTGAAGTGCAGGTATTGGAAGCTGTCTTTTCTAAAATAGCCTCCTCTTCCGTTGACAAATATGTTTTAGGGCCCATGGAACATTCCAGTGGACTCTTACCGGAAATCGTATCATGTAATGTGATTCTGGGTACATCTAACTTTTTTGCAGCAGTTGCAGTTTTCTCACCTTTTCTGACTGCTTCTACCGCCTGGGCCATTTGAAGAGGCGTGTAATTTTTTATAGGCGCCATGCCTGCAAAAAATGTTGGTTACTGGAACATGTAGACTAACATATAGAATATCCAATCATCGACATATCGGCTGTCGGTCATTGGAACGTATGGGATATCCAATCATCGACACGGCTGTCGATCATTGGAAGCAGTTTGAATATTTAAATGAAAGACCTATATATTTAGAGTGCTGAACAAGCTTAGCTGAATAATATAATAAAGTGCACAAATAAAATAAAAAAAAGTTTCGACATTTGTCGATGATTGGAAAAAGCAGTCAATTAATCTCCAATTACCGACACGCGTGTTTTGACATTTTAATATAACCTCACCCTTCTAATCAAATTATTAAAAAGTTGTGAATTTCTATCCTAATTTAATAAATAACTAACATTTTCAATAAAGCAAAACAATTAAAAGTTATGGGCAATAAATCTTACTCACCTCCTTAGCGATTTCACTAATAAAACTGGATTTCGTTGGAGATCTACCGCGGTCGAAACATTTGATTACGTCATTTTGTACAAAATGGCCGAATGTTTGAAACGTCATCCGCAATGACAGCTGAATGATCCTTGTTTATAGTTTATGCTTCAGATGCGTTCAGAAGTCAGAAAATACTCTTCTTTTTTTTTGTAAACTTTTTTAATGTCGGACAATGGTGCCTTGTCGGAGATTGGGTGTTTTACCTTAAGTACGTACATTACAAAGCTAATATTTATTATTTTCGTTTTGCGTTTGTTTTTGATTTGGCGTTATTTTCAGTGACGCGATACGCAAATTTCACTAAATCTTTTTTAAACTTTAATAAAAAAAAAATATTTTAACATGACTTAATAATTAATAACTCAATTAAAACTAAATTATAAAAATAACAAGGTTCAAAAAACACCACTCCCTGTCATTTCTGGTCCAAAGGTGCCCATAACGCTCGCAGCATTTCCACGTTGGATCGCAATGGACACCCTTTGTACCAGAAATGACTCGGAGCGGGGGTCTTCCCCCTTTTGCCTGAGTCTACGGCCTACGTCGCGCACAAAACATTTTGCATCTGTCCCCCAGCAACCCGCTGTCTCCACCGCAAAGGGAACAAAAATGTAGGACGTACCTAGTGTGACATATTTCTGCCGTTTCAAGTCCGCCTGATATTCGGCTGCAGCTCAAATAAATAAATAAATAAATAAATATCAGACAGCCTCACACAAATCAACCTAGTCCCAAATTAAGCTTAAGAAGGCTTGTGTTATGGGTACTAGGCGACGATATACATACTTATATAGATAAATAAATACTTAAATACATAGAACATCCATGACCCAGGCACAAATATTCGTGTTCATCACACAAATATTTGCCCTGGCCGGGATTCGAAGAAGTCAAAATTATTTTGGTTTAAATTATTTTGGTTTGATATACCGTTACTTTGTATAATGTAACGACTAATATAGGTTCTTTTACCTAATGTCGTTTTAGATAATTTCCAAATGATATATTGTAACAAGAGATATAGGTAATAAGTAAGGTGCTACAGAGCTATTAATACATTAAATCGATACTTATTTGCCAGGTTAGGTTCGTTAGGTACCTAGCGTCCTTCAGAGAGGAAATAGAAGCCCCGCAAAGAGGGACTTCGCCGATTTGCTCCCGTTATTTAAGATTATAACAGTATACCAATGAATAATTAGAAAAAAACAAATTGTAACAAAAAACCGTTAGGTATATCAAACGTTCTTCTTCGTTTCGCTCTTGTCAGAGCGGTCGTGGTCATCATGAGGGAGGCTTGGGGGCTGCTGTCGCCCGCCTAACGATGTCCCGCCATCTCGTCCGGTTCGCAGCACTTCTGGTACATTCATGCAATAGTAATATCAAACGTTACATTATATTAAATAACTTCATATAAAACTATTGTACTTATACCAAGTGTGTTATATATATGTTAGTTCTTCTGAAATTATGCAAAACATTACGTTACCCCTAAAGATACCTCTTCCCCTTTGTATTATTGTTTAATAAGCGATGCTGAAACAAATAACAACTACAATCGTCATACAAGTGTTCATTAAAACGGCATGCAGGCACGACAATGCGTTCACCACGCATCTACCACTTGTTAATAAATACCTACTGGTTAGTTCCACTAATTATGCACTAGGTATTATATGTAGGTATATGTGTGTGGTTGCCATAGGTTCAATTTCTGCACCTGTGAACTGTCAAGTGCCTAATAAAAGTCACACATGCATACATGCTCACCACAGCGCTCTGTGTGGACAAATGCTACTCGTAATACGGTGCAGTTGAAAGTGTCTGTCACTAAAGCATTTTCAGGGCGAACAAGTCCTCTGGCCTTGTGTAGCGCTTATTTTTTATCTGTTTGTTTTTTCCATCTTTTCCGCGAAGCTGCTCGTCGTGAGAACGCCGCAATGATAGGCTCCAATAACAATGACTGCCTTAAAAGCAGACGCTGTCACGTCTTCGACATTTAGTTGCGAGTTGTTTCTTATAATTGCATTCACCGCGTTTACATTATTAAGATAAAACGAGCCTCGCCATTAAGATAGAGCACGAACCGGTATATGTGGTGGGGTTGATATTAAGTGTCAATATGGAATTTTATTTGTTTGTTAGGATGCGGAGACGTTGGCGACGCAGGAGATAATGGATAACGGACATTGAACGCTGCATTATGCTCCCTGAGGGCAAGAGGTGGCGCGATAGCTCGGGCTTGGACATGGACAAGACAAGTGTCGAGGCCGGGAGCTCGGGAGTGGTGGCACCGCTCGCAGCGCGCATTCAGTACTCAGCCGCACGTCATCAGCCGCGCGCGCGCCGCTCGGCCCGTCACTTCGCGCGCAGTTATCGAATCGGTCTTATCGAAACTTCCGCGGAAACGGCGGAACTCCCACCTGTGATGAGATGCGAAGCGACCCCGGTCGTTTGGAAAGTAAACAAGGAGTGATGCCGCGATAGCGTCGGCGCCGTGGTCGCAGACGTTACGGCGCCTCCGGACCCATGTGTGCCAGCTTATCTGTGTCCAAGGAGATAACGTGATGTGACAGCGATACGTGTCGTTGTGCTAGTGGAATAGTTTGTGAAAGTGCAGCGAGTGTGCCGGCTTTAGCCGCGGTGGCCCGTGACAATGTTGAATTGCACCGACCTGGAATGCATCCTACACCACCATCATTACTATGCGCACCTGCACCACATCCATCATTTACAAAATGCGCAAGACCCAGGTGAGTCTAGACATAAGACCCGCGTAGGTCTCGAAGTTTCGTCAATGAACAATCGAAACGCGGTCACAATGAGATTGTTTGTTTGTTTAATGATAACAAACCTGCGGGCTTCAAAAATCCTTGATTTAGATGTACTAAAATTGGAGAATAAACATGCGAATTAAATTAGTGATGAAATACACGTTACTACTTACTACTAACGAACTAATGGTCTTGACCTTTCCGAACAATGTAAATAAGAATTCAGCACAGCACTTTAAGCGGTTAATGGTAATGTTCGCTGAAACAGGCAATAGGCAGGTGTTAGTGCCGATGCCGACATCACGCAATGCCGGCTGGCGCGTTTTCTCTCTGTTAACTCATTGGACGAGCGACTTTAAACACGCTCGTGCGAAATGTACCAAATATTTTGTCCAAATAATGTCCGACGTTTTCTCTTCGCTAACAATCTTTCCGAAACTTTCTTCTGAAACGCATAAGGAGAAAATGCTAAAGAAATGTATTAATATGCAAGAATGTGCCCTAATTGACATAGGTACTTATACCTACTATATTTTTGAAATTCCTATCCCAAGTGATAATTTTTCATAAAGTTGATCCATTTACAATAGAAAAGAATCATTTTCAGTGTTAATGGAAATTTAATTAATGTATTTCTGTGAACACAATTACATACACAGACATGTGTTATCTTCGCAAGTTTTTTCACCTATAATACTGACATGTCGCCTTACATAATACAAGAAAGCAAATGATCAATGTTACAAGTTACAAATCACGAAAAGAACCTAAATACATTAATGAATTAGGACTTAATGAATATCAATTAAGGCAAATCAGTTAGATAATGGGTTGTGTCATTAGATAATAACTGGGGTAGACATTGACATCGGGGACTGTGTTAACATACGATGATCGGCCGCTAGTAATGACTTAGTCTATAAGGAACAATTTACAATAAAAACAGAACGCGGCCACTTGTGTAAATATATATCAACGTCATTTAAAAACATCATTGTATTAATGATTAACAGAAAAATACAAAGGTTTATAAAGCACTGGCATTGAAGAGTATTTTGAGTACTGACTACTGCAATGACTTCATTTGTCAGACGCGCCGTCTGAATATTTAGTTTTATATCCTAAATACTTGCCGTGAAACTAGAAGCAGAATAAATTTTCATTTGACATAATAAAATCTTAGCTTTCGCTTGCAGAAAGGATGACGATTTCAAAATAATCTTTACTAATCTCACCTTCCTTTATATCGAAATGACAAAGAAAATAATAGAGCAAGTTAGAAGGGAGGATTTATGGGATAAATATTATGAAATATTCTTACACAAGTGGATGCAGTCCTGCAATTCTTGTACTATGGTTACTGGACGACGAAATACATCGAATATCCACCCAAGAAGTTGGAGAATTGTGAGTTATCCTAGATGAGGAATCAGTTCGCGGCAGGAGCAAAATACCACGCAGACATTGCAGTTCAAATACCATTACATATATTTCATTCATTATACGACCTAGATGATTGTTTTATTAATGTTCATAAAGGAACAATGGACCGTCTGAGTTACATATCATAAGTAGTGCTATTCAAAACAAAAACAAGACGAATTGTCAGCCGAGACGCTGTACGGAAATTTTTGCACCAGTTGTCCTTGTCTTAGCAGTATTCAATCTAAAGTACTTTTCGGGTTCGTTGCTTCCAATCACTTACGTTGAGCGTGTATAAAGAGCCTGATTAGTCGTAGCCTAGGACATTAAAATGGATTAATCACTAGGTAAATTCAATGATAAAATTGATGCAGTAGACTATAAACGGAAAGTAGCTAACTAGACAGGTGCTGCCGTTTTAAACTACCGCTGTTTCGACTAAAAGATTGTATCTCAACGTGACGATTCTGAGTACCTTTTACATTTAGTCATATCTACGTTCTATTTGCTCTTATCAATGCCAACGGCCTGATGAAATCGGAAAATTGCTAGTTTTTTTTTTCATATCTGATGTCCAGAATAAGAATTATAAAAGCCTTTTACGTTAATCAGATAACTCGATAAAGCCTATAGCTTTGCTCTTAGCTTCCGACTGAATTAAAAAAGATCTGCCTTATTCGATATATAGGTATCCAGATCTATTCTATGTATGTATGGCTTTTCAGAGATTGTTGAAAATGTGCGTTGATGATTTAGAACATTTATTTATATTTAAATATATTAGATCAGACGGCTTAAGTAACTGCGTGTATGATAATCTTTACGGGAACGGCACTCCCTTCCATACGACTGATAGAAGAAATTGTGACCTTGTTGAAAGAACTCATACTTGCTTAACTCATCATCAGCATATCAGCCGATAGACGGCAACTTCTGGACAAAGGCCTCGTTGAAATTTCTCCACAACGATCGGTGCGCCGCCCTCATCCTATCCTGCTGCTTCCCGCGATCCTGGTCAGGTCGTCAGTCCACCTTGTTGGGGCCTTCCAACGCGGCGTCTATTTACTCTCATTGAATGCATAAGTTGCATTATCCATCTTGTTTTTTTATATATATATAATATATACTACGACGGTGGCAAACAAGCATGCGGCCCGCCTGATGTGAAGCAGTTACCACCACCTATGGACGCTTTCGATGCCAGGAGCATCACATGCGCGTTGCGTTGGCGTTCTTAAAGAACCTATTTACTCCTCTCTTGAAGAACCGCATGCTGTAGCCCCTGGGAAAAACCTCGGCAGGGAGCTCATTCCACATGCGGAGCGTTCACGGTAGGGAATTTCTCTGGAACCGCACAGTTCTCGACCATTTAGGCTCCAGTCTGTGAGGATGAGCACCCTGCCGATGGCGAAGAGTGCAATGGTAGAAAGTAGCCGTGGGCATCATGCCAAACAATTCCTCAGAACACATCCCATTATACAGACGGTAGAACACACACAAGTCTTTTCCTCAAACTCAGAGGCTCGATTCCGTCCTATATCCTTGCTTTCCAGCGTTATTTGAACCCACATTCAAAGTCTGTTCACACTTAACTCGAATCTTGTAGCTTGTCAGGAGTTAGTGATTAATTACCGTTTAAAAGGTCATCCTCGCTACTGATTATAATTTAAACGGGTATAGAATTAAATTAAAATGATAATTGGTTGTTTGTATGAGATCCCCTAGAGGGACAAGTTACTTAATTCGAACGTGGTAATCAAGTTCTTGTATAATGTCAATAAAGCGTTTGCGTAAGGATTTAATTAAAATATGTCACGAAATAATTATATTATAATCACTAATCAACCTCTTGGCTTCATTACGCGCCGCAAGCTGCGCTAATAGCACGCACGCGCTTAGGCTCCGCTTTCTGCATTTATGCGAGAAAACGGCGCGTCGCCACGCCCAAGTACCAATTGTGTCGCATTTTATACAAACAACGAATAAAATACAGTTCTCGGGCGGCTTTTGCAAAGATCAAAAGAGTGAACCTTCTGTATTTTTAAATTTTATATTTGTGAATTGAGATATCAGTATAGAGGAAAGTCTTTCCACTCTATTTCCATATTCTAATTATGTAACATAAGATAAATAAGTACGTAAGTAATTGTTGTGAACATGACGGAAATGGCGTAAATTTGGGGCATTCTTTAATGAACAGGGCTAAAAAAAACCATTAGTAATTTATGTTGTGTTGTAATCCGTACTAATGTAAATGTAACACGTTAATTTTTTCACGTTGTTGCGCACAATGAACAAATTTCACATTTATAACAATGCACATATTTTGATGGTTGTGTGTAAAAAAAGTTATGTTATAATATAAGACTAACACGATATTGCGCATTATCACGACAACCCCTTGAAATAAAATGCATTATTCCGTAACGCACTTTTACAATGCACTGATTCTACAAGCATTTCCCAATAGGGGATAGCCGTTGAGAAGATGGTTTTGTTATGTCCGCTAGTTTGTGTGTTTGTAATAAACTAAACAATAACCGATGTCAGAACAATAATAGATAGTAAGACTGGTAGAAATCATGCTGCTCGAGTAATAGGATAAGGAAAAGACCTAGATTTTATAATAGCTGCAGGCAATACGTTCGATCAGTACACTAGATAAGATTTTGACATCATTCAAGGTCTGTTTTCGTGGTCGTAACATAAAGGTGTAGTGTAGGCATAAAGATGTTGATTTATGGAGCCCGGATGAATACTTTAATGTAGAAATCGACACCGACACGTGCTGTTGCATACCGCATTCATTCTTATCAATAAATGTTTCCGATGTCTAATGTTCACTTACGAGGCTTAATGTTCACTCAATGGCGTCGCTAGCCGATGGCTGAGAAGGGAGCACGTTCATATTAATGGCTAGAACATATATATAGGAGGTCACCTATGCTGAGGATCGTGGTCATCACCAGATTGTACGTGGACAGCGCCTTTATTAACACACTTTTTTTCGCGTCATTAATTTATAACATTGTGTTTTTTTGGCGAATGACTGGTGTCTACGTCGCGATAAACGCAGTTGTGGCTAGTTGAGCTAGCTGGACTGCAATGTGATAGGAAGATTGATGATCGGAATACCGAGTACAAATGGTATGAAACACCTGTACCTACTTAGAATATGATAAGGCCTTTACAAAGGTTAAAGTAACTTAATAACGAATTTATGCAATACGAGTAGTACCATTGTTATTGTTGAGTAACTTTTTTGAATTTCATAGCATTGTTCATATCAAAAATATTGAAACATCTGTGTCGTACGAGATAAGTTTCACGGAACTGAGAGTGATTTATCTTCGTGGCATATCAGTGAGATATAGGTTGATAATGATAAGACAGATGATGTCTGATAGTGTTTGGAAATAGAAAGTAAATCTTGTGAGCCAAAACAACAAAAAAAAATAACGGCTCAGATTTTGATTTGAAGACATCTTGTCGTAACTGATGAGCTCTGTTTGATATTGTTAAATTCAGCTTGATAGGAGTCCAGGCGTTTCTGAGAAAAAGGTCTTGACAGATAGACAGACGGAAAACAAAGTGATCCTATAGGGGCTCCGTTTTTGTCGTTTGAGTTAAGGAAGGGACGGGAGGAACCGGTTAAGGTGAATAAAATTGGACCTAAAGTTCATTTTAGTAATAATTATACTTGCTAGTTTTTAACCGACTTCAAAAAAAGAAGGGGGTTCTCAGTTCGGTTGTATGTTTTTTTTTTTTTTTTTTGTTTTTTTTTTTTTTTTATGTTTGTTACCTCATAACTCCGTCATTTATGAGTCGATTTGGTAAATTATTTTTAGGTTCATGAATAGACATCTCAAGGTTGGTCCCATAAAATTTTGGTGAAGATTGGATGACGAGATCCATGAGGAATCAAAGGAATTCCTGAAATTTTATAAGCACTCATAATATTTTTCATATATTTTCTAAAACTATTTAAGTATTTGCATATGGTAGTCATCATCTTCCAATGCTGAACTGATAATGGAAAGTACAACTCCTTAACGGTTAGGAGTTAGGAGATAATTCAAACGAGATGCATGCCTTCAAGACCTCCCTGATCACCCCGCCATAAGTATTTTATATGAATCACCAAAAAGCGAAAAAAAAAAAATTAACAAAAAAAGGAACCGACCAGTAAAACTAAAAAGCCAAAAATAACCCGTTCAAGTACAGATTACATTTGACTCACCCTTTGAAGTCGGTGCCAAACCTCACGTAAACTTTAATATTGTATAAATATAATAACTGAGTTTGGAATCGATTTCAAAGGGTGAGTCAAATGTAATCTGTACTTGAACGGGTTATTTTTGGCTTTTTAGTTTTACTGAAGTCGGTTCCTTTTTTTGTTATTTTTTTTATATATTTGTTCAGAATAATATTAGAAATCACTATATCCAATATCCGTAGATATAAATATTAGCAGAGAGTGTGTTGACTAAGATACTTAATAAATTAATCACACATACAAGATAACCTTTTGTTTATCGCTCAAAGTAGGAAGCGATTGTAGGTTAATTTGTAAACTTACTGGTTTCATGTAATCGCAAACTCAATGGTCCCCGATTTTAATTGTACAAGTTATTCATTAGCCTTATAAAACAGAGCAATAACATGAAGGAAACGTGATCGTTGACATCATATCCTGCAGCAAATCGACTTCGGTTGAGAAATGTTATGATGATATTAGCAATGTAATAATGTTATATGCCGTGATTGCCTTCCGATTGAGGCTCAAGGAAACTTCATATTACACGGTTATAAAACTAAATATTGTCTATATTAAAGCAAGGTAATGTGAGATGACATAATTTGCTATATTTTTGACAAGGTTGTGTATTGGTTTTAGGATATCGCGTAGCATTTGTTTGCAATGTTGTCATACTTTTTAGTAAACAGCATACAGTTCTACCAATGTATCAGAATTTATGATTACATCGCCAATCGATTTTCTTATTAAAATTATTTGCAGTCTCATCACAGGATCCGGTTTGTCTCGGCCTAAGAGTATTAAAACTGCCCGGGGATTATGAACAATGCCCTAACTATTTACCAATTGGTCCATAATATATAAGTTTGTAACACGATCAAACTGGCTCCAGTAAGTAAATCTAGGATAAATCATTCAGTATGCAAAGGGGTCTCATTATTATGGGCCTAGTTCATGCTTGATTGTGACGATAACCAGTGGTCTGCACGGACGGTGCAACACCGCAGGATCTTTAGACTTTATATATCTTTATATACACCCATCTTGTTAAATTCCTATAACAAGTTCAGATTTTATAGGTAAGGACCTACATTACTTGGCAGCAACTAAAATCAGAGATGTAATTTCTTAACAGTACCGTAGCCACCGCGGGATCAAAATTTATAATGTAATGGTGACCTCCCCTCCGCCGCGCGAGTCACTTCACGTGTTGTTCCTCTGCTTCGCGGGCTGACTAGCAGGACTGAGGGTTTCATATTTTTATAAAAGAAAATCTATGATAATGATTATGAATATTTATTTATTTAATCTTTATTGCAGAAAAGAAAACTTATCGTACAAAAGGCGGGCTTAATGCCATGAGGCATTTTCTACCAGATAAAGTAGTGTATGCAACTGTACATAATTAGGTCTTAAAACACTCGTGTGATCCTATTATGGAACTCGCCTACGGCTCGTTTCATAAAACCAAATTCGTATTTTAAGACCTCTCATTAGGTAGCAGTTGCATAAACTACACTGTTATACAATATTTTAATTTATCTCATCCGGGATGCATTTGAAACTGACAAAGGAGGTAACTTCGTCAGTGCGGAAGAAAACGCAAAATACATTATTAAATTCAGAACGTTAAATGCAACGTAATGGTCGATTATCTACCAGCACCAGATGTCACAACTGTGACACGCGACTCTTTCTCGCGCGAGAAATATTACCTATCTCTTTCTTCGCTGTACTGTGAGTGACGGGCGACGCAATGTCACGCGACAATAGTCGCGTCGCGTAGCGTAGTTGTGCTAACGGGCAGGTACCATATTCTTATTTATTGTTATAATACTTGACGATACCGCTACAATAAATATTCTCTTAATATAAATTGCCGTTGTTAATTGAATAAAAAAATATTAAACAACACTTAACTGTGTAATGCCGCTTGATGAAATTTCTTGATCGTTACAATCGGAATTTGCGATAAGTATTCCCCGGGCTTAGTACCGAACAATCATATAAACCTCTCATATATGTACCACATATGTCCATTTGATTCTACAGCCTGTGGTTTGAGAATGCAGTATCGATTTATGCTAGACGCGTCAGAAGCTTTCCATCCAATCGATCATGAACTTTAACTTGATAAAAATAGAGTATAAACAAGGTTTCCAGTAGTAAAGGGTGGCTAAGATGTTTAAAACCACTACGTATGAGCGTTGCCTTCGATTACGGAAATCGTAAATGCCTCAGATGAGAACCAGCAATTGACTTACAATGAACTAATTTACTTTCTTGAGGGCGTTAAGCCAACTTTAATACTTTAGTTTTAAGGAGTCTTTAGGTTTGGCGCGTTGATGTAGATAGTTTTGCTGGAGCTGTCTTTGAAAGTAGGAGTAATCGAGCATCTTTCGAAACTGCACTCAGTGATATTGGACTACCTACGCACGTAATGGTATCAATGCTCTAATATTATCATTTTCTTCGCGCAGTTTTATTCGACGTGTACTTTCAATTGAGAAAACTGCAAAAAACAAATAGTTGAACATAGAACCTCCTTCTTTATTATAAGTCGGTTAGAATAAAATGAACTGACTTACGTTCAAATCTTGTGTTTATTTACATTTGCATTATGTACTATGGGCTGCACAAACGCGTAGCCCAATTATGAATGAATTCATTCATAAAAGGACCATGTAATTCTGCAGCCCATTTACTTATTATTATTATTAATCCGTTTATGGCGGCTCGCAGCTTGTGCCAGTATCAGTTTTTTTGGTTAATAACCAATGCATGACTTCCGTTTTATCCCCCATTGTATTTGTAATACTCGTACGGCATTTGATGACAATTTAAATCCAACTTTTTTGAAAAGTTTTAAACGATCCGTTCGAATGAAGTTTCTATGAAGATCTTAAATGTCCATAGAAATCGGTATTTGTTATCAAAATTATACGTTGTCCCGACTAATTGCAGTTTTCTACAGCTATTAAAATGTTAAAATGTTAACCAATTAACAAATCCTTTCGCCGCTCGCTTGTCAGTCGGCGAATGTTTAAACAATACAACTTATTTTGTCGTGACCTTTGTTCTGGAGATAGTAGCGAAATTCGTGTCAGTAGTTACACAAGCGTGAGTCGATAGGGTTACCATATCCTCAGTATATTGTTTGTCCCTTGATTTCAACATTTTTGAAACATTAAGTTTTTTATAATATTATAAATTGATGAAATATGTTATGCCTCGTTTTTAGGGTTCCGTACCCAAAGGGTAAAAACGGGACCCTATCACTGAGACTTCGCTGTCCGTCCGTCCGTCCGTCCGTCCGTCCGTCCGTCCGTCCGTCCGCCCGTCCGTCCGTCCGTCCGTCTGTCACCAGGCTGTATCTCAAGAACGGTGGTAGCTAGACAGTTGAAATTTTCACAGATGATGTATTTCTATTGCCGCCATAACAAAAAATACTAAAAATAAAATAAAATAAATATTTAAGGGGGGCTCCCATACAACAAACGGGTTGGTTGCGTTAACTTTGCACCTCATTTGTATGGGGCGCTATACATACCAGGTGCAAACTTAACTTAACCACTTAAGGATGAAAAGTGTTTGTACTGAACCCTCGGTGCGCGATTCCGACTCGCACTTGACCGGTTTTTATTTTTTTATGTGGGCACACGTCATTTTCTATATTAAACCAAAATCAAAGCTGAAAGAAAATTTTAAATGAATCTTACACCAGGTTATTACGCATTTCGATTTTTCTTTGATCTTTGTATCAATGGTTCATTAAGATTTTTTTTAAGATATAAAATTTGTAGATTAATCAAATCTTAATTCTCTTCTCAATGGAGTAATAAATGAAGAAAAAATACAATTTTCTAAAAAAAAAATTTTTGGTAATAACTCCTAGGGCCTCAGTGCACAAAACGAATAATAAGTAAAAAAGTTTTTTTTTCTAAACTGCGTGTGCGAGTATTTTACAAAATGCGTGTAAATCTCAGTATTTTTGGAAGGCAACATTTTTTTCCGGATATTTTAACTTTCTATGTGGGGTAACCCTAGTAGGGACACAATACACAACATGTTCAAGTTAAGCTTGCACCTTGTTTGTATGCCTCTTTGTAGATATCGGGTAAACACAACATTTATATCATATTTATTTGAAGGTTTTGTATGTATGTGTTGCAAAAGTTCATATATTTTTGACACAAAATTGTATTGTTGGAATTATAATAAAATTGCCGGTTTTATTTATACCATTATTATAGGCGGTTTTTGGAAAGATCAAAATAGAGAACCATCTATAGTGTTCTAGTCTGTGATACAAACTTTGGTTTTCCGTCTGGCACTTCACTCTACCCCCACATAAGAATGTCCAATACGTACATACACGTACATACGTGTAATATGTAAATACGAAGTCGTAATAAAGTTCAATGCCTTAGAATAACCAGTTAAAGTTCAGGGTATTCTTAAAAGCATAATGGTTTTTTTTCATCCATATGCCCGGCCGTGATAAAAGGGTAATCAAAGACATTGTTGTCAACTCAGCTGCTTCGACATTCTTGTTGAAATGAAAGTGATATCTGGTTTTCACTGGATTTCGTTAGCATATTCCATGTTCTTATATATCTAATGGGTTCAATAGGTACTTATATTTTGTTGCCTTTATATAATATACCTTTTCATTATACTACGACGGTGGCAAACAATCATGCGGCCTGCTTGATGTTAAGCAGTTACCGCCGCCTATGGACCCTTGCCATGCCAGAAGCACCACACGCGCGTTGCCGACCCTTTAAGAACCTATTTACTCCTCTCTTCAAAAACCGCATGCTGTAGGAAAATCGCGTCAGGGAGCTCATTCTACATGCGGGGCGTTCGCGGTAGGGAATTCACCTGGAACTGCAGTTCTCGACCATTTAGGCTCCAGTTTACCTCCAAATTCTCATTAGTAACTTAGGATTCCATGAAGTCATCATCAGTACGCTGCTGTCAAGGATGTTTATTGAAAGGTCTGTTTTCATAGCTAGCTCGTGCGAGGTTAGTAGGTCGATCGACAAATGATCGACGTCCATTGATAATTAAATAAATATAGAGGGACCTAATCGACCTAGTCCCAAACTAAGCAATGCTTGTACTATGGGTACTAGTCGACGATATTACATACATACATAATATATAAATAAGTATATAGATAATAATATTAATAATCGACCAATAGTTCAAAGATTCATTGATAAATGTTTTAGTACCATTAAAGGGAGAACTCTGAAGACGATGAAGGTCACGAATGACTGGATTACAGAGGTAAGATAGGGGGAATTTGGAAAAACTTGGAGGAGGCCTTTACCCAGAAGAGTCCTAACGCAGAAATCATTTTCGCGTTAGGGAATAAAAAGGTTTTTTATTTTATTTCTTTATAAATGGAAAATATAACCTCTGAGGGCTCTAAGAGAAGATTTCTAGGTTTAATCAGTTATTTTCCATATCGTGCACATACCCATTGATATCTACTAAATTACTTTTTATAAGTTGGTAATATATGTTTGCCTCTGTCACACATAGATAGCACAGCTCCTAATGTGCATCTCTAAGTTGGTGAGGCGTATTAAGCAATTGTTTCACAAACTCTTGAACACGTAAAAGAAATATTCGAGTCACGATTGTCTTTATCGTGACTGTTCTTCCACTGACTGTCGAAATATTGATACGGGTAAAAAAATTGCTACAAAAATGTATTAAAGCAAGAATATTTTAATGAAGCATGTGGCATGTATTGCACATATACAAAAACGACTATCGAATTATGTAAGATCAGACGAGTGCAACGTCAACGGGTATGAGGTTCAAAGTAAAGGTTAACTTGTCTAAATTTTTACTGCCAATATATTATAATTTATAAGTTCTGCAGGGCTAGCATAATTTGCCGCGACATCGCTTTTCTCGCGACTCAGCATCCTATCCTGCTCATCCGGTGCCGAAAGGAAAGTGACGGGTAGCATATGTCGTGACAAAGAGTCGCGTGTCTGTCACAGTTATGCTAGAGGTACTGTCATGAAATTCATGTATTGTATGCACAGGTTCAAGTCTAATAAACTAGGCAGCACCAGGAAGCGGTGGCCTACAGGATAAGATTTCCATGAGGTTGCGTATTTTAAATGAGTTGGGCTCATTACGTCTTGATTTCATTTTTCCCTTTTACCAATACTCCTAGAACTCAAAACGACTTATTGTCAAAATACCTAAATTTCAGAATGCCTAACTTTTTTTTTCATTGTACCATAAACCTAATATGACTGAATTTTAAAATGTCTCAGTCTCATAATAGACAAATATCACAACACCTTTATCGCATTAAACCATATGTTCAAAACAACCAAGTGCCAGAATACCTACATTTCAAATAGATAACCTTCGTGTAAAATTTTGTTTACTCTCTTCTTTAGTACCTACTGGCCACTTACGATGAAGTATCAATATTAAATAAGATGAGTTGGGCTCATTACGTCTTGATTTCATTTTTCCCTTTTACCAATACTCCTAGAACTCAAAACGACTTATTGTCAAAATACCTAAATTTCAGAATGCCTAACTTTTTTTTTCATTGTACCATAAACCTAATATGACTGAATTTTAAAATGTCTCAGTCTCATAATAGACAAATATCACAACACCTTTATCGCATTAAACCATATGTTCAAAACAACCAAGTGCCAGAATACCTAAATTTCAAATAGATAACCTTCGTGTAAAATTTTGTTTACTCTCTTCTTTAGTACCTACTGGCCACTTACGATGAAGTATCAATATTAAATAAGATTATATCTAGGCGACAGATCTGCGTTCTGTAATAACACCTAAGTATCTACATCAATTCGGAAGATAAACTACGTCTATATGCCTACCAAATTTCGGCCAAATCCGTGCGACCGTTTCCAAGAAGCAAATATGACCATTTTCTATCTTAAAACGTACCCCAACTTTTGTGTTATTGTTCGTGTGTATTTTGTACAAATCATTTGTACCTATGCTTCTAATGTATTTAATTTTATTGACTGTTCTCGGGTCGTGTACTTCGAATATTTGATTGTACAAATCAGACAGATAAAACTAAATAAAAGCTGCTAAAAATCTAGTTTTATAAGCGTAATATAAAAGCTTTGCTCATTAAATCGAAAAAAAAAAAATTTAGGCATTTTGAACCTATGACATTTTGCTATTCTGGAGTTTTCAATTTAAGGCGGGCTTTTCCCAGTAGACGCCGAACTCACTCATTTTCAGACTCGTCGTAGACGTTTAATCAGTGTTTTGAAGATTATGAAAAACATATATATCATACTTAAGGATCTTCTGAATATGAAATCGTGTTCAGCAACATGATTGGAAAAATTTCGGTCGATAGAAAACGATCCCAAAGTTACCTCTGTTCGTAATATCTTTTCTGTAGAATAGCTAAAATACGAACCTTTTTTACCCGTTTTTTGCGTAAATGTATAGATACTAACAATATCTAGTTGAAGTGGATGGGATTTTCTGAATACAATTATTTATTTAATCACTAGAACGAAA
The DNA here is from genome assembly GCA_947623375.1 of Apotomis capreana. Taxonomy (NCBI): domain Eukaryota; kingdom Metazoa; phylum Arthropoda; class Insecta; order Lepidoptera; family Tortricidae; genus Apotomis; species Apotomis capreana. The sequence continues at coordinate 8,453,280 of OX392505.1, read as the reverse complement.
TATCTACTAAAACTATGAGGGCGATAGCTCGCGGTGCCATTTCAGTCGCGCTTCGGCGCTTGAAGGGGATGGACCTGTGTCAATTTGTTCCGCGCGTCCACGTGATCGCATTTACGAATTATTCTTCCAAAAAAATGAGAAATAAAGCAGCACAACGTAAACAAAAAGCTTTTCATATTATAAAACGAATAAAAAAAGACAATGCTCGAGCAAGGAATGCCAAAAAGTAAGTTAATGTTTTATTTATAATAAATTAACAGAACCGAACATAATTGTCAAAAAGTGGCACGGTTGACATGTTCAAGTATATGCTAATAACGCTTTATTCATAATTTAAAACAACATAATTACTTCCTACAAAAGAACTCATTGTTCAAAGCATTAAGTGTCAAATTGACTTACGAACTTATTACCACAAATATTTTTCATCTGAATTAAGTTTTTTTGCGTATTCTGACTTATATCTCTTGTCAAACTTGGAACATGGATTTAGTACACAGTTAACATATATCAGTACTTTAAGTCCCTGCCTGGGGAAAAGGCATGATTATGTATGTTATGTAACCTAGATATAGGTAAGTAAAAAAAACTGTACTTTACAAATGCTCCTCAGTACTTGTTCTTTCTTAAGGCCTTTAGCAACAATCGACTCCTAGGTAAGGTATGTAGTATATTTTTACCCGACAGCGCGACGCAAAGGAGGGTAATGTGTTTAGCGCAGTCTGTTTATGTATGATAGCACCTTTGAGATTATTTCACATTTAAAAGTATCTAAAAAAACAAATAATTTTATTAATTGTATCTAGAGGCACGCCATTGCCCCCTCCAACTCGAGAAAACGCGCTTACCGGCACACCGCAACATCCTTTTCCTTTTTTCGAAGCCATTCAGACCATTTTCAAACCCCCTGTATTTCGTCTAGAACAAAGCTAGAAGCCTGAATTTTCAGTAACTAGGTGGGCATAGTATAACCTAGGCATATTCCAAGTTACATTCAATTTTAACTAGTAAGTTAAGAATTATTGCGAGTCAAAGTTCCTTAATTTTGTCACTCACTAATTCACTGACTCATTTACACACGATCATACAATTTCTAAGTTATTTCCAGCAGACACACAAGCTTGAAATTTTGAACTCTATTACTGTTTAGTGTACAGTTATGCGACCTGCATAGGAAAATTTGTATTTCCTTATGAACCCTATAAAAAATACTTGATTACAAAGTTGATTTTGCGGTTCATATAACCTTCGGTTTAGATACTAAAACCTCAGGCACAGAATTTATACATACAGAATGGACACGCATACCCCCGTGCCGAATTGAGTTACCTCACCCCGCAGGGGCAGTGAGTTGGAATCGTTTTTACTGCGTAGATAATTTTGAAATGGTCGTGTGCACAGGCATAGGTAGCACAATAATGATGACTCGTCAAATAATGATGCTGTTGGTGATAGTAATGATGATAATGATGATGGTGGTGTTGTGGGTCATGCTTATGATGATGATAGTGGTGGTGTTGTTGATGATTGTGTTGTTGTTGATGATTCTGATGATAATGATGGTCATGACGATCATGGTGATTAGGAATGATGATAGCGGTGTTGATTCAGATGGTAATGGTCATGGTGATGACTGATGATGAATAATGACGATGATTGTGATGACAATCCTTGTGGTGATGATGGGTCATTATGGATCATGAGAGTGATCATGAGAGGAATCAAGAGACAGATCGTTATGGCTGCTAAGAGGGATCATGAGAAGGATCTAGGGGCACGACAGTGCCTCCGCTAAGTCATTATTTACCATGAGATCGTTATGGATCATGAGAGTGATCAATATGGATCATGACGGATTGTGAGAGAGATCATTATGGATCATAAGAGGAAGTGACAAGTCTGTGTGGTTTACATCTAGTTCACGTCGACTCCGCAACTGCAGAGTATAATAGAATAAGAAGTATTTACCGTCTTGGCTTGTCAAAAAAAGGAGGACCACTTAAAAAAAAAAAATGAGATCCCATCAAAAACATATCATGCATGCAAGTCTCGCAACCATCTACCGCAAAAAATTGTGATACAATATAACACCACGTCGGTTAATTTATTTAATAAGTGACCCCCGGCCTATATTACAACATTGACATACATTTTCACAGAATGACATAACTAAAAACATATTGCCATAACCGTTTTAGTGCCCGCATTAATAAATGTCATGTATTAAACATTTTTATCTTTATAATAAAATGTAAGGACTTGGCAATCGCACACGGTAATATACTCTAGATATAATGAAAACATCTACCAAATATCATTAACGCTTTAAATGTCACGCTTAATTTATATGCGTAAATTCCTACTCATTGTTTCATCTTGGCCGTCCTTACTAAGATAAAAGATGGACCTGGCCACACGGGCAAAAGTGGACGACAGAAGATAATAGAGGAAGATGAGATAGTAAAAACAGTTGAAAAAAACGGGAGGAGCAGAGCTCAACACCGAACGAAATGGCCAAACTATCTAAATTGTAAACTATTAGATAAAGCTAAAAATATAATAATCACTTTAAAAGGAGATTTACTCGTGTTCCTATGTACTTACAGTACGACACAAAAGAGTAGAAAACGGATGATAAAGGAACTACAATTTTTCATACAAAATTGTTACCATATTCAAGCACTTTACGTCAAAAATGTGACAGTTGCGAAGGAAGTGGCGCCCTCATTTATTTTTTACTCTTTTGTGTCGCACTGTATGTTGCTGTGCGATGGCCAAGTCATTACATTTATTATAAAGATAAAGATGTGTATACAATATTAATGCAAACACTACAACGGTCATGGTAATATGTTTTTAGTTATGTAACCCGGTGAAAATGTATGTCAAAGTTGTCATATAGGCGGGGTTCACTCTGATAGGGACTGAATAAATTAACCAACTTGGTTTTATATTGTAATCTCACAACTTTTAGCGGTAGAAGGTTGCGATGCGAGACTTGCAATTTTTTACATGTTATGTTTTTGGTGGGATACTTATTCCGTAATTCCTCCACGGAACACAGTCGCAAGTAAAAACTATAAAAAATAAATTAAGTTAAAACAAACATTTAGTTAAAACGAAAAATAATACATATTTCGTACTTCTATAGCAAGAATTCGCATTTCACTTTGAACATAAATTATAACCCACTTTGCACCGGCCACTTAAAAAACTGCCGACTGATATCACTGTATTGTGACACCCCTCTACAGTGTACATTGCCATCGCAATTTCGCGTTAGCGAACTCGGCGAGCGGGGTAGGGGCGCGCGGGCGGCGCTCCGCGTCTTGCCGCGCACCTCACCCCCTCAATTCGGCCGTAGGGCCGGACAATATCGCCTTTGAAATTTGGTCGTATCTGTAATTCGGCATTTTAAGGAAATGTACATTTCGAGACTGAGGCATTTAGAACATAAGAAATTTTAGGTCGAAGTCATTGTGACATTTGTACATTTTAGGAATGAGGCAGTTTGATTTTTAGGTATTATGAGTCCATGGTCATTTGAAATTTAGGGAGATTAATGAATAAGGCATTATGGAAATTAGGTAGAATAAGCCCTACTCTTTTAAATTTTGAAAAAAAAAAAAATCTAGCTTCTATTAAACTAAAGCAAACTTTGTTTCATTTTGCTCCCTTAAAGTCAGGTCACTGCTTCGAGAGAACCAGCTTAAATCAGTTAAAACAAAAACCTAACTGACGCTCGAATCACCAACAGCAAATATACCCGAGTGAGCAAAGAAAAGTGCCACGAGAATTGGTTTTAAACACTTCTGAATCAGACCAGATTTAGACGATTACATAAACTTTTTCTGCTACCAGGATTCACCCATTCAATGATCAAAACCCCAACCGATGTCCGATTTAACCAATGACAAAGAAATTCGCTCCGAAAATTGGTCATAAACGCTTATAAATCGTCGTACTGGCCGGATCCAGACGATTACATAAACTTCAATTGTGACAGCGAATTACATTACCAGCGCACTTGACCCTGTCGCTTATTAACTCGTACGAATCAAATGGACGTAGGCGGAGCAAATTCAAATTAAATCATGATTACATTTGAACCAATTAACGCTCCGTTGATTAAATCATGTGTGAGCAATCACACAAACACGATGTTATGTTAATGACTTCAACCCATTCCCTTGAATGAAAGACATCATAAATATTGTACGGGTTTGGTCGGATATTTCGAGAAAGGCATTGTATAACGTCCCTGTGCTCGACACGTTAATGCCTAATAGTTGACACCATGCTGTCACCTCTATTGCTAATGACATAACATTCCAGATGGCAACTATTGGGACAGTGTCGAGCACACGGACGTTTGCCTTATATTATATTGTACAAGTTACATCGCATAGGTTGATTGGTTTTGTAGTACTTAAAGCAAAATTAGGGTTGACCAACTCAGTAGTATCTAAGCGACTATAAATTTAGGTATTGATACCTAAATTTATAGTCGTTGAATGAAACCCTTAAATTGGTCGCTCTTTAGCGATAAGACCGCCTATTGTCTACCGTTATTTAATTTATGATTTCTCATTTAATATTTTTCTTGTTGGTGTGCAATAAAGTATTGTTGTATTGTATTGTGGTCGAAGAGCAATTTAGTAGTTTTCCGGGTTTTGGTTAATTCGTAATTTACCTACTGTTTAATAAATACACGATAAGTAAAAATGCAAAAAAGGCTAATCATAATCGATATTCACCACGTCTGTTCGCATTAGTTTTTAGGATAATGCCCTCTAGTTAAAACAAAAACTAGCAAATGAATTATTCTGATAATGCGCTGTGCACACACTGTGAAATGTACGCTTAGGTAATTTTCTGTTGAATACGTTAGGAGAAATCGAAACTGGAATTCTCTTTGCACTAAGCACTGACCAAACTCAACATGTAGATATGTTGAAACTTTTGCGACAACGGGTAAGTAAATAAATATGTAAAAATTTAATAACTAATTTCACTGCGTGGCATAGGTACAGGACGTTAAGGTGGGAATGTCAATCACATTTTAGAAATTTTGGTGGTTTGGTTTGTAATGTTTAATAGGTACTGGTTTCTGTTTTGATATCTTGTGCCGCATGCATCCGGAACGATGGGCTAGAATAATTACCGACTGGACACCACAAGGTTACCGGAGCAGAGGCAGACCGAAAAGAAGATGGCGGAATGACTTAGATGCATTTAGTTACGAGTGGAGGGAGCATGCAGCCAATAGAGACGAGTGGCGCAAGAGAGGGCAGGCCTTTGCCCAGCAGTGGGACACAATTATAGGCACTAGCCTATAATTGTGTCACACAGCTAGGACAAGATTTTACAAAAAAAAAAACTTGTAGATCTTATGAAAAAATATTTTCACATACGATTGCCGCTATTAAGGCCGACAACGCACTTTTGCCTCCTCTGGTGTTGCAGGTGTCTATGGGCGACGGTGATCGCTTTCCATCAGGCGATCCGTTTCCTCGTTTACCTCCTGTGAAATAAAAAAAAAATGGGTTGTAATGATTCCAGTAGAATCTAATAATTGCATTTCTTTGTATAAATGTACACGAACAACACGCATAAACAAAGTAACAAAACAATTGTAAGATAAACACTAAATGATAACAGTTATGTTCTTGACGTAAGTACCGTACGTGTCACCTATCGTATAGCCAATAATTATAATAATAAACAATTTCAGCATTCCACCGCTTTGGCCGGCATTCCAAGGAATTCACAAGTCAATAAACTGTAGACACTAATGCTGACACTAGAAGCTCTCCAGCGGAATATTTTAGGAGGTTATAAAAGATTTATGAGGAAACTGTACCTTTTTAGTGTCTAATATTTACATCCTTTTATAAGTCTGGCGAGTCTCATCTCTCAATGAATTAACCCCTTCGTCAGCTATTTTTTTTCCAAACTAAGCAAAGATTGTACTATGGATACTAGACCAGGATAAACATAATATATAAATACATACACAGATAACATCCATGACCCAAGAACAAATATTCGAGATCATCACACAAATATTTGCCCCGGCCGGGATTCGAACCCAAGACAACCGCGTCGTCAATCGTCGTTGATGGTAATCATTCAACCCAACTAAATACTTCGGCTATACTAAATAATCTGTCGATTATTACAGAATACTTAGATTCGATAAGCACACATCTTATATTATTAAAATGCTAGCGATCCCGAATAATTGTCCCTAATAATTCGGATATCTTCATTATGTAAGTACAATACCATCTTCAAATTCGATTATATAGTTTTCGTCATTCATGAGTAGGTAATCGAAATCATTCAAATCTCGCATAGCGCATCACTAAGTAATAGGCTGTGAAAAATAACGTAGGGTGGTTCAAAGACATTAGAAATGAGAAATTTGTGGGGTAGCGTCTATAGAACTCGATACCCACTGACTTGCCCATATTACAAAAAGTTGTCTATTGTTTTTGAAAGAACCCTAAAAAGTAAGCTAAATCGGTCCCCGCTTTTGGGGAGATTTAGTTTCACGCCACGCTACAGATACAATACCCGTGTCGTCTAAAATAAATATCAATGAGAGATATATTTATTACGATTATTACGATTAGATATATTTATTATATATTTATTACGTATTTTGTATTATATTGACTGTTTGCCTATCTCTCTCTATTTTGGTTTTTTTGCATTTTCATGTGTAAGTATTATTGTTAAATTATCCTCCTTCGTATTGTACGCGTCACTTGTAATATGAATTAAGGTAACCGCCAAATGACGATTTTTCAGGAGAGGCCAAAAACGAAATTGCAAATTAAAAAAAGTGCAGTAACATTTTATTTCCTAATCCGATTAAAATGATGTAAAGTAGTTATAGCTTAATTTTGTAAGATCTTTCAGTTGATAATGGTCTCAAAAAGGCTGCTATTATAGTTTAGAAAATAGCGTGGCGCTTACGTTAATTTTTTTCCAAAAATAAGGAGTTACGTTAACACAACACAACATTGATTTCAAAAAATGAGCCCTAATTTAAAGTAAGTCACAAAAACGTAAAAAAATCTAACGTAAGGGACACACATTTTCAAAACGTGGACTTACATTAGCGGAATTCAGCTATGGAATTTTTAAACTTATCCGATTGTAATAAGGTTTAACATAGAGTTATTTCTTGTTTTTCAGTTAATTAGTGGCAGGATAGTAAGTCATGATAAAAACCGGTTTATAAGCGGGAAACAGTTTCTTTTTTGTTTATAAAAACCAAAATTGGTAAAGGCATCTTTAGATTTAAAGAAGTAAAAAAAAAAAACACTTCATTTTCTTTCCAATCTGATACTTTTCCTTACTGTTTTTCCTCACTTTGCTTTTCTTTCTCCTTTTCCTACAATATTTATGTACCTTTTTTACCTACGACTTTTACTGCACATTCTGCTTTCCCTTTTTCTCTTTCTTTTTTATTTTTTTCTATATAGTTTTCTTCGTATTTATTACCTTCTTTCTGTTCCATTCATCAACTCCCTCCTTTTGATTTTAGTGACTTAAGTTTAAACTTCAGCTTAACGTTGTATAATTTCGTTTAAATAATCAATTTTGTGTTTACAAACCCTAAGTCCTATTTTCAGTGCAAGGCTTGTCCCTGTCTGAAACTAGCCGAATGATTTTTATTTGATTCTTCATTAGTAATTTGACCATTTCCTGGCAAACTGGTGACTAAATGTTTCGTCACATAATTAGGAATTCACTCTTACATCACTATTATATATGTAATTGCTGAACGATATGACTGCCCAATCTTAATGCACTGGGTCAGTCAAGTTAGGGCATTTGCCTCTTTTAGATATAAGTAATTTAATTTATGTGTTATACTAATATTAGTTTTAAGTTTACTAACCTTTTATGGATGTAACATATCCGAAATAAAGATTTTATTATTATTATTATTATTATTATGAACTTGAACGTCAAAAGGTAAATGTAAAACTGAAATGCTTTGAATACCTTCGCTATTGGGCTTCGACATCTTTCTTATAGAGCTGAAACGTATTTAGAGATTTTCTTATATCTTGTAAGTTGTTGTTTTCTCGCGAACTACTTATTTGAAGCATCATTGGTGTCTCGTTATTAGTAGAAAGTAGGGCCCAACTCAACGCCTTTCTCTGGCTGAATAAAATAATGGTCAAGGGGCAAGCAAATAGTTAACGTATTTTATTGAATCATCGCATCAATACAATGACATTACGTTGGATACGTAGGCTACTGAAAAAAATGATTGGGAGTATCTCAATGTCACTAACCTTCACCATATCACTATTACTACCATCATTCATTCCTGTCTATTGTTTTCTAAAAATAATATACAAGTATATACATTTTATTATGCCTACATGTTGTTACATGGTAGTGGCAGTGACTGGTTTTCACAGTCCGTTTAAACAGACATTGAAGAGATTCCCCAAAAACGAAATGCATTAAGCCAGATTGTTTCAAGTTAAAGTCCCTAATTCAAGAATTAGACATGATATAAATAGGCATAATAGCTAATTAATAAATAACTTAACTTTTAAAAGTTTAAAACATCAATTTCTATTTGATACTGGAAATCCCGACAAACTTCATTCCGCCTTAGAACTCCCTTTTGAGGTGATAACAATTTCTATTATACTTGCTTAGTACTTATCCTCTTCAAATTTCCCTTAATTTTTGAAAGTTTTTTTTTGTGTAATATTATTATTTATTTATTTTAGACATGGGACAAAGGCTAGGAGGATGATAATTTATTTTTTGTCGTTGAGGGCAAACGAGCAAACGGATAGCCTGATGTTAAGCGATTAATGTACTTAACTCGTAATTTTTAACTGTACTTATTGATATATAACAACGCAATCGCACAATACTGTCCTTATCACGAATTGTTGGAACCAGGGATCGTTACCGGTATTCATAAAAATTACAAAAAAATTATTACAGATTTTATTTGAAATGCCATTACATATAATTAAAGTATTGGTATAGAACCTTGAAATTAGCTCAGTATAATAAAGAAATGAGTAATAATAAGCGAAATACCGAAATTTAATACCAGTATTTGTATGGAGTCGATAACCGGCATCCGATCGCTGGTCGGTACAAACTAAAGTGGCTATCTTATCCATCACAACACCAAATCGTAAACAGACGCACGCGGTAGTGTTTGTAATTGCTTCCTACAGGCAAATGTATGGTCGTCTCACCGGTATCTACTCATTAACACTGCAAAGGAAAGAGATGGTCGCAAAGTTCCTGGTAACCAAAATAACGTAAGCACCAGGTCCGTCTAAATAAAGTACATACTTTTAATGTAACCGTCATCACTCGAGCCTTGGGAAGACAAATAATAATGTAAGAGGCATTAATTGCTTTTAAAACTACGAAAACTTTAATGTTACTGACTAAATTATATATTCACCCAGCTTGCAGTAAGCACAATTTGTGACAAGATTAGACTATAATTGACTTTAAACGGTTGCTGTCTTATAATCTCGTTCATTTATTTTTTTACCTATCTAATCTGAGCATTAAATCATTTATGTACCTTATTATTTACATGATTTGATTCAAAAACTAAAAGTTAAACCCATTTAATGTAAGAACCATTTTATATTTTTTATCTAGCTTTGAAGCTAACGTAACAGTCAATCGGTAATAAAGTGCTATAAATTGAGTAATGTAAGAGTCATTTATTTACCGATGAGTCTTACATTAATGACTTTGGTTCAACTTTGGCCAATACTTGTGGTTACGTTAATCTGATATTAAGTAATTTACAAACAATGTTCCATACACCAAAATAAATACAGAAAACTAAAAAAAACGGTCAATTTTTGTTTAATGTAACCAACATTTTTTTCAAGATATCGTAATTTTAATAACAGCAATGGATAGATCGTCAAATTTACAGACGAACTGTATACTTAACTCAATTTCGTCATTTTGGCGGTTACATTAATTCATATTACAGGTGACGAATGTTGCTTTGGTTGTCTAACGTTTACATTTGTCTTTAGCACTCATTTACTCAAAGGTTAACTGGAAGAGATCCCTTAAAGGGATAAGTTCGCCTTTGTACATGTATTTCTTTTGTTTTAATGTATTTCTGTTTTTGTGTACAATAAAGTGTTTACATACATTACATACATACATAAGTATGTCAGTTCCTAGATTTAACGTGGTGTGCAACAGCGACTTCGCTTCTCGCACGACAGTATGACCACGCTTACCTTTGCTTTAGTCTGCTTGCGATGCGTAAACGATTTGTATGGAAACTTGTAGTTCTACTAAGTAAAAACGCTAAAAGCGCTGTACTATTTTCCATACAAATCATTTACTCTGTATCTAGCCAGTACGTCACGTTTACTCATGGTAAGGGTACAGTCTTTCTCGCACGGCATTAGTATGATATAGAGACGACAATATTTAGGCACGTCGCAGTTTTACTAGGGTCTACATACACCTGTGGACTGGCGTGTTATTTCATGGCGAGAGTATTGTCACGTTCGATCCAAAGTGGGGCCTTATTAGATCATTAACTATCTAACGCATGTGGGTCATGGGACACTCGGCTTCAAAAGAATCGTGCCCAATCGGTTACATTTTAAAGGACATTGACATGTGAACAGTTATGCAAATTTTATGATCGTTTTCGAGAGTGGGTAAGGTTACTTGATGTACTTATATCAAAAATCCATTTTATAGTCCTCGCGAATAAAAATGCCTGATAGGGTCAAAACTAAAGATAAAATTTAAGATTTAGTTTGTATGATATTACCTCGTGGTTTTCAGTGCATGCATGATTTGACGCCTACTGTCGGCCGTGTTAAATAAATGGTACACTAAAAACCACGGGCTTTTATTTATAAAATTATGCAATGTGTCGTTTTAACATCATTTAACAGAACCTGTTATTTGACAGCAGATCAATTCTACACGGAAAATCCCAAGGTAATATTTCTTTTTTTAGCAGAGTAACAAATAATTTTTACATTTATTCATCTATATTTCGAACAAAACGAACCACATCTAAAATTATCTATTCCTGTATTTTTGAATGACATTCAGACACTTACACGCAATAGTAACAAATACAGTCCGAGTCCATTATAACTTTCAAATAGTAAGTTTATGTCTGGTTTAAGGCGCAATACAATGTTTATAAGCATTTAGCCGCCTTCCACAATGGTCATTCAATAACGAATTGGCACAAAGATAGTTTAGAAACCTGACTAGAAATCCGAATGAAAATTCCTCGGGACCGTTGGCACTATAAGACCCATTTACATGTGAATTAATTCTCTATACATCAGACGGTGTCACTTTAAATGTTGGTATTCAAGCTTGGCTTGGCAAGAGGGGTCGGCGAAGAGCATTGCCAAATTACTTTTTGTTGCATTTTCACTGCATTTGGTCTTTGACTCCAATCATATACGCTGCAATAAAACTTAGCTTTTTATTCATGCAGCGACACACTACGATTCGGTTTTTATGATGTCAATAAATAGTTATTTGTACGTGTTAGTGAATATAGTGATATTATTCTTAATTGTATTTCTATAACGAGCGCAGTCAATATTGATGCGCAGTATAAGACTTAATAATAAGATTTTCATCAAACTTTGCTCGTAAACAAGGGCTTACATGCTAGAAAAGCGGGCGGTAAGTCGTAAATTACGCCCTAGGGCGGTAAGTAATTTTTATCACACTTTAAGTGATTACATGCTAGAAAACCGGGCGGTAAATCGTATATACCGCTCTAGGGCAGTAATTCGTATATTAAACCCTAGGGCGGTAAGTAATTTTGGTATTGACTACTACTACTTTGTTTTATTTCCTCCAAAGTGTGATGAAAAACGTCGTACGTGACTCTGGTGGTAAAGGAATTCCTAACTCGTGTCATTAAAGCCCTCGCCTTCGGCTTCGGGCTTCTAATAGACACTTGTTTGTAATTCCTCGTTTACCACCCTTGTTACGTAATGTACTATTACAGCGCTCTTTTAACGTGAATGTAAGTATACTTCCATACATTTTGTATTAAGATTTGGAACTCTTGACTGTAACAATGGTGAATACATGATAAATTAATTGAAGTAATGTAAACAAAACTTTAAAAGTCAGATGTATTATGAATTGCATTCATCGTAACTTCAATATTCGTATTTCAAATACGGTTGTGTCTAATATCTCATTTCCCATGATTTTCACTTAGTGGTATGTCAAATCGTTCTTGGTCCACGCTAACAAAGACGCGATCATACTCTCACTAGGCAAACAATTTTGCGGTTGAAGTTTGTGGTCAAATACAGGTATAATACTCAGTCCAAAATAATGTGCAGGCTGTGTTCACATGACAATACACCTACTTTGTTAGACTATTGTATCACACGGTTGAGTTCGCCGCATGTTATCGAAAGTTCTTGACAAGCCTAGTTTACAGCTGTTCGGTTAATAAAAGTCATATCTTCTTCAATTGGTCCCTCATTACGTTACTGAGGGTCGAGCCCAAATACTGAGGATCGTGGAATCTACTACTGTTTCTGGCCCGAAATAGTCCTCACCACTGGTAGTATCTTGATAAGGTGGTGGCCTCTTTCACTACAAGTCAGCAACTTCGTCCGCGTTTTTTCTATCCTATAACCTTTTTGGATGTCCAGCTATCCCTTTACCAAAATTAGTTAAAATCAGTCTAGCCGTTTTGGAGTGATGAGTGGACAAAGATATGTTCGCTAGCACCGCGCGTCCATACAAAACCTTCATCGTTATTACCTATTCCTAAAATCATGACTCCCTCCATGGGAAACAGAGTTAAAATATAGTTTCAGATTTTTGAAATAACTAGTATTGTAATACAGCTAAGTATTTATTAGGTACTTGACTTATTTTAATCTTGGAACGGATTCCGGAAGAACTGGGAGCCTCAAGTGTAAACTTCCAACACAAAGAAACGAAATATAATGAGATTAATGAGTGATTTGATTGAGAGATCGCGTTGACGTTTCCCGTATGAATAACACATGCGACAATAACAATGTCACAAGCGAGTCCACGATGTTTTTTGCGTTAAAAAACAAACTTACATTGATCCTCGGACTTGCAAACACTGTAATTTTTCTTCGAAATTTGTAGGCACGGATACGGGCACGGTTAGTACCTACAGTCCTACATCGAGAGAAGTAAATTAGGATCCTCGTGATACGGCTCCATGTCTGTGGACGGCGACTTATCTTCGTAAAACTGTCACTACGTCTGCAGCCGAACATTTATCGAAATTTTTATGTAAAGGCTTGTGCTGTTTTTGACTAGAACTTCTTTGTATGAGTTGTTTCCGTGCTGCGGCATGAAATTTTCCATCCCGTGTCCGTAAACCTGTTGAATTTTTGTGAGATGTAGAAACAACTACCTCTTATGTCTGGATATATTCAAACCGGGTGGCTAATTTATGCTCTAAAAAAATGATTATACATGGATATTATCAAGATATATATCCAAAAATGTCTCGTTGATCCTCGTCATTGATTAAAACTGGCAAAAATAAAATCGGTACATTGCCTAACATTACAGATAGTAACAAACAAGTTTAGACAACCTTAAACGCGACTCGGCGGCATTTGAACCAAAATCCACGCCTTTAACATTTCGCAATGCTATTTGATCAATGTGATAGTATCACATTCGCGACGATTACGATCTTTGTTTGGATAACGACATTTAGAGCGTCACTGACTGTGAACTAGCCAACAAATTGCTTCAGTGGTTAGGTACATTCATATTTTTAAGAATTATGCAGATAGGTAAGGTTGTATTAGTTATACAAATCTTCCATATTTATTTCAGGCCTTACTATTTTTACATCGTGTTTACACAAGAAAGATAAAAATTAAAATAGATTTCAGATGGATATATCTAGATAAAATAAAGCAACAAATTATAAAACCTTAACGCCTAAGTGTATGTTGAACAAATTGCCTGGACGCATAAAGATCGAGGGGTGACGAAAGGGTCAAGTACTCTTTTGGAATAAGAAGCAGAGATCAATCACCTTGAATATGTATGAAGGGATTACCATTATTATATTGAGCCTGTAATGTCCCACGGCTGGGCAAAGGCCTTCCCAATTTTTCTCAGTAATCAAGATTTAAGACTTTCTGACCAGTCCTTCAACATAAAGGATGATGATTGACATGTTGTATTGAATCTTTTAGTTAAAATTGTGTGTAAAATACGCGCGAAGATCTTTCGCTAGCATGAAAACGTTTATGTAGTAAACCAAGCAATTGAAGACGCGACTTATTGAATTTAATTTTAATTTGAGGTTAAATATAATCCTGTACTGACTGCTGGATATAATTACACCAATCGATTCACAGCTCACGGCCGAATCGGTGCAAATTACAATAGATATGAATATTTGAACTTGAATCATATAATTCGCTCTCGGAACTTATCGGCAGTGTGTCACGGACATTAATGTTGTATTGCCACATGCACCATTTGTGTTAATGACCCGCATAAACTAATATCTTGGGTAAATAGCAAGGTTCTATGTTGAAATTTCTAACATGCATATCAATGTCATGTACAGTTTAAGAAAGTACAAATAAACTCAAATTAGATACATCAGTATTATGTTGTGCCAATACAGATTGACTGCAATTGAGCCGCATTCTAGCTGGAGCAGTGCAGTTTTGAAGCAGTTCTAGTGCAGCTAACTGCATCGCTACTACAAATCTACGGCGCAGTCCCTCCGTATCGACCTTTATTGTGTACTTTTAGAATAACATCATAGTTTTTTTTAGTTAGACAACAATAAGTCTTAATCATCTAATCATCCAAACCGAAATAAAAAATCGTTATCTGACGGCGCATTCAAACATGCTTAACATGTGAAACCTGCTGATTTTTTGCATAAAGACATTTTTTATCAAGATTTCTCTAACTCAAACAAGTGATTATGGTGATTATTTACACACGTAGTATAAAAAGAAATTACGCAATGTTCAAAGACAGAATGCCGTGTAAGATTCGTATATCGTATTCGATATCGCAAGCAATTTGTATTTGTCAAGCTGGTTTTAGTTGCGCACTAAGTTTGGCGTGTTTCGAAGAGGATGCCACGGTAAATCTTGCATATGTTAATTTACAGTCGAGACAAGTTGCCTCAAAGCAATGCAATTAATATTCAAAATTTAAATCATCTGGTCGCCAGCGTAGATCTTTGTTTTAACATTTTAGTCGGCCCTGATGTGACCAATCAATATTCCTTTCACGATTGATATTATTGTTTATGACTCAAGGGTCAAACCTAACAACTAAAGCTGATATAACTCTGATATGGTAACTACTTCTTTCATATTATTTATTTTTCTCGCATTTTAACGATTTCAGTGATTCCTTTACGAATTTTGAAATACATAATTTGTCCAAAACGCTGCGGGTTTATATAGCGCTTCTAATTGAATAAAAAAAATATGCGGTTAGACAACCAGATCAATTTAGTAAATTAGTAACGGCACTATGGAATTTGAATGCAATTTGTGGTTTTTGAAACAATTTGTCTTCATTAAATTCAATTTCTTAATAGTTTTACTTTCAGTTTAGACTACTGTACTGTTACGCCGGTAGGTTAGAACAAAAACTTCGAACGTCAATTTCAGTGCTTTAGAGGCGTTTTCAGCAGCCTGAAAAGTCATTACAGACCGTTTCAGGAGTTGCTCTATCACATACCAAAAGATCAAAATTTCACCCAAGTTGCCGTCGTTTTCAGGCGCCTGAAACATGTTTTCAGTCCGTTTCAGGGCACCCTCTATCAGATGACGCCATAACCTGAAAACCCGTTTTCAGGCGTTTTCAGGACCCCTTATGGGCCTCTGAAGCACAAATCGTTATATGGCGAAATATCCGGTAGGAGTGACAGAGACAGCACTACTAGAAAGAGATAGCTATACTCGGAACATTCGAGAAGTGTGTGACAGAGATAGGACTACTAGACAGAGATAGCTATACTCGGAACATTCGAGAAGGGAGTGACAGAGAGTGCACCATTAGAAAGAGACATATATGGCCTCGAATGTTCTCGGCCGTCGCGCTGGACCCTACTAGAATATTCGCGATTAATGTAGACAACGCATCGAGAAAGCGGTTCCGCGGGATATAAAAAGGCACCGGCGGCCGGCGTGAGTTAGTTACATTTTAACTGCGATCGAATGCGAGTAAAAGGATATTCGGAGAGAAAGACTGTTAAGTGATTAGTGCGCTTTAAGTACAGTTCGTGTGAATAGTGAGTGCGTAATTTGTGTAACAGTGTGTTTGTTTTAATTAGTGCATTTTTAGTACAGTTCGTGTAAATTGTAAGTGCGTAATTTTGGTAATAAAGAGTGTGTTTTCATTTGTGGATTTATTTGTGCTTTTCTATCATATACGAACCCCACGCTCGTAACATTTGGTGTCAGAAGTGGGATAGAAAATGCCGTTAATGCCACGAGAAACCGAGCCGAAAGGAGTGACGACGCGAAGCCAAACATCTGGATCTGGAGACTCGACGCCTGGTACGTCGGAATCACCTGCTCCAGCTGCACAGGGAGTGGACCTTAACGCCATCTTCGTCCTCCTAAAGGAACAGGCGAGAGAGCTAAAGGAACAGTCGCGAAAACAGGACGAACAGGCAAGGAAACAGGACGAACAGGCAAGGAAACAGGACGAACAGGCAAGGAAACAGGAGGAACAGGCAAGGAAACAGGAGGAACAGTCTCGAATCCTCCGGAACGAACTTCAGGAATACCAGGAGGAACAGGCTCGAATGCTCCGTGAGGTACACGAGTCTACGACCGAATGGAAGAAGGAAATGTTTGAGGTACGGGAAAAACTGGCCGATATGGACATAAAATTGGAAAGTCGAGTCCATGAGGTCGCGGAAAAGGTGGAAACTGTCAAGGAGGACGTCGAAGCCTATAAGAAGCGCCTCCAGAAATTAGAAATTAAAGTGACTAATGGTACGGGCACTTGTGTACCCGACGCATCGGTGGCTGGAGGCGGCAGGTTCAAGGTACCGCCTTTTGATGGTACCTCTTCGTGGACCGCCTATAAGCTACAGTTTGAGTCTGTTTCCCGGGCAAATGGCTGGAGTAAGGAGCAAGCCAGAACAGCACTGACGTTAGCGCTCCGTGACGAGGCCCTCACCATACTCGAAGCTCTGGGAAACGACCAGACGTACGACCGGCTTCTAGAAGCCTTGGAGGCACGATATGGTGACAGTCACCTTGAGCACGTATACCGAGCTCAGTTGAAGGACAGGACGCAAGGACGTAACGAGTCCTTACAACAGTGGGCCCTGGAAATCGAGAAGTTGGTTAGAAAGGCCTATCAACGCACGTCAGCGTCGTTCGTGGACAGCATGCTGGTGCAGGCCTTCATCGATGGGATCCGGGATCTGGAAGTGAGGGCAGCCGTGCGATTGGGACATCATGGCAGCCTAAAGGATGCAGTAGCCCACGCTCTCGAGGTGGAAGCTGTACGACAGGATTCATCCAGGCCTTTCAGAGTGCGAGAAGTGTCGACTACGAAGCCAGTAGATTCCCGCCGCGAATTTGGGCCACGTTGCTACCATTGTGGAGAACGTGGTCACCTGCAGTCAGGCTGTCCGAAAAGAAATAGGAGGGACAGAGATCCCGCTCCAATGGCAAGGGCAATAGGCTCTGTGCAGTCAGAGCCCCAACAGGGAAACGAGTAAAAGCCAGGACTATGGGACGAGTGCTGGCTGGTGGTCGAAATGTCCCAATTATGATCTCACAGGCGAACGACGGGAATAGTCTGGTTGTCAAAGGAGAAATTTGTGGAATAGCATGTCTCCTGACCATAGACACCGGAGCTTCTCGGACTGTGATCAGCTCTCGGCTACTGAGACACCTGACCAGAGATCATCTAGTCCGACCTAGACATCTCCATCTGCAGACTGCTACCGGCCAGTACATTTCCGTCCAAGGAGAGCGAGAGTTGGCTGTGAAAATAGGTGAAAAAGAATACTGGCATAAAGTGATCGTTGCTAACATCGTGGACGACTGCATTATTGGATTGGATTTTATGAGGAGATATGACTGTAAAATCGACTTGAAGGTTGGAGTTCTAAAGTTTGGAGTTGATGAGATTCCTATACAAGGTGGAGTAAATGGAAATGTTTACTGTACCAGGAGAACCATTCTTCAACCAAGGTCGCAGGTTTTAGTTCCAGTGAAATTGCCGAACTCCACAAGGCCGCAATCTCACCGCTGTGTGATGGTGGAGAGGTTGGATGCTGATAAACCGTGGATAACAGCCCGTACAATGGTAACCACGGCATCTACAGCACTTGTAAGGATCCTTAATCAATCAATCAATATCAATCAATATCATTTATTTTCAGGCAACTGTGGCCCATAGATAAATACCTTAAAACTAACATACATATAAAATAACAAAATAATATAAAATAATCATAAACACGTTAGTTCGGCGACGTGCGACGTAACTTCTGGGTGTCGGGTAACCGTCCGCGGTAACGCCGGAACACGACACCTTTCGGCCAGAATTCCTCCTGCAGGAAGGTCGACAGCTTGATAGTAGGCACCCTCACCACAAATGAAGCGAAGTTCACATTGTGACGAGACGCCAACTGTTCGACCCTCAGGGTGAAGTTGGTCTTTACTCGCAAATAGTCGACGATGCTATCTGCTTTCGTCGTGTAGTGCAGTCTGGACACATACAACAGTGTCGTCGGGGCCGCAGGCTGGAGTAGATGTTGCGATCCAGTCACTGCAGTTCCACACTGGTTGCGACGAGCCGGCTTCTTCTTTTTCTCCACCAAGGTGAAGCCATCACTATCGGAACTCTTCGGTTTAGACGATTGCTGCGATAACCGAGGAGCGATCGGTGGTTTCGCAGCTGCAGCAGCGTAGGCACGACAGGGTGTCGACACCTTAGCGCATGACGTCACGCCTACTGGAGCAGGCGGGGGGCCGGCAGGGCGCGGTGTAGATGCCTGCCGTGCGGCAGCGGTCGCAGAGTCAGCACTTTGTGACGCATCGCGGTTCGCTGACCCAAAACTGCACACCGATGCACCACGCGCATCACGTTCGCGACACGGGGTCACGTTAGATGCCACATGTGACCTACTCACGGAGACGGTATCACGCAGCGACGCCATCTCAGCACGTAGCTCACTTACGGTGTTATTCGAGGCCTCTAACTTGGCCTGCATTTCTGCCAGACTCGACTTCAGGAAAGTTATGTCCTTGAGCAGTCTGGTTACGTCGACATGATCAAAAGTTACGGGCGGCAGCTGATCCAGTCGCTTCGCAACAAAAGCAGGCACGTCGTCCGGGTCGGTCTCCTTCAAGAGTTTGATGATATCTTGGAGACTCTTGATACCTCCATCCCTCCGTCGAGATGGCATCTGATCGGCTTTTCCAAGCTTCTCGAAAAGTAGCGCCTTGCCACTGCAAATGTCGTCTTCACTAAAACTCGATTTGCAGATCTGCTTGATGCTGACTTCATCCATGACATTTATGGCATACTGAACGAATGCCAGTAACTCATTCGCAACTAACTGAGCCATTACGAAAACACAAGGCAGTGACTAGGTACGTCACGCCAATCGCGAATAAATGTTATTCGATACTATGCAGAGCTAAGCACGTCCGCTCCCTAGCGTACATTGCAATGCAATGCAATCCAAGCGACACGGAATGCGTCCTCAATAAAGGAACGCTGGTAGGATCATGCGAAGAAATTTCTTGGATAAGAGGCTGTCGGGAATCTGAGGTAAACGTGAGACCTGGAAATGTGAAACCTTCAGTGGATGTCGAAAAGTTACTGAACGACTCCGGGAAGGGCCTTACCAAGGAGGAATTTCTTAAGGCGCGTAGCTTACTGCTACGGTATCGTAACGTCTTTTCTACGCATGACGATGATATTGGAAGAACTGGAGTGGTCCAGCATGAGATCGACACTGGGGAAACCATGCCTATCCGACAGCGCCCTCGAAGAGTTCCAGTAGCTCGGGAGAAGGAAGTTGAAGGCATGATCGAGGAAATGCGAAGAAGCGGTGTTATTGAACCTTCAACAAGCCCGTGGTGTTCTCCCGTAGTTTTGGTTAAAAAGAAGGACGGCACCATGAGATTCTGTATTGACTACCGTCGACTTAATGATGTGACCAAGAAGGACAGCTACCCACTTCCTCGAATCGACGACACCTTAGACACATTAAACGGAATGAAATGGTTTTCAACGTTGGATCTGAAAAGTGGCTATTGGCAAGTCGAAATCAAGGACAAGGATAAAGAGAAGACGGCCTTCTCTACTGGCAAGGGACTCTGGCAGTTCAATGTTATGCCATTTGGACTGTGTAATGCACCAGCCACATTTGAGAGATTAATGGAACAAGTATTAGCTGGACTTCTAGGAGAAACTTGCTTGGTCTATTTGGATGACATCATTATCGTTGGTAGAGACTTCGATGACCACTTGAATAAATTGGAGCAGGTGCTAGCTAAACTACGAGGGGCAAATTTAAAACTCAGTCCGAAGAAATGCTCGTTTTTCAAACGTAAAGTGAATTACTTGGGACACGTGATTTCGAAGGACGGCATTCAAACAGATCCTGAGAAGATTAGCGCCGTGAAGGATTGGCCGACGCCAAAAGACAAGACTGCAGTACGTGCCTTCTTGGGGCTTTGCTCATACTACAGACGTTTTGTGAAGAACTTCTCGGATATAGCAAAGCCTTTGCATCAACTAACGGAAGAAAAACGATCATTTGACTGGAACGAACAATGTGAGTCAAGTTTCAACGAGCTTAAAGGAAGACTTTGTGAAACGCCAATATTGGGGTATCCAGACCCGGAAGTGGATTTCATTGTGGACACAGATGCTAGCAACACTGGTATTGGAGGTGTCTTGTCGCAAAAGAAAGGAGATAACGAAGTTGTGATTGCATATTTCAGTAAGTCATTGTCGAAACCAGAGAGGAATTACTGTGTCACTCGGAGGGAATTGTTAGCAGTTGTCAAGACGTTACAGCATTTCAGCAAATACCTGCTGGGAAGAAAGTTTCGTATTAGAACTGACCACGCTGCTTTAAAGTGGTTGCTAGAATTTAAAAACCCCGAGGGACAAGTGGCAAGATGGATTGAACAACTGCAGGAATATGATTTCATCATAGAACACCGTAGTGGGAAATCACATGGAAATGCTGACGCCCTATCACGAAGACCTTGTGCGGACGACTGTAAACATTGCTCAAAACAAGAAGACAAGGAATGTGTTCGCATGATAAGAACTGATACGGTTAGCGACGAGTGGAGTGATGAAATCATGCAGCAAGCGCAACAAGAGGACCCTGACGTGAGACCCATTTTTGATTGGATTAATGCTGGTGCGCCTAAACCAAGATGGTGTGATGTAGCTCCGATGAGTGCAGTAACAAAAAGCTACTGGGCACAATGGGATAGCTTGGGCATGCATAATGGCGTTCTATGTAGAAAATGGGAATCAACAAATGGGAAGGATGCTCACCTGCAAGTCGTTGTCCCAAAGAAAAGGGTGAAAGATGTATTGAGAAGCTTTCACGATGGAGCATCCGGTGGACACCTTGGAGTAAAAAGGACTCTAATGAAAATTCGGCAACGCTTTTATTGGATTCACTGCCGAGAAGATGTTGAAAATTGGTGTAAACGATGCACTAACTGTGCATCAGTCAAGGGACCGCATACCCGTAGCCGAGGAACACTCAAGTTGTACAACGTTGGAGCCCCTTGGGAACGGGTTGCATTAGACGTCGCAGGACCGTTTCCAGCATCTGAATCCGGAAACAAGTACATTCTTGTCGTCATGGATTACTTCACGAAGTGGCCTGAAGTATTTGCCATTCCAAATCAAGAAGCGGTAACCATAGCTGAAAAGTTAGTGAACGAAGTATTCTGCCGGTTTGGGGTACCTCTCGAAATCCACAGTGATCAAGGTAGAAACTTCGAATCTGCGGTCTTTCAGGAGACTTGTCGCATAATGGGAATTCATAAGACGAGGACTACGGCGTATCATCCACAGTCAGATGGAATGGTTGAGAGATTTAACCAGACACTGGAGAGACATCTAGCCAAGGTCGTTGAGAGCCACCAAAAAGATTGGGATCGGCATATCCCCCTCTTCCTGTTGTCTTATAGGTCGGCAACTCACGAAAGTACGGCGGTTACTCCATCGTATGCGAACTTTGGAAGAGAACTCCGTTTGCCTGCAGATCTCCTGACTGGACGTCCGCCTGATACACCGAGATCTATCACAGAATATGCGAGTGATTTGAGGGATCGGATTGATGATGTTCACAGCCTGGTACGTGAACACGGGCTCCACGCTAGCATAAAGATGAAAACCCGATATGACCGGAAGTCTTATCAAGTGGGTTTTGAGGAAGGTTCGTTGGTGTGGCTACATAACCCTATGCGACGAGTAGGAAAATCCCCGAAACTGTCTCCGAATTGGGAGGGGCCTTACAAGGTAGTCACTAAAATAAACGACGTCACGTATCGAATTCAGCGGAATCCTCGTAGTCCCAGCAAGATCGTTCACGTTGACCGGCTGGCTAGATACCACGGAAATAATGATGCTCGGGACGAGCATGTCTTAGGAGGGGGCAGTGTTACGCCGGTAGGTTAGAACAAAAACTTCGAACGTCAATTTCAGTGCTTTAGAGGCGTTTTCAGCAGCCTGAAAAGTCATTACAGACCGTTTCAGGAGTTGCTCTATCACATACCAAAAGATCAAAATTTCACCCAAGTTGCCGTCGTTTTCAGGCGCCTGAAACATGTTTTCAGTCCGTTTCAGGGCACCCTCTATCAGATGACGCCATAACCTGAAAACCCGTTTTCAGGCGTTTTCAGGACCCCTTATGGGCCTCTGAAGCACAAATCGTTATATGGCGAAATATCCGGTAGGAGTGACAGAGACAGCACTACTAGAAAGAGATAGCTATACTCGGAACATTCGAGAAGTGTGTGACAGAGATAGGACTACTAGACAGAGATAGCTATACTCGGAACATTCGAGAAGGGAGTGACAGAGAGTGCACCATTAGAAAGAGACATATATGGCCTCGAATGTTCTCGGCCGTCGCGCTGGACCCTACTAGAATATTCGCGATTAATGTAGACAACGCATCGAGAAAGCGGTTCCGCGGGATATAAAAAGGCACCGGCGGCCGGCGTGAGTTAGTTACATTTTAACTGCGATCGAATGCGAGTAAAAGGATATTCGGAGAGAAAGACTGTTAAGTGATTAGTGCGCTTTAAGTACAGTTCGTGTGAATAGTGAGTGCGTAATTTGTGTAACAGTGTGTTTGTTTTAATTAGTGCATTTTTAGTACAGTTCGTGTAAATTGTAAGTGCGTAATTTTGGTAATAAAGAGTGTGTTTTCATTTGTGGATTAATTTGTGCTTTTCTATCATATACGAACCCCACGCTCGTAACAGTACCTACCTACTCGCTACTATTATTAGAAATATAACAATTTGGTTTACTTCTCCAACAAAAAAATAAGTATCCTCTGTTAAGTTTTTTGTTAACCTGTCGTTAATATTCATTGGTCTTAATTAGGTTTTGTTAATTATTATATGTTTCTTAACACTAAATAGGCATTATGTTTTAATGTAAACAATCACAATAATTGCAAAAATCCTTAGCTGCTTTTGTTGTCTTTGTTTCTTCACTACAATAATTATTATTGGTTCTAATTGGTTCTAATGGTTATTGATTTTCATTGTCCGCCCCCAATCCTACTTATAAACCTATTGTAAAGTTAATGTATTCAAGTACCTTGCTTTGTTATGTAATATCTGCTACTGTACAGTGCTATTACATAAATATCGTTAGTTTTAGTACGAAAGGTGAGCCATGTAACAGAGTTAATAACTTGCGTAATTCATTCATTGAATGTGATTGCCAACTGGTATTTTCATTCA
The DNA here is from genome assembly GCA_947623375.1 of Apotomis capreana. Classification (NCBI taxonomy): domain Eukaryota; kingdom Metazoa; phylum Arthropoda; class Insecta; order Lepidoptera; family Tortricidae; genus Apotomis; species Apotomis capreana. Next base: position 8,429,245 of record OX392505.1, on the reverse strand, counting down.
AGCTTAGTTCTATATTGAAAGCACTCAGAACAAAATAGTTGTTTTTTCCTGCAATACAAAACTAAACCTCGCACACACAACTTTAAGAACAAACGTAAGGTCATAACTTACTAGATAAATACCTAAAGCTAATTTAGCTTAGCTCTAGTGCAGTGGTCAGCAGTAGGGTGTACAGACGCGGGAATCTTTCGCATGGCACTCTCGGGAATTCACTAATCCGGGAATTTATGCAGGAAAATATGGTCCACGAACGATTTAAATTCGCACGCCAATCATCATTCTAATCATTTCATCGCCGGAGTCCACCGGAAGAGGGGAATTTGTTTACATCTGATCCCTGAGAATAACAATAAAAGTGGTACATGCCCATGGTCAAGAAAATGAACTTTTGCTCTAGTGTAAAACCTGCATAAAAGATACTGTAGATCCCTCATCAACACGCCATAATCGCATTTATAATCGTCAAATGAGTACCTTGTTATCTGGCAGACTTGCCCTTTGCATTATTTATAAGCTAATGGTCTGGTCTAGTGTTTCAATATGTTTATTAGCTATTGCTATTTGACATTTACTTATCCTGCACATTCTTCAGAAACATCTACAACATACACAATTAATGGAATAAAATCTGCGTTTTGCTCGTATAAAAATATTGTATAGAATGGTAACGCAATTAGGTCCTAAAATCTCGTACCTTACTTAGGCTCGTTACTCGACTTTAAGAACCTTCATTGTGCAACGATTGCCCCATATATATATATGTAGGTATATACGCCTTTCTGGACGCGTCGATTCACCATCCAGCTATACATTGATCGTCCGACTCTAGATACTTTTTTTTGTTCACACGAGCCTTTTCCATTCCTTCTGACAAATCGCCAATTACATTGGGTTCATAATAGCGAGTTGACAGAGAGAATAAGGATGACGATATAACATTACGTCTTGTCGTAGTAACCTAAGTGGTAGTGGGCAGTAAGGATTAAGGTAGACTGGTGCCACAATCCATGGGAAAAAGGACTTAACTACGCTGAAATGTCTAATAACTTTTGCTCTTGCATACGAAGTAATCAGTAATTGTAGTAATCGACTCTTGCGTTGCAGTTCATTCTCAGAAACAGTATAAGAGTATGGTTCTGCTAACTCTGTATTTTAATGAGGCATTGCAGTAGTAGGTATAGTCGAGTTCTTAAATCTATGATCAAACATATGTGAACACGACTCTATTATTGAAGCAAAACAATTTTTACGGATTATATCGCGTATGTTCGACTCTATTGTCAACGGCGTAGAGGCTCGTTCAGATACTTTTGATTATATTTTTGCTCAGAGTTTTACGAACTCGACAGTACCTACCTATATGCCCAATAAGAATAACAACGACGTTGTTATACGACAATGGCATTATACAATAGGTACATATATAGTTTAGGACACCACAGCACATTGTCTATCAAAGAATAAGGCACTTGTTTTGTATTACGACATAGATTTTACTAACAAATCGATTGTGTGAAAGTCGGGTAGGACAGGTTTGCTCGCATGTGACATACAGACCTAGTAACTTTTTTGCTATCGTATAATTTATTGGTTTATTAGTATTTTGAAACTTCCATTCATGGCGGTTTTGCAATTGTTTTAATAGGCCTTTCGTCAGTTATTAGGCTTGGCATTCAAGTTTATGGCATGCATAAAAAAAATATAGTAGGTATCCAGAGATAATTGGTTTAGACTCTAGTATGAGTAGTAATACTCTCCTCATGAAAAATATGATAGTAAAGAGACAAAATAATAGTATAATATAAGGCGCTCTTATCTGTAAAAATCGACTTTTCAAAACTATAAAAAAGTAAGCGTTTAGGTTTTCAAGATCATTATTTGTGTGGTTTTGGATATCTTGCTTTACTGAGCAAAAGTTTTCTATTGTGCATAGAGAGACAACAAAGTTCTATATATAAGGATCTTTTAAGGGTACCATTTTACGGAGGTACGGGAGACTAAAAATTACAATATATTACGCGCTCGTTCCTAAAGTTAATCCTGCGTTTACCATATTGCGTAATCCTGTCACCATCTGATGGCAGAGAAATTGGCCTTCAGATCTTGTTAACGCAAACAGGATGCAAAGGAAGGAAGAAAGACCGGCATTTATGTAAGCAGGTCATTTATTAAATTAATTGGTATGCTAAATCAAACTTTATCTTGAATGTGTAGGTTTTACTTTAGTATGGAAGTGAGGAATGTTTAGAAAAGTGGAATAATTTGTCTGTAAGTAGGGTTACCATTTAGGAATTTTAAAAGTCCTGGCAAAAAGCCGGACGAATCGAAAAAAGTCCGGACTTTTTAGTCACCAAAATAGGTAGGCATGGTAGTAGGTAGACGCTCGCATTGCGAGATTTGCGAGGGGGTAGGTGCGGGGTGTGTAACTCATTATTCCAACTTATTTGAAAAAAGCCGGACAAATTAAAGGGCCGGACAAAGTCCGGACAAGAGTCGATAAGTCCGGACATGTCCGGACAAATCCGGACGTATGGTAACCCTATCTGTAAGTGATATGTTAGGTGTTGCAACGATGCGGTAGGTGCCATGTTTTTTGCTGTTTGATTGGAAGTTTTAAACTTAACACTTTAGAATAGTGCACTGGACTTTTTGCCAAAGCAAAAAGTTCAACTAATGTCGAGGATTTTTTTGACATGAGCATAGTAAAAGGTGTGCAGAGTTGTAGTGGCATTATGTGCAACGCTAAAATAGGGCACAGACCTGGTAAAAGATTTGTTGATTTGGTTGATTTTTGGAGGCATGAAGATCGAGAGAGAATTGAACGATGATTAAGTAGGACATGTCTGTTAATTTTACAATCAAAAAAATTACAATGAAAATAATAGGATACTTGCAAAGGGAGTATAAATTAATTCACGCCAAGCATTAATTAATGCAATCTCGTCCGCGTACTCAGGATTCGCTGTCGTTTCTCTACGTATTTGCCTGCCGTTCGTTTCGAGCAATGGTCGTAACCTGCTTGTCGGCATGCCTGCATACAACGGGCCTAGCATGTTAAGGCTTCATACTGGCAATAATAGTAGGTAGTTACCTACTTTAATAAGAAATTGATTAGGATAACCCTTAATCCATCACTCTCTGACTACTTTATAAATGTGTATAATTTGCAGATTATTTGACACAGCGCGTTAAACACCACGAATTTATGCCCGCAGGATTCCCTTTACTATAAATAAGTATGTATAGACAAATACACATACTTTGAAGACCATTATTAAATTAGACTTTATTGCACAATATAAAATAACAAATAGCTGACTTAATGCTATAAGGCATTCTCTTCCAGTCAACCATAGGGCCGAACAGAAACTAGCAGTTGTTACAGGATCAAACACAAATATAAATATAAAATATATAATATATGTACCCTTGTGTAAAATATCACACAGACGACCAATCCTGAGATGAATCGGAGAGATGTTTGCGCAACATGCGCTAGAAAGAGAACATTCGCCAGACAAGGAAGGGAAGAACTCTCGACAAGAATTTATTGAGAAGTGCCGAAGTATTATTTGACGTGTGTGGACTGTGGATGATCCGGTCGCGACCAAAGGTAGGACCGCTGACAGGTAATATCATGATGTGGAGGTTTGCTAATCAACAGCACAGTAGATATTCGATAAAAGTGAAGAGTATTAAATCAATAATTGTTACCATAAAGTGGCCCCTTAACAAACAGTACTAAGGACACTCTACAGTGAGAACTAACACCAACCAATGAAGCAATTGGTTTCACCAGTAATTTTATGCATGGTGGTATTGTTATGCTACATATTCTAGACGTTTTTGTTTAGTCAGGTATATTTATTGCCATCTATATAATTTTCTGCATGTCATTACAAAACCAATACAATAAGGTTTCATGATTTAATGCTGTAATATATGTAGGCATTATTTGTTTAGCTGTGCCGGTATTAATGTTAAACATGATCGTTACCCATTAGGTGTGTAAATAATGTTTCGTTGAAAGGTTTACATAATTGTGTGAGGCTCCTGTGAATAAAAGAGTCATAACTTAGTGCGCAGTTATAGAGTTATACCTACTTAATAGGCATTATTCCTTTTAAGTGTTTTTTTTTGTATTTATGATAAATATATTGATAATTTAAACCAACTTTTAGAAGTAAATAATACTTTTTCCCGAGTTCTAGGTAATAACATAGCTATTTCATGCTTTCATTACGCGCAGTCGAAAATAAGTTGAAAAAACAAATTTTCCGCGTGAATTTTGTCAATTTCGAATAGTTTTTTAAACAAAAATTATCCATGAAAAATTCAAACTGTAGATTTCAAATAAACACCAATAAATTCAAATATCCCTGTTCTAGGTAGTAACTTCAATAATATGTAAAGAAACATGTTTGATTATAGAGAAAAATGTCTAATACAATCACCATTTTAAAAGGAATAAGGCCTCTTAACATGGAATTCTTTAGAAACAAACCATATCAACGCAACGTCAACCTCTGAATATAAAATATTGTACAAAAGTGAAGAGGAGCTGAGATACAGATTTCAACTCAAGTGATTGGTCGATTCCGCACGTCTCCGCTCCGCTCCGTTCCGCTTCAGTGGAGACGCACCCTTACGGTGACATACCGCTTTTGCGCTTAGCAAGGAAATGTACCTTTAGCACAAACACACGCGATTAATTGTCAGGAGTCTTGGTTTAAAATTACATTCCTACCCATAACACAAGCCTTCTTGAGCTTAATTTGGGACTAGATCGATTTGTGTGAAGTTGTCTGATATTTATTTATTATTTTATTCCTCTATTCAACAATTTATAAACTAACTATAACTGCGCCCCGCGGTATTTCCCGCTCATACTACGGGAACGCAACATTTTTTCGGGATTAAAGTATGCGGTTCTTCAAGAGGGGAGTAAATAGGCTCTTAAAGGGTCGGCAACGCGCGTGTGATGCTCCTGGCGTTGCAAGCGTTCATAGGCGGCGGTAACTGCTTAACATCAGGCGGGCCGCATGCTTGTTTGCCACCGTCGTAGTATATAAAAAAAAACCTATGATCCAGAGCGTCAGCTACCTCCATACCAAGTTTAATTTAAAAGGAACCTATACCAAAGCAACGTCATCCTTTTCATCTTGAGCCACCCCCGTCCTGCCGTCCAAAGAGCGAGTCTGTTGACATACCGCTTTTGTGCTCAGCAAGGCAATGTACCTTTAGCACAACTACGCAACTACACTCGATTAATTGTCAGGAGTCTTGGTTTAAAATTACATTCATCTATTTAACAATTTATAAGCTAACTGCGCACGCGGTGTTACCACGGGAACGCACAATTTTTTCGGGATAAAAAGTAGCCTATGATCCAGGTTGTCAGCTACCTCCATACCAAGTTTAATTAAAATTTATCAAGCCGTGTGAGCGTGAAGAAGAAACAAACATACATACAAACACACTCACAAACTTTCGCCTTTATAATTTTAGTGTGACTGTATAGGTAAGTCGGCGGTCAGAAAACTTCAGACAAGGGCTGCATAGAGTCAAATGAATTATCGTGGACAACATCAGTTGTTATGGATTTTGTAATTAGTTCTAAATTGAAATTGAATTACCTTCATTTACAAAACAGTCAAAGACCCTGGATTTCCGGCCACACAATAGGAAAGGTATAAGTTAATAGAATGATAAAATATTTCTTTATGCTTTCAGTTTCATATGCGTAATGTTTACAGAGTTCTTGTAGAAGACATTTCCCACGATTAGGTAACCGGACGTAGAGTGTAAACTACGAAGGTTTAGCAGGGGCTAAATTCCACATTTCCAATGATATATATATGCACAAGATATATATTATTATACTAGAAGGTGCTCGCAACTCCGTCCACGTAAAACTTTCTGTTTACTGTAGGCGGGTATGAAGTATCCTGTAACTAGCGTTGGATGTCGAGCTATCCCTATACCAAAATGGGTTTAAAAACCGCCCAGCCGCTCTAGTGTGATGAGAGGACAAAAGGTTCTTAACAACAGATAGCGCTGGATGGCGCCGCGAGCCGGGCCCGTGGAAATACTGCATCGCGCTGAAAACTGTTTTCAATATAATTTTAGAATTTACTACAATTCAGTCACCATAATGCAGCTCGACATACACCGACGATATGGCCGTATCAATGTCAAAACAATGCAAGGATCTACAACAATTCGACGCCTCGGTTGGCGCAGTTTGTAGTGATCCTGCCTACTGAGCCGGCGGTCCTGGGTTCAAATTATAGGTATATATTATGTATATTGTATATCGTCGTCTAGTATCTATAGTTCAAGTTTGGGACTAGATCGAATTGTGAAACATCTAATCTTTTTCGATTCAGCAAACATCAGTTTCAGTGACTCCCACTAGATGTCCCTAAAAACGTCTATTTATAAAGAAGTAAAAAATTTAGTCATCAAATCATAAAACATTGTGTTAGCCTTAGTAATCCAAGCTGAGAACAACAATTGCCGTGAAGCTAAACTATATAATAACCGTCCATTGCAAACTCGATAAGACCCACATTTACATGCACCGTATTCTTCAGTAATATGAGCTATTTTAAACTAAGTGCATGCAATTAACTTGTCACTTGTTGTTTATGAAACAATCGTGGGAAAACACAAGGCGTCAAACGTTTTTATGAAACAGAAAAACACCATTTATTTGTGTTCCTGTAATTGACACCTATGTCGACGCCCGTTAAACGATTAAATTGTCTCTGTAAAATATATCTCTAGATCTTCATCTAAAAAGAACCCGGTGATAATGAATTCACCAATCATCTTATTATTGATATCATCATGAAATAAATATTGCAGTTTTTGGATTTCATTAGTTGACGTCAAATCGATGACATATTATGGACTCTTCAGATATCTATAGGGTAGCCTGGTCTAAGAGCACGCATCCGATAAGAGTACGCAACGTCAAAAACCGTGACTTCGTTTACGATACTCGGCTAACTTCAATCGCATTTCGATGTCAACTGTGGTAAGGAGTGCTGTTGAAAAAAAAAAACCGGATGAAAACGCAAAAATTACGTAACTTTAAAGATTTTTACTTAAATTCTTAGTTTTTCATCATTTTCAAAGTATTTTTGACACGAACCTGCAATTATTTTGTAAAAACGAAGTGAAGTGTTGTGTATTCAAATTCTATACCTAACGCACGCGGCAAGCGTAATTCCGGTCAATGCTAAGAGATGTCGTTGTTCTCCGCTCATTTTCGATTTGGCTGGTGTGTGCACGAGTACGCAGTATGTGGCAGTACTCAACTACTCATACACGAAATTATTTTGAAGTTGGTTTTATTGAGTTTTTTTAAAAAATTTATACATATATGATAAACTACAAGTATAATATATAATGTGTGAAGTAACTATTCCTTTTGTACACATTAATGTAATTGTAATTTCCGACCCGCGTACTCTTAACGACGTAGACGCGTACTCTTACTCAATAGGACTTGTAAGAGGACGCATTTCCCATTTCTCACTATTATTATTTTTTTGAGAGGTATAACATAATTTTGTTATTTTTTGTGTTACTTTATGGAAGATGATTAAATTATAACCGTAATAAATGACTTCTTGATTTCATAGACATCATTATTATTTTTTTAGAATATTTTTAACCTTAAGTGCGTGCTCCTAGACCAGGTTACCTACCGTAAACTATCGTACGGTAAAACGCACTGGTGACAACGCTTAACGAAGCCGAAATTAGCCGAGTCTCATTATGTGCACTATTTATCGGCAGGTGCTAAATTAATAGGATTCAAAATTCATAGTACATAACATACCTAAGGGCGGCCACAAAGTTGAAAAAGTGGTCGCCACTCTAGGACTTTGCTGCCCCAACGGCCATCCATTCTCCGGGCTACATGGCCTGCCCATTGCCAACAACCATGCTTTTAAACGTGATTAATTGTTTCATTTAAGACTCGAAGTCTTCTGGACTTGAACCAGTGTTTAGTGCTATGCCTAGGTAGTAGGTATATTCTTCCGAATTTTGCCATTTTGTTAGGTATCGATCTATGCATTTTTGCTTTCAATCGTGTAAATCGTATGACAGTGCCTTTGGCGCAGTGGTAGTGCCTTCTGAGCTGGCGGTCGTAGGTTCGAAACACAAGAGCAATTATTTACGTGTGATGAATTCCAATATTTAATCCTGGGTCATGGATATTCTATGACTTTAAGGATATACATATATGTTTTAGGTCCAAAATACTAAATTTTGAATACAATTTTTCCACAAGGTGATTTTTTGTCCAAAACCCACTAAAGTGTTACTCACCATTTTTCAAATCGATCCGATGACATTTAGAGGTCGCTCAAAATGTAACAATTTTCGTATAAAAATAGTTTGGAACAACTTTCAACGAGCTTTATATGTGGGCAAAGATCATTGAAAAGTTATAAAATTGTCACTATCGTCAACTATCGCAAGCGATTAAGTGAAACATCTTCTTTCGCAAGTTATATGAACATCAGAAATATGTCTGACATTTGAGCGACCGAAAATAATTTCCAAATTAGTTTCAAATTGGTACAATGATTATTACTTGATAACAAAACCAAATTAGCCATGTGGAGCTAAGATTGAATGTCCTGTTTTTACAAGCTTTTATTTAGCTTGCATGGTATGTTTAAAGTATGTTTGTTCGGGTGAAATCTTGCAACTCAATTTTGAAGCAGATATCGTCAACCGATTGAGCTGAAATTTTGCATACTTACTTAACTTTGATGACAATACAATAATATGGTACCATGGGGCTGATCTGATGATGGAGCCGGAAGGTGGCCATAGGAACTCTATAATAGAAAAGGCAATCCTACCGAGCTTGGGCTCTTTAGAATCGTCTCAGTGAGCATTTGATGGATATCCAAAGAAAAGTACAGTCAGCTATAAAAGCTTGCCACTAAAATGACATTTTTGACAGAAACTTATTTCTCCATACAACTGTGGGCTACCCTAGTATGTATATACATAAGTATGTATGTAGTCGACTAGTGTTTATATCACAAACCAGAGGAACTAGATCAATTTGTGTTGCTGTGGCTGTCCGATATTTATTTATTTATTTAATTTTACCTTAGAAGCACGGAACTCTCCATTCAAATGCATAAAAATGACGTCACAGCTATCTTCGTTCGCATGACAATGACCTATGGAGCAGGTGATCACACGTACAATTCGATGTGCGCTTGCGCAATATTTACCTTCGGCGCTACTTGGCTGCTGATTGAAACTGATAGTGTTGTTTGACATCAGATTTGATTTATGTGCTAACGTTTTTGAAGGTTTTTGTAATAAATAAAGCATATAAAGTTTGTATATATTAAAATTTAAGAGAATTGTATAGGTATTTTAATAATAAATAAATTTCATCACTGATTGTGAAGATTAGGAATGTTACACCAGTACGCAAATATAGGTAATTGTATAATTTTATTCAAGATGCATATCGCATTAGAAACCTAATAGAAATGAAAACCGGTAAGTTACTTAATTGGGACATATAAATGTTGACGACCCATGTAAATAAAAAAAAACAATTAGATTGTGTAAATATGACTATGTCATACCTGTGAAAAGTTATTCATATTCAATTTTTCAACTTTCATTCGTCCTTGCCGTTTTGCAGTTAGGTACAAGCCATGCCGAGTATAATGACTTCAACGCACATACAGTAAAACAATATACTAATCGAAAAACTGTTTAAATTAAGTAGTACCTTAATTTTAATATTTTAATAAAATAAATGTTAGGTATATTCCAATTACTCGAGTAGCAAAAACCGCTATCGGAGTATAAAGGTTCTGATAAAACTGAGACATTGCTATAACTTGAAGATTGCAATATCTCATTGAATGTACGTCTAGCATAACTGTGATATACTACTCTTTGTTGCGCGCCAATTTCCTGTCACTTTCCTTTCAATACCGTGCGAGTAAGACAGGTGACGTTGCGTCGCGCGACAAGCGAAGTCGCAGCAAGACAAGCCCTGCACCTCTAGAACTGTCACACGCGACTATTTCTCGCGTGGGATAATTACCTGTATCTTTCCGTGCAGTAATGTGAAAGAGTGACGGGTAGCGGTATGTCGCGCGACAAGAGTCGCGGCGCGTCTGTACACTACAGTATTTATGCGGTTCTTGAAGAGGGTCTTCAATAGGTCGCGTGTGATGCTCCTGGCGTCGCAAGCGTCCACTCTTAACACCAGGCGTGCCGCATGCTTGTTTGCCACCGTCGTAAAAAAATGCTAGACGGGCTACTGGTGCTCAATTTCACAGCGACAGTAAGAACAGCGTTTACCGTTGACGTCTCGACTACCGTCGCCTTTCGGCGGTTGCGTCAATACAATAGTGTGAAAGTATAATAGAAAGTGCAAGGCGATGGGTCAGCCACGTACATGTTATATCAGGATTTACATAACATTGCAGTTTACTAGGTAACTGGAGCGGTGTTATGGATACTGGTGCAGTCGGGTTTAGATAATAAGCTGCACATGAGATATCTATGTTATGACTAGATTTACCGTAGACTTGTTTTAGATGAGACTGATCGGTAAAATTTCACTGGAAACTAAATCGACAGATTGAGGTCGATTCCATGAATAAATTAATGATTTCTATAGATTTTTTACATGCTTATTTAGTTTAAGTTTCTAAGATAAAATCTGGAGCAAAGATGATTTATATCTGGGTGTATAGAATTCATCAACATCATTTTAGTTCCGTCCTTTAACTTTTTAATTGCATAGGCAGTAGCTATAGCAATATGGCTATTCTATGATCGATCCACAAGGAAGAACTATAAATACGGATAACGCAACAGGCGGTTTTTCCACTTGAGAGCGATCTCTTCCAGACAACATTGTAATTACGCGGTAATTAAAAACATCGAATTTAGTCCCCGTGAAATTTGAATGCATAATAATATATTGCCAACGAATAGGTAGGTAGGTACAAGAGATTTTAAGTACTCGTTACTTCAACCCAAGGACTGGTTAGAGGTCTGATATTGTACATTTTGCAACAAACTGGTTGCAAACAACAACGGACTCAGTACATTTCGTCGTGCGTTGTTCCTCGAATACAGGCATGTAATTTATTTAACAATCATCTATGTAATGATACTGCTCTATCTGAGATCGAATCTTCTGGAAAACTATTATATTTATGAGACACAATAGCTAATATCAATCAAGTAACGTAGGTACGGATAGCAATACCACGATTGTATAAACGCGAACCAAACAATTATAGTTCTTATTATAAACGTCGTTAAGGATTAAGAGCAAGACATTTTTTATCTGTGGCACTAATTATACACATAAATTGTTCGCCAGTTTTTTGTTTTGCGAAACTTTTTGCTAATTTTAATGGAGCATTTAGATAAGATACAATTTTTAACAGAATAGGCCACGGTTATATAAGTTAGTATACTTTTTGCTCTAAATAATTAACATTAATACTATCAACAAAAACATCAAAGTAGTTACGGAGTTCACATTGTTTGAGTTCCGTACATTATTTACTTATAACAACAATCAGACTCATAACAAACAAAGTTTCATCATTGTCGATACGCCACAATTGAATCGCCATTATTCAATATTTCGTATTGTTTAATGCCAATTTTTAGGGTTCCGTAGTCAACTCGGAACCCTTATAGTTTCGCCATGTCCGTCTGTCCGTCTGTCCGTCCGCGGCTTAGCTCCGTGATCATTAGTACTAGAAAGCTGAAATTTGGAATGAGTATGTGTATGTATCACGTCTACAAAACAGTAAAATAAAAACAAAAAAACAACTTTTTTTCGGGTAAGTACCTCTTGTACACCTAAAGTGGGGGTGATTTTTTTTTCGTTCCAACATTAGTGTGTGGGGTGTCGTTGAATAGGTCATTTAAAAATAATAGGGGTCTACAAACATTTTTTTTCGATAAAGTTAGTAGTTTTGTAAATATGCGGTCCGGAAATCAAAAAAATAGCGTCATCTTACTTTTTAATCACGGGTCAACAAATTATGAAAAAAATCATGAAAATGAGGCTTTATAAGTACTTTCAAAGAAAACTATATTGAATAAAATCGGTCCATGAAGAAGCACGGTTAATCTTATGGAAAATGAAGTTGAAGCTTAATTCGGATGCGTTCTTGAGTGAGATTCTTGTATAGTCTAACAAGTGCCGGTCTTGCCCTGGGATAGAGGCGCTACAAACAGCTTTCATATGGCAATAATGTGCGTCATATTATATTCGCCAGTAGCTATTTGTCAATTATTTATCATCAACCAAATTCAAAACATGTTTACCGGAATGCTGCTCAATCCTTCTTCTTGTGAAATAAATACTAAATTTTATTGAATAAACTTGATACTCATCACTGTGGATCGTTTTGTCTTTATTATGCGGAATATTTAGTCCTGCTTCGTCATTGTTACATGATATTCACTGACTTTCATTTCAACGTCAGTTATAGTTGCCGGCAAACTTTTAGAACAAAAATGGCGGATCTGCGCATGTACATTTGTACGTAAATCGGCTACTGCGCAGTCAAGGTTATGCTCTAAGTTTGCCGGCAGCTGTACCAAAAAATGGTTATTCCCAGTAATATAAATTAGTACCACTAAAAATGCGCAATGTAGTGTGGGCTGAATAACACCCTGTTGTATTGCAATAAATGAATGACGCGGACGACGCGGTTGGCGCAGTGGTTAAGCAACTGCCTACTGAGCCAACGGTCCTGGGTTCTAATCCCGGCAAGGGCAAATATTTGTGTGATGAACTCGAATATTTGTGCCTGGGTCATGGTTGTTATTTGTATTTAAGTATGTATTTATCTATATAAGTATGTTTATCGTCGTCTAGTGACCATAACACAAGCCTACTAAAGTAAAATCCACAGACCTACGGACTAAATTGACAAGTAAGTATGAACAAATGTTGCCACAGTTTGGCCAGTGTCGTTCTCATCGATATTAAAATTATTGTTACATCGTAGGTTTAAGGTCCACCCAGACGGGACGATCAAATTGGCAATTTGATTGGCTAATCTATATACCAACTTTTTCCCGTGATTTTTACAGATCAAAAGGTCTGTAGACCCCTAATTAGAGATAAAAATTTAATGTCAAACCAGCAATAATGTACATGAAACTTATATATGTATTTATGATAATTGATAGTTTATTGAATACTGTAGCGCCGGCTAGCTCGTTGATTGGGTTCTTTTAAGGCTATGTGAAGTGAATACGCGACACAAATTAGATCTGACTTCAGTTTATTCAATAAGTAGTTGCACCTTAGTACACATGGGGAACTTATTAGAATATTGTGCAGTATACACTTGTGAAAACACAGAATTACGTTTAAGTTAAGGCAAGGGACACTAAGTGTATCGCGTCGGTTGTCGGACTGCGCGGGAGCGGCGGGAACGTATATCCAACCGCTCGCTCACGCGCGGCACGGCACGATTCCGAGCCGCGATTGGCTCCCGCGGTGCAGCAGGGGATCCGTCCAATCCGCGCGTTTGAGTAGTGCGCGTTATACACTCCCCCTCCAAGTTCCCAGAACGACCCGTTGGGGACTTGGTTACACTATCATCTCGCACTAAATTACGAGGGCGACCACGAAGTCGCCGTGGTTGCACAGGCACCGAAAGAATACCTTGATCTGGGATGTATGGTGTTAGATCAGAGCTATGCATTTTACCCAGATCGGTATTTTTCTGTATGTCAGCTATAACATAAGAAGTAGGACTAATGACTTTACTAATACGATACGGACCATCGCGTTTTGGCATGAATTTCTTTGTTAAACCTTTAGCAGCATTACTAAGCAAATGTGTGTCTACCAGAACCAAGTCATTAACACCAAACAAAGGTGACTGCCGTCGGTGTTGGTCAGCATCGCTCTTCTTCTGATCCTGCTGGCGTTCAACTTTCTCCTTTATGACCTCCCAATTATCAAGAAACTTCTTCAAGTAAGGAGTTATTTGTGGCAGGAAGTTTTCTTTCGATAAAATACCTCTCAGATGTCGTTGTGCATCAAACGGAGTCCTCAACTCTCGAGCAAACATCATATGAGCTGGACTACATCCAGTGGTGGCACAAACAGCACTGTTCATTGAAAACCTGATCGAAGATAGGTAGTTAGGCCACGAACGATGATTGTTCTTTACTAAAATAGAGAGCTGAGTCTTGAGGTCTCTATTTTTGCGTTCTGCTGGGTTGGCTTCAGGATGATAGAGTGGTATTAGATTCTGTTTGATCCCCAATAAAAACATAGTTTGCTGCATAACCGCTGAGACAAACTGAACTCCATTGTCTGAGATGACTCTCCTTGGGAATCCATACCGTAGGAACTACTGCTCGATAAGCGCTGACGCGCAGACTTCTGCCGTGGCGTCCTTGAGGGCTATCAGCTCCACCCAACGCGTAGCTGTGTCCTCGATGAGCAGCACCCACTTTTCTCCATCTCTTCCTTCAGGTAGAGGGCCGAAGAGATCTATTGCTAACACTTCGCCTCTCTGATTCAGAACTGGGGTCTGCAGTAATCCTGCAGGCTTCTGGTTACTTATTTTATAGCGTTGGCATTCTTCGCATCGCTTGAGATATTCCGTGACGTATTTACGCATTCCAGTGAAGTAGTATTTCTGACTAATTCGTGCGAGAGTCCTATCTACGCCCTGGTGTCCAGCAGTTGGGGCGTCGTGATACTCTTTTAGGACGGCTTCCCTCATTGAGGTGGGTACTACTAGTTGTGCTTCCTCCGACTCAGAGTTAGGATTGTAATAGTAAAGGACCCCTTGTGTCATAACATATCCTCTTTCTAGCCATCTGGTTGAATTTATGGGATTCGAGTCTTCCAGGTCTTGAATTATCTTGGCGACTTCTGGATCTTGCAGCTGAGCAGTACGAAGTTCCGTCGGATTTATTTGAGGAATATCAATTATAATAGAGCAGACTCCACATTCTTCTTGGGAGTTCTCATCACAGACAGGTCTACTCAATGTGTCTGCTATGACATTGGCCTTTCCCGGTGTATATTCATATTTGATGTCAAAACCTTGCAGCTTAAGTGCCCACCTGATAAGGCGACCACTTGGTGACTTGTGAGTCAAGAGCCACTTCAACGGCTGATGATCACTCTTCACAATCACTGTATGACCATCAATATAGGGTCGGTACTTCTCTACCGCCCAAATCACAGCCAAGGCCTCGCGTTCAGTTGTGCTGTAACGGCGTTCTGCTGGAGTGAGCAGTCGACTGGCGTACTCAATGGGATGCTCGTCGTTCCCTTCGTATTGCATCAGGGTTGCTCCTAGAGCATAGTTGCTTGAATCAGTCCGCAGAATAAATTCCTTGCGGTAATCTACTTGTACCAGGATCGGAGCAGAAACTAAGCTTTAAGCTCCTTAAAAGCCTGTTGTTGCTCTTCTTGCCATTTCCATGGTTCATTTTTCTTGGTTAGCTTGGTGAGCGGTTGAGCGATCGCTGAGAAATTTGGGACAAATTTTCTGAACCAAGCGCAGGTTTGGAGAAATGTTCTAAGATGCTTGAGGTTTGTTGGCTCTTTCATGGTCATGATGGCTTCAACCTTACTATTATCTGGCTTGATACCTTCAGGTGTGATGAGGTGACCGAGGTATTAGACCTCTTGGCGGGCAAACACGCATTTCTCTCGGTTGGCTCTCAATCCAAACTGACGTAGGCGGTCAAACACCAGTTCCAGGTCTTCCAGGTGTTTATCGAAACTGTCTGAAATGACCAGGAGATCATCCAGGTAAGCCAGGACTGTAGTATTTTGCAAAGTAGCACCAGATTTAAACTTATCCATCAACCGCTGGAAAGTGGATGGGGCATTTTTGAGCCCAAATGGCATCCTGAGAAAGCGATAGGTTCCCAGTGGAGTAATCACAGCTGTTTTATCCCGGTCAGCTGGATTTACACTAACTTGCCAATATCCAGATCTTAAATCGATGGTGCTTATGAAGCAGTGCCTTCCAGTCGACTGAAGCAGCTCATCAATCAAAGGTAAGGGATAATTATCTGTCTTTGTGATGCTGTTCAGCTTTCTATAATCTGCGCAGAATCTGACAGTATTATTCTTTTTAGGTACAAGAACCGCTGGTGATGTCCAAGCAGATTCACATTCCTCGATTATCCCATCCCGGAGCATCTTTTCAATTTCTGCCTTCATTATTTCCTTTTTTGCAGGTGTGAGCCGGTATGGAGGTACAGATATAGGTGCATGGTCTCCTGTGTCTATATGGTGTTCAACTATTGGAGTGGGCGCTCCCCCTAGACTGAAGACTGCACTATTCCTCTCTAACACTTCGGCTAATCTCATCTTTTCTTCTTCATTTAGTATGGATCCTTCGTCAGCCTGAAGTATATTGCTTGCAGCAATTGATATTTGGGATGGCACATTAGATTCAAATTGCATAGGGTATTTCTCATCCCCAGGAAAGCACCAAGTCATGTGATTAAAATCCAGGTCAAGTCGAGATGCTTTCACAAAATCTATTCCCAATAAAGTATCATTTTCTTCAGCGTCCGGTAAGATCACAAACTCCTGAGGTATTACTCTATTCTTTACTTTGACATCTAAGGTGATTGTAAGTACCGTTTTAACTTGAGGTAAACCATCGGCTAATCTTACTCTCATTTGCCTTTCGCAGAACTGTTGATTGTTCTCCAGTAAGAGTGAGTAGAGCTTTCGACTTGCAAGGCTTCTCTTTGCAGCTGTATCAAGTAATGCTCTTCCTCTTATGTTGAGAATTTCAATTCCTATAATTGGTCGCTGATGTCTGTTCATAAAATCTTCATAAGAGTCAAATAATTCCAACACGGCATCCTCAGAGTGATTTGCTATATTTGTGTTCTTTAGGGCTCCATGTGCAGGCTTCTGGAAGTCCTCAACTTCTTGGCTGGATCCTAAAAAACCCACAGATGAAAATATAATATCCTCACAAGGTATGGTAACGCTACTGGATTTATCTATACTATGACACAAAGTTGATGTACTGTCTTTAGTTATACTATGGCCTTTGTTATCACTGTTATCAACAGCTGATGTCAACCTAGGTTTAGCGTCAATGACTCGTTCTGGCATCATGGGCATGTTACTATTGCAATCTGACATGGTACAAAATGACATTTCCTTACTATGGGGATTATTTACTTGAAATTGATTATCATTATCACTCTTATCAGTTAAAGATTTTGCAAATAGTGTAACCGATTGAGGAACGACAAGGGGGTCGCCCTGGGAGCTGTCGACGGCGCGGGGCGTCGCCGGCTTTGCTACGAAACCGTCACCAAAAAAATTTGCAGGAAGTGCATAACGAAAATCCGTAAGAGACACGAACGTCTCGTCAAGTTTATCATTTTGACATTTAGGTATAGAGGCAATAGAACTCACCTGGGTAAGCTGCTTACAGTGCTTACCAGCGAACCTTAACCCTTGATTGGACGAATCCAGACTGCAGTTGACAGAATAGAATGTAGCATTACATTTGTCGCAATTTGCACGTAAAACACCTTTCTGACCACATCCATAACAATGCAAAACATTTACATCTGTTGCGTTATTATTATTATCATTAGACTTACTGCTAGAGTCTTTAGGTAATTTTCGACATTCTTCTTTTACGTGACCGAAACGCTTACAATACCCGCACTTCTTACAATACGATTTAGTTTTCGCGGCGGACGCGGACGCGGTATTGTTATCATCGGATCGACGCGGCGGAGGCGCACGGGGCTCGCGGGGCGGCGCGGCGCTGCGGGGCTCGTGGAGCGGCGGCACGGCGCTCGCGCTCGCGCTCGAGGCGGCGCGCGGCGGCTTCGCCACGGCGGCAGGACGACTCGGCGAGGCGTGACTCACGCAGACTTCACTTAGCGACTCCTCCACGGCGCGCGCCTTTTGTAACAGTATCTTAAATGTTGCGCAATCTTCTCTTTTAACGCGTTTTCTTATACGTTTATGTAGAAGTCCATACACCATGTCTAGTTGAATCTTTTCGGACAACTCATTCCGCGGCAATCTTGACAAGAGTGCTCTACACTTTGTGACGTAAATATGTGTATTTTCGTCGCCTTGTGGTTCAGCAAATAAGTCGCGGTAAATGCGCGGCGGGGCTCGACTATCGCCGTAGGTATGTCGTAAGCTATCTATCACTTCGGCCCATGACGAAATTTCGGGTTTTATTCCTTGCCACCAGTCTGCGGCAGAATGTGTTAGTAGCATAGATAACCCACGAATGGCGTTTTCGTCGGAGATATTAGCACAGTCCTTGTATGCTTCAATGGCGTCTATAAAACCTTCTATGGACTCCTCTGTATTTCCAGCGAATCTAGCTTTGCAGCGGGAGAAATTTCCTCCTTCTGATGGAATCGGTGTCGATGTAGACGACGCGTGCCTGGCGGTAGTGATGACGCTTTCAAGCAGCTCCTTGAAGGCGTTTGTCTGCGACCGCTGCATAGACTCCATTAGCGACGCGATGTCGTCTCTAGAGAACGAACCTTCTCTGGCCGACGCGAAGTCCTCTCGCGATGGCGACGACACACGACGATTCCTTTTTGGCGGCATTTTATACCACGATAGCGAGTCACGACACGAAGGAAAGTTCACTTTTTCACTATAGCCTCACGCGTGGGCAGCCATTTTGTAGCGCCGGCTAGCTCGTTGATTGGGTTCTTTTAAGGCTATGTGAAGTGAATACGCGACACAAATTAGATCTGACTTCAGTTTATTCAATAAGTAGTTGCACCTTAGTACACATGGGGAACTTATTAGAATATTGTGCAGTATACACTTGTGAAAACACAGAATTACGTTTAAGTTAAGGCAAGGGACACTAAGTGTATCGCGTCGGTTGTCGGACTGCGCGGGAGCGGCGGGAACGTATATCCAACCGCTCGCTCACGCGCGGCACGGCACGATTCCGAGCCGCGATTGGCTCCCGCGGTGCAGCAGGGGATCCGTCCAATCCGCGCGTTTGAGTAGTGCGCGTTATAATACATATATTTAATTAAATGAATTAATAAAATGATTGTTCTTTATTTTCAAATTCCCAACAATGTGGTTCATCTTTTCAACAAAAAAAAGCGGGTATCTTCAGAAATAGTTGACCGCTGTTTACAAACTACTTTTATGTATCTAACGATACACGTTATCATTGCTATTACGAGTGTCGAGTGTTTACCAGAACCATGTTCATCAAAATGTTCGCCTCCGACAAAAAAGCTTGTCGGAGGCGTATTTGTATCTATTAGTGAAACTGAAAAAGAGACGATTCATCGAGTTTACGTTTATATTTATAATGAGATGGTAGACAGATTGCAGGACGAACAAGATATCCCAGAGGACATTCATGTCAATAAAAACGAGTGTGTCATGAAAACATCCGAAATTCTTGGTATTTCGAGAAGTTCAGTTTTTATAGTTTTGAAGGAATACAAAGAACAAGAGAAGTTTACTTCGCCTCTAAAACCCGGTCCAAAATCAACGATCAAAGATAAGGTGAACGAATTTACTTTTGCGGCAATACGTCAAAAAGTGCATATGTTTTTTGAAAGAAAAACAGTCGGGGTGTTGCAAAGGTAAATTGTATTGCGATTTTCAATTATTTCCGTTAAGTTTGTTGTATATGTAATATAGTCTGACAACCCAAGTCCGACAGTAAAATATTTATATATTTAGGCTATGAAACCTTTTTATGCTTTAAAACTTCGAAAATCAATCAAACCAAAATTTGTACCTCTTATTTGAAACGAATATAGGTACTTATTTTTGATTTAAACTAGTCTGTCATTTAACCTTAACAACTTGTCGATATATTGTTATCGACATATACCCTTCACTATTTTTATTTTGCTGTTCCTGGTATCATTTTACCTGTCAGTCATTTGTCAATTTAGTCCGTAGGTCTGTGGATTTTAGTTTAGAGCTTACTGTGGGACTAGATTGATATGTGTGAGATTGTCCGATATTTATTTATATTATATTTATTTATATGAATGCTTGTAGCCGGCATTATGGGTAGCCCCCCCGCCGCAGGGTCGCGATCTTGGGGACATCGCATCGGATTTAGTTAAGTTCTCTTAAGATAGGTTAAGTTGGTTATCGTTGTTTTTTACTTGGTTATCGTTTAATAAAGCTTATATATATATATCTATTTATAAGATGAAATATCTAAATAAAATAAACGAGATATTCTTAAGTTTCAATTTGTCTCTTTCAAGGATCCCAACCAGTATAAAATATATATGTTAAGCCTATGACAATGGGTATCATTCCCACAAGAAGCAGGTGAAGTAGTTAATCATGTTTGTCACGCTCGCTCGTGTGAATCTCAGAGGGGCTTATGTTTTTGTTAAGGCAGAGTTAAGCCTGTATATTATAAAGGTTTCAACACCGGTGTCACTATATCGTGACATTATTAATGCTTTGTGGTATATTTCGTGATCACTAAATATCCTACCAAAAACATTTCATGCTAAGGGAAAACTTAAATAAAACAGAAATATCAAGACTCAGAATTTCGTTTATTCATTTAAAGTTAAGTTTAACTATCTGGCTAACTAATTGAGTAATCAACAATGAAAACACTTTTATAAAATGTAACATCAAGAACAAAAAACAAAACCCTTAGTGTTCGGGTTTACCCAACTCTAGTCGGGTAATTACGAACACCAAGTGGGGTAGTTACGAATAAAGATTTTTTCACTTCTCATGCTCTAAAAGTTCTACTTTATGCTGTGCGTAGGCGACATAAAGTCGCTTTTTATGCTCTAGAGCATAAAGTAAAATCGTCGTCGAAGACCAAGGCGATCGGTCAACCAGCCACACGAAAAAAATAAAACTTCATAGAATAAACGCTTTATTTTTTTTCGTTTCGTTAGTATTCTAAGACAAAGGCAAAAATACCAACAGCCAAAGTACACAGCAAACTTCTTGAAATAAACTTGTAATTTTTATTTACTATCATTTATTACTTTTTTAATTTATTTTATTTTAGTAAATGAATATACTATTTATTTAAAGTACAACAATAATTTATCGTAGATATAAATATTTTAAAATTTTAATTAAATTTGTTTTTAAGTATAATATTTACATGATGTAGTTTAATTTTCTCGCAATCGAAGTGAAAAGTAGAGTGTGCAACTCGTCCATAAAACGCATTTTACACTCGACTTTATATTCATCCTCGCTCGCAAGCTCGCTCGGATGGATAAACGTCTCGTATAAAATGGTGCGTTTTATGCGCTTGTTGTACAATCTACTATAATCAGCCTACTTACAACAAAGATCACATTTAGAACCTGCCGAGAGTAGGTTAATCACAAATTAACAATTTTAGTTTATAATCAGTCTTAGTTACTTACGACAGAGATCACATTTATAACCCGCCGATGAGGACTGTCCATCTGTGCACTTCTCACCAGCCCATTCTTTACATACGAAGCACATGATCCAGTCTTCATCGGGAGGACTTACATATTTATCCTTAAAAAAAATACAATAGTAGTCATCATTTTTATTTTTTCCTTTTTTGCCTGGCCCTGCCTTGTTCGAGATTACCCGACGTGGTTTGTTCGCCTTTACCCGCAGGACCAGAACAGTAAAAGTGTTAAAAAATATTCAAGGTTATTTTATTGTGGCGGTTGGCGTCATTGTCAATAAAATTGTTAATACATGAGTATTCAACCAAGCAAATGTTGAATTACGATAGTCGATGGAAGTAAAGCTACATCAAGTTACATTTACGCAAAAAATACATCAAAAACACACAAAATATTGAAATGTTCATACCTTAACACGTGCGCGCGTCCGCCTCACTCTTGTTGTTGACCGGCACTGTCACTGTCAGCGACGTAAACTTCAAGATAGCGGTGGACAATATATTGTCATCTCTTTCTAACATAGTAGAACTATCGCGGTCGGAATTACCCGCCGTTCGCGTTTCCCCTACTCTCCCCTAAAATTTACGGCCGAGGCTCATGAGCTTATAAATCTTATGCTGTAAAAAAACAGATGGTATTTAATTGTTCGTTAACTACTGTTTATCCAATGAATTTGGGCTCTTTGGTGTTATATATACAAAACGGTTCGAGAAAAGGTCGTCTATTTGGTTTGGTCTTGATTTATTTATTAAAAAGACCACACGGATCTCCATGGTGCAGTGCGCTCGCCCCGCAGACAACCGGGTGAAATGGAAACGCATCGCGAGAGCTGCTGTCTGCCAGAGGAAGGATGAGGACGAGAACGCAAATGTGGACACCATTGCCGTAACCACGACCAAGTAAAGTATGCCAAGAGTGAACGACTGATGATGATGATTTATTTATAAAATTACAAGACAATCTTACACGAACCCACCTAGTTCCAAGTCACAGACAACTTAAAGTGGTCTGTGTCCCAAGTTAAGCAATGCTTCTACTAAGGGTTCTAGAAAAACCTCAATAGAGCGCTAGTGTAACCATAGTCTTAGCGCCATACGAAATGACAGCACAGAGATGTTGCTATGGTGGCGCCGTCGATAACGAATTAACGACATGAGGTCCAGTCATTGACCGTACCCTTAAATTATTAGTAGCTAAAAAATTTATTACATATAAAAGACACTTACCTACCTGATTAATGCATAGTATTAAATTATAACATGATGGATTATTTTTTTGTCTCGTTACCAATATATCACGCCAATATCCGTCATCGCCTCGACAAAAAACTAAATCGATTACGTAACTCAGTCTTGATTGGACGAAGCTTTAATGGATCGATAGATCTCAATGAGAATTGTACTATAAAAATATCATAATGTTAACTTTGAATAGTATCACTATAGTGGACATATAGGGATAAGATCAGGGGGCCGATAAGCAAATGAGGATGGTACGGGAGCGTTGTAACCAAGTTGTAATCGCCCTTTAGACGTTTTGGTTACGTTTCCCGTACATATTCATTATATATATACGTTACAAAACCAAGATTTTATTAACAAATGGTAGGTAAAATGTTTATCGAAATAAAAAGTGCGATGTTATAATGGATGTATAATATTTGTATAACTACAGACAATTTTTAGTCGGTTCTTGCTAGACTCCAGTCCAGATATTTATTTTATTGCTAGTTTTATTTCCCTTTACATTATACAGCTATTTATTTAACGACTGCAAAAATATTACAAGGTTTGCTGTTGATTCTTCGAACTAACCTCATTTCAGTATAATGTCCTCAGCTTTACATTCGAATTGCCTTAGCTCAAAAGTGTAACATACAATTATATGCAATTTAAACATAGTATCTAAATGATCTAAATAGATAAGAGCAGGTATCGGAACATATTTCTTACGCTAATTTAGAAAGGTTATATGTACATTGGAAATTTAATACTCTTAGGCTGTTTTAAATAGATGACAATTAATGTGTTTCAAGAACGGTATATTTTCAACACCTTTTAACGACGCTTACGATCTTTTGGATTTGTAAATCAGTTTTGAATATATGCCATAGCATGCCCAAGGTATTCGTCTCTATTAGATATTAGGTCAAGGTATTTTCCGATGTTCACGAAAATTCTTGTAGTAAACCTGTTTCTATGACAATGAGAGACAGGTTGAATAATCGGTTGATTGTTTAAGGTTAAACATAGGCATAATTTACGGTCAAATAATGTGTTTGATCCAAAACACGGTTGGTTTCTTTTGATAACGATTTTGGGCGGAAACTTTTTATACCGTTCAAGACACCGGAAAAAAAACTCCATCTCTATCTCCCAAATTAAAACTAAAAACAGATACTGCGACTTACATTTTGCAGGCAACTGTCCCAGTTTTAATTTCAGGAGCAACTGATTTTATTTTATAACTCATGGGGCCTCATGGATATTGTCCTATATAGATTTACATACTTTTTATATCCTAGAATTTAGTCCTTTACATAACCAAGATAATATTTATCATTATACAAGGTCGCTCACCTACAATATGCAACTTATTGAGTTCTAATAAAACCCAACAAAATGACATGGTTTATTAATCTAAAACGAAAAATAATCACGTTCTTATTCGCACCTGGTCAACGCTTCCATTTTCTTGTTACCAACAACTTATTAATTATTATGTAAAGTTCGATGACCTTTCCGACGTGTCTGACATTAAAGTACAGTCACGACCGAAAACGTGCCACCGTCCAAGTTCATATATATACTTTATTTAAATGACATATTACGCTTAAAAATAATCATAAATAAACTTAGGACTAGGTAGGCAAAACGGTAACTTCGCTCGCAGAGGAAAGAAAAAGTAATTTTACTTTCATGTAGTCGGGGAAAAAGTATGCTACAAGATAACCATGTGTGACACCCTAATTGGGTATTACACGCACGATGCACGTTTTCTATTGTTTCGTATAAGCCTTAATTACAATTAAATATCTTGTCCATTTCCTTATTAAAATATTGTGCTTTCATCGTCGCAATTTTGGCATAATACTATAGCTGGAACCAAAGACAGTTGTTATTGGTTTATATGATACTTTTCAACCAATGACGATGAAGAAAAAAGAAAGGTTACTCGGACGAAGTTCTCACCTTCCAGTTACATAATCTTTTAATAGATACGCACCAAAACGACTGTACGTTTATTGAATGACACTGAATTATTCAAGTCATACTCGTGTTGTATAACTTGTATAACAAACCTAGGAAGTAAAGTCGGATATGACGTGATTTTTGGCGAGAAACTACTTCCTATAGGAGATTGTATAAATTCATTCGGCGAATCAAGGACCTTTTAAGTTTACGAGTAATTAAAGCAATTACAATTTGATGTACGATGTGAGAAATGTTGTAAAGGTTTGAATGACTATCAAGCATCTTTGGAAATATAGCTAATGATTGAAATTAGCTACAGAAAAACTTATATTATAAATGCGAAAGTATAAGAACATGTCTGGATATTTGTTTGTCGATGACGCGGAAACTGTCGAATGAGGGTAATGGTATTTTGATGACAGTGAATTAATGAAAAAAGTGCTTTGGTTTTGGTGAGGCGAGACGGAACGAGGTGGGGTGAGAATTGAAATTAACGTTTATTTATATATCAAAAAAATCTATTAATAGCTGTCGCGAACCCGCGTTTGTTCCTGTTCCTGTTTGTCATACAAACAATTCTCGTCCTAATCTTTCTTGCATGTGCATAACCAAATACTGGGTAGAGCTAGTTATTGGCAGGGCCAAATAGAGCAAAAGTGCTGGTTGCTCCTGTGAGTAGCTGCTTCTCTCTGTAATAGTTATAGGTATTTATGTATAGGTATTTTCTTGTTTTATTTATTTCAGTTAATCACGTACTAACATAATATTTATTAAGTCTTGTTGTGTAACTTACGATGGATCTTTCCGGTCTGAAATAAACGATTTTTATTTTTATTTTTTTATTTTATAACCACCTTCGCGCAACCTTCGACTTTAGATATAACAGAAAGTTTACCTTATAGTACATTACATACCTAGGGCGGTGAATTAGTGAATGTCCCAGATAGCAGGTGCAGGTGGCTTTACTGTACCGCCCTTGGTTTGTCTAAAGTTTTACGTCTCGCCTTGGCCAGGAAGTAAGATTTTCTCCCCTAAGAGCAGTAATCTCCACTTACGGCCCAGGGTGACGTAAACATTTTTTTCTACTCCAGTACTTTTTTCTGTCATTTATATAGTTACTAACTCTAATATAAAGACATAAATTATGAAAGTCTGTAAAAGTCTATACTCTACTGCCCAAAAAAACACTGCTAAACGATGTTATAATGTCGCCAAAAAAGCATCACTTAGTACCACAGATTACAAGATAAACAGCTGCATTCACACAATTTGCAATTTAAAAAAATTGGGCAAGTGCGAGTCGGACTCGCGCACCGAGGGTTCCGTACAAACACTTTTCATCCTTAAGTGGTTAAGTTAAGTTTGCACCTGGTATGTATAGCGCCACATACAAATGAGGTGCAAAGTTAGCGCAACCAACCCGTTTGTTGTATGGGAGCCCCCCTTAAATATTTATTTTATTTTATTTTTAGTATTTGATGTTATAGCGGCAATAGAAATACATCATCTGTGAAAATTTTAACTGTCTAGCTATCACCGTTCTTGAGATACAGCCTGGTGACAGACGGACGGACGGACGGACGGACGGACGGACGGACGGACAGACGGACGGACGGACGGACGGACGGACGGACAGCGAAGTCTCAGTAATAGGGTCCCGTTTTTACCCTTTGGGTACGGAACCCTAAAAAGACTTATTGTACTAAGGCAATGCTGCCAACTTAAAAAAAAGTTTTATCTTCAGTGCATGGATGTTTAGTATAGTGAACGTATAGCTTTATGTAAGTTCATATTTTTTTGACAGATGTTTAGTATAGTGAACGTATACCTTTATGTATAAGTTAATATTTTTTTGACAGATGGACGTCAATAAAAAAAAGTTTATCGGAGACTATTATTTTTAATTTTGTTGATTCCGAGCGGGAACATGTAATTATTTTCTTTGTTGTTTATTTGCATTTTATTTATGAAATGTCGGGTCGTAGAAAAAGTATTGTATGCAACGTTGTATAAGTATGTCAAAAAACGCTCGTGGCATTTTTCTTACGATGTTCGCTACGCTCACATCGTAACCCATGCCACTATGATATACTTGTTAGATTTTCACAATATTATCATAATTAAAAAGAAGGAAAACCAAGAAAATCAGTCAACTGAACATTATTACGATGGAGAGTAGGTAGACAAATGTTATCTTTAAAGGCCGTCAAATTCTTATCGAGTCACGAGTTTAGTGCAAACAACTGTGCATAGGTACTTACATTCATATTTAAATAATCGTAAACATTTGAGATTGAAAATGTCTAGTGAACGTGTTTTATTTACAGTAGGTTATTATTTTTGGGGGCATTTAGGTAATTAAGTAACAAAACAAAATTATATGAAGAGTTTTTAAAAAAATTTATGCCTACACGTAAAATGAGTCGTTTTCAAAAAACATGTATTAAGTTAAGGGCTTTAATTAAAACAAAGCTTAATTGATTCCTTTGTGTAACGATAGTTACCCATATCTTTTATATGAGTAACTTTCGTTACACTAAAGACGCGATCGTAATTTTGTTTTTATTAAGCCTTTAACTATGTACATGTTTTTTGAAAATTACTCATAGTCCAATTGTTTTTGTTATACACATTTACTTCTGTTGTTTCTCAAATAACCAAAATTCAAATAAATAAAACTCCTGTTAAACTCAGATATAATAAATAGTACATTTCATACCTTGGGCGAAGAATTAGTGAATGACTCAGATCGCAGGTGTTTGTGACCCGAACCGAAGGTGATGGCCACATATATGCAATATGGGGCTTTACTAATTACCGCCCGTGGTTTGTCTAAGTAAAACTTTAGGCAAACCATGCTTGCCTTGGCCAGGAAGTGAGATTTTCTCCCCACGTAGCGGGCAGTAAATCCCACATACGGCCTAGGCTGACGTTAAAGATTTTCAAAGGGTCGGGTCGGGATACAGAAGGCTCCAAAACAACACTCCTGGACATGGCGCACATCATCAGGTGGTTCCTCTCTCTGCGGCCGCAGATAACCTGAACCCTGTCCCAGAGCTGGTGGAAGAGCTATAACTAACTATTGTGACTCAGTGACCCGAACAGGATCTTAACCTCCAAAACGAGAGTACGCCACTTGTCCCGATCCTGCGCAGTTTCTCGCCAGTTTTCAGCTTCAAGGTTACGCAGATCCACCTCCACCACGTCTCCCCTGCGGTACCTGGGACGACCGACCGGTCGTCAACCGGTTGGTTTCCCCAAGTATGATCACTTTGACGCGCCATCCTCTTCCATTCTTTGAAGGTGAAAAACCAACGAAGTTTTTTATAGTGTATTTATATTTTGTAATTACTTTTTTGTATTTTACTTCTATGATTGACAATTAATAAAGAGTTTGATAAATAATGCCGTAGATCATTCAAGTGTTTTTGAATACCTATTATAATGGCACGTAACACGAGTTAAATGTTTTAAAAATATTTTTCCTTTGAACATTATAATTAAAGTAACAATGGCTCAGGTATGTACTGATGAGTCACAGTACATTATGTACTGATAAAGGCGGAATGTATCGACATGCTCACTGATGC
Source organism: Apotomis capreana (assembly GCA_947623375.1). Lineage (NCBI taxonomy): Eukaryota > Metazoa > Arthropoda > Insecta > Lepidoptera > Tortricidae > Apotomis > Apotomis capreana. Next base: position 8,400,993 of record OX392505.1, on the reverse strand, counting down.
GCCACAAAATATCGGTCAAAACTATAACTATTTCAGTTAAACATTGCAATGCTTGCGTTATGAATTTTATGATACGTTACGCTATTTATTATTGAACATGTGTACATAGTGAATCGCTTTATTCTTGCATAGAAGCGTAAAGAAACAATATTCATTGTTTCGAATTTCGATGTCATTTAACGATTTAAATCAATTAGTAGATTAATTTACTCGGGAAAGATAAGAGAGAGACAGAGATGAGTGAACTGGACTTATAAACGTTTTCGGTTTATAAAAATTGGATGTATTTGTTATAGGAAACTAGTAACCTTATTCAAACTTTCGTGAGACATATTGTATTAAACGGTTTACACTCACGTGAAATTGCCAGGAACGGCCCGACATGTTTCGAACTTGGACGGAGCTCTTCATCAGGGACGGCTACCCGTACAGCGAGTGAGTGTAACTGAGTGACAAAGTTATCTTTTTATTCCCTTATACTTTATTTAACAAAATATAAGGGCACTAAAATGTTAATACGCCATTACAATTGCTAAAGTGTTACCAAAAACCTCAGACGACAGCGCAGCAATTTGCAATTTTGCACAAAAAGTGAATACTGATTATCGCATACACTTAAACGGGTCTCGTTTACGAGGTATTCAGGTTTTCACGAAATTACCGTTATTGCCCAGCCCACCTAAATAACGGGCGGTGGTGGTTACATTTTATTAAACATCGTTTCGGGTCCGATGGGGTTTTGATGGGGCTTTACGATAGTGGAGAAGTTAAATTACTCGTATGTATTGAGTGAAAAAAAAAGTACGCTATAATCTATCAGAGACGGCGATATGTCAGTTAGTAGGTACAAGGTAAGGTGAATTAATTTTAGGCTTGCCAGTTATCATTTTTAATGGGACAAAATAAATTAAATACGCGATATAATCCGTTGAAGTTGTTTTATTGAAATCGAAATAGAGTGTTTAAATTCTACAGAACGATCCCCGATGTACCTATAGATGAGGCTAGAATTTACTCATACAAAACAGAGAGCATTTAAGATAATGCTCTATAATTCTCGGTAACGGGAAATAATCAAAATTCATTAACCCCTTGTGTATGCTTAGGCATAGATTTATGCGGGAGATTTGAACCTTACTTTAAAACATCAGTAATTTCAATTTGATTAGCAAATTTTTGGCATGGCATACGAGGGGTTGAAAACTTAATATAAAACTAATAAAACGTCATTCGAATATAATTAAAATCATTGAATAACGTAAACTACAATTCTATATTTTTCTGCAAATATAGAAAAAGGATAATAATAAAGGTTCCGAAAAATAAATGAATGTCCAGAAAATGACGAGAAAATGTAAGATGTAAATAAATTCTTTGACGGTCGTATACAAATTTGATTGATTACTGGAAATGATAAAAGAGAAAATAAGATTTAACCTTGAAGTATTACGTGAACGCTATCGTTATTTAAGATTAGTTAATCAGCTGACAAAACCTCATCCATCATGATAGTGTGTGCTTGAAATATATCCTATGTCAGCAAATTACCTACACGGAAATGGTCCCAAGTTTGAGGCTCAAACTGACTTGCTGGTATAATAAAGTACGATTTTTCTTGTTGTTTATTTATGCTTTTTATTCAATGTTATGGCATTATTGTCTATTTTGATAGACATTAAACAGTTGCTATCGACTTAATTTTGGTATATCTTGCCATATTCATTATAGTATTGCCACTTGGATATATAATGGATGTTATTTGTATTTAAGTACTAGCTGTGCCCCGCGGTGTTATCCGCTCATCCCACGGGAACATTCAATTTATGAAAAGTATCCTATGTCCTTCCCCGGGACTAAAACTATCTATATACCAAATTTCATCTAAATCGGTTCAGAGGTTTAAGCGTGAAGAGGTAACAGACATACAGACAGACAGACACACTTTCGCATTTATAATATATGTATATATGTATATATATATTATAGTATGGAAGTATGGATGTATTTATCTATATAAGTATATATATTTATCGTCGTCTAGTGTCCATAACACAAGCCTACTAGAGCTTACTGTGGGACTAGATTGATTTGTGTGAGGTTGTCCGATATTTATTTATTTATGATGATTCCGCTCATCCCTTATAAATACCCTCCATATTTTCATCATTTAATATTTGCCATATCTCATTTAATATTTCAAATTCTTAATATGTATCACATAACATATAGCAAAAAAGGTACTTAACTTATGATTATCACATTGTCTAAATTTTTAATTGCGTTAAGTACTAAATTCATTGGATTTTATATTTATGTTAATAGATTTGACTAGATGAAGAAGTTATGTATAATCTGGGGGCACGGTAGTGCCCCCGCCAAGACGTACAAAAAAGAGGCGAGGCACTACCTACCTTTTCTCGAACCGTTTCGTCTCATTTTCAAACCCTCATAGTTTCGTCCCATATATAATTCCAATTACAATTATAAAGGTACCGGGTTCGAGTCCTGGCGTGGGTCACATATTTATTATTATAACAAAACGGGACTTAATCGCGTTCAAAAAGTGTTTATTTAATTACCTCGCCGTTTCGAACGTGATGTTACGTTCATCTCGGAGAGACTCAAGGGAAGGCGTTTATTACATACATATATTGTCGTTATAAAGCTAGAGTGAACAATTTATCAAAATCCCATCGCATATTCGAAAAAAAAACTAAATCGCGTGCATATGAGCTCCGCAACCTATGGGAGAGAATTAATATTTTTATAATTAGTATGTCTTTCTTCACACTGTATTTAAAATTGAACTTCTTTCACACAGTGTAAGTATGCTTTTGCAATAACTGACTTAAATAAGTTCCGAGATTGCGATAGTAATAAATTGATTATGTAGTGCGTTGCATTACATGTTTGACAGGACAATAGTGTGAAAACTTGTTCTTCAGTAAATAATGCGAGTCATAAATAATAGTTTTAGATTCCATTGCAAAAAACCTACTGTATACACAAAGTGAATTGTACGATCGCCTACTGTTCGTGTTATTCCAAAACAAATGCTATATTGTAGATACTAGACACGTTTGAGGAATAGGTATAATGTTGCCTGCACAATAATATGGTATTTAACTACAGTGAAAATAAATTATTTCATTGGAACCACATTAAATATACTCGGAACCAAATGGTACACTACACACTTTCAGACTTTATTTAAAATTTAAGAATAACTAAAAATAAGAAGTGTTTTTACTACTGGTTTGTATGTCGTCACAAGCCAGTATCTTCATACAAACTTCATACTAACAGATGGTTTTGACAAAAAAAATTATAGTAGCGTTTTGTTTTATAAACCATGTTTGAACTTAACGATCTAACCCTAATTTTAAAGATGTGCGAATAATTCGTTTTTAAGGGGATAGGTATATCCACTATATTCAACTTTTTTTCTTATTTGTAGTCTACATGTTTTATGAATTCAAAGGCCAAGACAAGGCTAGCCAAGTCTAGTTTAAATACAGTTATACTGACTTACTAACGTGTAACAATAATGACGTTAGAACCGCGCGGCCAAAACGCCCAATTATTCGTCCGGAAATAAGATTAGTTATTAAATAAAAGGATATATGCGCCTTTTTGTGGCGTTTTTCTTATTTGTAGTCTAAATTTTGTTATAAATTTAAAAAAAAACGCCCGATTATTCGTCCGGGTATAAGGAAGTGGAGATAGATCAGTCCAAATACATCCATTTTTATCTATGTACTTAACCCATGTTATTGTTTGAGCTTTATTAAGAATGCCTTATCAAATCATAATACCAGATAAGCACATCGCTAATGACTGTCTCGTCGACAAGTCATATGCAATGCACGTGTCTTTAAGTATAAACATGATAACATGATAACCGCTAATCACCTTATATGGACTTTATGAGAAAGTATACTTAATGTTCATTCTTTATCTGAGCAATCTTAAGGTGCTTTTTCACCGGCCAGGCATGGCGAGACGAGGTGATTGAAAATTAAAATCACCTCGGCATATTTTTACAAAAATTGACTCTAATCCAACCCTGTGCTAACTCGGGGCACAGATACTAAAGTAATGTAGCAAAATATTTATCGTCAAAAAATATATCGATGTTACTGTTCACCTAAATATTATTTATTATCAGTTCATTTTCTAATAAAAACAATAAACAAATGAAATTTATTTGTTTAGTATAAAATAGGTTTCATAGTATCAATCCTTTCGACGCATAAGACCACAAACGCAAAATACCAACCCGAGGATTTTTGGCGTTTTGCGGATTTATAAAAATGATAACGCTAAATACCAACTACGTACAATACCACAAACGCAAAACACCAACCGGACGTTTTGTGGTGTTTTGAGCCTTTATTATTTTTTTGGTGTGGATACACACCTAGGTATTATTATTTATTTCGTATTTATTCAAAAAGTCTAAATATGGTATTATTATTATTTTTGTTTCTCGTCTCATAGAGTCTCGGGCGCATACGTCCCGGTCTTTTGAAAGGCTTGCTTGGGGATATGGATCCAACACGTAGAGGCCCCTTGCAGAAATTGGCTGTGGCTGTAGCCCTGCTGGGACCCATTCCTGATCATATCAATAAGATGATATATCCATGAACAGGTCCCAGCAGGTGATTGAATTATTGCATTAATATGGAAAAGAAAAAACCGGGCTATTAAAATGGAGTATGGGTGGACTCTTTCTAGGCCTATTGCAATAGTAACATGTCACCCGCCGTAACCATCAGTGCGACTGTTACCTATGGCGGGCGGTGACGCCGGTGACTCGCCCTACACTAGGTGGGCCCCGTAATGCCGTCGTAAAGACGGCCGGAAGCAACACAAGCGTGAGGGCTCTGGGGTGCCGAGAGATGCTGCGCTTTCTCCGAAGTTACACGCGGCGTGATGCCCTTTAACACTTCCACCCCTGGAGCATATAGCTCTAACGCTCCTCTCTGGACGGCCAATGAAGGCAAGCCAGACCTGAGAGTCCTACAGGTCCTCTTGGGTTTCCACTCCGGCCGATGAAGGCACACCGGAGACGAGGACCCTGACCGACTCTCTAGAGATCTCGGGTCCATGGGGTCGTCACCACGGTCGACAGCTCGCCACAAGCTGCCCTGCGGGCTTATTATTATTATAGTACTTTTTTTTATATATATGGTATTTAGCGTGATTGGTATTTTGCTTAAATTCATGTTGGCGTTATGCGTAGTTGGTGTTTTGCGTAGTTGGTATTTTGCTAAAGTGGTTTTTTGCGTAGAGTTGGTATTTCGCGTTTGTGGTCTTATGCGTCGAAAGGTCAATCCTTTCGACGCATAAGACCACAAACGCAAAATACCAACCCGAGGATTTTTGGCGTTTTGCGGATTTATAAAAATGATAACGCTAAATACCAACTACGTACAATACCACAAACGCAAAACACCAACCGGACGTTTTGTGGTGTTTTGAGCCTTTATTATTTTTTTGGTGTGGATACACACCTAGGTATTATTATTTATTTCGTATTTATTCAAAAAGTCTAAATATGGTATTATTATTATTTTTGTTTCTCGTCTCATAGAGTCTCGGGCGCATACGTCCCGGTCTTTTGAAAGGCTTGCTTGGGGATATGGATCCAACACGTAGAGGCCCCTTGCAGAAATTGGCTGTGGCTGTAGCCCTGCTGGGACCCATTCCTGATCATATCAATAAGATGATATATCCATGAACAGGTCCCAGCAGGTGATTGAATTATTGCATTAATATGGAAAAGAAAAAACCGGGCTATTAAAATGGAGTATGGGTGGACTCTTTCTAGGCCTATTGCAATAGTAACATGTCACCCGCCGTAACCATCAGTGCGACTGTTACCTATGGCGGGCGGTGACGCCGGTGACTCGCCCTACACTAGGTGGGCCCCGTAATGCCGTCGTAAAGACGGCCGGAAGCAACACAAGCGTGAGGGCTCTGGGGTGCCGAGAGATGCTGCGCTTTCTCCGAAGTTACACGCGGCGTGATGCCCTTTAACACTTCCACCCCTGGAGCATATAGCTCTAACGCTCCTCTCTGGACGGCCAATGAAGGCAAGCCAGACCTGAGAGTCCTACAGGTCCTCTTGGGTTTCCACTCCGGCCGATGAAGGCACACCGGAGACGAGGACCCTGACCGACTCTCTAGAGATCTCGGGTCCATGGGGTCGTCACCACGGTCGACAGCTCGCCACAAGCTGCCCTGCGGGCTTATTATTATTATAGTACTTTTTTTTATATATATGGTATTTAGCGTGATTGGTATTTTGCTTAAATTCATGTTGGCGTTATGCGTAGTTGGTGTTTTGCGTAGTTGGTATTTTGCTAAAGTGGTTTTTTGCGTAGAGTTGGTATTTCGCGTTTGTGGTCTTATGCGTCGAAAGGGTATCAATATTCTTCCCATATTCGTCGATGTTAAAGATTGCCTTCTAGATCAGACATGATGACATGATATCGGACCTTCTTATAGTAATCGAGGTATTTTAATGGGCACATGTCTTAATGTATATCGTCACCTTTTTTATCGATGTCAAATCCCTAGAACATGCCCCGAGTTAGCACAGGTAGCAGTTGCGACTAGTTGTGGCTCGCAATTTCCGTGTCACAAACTTTATACAAACACGATTCATTATTACACCAAAAAGTACGTCAATTCTCATGTCACATGTATTTCCACCACCACCCTTACAAAATCTGGGTCTTGCTGATGAAAAACCGCCTTTTACCTGGAGGTTCAATTCCTTTGAATAATAGTTCCTTAAAAGGACCATATAATTTGTTTTTGAACACCTCCCTTGTTTGATTTTGGATATTTTCGGTATTTTCTACTCAGAATCACGAGCTTTTCGATCTAATTATTAGAAAAAAAGTGTCCAAACACAAACTAACTAAATTTTATTAAAGTAACATATGATTATTATTATCAAGCTAACAGTATAAGTAACAGGACGTACACTTACTTACGTCCCAACTAGCAGAGTAGTGATAAAATAAAATGTTTTAACACTAAATAATGATATAAAAGTCATAAAATAGCAACTCGGAGCTGCTATGTTGTATATTGGCGACTTGTATCATCATCTAGCTGTATAATTTTATACAGCTATATCGTGATAAGAATTGATGACATAAACGTTTACTGGACTTCTAATACGGCACCTATAACACAGCTGCACAACAGTATCCCTAACTGTGATTTAGAGCTATTTCGTTACATATCAGATATATACAGTGCCTGTATACAGCTAAGTAACTCTATTGTGGCTTTTAATGCGCTGCAATATCGCTGGTGATATATCAGTGCACTAATGGAGCTAACTCGAGATATATAAGAACATAACGCAGCTGATATGCGTCTAAAGTATCATATAATGGCGTTTCCTTAACACCAGCAGCATAAAGTTGTTTAAAGATCTACATTACGACGCGACGCATTGTCGACGCGTTTGGCTCGGTTGGTAGACACCTGCCTACTGAGTCGGCGGTCCCGGGTTCGAATCCCGGCCGGGGCAAATATTTGTGCAAAATATTTGTACTTGGGTCATGGATGTTATCTATATATGTATTTATATATATATTATGTATATCGTCGTCTAGTACCCATAGTACAAGCTTTGCTTAGTTTGGGACTAGGTCGATTTGTGTATGATTGTCCCTTAATATTTATTTATATTTATTTTATTTATTTATTAACACTAAACAGTTGCAAATACACTTTTTAAGACCTTTTATATCATCAGTGACATATAAACATTATTGTTACTAATATATAGCTAAATAAATGTATATCAGCTGTTGTAACCGCATTTAGAGGATCTTTATGATAGTCAAACCAGCGTCGGGAATTCGTAAGTTGGTTCCGTAGATACAAAAAATGAAATCTTAACAGAATCTTGTTCAGGATATCAAGATGACTGTTTGTGACTGACAATTTTGATGACAATGGAGAAGATGAAAACATATTCTTCCACAGCCATTCAAATCTGTTTAGTTTTATGAAATTACTTCTGCTTGAAAAACAGTAATTGACCAAAAATGTAACCACTTTCATTTCACGCAAATGAGTTGACCAATATTGAAGATACTTGCAGCCCCACTCGGCTCCTCAGATCATTGCCTAGTCCGGAGTACTGTGCCACTCATGTGCCCGCCGTGTCGGCGAGTTGCCTGTAGTCGCCGTGTATGGCACTACAATACAGCAGATTGGGATGCGATGCGGACCTTTTTTGCGTCCTACCCTAGGAGGCAGGTTTGCTTTGCCCTGGATGATCCCAACGTTGTTGCTGATTCTGTTGCTGACGTGGTGCTGCAGGGAATGGAGCTCTTCATTCCATCTTCTGTAGTACCTGTCGGTGGCAAATCCCAACCTTGGTTTGGTCGATCCTGCAAAAAGGCTTCACGTAAAAAGCAGGAATGTTACCAAGCCTGGGTAAATGCAACAACGGTTCGGGATGAAAAGACCAGTAAGTTAAAAAAGGAGTTTAACTTTGCCTCCAGGTCCTTCAAGAAATAAATTGCCAACGCAAAGTCGTTGCACATTGGTAGAATTGGCGAGAGACTAGTGCGCCTCCCTTCGGGAACTCGTGCGTTCTGGTCCCTTGCCAAAGCTATCCAGGGAAATTTTTGCACGCCATCTTTTCCACCTTTAAGCAAGGGAGATGATTCGTTGGCCCACGATGCGAAAGAGAAAGCCGATCTTCTGGGCAAACTCTTTGCGTCCAACTCGACTTTGGATGACAGGGTACAAGAGCCGCCGACCATACCGCGGTGCAAGAGCCATATGCCGGATGTCCGGTTCCACCAAAGCTCAGTGCGCAAAGCACTTCTTTCCCTGGACATTCATAAGTCGAGTGGGCCCGATGGAATCTCGCCTATCGTGCTGAAGATGTGTGCTCCAGAGTTGGCTCCGGTTTTAACGCGTCTCTTTCGGCTCTCTTACTCCACTGGTGTAGTCCCGACTTCGTGGAAGTCAGCTTTGGTGCATCCGATTCCTAAAAAAGGGGACCGCTCTAAACCTTCCAACTACAGGCCGATAGCCATAACCTCCCTGTTTTCAAAGATAATGGAGTCCATTATAAACTGCCAGCTCCTTCGGTACCTTGAGGACCACCAGCTGCTTAGTGACCGTCAATATGGTTTCCGTAGAGGCCGCTCAGCTGGTGATCTTCTGGTTTACCTGACACATCGTTGGGCACAGGCAATTGAAAATAAGGGTGAGGCATTGGCTGTTAGTTTGGATGTAGCGAAGGCCTTTGATCGGGTTTGGCACAAAAAGCACTTCTTTCGAAGCTTCCGTCTTATGGGCTTCCCGAGAAATTATGCGAATGGGTCAGTAGCTTTCTGGCAGACAGATGCATAAAGGTCGTAGTTGACGGTGCATGCTCTGAACCCATGTCTGTGAATGCTGGTGTCCCTCAAGGCTGTGTGCTTTCGCCCACATTGTTTCTTCTGCATATCAATGATATGCTGCAAATCTGTGGCATTCATTGCTATGCAGATGATAGCACGGGTGATGCCTCCTATACCGGCCGCAATAACATTTCTCGGGAAATTGTCATCGAGAGCCGAAAAAAGCTTGTGTCTGAAGTCGAGACTTGTTTAAAAGAAGTCTCAAAATGGGGTCGACTTAATTTAGTCCACTTTAACCCCGCAAAGACACAGCTTTGCGCGTTCACCACCAAAAAATCTATGTTCGTCGCGTCACCTCTTTTTGAAAGCACTCCCCTAACTGCCTAAGCCACTATAGGAATCCTTGGTGTCAACATCTCATGTGAAGTCCAATTCCGCGGACATCTAGAGGGTAAGGCTAAATTAGCCTCCAAGAAGCTCGGCGTGCTCAACAGGTCGAAATAGTACTTCACTCCGGCCCATCGCCTACAGCTTTATAAGGCGCAGGTTCGCCCACATATGGAGTACTGTTCTCATCTGTGGGCTGGGGCGCCCAAGTACCAGCTTCTCCCTCTAGATCGTATTCAACGAAGAGCGACTCGTATCGTCGGCTGCCAGCGAACTTCAGATCGGCTTGACTCCTTGGTGCTACGTAGAGATGTAGCATCTCTCTGCATCTTTTATCGCTTGTAGAACGGGGAGTGCTCCGAGGAGTTGTTCGGATTGATTCCTGCCGCTTCTTTCCGCCATCGTTCTACGCGACAATCCTTTCATCCTCACCACTTAGATAGTTGGCAGTCCACAACTGTGCGCTTTTCTAGAAATTTCCTGCCTCGCACGACTGCATTGTGGAATGAATTGTCGCTTGCGGTATTTCCGGACCGATACGACCTTCAAACCTTTAAGAAAAGAGCGTATTCCCACCTGAAAGGCCGGCAACGCACTTGTGACTCCTCTGGTGTTGCAGGTGTCTATGGGCGACGGTAATCGCTTTCCATCAGGCGATTCGTTTGCTCGTTTGCCCCCTATGACATAAAAAAAAAAAAAAAAATTATTTACTTATTACCTAAAGGTAGGTACAGTAGGGGGTTTCACTAGTTTTATTAAGGAACCCGAAAGTGTTTGGTAATGGCGGTGGGAAACTGTAAATTAACAGAAGATACATATTGCTGACTTTAAATAATTTGCTATTTCAAATATTTTTTATTTAATTAAATATTCAATATTTAAAAGGGGCATGAAAAAAACACAAATAATATGCTATTATTTCATCAATAAAATTTTGAGCGCATGATAAATTACCCGTTATGCACGTACCACACAAAAATAGTTTGCTATTTTATTATACTTACAAAACTGTTAATTATTGTAAGGTCATTTTTTTTTCATACAACTTTATATTTACACATAACACTCAGTATTTAGCACTATTAACGATATGCCACATAAAAGAATCGCTAATAACAATATAACAACAAACAGCTCTATATTAGCATTGCTGTTACTTTCTTATCATATTTTAGTGATATAAAGACGCTAAAGAGATTCATAAAACATTGTAGTATCATGGATATACATCAAAGTATCACTACTGCGGTGCGGTGCGGTGGCGTGCGGTGCCAAAATACACATGATATATCATCAAATAGCTGTAAAACTGGGGCCACTTCCCAGTGATAGAGACGTTTCTATCACGGATATAAAACTGCGTCTGTCACTGATTTACAGCTAAATTTGGTTCAGTTTTGCTAGTTGGGGTACTACTTACCTTTACGAAAATAGGTTAATGATTAGACAAATGTACCTAATATAAATTTGTATGTAAAAACTAGTCAAGTCAAGTCTTGATATTGAATTACACCCCAAGCAAAATAAATGCATTGAGTATGTCGCATGTCCTTGTATCTAAAAATTTTAGGGCAAAGAACTTGGCGCCCATTTAGATCTCAATGCTTTTGTCGGCGAAGTCGACAATGTTGCACGCGATATTGAACTTGGCTCGCATTTAACATTTATGTTTTTGATGGAATAATTACTTACACGAACAATTCGTAAATTCCAAATGTGTTAAGTATATATCCCTAGATTAATACTGGCATAACGTTATCTCAATTATTGTAAAATCTGCGGTTATTTACTATCATAAGTGAAATCAAGAGCTCTTCAAGTGATAATGGCTATCATAAAATAAAAGGATTACAAATAAAAGACCTTTTAATCCTGTTATGACTGAATACCTAATCATAACATGGAAATATCCAACTTACAATAAAGTTATTTCGTGCCTTCATAATCATAACATATTTTTTCTTTTCAGGTAAGAAACGTCACAGAATGAATCACAACATAAAAGATTATGGAAGTGTCTTCAAGCGGAATTCTACTCATTGGTAATGTATAAGCAAAGAGCAAGGTTAATACCTATTGTCACAGTTTCAAAACTACTAGATATAGGTATGTGCTATGTGCTGCAATTAATACATTCATAAATTGGCCTTGCAATTCTGCTGCTCATAGGACCTATATCGCTTAAAATGTATAATGTTTTTTTGCCTTAAACTCGGCTGTCGTTCTTAATCGATCTCGAACTCTCTTAAAGCGGTATATTTTAATTAAAACCATAAAAAACCGGGAAATAATGAAAGGTGGTTCCGTTTTGGCCAACTGACTGACCTCTTGGCATTAATCACTAAACTTATGTCACGCTGACATAAATGGCCATTTCGCAAATTCCTGATTTGCTAATAACACGTCTTAGACGTTTTCCAAATAAGGATATTCTGCGGATCGGAGAAAGGAAAATGGACCGCGATTTAAAGAAATAAAGTTTAATCTTGGTATGGAGGATGTTAGTGCGTGCACTGTGCAGTAGATTTTTGTACCTCACCCACATTAGTTAGAAGTTACAGTTGAGTGCACTTCCCTAAGCTCTGAATGACATTAAGTTATCGAGTTATGTAGCACACCACTAGTAGAACTTTAAGTGGCTTATTTTATTGTATCATTCGATTGATATTGACATATAATTTTAGGGATGTAGCGATGTTATCGATATATAACGATTGTTGCTTTTCGAGCTCGAATGACAGGCAGTAGTTATAATTGGCAGATGTCATTAAAATCTTCAAAGCCCCAGCACGTTTAGCATAACTGTCAAAAGCGACTCTTTGACGCGACAGATAATACCTATCACTTTTCTTTAAAATACCGTGCGAGCAAGACAGGTGCCCACGTAGCACCAGGCTGCATAAGAGCTTATACAGTCCTTATACGACTTATTTCAGCGGTGTAAGGGCTGTATACAGCATGTGTGCTCTGGGTTGCCAGACCAGTGCAACCGGAATATCGTACCGACAAACTAAAATTATCGTACTATACGATTAAATTATCGTATGCCGGTCAAAGCGGCAGGATATCGAAAATAAATTAAAAAAAGCAGATCCAAAAGCGTGCTTTCTCATAGATGAGCTATTTTTGCGAAACTAACTTCAATTTGATGATTTTTACTAAGATATTTTGGGGAATTCAGACATCTGACATTGGCAGCCCTGCTAATGGCGACAAGGATGTCATAAAGCTTGTGCCAAACAGTCAAAAAATCTGACGATCTGATTAGGCTGGCAGTCATTTCTGACAATGTGGACGTTTATCTCGATTCAAGGTCACTCCAGTGAGTGCGTTTTTCATATGATGTTATTAAAAACCCTAGAATTAACCCAATCTTCGATAACCTGCAAATTATCGTACTTTTACGTACGATAGGACTCATTGTATCGTACATCGTACCGGAGGCCAAATTACCGTACGTCTGGCAACCCTGTGTGTGCTACTTGGGTGATGCCGAGTCGCGCGAGAAGCAGTCACGGCTAGATATGCTAGCCCTGCTGGATGTAAGGAGTAGAGAAGGATGTAATAGAGTGTAAGAATTATAGGTATGGATTTTTGGAATAGCTACTCCTCAATTGTGTATGGTCGCGGAACGTTTCAACCGCTGAAGTTTCCAAATATTCATATGTACCTACGTTAAAAAATGCATATTTTTCTTGAGGAATATGGATTAAATAATGGAGATCTTCTAATTTTCATTTACGTATGAGTATTTAATATATGGATATTTGGGTAACGTACAGGAAAGAGCGGTTGAAAGTGGAAATGCTCCGCGGCCATATCCCTAATACTATAGTGCGTCGTTTTCGATACACTTGAAGCCATTGCATTAAAATGTCAAGAAAAATGATGTCATGGGTGGCCATTGATCGCTATTGTAAAAGTAATAGTTAAATATGTCAACAAATAAATAACAAAAATACATAAGTACAGTGAAACATAGAACTTCCTGCTCTTTTTAATAAGGGTGTGTACAGTCTCACTACTGTACATTTTTCCGCTCACGCTGCGACCTACTTTAGGCCGAGCCATACTAATATATTATAATTAAGTTAACGACAGTGCGTACCTAACTTGCATACGATAAACATCAAAATATAGTGGAGATATATGGGATGAATGTAGAAGAGTGCTCATAGAAGAATGCTCCTAATTATCAACTTATTACATTGCAGAGCTGACCGAATGCCATTCGAGGTTAACCTGTCTCGTTTGCTCTTACGCGATCCAGATGAGAAACTCTCAGTTTTCACCCCAATGAGCTCACAAACTGTAGTACATCAGCAAATGACCATCTCAGTGCCTAGCCTACCGTCACTAGCCGCCGTTGACATTTGTAGGCGTTAGTCTTACGTCAGGACTTTCACTAGTACTCTACTCTGCAAAATGTATTATTGCATTTGTACCTACTTCCTTCTGTAATTGACCGTTTTTGGCAACGTTTTTTTTTTCTGTTTAGACCAATGGTTGACTGGTAGAGAATAAATCTAATGGCATTAAGCCCACCATTGCAATCAAGTTTGAATAGATAAATAAATAAACGTACTTAGAAATAAACGAAGGTTAGGCACATTAAAACTAAAACATCTGATGCAAAAGTATCCTAGATAACCATTTTTGATGAGGTCACAATGATTTGACGTCGCAGTTGGCGCAGTGGGAAAGCCACTGAGCCAGCGGTCCTGGGTTCAAATCCCATAGGCAAATATTTGTGATGAACTCGAATATTTGTGCCTGGGTCATAGATGTTATTTGTATTTAAGTGTGTGTCTGTATAAGTATATTTATCGTCGGGTGGTACTCATAACACAAACCTACTAGAGCTTACTGTGGGACTAGAATACATAATAAAACAAATACAAAACAAAAGACAGCCTCCACCGCGCCACACCTCGCTGATCAAGATTATTCCCGAAATCAGGACCGTTTTCCTATACATTTTTAAGTGGTTATAATCGTACAGATATGTATAGGTAGGTGTCAGTTTTTTTTGCAGTCAAGTAGGAACCTAATAATAGTGAAAGCCTTTCTAACTGGGCTGAGCTGTAATGGTTTTGGACACGGTGGTACATTCGTGTCCTCTCGAATATCGGTCAAGCATAAAGCATGTTCTACTCGTAGAGATAAATGCGAAAAGGATGTTTACGTCGACTTAGTGCCTTTCTAGAGATTATGGCGGTCTAGCCATTATGGCGTCGTGAACCCTTAAATACACGTACATATTTATTTACTATTTATTACGCATGATAATACAATAATCTCCAAATAACCATACATAGGTAAGTCACTAAACTATTTACTGAAAAATATCTTCATTGACCGAGCGAGCGAAGCGACTCCGTTGAAGCTTCGCCAAAACTTCTTTTATATTATGTCCGGATGTTCGGATGACCGGATTTCCGGCTGTTCTCGCCTAGACGGCGCATTTTTTTATCGCATCTCTGGAAATTTAGTTGAGTAGATTGGTAAAATATGTAAAAAAACCGGCCAAGAGCATGTCGGGCCACGCTAGGTGTAGGGTTCCTTAGTTGCCCATCCTTTACAATAGACAAATTACAAAATTTCAAGCTCTATAAAAAGGTCGTAAACGTCAAAGTAACTGTAATTATACTTATTACCTTCTGGAAGTTATCGATAGAATGTTTTAATGCAGTATGGCACCTAACTAATATGTGTAACGTTCGAAGTATAAGGACACCGCGCGGTACCTACGTCATTTTAAAGAAAATTATGAAATATTGCGATAACTCAAAAACGGGTCGACCGATTTTATTCAATATAGTTAGTACTTATAAAGCCTCATTTTCATGAATTTTTCCATAATTGTTTGACCCACGAAAAGTTAGAGAGGGGGGGGGGACTCTATTTTTTCCATAATATTAATCCATCACCAAAAAAATTACATAAGTACTATGCCAAATTTCAACTCAATTGGAATGTTAGAACTAGTACATAAACTATCAAAATTTACTATAGAGGACCCACCTCCTAAATTGTTTTCACTTCTCCTGCTCAAAAAGTACGTCGTTTTAAGTTCGCAAAGCGGGGCTAAAATAGTATATTTAGCCCCTAGGGTAGGGTGGTTCACGGTTGTATGGGAAAAATTCAAACTGTAGTTACTGGTAGCGCCACCCCTCAAAATAGTTACACATATAATGGTAAATAAATACTGAAAGTTTTGTGAATTTATCTCAACTACTAAGCAGTGCTCAAGCGTCTTAAAGATTCATTTAAATTGTAGCCCTATAAGTAATTAGTACACGGGCTTTTATTACAAATCAATCATATTTATTACAAATAATCATTAATTACTACAAATATTTATAACTATAATTTGTTTATTACTATAATTTGAACAATTTTTAAATGTTTGATAACCTTACGCACTGTCTTGCAAGCAAGTTAGGAGTCGAGGATAAGTGATATGTTCACTTGAAAGGTTTTTTCAGGTAAAAACAAGTTATCACTAAATAATTGCATATAACCGTTTATTAAAAACAATAATATTTATTAACAACAACCATATTTATTTCACAAATGAGAACAATTTTTAATACTTTGATCACCTTGAGCACTATCTAGCAAGTAAGTTAGGAATCTGTAATTTAAATCTTTAATTTAAATATAAGGGGAAGGTGTAACAAATAACGGGGGTGGCCGACCTAAATTTAAAAAAAAAAAAAATTTTTGGACCACCCTACTAGGGTTTAAAAGGAAACCATATTATAATCCCATACAAATTTCTATGACACTGAAAAAAAAATCTTGTTACCGGCCAGCTACATACTATTTACAAATAAAATAAACCAACCTGCAACCTGATCAGATCGACCCAATTAAAAAAATAAACCAAAAAGTTTTTATTAACAATGTACTGGAATATTAACTGAAATTTTATTTTAGCACGTTTTATAATCAACGAAAAGAAATTTAATCTTAATCATTTTATCTTGGCTAAGAATATTCAATGATAAAATAAATAGTACTTTTAATTTTTCTTCAGATAAATTATTTTAATTTTTAAGTTTTTTATTTTTTTCAGTCGAAGTGAAAAGCAGAGTGTTTAACAATCTACTATTAAATCATAGACACTTGGTGATACCACAAGGAAATATCTCTGTCAACATTATTTGGCTAGCCAGACTCTAGTAGTATAGAGGTTTGGCACCTGGTAAAATGCTTTATTCTCATTCTTTATATTTTATTCTAATTGCAAAATTAGAAAACCAGGCTTTCTAATTGAACTAGGCTGTAATGTTTTTGGGCACGTTGTCGACTCGATATCCACTCGAATATCGGTCAAGCGTAAAGCGTGTTCTCGAGATAAATGCGAAAAGGATGTTTGTGTCAACTTGGCGCCTTTCTATTTGTCGCTCATGTTGATTAACGTTTATTCATATCGAGAATAATTTATGTGGTTTGGGAAACGTACGCATTAAAATTATCTTAGCATTGCTAATGATATCGATGTAAATGTTTTTTTAACCTTTTGCCTTTAACGAACAGAATAAGAATGTAAACGTTTAACTACTTAAATGGAAAAGTATTTAATTTTTTTTGTAGTTAAATATGTAGTTTGGCTAATTATTTCGTGGCATGGCCCTTCATTTTACCCCCACAGTTTATCGGCCGTCGCCCGCGCACCATGGCAGCATCATGAACGCATTTGTCAAGCTATTACCACATTTGTTTTCAGAAGTGTTATTTACAGTCTTCAAGATGTAATTATAAACATGCGGGATTCGGATTATAACTTCCTGTAGGCTGTAGGTACCTACCTATTGTGTGTTCTAAACAATAACCTAATGTATAATGTGTTATTCAAAGGTTTCAACTGATATAAAGTGAAGAAAAACGAGAGTAGGTAAAGATCTTTTCCAAAAAGTTAAAGAACTCACCAGACCTCGCCACATGAAAATGTGTACAATAGCAGATGATACAAAAAAATAATCACTTTTTCACAAAAAATTACCGACTTCAGCGAGAAGACATTGTATTTCCCAAAAATTATCCCCTAACACTTAATGATATGATGAGTGCCAGACGAAAATACCATAATAACGTTATAGAATGTGAAACACATTGTTATTGCTTATAAATCTTATAATATTTGAGGGTTACTCTCGATTTCCCTTGGATCCTATCATCAGATCCTGACATGTTGACAATCGGACCACCTCAGTAGTGTACTCTTTCAAATAAGAAAATAATTTTGAGAATCGGCCCACAAACAACACACATCCGCCTTCTTTTTTAAAGTCGGTTGAAAATACTGTATCTATATTACATTAATAACCTAATTATGTTGTCTAAGATTTTCATAACATATTCATTTTATTACAAGGTGTTTGTTAATATCGCGAATGGAGATGCCCCGACTTAGAGCGACCAGCGGCGTGGCGAGCGGTTGAGTGAGAGATCCGAGCGCGGCGGCCATATGAGTGAGCGAGACATGTACCGCGCACCGCTACCACTGTCACGCAAAGTCCTGGCGTCTTCGATATACAAAATGTAAATAAATCTGTACCTACTATATTCGCCATTGACCGGTTCTTTGTAAGTGGAAAGTGTGGTCATATATTACATCACAGTGTCTTGAATTTGTGACAAGTTCATAAATATACATTGCTGGTACCGTGCAGAGGCCTATGAACAAGTTGGGTAATGTGCAAAGTGGTATGAAAAAGTACAACAATACAAATACATGCAATGCAAATATTCTTTATTGCACATCTCATAATAGAGGCCGTATTCGATTGGCATTGACTTATACCTATTTGAACGATGTAATGGCCATATCACTCACCGTGCTCGTTAACATATATGTATATACGTAAATGTGTACTAAATTAGAAGTTCCTAATGAGTATATACAGAGAGAGATGGAGAAAAATCGCAAAAGCCGTCATTAATGTACGTATAGAAGAAGACCATCCATAACCACGACCCCTCTGACAAGAGTGAACGACTAAGAAGGGGTAATGAGTATATGACATTGTTTCGACAGCTCAGCCCTATATGTCTACTTCAGCGATGTTTAAATTTTATTGCACAATAAAATAAAAAAATGGCGGATTTAATGCCATCACGCATTCTCTACCCAGTCAACCGTATGGATAAACAGGAACTAGTACTTGGTACAGATACTGCCGAATGAATAGGCGTGATAAAAAAATATAAAACAAAAATCAATAAGTTAATATATTGCCAAATTCATACACACCTTTGAATAATGTCTTTTAAATGCAGGTCGAAAAGTTAACGTGATAAAAAAATTATCGATATAAGTATATCGGCACTATCTTATGTTCGTAATATGACTTAAGCATTGCTCAAATGGAATATCAATCGAATAAGGCTCATGGTTTTTTAAACTTACGTCAAATCACGTCACAGAACTTTGAATTTTGAAAACAAGAATATTTTACAAGCTATAACAAATAACGAGGCAACACAAGGTTGTTCACCTGTCCCCGGATTAGTTAGGTACATTGCCATTGCACCCAGATGAGTGCCAAGATAACTGTTGCCAAGTAACAAAAAGGTAGGTTTTAAAATTATTCATTAGAACACCCACGATTATTGTATTGGGATCAGAACACACCCACGAATTCCGAACTTTCATTTATCCGAATCCATCATAGTTCAGAATTTTCATAATACCGAAAGCGCTGTCACGCCAAACGATGATATTTTCTGTGGATGGTATGATACACAATTTAATTCGGTTAGGTTAGGGTTATATGATATGAATGATAGTTATTCCTAAAAACCCCATTACCCTACCCACTGCAGGGGTACACTACAAAACTCCGACATTTCATTTGTCCGAATGCATCACTATTCCGAATTTTCTGAAATCCGAAAACCATGTTCTGATGAAATATTTTGATCTTTTTAGGTAGGTATGGGAATATACCTTTTGAATACGTTTTGTTGTATATTTGCATATTTAAATCAGTAAAATACACAAAGTTAATGTGCTGAATCTGCTGTATTCCTGAGTATATTTATTTCCAAAAGAACATACTCATTATAAGGTTTTATTTTTCATGAGAAGATTTTGTTATTTTTGTTGCACCCATTGGCGTATTTAAGATTATTTTTCAGACGGAGTCAAAGGCCATGGCCTGGGTGGGGGCCTGGCCATGGCCTTTGAGATGAAGCCATGAATTTCTATCGGTAACACAACATCCTGATGCGGGCACTAGACCATATTGAGGTGGTCACGGCCCACCCGGCCATCCCCGTAAATAAGCCTATGCACCCAACCTGATCTTACGACTCAATCAATGAATCATAACAATTATAACGTACCGCGTATGAGTCTTCATTCATACATGCAAATTTCTGGAAAATACCTATGGAATTGATTGAGTGAATGAGTTACTATCGGCTCACGAAATGTTTATAAACTTTGCCAATCACCAACGTCGGTACGAGACTACCAAGCGGGTAAGATTGGTTTACAAATATGGTTAAGATACTGTATACTGTTCAATGTTAATCCATACTTATACATCCTGCAATTAATTCATGTTACGTGAAATTTAATCATATAGATATTTCAGTTTACAATGGAGCGAACCAGATGTTTACAATGAAGCGAAAACTTGAAAAATTGAACGGTTCAGGCAGGATTCGAACCGTTACGTTAGCAGACGTTACAGCTTGAATAAAAATAAATATTTAATAAAATTAATAGATATTTAAGCTTTGAAATTATAATGCTAAAAAGTTGGTAATGTTAATATTTATTTCTACTCCATGGATGTATAGTATAGTGAACGTATACCTTTAGGTATAAGTTCATATTTTTTGATAGATGCATGTCAATAAAAAAAAAGTTTATCAGAGATTTTTTTTTAATTTTGTTGTTTCCGAGCGGGAACATTTAATTATTTCCTTTGTTGTTTATTTGCATTTTATTTATTAAATGTCGAGACGTAGAAAAAGTATTGTATGCAACGTTGCATAAATAGGTCAAAAAACGCTCGTGGCATCTTTCTTACGACCCATGCCACTCGCGTTTTTGCCCCTTCTTATACAACTGTTGCATAAAATAGTATATGTCACCCTAGGCTGCAAGTCGGATTTACTGCCCGCTACGCGGCAAGAAAATCTCAGTTTCTGCACCTCTAGCGTAATTGTGACACGCTAATCTTTGTCGCGCGACATACCTACACTACCTGTCACTTTCCCTTCAATACCGTGTGAGCATGATGCTGTGCCGTGCTGGCCTAGGAAAGATGTACGACTTTAAACAAACCACGGGCGGTAATTAGTAGAGCCCCGATCGCATATTTATGGCCAGCACCTTCGGTTCGGGTCACAAACACCTGCGATCTAGCTGGGATATTCACTAATTATTATCTGGGATATTAGTCTATGTGTTAATCCAGGGTGTCAGCTACCTTCATACTATAATTTATCAAAATTGGTCCAGCCGTTTGAGCGTGAAGAAGTAACAAACATACACATAAGCAGACAAACACACTCACAAACTTTCGCCTTCATAATATTAGTGTGTTATATATCTGATTTCTATTCATGCTTCTATGTCATATTAACATCAGTCTCAATATTAAGTATTTAACCTATTAAATTTAATTTAACCTATTATTTTCACAAGCTTTTATTTACTTTCACCTATCCCGTTGTAATGGATTTTTGCAAGTTAAATTTGACCCACTTTTCGGTTCCGATTGAGCTGAAATTTAGCACGAATATGCAAATCGCGTGACAATGCAATATTATGATGACGTGGAGCTGATCTGATGATGAAGCTGGAAGGGGGCCATAGGAACTCCGTAATAAATAAAGCAATCATATCGAGCTTGGGCTCTTCAGAATCGTCTCTGTGAGCAATTGATGGATGCTCAAAGAAAAGTACAGTCGGCTATAAAAGCTTGTCACAAAAATGAAATTTTTGACAGAAACTTATTCTTTGTGCTTTGATCTTTGTATCAATGGTTTAACCTATTAAAAGTATGAATAGTTTGCTAATGAACCCTAACATAGCATGGCTAACATTTTCTTATAGCCTCAAATATACCATAAAATAATCAATCAATGTATTGACTAGTCGTTAAATAATGAGTTCTAACGGTCCAGATGCTTATAACGGTGCCCGAATATTCGCACACATTTATTACACTGCCAAACAATTACATCCCGATGTTAAGATAATACGTATAGATTAATGGTTATCTTCTTTAAATAACTTTTTAATTTAGCCTGAAGGCCTTAAGTGTTACTATTTGTACTCACAATATATGAACGAGTATTTTAGCCTGTACATATTTGAACATGTTGTTCTTAGTTGAAGTTCTCAATAGTTTCGTTGTTTTTTTATCGAATTGATATTGTTTATTTGTTTAACAATTGTCATTGGTAACTAATTTTCGTGCTACTGACAGTACTTACAGTAAACTTTATGTATCTACATAGATTACTTAACTAGGAGAGATGATGGATTACAAAGGTTCATAGTATGGATAAAAATATAATGAATGAAAATGTCAAGCTATTCTATTTCATAGAGCATAAAGACATGCATTTATGCTCTATGCCTTAGTAAATTTGCATCTGAAATTGGACGATGATAGATTGAATATAATTCAATATACAAAATAATGGCAAACTTATACATACTCGTAGACTGAACATACATTAAGATTGTAGCAATTCTATGAGTACGAAATCCCGAAATTTTGATAATAA
The DNA here is from genome assembly GCA_947623375.1 of Apotomis capreana. Lineage (NCBI taxonomy): Eukaryota > Metazoa > Arthropoda > Insecta > Lepidoptera > Tortricidae > Apotomis > Apotomis capreana. The sequence continues at coordinate 8,378,452 of OX392505.1, read as the reverse complement.
ATAAAATTAAGTCCATTTCCATATCACTGAACAACAATGCCACCAAAGTTTCGGTAAACATGCATCCACATATCTGATCCCTGGATATAACGTTATCTTTTAAAGCGCCTAAGAAAAGCGGGAAAACCACAAATGTAATTTATTGAAATGCAAGCCAAGTGACGTGCATGTCTGACCTACCCAATAGTCGAAGCGTACACTGAGCACGCTCACGCATTTCCAATGCTAATTCAAAACCGTAACCACTACATTGCGGCGCAAACGCATTTCAGTCCCTACTACGATATTAATGGTGTGTGATGCATTCGAACGATCACGAGTCACATTCGACATATCCAAGAAATTAATAACATCTGTCTGACATCTCGCTCCAATATACCTAGTTTATTTTTAACGTTCAAATGACAAATAATCTGGACGCTGCAGTGTGCCCGCTAAGTTCGCGAAGCAAAACGGCGACATACCAGCCATGGGTAATATTACACGAACCATTTCGGCCCACGTTTGACCCTCCAATAACTTAAAATCGAATTAACCTACATACTTGCAATTTTGTAAGTATTGTAAGACCATCTGTTAACGAACCTATAAAAATCAATAAAAAAAATCTTACCGTTCGCGAGATTTTGACGTTATGACGCTCTCTTGAGTCGCAAATAACATAACAAATCATTTTAAATAGGAGCTCTAAGATCTAAGGAGCTTTAAAAGAACTTGGTTTCCAGTTACATCTCAATCCTTTTATTATCGATATCGTTTACGAACTTGGCATTTTTTTACGTTTATGTTTTTGATGGGATTAATGTTACTTGCAAATCTCGCAGTGCAACTACCGGGCGAACTTATCAAACTTTTTTTCTTCATCTTTGGGGGAAGACGGGGTCGTTGTGCTATTCCTAATCCACAAAAACTACGTGGTAACCGCTATATATGCTGCTATGTGCTGAAGACTTACTTAAGTGTCATTCTTGTGCAATATAGAGATGTCGCTGCTTTCCCTGGTTTATTTGTGAAGTGTCAACATCCCCACCTACGGAAGAACTCCCAATCCCGCAAACAATGCGCAAGTTCATGTTCCAGTATAAGTAACTAGCATTTATTATCTTAGTATTACGCTGAAATGAATCATACTTAAAAGTTAAGATCAGGTGAGCGTAAATCCAGAGGAGCGTAATTTCGGTCGCGCCATACTTAGTGTGATGTTATAATACTATACCTAAATCTATAATAAGCTTGACTGGAAATGAATTTTATACAAAACTTAAGATATGGCTACTCAGCGAATGCTATTACTCTTTAAATGAGTTTTTTGAAAAAATTAATTAGTTCATAGAACAGCCAATTGTTATTATTATATTTTTTTGTGACTTGTAATTTTCTTTAGTATAACATCGCTAACATTATTGAATTAAATAATTTAGATATTTAGATATAATGATTGTAATTTGTACGCCAGAAATGGCTGAATGGTGATAAAGCCAACTATTTATAAGATCAAAAATTGAGTGACAAGAAACAAAACGCACAGGTGATATCATCAAAAGAAAGAAAATGTATTGACATAAGTATAAACAATTAAAATTTAATTTAACATTTTGATGAGTATTACGTCTTACAAACAAATTTCTTATTAGACATTCCAACAGAAATAAATATATGTCATGCGTAAATCGGATCTCAGTCATCTTAAAAGAATGCTATCCAAATACAGGCTTTAGAATTAAAGTATTAAGTAAGTGACGACGCGCACTTTCGCAAATAAAGTAGACCTGTTAATTAGTGACAGTGTTAAAAGAAAGTTCTGTAATGAGTGCAATTGTGAGCAGATAAAATACGCGTTATCTGAATCGTTACAGTTTTATTATCCGTGTAAATATTAATGTTATTTAGAGGCTTATGTAATAACTAATTACGAGTAAATAAACTTTTGATGTATTAATATAATCATCTTGTACTTACTTAATCTTGGAAATTAACATGTAAGTTGTCACACTTACTTGTTTTCAACCGACTTTATAGAAAAGGAGATTCCGAATTCGTACGACATGTGTTTTATTTATTGTTACTTCAGAAGACCGCGATTATCAACCGATTTTTTTCATCTCATTTCTTCGACCCCCGAATGGAAACTTACTAGCTAATGTCAGTGATCATTTCCGTGATTTCGCCGATACATCGCTCGAATGTATTTAAACAGGGGGTAATTCGACCAACTTTAGAGATATGATGGAGATCTCTCCGTTTCATCGCCTTTCGTCACTTTTGACGTTTCCCTACTTGACAAGTGGCGATATCCCTAGAAAATCGCAACTTCGTCAATCCGGTCGCGCTTAATTTGCGTTTCCTTTGTATGTGACGGCATAAATAACAGGCGCATACTTTAACTTGACCGTGTAGTGCGTGAAATTAGTCAGTTACGTTTCGTTCAAAACAGAAATTCAAATGCATGAATAGCATTTTTGACAGTCATTATCGCCTTCGTATTCCCAAAATTGAGATGAGATATTATGTCAGTTGAAGCTCATCGCATTTTAATGACAGTTCAAAGGCGATATCACTGTTGTTATCTAATAGAGTTTTGACGTTTTGCGATTTCTCAAACGGCATTCTCGAATTAGGTCCCTGATTATTTTGCGTTTGACATTTGACTAAAAAGTTAGGTGCATACTTCTAGTTTTGCCTAAAATACATCAGTCGAAAGAAATTGGAATTTATTTTGCGGTTTGCCGAAAAGCATTCGTCATATAATCTGACTATATATCAACTGTCAATCGAAATAAGTCCATATACGTCGCTTTTAAAATACCAGCTTGCATTAGCCAAATAACTGTACATCATTGTCACGAGATAATAGGAGAAATCTTAATGTAAATAAAACAACTACATTGCTTGTTGACAATTATTATTGCACAAAAGCGTCATTATGCAATTGAAGGCTTATCACTGAAACTAGGGCAATACAATTTTCTAGATCTAGACCAACTCGTCTTGATTGTTTTCTGAAAACGATTATTTTAAAATGAAATCATGGCGTCACGCAACCAAATACTAAATCTTGAACAATCAATAAAGACTAAGAATATTTTTATAACTAAAATTCTTAGAAAAATACTATTATGGACTTTTATTCTCCTTTTTGGAGTTTAACTATTTCAACATCCAGGAGTCCACATACAAACGAAGACACTGATAACTGTTCATTCGTAAACCAATATATTTAAACCTTAGTACAACATGTCAAGGTCTCTATGGGTGTATAGTTAACTGTGTCTTCGTTTGTACATACTCGTAGGTAGCGTTGCCATGTGTCAATAAAAAGTTACAAATGAAATTTTTCTTTAACTTTCAGATAATTATTGTTTATAGGAACGGCAAGGAAAAATTAAAACGAAATTAAATTTAACGATGAGAATAACTAAAACTACTAAAATAAGTCTCAAAAGTCGAGAAATGCTATCCATAAATAGGCACTTCTCAACTTTTTTATCGTGATAATATTATTTTTTAGTTCTCCCAATCGAAATCACCTAGCGTGACTAACAAACTACTTCACAACAGAGAAAGATCACGATTCATTACGTTGCCCAACAAAAACCAATAAAACGTAACTCATCGATAGCTCGCTTCATCACAATTTTACGATCGAGTAACCATAGTAGATATTTATAAGCATTTCGGTGTCAGTTGAGTACCAATAACGTTAAATGCAGAAACATAACAAGAATTATAATGGGATTAACGGTGTGCGTACTCGCATGTAATATTCCACTGCGGATCGAATAGTATTTAAGTATGGTCGTGAAATGCCACCAACAGAGACATGTGGAGAAGCATCGCGAAGGCAGTGATCAGAACTGGAGCTAACAATCCATAGACACGACCACAAAAGAGTGTTCGACTGAGAAGGCGGCAATCCATAGACACGACCACTCTGTAAAAGAGTGTTCGACTGAGAAGGCGGCAATCCATAGACACGACCACTCTGTAAAATAGTGTTCGACTGAGAAGGCGGCAATCCATAGAAACGACCACTCTGTAAAAGAGTGTTCGACTGAGAAGGCGCCAGGCGTTAGTTCTAGTACGTTATCATAGCAAAGAGCAACATAACAATATGGTATTTGACTATAGTGAAGATAAATTGTGCCATTGAAACCATTAAACACACATCCAAAAATACGCGGAACCAAATAAAATACCACAAACTTTTTGACATTATACTATTTTTAATTGTACATAAACTATATAATATATATATATATATATATATATATATTTTGGCGATCTGAGAAAGCGGTTGGGGTCACCTGAGGGGAACCACCTGTCCCGATGTGGGATAAACTTATAAAGAAGACGTGTACTACTGATTTTTATGACGTCACAAGCCAGTATCTTTAAGAAACTTCATACGAACATATCGTTTTTGACATTTCATAAAGAGTAGCTGATTTGAGCTGTCATGGAATACCATATTGATTAAACTCTTTCAAATTCAACATATGGAAACTATAATGTAATATGTTTACAAATGAAGCGAAAATTTAAAAATTTAATGATTCGGACAGGATTCGAACCTGCGTTTCCAACGGCTTTCCGGGCCAACACTGGCGTCCTCCCAATTGGACCACCGAATCAGATGTCAGAGCCATTGAATTCCTGTCCGAATCATTAAATTTTTCAATTTTCGCTTCATTTGTAAACATTTAGTTTACGTTTGTAACATGCAACTGCGCTTTGGGTGAACTGAGGCAGTTCCACGCTCACCTATGTGCGATGGTCTCTGACAGGAGTGAGTCCCCGTCCACACTTGATGTAATGCTCCGAACTAGACAGCGAGAGAGATCTAGGGTATCTTAGTGGGTAAGACGTCTTCAACGAATATGGATGAGTTTTCAGCTTAGTGTTATATTTATTAAGAAAGAATAGTAAAGAGAGGGCGCCAGACACTTTTATTTATTTCCTCCAAAGGTCAAGAGGTTAAAAGGGATTAAGCTAAGGAGAGAGAGTTAAACAAAACTTGAAATTATGAACCACATATGTATAATTGCTAAGTGGCAAATTATAAATTACACAAGAGTAACACTTATTCTACTATTAATTACTTAAACTATCAGACAGTTTGGGCTATTCCCAAAAGAATACAGAGCTCTTTAAGAGGCGTATACGCATAGAAGTTTAACTAATTTAATGAAGTTACATGAGAACTTGGTTTTGTGTGTGAGGCTATAGAACTTTACTTTGTAATTTAAACAACAGGAATGCGACTTGGAGTTAAATACGGAACGTTTTCACCTTGGCTTAGAAGGCGTGGTAAGTCCACGCTGCCGACGTGCGCTTCGACCACAGATGTCTCCACTCTGGACCTCGTGAAAGGTACAGCTCGTGACAGTTTCGACACCCAGTGTCAAAGTCACCAGTCCGCAACACGGAATCAGCACGGCCAGGGCCCGACGACGCACCCAGCTCAATCACTTCTGCAATCTGGCTACTACGGCCAGCATTTACGCGTAGCGTAGGTAGGTAGCCAGTGCTATCACTGAAAAAAATACTTTGTCTTAACAAACAATCGACATACGACAAAACCCTGCAAGACAAGTACACGACAAATTCACTCAGACACTTCCTAACCAATGTACTATCGCTAATCGAAATAATTACGTAATAAAAGTGATTTCTCTTACCCGGCGAGAATCAGGGTTAGACAAATTCGTCCGTCACATCGGCTGCTGTGTGTGTTTCCACAAGAAAGAAAAGAAAGATGTCTGTAACAATTTGAGAACAAAACACGTTAGAAAATAATCATACGAAATCGAGAAATAACATCGTTAACCACTTCTGGACAACGTAGGCTCACTCACCGAATGGTTTATTGTGTCATCGTAGGTTTTGTGTCTAGGATGCCTCCAGATATGAGTGCTCACATTTTCGAAGACAAAATGGCTTCCTCACGCAGGAGAAGTGAGTACGTCCTCACGCTATGGGCTTGGGGAACGCACTGCCTGAGCGCTGTGCCACAGCTCTAACCATCGGAACACTAGAGATGCCCATACGCAATCACGAATCTTTCCGATTCCAAAGACAAACGAAACTACTAGTTAATTTGATTTAGATATATATTATGAAATAATTAATTCATACAATTGGATACAAAATAAGACACTCCTTTATTTAATGTTTAAGAATATTAATCCTTGAATGATTTAGAAGACATCGAATCGAGTCGATTCAGTGTTGCCAGCTGCAACGATCTGCTGATGTGTTTGAACAATGCCGCTACTAGGTGGCGTTAGATTCGCACCGCTGCCCTGCTTGCAAGTGTTCCTGTAGGAATACCAGAAACTAGATGGCGCTAGTAGTAGGAAACTAACAAAATTATCAAGTATGATATGACTGCGTAACATTACCGCTCCAGTTAGAAAAAAAAATTTTTTTTTTTTCTAAAAAAAAAATTTTTTTTTTTTTCAAAAAAATTAAAGGTCTCAGGATCCCCAATGTTAAGAGAACGCGTGTTAAAGAAAGAACGCAGACACCAACACCTCTGTCAGTGTTCCTCGATGAACACCAGAAAGCCTAAAAGAGTACCACCTTAGGGCGGTATGCCTGTCAAAGATAACGCAGGTATCCTAATAAAAGGGTGCGCTTGTAGCGAGAAGTCCATGTCGATGACTTACTCGACCTCCTGAGCGTCTCACAAAAAGTGACGAGGAGAGAAAGCTCGCACAGCGCAAAAGGGCAAAAGTTGGCTTTCAATGTGTTGAGAAAATTGCAAACACTTAAAACGTGCTCTAAGTGGAAAAGGAAATTTGAAATATCAATGCGTTGGAAAAATATTTGTAAACACTTAAAATGTGATTTCTAAGTGGGAAAGGAAAATTCAAATATCAATGCGTTGGAAAAATATTTGTAAACACTTAAAATGTGATTTCTAAGTGGGAAAGGAAAATTCAAAATACCAAACAAGTATAATTGTTTACGTTTTTAAGGTTTTTGTTTTCTATGGAAAACTTTCAATAGGATATCATTGTGTAAGAAAAGAATTTCAAAAAACGTAAGTGAGTATGACCATAAAATAAGGAAAACTCCATCCAGAAGTATGTCAAGAGAGAGCCCAACTGCCTTCTAACCTATCGAACTAACCTACACCTTACCACTACGACACAACCCTATGTAGAGGTCATCGACCCTTGACCCACATACGAGTATCACCTTAGAGTTAGACAATAACAAAAGATAAATAGTTGAGCAGACGTGACAGTTGTCACACCATCTCAGTATAAGCTTAACTAAGTTTCAAAAGTTTTAGATGAGAAAAGAAAATTCTATCGACTGTACGTGAAGCTTCATACGTTGACAAACTGTCCTGAAAATAGCTAATCTTGAGCGATTCCAATTAACACGACAAAACAACACCAGTCTTAGAAATAAAAGAAGACATACTGTATATGAGTAACATCAGCGCCTGCATATGTTGATTAGACATACACCTGTGATCGATGGTCACATGGTTGCACCAACAGAAATCTCAACAGCAGTTCAAAGAAAACACCCCCTTTTCCACACAGGAATCTCCAAGCAGTAGACTTAAATATAAGATGTGTCATTCCGACAACAGTAGAAGTAGAAGACTTATTTTGTCTTTAAGATCAGGACTGAATTTTTCTTTCAGCATTAGAAGAAAGTAGAAGTGGACATATTTGTTCCAACAGCTTAACCTAATGTCGACAGTAAAAGCTTAAATATATGAACATGTGAGAACATGTGAGAACCATGGCTATCCTAAAAAATCCTAATCTATTTCTTACGCGTAGGCGTCCCCACTCTATATCTACCTATCTATTTTCCTATCTATCTTCCTAACGAACTATACCTTGACAACTAAGCATGCACTTAACAAATTATTCTTTATACTACGAAATTAACTAACACAAACGATGGTACCAATCGGTGTGTATCCTGATAATGAGGTCGACTGTCCATTCCAGATTATTTTCATTTGAGTGTAAAGTAATTACCTGTCGGTATTTTACCTAAGAGAAACTACGTCCCTACGTCTCACTCAAAGAATAACGGTTTCTCAATTATGTAAAATTCTACGTCAGGTAACACATCACTAAGTGCAATGTGCATATATACGGTTCGTTTATTACCTAAAATTACCTAGACGGAATCCATATTCTATTTAATCAGTAGTCAGCAAAATACGCTTGAGCAAAAGAAATCAGATAAATGTTACGTCATCAGTTACTTAAAATCTCAATCTTTGAACACAAGTCTACCTAGAAGGCAAAGTTAAGTTTCCCTAACCCAATTGCGACTCATTATCTGCGCACATCAACCTATACGCTAACTACCTACATTTGAGTAGTATTAGTCACTATGTTAAGATATCTCGCATAGCGAGAATAGTCAAGCAAAGAGTGCAATGACCTAATTACGTTAATATATTAAAATACTGCATTCTGAGAATTAAAAAAATGATAATTATTCAGTTAAAACTTCCAGTCAGAACATTAAAGTGAATTCTATTACACCGATAGAATGAATAAAAGAATTAAGCTTAACCTTTTGAACGCCAAAGTCTTATGTAGTTTTAGCTATGAAATGAGTTTTCATTGATTGCATTATGACTTGAATAGGGAGAATTTAGTTAAAATAAATGTTTACAAAATTAACCTTTTTAACGCCATAAGGGCTTTGTAGTTTATAGTTAACCTAGGATTTATTTAAGTATTTGAATTTGCATTGAATATATGGAATATATTCATGAAACTAAATGTTTACAAGGTTCAACCTTTTAAACGCCACAACATCATCATTAATCTCAATCTTGTTAAAGTTTAAACACCTAGTTAAACCTTCACAAAACAGAATTTACTCTAAAAAAAAACTTCATTTATTTAAAGTGTCAATAGGAATTAATCTTTGTTTTAGTTATTGACAGAACAAAAGAGGAACATCAGCACAAAATATCAACCCGTACTATTAATTATTCTACTTTGTTACCTTCATATTTCGCTTCATGATAAAAGATACGTAATTTTGCAATGCTGCTTCCGCTCCTTCTCATCGCGCGCGGTAGCACTAAAGTTTAACCAACGGTTAACCATCGGTCAGGTTGTTATAAGAAAATGGCTTCTAATTTTGAGCAAATGTCACCAACATGCCATGTAATTTATTTAATATGGTTGATATATAAAATATCTTAAACTGGAAGTACAGAAAATTACTTTTTAGTATCTAAAATGGCCTAATTTAGTTTAAATTTCATATGTTAAAAAAAACTAAGTTGTGAACATTTTGTCGTACATATCGTCAAGAGAAAGTAAAATTATTTGAAACTGTATATTATTATTGTTTACAATGGAAACAAAACACTAAGATCAACTTTGGCTACAAGTCCAACGTTAACCGACGTTTAACGGTTGCGATAAACCGGCCTTATAACACAGCACTACATAACCGTTTTAAATCGGCTGAGATTTTATGATGTCTTTTACATGCCAAATGCCTAGAGACTTCTGAGTATTAGAATCGCGGAGTTCGTACGTTACCGGTGATATTTTTCTAAGTACAACACATTTTTTAAATTTGGGAGCTAATTTTTGAGCAAAGAATTTACTTGCGTCGGAGAGAGGAAATTCTCTTTTCCAAACCACTTGACCCACGTCATATTCTAAGCGTCTCCTACCCCGATTGTAATATACTCGGCCTCGCTGATAAGACTTCTGTAAACGGTCATTGACCTTTTCAAAGATAGGTTTTAAATGTGACAACATTGAAGAATATAAATCCCTATTAGTGAATTGCAAATCATTTCCGCTAGGAGGTCCTGAAGGGTACCATTCCCCAGAGAGAATAGCCTCTCGTCCACTATTCAGAAAATAAGGGCTAAAACCAGTGACTTCGTGAACAGCTGTGTTTATAGCGAACTCGATCGCACTAACTTCTCGATCCCATGTGCGGTGATCGGTTCCGACATAAGAAGCAATTGCTGTACCTATAACTTTAAGCGTGCGTTCTGCAGGGTTATTCTGCGGAGTAAATCTACAGTTATAAAAGAATTTGGGTATCTTGTACTTCTCCTTCAATGACTGCATGTGATTAGACACATACTGTGGACCATTGTCCATTATAATGCACTGAGGGACTCCATACTTCAAGATAACATTATTTTCAATTAAACTTACAACAGTTTTCGCCAATGAGTTTCTCATGGGGAAAATACAAGTATATTTAGTAAAACAATCACAGACTATTAGAATAAATTTAAAGCCTTTATAGCTTCGAGGGAGAGGTCCCAAAATGTCAGTACATACTACTTGCCAGGGTCGTTGAACCTTCTTGGGGTTCTCCATAAGACCAGCAGGTGCTTCATTAGTGCTTTTATAAGCTAAACAGATTTGACAGTTTTTCACATACCTTTTAATATCGCTTAGCATCTTGGGCCAAAAATATGTTTGTGCTACCCGTTTCAAAGTTTTAAAGATACCTAAGTGTGCAGCGTCTGACCTATCGTGACATTGCTTAAGTATATCCCGCCTAGACTCGTTGGGTACAACTAATTTCCATTCTGAATCCCTAGATAACGGATTTTTGTTTCTAATTCGTTTATACAAGTTGTCATTTAAAATTTTAAAATCAGGAAATTTCTGAGGAGTGGATTCGACCCTATTATAAGTTTTAGTATACCAGGCATCAGTGACATTATTTATTGGACAGATAAGCTCAATCGCCTCAGACGATATCGGAGCCCTAGAAAGCGCGTCTGCTAGCTTATTCTCGGATCCCTTTTTGTACTGGATATCGAAATTAAATTGAGATAGCCTAAGAGCCCACCTAGCTAAACGTCCAGTTGGTGATTTTAGACTGACCAGCCACTGTAAACTACTGTGATCAGTGTAAACCTTAGTTCGGAAAGGTGAACCTTCTATATAGCCTCTGAACTTCTCTAGAGCGAATATGAGAGCGTTAAGTTCTTTTTCAGAGACAGAGTGGTTTCTCTCTGTACGAGTAAGAGTTCTACTAGCATAGGCGATAGCGTGCTCGTGTCCTTCATCGTCTAATTGAGATAATGCGCATCCTAATCCAACATCAGAAGCGTCAGTCGAAATGACAAAAGGTCTATCAAATTTAGGAATAGACAGGATCGGTGCTGTCACCAATAGTTCCTTAACTATTTTAAATGCCTTATTGGCCTCCGACGTGAATTGAAAAGAAGTTCCTTTCGGAAGTTTTCTAGTAAGCTTATTTAAAGGAGCACAAACAGAGGAATAGCTTTTTATAAATCGACGGTACCAGGACACCATGCCTAGAAAACGTCTTAGTTCCTTCTGAGAAGTAGGTACAGGAAAATCTACGATAGCTCGTACTTTATCACTATCCGTACGCAAACCCCTGCGATCTACGACATATCCCAAGAATTTCAAAGAAGAGCGACAGAAAACAGATTTTTCTAAGTTAATTGTGAGTCCGGCTTGCTTCAACTTCTCACAAGCTTTTCTCAATAAGGTCATGTGATCCTCAAACGTTTCAGAAATTAATATAATGTCATCGACATAGTAGAAAATATTATGAGCAAACTCTGGTCCAAAGACCTTGTCCATGAGTCTCATCATACGAGCACTAGAATTAACTAGACCAAATGGAAGTCTGCGGAACTGAAAGCTTCCTAGTCCCGGCAAGGAGAAACAAGTTTTCTCTCTCGATTCCTTAGCTAATTTAATTTGAAAAAAGGCAGATTTTAAATCTAAAGAACTCATATATTTAGCATTATTGAGAGAATCCAATATTTCCTGAACCCTAGGCATAGGATATGTATCTACTTTAGTTAAGCTGTTCAGTTTTCGACTGTCTAAGCACATTCTCAGCTCACCGTTAGCTTTAGGCACTAAAAGGATTGGACTATTCCAAGCGGAGTTACTTTTCTCTATAACACCCATTCGCAACATTTCATTGATTTCCTTTCGAACGTACTCCCGGTGGTGAAATGGAATCGGATAATATTTTTGCTTGACCGGTGGATGATCACCCGTATCAATGACGTGTTCCTCTAGTGGAGTACAGCCTAAACGGTCCTTAGTAGCCGTGATGCATTTAAATCCCGAGACAACCCTATTCAACTGTGCCTTTTGCAGGTCATTTAAATCCTCTAAATCGTGCAAATGTATCTCAGAGTCTTTTAATAAGTTAATATTAGAAGATGCAGTATGATAGCGCTTCGATTTTAAAATGTCAGAACAAAGGTTAAACTTGGCTAGAAAATCTACGCCTAGTATAAGAGGAGTGTTCACATCTTTACATACAAAGAATGTGACATAATGTAAGTCATGTTTATAAGAGATAGGTACTTCTATTTTCCCTAGTACTAACAAGCGTGAACCGTTACCTACAGTCAAGTCTTTCGCACATGTCTGCAAAGGAAATTGCAAGCCTTCCTTACGCAATAGTGAATACGCGGATTCACTGATTATTGACACGGCAGCTCCACTGTCCGCTAACGCGTTACACTCTAAACCTAGAATACCTACAGACAAGAACGGTCTAGGATCTCCTAAGTTTTCTTTAAATAAAGGTTGATAAGAGTTATTTTGCAATATATCAGACGAGTATAATTGTGTTTGTGTGGACCGGTCAGAGACTCGAGTAGTCTTAGAATTATTATTATTATTATTAAAGTTAGCTGCCTCTGACCTGTCACCTAGTTTTTTGTGCAAGGGCAATTTCTAGTAAGGACTCCAGGTCTCTTACACCTAAAGCATATGGGAGTGGGATATGCGTCACAACGAGAATGATGATGGTTTCCACCACACTTACTGCAACTAACAGTAGCTCTATTCTGTCCCTGATTAATGTTACGGGCTCTAGTATCAGAAGATGAAGGAATTGGGTTTGAGATCCCACTACAAAAGTTAGGTATAACTAGCTCTCTACCTGTGTTCAAGAATCCACGGTTCTCGCATTTAAACTTTGATACTTCTAAACGCGCACAAATGTTCTTAAGTTCCCTAACGGTACGTACTTCAGTTAAAGCCAGACGCGAAATAAAATATGGATTCATGTTCGTCATGATAATTTCGAGTTGTTCTGCGTCGGTAATAGGTACTGACAGACGCAAAAACAAACTTTCCATGATGTTAACATACGATCTAATTGATTCATTCTTGTCCTGCAATCTAGCCCTAATCTGGTTCAATAGACATCGTTCGTATTCTACCGGTTGAAACTCGTTTTTAAGCGATTCGACAAGATCATCAAAGGTACTAAAGTGAGACTTATTTATGCGAAACCACATCAACGCCTCCCCAGAGAAAAGATGAACCGCGTTTCTCAACAATTCCTTATCCGAAACCTCCGAAGAGTATTTAAGCTCTTGCAATCTAAAGATAAAATCCTGGACGGAACCTCTACCATCATATACGATACCCCATTTAAGCACTTGAGATGTACGATTTTGACAGAAAACCGGAGGAACAGACTCAACCAAGTTCATCGCAGAGTCCTGAGAAGATGAGCCAGGCTTCTGATTACATTTTAAATTTTCAATGGCATTGAACGCCTTAGCCACCAATGCTATCTTTTTCAGTCTCTGTTCAGAATTAATTAAAAGCAGTTTTTCTAACCTGAGTATGACATGAGACAACTTCGACAAACACCTTCTCCGACACGACGAGGACGAGTGATCTGCCTGCAGAACCGCATCCAGTTTTCCCTCGCAGACCTGAAATTCGTCGTCAACAGACAAACTTGAGATAAAAGTATTCGCTTTCGTGTTGTCTAAAGATGTGCCCTTGGCAGATTTGAATTGGGATTTAAGCTCCTCCACAGTATAGCTAGTGTCTACATCTAAGCCTCTTGCTTGTAATTCAAACATAAGTTCGTCCTTAGTCAGATTATCAACTTCAATTTGTAACGCCATGTTTGACAAGTATATCAGTATTCAACACTTAATATTTAATACAACAGATAAGTAAAAACAGCTACTAGAATTATTCGTACTTATCTCCTCTATTTAAGATACATAAGATAGGTTTTACCTATAAAATAAAGCTTCTGATTCTACACAAATGTCAAAATAAAATATTAAAGTTGACAACTATTTCAAAATTATAGGTTTACAGTTTTATAGCTGTAAAGTAGGTATTCAGTTTAGTTATAATATAGTTTTAAAGTAGGTATTGAGTTTAGTTACAACTCAAGTAGTAGACTTTACTCACATGAGCAAAGAAAAGAGTGAATGTCCAATTGACAACCTAGACACGCAATAGAAATAAAATATTTTTGACACAATAAACAGTAAATATGACACAGATTAGATTAATAGTTTTGTTTTATAACAAAGTTAGCCTCACACACCAATGCAACTAGTATAGTTCAAAATTCAAGCTTATTTGACAGATTTATACTGACAGAAACGATAAACACATCCACAAACGTTCCCAGACGTACCAGATAAATTTGAAATTCCAGGGTTCACGTTGACGTGCTAGAAATATCTGAAACTACCGGGCCCCACGTTGGGCGCCAGAAATGTAACATGCAACTGCGCTTTGGGTGAACTGAGGCAGTTCCACGCTCACCTATGTGCGATGGTCTCTGACAGGAGTGAGTCCCCGTCCACACTTGATGTAATGCTCCGAACTAGACAGCGAGAGAGATCTAGGGTATCTTAGTGGGTAAGACGTCTTCAACGAATATGGATGAGTTTTCAGCTTAGTGTTATATTTATTAAGAAAGAATAGTAAAGAGAGGGCGCCAGACACTTTTATTTATTTCCTCCAAAGGTCAAGAGGTTAAAAGGGATTAAGCTAAGGAGAGAGAGTTAAACAAAACTTGAAATTATGAACCACATATGTATAATTGCTAAGTGGCAAATTATAAATTACACAAGAGTAACACTTATTCTACTATTAATTACTTAAACTATCAGACAGTTTGGGCTATTCCCAAAAGAATACAGAGCTCTTTAAGAGGCGTATACGCATAGAAGTTTAACTAATTTAATGAAGTTACATGAGAACTTGGTTTTGTGTGTGAGGCTATAGAACTTTACTTTGTAATTTAAACAACAGGAATGCGACTTGGAGTTAAATACGGAACGTTTTCACCTTGGCTTAGAAGGCGTGGTAAGTCCACGCTGCCGACGTGCGCTTCGACCACAGATGTCTCCACTCTGGACCTCGTGAAAGGTACAGCTCGTGACAGTTTCGACACCCAGTGTCAAAGTCACCAGTCCGCAACACGGAATCAGCACGGCCAGGGCCCGACGACGCACCCAGCTCAATCACTTCTGCAATCTGGCTACTACGGCCAGCATTTACGCGTAGCGTAGGTAGGTAGCCAGTGCTATCACTGAAAATAATACTTTGTCTTAACAAACAATCGACATACGACAAAACCCTGCAAGACAAGTACACGACAAATTCACTCAGACACTTCCTAACCAATGTACTATCGCTAATCGAAATAATTACGTAATAAAAGTGATTTCTCTTACCCGGCGAGAATCAGGGT
Source organism: Apotomis capreana (assembly GCA_947623375.1). NCBI lineage: Eukaryota > Metazoa > Arthropoda > Insecta > Lepidoptera > Tortricidae > Apotomis > Apotomis capreana. The sequence goes on along the minus strand of OX392505.1, from coordinate 8,362,945 downwards.
TAGACAAATTCGTCCGTCACATCGGCTGCTGTGTGTGTTTCCACAAGAAAGAAAAGAAAGATGTCTGTAACAATTTGAGAACAAAACACGTTAGAAAATAATCATACGAAATCGAGAAATAACATCGTTAACCACTTCTGGACAACGTAGGCTCACTCACCGAATGGTTTATTGTGTCATCGTAGGTTTTGTGTCTAGGATGCCTCCAGATATGAGTGCTCACATTTTCGAAGACAAAATGGCTTCCTCACGCAGGAGAAGTGAGTACGTCCTCACGCTATGGGCTTGGGGAACGCACTGCCTGAGCGCTGTGCCACAGCTCTAACCATCGGAACACTAGAGATGCCCATACGCAATCACGAATCTTTCCGATTCCAAAGACAAACGAAACTACTAGTTAATTTGATTTAGATATATATTATGAAATAATTAATTCATACAATTGGATACAAAATAAGACACTCCTTTATTTAATGTTTAAGAATATTAATCCTTGAATGATTTAGAAGACATCGAATCGAGTCGATTCAGTGTTGCCAGCTGCAACGATCTGCTGATGTGTTTGAACAATGCCGCTACTAGGTGGCGTTAGATTCGCACCGCTGCCCTGCTTGCAAGTGTTCCTGTAGGAATACCAGAAACTAGATGGCGCTAGTAGTAGGAAACTAACAAAATTATCAAGTATGATATGACTGCGTAACACGTTAGCAGACGTTACTGCTTTAATAAAAATATATAATGTAATACTAGATTCAATATGTCGAATTTGAGAGAGTTTGATGAATAACATTTGACTACTTTAATATCCTTCATCTCAAGAACATGAAGGAAGTCTGAAAGCTTGTGGGAGGTTGTGAATCGTCTTTATGTACGCTATTAAAGCATGTGTACTATCCTATGGGAAACACGTTTTTTTTTCGTGATAATAAGTTGCATATCATGTCATGTTAGGGCACAAACATTTATTATTATTATTTATTTCTTTATTAATTTTACAACAAAGATTACATATAATCTAAAGCCCTGCGAAACTGTTATGACAGTTTGTCTACAGTCTATCTATTTTCATTTATGTATACAATCGTAGTGTTTCAAGCCCAAAATCTATAATTATTAGTGTGTTTAAGACTGGTAAGTCTTATCAGTGATAACGGTGCGCCACTGAAAACTCGCAAAGTCAATAATATCATAAGGAAAAACCCTTTTAGTATACTGTTTTGACTTTTGACCGCAAACACCCCTTGGTAATAAATTCAATTAGCTAGAAAATCAAGGCATTAGTTACTTACCATAATTAGTTCCTTGAAACGATAAATTCTTAGAGTTTACCTTATTTGCAGAAATCTTGGTTCAATCTTGTTATTAATTAAAATACCGTTTTGCAAATGTCATCCAGTGCATAAGAGTAGTTAGAATTATGTTTTTAAACCCATTTTTACTGGCATAAGTTATGGTGACTACAACGAAAACCGGTGTATTACATTTTAGCATAAAAAAGCACTGTCCAATTCCCTGGAACCAGTAACTTTTCTGATATGTTTTTATCGCTGTGTACACAATACAATAGGTTATGTTTTTTTTTAATTCGGAAAAGTATGGTCAGAATACCGTACATTTTTAGTATATAAATCTTTTGTCTACTCATACGTAAAATCAAATACGGGTACCTATATAACGCATTATAAACGAGCATAGAAATGAGTAAAGTCATCATAATTAGAGAAAAGGCGAGGTATGAGTTAATTTACAATAAAGTAAATTAACTTTACTTCATATATATATTTACATATTTAGAAGTATGCGTACTCGTATTGTATGGTGTTATTATGTGCCTAGATATCAATAGTACAAGTAACAGCTGACTATAGTCCTTTATTCGCTCTGTCCCGTCGCCTTGGGCGCGGCCGACGACAGGACTCGAACTGCCTCGAACGTTCGAAAGGTTACCGAAGATGTAGCGATATTAGAAGCGACAGTAAACGTTGTCTCTAGGTCAACTACGCTCCGGCAAGTGGCAATGTTGTTGGATCCTTGTGTTAGCCAGTATTATTCAAAGTAATGTAATGTTACCTAATCATAATTATGAAACCATTATTTTAACACATGTTTTGAGAAGCCCATCTCGTAGAACCGGTTAGGATTATCATAATCCTGAAAATAATAATAATAAAGATAAATAAAAATAACTACTTAATGAGAATTTAACAACGATCGATCTTGCCCCGCCCTCATCCAATTTCTACCCGCGATCTTAACCAGGTCGTCGGTCCACCTTGTTGGAGGCCTTCCAACGCTGCGTCTTCCGGTCCGCGGTCGCCACTCAAGAACCTTTCTGCCCCAACGGCCATCGATTCTACGAGCAATATGCCCTGCCCACTGCCACTTAAGTTTGGCGACTGTCTGAGCTATATCTACAACCTTGGTTCTCTTGCGTATCTCGTCATTTCAAATTCGATCCCGCAAGGAAATTCGTTCGGCGCAAGATCGATCGTTGTGGAGAACTTTGGGGGAGGCCTTTGTCCAGCAGTGGACGTCTATCGGCTGATATGATGATGATGATAATTCAAAGAAACATTACATTATTAGTACCTATCCATTTCTAAAGTACTTAGTCGACAAACATCCTGTAGGTGTGTGTATATCAGGCCCGAACTTAGAGGGCCAAGCCCCTAGGCCGTGGCGATGGCGTTTAGGGCCCCCTCCCCTATCTCAAAACGCTTTTCAGCAAATTAAGTTGTATTTTAAGATTTTTAAGTGATAAATAAGGAGAACATAGGTATAGTGCAAGTCCTACTTCCGGGACTGGGGCCCCTAGACTGGCAATGTGTATGTGAATATATTAGGTATTGAAAATTATTATTTAAATTTAACCGATTTTTGTATCTTATCTGGGAACGATCGAGGCAATGATTGGGACCAGATGATTAAAATGTTGAAAAGTTACAACGTGGTATCAGATCTGCGTGAACTCCAGGCCGGTAACTGTGTCAGAGGCCAAGACTTGCTTTGAGTCGCTGAATAATTAAGTAGTAATAGTATTACAAAACAAGCTGTCTGTTTTTTAATAGTAGTTTATGCAACTGATACATAATGAGGGGCCTTAAAACACGAGTGTGGTTTTATGAAACGAGCGTCAGCGAGTTTCATAATAGGATCACACGAGTGTTTTAAGGCCTAATTATGTACAGTTGTATACACTACTTTATCTACACACATATCATAAGTACTCTAAGATGGGTTCAGAAGCCATAAGGAAATGACCGGCACCACTAGTGCTACCTGTAAAATATCTAAAATCGACATATACTAATGCAGTAAGAAATAAATCTGAACAAATACATAAACAGATTATTTATTGTAATAGTTGTAATTTACATTTACATTGAAACAATATTTTCAACTAAAATGTGAATTACAATAAACTTATCACAATTATACTTTCGTAACAGCAAAGAACCAACAAACAAATGACAGCAATAATGGCGGCAATTCGAACCTCCGTCAAGACGAATGTTTTTTTTTCTAAATCATATACAAACGAATGTATCCATATTCTCATGTCACTCGAGATCAAATGTCGTGCGGTTTTTATAAAAAAACATACTGAATTGACGTTTCGTATCGATAACAATATTAATATCTATGGATACTAGAATAGAGACCTACTTTAGTTTTGACAGCTGTTCCAAATTTAAACTCATAACCTTACAAAAAATGATACTGTTATAACATTACAGTACAGATTTTACCTACTGCCACAGATAAGAAAGTTCTCATAGTAAAATTGGTTGTAGTAATGCTGGCCATTTCCTACGGTTTCTGAACGCATTTTAGAGCACTAATGATATGTGCGTAGATAAAACAGATAAAGGAACGCTTACTGTCGATGAGCTGTTTTACAAAACGGATCTGTTTTAGTAAAATGTAAATTGCACTATAAAAAATATAAAATTTATTTTAGATTATGGGTTTCGTTTTTCCCAATGTCTAGGTCTCAATATATCACATCTTTTTATGTAAAAAAATCCACATTTCAACTTATAAAATAATACGTAACAATATTTTTACATAAAATCATTGTTCTGCATACATTCTGCAGTACAATTTTCAGGCGAACTTTATCTTATCCGAAACCAGACGTAATCAGTCGCTTTACATCCATGTGCACTTTATATCAGTTAAGAGGAAAAAGACACACACAATCGGCCACTTTCTATAATTAACTACCTTAGCTCAGTCTTGTTATGTCACCAAACATACCTAAGATCCATCTCGACAGACAAGATTACACACACATGCACACGCACGGTCACACACACTACCCGGTTCGCTGAGCGTACTTGGTCTTTTCCGACCCCAGTCGCATCCAGTCGCTTTACATCCATGCGCACCTTATACCAGTCAAGAGGAAAATGACACACAATCGTCCACTTCCTAACATTATCCTAGGTCACTCTCGTTACGTTCAGTTTGCGCTTCAAATGGAAAAGTTTCAATGAATGTTCGTATTTCCGTACAGTTATATTATATACTTATGCTAAAGTACGAAAATATTTATAGATTGAATGGATTTCAAGGCAAATAGTTTTTTTTATGTAACAATTATTTATTTATTTATTTAAACTTTATTGCACAATACAAAAAAAGTACAAATGGCGGACTTAATGCCTTTAGGCAGTCTCGACCAGTCAACCAATGGGTTTAACAGAAATATGTAGTCGGTGCAGGATCAAATTATAATATTAATGGTCCTACCATAACCTAATAAGATTGAAATACACTCAATTAATTTAATTAATGAATAATTAATCAATTAAGTAGTAATTAATTTTCAGATAAGGTTAGACACTATATGAATGACACTATAGAAATTGAGCATTGTCAGTAGACAACTAGATCAATATTTATTTTTATTGCCACTATTTTGTTTAGTTAAGAAAAATTTAATTCGATCTACTACAATCAATCAATTTTTCTTTCTTAATTTACCTTTGTACCGTTATTTATAAAAATAAAAAATGTGGTATTTTTACATAAAAAAATTGAATCCCTAAAAAGATTCTATAAAAATATTTAGAACAGCGCCATCTCTCTCGCAGTCTTCACACTTGCTGTAAAGCAATGGGGACAGGGGATCGCGCGTGTAAAGCGCACATCCTAGGGTATGGCTAATGCATAAGCATTTAAAACACGTAAGCATTATGGAATGAAAGATTTGGTGTAATTGACGTAGTGATCTAATAGCTCAATTGGGAGAGCAATACGCCGGAAACGTAGAGGTCGGGGGTTCAAATTCTGTAATATAGTTATTTTAGCTTAAATTAATAGATTAATAGTTAAGTAAGGTTTGTTAATTAATTATAATAGCTTATATATAAAAGGAAGCAATTCTACTTCGCCAACTTTATATACATTTGTTTAAAATCCTTGGTGATTCATAGAAGCGGTTCACATGATTACAGCTTCCAAGTAATCAGTAATCGATTACCGAAGAATAATCACGGATCGCCATAGATCATTCCACGATCGCAGACCGCCCTGCCTTGCGTGCGCGCAGCCGCCATGACAGTTTGACTTCCGGCAGAAAATCTCCACGAAAATGCCAGTCAGGGCCTAATTGATGGTTCTAATCATCTAATGACGTCTTTCCAATATGTTACCACTATATGTCTACTTCACAGGTGACAAAGTCGAATGACTATGCCAGCGTGCAATTATATTTGTTTCAATGAGTATTCACGCTATTTTGAGAGGCGTATAATTCAAAATGATGAGTCATATTGCTTAAGTCCAAAGTTTTCGAACGAAGAATATAGCAACATTTCTAATTTTACCATTTCTCCTTAAAAATTACGAATTAATGCCCTGAACTCTCGGACAAAGTTACGAGGAGCTTCTAGCACAATATGGGCTTGGTACAGTTTTTGGAAGACCATTCGATTATTTTATTTCGATAGTCCTTGTTGTAACGATCTACGAACTGCAGCAGGTCATTAATTAGGGTTCCGTACCCAAAGGGTAAAAACGGGACCCTATTACTGAGACTTCGCTGTCCGTCCGTCCGTCCGTCCGTCCGTCCGTCCGTCCGTCTGTCACCAGGCTGTATCTCAAGAACGGTGATAGCTAGACAGTTGAAATTTTCACAGATGATGTATTTCTATTGCCGCTATAACAACAAATACTAAAAATAAAATAAAATAAATATTTAAGGGGGGCTCCCATACAACAAACGGGTTGGTTGCGTTAACTTTGCACCTCATTTGTATGGGGCGCTATACATACCAGGTGCAAACTTAACTTAACCACTAGGATGAAAAGTGTTTGTACGGAACCCTCGGTGCGCGAGTCCGACTCGCACTTGCCCAATTTTTTTCTTTACCATGGTTTTCCGAAATGCTTTTTAGGGTTCCGTACCCAAAGGGTAAAAACCCTATTACTGAGACTTCGCTGTCCGTCCGTCCGTCCGTCCGTCTGTCACCAGGCTGTATCTCAATAACGGTGATAGCTAACCAGTTGAAATTTTCACAGATGATGTATTTCTATTGCCGCTATAACAACAAATACTAAAAATAAAATAAAATAAATATTTAAGGGGGGCTCCCATACAACAAACTTGTTATAGATTATATATATGTATAGGTACGGAACCCTTCATGCGCGAGTCGGGCTCGCACTTGCCCAATTTTTTAAATTTGACAGTTCTCAATAATATTGGCTGAAGGGATCGTTGCCTTCGAAACTTGTTAAAAAAAAAACTTGTCGATGACTACGACACTTGTCAATATCAAAATTTCAACGGTTTGACATTGACATGTGTCAGAATTTGAGTATTATGAAACTGACGTGTTTCAAAATTTCAACGGTTTGACATTGACGACCATCAAAAAAACATTTCGGTTTATTTTATTTATTTAAAACCGTGGTAAAGAAAATACTGCAGCTTGTAGATCCTAACAGCAAGAACTATCGAAAAAAAAATTCATGGTCATCCAAAAATTGTACCTAGCCTATTGACTTACTTATTTTAAGCCTTTGATTTAAAAATTAGAATCCCATCTATTAAGTCTGCTGGAGCTGATATACTCATCATAATAACCTAAGCTCTTTAATTAAAAGATAAAAAACAAACCCATCGCTAACAGTTTATCGCGCTATCAAAGCTTGCTTGTCACGTTCTATTAATACGATATATTATTTAACCACTACGCAACCATAATCTGCATGAAATAACTACGCATAACAATTAAGTACTGTACTAAACACGTAATCAATTACAATGCATATCGTACTTGTCTAAAATTGATGCCAAAACATGAACAAATTAGGAAGTAAGCTGATCAAAAATGATTCCGTGCAGCCCTCGGCAAATGTTATTCGGTGACAACCTTAATTCAAAACATACATAATTATCATCGTCATAATATCAGCCGATAGACGTCCACCGCTGGACAAAGGCCTCCCTAAAGTTCTCCACAACGATCCGTCTTGCGCCGCCCTCGACCGTCGGTCCAGCTTGTTGGGATGCTGTTTTCCCACGCTGCGTCTTCCGGTCCGTTGTCGCCACTCAAGAACCTTTCTGCCCTAATGGCCATCGGATCTACGAGCACTTTACCCCGCCCACTGCCACTTAAATTTTATTAACTTTGTACCCTAGATGCTCTCTGTATAATTATGCGTTGACCCATAGAGTTTTTGTGTACTATAATTTAATTAAATAAATACATACAATCACCAAAATATCCAAGATATATTTTTTCTTGATATGTTTGTATGCCAAGTTTCATCTAGAGGTTTCATCAAGTGACAAAATCAAATATCATGTCTCAGGCTTCTAATAATATTACACTACTACTTCTATTTTAAATAATATAATTATGTACGAATGTTTGATTCACAAATAAAATTTATTTTAACTTGATTAAAATATAATATTTTTTACTTAATCTAGATTTAGAGTTCAAAAATGAAAACTTAAATTAAATTGAATGGAAAATTTGTTAAATATTCTGTATTCATATCTCGCACACCATTTTGCATGCTAATGATAAATGACATAAACTTGCCATTAAAATACATTGATCAAATGAAGCGATCATGCAGCCTAGGGTTGCCACAAGTAGCCGCCACACAATATAATAATGTGTATAATACAATGTTTGGGACAAATCATAATTTTTAAGTGATACACTCTTGTCGGTGGAGTACTTTCCAGCTTCTTTCACATTCCGATTTTTCTTTCACCTCTTGATATGATGAAGCATTTATTTTTGCTTTTTCTGCTCCATATATGTCCTTCTTAGTTTTCCCCTTTTCCTTTTCACAAACAACCCAAATAAATATTTACAAAACTATTATGTATCTTTCTTAGTCTAAACTCTACACGACATAACGTCAGCCGTAGTAAAATTTAGTTAAAATTATATTTTTAATATTTTTAAAGTGACACGATAGAGTCAATAAATGGTTTATTTGGCGTTTATACATAAGATACCGTTGAATTACCGTGAATTAGTATGGCCGTCTATAAAATAATAATAAAATAACGCTATATTTATTCAACGTACATGACGTAATGAATACGAGTGCTATATTTTATTACAGCTTAAGTCGACTTTGCGACAAAGTTCTAACTCTTAAAACTCAGCGCTTATGGAAATCGACGAACGTATAAAATTAACGTTTTACTTCAACAAGTGCCAACCCTAAAATGACTTACTGACGTCCTTAAGCAAATTGTTAATTCGCAATGTAAATATTGTGTCCAATATCGAAGAGAGTCCTGATTCTCTCATTTGACCGAGCATACTAATCATAATTCATAATACCCGCTTGTTTGTCCAGTCGGTGTATGCTGAGATTATTTGATTTTCAAATTCTTTGTATAATTTCGCAGGTTTTAAGTATTTTTAAACCTTGAATATTTAAATGTTTCGTTCAAATTTCTTAAGCTGACTGAACAAAGGTTATTTACCGCCAACATCAAACCGTAGCTCATATAAAAAAATGCAGTAGTGCATAATATGCACTACTTTGACATATTATGTCAAATATCTCTCTCTACCTTTGATAATTTAACTTTAATATTTTTATAAATAAAAATATATTTTTGTGATTCCAGTATGTTTTTGGTATGTTTACTTCATAGATATAAATACATATATTTTTTGTTTTTCACAGGTAATGAGAGTCAACTTAGACCCACGTGAATGGGTAAGCCATACATAGATGTATGTACCTATGTATATTTGTAACATGTAAGTACACTCGGACGCTTATTCCGTTAATCACGCGACTAGATTTTTTTGAAAAGGTTTTTCTCATAAATGAAAAACAACTATGGTATTTGGTAAGATACGATTATAATATATTATAAGACGATATACATTATTTTATTGATAATACGTTACACCACATTGCACACCTAGGACAGTACAATATTAAAAGTCATACATATATATAAAGCCTTTACGGCGATAATAATATCTTCATGTTCTATATACGTATTCGCGCGTCACGATCACGACGTTCCAGTATCTTTACCATGAGTTACAGTAACCGTACTCGCTAGCGATTGCGTGAACGATTTGTATGGATAATTGTAGTTCTACAAAGTAACCGTTGGGGTGCTGTACTATTCTCCATACAAATCATTTACGCAGGACATCGCTAGCGAGTTCGGTCACCTTAAGTCAAGGGTACAGTTTTATACGCAGTAGGAAGACTTCTCACCGCTATGATAACTCTTGTTCACCATCTCGTGATGTGGTACTTAGCTATGCTTTTATGAGCTTATTTAGACCCTTTATATGAATTTATGAACATACTTCAAGTGTTATTTCCTCGTTACTGTCACGAATTGTAAAATGTGTCGCACTATGTTTATGTATTCAAGTATATATTTATCTATACAAGTATGTATATCGTCGTCTAGTACCCATAAGACAAGCCTACTTGAGATTAATTTGGGACTAGATCGATTTGTGTGAAATTGTCCGATATTTATTAATTTATTTATGTACGGCTATAATGTGCCATCCTTATAAATTGGAATATATTTTTGTATCTACTTCTAGATGAATCTGAGAGTTAATTTTGTACAGGCTTTGGAATGCATCGGTATTTATTTCATGATAGATATTGAGATTTACAGAAATATCATTGAGAGCCAAACTTCGGAGAGGACAAAATCTAAAATCGTTGTTGATAATCATCATATTTTATTCGAATAATTTTTTCAACCTCGATTGAAATTGCGATTTAAGTAGTAAGTAGGTACACTTAAGTCAGTATTTCTGTAATTATCAAATTATAATATAACAATACATTTAATAAGTCAGAATAGTCAGATAACATAATACTTAAGTCAGTATTTTTGTAACTATCAAGTGATAATAACAATACTACCGATAGATAAAAACAAAATAACACATTAACTTGCTGATAAAAATACTTTCCGCATCGTATGATAATATTACCTGCTGAGAAAATTATACTTGTTGGTTATACCTAGGTGCACATTATGCATGCATTGTTATTACACAAAGTATTATTTAGATTAGATCTTTCTAAGAACTAGGAGTTAAAGATACGAAGGATAGCAATAAGATTAGAAAAATAAGTTGGAAGATTTTCTTGAAGCGTAAACAGGCGAATTGCGTAACAATTTTGCTATGCACGCTATTCGCTATCGCGCATTCGTCAGACGGACACCTTTATCATAGGATAGATAAATGACAAATCAAACATCGTGACACAGCAAACATCTATACTCACCACGCTGCGGGTCTGGAGGTCCCCTCCGGTGACCCCACCCGCAAAGTCACGTAAGCCTAGCACAGAAAAAAAAACACAACGACAAGTCATCTGTCTCTTTTGACAAAGCAATGCTAGTGACTAATGTTTTATCATTTACCGAAAGGGAACTTCGTCCGCGTAAATATCATCATTGGTATAAGTACTGCCTTTTCGCAGAATTATTTTTCACAGTTCATAATGCACACAAAAAATCAGCGTTTTAGAAAAATGGGAAGTAAATTCGGCCTTAAAAAAGGATTCCTACTATATTAACCTAAGCGACGTCAAAAACGGAGCAGGGGTGTTTTTTTTATCTATGTTACTTTTATTACTCAAAAACTACAAAACCCGTTAGGATTTTATTTGTCTCAAAAATCTTTACCCTTGGTCCTATTGTCTTATTGCTTCGTTTCGTTGACATCAATTGTTTTTGTTGTTAAAAAGTGATTATAGAAAGGCCAATTTTTCAACATCATCATCATCATCGTAAGCAAAATCAAACGCCACTTAATCTGCACAGTTTTTGTTCCATGTAATATTTTAATAGTGATTTAACTGAATAATTCCACGCTGCGACATCGCTTAGTCACGGAATATAATCGCCGCATTTTATATGACAGGATAAGGGCAGTTAGCTGAAGCAACGGACCGCGCCGTAAGACCGCTGCTACGTATTAACTAGACACGTGGCTCTGATTATGGAATAATAAAGCTTCCATAGATGTTTTTTCGACATAGTAAATTCACCCTGAAATTCGAAAAAGTCGAAATATTTATCGAATATATACGTACGCAGCCCGCAATTTCGTCCCCGTAAAAAGTATCATACTTTACTTTACTTTACATTTCGGCGTGATAAGAGGAATACATATTTTTTTATCAACAGATGGCACCAGGCTGTAAAGATTTTTCCTGAAATAATGACCCAATAAAGATACGATTCTAGAATTTTATAATAAGTGTGTTATGAGGTTATTGTGTTGTTTGCTAAATGATCCAGTTAAGGATATCTATAATAATAATTCTATGCAAAAAATGCAAGACATTGTTTTTGGTGATGAAAAACAAATCACAGTCTTACACCCCTTATTTCACTTTACTTGAACCGAAAGCAGAGGCATTGGCGTCACAGTAGTATAGGAAATCCCAGTTTTGGGACCATCGATCATATTCTTATTCGGTTTATTAACTACTCGACTGTTCTCAAGTGGACTGGTGGTTCTGTTGTTGTCACAGTTCTAACCTAACCTAACCCAGCCAGGTCGGTTTTGGAGCTTTGCCGGCTACTGCCGCGGCACGCTATCTTCGCTCGCTCGGCTCGCGCGCTGTTGTGGTCACAGTTCTAACCTAACCTAACCCAGCCAGGTCGGTTTTGGAGCTTTGCCGGCTGCTGCCCCGGCACGCTAGGTTCACTCGCTCGGCTGGCGCGCTGTTGTGGTCGCAGTTCTTATGTAATGCCAAAAATATCACGTAAATGAAAAAATGGATATTAAACGAAAGACATTTCAATTCAGAGGGCAAGTGAATGGGGCGGGAAAAGTTAAAAGGTAAACTGAAAATTTGTTTTCTCCAACTTGCTTGGAAATGTTGCCATTAATGTAGTAAAACTGGACCGCGAAATCGTTCGTTATATTTAGAAGGCGTTAATGAAAATTAAAAAAAATATATATTATTGGCCTTAGCCGGGAAATCAATATTATTTAAATAAGACGATTAAGTAAAAAACACACCTTCCGTTTATAACGTCTCATACAAATGAGGGTAATCTTAATTTGGCCGGTTACTGCATTTTTACTTTTAATTTTTTCAAAGACTTTGATAATTCACCATACAGCCAATTGTCCACTAAATTTAAAAAATAAAAACTATTATAAACTTTTTAATTGTTCTCTGCGTTTAGTTCTTGCACTGAACATTTTTTTGCTCTGCTACTGTCAATGTATTTGAAATGTGCACAAATTTCGAATAACGGACAAATAATTTGAATAATAATCTTATATGTGGTTAATTTATTTTCATGATTCTTAGTTATTTATTAGAGATTTCTCACGACAGTTTTAATTTTAATAATATGATGATATTTAATGAGTGATTTAAAAATTAATAAGTGTACCAAACGTAAGCAAATAAAAAAAAAAAACAGAAATGATTGTGTCCAAATCAATATAAAAGTTATTTTGAACTTATGATCTTCTCCGAATGATAAATATGGTATGGTTTCTAAAAAAAAACAGTGTGTTTAGAAGTTGTTCATTTAACTAAAATTTATAATTACCTATGTGCATATTTTTTGTTATTGTGTTTTCATATATATTTAATTCTTATTAATATATTTTGTAATAAATCAAACATATGATTCGGACCCGAAATTTTATTCCTATTCCTAAAAAAAATAAGTACCAAATGAACTTCATGGTACTGAAACATTAAATTAAAATGTAGATTGGTGATTATTTCCAAGCATATTTGGAGAAAAGCACTATACAAGACTCGGCGGGAATGTCAGTTCGCAGATTCGTATTATTGAATCATACTCATCCACGAACTGACTTTTCCCGGCCTCGGCAGTAATATACTATTAAATGTATGCAGTGCCAAAAGTATCATTGGGTAAATGAAAAATGGGCTACGAAAAAAAATACGTAACAACTCATAGGGCAAGTGAATGTGACGGGAAAAGTTTTTCGGACAAACGATACTTCTACTAAATGTGAAATGGTGAAAAGAAAAATGTACGAATCCTGTCATCGGACAAACGATAATAATTCGAATAGTTTTCGGACAAATGAAATTCGGTCAATGGTTTTTAGTGTTTGAGATAGGTTACCACCTTGACGATGATTATTAATTATTATGAAATTTTCCTTGTACGTACCTACAAATTAATAATAATTATTATAATAAATATCGGACAACCTCACACAAATCGATCTAGTCCCAAATTAAGCTCAAGAATGCTTGTGTTATGGGTACTAGACAATGATATACGTACTTATATTGATAAATATATACTTAAATACATAGAACAACCATGACCCAAGCACAAATTTTCGAGTTCATCACACAAATATTTGCCCTGGTCGGGATTCGAACCCGGGACCGCCGGCTCAGTAGGCAGGTGTCTACAAACCGAGCCAAACGCGTCGTCGTCGTAATAACATTTTGTCTCATATATATGTTTCAACTAATTGATCGCGCCAATGAGCAACCTCATTAACAATTACTTGTAATCACTTTGGAACTTAAAATATTGATTTTAGGTTTTACCATTTTACATTAATTGTATAATTTAACTGTGTACCTAACTAACTAACGAACTATTGTGGCGCAGTGACCCAAAGAGGATCTTGGCCTCCGAAACAAGAGAACGCCACCGGTCCCGATCCTGTGCTACTTCTTGCCAGGACTGTAATAACTGCGTACCTGCTTGTTGAAAATAAGTACGCAATTATTAGAGTTGACAAAAGGGATAACGATCATTGAGAACACTAAGAACACTTCTATGATTCCATAATTCATGAATGATTCAAATAATCTACTTTTAGGTAACTGTAGCTCATAGGTACCGTGTACCCTGAAACTAAAATACATATAATATCTCTATGATACAAGTACTATGTGTTCGATAAGAGCAAATACGTTTTTTCGCACAAATATCGTGATATTTAACCCCTTGTATGCTTAGGCACTGATTCTGCAGGTCATTTGAACCTGACGTTAAAATATCAGTTAGTCTCAATTTGATTAGCAAATTTTTGAAATTGCATACGAGGGGTTAAACTACTAATATAGCCACACCTGAGAGGTATAACACTGTACAGTCGCCATCAGATATATCGCAGCATATAAGGCGTTCATAAATATCTGAACACGACTCTTATTGTCTGGGCGTTACAGTACGTGTTCAGATATTTATTAACGCCTTATATGCTGCGATATATCTGATGGCGACTGTATGTGCTTCCGTACCTGTGAAGCATTAGACTGTAAGTTCATGTCACTTACAGTGTATTGCTTCTCAGGTACTGGAGCACATACAGTACCTGAGAAGTACTTCTCAGGTATGGATTAGGTACAATCGGTGTAATATGGCGATTTTACGGTTACGTTATACTAACATAATTATGTACGTATATGAAAATTGAAAAAAAAATTACGGCAAAATACTTCATTTATCTGCTTAATGATTGTTATGCTTTGAAAGATGTCTTTAAAAAAATACGTTCATTCAATTACTCACCTAATAATGTACAATAATAATTAATTTCTTTCAGAAATCATCGTCATTAAAACCACTCCATGGAAAATAACGTAATTGCATTATTATCTAACCCAGATTATTACCAAAGGAAATTTATAAAGACCATTTGTTTGCAAATTGTATTTTAATGATATATTTCCATAAACATTTCCATTCAAAAATTCTACGTGGAATAAAATTTGTTTTCCTAAAATAATGGAATTATGCGGTTGACAATAGGAAAGTTTTTGACCACAACGTTAAAAAAATGTTTTACCGATCTAAGGTATAAAAATATACTGTAACATAAAATGGTATTTAAGTTGTATTGTATGCATATTGGCTTTTGTTACGTACCTAAATATGACCATTGATTATAACGCTTATCAAAATTCTACAGAGATACCTAGTCTATAAAATACTTTCTATCCAACTACAGTTAAGGAAAAAAAAGAGTTACGTGAACGCCGCTAACATCTTCCTGTATTTTTAAAATAAACACAAATTATTCAAGTAACGTTGCCTATTCATGAACACGTATAAGTGTAGCGATGGTAAATCTTGTAGTCGTAGCATATTCCCGCATCTAGCGTAGACCAGTCCTTGTTTACAGTTCTACGGCGTAGCAATACCGTGTGGGAATACTATGAATATTTACACTTCAGACGGTCTTATGGCGTGGTGTAAAAAAAAACAAAATAGTTTTTGGCTCAATGTTTCCTTCATCTGTTAGTAATTATGGTTAATTAGCAGGTAATTATGTAATTCAAATGGTTAGTGTTCGCAACCGTAATCAGTGGTTAGTAATCGTGAAATAGTACCTACCTTAGTTGACTGTGGTACCTACTTCAATTGCACAAGTAAACCAAAGGGGTCGAATTCGAATGCCATTCTGTAGACATATACTAGATACATTTCAGATAGATATAATTTGAAATGTCGGATTTAATCCCGGATCTGTAACTATATCAAGATAAACTTTATTAGATTTTTATGTTTCTGAACATTTCTGTTAACCCGCAAGATACCGTCTATTACTTTAACAGGTCAGTATTGTAGTTGGTAATAAGTATAATTTTACGTATTATAAATCTCTCGCGCAACAAATTGAATCCATTATTTTTCGAAATAAATAATGGTCTTAAATACCACCCATTTACTAAGATTACTATCTTTCCGGAATATTCCCACCGAAACCGCTTAAAATTTTAAAACCTTAAACAAATTACCGGTTATCAGTCCGTAAGTCGCCGGTCACGAGTTTGCATGATCCCCAAATGTAATTTTCTTATTAACTCGTCCGGATGGGTGGCGGCGGTATCCAAGACAATCGGCTTTGTTGTTTTATCTTTAAGCTGTGGACTTGTTACAATTTAAGAAGTATCCATCGAACAGACCTCACGTGTTTTGAATAAGGCTTCACTGACTGACTGGCTTATTTCTCTTTGCTCTATATCCCGCGCGGCGAACGATGATCCCTATGACACCTGTCATCTCAGTACATTTTTCCGATTATAGGTTATAAAAGGTACTGAGATGACAGGTGTCATAGGTATCATCGTTCGCCGCGCGAGGTATAGGAAATCGTATCGTAGTAAACAAATAGAGTTTAAGATGATGCATTAGGAGATAGAGAGGCTTGTAGTAAAAGCCGACAGATATGATGCAGACGGAATAACCTGAGGACTGGTATCGGAGACTGCGCATATATCTGGCATTAATGAAGAAATGGTGATTTAGCGACTCAACGTCGTGCGAGTGTGGAAATCCGGAACATTGACCACATAGTGTCCGAGTATAACCAGAAACCGCTTATATCTGCTGCATTGTTAATTTTAAATATAAAAATGTATATAATCGCCAGGATACGATAAAGACAAGTCCTTAAAAGTTCCTAATATTTAATTTCTCGGCCGAAAATGCACAATAGATAGACTCTTGTTATTGTTCATTAAGGGCTTCAACAATGTTTCGGCCAACGAACTTACTCGTCCATCTATTGCTGACTTTCCAGCCTCTACAACAATGTACTGAATTGCACCGTCGTAGTGGCTTCAGTTAGAAAGAAACCTGACATGTTATGTCACATAAAGTAACGCATATTGTGTTCATCACCAAATGTGACGTTTTCAATAAAGACAATTGTTCGTCTTTATGCTTTGTCCTTATGGTAAGTGACAAAGTTATATCTTTTGCTTAAAGACGTCACAAATATCCTATCTGCATAATTAACCGTCCTAGGGGTAAACAATACGCTATAAGTCACATCACAATGATTACGCAATTTAGTGACATAATATCCACTATACTGCACTAAAGTTGACCATTTACATAACTTGGCGTTACTATCTTTATACACAATGAAGACCAAACGTGACGTCCATAAAACATTGTTCTGATTAATGATATAAAAGACGTAGTGGACAAAAAGTCTATTATATATGTTAATTATTTCACAACAGGTCTCAAATGGATCGTAAATAAAACGAAAATAACACATGCAATTAATTTATGGCTTCGACTTAATGAGTACTTAAGTTCTATTTTAAAAGTTTTTGCTAACATTAGTGACTTGAATTTGAAATTCGAATGGGTTCTCGACTTTGTTTTTAATGTTTTACTGTGTATGGGCGAAGAATAAAAAGTTTCGTCACTTTTGAATTGGTTGTGTGAAGAGCTTAAAAAGTGAAGAATCTTTTCATTCCTTTTTAGTCACTATACATTCAAAAAGTGACCGAGGGTGCCGAGGCCGAGGTATAGTTTATCCAAACTCTAAAAGCAAATTATTTTAAACTTCCAGTAATAAACGATCTTTATAAAGGTGCGATCGTGTTTAATTTGTCAGTGTTTTAAATAATAATAAAATAAGTAAAATAAGACTTACTTTGGCCGTAGTAGAGTGGTACCTATTCTGCTATAGGGAACATGCAGGAACTAAAGGTCGCAGCACTATAACTAAACCATACCTAGAGATTATCCTAGCACGAACGACATGTTGCTAGTACTCGACAAAATAAAACATCGATAATCTTGTTATCGATAAATACCAGTTCAACGTCGTCGTAGAGAAAAATTTAGTAGCAGGATCGAAACATTCATTTAATTCATTGTTCTACTTAATACCAACGTTAAATAAGTTTAAGTTATTTGTGTTTAGCACTCATTTACTCAAAGGTTAACTGGAAGAGATCCCTTAAAGGGATAAGTTCGCCTTTGTACATGTTTTTTTTTTATGTATTTTTGTTTTTGTGTACAATAAAGTGTTTACATACATACAAAGTGTTTACATTAATTTAAGAAATAACCAATTGACATAACAATTTGTCATGTATTCGAGTTCCACGACATTGTGAATATATCTTTGTTAATAACTTTATAATTTTGTATTTTCTTTATAACTTTGACGCGATAGTTATCGATAACAGGTTAGTTAATATTATTATTATGTAACCACTTGCCACCTCTTGTTTCTGCCAGAAGTATATCTACATATAACTATAACAGACAATGTCAAGTAGGTACTAACATATAGATTGAAACTCAAAAGATTTTCACACATCATTATAACAAAGTGAGACTTAAACGCGTTCAAAATTGGCTACATACACATATTAAAATAAAATTTTACGATGAACACACTAAATTTAACGAAGCAGGTGGCCAAGTCTCAAAAAACCCGTTTAACTGAATTGATTTGATACCAATCTCCATATAACAGTTCGTAAGTTCATAAGTTTTATTATGGTTAATGCCCTAACGACATTCTTATTTTAAAAATGGACCAACAGTTCACGGACTACTTTGATAATAGTATTTATTTCTAGCCAAAACGTTTCAAGGCATGTAATATTTGCCTTCATATAAACACTCTCAGACATTTCAGTATGTAGACGAATTGCCAGTTTTGGGAAAATATAGGTCACTGTTCACAGACGTGGTACCATATCACCAGGTTGCTAATTTACGTCTCTCGACGTGCTGTCCGTAAAAGTGCTAATTACATTGAAAATGATGGTTTTACTCCAGGTTATCCCTTTAGCAAAAGTGGTTAAATTTGAACCATTGATACAAAGAAAAGTGGTTAAATTTGTTCAGCCGTTTCGGCGTGATGAGAGGGCAAAGATATTATGAACAACAGATAGCGCCAGACTGGCATGGCACCGCGTGCCATACAAAACTAAAGACGATCCTGCATCGCGCTATTGAGTTTTTTTCTTGAAATCATGACCCATAGAAAACTAATTTTCAATACAGATCTAGATCTTATTATAGATGTCCCACGAAAGTTTTATTAAGATATTGACAGACAATTGCTACTTCTATCGTTATGAACTAAGTTTAAAGGCGCCATCTGTTGGGACAGTAAAGATACATTCTCCTCAGGTACCTATAGGTATTAGAGATCTTGTAGGAAAATGACAGGAAATGCAAGCATGGCGGCTACATGAATGAGGAAAATTAAGGTCAAGAACTCGATCAAAGTTAACGACAAATTAATTGTTTATACGTCAGAGTACCTTACTTATTTACTAAATCTTTCTGATGCCATCGAACAATATGGAAGTCAGTGTTTAATAGTCACTTGAACAGGTGACTCCTGAATAAATGTGGAACTCAAAAAAAAACTAATTTCGACTAGGTACTAATTTTGAAGCACGAAACATAGATAACATTATTCAGTAGTTATAAGCGGAATACATCAATATGTGAGATCATATTTTATTCATTTACATTAACATACGTTCGATAAGGCTAGATATTCCGTCGTATGTACCTTTGACATTCAAAACAAAACAAAAAGAAAATCAGAAAACAAAACACGAACGTCAAAGTTCTTTTTTCAAACCGCCACCGAGGCTTGGCTAGGGTTGCAGACAGTTTTTCTCGCCGTGGAAACGCGAGCCTACGTAATTACCGCCGTAAACAATAGCAGAAGACTCGCCACTCGCGCGGCGAACTCCGTGCGAACCGCACGCGCGCGTACCAAAGGTTCGTAAGGTTCGTTCGTTTTGTGCCTTATCGAGTGTTCTTCACCTTTTTACGTAGCATTGTTCGAACGGGATGCACTTATCTTGATGCGGTAGGGCCGAGTGTGAAAAACAATACCATTATCGAGATCTCGCACTTGACATTGCCGGCAAAAGCGAATTTCATGATTGACGTGAGTCTATAGCAATCGGTTTATTAAAGTAAATAAGTACCTTAATTATATAAATGAAATAAAATGTAAGTCTCAGTGGCAGTGCTTTATATATAAATATTCATGTGCCATCGCGGAAAACGCTTATTTATCTGCACTTATTGTTCTATGATCATTGTTATGGAGATCGGAGATGTAAAGAACATGGCCAGTACCACGTAAACAGTACAAAATGAGTGGAGATTAGCGGAAATAACAATTCACTTCAGCATTCAATTGCGTTGTCACGTTAACGTGTTTTTCTGAATCGGCGATAATTTTAAGTAGATTGGGTTGTTTGAGTTAGGCTTTAGTTTTGAGGTTTTGACTTTGTTTCGTGTTAGTCGCCCAAGGATTGTCAATGGTTGCGCGCGAGTTTTCCGGGCGTCACGTGCTTCGAGCGAGCGATAGCAACCGTGTCGCTGTCAAGCTGCGCTGTTCTAACTATCGTTCGAACTCGTATTGTTGTCAAGTGATCTGTGATTAAGTGACCTCTAGGGATTGAATGGACTGATGGACTGACTGACGATCATATTGCGATTATCAAGGTAGATCCAAATTACTTGAAGTTTACAAGGTTGGACAAATAATTGTGAATTAACAAAAAAATAACTTAAAGTTTCGCTAAAGTTTTAATTTGTTTTGAAAAAAAAACGTTGGTTAGTGCAAAAATACGACGTAAGTTTATCGTCACGGGTATGGTAAAATTACTTAATTGATTTACACGGCAATACAAAAATATTTTATTTTATTACTGTAAGAAATCGTGCACTATTTACCTGCAATACAGCACGCTAAAGTCTTATCTTAAAGAGAATTAAATATAAAACCCAGTATTTACACATTTTCTACAATTACTGCAGATAAAGAAGATAACCCGTGCCATTAATATTTCATAATTTTCCTTATTACTATAATAATTAAGATTATTCTCCAAGCGAAATCATTGCTATCTTCGGGCTATCTTCGCAATAAGAAAATCAAGCCCAAGGTGGTCGTAAACCGTCTCATTAATTTCTTATTAACCAGATTAACATTAATATTACCTCCACAGTTGATGATTCGAGATTGATACAAATCCACGAAATCCATCTACGAACAGTTCGAGAACAAAACCAGTGCCTTGAACCTTCAGTGTTGCATTAAACTTCTGTTGCTGTTGTTCCAAATTTGAATGACAGTGTGCATAGTGACGTGACCGGTGAACGTGACAGTGTGGTGATGTCAGATAGCTCCTAGTAGTTGGTCTTGTGCGGAACTCTGGAGCTCGACACGTATGAAGTGTCAGTTGTCGTGGAGCTGACAACAGATGTCACCGATAACGATAGCGGTAAGTGTATTCTTGTAGAAAAGCTGTAAATTATCAAGATAATTACTTTGATCGTAAATGTATAGAATACACCTTTCATTAGATTATTACCTTAAAATAGGAACCGATAGACTTAGGAAGGCTTAAAACAATATACATCGGCGATCTGGTCAAATTGTAAGAAAAGACTAGGCCAATCACTCCTGTGGTGTGGGTTTGTACTTCCACACAGTCTGATTCACTGGTAGTGAGGGCCAACCAGCTCTAATACTATTCAAGTCATGCCTAGAAAAACGACTGGACCTTTAGGAGATCATCAAATTGTTCCAAACGAAGGCCCTTGCCAAGTAGGTGGTGAATCGTTTTCGGCTAGTGTAGTGATGATGAACCTTAAGTTAAATAATGTACAAGTAGTTTTGAAGTCACTTAAATAGGAAATATCTAGAGATGCTCCTCACCGCAAGCATTCGCCAAGATGTCACTTTAGACCGGAGTAAAAAAAACGGAAACAGACGTTTGGAATTGATTTTTTAGATTAAAACAGTTGAAAAATTGTTCCGATCGGGGAACAATGATTTAATTAAGTATTGTGTCAAGCTAGAAAAAAAATGTACAAAAAACATCCCAATTTTAATTACCTACTTATTAAACCATAGCCTGCAAAACTTTTAAAGTGTTGTCGCTTGCCTTTTATTGTGTCATTGTTCGAACGCTTTAGGCTCACAGACGATTATAGAGCGCGATAAAACAGGCTTATTCACCACGATAATAGTTGTTATTGCTATCCAGAGTTACTTATAAGCACACAATCACGTGCTGCCTTCGATGAGAATTGAATTATAGAACACGGTTCGGTTTTATTTAGAGCTGATGAGTATCCTTCCTCGCACATCGCGGAGAATCTACTTTTTAGAATTTCTGCGTAAACCATCAAATCATAAGCAGTAGAGATCACACTTGGTTAATTATTTTAACTTTATTGCACAAAACAAAAACACGCGCGCACAATCACACGCACACACACACACACACAACTCACACATAATTTTAATCTTAGTTTCTAAATAATAAGATAAAACCTCTTAAATTGTAATGTGTATAACAACTATTGGATACAAAAAAAAAACAACTGTACTTACCACCTCAGGAAGAGCGAGTCCTCCTGACACAGGTATCTACATACCTACTAGGAGGGTTCAAAAACTTGTTACTAAAATTAAGTTGTTTATGAATAAAAATTATTATTATTATTATTAAAAGGCAGTAACTTATTAATGTCATTTAATACAGCTCCAATAGCAACTATACAGATATCTGGAGTTAGCACTTTTTGTGGTTACCATGGTTCTAAAATTCACGAAGTCGCTAATTAAAAATTTCTAAGTCAAAGTCTAAATATATATCACGCTATTATATACATCATGGTTTAAGCTGTTACATTGTTACTATATACAGCGTGTATATTTGATATAACCGCAAATTGAAGCCAGACGGAGATTGAAGTGCTATAATCTGATATTTAAAAAAATATATTAATTTAGCGTTAACTGCCATAGCGTAATTAATGTTTGATTTTTTTCTGAGCGGCAATGTTTGACGTAGTTATTACTAAGTGACAGTTGTGACATCACTATGTTAAGTGGCAACAAACAACAACAAACAAATACCTACATTGCGTGCTGAATTATTATATATGGGAAAAAAAAATCGTACGTACTGATCAATATATTAATAAGTGCCTATACTAAGACCCCGTAAAGTTTGCGGTTATATCAAATATACACGCTGTATGATATCATACGAGTCAAGTAAAGACAAACTTTACAGAATGTTCATGTGCTGTTGTGTATATAATTTAATTGAGTACTAATTAAAAAGTATATAATTATAGCCCTAACGTGTTTGTAACACTTACAACTCGACTCTATTATAATGGTATCTAGTCTCTACGTAAGCTAGGTAAGCATCAAAATAAGGTGATAATTTTACCACCGGCGTACATCAAATTTAATACTAAATTAGTCAGCTACTTTTGATGGTGACCGTACCATCACACATCCATCGATACTATTTCCATCCGTACCTTCCCAAGGCCGCAGCGAGCAGGGTTGCCACAGATCACGAGCTCTTTTTGCAACATTAACTTCAATTTGATGATTTTTACTGAGGTATTTTAGGGAATTTAGACATCTGACATTAGCATCCCTGATAATAGCGACAAGGTCGACATTAAAGCGGTACCAAACAGTCGAAAATGTTAACGATCTGATCAGGTTGGCAGTCATTTCTGACCATATTGACGGCTTAACTCGATCCAAGGGACTCTAGTGAGTGTGTTTTTCTAGGAAAGTTATCAAAAACCCTAGAATATACTCGATCTTCTACAACCTAAAAATTTTCGTACTCTTGCGTACGATAGTACTCATCGTATCGTAGATCGTACCGGAGACCAAATCATTGTACATCACTACATAGCATAAAACAAAGTCGCTTCCTTCTGCCTGGCCCTATGTTTGCTTAGTTAGATCTTTAAAACTAGCAACGGATTTTGATGCGGTTTATTTAATAGATATAGTGACTCAAGGGGAAGGTTTATATGTATAAATACATGCATAATTTATCAGCATCGCACCCGTGCGAAGCCGGGGCGGGTCGCTAGTGTACGATAATTATCGTACGTCTGGCAACCCTGACAGCGAGCGTGACGAGATGCATGACACTTGCGTTTGCGCACGCAGAGCTTAGCATGTGTCCTATCCGCTGTCCGCTGTCAATTGCGTCAATTTCACGGCTGAGGTTATGTCTCACGCGACGTTTTGACACATTATGCCGAGTAATAATAATAAAGTATGTTAGTGACAATGACAATGTTCTACTAAAATTATGGGTTGGTGATTGAAGTAGAATTTTCCGCTAACGAAAGCATACGAGTACCTTGAGTGCCGTAAGGTCTTAGTAATAGATTATTACCAGGGCTTGTAACCGGTTAATCTTATTTTTGAAATAGCTCCTTAAATACAGACATTTTACGATGCGGCAGTTTCTGCTTTGTGATTCATATTTATTATTCAGATCTACGAAATAAAAGTCAAAAAGCAAATAAATAACGATGAAATATTTAACGATATTTTGGATGGAGTGGGTTCGATAAGTACGAAGATTGTTTCTGTCGGTTCAGTTTTTTTAATGTTTTGTTTTCAAAATGATTTGAAACCGTATTTTTTTTAATTTCAGTTATTTCGAAACAAACTCGCGAGGTCAGCTGACAGAGCCACTATATTATTTATTATTATTTATTTAATTATTAGTAACTTTAAAGATTCCTTAAATCTAAAATACATTGTCCCACAAAACCAGTGGCTGGTATGACTGTAGGATCTCTGTTAGGGAATCTCTATTTTAGCTACAAAGTATGTATTACATTAGTAGTGTGAAAAAGTGTTTTTTTAAACATTTTATTGAACTTTTTCTTGTTTGGCTCTCGTCGTATTGCTATATTATTATGTATAAGAAGCTAGAAGAATAATAAGACAAAACCTCGAAACTGCAACATAAAAATAAGCTCGATAGTAAATTAATTACCAGTGCGCATTATTGAACAATGGGTTCGGTAGCTGATCTTGGTAATCCTCAAGGTGATTACATAATTGGTTTGAGAATGCACAACATCACGGGACGTTAGAACCATTTAAAGGACAAGTAGGTACCTAATTATACCTGGGCATTACATATTTTACATTACATTATTACAGCCTATATTTTTTAGTTTCTCTAGTAGACCTCGCGAATTTGTTTCAATATAACTGATTTTTTTCATTTTTTACGGTTTCAAACCCCCATACCATCATGAAAAATTTCATAAAACCGAACCGACTAAAAAAACCAACCGAACCCAATCACAAAAAAAAACACTATATAGTATAAAACAAAGTCCTGCTGTCTGTCTGTCGGTCTGTCCCTATGTAGGCTTAGATCTTTAAAACCACGCAACGGATTTTGATGCAGTTTTTTAAGAGATAGAGTGATAAGATTAAGAGGAAGGTTTATATGTATAATACATGCATAATTTATCAGCATTGCACCAGTGCGAAGCCGGGGCAGGTCGCTAGTCTACATTACATTGACAAAGGAAATAAAAACTTACAACTATAAAAAAAAAACAGAATGAATGGATTTTATCTGAAATGTTTTACTCGATTAAGGATTATTTGGAACATAACAAATATAACAATGCATAAAAGTATTAAATAAACTGAATGTAAAATATTCTGTCGTATTCATAATTTATTACCTATAGTTAGAATTGTAATTATAATGTAAGGTAATATAATAAAATTTATGAATAATAATAATAAAATTGTAAAGCATTAAAATGTAATAATAGTTTGACTTTGTAATTTTAATGTAGGTAATGACATTCTAATGTATGAGTAATAATAATTGTAAAGTTTTAATATGTATATTAATTGTAAATTCAATGAAAACAAAAATCTTTAATCAGTACCTATATTAATATTTGCATGCTCTTTTGTGGACAGCTGAATTAGGAGATACCAAACACCTGTAATCTCACCCTATTCAAGCAAATAAATTATTTATGATAAGAAAATCTTTAAAGTTTCAGTTTTGGGAGACATCCTTTTTGGAATATTCGAATATTCCCATTATTAACGATAAGTTAGTGCCATTAAATTATATTATAACGATCTGATGTAGTGAATTGTTGTGTTATAATTAAAAGTATATTCTAATTTATAGAAGTAGCTACTTACCTTTTAAGTTTTTCTCTAAATTGCAGATTCTATAGTTATAGTTAGACGTCATTAGGACTATAATAATTCTATTAGCCGTGGAAAATTTCCTGTAATTACAGAAAACGATAAAATTGCTCCCAAAACGGTAGATAAATATCAAATCTGTATTTCCGGGTTCTAAATTACAAGTCACCGGTCACGCTTCAGTACTAACGTACCTATATATTACAGTTAATTAACTGATATAAATATTATTTATTACGTGTAATCAATGATAGTACCTACATAAATAAACAGTAGTCAATTATATTAAAATAAACCTTAATTAAAAGATAAAACTAAAGAACTAAAATGTAAAATAAATTAAATACAGCTAAGATAGCTTTAAAAACTGTACCCATGCGGCATGGTCCCGAAGCTAATTACACACAACCATCAAAAGTTCTACATAAATAAGCAATAGAATTGAGCCAGACTAGATAAAAGTAACCGCAGGCTATCCCTAAAGTTAAGTGGCTGAAGTAATCTCAGTAAAAACGCTCGTGTTCACATCAAATGGCACATTGTGAACTTAACTAATGGCGGTGCAATGTCATAAAAACAGCAATAAACATCAAAGAAGTTGCAGCGAACATAAATGTGTAGAAATCGGGGAGTGCTGAGAAATGGCCCGTGCAAAATCAAACGGCAAATATGTAGAGAAATTGTCTATACTTACTTTGTGAGACACATTTGCAGCCGCATTTGCTGCAGTTAGAGTTGCGGGCATTTGCTGGATGCGCGTCACTGCTATCCGGCCCATGTGGAAGTCTATTGAGGAGGCCTGTGTCCAGCAGTAGACGTCCTATGGCTGAAATGATGATGATGAGCATGAATTGCAGCCAGATGGACACCTTGTGCTGTCCGATTCTGAGCATTCAAGACTTGGAGGTGCTTCTTCGGCTTCGTCTGTGTATTTTTTTTGTGTCGGAGTCAGTTAAAAATCATC
This sequence comes from Apotomis capreana, assembly GCA_947623375.1. Taxonomy (NCBI): domain Eukaryota; kingdom Metazoa; phylum Arthropoda; class Insecta; order Lepidoptera; family Tortricidae; genus Apotomis; species Apotomis capreana. The sequence goes on along the minus strand of OX392505.1, from coordinate 8,335,681 downwards.
CTCTAACCATCTATGTATGTCCCGCTATCCCTGTACCAAAATTGATTAAAATTCGTCAAGGCGTTTCGACGTGATGATAGTACAAAGTTATGACATCTTTCAGACTGGCATGGCGCCCCGCGCTGATACAAAACAAAAGGCGATCCTGCAGCGTGCTATTAGGATGTTTCCAGAAACCATAACCTCTTCAACTGTTTTATGTCATCAGTAACTGCTGAAACACACTCAAACTAGCTGGACATGCATAGATTGCGGAGAGCTGAGTAATGGCCCGTGCAGAATCAAATTGGTAACGAATATGTAAGGACACTTTACATACTTTGTGAGAGCCATTTGCACCTTGTGGTCTCTGAGCATTCGTCTATGTGTTAATACTATTTTAAATTCGGCCTTCAACTCAAGTGATAATAGATGGTACCGGGTTGCCCTACACGCTTTAGCGGTTATTAAATGAAGAAATGTAAATAAAGAACTATTTTAGGAACCACAACATGGAATAACCTAAAACGTGCGATGATGGTTTTAGAATCGAGCCGTTGCTAGCGAAAACGGCACAGCATATTAATAAAAAAAAAATGTCTTTAGATACGGATATTTTTGAAGAAAGACGTAGATACTGGTTTGACAACCGGTTTAGTACAAGTAGATATTACATATAGAAGGAGAAATATTAAATTGAAGACATATGTAGTTTAGTATCAAACTTTTCCATGAAGGCAAAGCCATTTTTTCACTGGCCGACTGGACTGATGCATACACGTATTACGTACTTGTAGTAGTTAAGTACCTCATTACATGCTACAATACTCACTTACTAGCAGTTCTTTTTATAACCTCTAAACGATAGGCGGCGAAGATAAGAGAGCCCTTTAGGGTTTCTACTCGTATTCCTATAATCACAAAAAAAAAATAAGCGATTATCTTTAGTATATATTGTATTTCTCTTTGCCGTACAGCGTGGCGTAATAATACCTAGGGCAGTGAATTCGTGAATGTCCCAGATAAAGCCCCAGGGCTTTACGAATTACCACCCGTGGTTTGTCCGAAGTTTTACGTCTTGCCTTGCCCAGGAAGGGAGATTTTTTCCCCTGCGTAGCGAGCAGAAAATTCCACTTACGGCCTAAGATGATGTAAAATACTTTTCCCCAACTTGCTCGGAACCGCGAAATCGAAACGCGTTAATACAAATTAAAATAATATATATTATTGGCCTCGGCCGGGAAATAAGTATTATTTTAATAAGACGATTAAGTAAAAAACACACCTTCCGTTTATGACGTCTCATACAACTGGCTACGCCTCGTCCTCGAACTGACTTTTCCCTGCCTCTGCAGTAATGTACTATTTTAGCCCTTGATAAATAAATAGGATAATATGTCAGGCTATATCCGGACATGGAAACCTAGGCTGTAAATGTGACTGGTTCGCAACGAGGGAGCCGAGAGGGGGACTTAATCTCTTCCTCCGACATTGATCATGAACTAAACTCATTGAAGGATGTGACTATGTCTATAGTCGCTGTTGCTACAAATCAATTTGTTGGTGATGGGTTACCCTCATCTGGCAGAAACTTGTTTTACCGAAAGTAATGTTTCGCATAATATTACTCATTTCGCAGAAATTTTCTGTCGCTTAAACGGGAAATATATTTTGAAATGGTTTTGTGTATCCAGGTAGATTAGGATAGGTTAGATTAGGTTTATTTTATAGCTTTTCAGCAAAATGTATGGTATCAGTAGAATAACAGTTATGCGAAACGAGCATTATGCGAAACGTTACTTTCGGTAAAACAAGTTTCTGCCAGATGAGGGTAAACCGTTGGTGATACTTTACTTTAGATCTATGAGATGGTTCTGTGCCTTTTCGCCGAATTATTTTTCGTCGAATGTTTTATTTCGCAGAACTCATATTTCGCAGAAAGCATTTTTCTCTGAAACAGCAAATTATTTAGGATTATTATAAAACAAGCCTAACCCAATCTTACTTAATGAATAGGATGATATTTGCAAGAGTTATGAACAATGTATGACTACAGAGTAATAAAAGTTTCGCAAAGTGAAAAATCTGCGAAATTAATCATTTAACGAAAAATAATTCTGCGACAAGGCAGAACACCCTGCGAGATAAAAAAAATAACTGCGACGAATTACTTGCACTAATACTATAAGCTATACTTAAGTAAATGGTCTCCTTATGCCGAATTCGGTTCAGCTTGTTTACCCATAATTTTTTGTCATAATTTTATATCGCATAATCACTATAGGCATAATTTATTTACAACGAATGCTCTTTTCAGCGAATTTTCTTTTCATCGTATGATCTTTAGTCATAACTTTTTAAAGCCGAATATATCTAAATCACATATCCGCTAAATGGTTAGAAATAAATTGCAGTAATTTTAATTCATCTAAATGAAAAACAAAACATTTACATCTCTTGTATGTTATTACATATACTTTTTTTTTCAATTTATCCGCCAGTTCACTCGCTAATTTATTACCTACTGTGTCAATATTCAAATTCGGACACCGATATATTTATCAGTGTTCGAATTTGCAATTCATCATACAATACTTTATCTCAATAATAAAGTACATATTATATTATCCGAGATCATATTTACAAAAAATAAACTTATAAAAAGCTGACCGAGGAACAAAAATCACGGCTAAGTATAAAAAAAACATTATTCACAAGGAAAAATAGTCGCAAAAAGGGACCAAGGTCTGCCAAAAGTTTCCTATATTTCCTAAGGGCCTCTTGAGCTGATGATATCTTCCATTGTTTACAAGCGTGTCCACTTCATAATACGATATGAATGTATGCTGATTAGAGATATCATCTAGTCACCGGCTAGTTAGAAAAGCAGTACCCTTACCATGAGTTTACAGTGACCGTATTCGCTAGCGATTGCGTAAACGATTTGTATGGAGAATTTTAGTTCCACAAAGTAACCGCTAGGGGGCACTGTACTATTGTCCAATGTCCATGTCGGCGGCCGATCGTAAAATTCGCCAGATCACGAAATTCCTAGGCATATCGTGAAACGCCGCCATTTCGTGATTTGGCTAAACGTTGACCAGGCATATCATGATGTGCCTGATAGAATATACGGCAGATCGATTAGAGCAACGCATTCGTCGATATTCCTAGCTATATACTCGTACCGGGCACATCGTGAAAATCCGGCAGATCACGAAATTCCTAGGCATATCGTGAAACGCCGCCATTTCGTGATTTGGCTAAAACCGCACATTATGGAGCGTTTTTAGGGATATAAAAAAAAAACTAACCTAACCTAACCCGGCCGAGTCGGATCTGCTCTGCAAGGTGATCAGGATTAGACGGTTACGGCCGGGTTAGGTTAGGTTAGTTTTTTTTATATCCCTAAAAACGCTCCATTATGTGCGGTTTTAGCCAAATCACGAAATAGCGGCGTTTCACGATATGCCTAAGAATTTTGTGATAGCCAGATCATGAAATGGCGGCCTTTCATGATATGCCTAGGAATTTCATGATCTGCTTAAACGTCACTAGGCAAATCGTTAAACGTTATGTTTTGAACGATATGGCGGATGTCGTTTAGCCAAATCACGAAATGGCGGCGTTTCACGATATGCCTAGGAATTTCGTGATCTGCCGGATTTTACGATCGGCCGCCGACATCCATACAAATTGTTTATGCTGTACGCTCACATTAACTCATGGTAAGGGACTATTACGCGTATTTATATAGTAGCGACAAATCAATGAGTAGTCGCCAATACATACCGAATATTTAGCACTTTAATCCCAGAGTAGAGGCGGACTAGTCGAAAATACTTGGTGCCATAGTAAATAGTGTGTACGTTATTGAATAAGTTCGAAGAAAATATTCAAACATTTCCGTGTGTATATTCGCGTGAAAACTGTATTTAGTGTGTGGTATGTGGTGGTATTTACAAGCGGGCATTGGAGTCGACTTCGAGCATATTGGAGCTGACGCGAAGACTATTGGCGCGGTCCATGGCGAGTAGTGAGTCTGTATTTGTTGTCTTTGTCTTTATTTAAGTACCTTGACGTTTCGGATAATATGATTTTAAATATGTGAAAATAGTGTAAGTTTTACACTAATATTATAAAGGCGAGTTTGTGAGTGTGTTTATGTCTTTGTGTGTATGTTTGTAACTTCTCACGCTCAAACAGCGGGATCAATTTTGATAAAATGTAGTAGCTTTAGCTTGCCCCTTGGATTAACAAATAGGGTAATTTTTATCCCGAAAAAATGTAGTAGTCCCGTTGGATTAGCGGGGAACACCGCGGGAGGCAGTTAGTATAATAGATATTTACGTAAACTATGTACAACGACTTTGTTTACCGTGATAATCTTACAACTACTTTATTAAATATGCTAAGCTTTCCTCGAACTGGCCTTGAATTGTGAAAAATAACAGATTACAGCGCGCCGTCCTTGTCATGAGTGATGGAGATAAAAAGGTGAGACAGATATTTCCTGAATCATGGCGGTTCCGGTAAAAAAGAGTGAATAGGCGATTACTAATGTAGCGAGCTATCTTTAGCTATCATCTAATGACTCTACTTTCTAACGTCTACTTTAGCCATGTGCTCTATTTACTTTTAAAGTACAACTGGTCAAAGTTAATCTAATTTTCTGAAACATGCAATGAAATATCGTCATAATGTGAGTTAAAAAAGGCTTCGAAGTGTCACGTTTCGGGCGGAACAATTCGAGAAAACTGTAAGGCTTAGGAAGGATTTTTTTAAAACATGCCGTCTGTGTTCATGAACGGGCTAAACAGCTGAATTATGTTTTTTTGAGTGGTGCATATGTTTGAGAAAAGCACTATACATGCCTTAGCCGTGAAAAGGGCTTGCCGGCTTCGTATCACTATCCGACCCCTCTACGGTCGATATACCTACTCAGCCGGCAAGCCCTTATTTCCCGGCGTCTGCAGTAATGTACTATTAGGTCACCCTAGGCCGTAAGTAGGATTTTCTGGTGGAGAAAATTTCACTTCCTGGCTAAGGCCGCAAAACTTTAGACAAACCACGGGTGGTAATTCTTACAACCACACCTTCGGTTCGCACAAACACCTGGGATCTGGGACATTCACGAATTCAGTCCTAGGTATGTATTCACACTAGTAGTATTATTAAAGGCGAAAGTTTCTGAGTGTGTTTGTATGTATGTTTGTTACTTCTTCACGCTCAAATGGCTGAACCAATTTTGATCAATTTTGGTATGAAGGTAGCTGACACCCTGGATTAATACATAGGCTTCTTTTTATCCCGAAAGTAAATTAGTGTTCCCGTGGGGGGCTGCGAGACGTAGCTAGTTATGAATAAAATCATATAATGCTCTATGTTATGGCCAATTAGCTATAAAACATAAGTATTTATTTTATTGAAATTAAACATTTTTATTGTTTTAATAATTAATCATTTTATTTATTATTTCCTCGACATTAGCATCTTAATGCCTTTTTAATTGTTATACTCTTGTAAGTGTGTCATAAAATTTTCTGACATAGCTTCTTGGCGTGTAGATATGTGAGGTTCGTTAGCATATGTCATTCCAATATATTTATTTTAATTTTTATTGTATTGGTGATAACATTAAACGTGATTATTACCAGAAAATAAAAGACATACCTAACAGATTATAATAATAAATAATGTGTGAGTTAGTTAGTTAGTTGCGCTGGGCATTTTCCGCAAGTCGACATCCAACGTGCCTATTTTGCGTGAAAAGGGGGTAGCGCTACTCCAACCACCCCAACTCCTCGACAAACCTTATCAAAGCTTTTATGTTGCTTGGCGTCGTGTACGGTACTTGGAGATCCTAGGTATCCTGTTTGCAATCTAGTAGAATATGTCTGGTGGATTCTTCTGCCTCCATGCATGCCCTACATAGAGGGCTATCTGTTATACATACATTGAAAAGGTGTTTGTTCAGAGTGTTATGTCCCGTTATTATTCCTACTATTTATCCTACTATATAATGTGTGAAAATTGTGTACTAATTTTAAATCACTATACGAGTGATAGTCTTGCAAATGTTTAATACGTCTATATAGTAACGTGTTCTTAGGTCTTGCTTATTTGCACGGGTAAGCCCCTTTGACACTTCAATCGCATAGTCGTAAATAAATTGTATTTATTATGATATATAGCTGTTTACAATAACGTGTTTCTTCGAGGCACTCGTGTAGGAAATGGCTTTTGGTGAAATAACTTACATAATTATTATCATACAACGTAATATGTGTTCCATAAGAATAAAAAAGGCAGGAAGTATAAGAGCTAATAAACCTAACTTCATCTATTTTGTTAACACAAAAATAAAACTTATAAGATAACTCGAACAATAAACTCTCGCCCGTAACACCGCAACGTAGGTACATATAAACGTAGGTTATATAGTAAAATTAATGTGTCTAAAACTCTCGAATCAATTGTTCAATCAATCATCAAACATTGCTAGAGCAACATTCTTTCTAAACCGTTATCTAAAAGTAATTGCGTGGTAATGTAATTGGTTCACTATCTATATTGTGCTTGTGGACGCACCTACAAAGCCAAATTCAAATCAAACGTCATAGCAATCAACAGAGACATTAAGCAAATGGATATGATACCCACCCCCATGGGCACGGCACTATGCTACTTGACAAAAAAGCTTAAGTCAATAGAAATATCTTGTCGGTTAAGACCTTTTAAGTTCGTCGTGTAATAGAATAGCGGCCTTGACTTTTACGTCAGAGCCTCTCCCTTGGGCCATTTCACCTGACCTATTGAGGTACTAATGTTTACGTAGTCATTGTCACTAAAGATTGGCGAGTTGTTATCGAGTAAAGATTTTATTCCGAAGACAAAATCTTAGCAATAAGAATAGAATAGAATAGAATACTCTTTATTGCACACCTCAAGAAGAAAGAAATACAAATACAGATAACACTAAACAATAACAATACAATAAGTATAATATTCCTTGGACGAAAGACCTTGTTTAGTGCAACGTCATTTTTCATCTTGTGTGATGGTGATTGGATTCGTAACCCTTCACAGGGGGTTCGATTACGTTCAGTGACTCATAACAATTGTTTGGTGACATCTAATATGAGATATAATTATATATTCGTTATCGTAATACAGTTAAGATCAAATAAAATGGATGCGTTTCGTAGAAATTCCGTACGTGTACCCATTATTTTTGCTTTCGAGTGTAGTTGGACCATTCTGCGTTACATGTAGTGCTAACAGAAAACTATATACTTGGACAATTTGGAGTACAAAACCATAGGTAAAAAATAACATAAAAAATGTCAAACACCCCCGATAGAAGAAGCTGGTCATCACGAAACTCTCATTCAATGAGTGATAAAAAAAATGCTACTAAAACTGAACATAACTACAGAATTGGGCTTCAATATTGGCTGAGATCTCGTCACTTGTTCCAATTAAAGCTGAATATCTAGGAAACTACTGGTCTTATTTCCACCAATCATAGCTAAGAACCATCTCGACGGACAAGTCTTTCAATAAAAGTAAATGCACTCAAAGTGGTTCATCTGTTTGGAAACTGTTTTTTTCACTAATAACTAAATGAAAGATATTTTTAAAAGAAAACCGTTTCCGTCCTGCAACTCTTTCATTGCTTCATCTGCGCCTGCGACCTAATTATACCATCAGCTCATAACACTACATTTTCCCTAAGCATTAAACTCATTTATAGTATGAATGTCGTAAACTCAACTAGATCTTGTTACGTAATTAATAATTATGTTCAATACGGCGCACGGTTTAACTTCCAGGTTTATAAAGCATTTCCTACATGGCAATGTCAGCTGAGAGTGAACGCATTCGTACATGAGAATAAATATAATGACCAATTAGGAACAGTACCTAATGATGTGCCGACGGAAAGTTTTCGAAATTGCGAAACTTTACACATAGTTGCTTAGTTATTTCCCATTTGAAATGTTCTTTTAAATTCTTTGAAAGTTTCTATATATATTTCCAGAAATATTCCCTGATTTTTTTGGTAGCTTTTCGCAACTTGCCTATTCGTATTACCCCTAGCACAACTGTATGTGACTCGACTCTTTGTCGCCCGCCAAACATTAAAATAAATATAGAATCTAACCACACACAAATCGACCTAGTCCCAAAGAAAGCGCTATTCACTTGTAGGCTTGCTTGTTACGGGCAATACTTTATAGATTACTTAGTATATTGGACGATATACTCAGCATGCAGCGGTTTTTCATTGTTATAGCATAAAGCCTTTATGATATTACTACGGTTATGGTAAGAAGCTATAGGTACGCTATGTATTTAGAATCTAATAGCAGACCAAGGCCTACGTCTTACTTTCGTATGTTTAACCTAACCTAACCTACCACTGCGGCTATTAAGATAATACATACATATTAGTCACACAATATAACATCACGCATTGCTTTTGTTTAAGTTAAAAGTTTATTAATTTTAAATTAAATCATTACCAAATCCGGGTTTTCACGGATTCAACACACAAATAACGGGCAAGTGATTAGTGAATCACGCGGCCCATTTACACGATATTAACGAACGTTACTTTAACGATAATACCTACCAAAATAATTTAATAAGAAATAATATTAACTAGGTGGAATATTTTCTCTTCGCCATAATAGGATAAAAAGTATCCCATATCGGAGAATTACCAGACAAAAGAAAAAATGAAGAGTCAGGCACTTTAACATTAAAATACATAAAAAAAACATGAACGTGAATTGAATTCTGCACTTTACATTAATTAATTTACTTATAAATGTATCGTCTACAAGTCTACATTAACAAATGACATAGTGATAAGTATAATCTGTCTAGTACGCAGGCGCGTGACGGATTATTTGACAGCGTTCCGTGATGTATGTTGTTTACGCTGTCAACTTGACACCTGTCAAGGGGAAAATTTTCTGCGATAGTGAGTCATTCTTCATTTGTTTTTGCGAAGGGCGTAAGTTGTGTAAAAGGGGTTATGATTTGCGTTAGATTGCTTTGTATATTTCTAATATTTATATGGATTTCATGTAAAATTGTAGTAACTAAACAACATGGATGATGTATTATTGTTTGTTGTATACAATTTTAGTGACTGTCATAATTTTTAACACGCTTTTATTAGTTTTAGCTACTTGTAACTAAGTTAGACTGTTTATTTGTTGTAATCAAATCTTCGAAATAAATTTTAACCTACTTCTAAGTACCGTATCGAATTGAAACTTTGCGTGTATACAGGGTGTAACTGACGGTGTACCGAAAACTGAAACCATGGCTTCAGATCATTATTCTGGGCTGGAAAATCGTGGAAATTTCTTTGAGAAAATTCACAAATTTTCCTCGCGAGTTTTCATTTTTTCTTTATTTTTCCGTTAATCGAACTCTACCGGTAACAATTTTCATGAAAAATCGCATGAAAAAGGCATTTTCCGCAAAACACGCAATGTATCACAAACAGTATTATGTAAGCTTTACGGTACAACACAGGCGCATGGAGTGGGAAAGATAACGGTACTGGCCGGTCATTGATCCGCCAGGCCAGTGCGCTCGCACTGTTTTAATTACCTACCCGCATTAATGTTTACCTACCCGCACATTTTAGTTGCTTTACTTGCTTGAATGAAAATAATCTTGTTAGACTGTTTTAATTTATCGGTCAGTTGTTATTGGTGTTAGGTAGTACACTAGTTGTGATCTGTGGTTGCGTTGTTTTTGTGGTTGCATTTATTCATGTCATTCGATGAGCATTGGCGTAACGGTATGTTTTGCGCTGACGCGTGAGTGGAGTGGGGAGCGCGTGGACCGGTCGATGCTTGCTGCGTGCTCCCCTCCCCGCGCGTCTGCACCCGAGAGAATTGGACGCAATACATTGCGCGTCGAGTTTTATAATTTATTTTGGAAAATCTTATCCTTGAGTTTTCCGAGAAAATGAACACTCGTTTTCAGTTTGTGATTATGGTCTGAAACTACAGTTTTCGTTTTCGGTACGCTGTCGGTTACACCCTGTATGTAGTTCACGTATTAATACAATAATTTGGTATCTTGGAACTGATCTGATGATGGCGACGGAAGGTGGCCGTTGGAACTGCTAAACAGCAAAAGATAAAGCCATCGTGTTTGGGCTATTACTAATAACGAGCAATTAACGTTTGTGTAACAAAATACAGTCCACAATAAAAGTGTCTTAATTTATATTTTATTAAATTACATATTTATTTATGATATTTGTATGTAAAAATGATCACGAAATTCATGAATCTAGTTTTCAAGCTCAATAGTGCATGAAGCTGTTAGCGGTGCTGAAGGTACTAAGTATATTCGACTCTCGGCAAAGGTTATACATATTTATGAGCTGAACTCGTATATCTGTTCCTAAGTCGTGAGAGTTTTCTATGTATCTACAATACAAGACAATACCTACAACTGTTTTTATTGCACACCAACAAGAAAAATATTACATGAGAAATCTTAAATTAAACAATGACAAAAGGCGGTCTTATCGCTAAAGAGCGATATCTTCCAGACAACCTTTGCAGAGAAAACGAATTAAACAGAAAATTGTAGTATCTATTTTATTTATATCGCTGTCTATATAAAACATCAGTTCGTGCTTGTATATTTTGCTTAGTACAGGTCTAAATCGATTTGTGTAAAAAAGACCCAACAAAATAAATTATCATATTTTTTTGTGCAAAGTATAATTTAAAAAGTAATCCATACTCGTAAGACTATATCGCTGTCAAAGATAAATGGCTCTTCCAATCAAAGATGGAGTTATTTTTTACGTCACAACCAGTATCGGCGGTCGTGCATGAAGGCAACGGGTTTCAAGGAAATTGTGATTCACCTTTATTATTGCCGCAAAAGGCGACTCTTACAACAAATAAATAATAAATACAACAAAATAAAAATACTAACATATACTATAAATAAATAAAAAAAACATATTCTACTAGGTACTTTTACACATAAATACAACACATAAAAACATAGTTTCGCCGTTAAGTAAAAGTCGCCTCCTGGGCGTAGGCCTCCTCCGTTTACATACTAAAAGTAAAATACTAAAATTACAAGAAAAACAGTATGTTTGTAAAGAAAATATTGATGCATTTCGTAAGATCTAAATAAAGCTTTTTTATTATTTATTATTGGCACTTTTTGACCGAGCGGGTGAAATGTCTCCGTTTCAGCTAGGCCTAAAATTCTTTCATGTCCATGTTTGAATGTCCAGATGCCTTGCAGCTGTTTTCGCCAAGAGGTCGCATTTCTCAACCAAATCTCATACAATTCTGTCAGTCCATTCAATACGTGTATATACTTTGATATTGTCATTTTTATGTAATTTTTTTCCAAATGGCGGAGTTGGCGGCGGCGGGGTTAGACGTAAAAAAAGTATCTGCCATTTAGAACCGCGAGATCAACCGCTCACAGAGATTATTTGTTTAAATAGATAGATGTTTCACATCAGAACGGGGCTTGAGTGTAAATATGGTTTCATTGGTTTAGTAATTTTTCGAATTTTCGGACGTTAGACGACGTAGTTCCTCTGAGGCCATGGACGTAACAACACATCCGAACCCTCGGAAAACCAACGCCTGATAGTGAAATGGTTTTGCTGTGGCAATGTTTGAAAATGGTATTAGTAGTGTAAGTAAATCACAGATGTTTTCATTATATATATCTACTTCACGGCCAGTTTCGGCCACAACTAGAGATGTGCAGTTCTCTGTTCTCGAGAACGTTTTTTCCCCGTACTTTGGAAACGTTCTCAAGAACGACACATCTCTTGCCACGAATAGTGCTGTCAACTCTGATCATGTCGTTAATGAGCTTGCATGTTTTCAAAATCCTTTAGATATTACGTCAAAATTGAATCTAACTTATCAAGCTTTCAATAGGAATGTAACCATTGTATTAAGCGGTTTACACTCACGTGAAATTATCAGGAACGGCCCGACATGTTTCGAACTCGTATGGAGCTCGTCACTCGTGTAGTGACGAGGTTGCCGCGGCGGTGTACGGGCAGCCGTCCCTGATGAAGAGCTCCATACGATTTCGAAACATGTCGGGCCGTTCCTGACAATTTCACGTGAGTGTAAACCGCTTAATATAATAATTAAATATGTCTCACGAAAGTTTTAATAAAATTACGAATGTAACCGTTAGCATTTTTCGTAGTTTTCCAACATCTAAGAATGGAATAAAATAGGCAGACGTATGCCCATGTATGGACTAAGGACACATAAATTGTGATTCCTAGTTACACAAGATTTAATTAAAATTATAGACGCGTTAAGTCGTGTGATATCACTTATCTGTATAATCAGTGTTGGGCATTCAAGAATAAAATCGTAATTTGAATAAGAATTCGTAAGAATAAAATCATGTTGATTTTAATCCCGTCAAGATTATTCAAATAAATTCGTCGGGAATAATTCGTTGCTGAGAAAATTGAATGAAGATAACTTATTCTTAATCAAATAATTTCATTCATGATTTTTTAATTCAAATAATATTCCACGAATACGAATGTAAGGGTTGGGGTACCTGGATTATTAATATGACTTATTAGGTATAGGTAGAGATAGTAGTATTTTGTCTTACCAAGCCCACGCTCGAGGGGTATACTAGTAGCCATTGATTGAAGAGTTCCATCACCCAACTCCTGACTCCATCATCAGACTAACCTGCCCAATTGTAATGTATAGGACTCATAAAAACAAACCAAATGAGCCCATACTCGAGGGCTATACTAGTACCCATTGAAGAGTTCCGCTGTTCAGTTTCTAGCTTCATCATCAGATCATCATCAACATTTGGAAGATACCAAAAAATACCTATTGTCATAAAACCTACTTAATTTCACATAAATCCAAACATTAAAACTTAGTAAAGATCAACTTACAAAATAAAACCGATTGTATAACACACATACTACAAATTAACGTTATTCAATTAACATTTTAATCAAATAAAATGGTATTTAAATTATGCCATTTCTAAAATAATTATTTATTTTTTTATTCTTAATTTAAAATAAAAATTACATGATTTATTCACATTAATTTTATTTGAATTACGAGTACAAGAATTTATTCTTATTCAAATCGATTTGAATAAGAATACAATTTCTGTTTTTATTCTGATTCTTATTCAATTAATTTTTGCCCAACTCTGTGTATAATAAATCGCAAATGGACAGTAATTTGAGAAATGAATTTAAGAAATGATCCCTCAAAATTAATTATTATAAAGGAAGAAGATACTTATTAGACTCAATTATATCTTAAAGATGGGTTCATTTTCTTACAATTAGTAATTAATTATGTGCAAGATGCACATCCTTTTTTTATAGTATTTTATTGTCTATGTTTTTTATCCTTTTTTTGCTGTACTTTTGTTTTATTGACGTATTGTCAGTTTGTAATTATAGTGTTTTCCAAAACCAGTGCATTTTCATTAAGTTCGTAATAAATTACATATATAGCGTATTTATGACGTACTTTATAATCAAGCCAATAAAACCGGTATAAAATCAGTCTATTACTCTTTGTCGGCATTGTAATTAAACCATTAATAGCTAGTAAGTTCAATCGTGTATCATTTATCTTCCTCATACGGAGTTATAAAAGTTGCAGTTAAAATGCAGTGAATCGCTCTGAACGCCCGCAGTGACGCATGTAGCTTAGGGTGCATTTCCACTGGCACGAAGCAGAACGGCATGGAGCGGACCGTATTTGATTAATCACAGTGCTCAAAATGGCACCTGCACCTCAGTATAGGTACAGTCAGCATCAATAGTAACTGACAATTTAGCATGCAATATGACATAAGCCTGCAGTAATTGACAGTTATAATGCTAACCGTACCTACTGTGTGATCGGTCAAAACAAGTCTCTGTTCCATTCCGCTCAGCCTCACGTCAATGGAAACTCACCCATTTTATCATATATAATGCTGTACTGCATTACTTCAACCGTACAATTTTTTCTAACAGTAAAATAAATAAAGGGAGGAAAATATTTGTGATTTGCTGACGAAAACCAAATCATATTTTGTTAAGGCTTTTTAGGTAGTGCACTCAAAATTTCAAAAGTAGTAATACTTATGATATGGAATCGTAACACAATATAATCAATCAGTACCATTGTGCATTGCCAAGTGCTGTGTCCAAACATCACCTAGACTTTTAAAGTCCAAAACACGTGATTCGATGCGCCCGCGCCGCGTTCATGATGTTATTAACATCACATTCGAGAGAGACACGCTAATATCAGGGATCATCAGGGTTTGCAAAATGGTTGTCACTCACTGGTTGTTATAAGTAAATTTCAATCGATTCTGCTCGAATTTTACGATCCCTGGTGATCATTGATTATTGTACTACATAATTGTGACGGTTCTTCTGTCGGTTTCTTGGGCACCTTATTATTATACTTATCGTCTACTTTCTCCTTCCCTTCATAAATGCTCTTGGTCTTCCTTTATCACTCCTTCCGACAATTTTGTATTAATCCATTGCGATTAAATTCGACGTTGAAAAGCGTGACTCGCATCATAACTGCAACGCAAGGTCTTTTAAACCATAATAATCGTACAGCTTACAAAACTTGATATATCTCGTATTGCTATGGAAATTAGGGTGAACATTAAATGTGCGTGGTTTCAGCAGCTACAGCATCCGGATCCTGTGATACGTAAGGACAAACAGGAAGGTTCTTATTGAGCGTGTCCTTGATCTCGTGAACCGTGTAACGCTATGATTCAATAATGATAACGGACGCAATTTACCGATTTTCTGCAAAAAAACTGGTTCATTGAGAAGTGGTGTGTTTTTTATCAATCCTTTCATTGTTATTTATGTTTTGTAAGGGTTTGTTGATGTGAAAACTGTGATTTAAAGGTTTGTTAACTGTAGCTAACTGGTACAAGAATATTCAATATTATGGTTAATATGAAATAAACGATGGCCGCATATTGGCCTAATAGATCTACAAAACTAACAATTAAAATACTTAGACGAAAACTCAACTGAGGAAATATCCTGTAAATAGCATTAAAGGCATATAGAAGTCAAATGAATAATGGAAGAACATGGTTAAGAAAGATACGAAAACTAAGAAATGGATAGCTTTTAGAGCGTTTCAACTGTTATCACAGTTGAAACGCGCATACCTTTTCGATATGCATAACTGTGGTGCATATGCATACACCAGATATTGGAATATCAACTACATTGATCTAAAATATACTGTCCTTGCGGTAAAATCTCAAGTTCTTAATATCTTTCTTCAAAATAATTTATGCGACAGGAAAGTAATAACTGTTGAAACGGGAGGCCCTGTTTCTTTGAAAATTATTTCGTCGAATGTTTCATTTTGCCGAAAAATCATTTCGTATAATTTTTATTCTTCTATAGTCATACATTTTTCATGATTATTGCAAATATCATCCTATTAATTAGTTAAGGTTGGGTTAGGCTTGTTTTATAATAATCTCAAATAGTTAACGGTTGAAATATTCGACGAAAAAGTATTCTAGAAGTCAATATAGACCCTGTTAAAACGCTTTAAGAACTTTCCACATACATATCATGACATAATAGGGAAATTAAGTGTTAGGTTAAACATTGTGACCTGTTGGTCCTTCCACTGGTTTTTCTCTTAATTCCGTTGATTTTTGGACCGCCCGTTAAGATTTAAACAAACCTATAATTTCGTACGATGCAACTGTGGTTTTCCCGAGGCTGTGTGTAAGAGGTCAAAGTATTTTAATTTAAATGATGGACTAATTTGAGTGGGTTTTTTTAATCGAAAGATTTGTCCATCGGTGGAAATAGCACCAGTAGTCTTCAAGATATTCAGCTTTAATTGGAACAAGTGACAAGATCTCAGCCAATATTGAAGCAAAGAATTCCAAATTTTGTAGTATATGTTCAGTTTTAGTAGCATTTTCTATATCTCTCATTGAATCAGAGTCTCACGATGACCAGCTGCTTGTGTCAGGGGTGTTTTTTTATTTAGTTCTTGGGGGCCCTGGGACTAAAAATTAAGAATTTCCTAATAAGAAATACTTGTTCAAACCATTAGTAGCAAAATCAAGTTACGATCATTAATTATTAATACCTTTCTGAAAAGGGTAGGTTCTGTAATAGACTACGACTACAGTACGGCTGATTTTCATTTGAAGTTCATGGTCGACGGCTTCGGTGGTGAAAAGTTTATCATCATTTAAACCAATTGATTCTAGGATTAGAGTGATATGATTCTATTGTAACTTATTTTTATCCAATAAGGTCTTTTGAAAACCCCGATGTTTTTAAGTGGTTCAAATTCTACATCTGTAATTACTAAGATGAAACACCTCAGAGTCCAAAAATCAACGTCTACAGAGATTATGAGCCTCTTGTTTTTGTCCGAAGTCCATAATTACCGAAAGACGCATAAAAATGTTCCAAAGTTCGGGCCGAAGTCCATGGAAAATACACAGCTTTTTGCACAGTGCTGTTAATAGTATAGGTTTAAAGATCGTTTGGTAGTTTTTATACGGTGAATATACTTGTACTTACATTTCATTGTATGTAGCGTATCCACGTGCAAATGGATTAAATAAATAAATAATAAATAAATATCAGACAACCTCACACAAATCAACCTAGTCCCAAATTAAGCTCAAGAAGGCTTGTGTTATGGGTACTAGGCGACGATACACATACTTATATAGATAAATAAATACTTAAATACATAGAACGTCCATGACCCAGGCACAAATATTCGTGTTCATCACAGAAATATTTGCCCTTGCCGGGATTCGAACCCGGGACCGTCGGCTCAGTAGGCAGTTGCTTAACCACTGCGCCAACCGCGTCGTCAAACGCTTTTTCACATGGATCGTATTTTTTTTGGTTCACATGGCAGAAACATCCAAATTCCCGAATAGACACTTAATTATATCGTGTCTCACCTTTATACCTATTGGACTAAAGATGCATTACGGTTTGGCTCTATAAATGTGTAAAACTGTCTGATTTAATCAAAAGCGCGTAGCCGTTTGTAAACATAGAATTAGTCACATGCAAATTATGTAAACACTAACAATAAAAAGTGAGTTGAACTAGGAAATAGACAGGATAACGTGCGGCATTAACAGCATAACAGGCGCGTCAAAGGAATCTTGCGGAGTTTCGCAACACGCAGAGGAATGCAAGACAACATTGTACAACTGGTACTGACACATGACCCCAAGCTTTGTACATAATAATGTGTAGTAGCAGTTGGATTCATTAGTTAGTTATTATATGCTAGCTTAATCTGGCTGGAAAATTGGGATACAATTCGATGCTTCTAATTTTAAAGTACAGCTGCCGGCAAACTTTTTGAGCATAACCTTGACTGCGCAGTAGCCGATTTACGTACAAATGTGCATGCGCAGATCCGCCATTTTTGTTCAAAAAGTTTGCCGGCAACTATAAAGAATATTTAACTAGTGACTCAGTGAGTTTTAGACTTCGCGAATCTGTTTGGAAATGTCTGAAGTTGGAAATTTTTGTTTTTAACCTTCTTATCGCTGCCATTTAAACTTTTTTTTATTACTCGACAAAAAAGTACTATATAATTATTGAATCTGCTCTCAACATTTCTCGAGAATCAGTTGAGAAATGCGACTTGTAAGCGAAAGAAATAGCCGGAAATCTGGAAATCCAAAATCTAAATCAAAACGTTTATTCTGTAAGTTGGCCAGAAGGGCACTTTCACATGTCTGAATCTGAATCTACAGGCATTTTACAAGAGATCTCTGTTGAGAAGAAAGCCGAAAGAAACTCAACAGTAAGTAATTTTTTCGTAAATCCGGAATTCAGACATACAAAATAAATAGGTATAGCTTAAACGGAGGTGCTTCGCTCACTCGGCCAATTAGCACATGGATACTATCGAATGGGCATAGCTGGAAGTATTGATTCTCCAGTTTATCCAAACGTCGGTAAATTATAAACGTAAGGAAATCAAATAGTATTGCTCTCGGCAACAATTTGCAATACGGTTGAGTGACACGGGCTAGACGTATCCGTGATAAGTTGATAACGTCATTGTACTTGCTGATAAGGCGATTGTGCAGTTGTTTTCAGCTTCGGATTCTTCGGAATGTGTACGTTTATGCCATTCATACCTACGATGGAATCAATAGGTACATATTTATCATCTCCATCAAACACTAGTGTAGACTTGCCACTTTTAAGATATTTGCATCCGCAAAACCTCATGGGAAATGAACACGTGACCGACTATGATACTCAATGTTTTAGTAAACTAAAGCATTGAAAATATGTATAAACAAGGTAAGAAATTAATAATAAGAAAGTAATGTTCACAATGTAAAATAAGATTAAACTATAAGGAAACCAAAACAAAATAAAATATAAAACTTCAACCATACAATCTGTCTAGCACTAAAACCGACAGAGAGGAAAATGTTTGTGAATTGTTGGCGAAATCTAAATCATATTTTGTTAAGGTAGTTGGTGGTGCACTCTAAATTGCAAAAGTGAAGTACTTACTTAATACTTATGATATGAAATTGTTGAGGACATCTCTTTAAACATAAGATAATCAGTACCATTGCCAAGTACTGTGTCCAAACATCACCTCGACTTTGCAGACCAAAACAAGTGATTCGATGCGCCCGCGCCGCGTTCAAGCGCCGATTGAATCTGTCAAATCAGTATTTGAATACCGTGACAATACGATGTATCAATTATACATACAGCCGTTAAATATTAATGGCCGTGCATTTTACCACATTGTCGCTAAGCCGTACTTGGACGCAGGACTTGGTCTTCGTGACTTCGGATTTCGAACCTTGTTTAAAATAACGAAAAGTCACATTTTGCAAGCCATAATCTGCATATTTACTCACGAAAAAAGAGGGGTGTTATAAGTTTAACATGTGTACTCCGTGTACCTGTGTGTATATGTGTATCTGTGTATATGTGTGTCTGTCTGTGCTCTGTGGCATCGTAGCTCCCAAACGGATGGACCAATTTGAGTGCGTTTTTTTTAAATCGAAAGACATGTCCGTCGAGATGGTTCTTAGCTATGTTTGGTAAAAATAGGACCAGTAGTTTCCAAGATATTCAGCGTTAATTGGAACATGTGACAAGATTTCAGCCATAGAAGCATATTGAAGCTAAGAATTCCAAATTTTGTAGTTTTGTTCAGTTTTAGTAGCATTTTGTATATCACGCGTCGTGTAGTGATTTTTAAGCCATTTTTCCTTGTCAACGTTATAATGTATTTATTTTATGTCTGAATGCAAATGTAATGACGTCATGGAGAGTGAAAATAGATTGTGATTATGACGTCATTGTGGTCAAAGTCCTTGTGTCGAATTAATGAGTCTTTTTTGCATTCTCGGAATTTCTTGTTTGTAAACATAATGGGTTTTTTTTTAGATTTTTTTATTTATGTTAAATAATACTTGTCTTAGGTATTTGGTAAGCGATCTGGAGTTCCATATTTAATATTGTCACGAGTCAGACCACGTGATTTACTTTGAATAAGATGAGTTGCATAATGATAGGTAATTTATTTGCATAAAGGTATGTATAAAAATGCATTTTCCTGTCTTTGTCTTGGAAAAGTGTAAAAATATGCACTTTACAATACAAGAGTATAAAGCCTGTAAATATGATAAATAAGTTATCGTTTCACATTACTATCGTAGCGCTTATCTTGAGTGCATTCGACAAGGTATTATTGTCTTAATTTAAATTGACTTGAATTGAATACCTAATTTCAGTGCATTATTACTAGTGGGTAATTAGATTTTCATTGACATAATTATTTGATAGATGTGTGGCTCAAATTATTATGTCACGGGCATGGGTATTACCAGTATACTAATGTCGATTTTTGCCTTCGAGCTGTATTAAGTTGACACTGTATTTAGCAAGTTACGATTTAAGGGTCAAGAGTCATCGAAGAAGACATAACTTGGACATGCGATACGTCATACGAAACATGGAATTTGGCCCCTGGATAATTCGCTCTTTTTATACGTCTTTAGTAACGAAAGCAAACGGATTATTGCAAGGCCGCTTCAGTTGTGAGCCGGTATTGGCCAATTGAATTAATTATGGACACATATAAATAAAGATGGAATGATTTAGTAATTTGAAACACGGCTTCGGAAAACGGTCGCGCGAACCGGCCGAGACCGGCCCGGCGGCCAAACCGCATTTTTACGCGCAAAAAAGCCGATGAGTATTCGCTTTGACTACGTACCGAATTTTGCGCGCAGCAAAAACGGTGGCAGCGGCACGGTTCGTCGGATGGTTCTGTATGAATGTAAATGCTTTCAAGCAATCAATAACAATTTAATACTGACAAAATACGCATATCTGTACTTGTTATTTGGAGATTTGTTACTGAGAAACTTACTCCTTTTTCTGAGCTCTGGCGCGTTTGTATTCTTTGTTAAAAACGATTTTTCATTTTATACACGTTTAGTTATATTATAGTTATACTCAAATCTTTGCCGCTTCTAAAAATTACTCTTTCAATTGAGATTATTTTCGCGAATATTATCATGTTCGAATACTTGCGGTAAGGATGCTTCTTGATATATGTTTTATGATACTTATTATTGCTTGTGGAACCCTAACCTCAGTGTAAATATTAACACTAGCTGATAAGATAAGTTATGGTAGTTCCATAGAAACGTCAAACAAATATTCATGACAAGCGCACGAAAACAAACAATACTTAATTATGTTTTAACATAAATTCAACAGGTAATTAATATAAGGACGAACATATTGTTTATCACATTTTATGTTAATTATACGTGTTTGTTTTGTCATTCATTATTTAAATCAAAATGTTTTTATGAACCCTTTGGATATATGAAGTAGTCAGAATAATAAACCCTCAAACTAAACAAAAAGTAAGCATTACAATATACATTCAATCCAGAGTCTCTTAAGAAAACGACGTTACTTCCAACCATTGCGGCCTAATTTTAAATGGTGGTCCGAACGAAACATTATATGAATAAATTATCCTTTTTCATTCTAAGTGAGACATGTGACAAAGGACTAAGCAATTGGGAGGAGATAGGCATAATAATATGACACTTACGATACGATACGAATTATGAACAAAAACACTGTTTATAACGCGTATATTAAATACAGACCTTGTACCATAACCTTAAGTCACAAATTAGATGTCACTCTATCTTTTATTGTGAGTATGCAGTAGTCTTTTATGACAAACGAGTACATTGAAAAGTGTTTGCGCATCTAATTGTTTTGACGGGTATATTAGTTTGGTAAGCGTTTGGAATATTAATGAGTTTACGTAGTGTCAATATTAATGTGTGGAACTAAGGTACTTTATCCTGGCAAAAAACCCATTATGTGGTACATAACAAACAGCGTTCCATCACAGAGCGTTTAAGTCATCTTTTAGAGAGAAATCTCAAGTACTTATTCAGCCTTTATACAGCTTAAATTAGCGTTATAATGGCTGTATAAGCTCTTATAAAAAGACAATAAGCAACATTGATATTACATTTATCGATAACAATGGTGACTGTTTAAGCAAATGTTTTAATTTTTAAATATATTTTTACGTCATCCTACTTCGTGGCCAAGGCAAGACATAAAACTTTAGACAAACCACAGGTACCAGTAAAGCTAGATTCACTAAATCACCTTTCTAGGGATGTAAAGTACTATAAATTGATCCTTATTCAATCCTAGTTTTTTGTCTAAATACGTAAGTATTCAACCGTTTAAAATGTATATCATATTTATAATGGGCCCGTAATATCTCACTGCTGGGCAAAGGCCTCACCCACCTTTCTTCAGTCATTTCAATTTACTTAAGGCTTCAAGAAGAAATCTAAACCATACCGCTATCTCCATAGAAGTTTGCATCGTTGCAGATACTCGAGTTTTTATGCTTCCACTCTGTGGTGGTCTTCGCCTAAAAGTATACAAATCTAATCAATATCACTAACCTTTCAAAGTCAAGACCGCTATAAAAGTGTACTGTATTTAGCACAAAGCGAGGGAAATGAACCTTAATCACGTGAGGCAAGGTGGTTCTGAACAATTTGTATTAAAATTTAAGACATGAATCACACCATATTTGCCATTGACCCTATGGAAATTCAGGCTAACTTAAAAAGTTTTCTAAGTTTATTAAATACATGTTCTCAACTCACTTCAAAGGGTAATTAAAACGTAATCTGTACATGAACGGGTTATTTTTGGCTTTTCAGTTTATTTTGAAGTCGGTTCTTTTTTCATTTAATTCTTTAATAGAATAGAACGGAGCATCGTAAAACAACGTATATTGCTCTTTCGTACTACGACACGTGGATGACCTAACGAGTGGGAAGAGCCCCATCACGAACAATCATCTTTATGACTGAGAATAGACTGTGCCCTAATGTGCTGACATTGAAACCTCCGTCGAGCTATACCAAATTCTATTTTTCTAGTAACATCCTTCCGAGATCTCACCACTTTTTAAGAGGCCTTTGTAAAAATTATATTTTTCATATTATGACAAATATATTGATAATTTCAACCAACTTTTTGAAGTGAATAATACTTTTCCCAGAGTTCTAGGTATTAACATAGCTATTTTATACTTTCATTGCGTGCAGTCGAAAATAAGTTCAAAAACTAATTTTCCGCGTGAATTTTGTCAATTTCGAGTAGTTTTTGAAACCAAAGATATCATTGAAAAATTCAAACTGTAGGTTTCAAATACATACGAATACATCCCAATAGCTCTGTTCTAGGTAGTAACATCAATAATATGTTAACCTTTAACTGGACGACCTATACGTCTCACAGACGTCTTTACTTTTATTTTGAAATTATTTTTTTAACTACGGCACTACGGCGCTGCTCCTCCCGCTACCTTCCCCGTTCCGCGTCTGCTCGCCACAGGCAACGCCGCGAGCCCGGCCAGTGCGTATGTGACCGTAGCGGAGCAATCGGCGACTGAGAGACGTAAGTACGGTGTTAATGTACAAAAAATATGCACGTCTGTTAATCGTCACCTCGGTGTTTTAGTGTACAAACTCATAGTGTCCAATAGACGTGATGTCGGTTTTAAAGGTATATTTTTCTTTGCAGAATGCCTAGAAGAAATCAAAGCATTTCTAGGAAATTAAAAGCAGCTCCAGTACCTCCCAGTAGTAAGGCCTTTAATAGATCAAGAGATATATTGATGTCGATACCGGCAAACCAGTCATGATTATTGACTACAATAAGACCAAAGGAGATGTTGATGAAGTGGACAAGAAATGCTCTACAAGTATCTATTCATGCTCTCGAATGACACGACGTTGGCCTATGGTATTATTTTATAAATTGCTAGATATGAGCCGCGTTATTGTTTAAAATTTAGTATAATAAATGCTCAGATCAAAATAAGTAGGACAGAACCCGCGGTCGGTTCCTTCTCGCACTTGCACGAGTATTAGTCCTACACGTAATTACGGGTTTATAATGACAGACTGCCCCGTGAGTTACGACTAACTATGGAGCGAGTCATTGGTCCCGCCGATATGCCCGAGCCTCCAACTGAAATCGCCATAAATACGGAACAAGGGGTTCGCAAAACCTGTGCTATCAGTCCGAGCCGCCTAAAAAGACGTACGAAGACTAAAAAGTACTCTTGTTGCAAATGCAACAAACCTATGTGCCTTACTTGCTGCCTTCAGATATGCATTGACTGCAAATTGGGCCATTAAATGTGCCATGTCTGACTAGTGTCATTTTTTTTATGTTTCAATTTAGAAGTGATTTTATGTTTTCAATTTGTTAATTAGTTCAAGAAGTAAGAACATTTTATGTTGAATTATTATATTTTCCCTAATTATAAAAAATATGGAGACTAATTAATGTTCCTAAAATTTAGTACTAAGATTTTGTGATCTCTTTAATAAATGCTGTTAATTTTCATAATAAAGCTGGTATTATTTTTATTATCATTCAAATAATTACCCTTAACAAGTGTTTATGCAATAAGCAAACTAAAAAAAAACTAGCATGTTAATTGTATTATTAATAATTAAGTTTAAAATTTACGTCTCTCAGACAGCACATCGGTGTAAGTGCTACGTAAAAACCAGGTCGTCAGTCAAAGGTTAAGAAACATGTTTGATCATAGAGAAAATGTCTAAAACAATCAGCATTTCAAAAGGAATAAGGCCCCTCAAGGGACTACCGGGCTAATTTCACTATTTTCAAAGTGTTTTCAAGTGGTTCTTCTTCGTACAATCCCCGTAAAAGTTAAATTGAATGTAGCTTGGCATTTAGTCTTTATTTCTGTCTAACATAATTTCTAAATACCTTATATAGTAGGAGAAATCTGAACATACGTAAAGTCATTTTTAATGTTATGTCGATAAAGTCTCCCTTGTTACGCGACGATTAAACATGAAATTTTTACTTTTTGAGCAAAAGATATTACTCGAATTTGGTTTTTGGGTTGGAGCTCATTGAGACGAGGTACATCCTTAATTAATAGGTATGCTATATTCCCAGTAACGGTGTTAACACTTTCTTATTGACAGAGATATACTTAACTTACACTATTATTATATACAATATTATCAAGAACCATATAAAAATGCAAATACGCGAACACTACAATTTCCATATATGGAGCCTTTGAAATATGAACTTGCGAATGTCACTTATTGCAGGTGCAGATAATCAACAAAAATCATTTCTGTACTTTCCGAGATATTGTTACATTGATAAACACGCAATTCCTTATCAAATTAAGGCTCGCAGCCAACTTAAAATCGGACACGAAATCTTTAAACCATAATTTGGTTCAAACACGAATCTCATGAGTGTTACAACTGTTACAAGCCTTAAAGAGCTGTTATAGTGCGGCTACTCAGCGTGATTAATGGCTACCTAGCTCGACGCCACGTGTGAAAGGTCAATGTTGCATTGATTATATGATTCGGCTTGAGTCTTACACGCACTACAAACAGCGTAAGGAGCTGTTATAGAGCGGTTATTCAGCATGATTAATGGCTCCCATCAGTTCGACGCCACGTGCTCGAAAGGTCAATGTTAGCATAACATAACCATGATTTCGTTCGTTAGCATGTCGGTGTGGTCGAGTATCGCACGGCTTGAGTATTGCGTTGGCGAATAAAATTAATGGGTGGATTTTTTACACTAACATGAACGAAAGTCCGTTTATATTATAACAATAACTAATTGCTTAAAAACATATTTTTTTTGTTTAATATTTTTTAGAAATATGTGTTGATCCTTGATGAAGTCTAATAAGCTAGTATCGTTGGAGTTCAGAACGATTCAAAGTCAACATATCTGAAATAAGTCATGCCCTGCATTATGGAAAATTTTATCTTTTTTTCTTCTGAATTACTATTTTAAAAACAAATCATGTGCAAATAAAAAAAATACTTGGATGTATTGTAATATCTACGTTACATAGTAATTATTTTTACTACGTTACATCAAATCATTCGCAGTTAGCATATTAGGAAATTATTGTAACATTTCGTTCAAATCTACGGCTATGGAAAATGGAGAGAAGATGGCAGTTGTAAACACTAAACAGACCCCAACAAAGATGCAAGAAAACCCGTTATTCACACTTAATCAACGCATCCTTCGAAGTTTACGACCATCCTCAACGTTTATGTATAAAGTTCACGTAAAACATTAAACCATGCATTATAGACCTTGAGGGAAAAATTCCGCTTTTAACCCTGATGTCGAACTCTGACCCTTGCCAATGCCATATCAAGAATACGTGAATAATTATTGTCATTCTCAAAATCAACGGTTGTCAAGTATTTTCGATCACAAGTCTACTTGAATCAGAAAGCATCGTATATAGCGTTGATAGTGATATTATGTGAGATAACACTATAGATATATATAGATTAAAATAGACTACACTATTTGAGGAAAGATGTGGATGTGAAGTGGATGTTTAGTTTAAAAACGGACATAATTAGTATTTCCAATTTACGCCATCCAATATTCACATCTCTTTCGCATTGAGTTGACACATCTGTCACGCCACTAAATATACCAAATATTACACAATATACTGCTTCTTTGAATACATATTACCTATTTACAAGTTATTTTGGAGAAGGATGATTTTTAAAGTTGTTACTCCTTTTACAAGTCACACTTTATATATATTTACGGTATTTATATGTCAAGTATGCGATGGGATCCATGGTAGTGCAGCTGCCTAAGGAGCTCGCGGTCCTGGATTCAAGTCCCGGCCAGGGTAATTATTTGTGTGATAAGCACGAATTATATGTATTTGCCCGGTATGTTGTTAGTTTATGAATGATTTTTGTTTGTCTACACAGACAGCCTCGAAGTGAAACTCCCTGATAGAGAGACCAACCAGTCCTTGTCTACTTCAAGTGCTAAAAAAACATTCCACTACTCATACTCACCGTTTTATGTAATATTTTTACAGGTCATTGACCACGTAAGATTTCCACGTAAGATCAAATGTCGAATATTAAGAAAACATTCGGCCATATTGCTAAATAACCACTTATTCGTCAAGTATCTTTTATTGGCAAGAGCAATGACATGTACCTACAAGTTCCTACAACGGCTCGTAAAAATAACACTCATATATGAATAACTGACGTCATAACGGCTAAGAGAAACAGTATATTTGACCAAGAGACGCATATGAATAGTGCTTTTGACAAAATGTCACAATATTGTGTGCAAAACAGAGTCATACATTAAACGAATTGACAACTTAAATTAACAACCGTTGCCTTGTCGTAATGCAAAGATAATTAGAGCACAGAAACTTCAATTCAAACACGAAAAGGAAAGGAAGTGGTCAATCATTTCAAAATAATGAGGATGTAGTAGTTAGTTGTTTGACGAAAATTGTTTGAACGGACACTGACCTAAGCAGACAGAGCGGGCCTAAAATTATCGTTTTTATCGCGCTATTAACAAATTATAACTTCACTCATTAATTACTACACTTTAGCTTCGAGTGACGGATGCTTTGTCATTTATCTATCAAGCGGTAAACGCGACCATCATAAACCCCCTAAGATACATGTTACTCTGGCTATTATTGACACATTATGTACGCAACTCTTTACAATGTGTAATAGTACCGGGCAGACTAGCCTTATTAACACTTTCACGGAGAGGACGTCGAGACACGTAAATTAAGACGCTCATGAAACTGCACCATGTCTGTGGACAGAGACTGTTATTCTTCAAAATGGCGTCCGTGAACCAGTAATTTTTTTTAAGCGTCTTAGTGTAACCTTTTTAGCGATCGTTGTATTCCAGACGCTAAGCAATGTACCGAAAATATACTCGTAACAGTGCGTGCGTGCGCGCAGTTATTTTAAAACATTTTATTTTACAGAAAGTTTTTAAAAACACATATACATAAAAATCTTAACTCCTAATCTTATATATTAAAGAAACCATATGAAACGCACGCAAACTGTTTTTGTTCTAGACTTAAGTTTTACTTTTATTTCAAACACAATCCTTGTATTTGTTATTGAATAAATGCTATCTATCTATCTAACATACAAAATCACAGGAAAGCAAAACAGGTGGTGCTGCAAGTGATTACCCCTTAGTATTTTGTAACTAGAGCCTATTATGGATAGTAAATTGATTTGTATGAGGTTGTACAATATCAATTTATTATTATTTGACCACCAGCAGTGATGGTACCATACAATTGCATGATGATATGATGAATAAGGAAAAACTATGTCTAACGGAGTACAGACGGAGGCGTATACATAAGCTAATTTTACTATGTGTACTTGTATTCCTACTTACTGACAATTAAATCATTATCATGATATTGCTTAATGTAGCATTGTTTGCATATACCTATCATTAATTAAGCGTTTCCTGTTCCAGGTTAATTATTCCCGTTAAAACAATGTCTTTTTTTATTGCAGGTAAGATCCGGTTTCCTGAAAGATAAGTAAGATAACGCTGAAGTTTTCAACAATAATAAAACACTTCTACGGTTTGGAATGGAATTGTAAGCTTGAGGCTCCTTATCCGTTCAAAATGCTGATTGTTTTAGACATTTTTCTCTATGATCAAACATGTTATCAATGTTACTACTTAGAACTATCGTCTTGATAACATACCTACGTTACAAATTAGATTTAGTAACTATTTAAGTCCCTAATTTTTTTTTATAGGTAACATATGTGGGGCGTATACAGAGTGGAACATTTGTAAAGACTGAGCTGACAGGATAGTGTCATCTGAGTGATCTACGATTTTAATATTATAATTGTAAAGCTATATTTAAAAGTAAAAAAAAGTCATCACATTAAAATATTTTAATATCAGTGACAACCCTACTAATTCAAAGGTTTTATTTACATTATAAATTGACACCTGTCTTTAACTTAAGCGATGTTCAAAAGATGCTAGGGTTGATATGTGTAGATTTTTACACTAATGTTTAACTAACTGTATCTCAAAAATTGATAGAAATATTTACATAGTTCATTGGTGAAAAATGAAGTACCCAGTCTGAAAAATTCCCTGTTTGCTTAAAAATCCTTCGATCTATTCCACCCTGTATATAAAAATGAGATATAATATAGTCTTAAAGTAAATTAAATCGAACTAAATATATGTATTTTTTTTAGGAGGACCAACAGCTAATACACTAGACATAAAAACTTAAATAGAAGCATAAAGCAAATTTCAGGAACTCACAAATAGTAATTGCATAAGAAACAAATAATATAATTATATTATGTTATAACACTAAACTAAATTAAAAAAAGTTTCATATACTTATATTTAGGATATTTTCTTTGTTATATATTATAGCCTTATGTTCGAAAACGGTTAATTTAAATTGATCAGACAATCATGTTCATCTTTTTCACAATTAGATGAATCGATTCCATTGACTTTTATTATCTAATACCGTGATGCAAAAGTCTCGTAAACCTTGCAAATTGATTTACCTCTCTTCTCTTACAGGGCACTGACTAGCCATTACGAAGCTTACAAATGGCCAATTTGGCAAAAAGGCCAGCGAGGCTAAAAGTCAAGTCATGTCATTCGGTTAAAACTGGCCACGGGCGATGGCTCAATTTACGAGAACTTTGGCCATCGCGTGAGTTTTGGCCGTTAAAGAAAATAATTTTCGGAAAGAGCTAGTGATATAAACCCTTATTAGTTTAAGTTCGGTTCAAGATAAGGTAATTTGTAAGTAGAATACTCGGTTATTTGTTTCAAGAAACGGTTTCTCACGCTGTTGAGTTCTTCATCGCTTCGATGAGAAGTAAAATCTTATAATAATTATAGTGGAGCTCTTCGTCAGGGGCAGCTATCCGTATTGCTACACGACTCGCGGCCCACGGAGCGTAGCAACACGGATAGCTGGAGGTCTCATGATAGCTTTCAAAATATCATGGTAAAATCTTATACTTTTCGCAAAACTTTGTGCGTGTGACATCCGTTATCTCAGTATATTTTATAACCTAAATTCGATGAAAATATACTGATATTATAGATATCACACGTAAGTAATGAGTTTTCGACGTACAACTTACCTTATCTTGAACTGAACTTAAACTAACAAGAGTTTATATCATTAGTAGTATCCCAACATAATTTCATTTTCTTTAACGGCCAAAAACTAAGCGACGCCTCCTCTACCTCATCATAATGCGAAATATTTAACGCGACAGTAAAGGAATAGCACTAGGCAGTGAAAGCCGGTTATTGAAACTTTTTTTTTCAAATAAAACACATTACACTACTCATTACATAGCACGATGCGAATATTTGATTTCAAACTGTTTACAATACAATACAATACAATACGAGTACTCTTTATTAAGTACTGCTTAATTGTAAGAAATCGTTAAGTTTATGTCATGGACCATACAACATTGACATTGGCGTAGCATTGAATACTATCGTAATTTAGTTATTAATTTCACTAAAGTCCGATTGATTTTCCTTTCTTCAATAACCTAGTTATAACGAAAACAAGGAAAATATCCATTGTTAGAATGTAGTTGCGGTTTTGCATAAAATGACTAAAAGTAAATTCCTGTATGGACAACTAACTGCCAAATCACCGTTTTCTTAGTAGCTAAAAAACCCAATTTGAGTTGTCTGGGTCGCAGTAATTCTTTATAATGATTGTTAATGATATTATAATAGAGACAGGTCAGTTTTTATAGCAGCATATGTTATAGGAGGTCTGTTGAATACATAAATATACAATAAAAAGACAATAAAATGAGTCTCAATGTCAAGTTTTCTTGAATCATTGCGACCTCAGTTTCATGGTTGATCGCAACAATAAAGAAATGATAAGGAAATAATGTAGCTTACATAATTTAAGTAACACCCACGAAAAGAGGAAAAAGATGTAATGAACTGTATTTGTCACTAAACGAATTACGAGTGCAATGACATACTGGTGCATACATCAAATTATTTAAAAATATTAGTTCAAGATTTGTAAATAATAAATGGAAATTGGTCCCCTAGCATTTCTTCTTTTTCTTTACGTTTTCTCACATTCGGTGGGACCCCACCTCTCCTAATTTCCACCAAGTTAGTTTGTTCTGTCATTTCAGAGTAGATAATATCCAGTATCCGTCCAGATAGGTTATACTAATTGAACCAGCTATCAACATTTTTGTATAACTTACCATCAGGTGACACAAGGGTCAATAGCTGATCAATTCTGAATAAAAAAAAAGAATGACAGAGAAATGCATAACCCGTATTCCCTGTAAAATTAAATTACGCGTACTGAAGTACAGCCCTTGGCTGGACTTGGGGGTGTGATGAATAATTGAAGGGTCCCGCCCCTCCAAACGGAGGGAAAATGTCAATACGGAAATACCTAAGTTCGTTAACCTTCATATGAATCAGTAAGATGGATTTGCTCTGTTAGAAAGAGTGCAATGTGATACATATGCCTAAGTAGGTACATATCTATATGTAAATTGTACCTGTATGTTCGAATCCTGGTAAAATCAGTGACAGTTCTTATCAGGATTCAAACTCATAACCGCTATCGCTAACTTTGTAGGTAGTGTTATTGTTATTACAACTAAGGGCTAATGGCTTTTTGGTGACAAATGTCGGGTGTTCAAATATCACCAGTATTATGCCTAGCGATGTGTTCTATTAACTTTTAAATAACAACTTTTCAATAACAATATATTAAAGACTACAGCTGTAATTAGCAAAAATATGTATATCGATCATATCACGGCGCTATCGGCCAAAAAATACTGTTAAATATACACGTCATTATAGTCAATACATCGCTCAAATGGCTATACATATGTAATGCCAATCGAATTAGGCCAACCGCGTCGTCAGTGAATGTACTGATGACTTTCTGGCTTGTTTCCCAGTGAGTCTATTTGAGGTCGGGATTTTTCTATACATTCAGTCTAATTTTCCTCATTCCAAACACACCCTAATACGTCATTATATTACGCAGGCAGCAAGTTGTAGTGGTTAACAATACAGTACAAATATCTTTTATTATACACAAATTACGGGAGTAATAATAAAATAACAAGCAACTGGCAGAGGTAGAAGTCAGCTATCGCTACATAACTATGTCTTCCGGACAGCCTGTAGGTAGTGGAGTAAATATAAAATATGATATACCTAAATATAATATAAATATCAGACAAATCGATCTAGTCCCAAATTAAGCTCAAGAAGGCTTGTGTTATGGGTACTAAACGATATAAATACTTATATAGATAAATATATACTTAAATACATAGAACAATCATGCATGACCCAAGCACAAATATTCGAGTTCATCACACTAATATTTGCCCTGCCTGGAGTATTTAAAAACAATCAATGATTTAGCTTGTGCGTTTAGGAGTAAACTATAGATTTATCCAAAGCCTTACTCATCCCTGATTCCTTTTTTTTAGGCTGTTCTTAGGTGTCAAAACTCCATAATAGTTAGACATTACTAACTATCTGGAGAGTAAGCGTTATTCTTGGAATAAAAGTTTAGTTGAATCCAGTTTTAGTACCTTAATTTAACATTTCAAGTAAGTAAAGCTGGCGCATACCTCTCACAGAGGATCGCTCTTGCGATCCAAAGAGGTAACGCCGCCAGCGTAATGGGAACCATGCCGCAGGCAGACTTGCTGGACGGGGTATTCTTTTTATAGAAAATGTATATTTTTAATTTTATTTTTATTTTATTTTCTAATTAGCTTTAAGCCATTGTACATACAATTATCCTTTCTTTTATATTTATCTATAGTTTTTATTATTGTAAATATTGTAAATATATTGTCATGTATGTGTTTATTTTAAAATTAAAAAATAAACTAAGTGAATAGTAAGTAAAGTATGAAGTAATTTATGATAATGCCAAAATAGTCTTACTCCTTACGCAAGACAGACTAGAACCTACCGTCGCAGAAACAATTGTATTGGAACAAAAACTTGTAAATAGAGCAATTACCTACTACAAATTACTAGGTATGTACTAAATCACTCGGCCTCAGGTCTTGGACGCCTGTACAAAGAACTAAAACTCACTTTGTCTGGACAGAAAGCTGTATATCTTACTTATTTATTGTCCGACGGGTGGACTATGTTTATGTTTCACTTAAGATATGTTGGAGGTTGTAGGTTCGAATCCTGTTGAATTCATTTTAAAGGTGAATGCAATCTTCCATACAGATTTATTCGAGACATGAAAATGGGGGGTTGATATGCCAAGGGGTCACACATCTCAATAAATGTCGGTGATCGATCAAGACCCAGAAGCACACTATAGAAGGTTTTCTGTTTGATTTTCGGAAAAGCGACCTGAGAAGGGTTATATTGGTTAATTGGGCGTAAGGTGAGATGCCACCGGCTGACGCATGTGTGTCGCTACGACTGGCTTCGCGCACCAATTTGAACAAAATAAAGAAGTATCCGAGCACCCAGGTAGCAGGTGTGCACTGGTGCGTAGGCTACTAGCGCGGTGGTGCCGTAATCTGGGGTGTTTCGACCCAACAACCGATTTTTACATGTTGTATAACACCCCATAGTTATAGTACAACACGTTAGGTTCCATGGGGGCCATCGAGTTCTTGAGTGGCGACCACGCACCGGACGACGCAGCGTGGCCCCCCACAAGGTGGACTGATGACCTGGTGAAGGTCGCTGGAGTCCGCTGGATGCGGGAGGCGCAGGATCGGTCATGGTGGCGTTCTCTGGGGGAGGCTTATGTCCAGCAGTGGACGTCTTTTGGCTGATGATGATGATGATGATGACGTTAGGTTAGTCGTCCTCGGGATCTCGCTCCATTAGTGACGATTATACCTCGTTTTGCGCCCACATGGTCAGTCTTAAATTTAACTAGCATAAGTAGTCGTCATCACGATCTAGTCATTTGTGATGCCTTAGTCCCAGATTCAGCGAATTCTAATTTAGATCGCTAAGTTGCTTTATTTTATCTGGTCAAAGCTATGATAAATAAAGTAAATGCGGTGAAGGCTGTATCTAAATATATCCTAGCACGACTCATTAACTTCTTAAGTTTATTTTGTAGTTTACGTAGACCGTTGTTCAAATAAGCGGTTAGTGGTAATAAATCTGCTTATATTTATTAAATCAATTTTAATAGGTACTTAAAAGGATCGGTTTAGACGTAATTAGGTGCTTTCATATAAATACATATTATACTTACTACAAACCTCTTGCTCAAAAACACTTACATTAAAGTTAAACCTCTTTGAATAGAGGATGAATTTTTAAAAAATATTATTCCTTACGTCTTATAAATAGCCTACTGTAAAATAATCCAAACACCTACAGCAATTTCGACTTGGCGCTGTTGAGACAGTTATGACTTTTTGGTTCAAGTATAAATATCTTATTTTATAAATATAGAAGACAACATCTTAAACTTCATCAGGCGCTCCTAATAGAAAACGCAAAAAAAAGTTACTCAAATGACAAGATTACACGGTGATCGAAAAATGCTAATACTGAATCTAGCAATCCTCAATCTAAATCCTACTTAGCAACGATAAGAGGAACTAGTTAAAACGCTAATGAATGGCGTCCTAGACACAGTTAGAAATAGGATTTTCCTCTAAACACTGAATACATCAAGGCGAGCTGGCTGGCTTGCGTTTTTCCTTCGGCTTTCTTCTAAGATATTCAATCTATTCAAGTTCCTAGGATGCGACACTGGTTATTAGTTCAATGTATAATTTCAAATGCTAATAATTTATGATTATAATTGTATCGTCCTTTAAAATAAGTTTTTAATTTTTAAGTTTTCAGATCTCATGTAGAGTCAAGCTTCTGACTCTACACACTCTAACTCTACAAGGCCTAACTTCACACACTCTACACCTTAGTCGAAATCACTCGAAATATATGTGGCTTCACTGGCCATTTTTTTCAGTGTGCGCTTCGCTTCGCTCGTCTTGAATCAGATTAGCAGTTCCAATCTCGCTAACTAGAAGAGAAATGCCGTATTAGTTAACAATGATGTCAAATCAAACATCCGTTAACTCCAACGACCCAAAAGTTTAGTCGGGTATCGATCATATTGACATAGGAGAATATTCTTAGTAATCTGAAGTAATGTTAAACCGCAGGATCTTTGTTTTTATTATTGAAGTTATACAATATAAGTATACAATACATAACAACTTAGCATGCACGTATGATTTGTTCAATTAGGTCACTTGTAACAGTTGTAACCCAAATATGTATACAGGGTGGAACCGACGGTGTACCGAAAACTAAAACCACAGCTTTAGATCATTATTCTGAGCTGGGAAACAGTGAGTTCTTTTCTCAGACTTAGGGCCTGCAGAACCGGAAAATTTTACTATGAGAGTATCCAGAAGATTTCAACGGAATATTCGAAAACTTTTCCTTTTTTTTTGTTATTGATATCATCTGCATTTTTGCCTTACGTTTTTAAGTCTGTGTTAGTCTATACTGCTTCTGTATGTTTCTATTGTATGATCAGTTAGCTGGTACTCTCTGTTTCGGAATGACGAACTTTTTTATACGCAATCTTTTTTATACATTTTCAACATTAAATCCCCGGCCTCGTCAGGACGCCACAGCAACGACGCACATTACCATACGCAAACCACAGCCAAACAAATGCTGGAATTGACGTATGAAAATTCACTTGGCGACGCTAAGCTAGAACCTTTTTGCCCGAGCGAGCGAAGCGTCTTCATTTCAGCTTGACCAAAATTTCTTTCGTATGTCCGAATTTTCGAATGTCTATATAGATTCCCGGCTCGTTCTTATGCAGTTAATGCAACATTCCTTAAGTGACTGTCCTTTGTTTAGTGTCTCAAGTACCAGAATCACAGAACCGTCTAGAATGTCAGGACAACAACAAAAATCAACAGCACTTCGATTGCATTGGTTTTACCGCAATCTAGAACTATAACGTCGTATGCGACTTACCTCTTTATCATCATACGACGTTCTATCCAATGACATATTATTTTTATTATCTTCATTCCTCGTTATCTGTGAAGGCATTGGCCTATATGTGAAGAAGTGTTTAATCAACCTGTTTGTGCGTGAGTTTTATATGTACTTTATTAGCAAAGAAAATAAAACAAATGGTTGTATTGTGTAGATACTGACAAGTTAACAAATATTCCGTTGCCTGCATTGCAATGTTAACATTGAGAACAATATATGTACATAAAGGCTAAGTAAAACCTTACGTAGTAAAAATATTGTCATTTCCCTTCTATTACCGTAAAACTACCCAACTATAGTCCAATCATCCAACTATGGTCCAAAACAAAACTCGTTTATTTTTATCAAAATCCATATTCTATATTTTATGTTTTCATTTCAGTTTGTTTAATTATGTTGTTCACTTTATAGTTTAACTATTCGTTATAATTGTCATATATAATATTAAATGGGACCATAGTTGTGTGGACTGGACTATAGTTGGGTGGTAGTTTTACGGTAGTTAATCGTAAAGTATTTTCAATTACGAACTTGTAAGACTTTATTTATATTACCTCGTCAAAAGTTTTAACACGGTTATTAGTATGAAAAATCATTGTGGCTTACTTCGAAGTTCTGGTCATACCCAGCCCTGTCACAGATTTTTACAAGCTTTTATTTACCTTGCAATGGCTAACTATGTAACTATGTTTGTTCGGGTCTTGCAACTCAATTGTGAAGCTGATATTCAACCGAACGAGCTGAAATTTTGCATTCCTACTTTGATGACAATACAAAAATATGGAACCATAAGGCTGGTCTGATGATGGAGCCGGAAGGTGGCCCTAGAAACTCAGTAGCATAGCACTCATATAATATGCATGTTTTACGTGTTTTCGCATAACGTCAACAACCTTTTCAAATTCAAAGATTAAAGCAGGAAAATGTTGTTGATGACTGAATGAGGGACTTTTGGATAAATATGAAAAACAAAGTTTTGAAACACACAAAACTACATTTTTAAGTCGTGTATATTTGAGGGCTTAAAATAATAGGATACAGATATTACAGATAGTATCACGTATCACAGTGCATTTGAAATGCATTTTCTCGGATTAGAATCGATCGGGTGGTGTGCGTAAGCGCACTAAGTGGTTACCGTGAAATGTAGTTCCAGTGATTGCGTAACGGCAAACAGGTCTACTTGTGACATCCTCTCGGTATTGATAAGGAGTTAATCGAGTTAAATGAATTATTCATTTGTCTAACAACCAATAGCATTTTATGATAGACGAATGAATATGGATATTTTTTAAGGGCATTTCATATGTCATAGAATATTTTATGTACTCACATGTGCCGTGTTTCATAGGTATCTTTTATCATTTTATCAGCCGGAACGTCCACTGCCTAGTCAGAGGCCTTCCGCTAGCTTCTCGACAACAAACCATCGATTCACGGTTTATCCACGGTTGACTTTCCACCCCTTTGACTCCAAGAAACTAATTTCGTCGATTACTTTATTTCGCAGTTTTTTTTTTCCTCCGTAGTCAGACATTTTTGATAATTCTTGCAAATATGATCCTATTCAATAGGTAGGTTATTTTAGGTTAGGTTAGGTTTGTTTTATAACAGTCTCAAATAGTTTACGGTTGCAAAGAGTGCTTTCTACGAATTGATTTTTCGGTGAAATGTAACATTTGACGAAAAATGTTTTAGGAGTCAATATAGACCTACGGTTGAGAGCCTTTCCACCCACGCTGCGTCTTTCGGTACGCGGTCGCCACTCGAAGAACTTCTCTGCAGCAACATCCATTCGTTCGGGTCATTTATGTCTAGCAAGTCTGAGCTATGTTGCTAACCTTGATGACCTAAAGATAGTGATGCAAGGGGGAATAGTCCCTTTATGGGAATCATTGGAAAATATTCCCCACATCGAGAATCCCGGAACGACACATCACTAGCCTGGATCAATTAGGATTTTACAGCAATTAAGAAACACTATATGTGAATAAAACATGTTATTCATAATTAAAACTGGAAGCTCTTAACAGATTAATCGACATCTTAATGAAACATGCTATTTCTGTCAGCTTAATTAATATGCTATTGTTTTACGGTAATTTAACGCTAAAAGGTTCTTGTACATGAGAATTAAACTAATGTATGATCCAAATAGTTCGTTATAACAAAGAATTAGCGTATCTACAACGAATCTTCCCATCATTCGTTCTAAATTGCTACTTATTCTTCGGAGGATATCATTAAAGTGTTTTTACGCGATCCTGTCACGCGAGACACTACTGATAATGACATGTTTGCAACAAGTCTTGATACTTGACACGATAATAAGCGTAGGAATAACTTCATGAGTATAGAACCACGTGCTATTTTATATTGAATATGTAATTTTTAATTTAGCAATTGTAGCATCACCAAATCTAAACCTACGCCCCAACTTTTTACGACCTATGTTAATTCAGAAAACTTTTCTGGGAAATACTCAAAAATGGTGTGTCATATTTGTTATGTCAATACTTAGTAAGCACAATTAGACAGTTAAACAGTCAGTGAAGAAGAGACTTAATTTTTTATAAGTTTGCCTAAATGTGAGTCACGAGACAAAGTCAGAGATCACGTTGTTCGACTCGTTTTCTTATGAGTGTATTACTAAACAAATCTTTGACCTTTACCGTAGGTACTAGATGCTGATGCCACATTTATTGTATGCATCAGTACCTAACAATAAATAAATGGTTAGGTATCGGACAACCTCACACAAATCAATCTAGTTCCACAGTAAGCTCTAGTAGGTTTGCGTTGATGATGATAAACATAGTTATATAGATAAATATATACTTAAATACATAGAAAAACATCCTTGAACCAGGACCAAATATTCGAATCCATCGTAGAAATATTTAGTCTTGAAGGGATTCGAACCCAGGACCGCCGGCTCAGTATATAGGCAGTATGTTTTACCATTGTGCCAACCGCGTGGTCAAACAAATGTCATTCTATAAATATTCGATCCTTTTTATTTTATGCCAAAAATTTGCTAATCGCATTGAAACTAATTGATATTTCCCACCTAAGTTTGGTGTCAGTTGTTTATTATTGTACTTATATTATTTATGTTCCTAAAATTTTTATGACCGCATGTCCGCGATATATACTATAGCTGAAATATCACTGAAATGGCTATATATCAATGACAATCGATTGTCATGTTACCTTGTATTTGCTCTATTCATGCACAAGTGAGTCATGTTGTTAGGTACCTAGTAAATTATGAAAGATCACGTTTTTTACAACAGTAAATAATCAACCCGACAGAAGAACGAACGAAGCAAATTAGATTTCAAAGTCACAGTGTAATGAGAATATGACAACAAATATATTAACTTACAAAAAATGTGTCACTACTTCTCAAAATCTCGTATCTCGGCGCTAAATATAAACTAAGATACGATATATGGTACTTATTGTTATGCTTCTCAAAAAACGTATTATTCCACCGTTTCGTGGTCGCCGTTCTCGAATGTTTGAATAAGCACATTTTTCAGCAGTCCGTCAAAATCTTTTGTTGGCCTATGAATTCAGTACCGAAGTCAGCGACCTTCGCGGACGGAATCGTTAATCTTCGTGGAACATAAAGCAAAACGAGAACAAATGTCCTGTGACACTTGAAAGCCTTTACAGAAATAAACCAAGAGTTATTTTTTTGCACTCGTGTTATATTGATGTTTTTTGCATATTGCTCTGCTCTAGAGTGTAAAGTTCAAACGTAAACCTACTTGGCGCACGAGCATATCTTTAATAAATAATTATCTATCGTGAATAGTTGGAATATAATTTAGACAGCAGCACATTAGATAGTAAAAAAAACTGATACAGTCAATTAAAGAGTCCGAAATAGAATTTTAATTCTCAACTTATACCATTAGTATAAGTATTTATTAGTAAACGAAACACAAGTAAAAATTAACAGTACACAACTTAACCTAAATAAAATTAACTAACAAAACCGATGTCCCCCAGATCATGGCCCTGCGGCAGGGTACCCATGATGCCGGCTACATTCCCCCGTTGAATAGCCAAGCTAATCCTTTGGCCGAGGAATGAGCCGGCTCTGTGGTCCGAAGAATAAGTATAAGTTAGTCTAAATTACGTCTTTTTTTTTTTAATTCAAAATAGCCATGCATTTAACCTCGATTGCACCTGATGTTAAGTGACAATACGGCCTAAGATGGAGCATGCTTGGCTAGAAGATGCCTATTCACTCTCGACTTGAAGAGATCCAAGTTATATTTTTCAGGAAACAGGTACGCAGGAAGAGAGTTCCATTCCTTAGCTGTCCTCATAAGGAAAGTAGACGCAAAGCGTTTCGTACGAATCAGTGGTATATCGACAATATTAGGGTGGAATCCAAGTCCGCGCCGAGTACTGTACTGTCTGAACGGAGACGGTGGAATTAATTCATGCAGTCCTAGTGCACACTCACCAAAGCTAAACGTCGCTCATTCACTAGAGCTTAGCCGCGCAGTTAAGCGTTGTGAGGAAAAAATATACCAGATTTCTTAGCCTAGCTTAGCGCTGCTCAGTAGGTACTGGTAGATTTTTTTGTGTAATTAGCATCCTCCATCATATTCCGGTACCATTTTTTTTTCTACGGCGCAGGTGGTCATCCTATGCTATTCAGCTGTCAAACCACACGAGTGCCAGCGTTATAAACAATGGCGTACTGACCTCATGTAGCTATTACTGCTGTCATTGTCGGACGATTTTGGCCGCGCTCGCCAGCCGCGTGCGGGGAATACAAATATTATTGACCTCTTCATTGTTTACACTTCCGATCTGTGGCCATGTTGGGGAGAAGCCTTCTGTTGTTACAATTTATTATAAGGACCTTCCATTTTACTTGACTGTTTGTGGCTCCAGTATTTTAAGAAAAGCATTAATATTCTGTGATGCGATGCTAAGTTCAACAATCTATCTATGTATATCACTAAATAGTATAAAACAAAGTCGCTTTCTGCTGTCTGTCCCTACGTATGCTTAGATCTTTAAAACTCCGCAACGGATTAATAGATAGAGTGATTCAAGAGGAAGGTTTATATGTAAGTATAATACATGCATAATTTATCAGCATTGCACCCGTGCGAAGCCGGGGCGGGTCGCTAGTATACGAATAAAAAGGAAACATTAAAATCAACGAGTAGATGATTAAACTGTTTATAATATTTCATGAAGTTCGAGGAAGTCTGTAAAAAATACCAGGAGCGCAGACCTCACTATTCTGTTTCCCATACAAACTGAGCTTTTTGACAGAACGGCGACCGTCTTGTAAGCTAGTAGGTACGTTATTGGAAATAGTATATATAACACAAAAAAATTACAATAACCCAATAAAAATAAATGGCATTGTACCAAAGACGCTGGCAGCATCACCTCGCTGTATTGCTATGCTAAGACGCTGAGCGAGGAAACTGCCAGCCCTTTGGTCACCAGTGGTATCGACGAGCCGTTTAGCAAGCTCTTTAAAAATAATTCTAGCGTTTGGACCCCACGGGCCCAGGTTCTCGACACCAAATACGGTGAAGTGGTATTGAGAGCCGAGACCCTGGTATTTAAGTTTTTTGCGTTTTTTTTGGAAATAGTGGATTTTCTCTTACACCGAAACTTGAAGCTGCGTATATTAAGTACATGCTGTGCTGCAATGACTGAGTCACTTTTTAGGGTTCCGTACCCAAAGGACAAAAACGGGACCCTATTACTAAGTAAGCCTGTGTCCGTCCGTCTGCTGTCCATATGTGCCCCCATAGGCCCCATACAAAGATCGTATTTTTTTGCTGGATATTGGTACGGAACCCTTCGTCCGCGAGTTCGACTCGCACTTAGCCAGTTTTTTCAGCATTTGTTTGTTTTTCAATTATAATTGTCTAAAATGATTAAAGACACACGATCACACACGTTATCCGTATCAGCATTAAAACGTGCCCAGTTTAAATAACTTCATTGCCTTGGCTGCCTTAATTTCCACGAAACATTAAGGAAATTTCACATAAGTTGTCAAGCATTGCGTAAGCATTATGTTGGTAAACCATCACAAAAACGTGTTTGTGTCTAAAGACTCAAGTTCAAGGAAATATAAAATAAACGTATTTTTCGCAATGTTAATGTCGGAAGTAATGCAAGCAGTTTAGTTTTAGAGTTGTTCGAAAAAAATTACATGTTTTTTTCATGTTATGTACAAGTTTATTAGTTTTATATTTAGACGCACGTTGTTAGTGGGCGTTTAATAAGATAAACTTAGATCCTGAGAGAGCCAGATATGGTGTAGGGAATGCAATACCCGGTAATTTTTGTTACCCGGGTATTACCCGACCTTGAACTTCAAAACCCGGGTACCCGGGTAATACCCGGACTTAAACATAAAATATGAAATATTGAGTTTCATGGTTTTTATGGGTATTTAAGAATGAAAAGCATGTTTGATTACGATTCCAGACTTTGAATCTTATGGCTCAACTTAGGAAAGAGGTGCAAACATTTTTTCAAACATGTGTTACGATTGTCGAGTACTCAAATAAACTAACAGATGACGCTGAAATTTATACTTTTTGACATGAATAAGCCACTGAGGAAGGATTTTGCAGGATATCAACAAATGTATAATTGACTAATCGCTGCTACGTTGCTGCCTGGTGGAAAAACGGCTCACACAACTTTCAAGAGCCCAATAGATTAGGACAACACCTGTCTGCGGTGTATCAGGGAAATGTGAGAAAACCAGAGTTCTACAGAAAAGAAGCTGCGCCTGGCTGAAAATATGCGAGTCCAACAAGGAGGAGGCTCACATGTCCAAGAATTCACCCGGGTACTGCTTCAGGTTGGAAAAAGACTTCTGGAGAATCTGGAGGAAATCAACAGCCTGGTTAGATTACCAGACACGTAATGCAGGATATTTCCGTCCGTTGAAGACCTCATTCGGAGCGAATACGGAGACCTGAGCCAGGTGACGGGACGTGAGATTTCTTGGGTTTGTGAGAGCAGATGCAGTGAAACCACATCACCGAATCCTCGTCAGATTCTGACGGGGCGCCGGGCGGATCTGGACTACAGTCCCCTATTGTATCCATCTGTTAACTTTACTTAAACTACTGCTTCCAGGGGATAGGGAGAGAAATTAGGGGTGAATTAGCCGGTTACTTACACAGACCAATTTCAACGCGGACGGAGCCGCGGGCAAAGCTAACTAAGTTACAACGCAGTAAGTTAGGGTTACAGGGTTACTGCCATAATATTTAACATTTTGTTGGAAGTTGTTTATGATTTCACTAATTTTTCTTAACATTTCTTTATTTCGGGTAAAACCCGGTTTATGAGTTGAAAACCCGGGTTTTTACCCGACTCCAAATGTAGTCGGGTACCCGGGTTTTTGGGTACCCGGGTTGCATTCCCTAATATGGTGCAATGTAAACGTCGAAAGTTGAGCTTTCCAATCCTCCGACTATAAAAAGATTCGTAGATCGGAGCATGCTACGGACAGTTTCACAGGCATAAAACTATGTACATACTTTGTAGATATTACGTGGAAAGCTTGTGTGGAGATGATATTACCATACTTGTGGGTTTTGAATGGTATTTAATATTAATAAAGATATAAATATGACACAGTTATGGGCTGTGGTCAGCCGCGGCCAACACTATCGCTGTGGTTACATTTCAATAGAACAACATAGAAAGAAATAAGATTTAACCGTATCAGTTGCAAATTAACATTGTGTTTAAATATTAGCGGTTACGCTGTATTTACCTAAGTGCACGTTCTTTGTAAATATGTACTCAAGTGAGTGCAAATTACTGGCACAGTCAGCAAAGACACTTTTGTCCTTCACGGAATACCAAAAATAGTAATTTAGGTTGTATTTATACCAAAAACAAGTTCTAGCTCGTTCTATTAACTCTCATCCTGATGCCATCGCCAATGAGGCTTGCCGCATTAAGTAATTAATTTGGGAACTCGTTCCATGACAAAAATGTTTCAAATATAAATACCATGCTGATACCTATATAATATCTATCTACCAGCTATTGATCGACAAGATCCAATAACAACAAGTCTCAGACGCTGAACATCGTAATACTTTTTGTCCGTAGCGTAATATCAATTTTATTTGAACTTTTTGCCGGTCTCCAAAAAATCTGCATCGATCAATACAATAGATGATATTGAGTACGAATAGAACCCGCCTCGTGTTCCTTTGATAGGCTATGCGGAAGTTTCCAACGGATTTTAACCATAGCTCGTAGTAGCTGTAGATACACTATGATGGTGTTTTGTGGGATTATCCAGCCAGAAGAAAGCCTGCAGTCCATCGCGAAGCCGCGTTCATTCAGCCCTTCTCAATTGAAGCCATCGGTAACTGTCCCAGTGGCGCTCCCTTCTCGCTTTCTTCTTCGAAACACTTCGAATCTTCGGATTCTCCTACAAAACATAAAGCCATATTTAAACTTGTTAGCTTTGCTTGCATTTTCATTGGTGAATTCAGTAGAGGGCTAAGAAGCTCAAGCCTTCCCAACTCCCAAGAGGTAGGGGTAGGGAGGTTCTGAGGGTGCCCAGCAGCGCGAATCCTTCTCTCTATCTTATATTTCAATTAAAACCTTTCAAATTTCTAGTATGCCAATTTTTACGTAAACTTTCATATTTAAAGTACTATTTATAGGTGTGATTGGGATATGCCCGTCTAGCACAACTATGCTTCGCGACTCTAGTCGCGCGACATAGCACTACCCGTCACTCTCTCACATAACTGCACATCAGAAAGAGACGGGTAATTATCTCGCGCGAGAAATAGTCTCGTATGACAGTTATGCTAGAGGTGCTGGTCCAATTACTTGTCCCTCATGAGACAATTACTTTATGCAGAAACCAAGGGTAGAAGATGATTTGTCTCTTTAGTTTCAAGTATAATTTCAACAGAGAACAGTTTTGGTTCAGTTTGACTTGGGAGTCACACTTAGCCAAATACCTATATCCTCGGTTGAAATGGTTTTTATAAAGACTTTAAGGTAAAAACCAACAATAAGATAAACAAATTAGGCCAAAAGATTTAACCAGGAACTCAGTTATGTCAACGTGGAATAACCCACACTACAGATAATAAAAACAAACTAAGTACTACGCAAATATATTAAGTAAATATATCTTCGACT
Source organism: Apotomis capreana (assembly GCA_947623375.1). Classification (NCBI taxonomy): domain Eukaryota; kingdom Metazoa; phylum Arthropoda; class Insecta; order Lepidoptera; family Tortricidae; genus Apotomis; species Apotomis capreana. Next base: position 8,290,884 of record OX392505.1, on the reverse strand, counting down.
AAACACGCTTAATGTTGTTTGCAGTGCGAATATCACGTATGTGTTTTAATTAAATGGCCGTAGACAATGTTAAGCTTTTACGTCGCCATGTTTAGGTACTGACTCAAGTTTGATTAACAATACCTTGTGAATTTGTGAACACGCTTGAGGCAAGTCTACTATACTATGTGATCTAATCCTCAAATCCGTGCGTGTGCTGGCTACGAAGCTACGCAAAACAAAAGCGCAAGGCAGCGCTGGTACGAGTACACTTTGTGCGACTTTTGACATGCGATATAGCATCACCCGTCTTTCTCGCAACATATTAAAAGGAAAGAAACAGACAATATTTCGTCAGAGAGTCGCGTGTCACTGTTGTGCTGGGGAGCAAGATAAGTCGGAGCTGGAAGGGCCCGGGTGGCCCAAGCGGGTTCCCGAGACTGGATAATGAAAAGCTGTGCTTATGGCTAGGACCTACTCAAGCAGCCGGATTCGGCTAGGCCGGTGTTCCGCAAAGTGTGTTCCGCGGCCAGATATTCCGCGGCTGTTAGTTGGTGTGCCACGGAAAAATAAGTCTCAAAGTAAAAAAAAAGGGTTGGAAGAAAAGTACCTAACTACATAACTGGCTGCTAATCACCTTTTTCATTGATGGCTTACCTCCAAATTGTTAGTTTGCGGAGCACTGCCCTTGGTGGCTAGCACAGCTCTAGCCTGAGTTAGGCTAGGGCCCAGCTAACGGGTCCAGCCACGCAATGCTAGTCTGATGAAGTGATGAGTAGGTATATGACCAGTCCGACAATAATAGCTCCTCGCTAAGGTATCACCTCTTTTAGATAGTGACTTGACTATTGCTATGAGGGAAAAATATATGTATGGAACTGAAGAGATGGACATTTCTATCATTTACTCTATATCAGTTACGCGTTGCATGTCACCTACTTCTCTTATTTATTTTCATCCTCATGGATCAAAAATCACATGTGAAACATTAAATATTTTTCCACCAAAACATCAAGGAACATAACAGCACTCCATCGATATTACGTGATAGTTTGTTTACATTGTTATTGTTACATAGTAAACGCTAAAATATGATCGCTGTGCCGAGGACAGGCGACGGCCCGTGACGCGTCGCGGTCGGCGGCTCTGTCGCGGTGTTTGATCGCCGATTACTGATAAATGGATCAAACTTGACAGAATAAGCGATTTCAAAGAGGATATTTTCATATTTGATAGCTGGTCGGACCAGATACGCTCTACCCTCAACATCTCAATTTACGATGCCATCCACGCAGCTACGCAGCCCAGGATACAGTGAGCTGGCGCACGATAGTCCACGAAAAAGTTATTCAGACCAAAATAGACCACGACCCTTAGCGCTCTGGATATCGACTAAAGGAAGGAGTAGGGTAGCTTGAACCACCCAATAATCTCTTTCTTGTTAGAACTAAATTTTGGAACTTCGGAACGTTACTATTTAAAGCGAACGCTCGTCAAACTTGAAGAATGACCAGGTTTTCCCTGTTCTTCAGGAAGGGAAAGGGGAGCTGCCTACCACCGAGCCTTATGCTTGTTTGCCAGCACATCATTATTCCTTAAAGTTACGGCCATAGTTTTCAGAGTAACCCAGTAGAAAACATACCTGTAGAAAACTGATGGTAGATTAAAACTTCACTAACGATGTACAACCTCGATAACTAAAAGTGATTGAACGGGAAAATGTCGAGGAAAACAAACGCACTCATTTGCTAACGCTTACTAATGGCTGCGGAAGAGCATTGGCCGATGTCAGCATGTTTTCAGGGACAGGGTTTGAATGTCAAACGTAATACGAGACCTACCACAGTATTAAAATAAGTTTCTGACAAAATTTTCATTTTTTTGATAAGCTTTTATAGTCGACTGTACTTTTCTTTGAAAATCCATCAATTGTTCACTGACACGATTCTAAAGAGCCCAAACTCGGTGAGATTGCTTTAATCTATTACAGAGTTTCTAGGGCCACCTTCCGCCTCCAACATCAGACCAGCCCAATCCCTGTACAAAATGGTTAAAATCCGTCCAGCCGTTTTGGCGTGATGAGAGGATAAAGAAAGTCTTACCAACAAATGGCGCTGAACAGCTGGGGGCGCAGGCCCATACAAATCCTGCATCGCGCTGTTAAGATTTATCCTGGAATTATGAGTATTGTTATGATTATGACCCATTATTTTCGATACAAGTTAAGAATTTTATAATAGCATAAGTTACTACTTCTTAGTTAGTATGAAGATAAATAATAATAATTATGGTCTAGATTAAATAGGTTATAGGAGCGTAGCTCACATCGTAAGAAAGATGCCACGAGCGTTTTTTGACCTACTTATACAACGTTGCATACAACACTTTTTCTACGACTCGACATTTCATAAATAAAATGCAAATAAACAACAAAGAAAATAATTACATGTTCTCCCGCTCGGAATCTACAAAATTAAAAAAGCAAATAGTCTGAAAAACTTTTTTTTATTGACGTCCATCTGTCAAAAAAATATGAACTTAAACATAAAGGTATACGTTCACTATACTAAACATCCATGCACTGAAGAAAAAACTTTTTTTTAAGTTGGCAGCAATGCCTTAGTACAAGAAGATTTTTTTTCAATTGCAAATTGTGTGAATGCAGCTGTTTATCTTGTAATCTGTGGTACTAAGTGATGCTTTTTTGGCGACATTATAACATCGTTTAGCACTGTTTTTTTGGGCAGTAGAGTATAGACTTACTGACTTCCATAATTTATGTCTTTATATTAGAGTTAGTAACTACCTATATAAATGACAGAAAAAGTACTGGAGTAGAAAAAGGTACTTGCACGTGAACGAGTTCGTTAGAAGTTGGAATCGAAATAGATTCAAAAGGCGAGGTGCCACTATTAAAAAAATGTGAGGCATCTAATTTTTCCCCCTCTTTTTGTAGGTATTTAAATAAATAAATAATAAATAAATAAATAAGGTATTTGGATTAGTTAATATAGTAAAGATGGTAAATGATGTGCTTATTAGTATTATTTTTGTCAGATAATTATCTAATTACATTCTCCATTGTAAATAAATGAATCTTCTTTTGTTGCAGCAATGTCGGCCGATGGGTCGACGACGGACATCAACGGGTTGCTCAACGACACAGGTAAACAATTATAAAATTATTCATTTAAATTTACATTTAAACTCTTTACTCATTACACTTACTTTACACTAATTATTTATAATACACGTCATTTACTCTATTTACTAATAAATATTATGATGCTGTAGTTCCCAGCATTTCATGTGAGTTTGCTGCCATCTAGTGGCGTATCACGTAACTTATAAGCACTGAGCACTGGTGAGTCAGTATGGTAAACCTACTAACCTTACCAGCCTCATTTAATAGTACCGCATAATGCTAGATGGCGCTTTGCACAGTCAAGCTCGCTAGCGTAAAGTTTGTTATTATCTCGTTAGATGGCGCTAAGCATAAATACGCCAAGTAACTCTGAAAGTACTTTATAGATGGCGCTAGTTGTATGAAAGCTTGCGAGACGCGATACATAGCCTGCCTCACGTTTATTACAGTTTCGTATAGATGTCGCTACTATTTACTCAATTCTGTAATTTGAAAGTGAATCATGCAGATTGCAGGTTTACCGGAAACCGGAAGTCTTCAATTCATGATAAAGAAAGTAGGTATATAATAGGTGCATGCACTTTAATAAAAACATATTCAAGTTGTTTATAACTTGTTACGAGATATTGTTAGCTTTGCAACATTTTTATTTTATAAATATACTTAGCATAGCAGCTTACAAATTTTAAAGTTTACAACCGTTCAAATATTTCACAATCTTGCTCTTTATTAATATTATAGGATTTGCGGTCAGAATTGAACCGATATGGCATTGAACCTTGTAAGTTTCGTAAATACTTTAGTTATTTTACCCTATTTCAAATTATGTAAAAGGTTGACAAGTACCTAGGTACATAACTTTGACTTATTTTTTTGACAAATTGTCTACCGTTCGTTCGCAGTCGAATTTTTGTTTAATTTGCATACATTGTTGTTTTAAATTGTATCTGCTGCTGCCAAATAAACTAAAATGTTTACTACTTACCTAGTCACTTTGTTGCTGTCGGGCAAAGGTCTGGTGCTATTGACTGCAAGGTTTTAATTGTTATCGAAATAGACCCATGCGTCTGCCATTGCTCTCCTCCCTTCTTACCTTTCTTCCCCTTTCTCGTAGAAATATGAACAATCTATGGAAATCACGGCTTCTCACATCACGCGACGAAGCCTTATGACCTATTGAGTAACTATTGAATAACAGGATTAATTCAAGCTGCCTCAACAGTCTACTTTGATGCAATGCTATTATGGTAGTGAAATTTTTGAGGTGCCATGAACTTTCATATTTTGCTATTGAATATTCATCAAGCTCCAGTACTTAATTGTTTATATTGTAATAACAGCTATACCCCTTCGTAAATAACTGGAAAATATACTAATGTAGACACTAGGAACTGATGCAAGGAATCATGGGATTTGACCTTATTGGCCTAGCATTCGAAGTGTGCTCCTTCCGCATGAATCAATGACTGCCCTTGACCAGATAAAATAAGAGATATAGACAATTCTACAGAAATATACACTGTAACGTAACTATTGGGACAAATAAACAGGGATTTTCACAAATGACTATGGGATCAGTTGAAACACTTTTTACCATGTACTGACACGTATATTTGTATAACATATAACATATGTATGTACAATTAAGTATGTATTCCTTAGCCTTCAAGACAGAAGCGAAGAATATCAGTGGTGACAACTCAGGGGGAAGTAAACGTGGGTGAGAATGAAATAGGAAAATGGAAATCAAAGTTTCACTTCGTCACAGAGTAAAATTATATCGTAGGTACTCTACCTAAGATTTCTGCATACGTAGATAGTAAATCTTGGGAATTACCCATTGGTCAGTTTACTATCCATTCAACAATCATCAGAATAGGTATCACACCTACTTATACACCGTGACCATAACTCATGATCTCTGTAGGTATCACTCGACTGAAATAAGTTTGCACCTCGATTGTATCTGATGGCGTAGGCACCAGATGCAAACTAAGATGAACCGTATATCTCGCATGATGTCATGGCATGGCATATCCAATGCACGTTGTGACGCGATCGTTACGGTACGTTTTTATTCATACGAATATCCGGTTTTTTCACTCGCCGCCATTTGTTTTGACGGCTGACGTCTGTTCGGAAAAACTAAGTTGAGGTATTAAATAACGCTTAGCTATTACGTAGATTAACCAATACAAAAACAGAAGTAATAACAGATACAAAAAAGACAAACGATAAACAAATGATAGATAAAAACGTACCGCAAGACGAGCGGCGAGGGAGACACAAAATCGAAAGGATAGTTGGTCGAGTTAGGCTTAGCCCAGGGGGGATTGGGGAGGCAAGGAGCACAGAGGTCATGACCCCCCGGATCCACCCTTGTAAGGCACATGTAGGGTAGGTGACACCCAAGACTAGACTTTCTAGGAGACGGGTGTTTACACTTATACCTACAAAGAATCCTAGATGATAATGTTATTAAAACTATCGTGAGACATCTTTACTAATTATAAAAAACGGTATAAACGGTAGTGGGTCGCGAGTCGCGTAGCAGCACGGATAGCTACCCCTGATGAAGAGCTCCAAATGAGTTCGAAACATGACGGGCCGTTCCTGACAATTTTTACGTGAGTTTATACCGTTTTTATAATTATTAATCCTAGATGATTTCCTAAAATTGTCGGTTCACCTTGTTAGATGTCATATATGTTTATGTTATTTTGTGAACTGTAAATAAGGTACAAAGCGTACAATGCAATATTAGCGTATTACTAAACCTAAAGCCTATGTATCGTAAAGTAATACCCCTGATAGTCAACCTAAAACCTTAATTTCAAAACCAAAACAACTTTATTCTCGTACACTGCACCAGTGGATATCACTTGGTCTTTATAAGAACGTAAGTGGTAAGAGTTTTTAGTAATATAAGCTCATTTAATTAATACGAGTGATTATCAGTTAATTGAGGGAAGTGACGGTTACACTGACATCATCATTATCTTTCGAAATAAATAACAAGCCAAGCTCTATGGTCGTACTTGATAAATGGTTTTACGATCTCGTATTATTAACATAACTTCGTAGGTCTTGTTTAAATTAGTTGTATGGTCTCGAAATCAAAATTCATTAGTTCTTATACTTGAATCCCACTTTGTCGTACTCTCTGGAACGTACCAGCTTAAAGAGATTCGTAACAGGGTTTTTTAAGTGAGAGAAACAAAGCCTAGATTTCAATTCTATTTCAACATAAGAGGGAAACTAAACTATACCGCAGACATGACTCCTCTGTTTATTGAATAGGAAATGAAGTATGTCGTTGATATGGTTTTACGTCTGTGTAGCTGGGTAAAAATAATCCTTTATCCAGCCGTCGATAGCTGGCTACCATACCAAAACGAATAGCTTCGTATTTATACAAATACGGTATTTGATGACAGCTCAAATCAGCTACTCTTTATGAAATGTCAAAAACGATTTGTTAGTAAGGTGTACTCGGCTAATTCCGAATGGCGGGTAATTCCGAAAATTACCGATATCTAATAAACGGGGTAACATTTTTTGCGCTACCAAAACTTCTTACTGTAGAAGTGTAGGTATATGAGGAAGTGTTGCTAGCGCAAAAAATGTTACCCCGTTTATTAGATATCAGTAATTTTCGGAATTACCCGCCATTCGGAATTAGCCGAGTACACCTTATGAAGCTTTTATAAAGATACTGACTTGTGACGTCATAAAAATCAGTGGTCAAAACGCGTCTTATTCTTAGTATTTGTTCAATTAGTAAAATGTCCGAAAGTTAGTGGTAGTTTATTTGGTTCCGTGTATTTACGAATGTATGTTTAGTGGTTTCAATGACAATTAATTTTCACTACTGTCAAATACTGTACATGAAAAGAATGGTCGCAATTATTCATATTTTTGTGGGTGGATACAAAATGAATTATCTTTCCATGGATTATTATTGTTGTTGCGTGTTTCAGAGAACTGACATTCTAAACCAGTATACCGGAAACGCAAATTGACAGATAACACGATAATGTCGATGGCTCTGATATATTATACTAGACACTCGCACTCGCCATAGTAAAGAAAGCACCTCGATAAAAACATCCGTCATAAGATCTACCGTGAAACAACTCTGGCCGAAATTCATATGTACTGCCCATTACCGGACAAAGGCCTCTCCTAGAGATTACCATTCACCACATATGTAGATCGGTACACGCTGCCGAGGTGTATCGGTTTCCTGCGATCTTGACAAGATCGTCGGTCCTACAATGAGACTCGCTGCATTCGGTACGTGATCGCGAATCAAGAACTTTTCAGCCTCAATTATCGTAGCCTTAGAAACACGGATCCAATACTGATCCTGTTGGTTCTAACAATACTACATTTTAAAACAAATTGTTTTACCACTTCACTCCACGTGGAGCAACCGGTATTGTTCTAGAACTGCGTCAGTGGCCAAGTTGTTGCAATAATAAATTACAGAGAAGCAAAACATTGGTTTAGATGTGTATGCTACATTATCAAGTTACCAAAACATAAGCATTGTTAAAATGGATAATGTTCTATTTACCTAAGACTAGATTAGTAGCTGCATGTTATAGTTAAGTACCATAGTCAAGACCTGCCAAGCAACAAAGCTACCAAACAAGCTACCAAGACCTACCGACGCGCTAAATGTCCCACGCAACACTACGGTTGCGTCGCATGTCACACAAACAACCAATAAAATACAGTTATCTGTCGGTTATCTGAAGATCAATAGAGAGAACCGTCAGCTCACCTCGCACAGGCGATGTTGCAGAATTCCATAACAAAATTCACATCATAATTAAAATATGATTTTATTTATTTATTTACAGTTGATTTCACAAAACAGAAGTAGGTACAATTGGCGGAATTAGTACCAAATGGCAAATGTTTTTTCTACTTGGCGAGGGTTGCTCTTGATACTTACTTAAAAAATAAAAAGGAACCCAGGTTCAAACCTCGGTGCCGTTAACAGTCTTATAAATTCTGCTTAAATAATAAATGTAAAAGGTTGGTAAGAAATATGTATATATCTGGCTATACATCGTGAAATTAAGGGTTAAAAGTTTAAAGCTACAATGCCACTCATTCATGCTTTAGCATGCAAGAGGTGAAACAACCGGTTGAAAAATTCAACGGTTCCCGCATCGCTTCAGTGGTCCAGGTAGGGGTAGAACGCCCGTTGGCCGGGGAAGCCGTTGGAATCGCGGGTTCGAACCCCACCTGGGGAAAAAAAAAAAATTTACCCTTCAATGTAAACATTTTGTTTACGCTGGCAGTCGTTACTGCTTAAATAAAAATTAATGCAATCATACATTTTATAAGACAAAGTCAGATTCAGCATGTAAAGTTATTGTGTGTATTACAGCATATTTATTTCCTCATTGTTTTTTCCGCATTGGAGATTTTATTGTAGTGAAGGAATTCAATAAAAAATGCCCAAGGGGAAAAATGCCGTAGTTAGATTCCGCTGTAGTGTTTCGTCATTAGCGATAGAATCATGTGAGTTATGTTATGTCACTCGAATGGAAATATTTACTCTACTTAGCTCTTTATTTACTGCCATTTGATTCATAAGTAAATGTGCTCAATCACGTGCTGAACAAATATTCACGTCACCCTAGGCCGTAAGTGTGGGATTTTCTGTCCGCTATGCAGAGAGAAAATCTCACTTCCTGGTCAAGGCAAGACGTAAAACTTTGGACAAACCACGGGCGGTAATTCATAAAGCCCCAGATCGCATACTTATGGCCACGACATATGGACATCTGCGATCTGGGACATTCACACGAGTTCACCACCTATACCGGTACCTACAGTATACATTACAGCCCATAATTCCATGTCAAAGATTCGCACGAATCAAATCGCCAATTACTAAGCCTTCGTTGTTTCCACCGTGTGAAGTTTCAAAAACCAATAAATAAATATTAAGCATACAATGTTACACGAATCGACCTAGTCCCAAACTAAGCAATGCTTGTACTATGGGCGAAGACGATACATACCTAATAATACATATATATATATATATATAGATAACATCCATGACCCTGGAACAATTATTTAAGTGCAAGCATTTGTCTTTGCCGGGATTCGAACCCGGGACCGTCGGCTCAGCAGGCAGCTACACTACAAACTGCGCCAGGCGCGTCGTCAAAAATACACATTTAGGAAATAAAATAACATTACCTGGACGTTCTTCTCACGCAGCTGGATAAAAATAGTAGGTACCTACCCTTATTTTCGTATCTATGATTTAGATTTACTTAAGAGGCCTTATTCCTTTTCATTTTTTTTTTTCATATTATGACAAATATATTGATAATTTCAACCAACTTTTTGAAGTGAATAATACTTTTCCCCGAGTTCTAGGTAGTTAGCTATTTCATGAGGTTGTCCGATATTTATTATTATTTATTATTTATTGCGTGCAGTCGAAAATAAGTTAAAAAAAAAAAAAAATCCGCGTGAATTTTGTCAATTTCGAGTAGTTTTTGAAACAAAAATTATCAATGAAAATTCAAACTGTAGGTTTCAAATATATACCAATAAATCCCAATAGCCCTGTTCTAGGTAGTAACATCAAGAATATGTTAAGAAACATGTTTGATCATAGAGAAAAATTTATAAAGCAATCAGCATTTTAAAAGGAATAAGGCCTAGCAATTCAGGGATAACTTACCCGGTAGTAAAACCAGTATAACTATGGATTTCCTAACAATTTCAAATCGTTGGAACATGGTTACTTACGAAACTAGTTCCTGCTTTGCTTGATATTGGACAATAATGTTTAGGTGTTGCCATTTAGTTTATTGGTCTATTTGGACAAGTTACGTCTCTAAATGGCCAGTAGTTGAATGACTCCAATATTCCTTATTGGAGAATTGGACTTGTGAAATGGTGAGTAATATTTCAATCAATAAAATTGAATTACTAGTAAATGGTACGCAACGGCATCGTTCATTAACTAAATGTCCTATTTACGATACTTGCTCGACCAATATAAATAACAGTGCGAGTAATAAAATAAAGCATGCATGCAGATCTGCCTTGCTACGTTAGAAAGTCGTATCTTACTATGATATTCATGTAAAGATACGACCTTTTACCGTAGCACAGCAGAGATGTGGAACAACAGGCCGTCTAGCCACAACTATGTTTTGTGACTCTTGTCGCGCGACATAGCGCTACCCGTCACTCTTATACATTACTGCACAGAAAGAGACAGGTAATTATCTCGCGCGAGAAATAGTCGCGTGTGACGGTTGTGCTAAAGGTGCAGGAGAAAATTTTGTTGTTCCACGTTAATTAAATGTATACATATTGAACATACTACTCTTCAGGAATAGCATTTCTGTCAAGCATATCCCATCAAAAACATAAATGTAAAATGAGAGCCAAGTTCAATATCGCGTGCACTTCGCCGACAAAAGAATTGAGATCTGCAAGGGTGCCAAGTTCTTTGCTCTAAAATTTTTAGATACAAGGACATGCGACATACTCAATGCATTTATTTTACTTGGGGAGTAATTCAATATCAAGATTTGACTTGGCTAGTTTTCATAAACTAACTAAATTTTATAAAAGTAACATATTCATAGTCATAGTTCATTATCAAGCTAACAGTATAAGTAACAAGACGTACACTAACTTGCGTACTTACCTTTACGAAAATAGGTTAATGATTTGATTGATTTTGATTTATAATATAAATTTATATTTTAAAACTAGCCAAGTCACGTCTTGATATTGAATTACACCCCAAGTAAAATAAATGCATTGAGTATGTCGCATGTCCTTGTATCTAAAAATTTTAGAGCAAAGAACTTGGCACCCTTGCAGATCTCAATTCTTTTGTCGGCGAAGTGCACGCGATATTGAACTTGGCTCTCATTTTACATTTATGTTTTTGATGGGATATCATTACTTTTTGTACAGAATTTATTATGATGTGTAAATTACTTAATTATTATTTGTTAATTAGTTCTGTGTGCTATTCTAGTACATCTTTTGAAAGTTTTGAACAAACAAAGAATTTTCCAAAACGGTTAGTACGTATTGGATTTTTATGTGCATGTATGTGTAAGTGTGTGCGTGTGAGTGTAAGTATATGCTATTCTAGTATATCTTTCAAACAAAAAAAGAATTTTCGAAATCGGTTTATAAATGACAGAGTTCTGAGGCAACAACCATCAATAATAATAATAATAATAAAAAACATAAAAAAATCACTGTTTTAGATTTTTATATGTATACACACACAATTACTAAGCTGGATGCCAAATTTCACCTTTCTAGGTCACCTGGAAGTGGGTTAGGTTTTTGATTACTAGTCAGTCAGTCAGTCAGTCAGTCAGTCAGTCAGTCAGTGATAAAAATACCGTTTTTTGGACTTTAATATCTCAATAACTATTTAACCTATATTAATGAAATTTGGGGTTCTACTTGTTCTAAAGGATCTTAATACATAAGCCAAATTTCATTTTTTTATGTTAAATAGATTTGGAGTTATTGGGGGGTCAAAAGTGGCTCCAAACGGTTCGTGTAATATAACACACGGCTGCTGCTCGCCAGTTCCTGCGGTGAACTTGGCTGGACACGCTGCCGCGTGTCTAGATCCTCTTTGTATGTGTGCGTGTGAGTGTAAGTATATGCTATTCTAGTATATCTTTCAAACAAAAAAAGAATTTTCGAAATCGGTTTATAAATGACAGAGTTCTGAGGCAACAACCATCAATAATAATAATAATAATAAAAAACATAAAAAAATCACTGTTTTAGATTTTTATATGTATACACACACAATTACTAAGCTGGATGCCAAATTTCACCTTTCTAGGTCACCTGGAAGTGGGTTAGGTTTTTGATTACTAGTCAGTCAGTCAGTCAGTCAGTCAGTCAGTCAGTCAGTCAGTGATAAAAATACCGTTTTTTGGACTTTAATATCTCAATAACTATTTAACCTATATTAATGAAATTTGGGGTTCTACTTGTTCTAAAGGATCTTAATACATAAGCCAAATTTCATTTTTTTATGTTAAATAGATTTGGAGTTATTGGGGGGTCAAAAGTGGCTCCAAACGGTTCGTGTAATATAACACACGGCTGCTGCTCGCCAGTTCCTGCGGTGAACTTGGCTGGACACGCTGCCGCGTGTCTAGATCCTCTTTGTATTATCCAAAGTTGATATGTACATAATGATTTATAATCATAATGATGATGATAATGCATAATGCATAACACAGTGATCATTTATTCAAAGAATATAATGATCATAAAATGGGATAATTAAATAAATAATTTGATGCTAACATACTCGGTTATGGCTGATTTATAAAACTTATACACTATTACTACTTATTTATTGCTACTTTATTACTTATATATGTCTCATTTTTTAATGTGGGTACACCAGATTTTTTTATATTTGTATCAATGGCTTAATACTTTATTACTTACCTATTTTTATTTATGTCATCAACGGCAAGTATCGCGTTCTATTCTAATGACAGATAAAAGCAATATATCGGATATATATATTTGAAATATCGCTTATTTGGCCATATATCAAAGCACACTAAGTAAGAGGTCGCTAAGCTAAACAATTCAAAGATCGACACACAAAGCACAAGGAAAAAAATCGAAGGGTTATCTGGCGTTAGGGTGGTCGAGAGGTTAACACGTTGGACCGGTAATCCAGAAGTACCGGGTTCGATTCAGAGTTGGGCATTCAAGAATAAAATCGTAATTTGAATAAGAATTCGTAAGAATAAAATCATGTCGATTTTAATCCCGTCAAGATTATTCAAATAAATTCGTCGGGAATAATTCGTTGCTGAGAAAATTGAATGAAGATAACTTATTCTTAATCAAATAATTTTAATCATGATTTTTTAATTCAAATAATATTCCACGAATACGAATGTAAGGGTTGGGGTACCTGGATTGTTAATATGACTTATTAGGTATAGGTAGAGATAGTAGTATTGTGTCTTATCAAGCCCACACTCGAGGGGTATACTAGTACCCATTGAAGTTCGGCTGTTCAGTTTCTAGCTTCATCATCAGATCATCATCAACATTTCGAAGATACCAAAAATACCTATTGTCATAAAACCTATTTAATTTCACATAAATCCAAACATTAAAGCTTAGTAAAGATCAACTTACAAAATAAAACCGATTGTATAACATCCATACTACAAATTAACGTTATTCAATTAACATTTTAATCAAATAAAATGGTATTTAAATTATGCCATTTCTAAAATAATTATTTAGTTTTTTATTCTTCATTTAAAATAAAAATTACATGATTTATTCACATTAATTTTATTTGAATTACGAGTACAAGAATTTATTCTTATTCAAATCGATTTGAATAAGAATACAATTTCTGTTTTTATTCTTATTCTTATTCAATTAATTTTTGCCCAACTCTGGTTCGATTCCCGATCTCTTCCGCCAGGTTACGCATTTCAGGTTTACTGTGTGCTTTGATCTTTGTATCAATGGTTCTATATACTTATATACGTATGTCAAAAACCTGAGAAAGGGGCCGTATATTTATAACTTTCTTTCCAGATGTGAACCACTTCTAACGACCATTACTGGGCGGAAAGGGATATGGTTTCCGATCCAACTTACATTACCTACATGCAAATGTGGTTAGTCACAGACATTAATTAGAACTACTGACAATATTACTTGTAAAACTTGTATTAGGTAATGGAAACATTCATACATAAAACGGAGAAAAATGTTTTCCCTTAGTCACCATAGCAAATTATCCAAATGATCAATCCACGAGTCTGATGGTTGTTATTGTCTTAACTAGAAGTATGATAGAGTTAATTGCAGTCATTATTAGTCGCTGTCAACATCCGTCGTAACGTGATATGCCATATTTTTATTATATAACTGTAAAAATTTAATTGTTGTACATAAAAGTCAAAGTCAAAGTCAAAGTCAAAATTATTTATTCCATTGACATAAATTATGCACTAGAATAAGTCTTAAAACTGTATGATTATTCTAATATTACACGAAACAAATTATTAAATTATATTGTTATATTATACTTTATAGATGAGTCATTCCATATTCAGTTTTCATTTAATTTAAATTCAATGTCATAATATTCCTTTATGTTGTACAGTGCGTGTTCGGTTAATTTACTTTTTAAATACAATTTAAATTTAGCGTCATTGAGTGAGGTTACACAATCGGGTCATAGGTATATTTAAATATGTTCCTTTGTATCTTTGTACCTAAGTCAAGGTCATTGTAACCCGTATCTTGTCACGTACATTGTCGCACTTATTCTGAGGTGAATAAGGGTCAAGAAGTGCGTGTTATTATGTTGATAATGTATGTGTATGGTATGTTGATACCTAAGTGTTTTTGCGGCCTCATCGCGTCAATACGGCTGGACGGATTACTACTATCTAGAGATATAGTTCGGTGAATAGAGACTAAAGTACTATGGGTGACCTTACAAACGGTCCGGTAGTTTTGAATTTTTGATATGTTGTTTAGGATGGTTAGTCAGTGTTTAAAATGCAAAATGCAGAATAAATTTACTATATTCTCCATTATATATTTTGTTTCTAGGACAGATAGTAACGGAGATATGCACTTTTAAAAAAACGTAAAATATCACAATTTCCAACTCAAAAACAAACTTCTGGATTATGTCTTCGTTTAGCAGCATTTTAACTAGAACAGAGCTAACATTTCAAATTTTGTTTCAAGTTCGGTTAGTTACGGAGATATGTAAAAAATAAAGTCACATTTTCCGAAAATGTATGCAAAAATGGACAACATATCAAAAATTCAAAACTACCGGACCGTTTGTAAGGTCAAACTCCTTTATTCACTGGATTAATAGTTATTGGATACTTTTTACCCTACGGTTGAACAAGAAGATTATGACTTTTCCGTCCCGGTGAGGACAAAGTTCAGGCGGCTACCTACTAGTGTATTGTCTGGTCTGGGTAAATGTCGATAGGTAGGTGTACTCCAAATCTTTGCAAGAATTGATATGTTCGATGCGATACAAATTTATATTTCAATTATACCTAAACCAGTACCTTATGTCAGTGAACGCCCTCGATACAATGAAAATAAATATTTAATTTGCTTAAACTACGTCATAAATGGCTGACGTAAATTTTAATTTTCTTTATCCGCATCTTCTTGAGTCGTCTGTAATTCTAGTAAAAAAAAGGTACGAAATGCTAAGTCTAAAACAATCTATGTCATACGTTCTTGAAGTACTTTTAAGCATTTTTAGTACTAGGAGTATTTATAATGCGCAACTAAGCGAATCTTGATTAAGATACCTATAGCCGTCTACGTTGCGTATGTACACGTCTGCTTCCTTGTGCGCACTAAAATATGAACAAAGAACATGTCTCGCGTTTAATTAAGTTTCTTTATCTTTGTCCTGTTGTGGATTTAATGCTTTCTATAAACGCTGTCACCTCTCCCCGTGTCATAAAACGATCCTTCATCTCTCCATGATATTGCGATCTGTCTCTCGCAACTTCGCCAATCCGGTCGCGTTAAGTTTGCGTTTCCTTTGTATGTGACGGCATAGATATCAGGCGCATACTTAACTTGACCGTGTAGTACGTGAAATTAGACAGCAGTTGGAGCTATTGTCCTTTATTTAATGAAATTCGGCACTCACCTGGCGCCCTTAAAAGTCGATTTACGATGGTTTTGGCATTTTATTTTTCTGAATTACTGAAAGATAGTTCACGCAGTATGCCTCAGAATATATTACACTGCTGATTTTAAATTTCAGTTTTATTTTAATGCTGCGAAAACAAGTAGCTAAATGAAATTAAATTCTCGCAATCCTCGCGGGTAATTCACTAGTTTCACAACTTAGCAAGCTTCAAGTCTGATAGTGAAAGTCTGTTTTACTGGTCTGAAAACCCAAACGAAGCTCATGATGGTGATAAAATGGACGGACATGTGGATTGCGACGCAACCGGATGATATAATGGGCTATATAACACGTGCCAGTCGCATGGCTTTCGTACTGCTAAGCTGCATTTCGCATCTATCGAGTCTTCTTGCCGCGTGACAATTCATCTCGTTCTCTGCCTGTCCACTGGATGCAGTGTAAAATGGACCAATTACATTCCTTGGATTAAAAAGCACTTCTTTCGGACTTCACAAAGACGCAGCCTGATTAGTTCATTTTCTCGGCTCCGCTTCAGTAGACAGGCACCCTTATTTACAATAGATGACAGAGTGTCTTGAATATAGGGTCTTTCAAAGAAGAATTCTTCTAATTCTTGTCGTTTCACTCTTTGCAGAGCAGTCGTGATCAACTGCTAGTACTATTAGAGGCATATATTGTTCGCTGTATGATAATACGCCATTTCTCGCGATTAGATTTGATCTGGTCGGTTCACCGCATGGGTGGTTCCATGTGATCTGGTTCCTTCTACTTTGCCCTGGACAAAGAGATGCTCTATGGAGTTATTGTTTCGCCTTGAAACGTGGCCGAAAAATTTGAGGATGCGTGACTGGACCAAAGCAAAGAAGAATAACTGCGTCACAAGTATTTAACACAACAAGAAGTGCTAATAGTAACCCTATTACGTTATCTTTTGACTCGAGTTCAGATACCCCTCAACCAAAACAAACCGATAGTTTTCAAAGGATATAGGTCACACATGTGTTTTATAACTTTAGCATCTGTCAAGACAACGCTATGGAACTGAGCCGTCCTAAATTGCGGGAGTCTAGTGTGATGCGCGAAATAACCAAGCTTCATATAGATTGATGACATGACAGATTCAAAATATTACTAGCGGTCGGTCTCTTCGGTGAGATGTTGGAGTAACGTCACAAGTTTACTAATATTTTGGGCTAGGTATTTAGGATTAACCAGTTGTGATGGCAGTAGAGATAAGTAGACAATATTTGAAGCCGTAATGATCTATATGAATACGAGCGGATACTAGCACCAGTGGGTGTGGTGACGCCAAGGCATTGCTGCAACAGGTCTCTAGGCATGTATATGTATAACACGACACCACAAAATGCACCTCAAAATCACTACTAAACTAAAGATGCCTCGATTTTGTTTAAAAGTTTTAAAACCTGAATTAAGATTGGTCCGCTCTTGATGCCTAGGTGTCCACAACGTTTTTAGAAGGCAGGATCCACGCCTGACTTTACCTTAAAGTACCTCGACAATCGAGGTTATATTATGTTAAAAGAATGACTTTTTCACAGAAAACCATTTAAAAACTTCTACGTTTCACAGTACAGGCTGCGGTTTGACCTGGATGTTGTGGCGCCAAGCGCGTCGCTACATTGTATAAGGTTTCACCGTCATGACTTATATAGGAAAAGGCTAAGGTTTTTCCCGGTATCACTGCTCACAGAAACAGGTTATACGACTGTCTGGCCTTAAATAATAAACCAGCCGATTTTCCACGGAATACGCGCTGATGATTAAGATTGAATTTATTTAAATGATTATTTAACAACCAAACTAAATCGATTGACATTTACATAGGTACGTATATGGCAATACCTATAATTCGATTCGATCATCGACAAATTGTCGATGTAAAAAGTGGTGATGTTTCGGACAGATCACATAACTATATAAGTATTAGAACCTTCGAAAATAAGTCAAGCACAAATCATTATATAACTAGCTTTTGCCCGCGGCTTCGCTCGCGTTGACCTAATGTCCATGATTATGTGGGAACCATGTTTTTTGGCATAATAGTAGCATATGTGTTATGTTAGGGTAAAAAATATGTTATGATCCAAATTAAGCACATGCAAATTAGTCCAGCTGTCATTGGAGAAGTAGCAAACACAGACAAACTATCGCTTTTAGTACTCTTAGTGGCATTTACCTTCAGGTGATGTATCTCGTGCCAACTAAGGTTTCTTAGTGAAGAATGTATGTAGCAGTTACAACACAATATTATGTTGGAGTTGTAACATAACAGCCCTCGCCATGATTACATGTTCGGTTGTTTACAGGCGTCGGTGCAGTTATCACTATGGTGATAACTGCATTCTGCCTGCAATCACCATAATGTTGCACAATACGATATTTTTAGTTAACTTCCAGGAAATTATTAACTGCTAAGTTATTTTTTATTAGTTTATCTAGAAGCTGGTATTTGAATTAGTCAATGCGATGAGGAAGATAAAAGGGCAGTAAGTTAAGATAAATTTTCGTGGAGACATATTTGTGGAAGTGTCTGTAGATTTCTGTGTCATTTCGAACTATGGTGTAGAAATTCTGGACTTCTCACAATTTTTTTGAAAGAACACAAAAATACTGTTGCTTCGGCAAAAAATTCTACGAAATTAACGCGAGACAAACGAAAATGAAAAATGGAAACAACTATAATCTATACATATAAACGGACAAGTCCTGACTGACTGACTGACTGACTGACTCACTCATCAACGTAGAGCCGAAAGTACTGAACCTAGGAACTTCAAATTTCTGGAATAGATCAAGTATACGATGCAAGCAAGCACTAAGAAGGGATTTTTGAAAATTCATCCCTTAAGGGTGTCAAATCGGGGTTGAAAGTTTGTATGGAACTTACGTAATTTTTGAGTTTGAATAATAAAACTTTGTGCATAGTTTTTCGGTCTAAAAACAAGAAAACTAATGTCAGGATTTTTGAAATCTCATCCTTTAAAGGGGTTGAATAGGAGGTGAAAGTTTGTATGAGGAACTTGGAATTCTTTGAGTAAGAATAATAATATTTCGTGTGCAGCTCTTTTTATACAAAGTACGAAAACAAGTTTCAGCATTTTTCGAAATTCATCCCCAAAAGGGGTTAAATGCACAATGAAACTTTGTAAGAAAAACGTGGTCTGTTTGAGTAAGGAGTGCATTCTTTTGCGTGTAGACTGATCAGTAAAAACTAATAAAATATATTTCAGCGTTTTTGAAAATTCAACCCCAAATGAGGTAAAGAGGGAGGTGAAAGTTTGTATGATGAGCTTGGGATTTTTTGAGGAGTGGGAATATTTCGTGCACAGGTTCTTATTTGCAACGTAAGAAAACAAGTTTCAGCATTTTTGGAAATTCATGTCCGAAAGGGGTTAAAGGGACAGTAAAACTTTCTTGAGAAACGTGGCTTTTTTGAGTACCTAAGGGGTGCATTCTTTTGCGTGTAGACTCTTCACCAAAAACGTTGAATATAGATTTCAGCGTTTTTGAAAGTTCAACCCCCAACGGGGTAAAGTGGGAGGTGAAAATTTGTATAAAGAGCTTGGGATTCTTTGAGTAGGAGTGGTATTATTTCGTGTATAGGTTCTTCTATGCAAAGTAAGAAGACAAGTTTCAGCATTTTTGGAAATTCATCCCCCAAAGGGGTTAAATGGACAGTGAAACTCTATTTGATAAAACGAGCCTTTTTGAGGAAGAGGTTCATTATCTTGTGTGCACACTGATCATCAAAAACTAAGTAACATGTATTTCAGCGTTTTTGAAAATTCAACCCCTAATGAGGTAAAAATGAGGGAGGTGAGCTTCAACAAAAACCTTGAGGTTCTTTGAGTAAAAATGGTAACATTACGTATATAGATTCTTCTATACTAAGTAAGAAACCAAGTTTCAGCATTTTTGGAAATACATTCCTAAAAGGGGTTAAATGAAACTTTGTATGAGGAACGGGCCTTTTTGAGTAAGAGGTGCACTATTTTGCGTGTAGACTCTTCATCAAAAACTGAGAATATTGATTTCAGCGTTTTTGAAAATTCAACCCCTAATAGGATACGCTGAGAGGTGACAGTTTGTATAAAGAGCTTAGAATTTTTTGAGTAAGAGTGATGGCTGAGATTTTTTTTTTGGAAATTCATCTCCACAATGGGTCTAATGGGAGGCGAAAGTTAGGATGAGAAAAGGTGAGATTCTTTAAGTACCTGTATTGGCTGAGTAAAGGGGGAAGATGAAAGTTCATGTAAGGAATATTTTCGTGTATAAAGTTTGCATTCATTTTTGGAAGAGATAACTCTCCTGGAGTGGTTAGAAACTTTATATGCGAAACGTAGGATTGAGTGAAAAAACTTCGTGTAAAAAAATGCATTGTTAGGGTCCCATACCTCAATAGGAAAAGACGCAACCCTCAAAGGAGCACTTGGTTGTCTGTCCGTCTATCGAATAAAATGGAAAGGAAAACCATATACGTACCTACTCAGGACTATAGTCCTTTGAAGTTGTTAAAAAAACAAACTTCTAAGTTATAACGTAAAAAAAAGATCCGGCTGTGCCACAACGAACGTCAATACTCTCAAGGGAATCAAAAATTATAAGGGCCTTAGATATTTTCAGTTGAACTAAAACGATGGATTTGGCAAATAGGTAATACCGTGTCTTACTAGAAGTAGGTACTTACTTATAGGGAGTAATCTGCAACTATACATTTCTAATTAAATAAAAAATAGTCTGTATTTAAATTACATAAAACAGTTTTCCAACGGTAATGTGAAGTTTGCCAACGAGTACATTTTATCTTTTCCTTAGTAATGTGCCATGTTTTCATAGTTCGTAAGGAACCCTCTGTGCGCGAGTCCAACTCGCACTTGGCCGGCTATTTGTATTAACTGAGAATACTGATTTAAACGTTAGAGGAAATTCCTATCCTTAGTATCCTTAAAGGAGATTAAACTTTTGACTATGATTTTGTTCGTTCATCGGAAAATGAATTGTCCCATGTGTATACCACGACGACGTGATCTAGAAATATATAAATCTGCTACCCAAAACATTATGTATGCGCGCAGATTTCTATTAGTTGTATTATTTTAAGGAACAATAAAACGGGTAGAAGGTTACACAGATAACGTTTCTAGACCCTGTGCGAGCGAAGCCGCGGGCAAAAGCTAGTAATTAATAAGCAGTGATCGGGGATTTCTCTGCCACTTGGGGTTAATACCTCAATCATTATGCTAGTATGGATATGCCGCGGGATTCCGGGATTCGTGTGCGATATAGCAGAGTGTTACGGCATGTTACTGTTAATCAATTAATCATGCATTGCATATATTATTATTATTAATAATTGAAAATTTGATTACAGATCAATTGAATATATCAATAAAACCACTAAGCTCGCGTTACCTTATCAGTTTCGCATTGCCTTTCAACGGCCGAGTCGAGACCCATGTTGCTGGTAGTAAACGCGTAAAAATAAATGTCAGTACGACGATACATTGGTTACGCGTGGGTCTTCTTTTAGTTCTTTTAATAAAAAACGCGACATACATACATAGAATTAAAATCTTACAAATTGTATAAAATCAAACTAAAACTTTCTTAATGCTATCAAAATATTTAAAAACTAGATAAGTTAATATAAAAATAACAGTAAGTTTTCACATAAAAATTGTAAATTATACATAATCATTTATTTCGAATGCCAAATAACATATTATTTTTTATTACTTTTGGTCTCTATAAAATTAAAATAACAAACCATAATTTTTTCAATGTTATCTAATGTTAATCTATTTCGCTTGACATCTAAGATCCAGTTATAAGCCGAAAATGACCTTTCTGCTTCGACCGACGTTAGCGGGGCGAATTTGTATGTAGAAATTTCATCGGATGCGGATTCGTGTGATATTTGCTCGGCGTATGCTCTGACAAGATCTAAATCCGGATTTCGAGCCATGACTGCTTCTAAGTTTAGTCTCTATGCGTAAACTATTACTCCAACTTACGACTGTCCGGACTTCATCAAAGATTTCTAGGGCATCGATGATTGACATATCTCGTTCCTGTAGTTTAACTAGTTTTTTCAACCGACATTTTTGACTGTTCTTTTAGCTTTTGCCCGCCTGAGAGTTTTGAATAATATTTTTTCTTTAAATCATAACCAACACTGTTTTTTAACAGTCCTTTATTTTATAAACGAATTACCAACACCGAAATAGCGTTTACTTTTCGAACAGTTTTGTTCCTATCGCGGGCCAAGCGGCGTATCCATATTATCATTTCGACTTGATATCCCGCGTGTGGCAGAGAAATCCCCGATCACTGTTAATAAGGTATAACAACAATGAAAGAGCGCAAATGCTACTGGCTAATAACTGTTAAGTGCTGGTCTATTATTAAGTCTAATATTCTGGACTGAATAACTTGTCAGTGGACTTCCTAAGTACTCGAGAAAGACTAGTAGGTACTAAATTCTTTGACCTGCATAAAAACGAAAAAGCATCTAAAGTAAAGACGAAATCAACTGTTACTCGATAAGGGGTCCAAGTATTTAGCATTTATTTACATTGTGAATACGAAAGGTATATTGTCTTAAAACACTATAAAGTACCTACACTTATCAGAGAATAAACGAAAAGTAAGAGTAATTTTAGTGTTATAAGAATCTGTTTTATGCCACCAACGGCAGTCGTTTCTTATCCAAATACTTCATTAAGAGTCTTCCGATTGGACTCAACATCATCAGTCTATTACTCGACATCCATTGAGCACGATCAGAGGTAATTCTTACCCAGCTCTTGCTATCCACACTAGATCTTTTGCTCTATTAAGAATGCATTTACTCCAAAGGTTGTCGGTGTCGGTGCTCATTCTGCTGCAAGGCAGGCACACTGTCACTTCAGCTTACGCTTAAACTTAGATTGGAGTGCGCTCTAGTTTCCCAACGTTCTCACCGCCTGTTTATCTCCATAACTCTCACGTTATCATTGTCTCTTATACAAACAAACATTTTATGATGAAATACCATCATCTTATTTCCACTACCACGCCGTGTGTATTATTCCAGCCCGTTATCAGGGGTCAAGTGGTGTTTGTCCGTATTCTGATATCACGCCCCCCGCGGATTGTGATATCGGTATCTAAGCTGGTTTGGATGTAATACACATTCAGCTTACGTAATAGAACGCAGTTTTTTACACCTGCCTTGAGTGTCGATGGTCAATCATCCTTAAATACAGGGAACTTAAACCCAGAAACTGGACTCACCCACAGACACTTAGGCTGGCACTTTATTTACGCGTATTCACTGGTAATTTGATGGCATCAGACATAATTTATTTCATGAACATAAAAAAATCTGAGATTGATTCATATAAGTGTCAGTTTTAAAAGACAGATTACAACACTATAATATGAGGTCTGGAGAAGTAAGCAGCAGTGGTGCTATCACGGTTTTGTTTTGTATAACCGAAACCGCGCGCAGTTCTTTGGCTATTTTGGAAGCTATTTGACACTTCGATGACATTTCAATTTGGAATTGGCGAATGTTGACTAAGGCGTTAACGAGGTATGATTAAAGCTTTGACACACGCGTACGCATAAACGTGCCACTTTTTAAACAACTTTCGACTTCCTTTTCCATTGATCGCATTGCACTACCTTTGAGAAAGTTAGGCTGTTTTCTGTATAATTGACTTGAAACTATTTAGTTATTTTGAATAAACAATATCGTTGATACTCCTAAATTAGTACGCAAAGACATTCGAATATCTTATATTCCTGTAGTTCATCAGAAACAGAACCAACCTATGCAATAAATCCATGGTTGTTCAAAAAGATAAGGAATAGCAATATAGGACATTGTGTTTGGATTTTTTGTTGCCATACCCGATTGTACACCCTTATTACTATAGGTATAATTTATGGGCTCCATAAATAGGTAGGTACCTATAAAGTTATTCAGTTAGGTAGGTACTAAAAATTTAAGGATTTAGAGCTACATTTATTATGGGCCAAAAATAAAACATATAAAATAACAAATTTATGGGATTAAAACTAAAAATTAAACTAATATGAAAAAATATTTATAAAACTAAGACCTCTAGGTAGGCTGCCCATGACGCAGGCAGCATTCCCACTCTGTATGGCTATGGGAAGCCTTTGCGCGAGAAAACTGCCCGCGCGTGGGTCCCCTGTTGCCTCCCTTTAGAACTTATAAAATGAGTAAGTATATTATATTCAACAACAAATATTAAAGAAAAAAATAGGACTTTATTTTTAATAGTTGTTGAAGATTGAGATTACAAATTATCAGATAAATTGTCGGTATAGTATACTCGTATGGTAGGTACAAAATATTATTGTCAAATGTGGGTCATATTTTTGTTATTATCAACTATACTGTAAAAAATCACAATGGTTCGATTTTGATAGGATCGTTGACGTCAATAGTGGCCTTTTCTCGACAAATATTTACCGTCTCCTTATCACTATAACTAGAAAATAAACCAGTGATAATATGTCAATAGCATTTCCGATAAGCCTATTTTTCATTAGATATCAAATATTTTTCTCAATGATAATAATGATACTGATCAAAATTTAAAACATCTGTTTTATTGCTTCGCAGTATTACTAGGTACATTTTAAAAGGCTATTATCGCGATCCTTAAATAGTAATAGGCATTTTCTTATCTACAGGTCAATGGCAGTTAATCTCTTGTGGTAATTATAGAAATAGCGCCACATTATCAAAGGCTCTTGTGATAATTTTAGACTTAGATAGGATAGGAAAATAACATGCAGTATGAATGACAACATATATACTCGTATTTAACGAAAAATAAGTAAAAAAACGGAAATCAACTTAACCTAAATAAAAGTAACGAACTAAAACCGATGTACCCCAGATCATGGCCTTGCGGCAGGGTACCCATAATGCCGGCTACATTCCCCCGCTGAATAGCCAAGCTAATCCTTTGGCCGAGGATGCAGTTGAACTAATCTCAAGTAGATTAATCTGACAGCGCACAGGATTATCAATAAATTATTATAAAATATGGTATTTTTATGAAATACCAAAAATGATCCGTTAGTAGTATGAAGTTTCTATGAGAATACTGGCTTTTAATCTCATAATGAAATAATGAAATAATGAACTTTATTCTGCAAGTAGGCCACAAGGGCACTTTTACATGTCTGAGTCTACCGGCATTTCACAAGAGGAGACCACTGTTGAGAAGAAACGCCGAAAGAAACTCAACAGTCAGTCATTTTTTCAGAAAGCATAAGTACTATTACAATGATATGAACTTAACTATACGTAGTTCTACAAGAAAACATATTAAAAGTGTATTTTAAGACATAAGTGAGGAAAAGTGTAAGAATAAAATAGAAACTACAAGAAAGCCTGACGGTTTATCACAATTTATGTACGTTTGATATGCTTTCTTATTAGGACTGTGTCCCTTAAACTAGTTAGGTACAATCTAAGAAGGAGTCAGCTACGCGGTTTCTGGTTCAGGCCATGCATTTTTGTCTGTCAGATAGTCCTCTACTGTATAATATGCTTTTGACATTAGAGATTTTTTTAAATAATTTTTGAGAGATGGAAAGGCTAATTTTAAAACATGATCATTGATCAGGTAACTTGTTATAAAATGAATACATTGGCCTAAAAATGATTTACTTACTTTACGAACACGAAACTTTCTAATAGCAATTTTATTTTTATTTCTAGTGTTAAAACTGTGGACATCGGATTTTTTTGTAAATGAATCTAGGTTTCTAATAACATGCATAATATTCTCATAAATATATTGGGACGCTACAGTTAAGATGTTTATATCTTTGAAAATGTATCTTAAGGAGTCACGAGAATTTAGGTTATATATAGAACGAATGGCTCTTTTTTGTAGCACAAATATAGTCTGAATGTCAGCTGCTTTGCCCCAAACCAGAATACCATATGACATGACACTATGATAATAACTATGATAAACTAAGCGAGCTGTATCAACATTACTCAATTGTCTGATTTTCCTAACGGCGTACGCCGCTGAACTTAATTTACCTGCAAGCACTGCTATATGTGGACCCCATTGCAAATTACTGTCCAATGTCATGATATAATAATAGTATTATAGGTATCGCTTTTACTGCCGGCTAGGAAGAAACTTGTATTACGGTGAACGCATTATGCGTTGATGACAGTGAATACGTTAAGTCCAAAATTTTGTGCCAGTTTTTTTATTCCTTGCATTTTAGAATGGGTCAATAACCAGTAAGGTTTGAATAAAAGATAAATTACCGCATAAAATTGCGTTTTGACTTTAAAAACTATTAACAAGTGCTTGAATACAGTAAATGCCCGTTATAATAAATATTTAACTAAAATAATATGTTATGTGGTGAAGGCATTTTAGTTCATTTCTATCTAGTCTGCATTGTCCACTCAAGCTTGTTAAACTAAATTATAGTTAAGTTTTAACCTTAGGTATTAAATATCATGCTATGTTTTACTTAGTTATGTTATTGTCTCTGTAGTTAATAATTATTTGTCTCAGCACGCACTCCATAAATCATTTATTCACTTATGCTTTTGTCTATTTCAGAATCGGATCTCACTGGCCTATTGCATGTTGGTAAGTAAACATTTTTATTTTTTAAAACCTCATCTTCATGTAGTTTCATGATTTGATATATTAATCAATAACAATTTCAGGTGGCATGAAATATGTAGGTACTTCCTACGTACTTAACACGGAAAATTATACCGATCTCTCGCTCAATCACTTGCCGCGGCGCTTGCCGCTGAAAGTCGTGACATATCCGTTTGTGTTATAAATTATAAACTTTGGAAACATAAAAACTTGGACACAAAACCCGGTTGAAAAACCTGCACAAATCTATTCTACCAACGTCTACCTTTTCAGTTTTTGGTGACTGTTTTAAACAATTCTATAGGTTCGGTTGCAAAATTCGTCAGCGCAAAGCGTCGCGCCATTCTCTTCGCGAAACGTGAGTCAGTCGAGAGTATATCCTAACCGATATAAGTATCACCTTGAATATGACAATTCCCCATCCAGCTCAATCTAAACATAGACTATTGTTCTCCGTAAATTGGACTCGCTATTATTAGCAATAGGTCACGTAACATATTGTGTAATAGCATTCGTTTTGAGTAGGTATATGCGCGAGAAATAGCACGATTTACGATGAGAGGAAGGTCTTTTTATACGAGGACCTTGGCTCCTTCGACCAACGACTCTTATTCCTATTTCATATGCTATTTTATCTTTAATCTGACATAAAATGCTCAAAACGATCTTTCTAACCCGTTAAAGGGTTTAGCACTAACCTATGCCTTAGTATTATCCATGACGAATATAAATACAGAAGATTCCAGTAATACTGGCACGTAGCTAACAACAGAGAAAAAACATTATCAGGTGAACGTTTTGGACAACAACATGATGCTCAACCCTATGTGAGTTCTTTTCAAGAGATAAAGATTATACCCAATTTATTGCTCGCTTATAGCGGTAAAAGTACTGTCTTTGACCACTACCAAACGTTATTGGCCATTAAACGACAGCCTATCCTGAAGTTCCCTGGCGTACGACGAGAAATATGACAGCGAAAACACTTTTTTGATAGCGAAAAATGTAAGAGTGGACGATATGGCAGATATCATATTTTTCCGCGTGTTGAATACATACTTACAGAACATTCCATGGCGAATTACGACAGTTGCTAGTACAGTTTCGAGTTAACAGCTCCTTAGACCTATAGGCGAATTGTTCCTTATGGACACACCACTGGTATGCGGAATTGATCAACAAAATAGTTTAATGCTAGTTAATTGTCTAGACGCAATGACTCAGACTTGAGAATACCTACTAGTTTGTGCGAATCGTACTAAAATAACTACGTAGTGGCAGTGGCAGCTCCTGATCGTCACCGCTTACTGCTATAGCAACTAAAATTTAACACAATAATATTTGTATGTAGTTTGAGCGCCAATGTTAAAACCCGTAAACAAAACAAACAGTGAAATATCAGTGACTAATATCCGTTTGAAAACAACAGTCTAACAATAGAAAGACACTGAAAATACAATCCAATTAATTCTTGGAGCGGTGTTATAATGGCGACCAAGATTTAAATAGGTAATAACGTTTTTGTCAGCTTCAGTTTTGAAAGTAAATGTAATTAAACTGACTAAAATGTAACAGGAAAAGCACTTCAATTAGATGTGTTTTGCTTCTTTTATGCGTCAGTTGTATTATCCTTCTACGTATGCGGTTACTTTATCGTCGACAACGGTCGTTTTACGATATTCAACCATCGGCATTTCCGGACTCAAACACGATTTAAAAATTAATAAAAAAGAGTTTTACAACCAATCAAAAGCGTTTAGTGGAAAAAGAATTAAGTGCTTATTAAGACGAGCAAAGAAGAAATCGCACAGGATACGATACCTCAAAACACATCAAATCCTTATTTGGTTTACGATCCATATCTATTTTAGTTTAATCCATACTAATATCCATACTAATATTATAAATGCGAAAGTGTGTCTGTCTGTCTGTTACCTCTTCACGCTTAAACCGCTGAATCGATTTTGATGAAATTTGGCATGGAGATAGTTTAAGATCCGAGGAAGGACATAGGATAGTTTTCATCCTGGAAATTATCCCTAAAAAGATTGAAGTGAGTAAGTAATTCATGATGACATTGGTGACCCTGTAGGAAATGTAATGATTAGACCAAAAGCACAATTGCTCTTACATTTGCTTAGGCGCCTTTAATAATCACTTTTATTAATTAAGGTGATTAGGTGGATATCTATCGTGTTGTACGAGGTTGCTTCCATACTTTCAAGTTCCAAGCGGACGTAGTCGCGGGCAAAAGCTAGTCCATCCATACTAATATTATAAATGCGAAAGTGTGTCTGTCCGTCTGTCTGTCTGTTACCTCTTCACGCTTCAACCGCTGAACCGATTTTGATGAAATTTGGCTTGGAGATAGTTTAAGATCCGAGGAAGGACATAGGATAGTTTTCATCCTGGAAATGATACCTAAAAAGATTGAAAAGTGAGTGAACATTTCTGTTGGGGTGCAGTGACCCTGTAGGAAATGTAATTATTAGAACAAAAGCACAATTGCTCTTAAATTTGCTTAGGCGCTTTTAATAATCCTTTTTATCAAGTTCCACGCGTACGTAGTCGCGGGCAAAAGCTAGTTTGAAATAAATATGAGAAGAACTATTAATAGATACCTAAATTAGGCAGGAAATTGCGTGAAAGTGAGTTTCCATCAAAAGAATATTTTGCATTGACAAATTGAATAAATAATTAGACAATAAAGATAGCCTTTCATGTGTCTTGATAAAGAATGTCGTCCAGCGGGCCTGTATGATGATTGCCTTTATCGCGCGATAAATAAGTTATACAAAGCATCCGTCAGTGTTAGTGATAGATTGCTTTGTTACTTATTTATCCCATGATAAACGCTACCATCATGGGCCCTCTGAGGTTATGGGAATTACTTAAGGCGACGGGTAATGCGAAACTAGCACCACTTACGAATTTTTATTATATCTTCTAAACCAGATCAATTTTCAGTAATTACAAGATATGAGGAGCTAGAAAAACACCTTTAGTATTTATTAAATCATTATACACAATTTCTTGTTCTTTAGTTGTCTTTAAAAACTTGCCCAAAGCTATTGTGGCCGCTTTTGACGTGAACAAGTTTTGTAGGATAAACTACAGTGAACAAATTGTGTAAACTCATTTAATAAATATTAAAGGTGTTTTGCTAGCTCCTAGACTTCAGCTATTTCTAAAAAAATATCAGATTATGAAGGTATAAGAAAAAAATCGAGTGGCGCTAGTTTCGCAGTACCCGTCGCCTTAACGTTGGTAAAAAAAAATATTTAGTATGCGTCTTTAGTAAGTTAATGAATTTCATCCTGCATTATCTTATGGAAAATAACGTTAGTACAGTTGTGATTGTGACCTTATTGCGCGGCTGCGGTCCACTTAAGGCTAATGATAGTAATTGGTGTCGCTCAGTCTGGAGCCATCCATATAAGACCTACTACTCGTTTCGTTTGAAATTTTAGACTTTAACTTTATATTATACTGAAAGAGTTACTTGTACTTACATTGAAAAAGTCAAAAATTATGTAAAGCGTTCCCCTTTCCCTAGTATTTACACAGTTGGGATATATCATAAACTGAAGACCCCAATCTATATTCAAATCGTAAAATATAGGTCAATTCCATCCGTTTCCCGATTAGATGCATATATTGGTTTATGTACTTCAAAGTAAGTATTTTGCGCTGACGTCACTAGTTGAAATGCCTTCTACGGCAGGACAAATACTTATAAACTCACACAATCCAATTAGATTGTGCTAATATGAAAATAATTGTTTACTGTGATTAGAACCCTGTTCCCACACATGGTTTCCAAATGTACAATGATCGTGAAATTTGTATTAATCACGCAGATTTAATAAAAAATAATAGACATATACTAGCATGTGACTTATTTGTATATTTTTGTGATAATATGTATTATCATATTAAATCCATTCTATCCATTCTAAATGCGAAAGTGTGTCTGCCTGTCTGTCTGTCTGTTACCTCTTCACGCTTAAACCGCTGAATCGATTTTGATGAAATTTGGCATTGAGATAGTTTAAGATCCGAGGAAGGACATAGGATAGTTTTCACCCTGGAAATTATACCTAAAAAGATTGAAAAGTGAGTAAGTAATTCATGATGACATTGATGACCGTGTAGAGAATGTAACGATCAGACCAAAAGCACAATTGCTGTTACATTTGCTTAGGCGCCCCTTTTATTAATTAAGGTGAGTAGGTGGATATCAATCGTGTTGTACGAGGTTGCTTCCATACTTCCAAGTTCCACGCGGACGTAGTCGCGGGCAAAAGCTAGTATATTGAATAAGTTTAACAACAACAACAAAACAAAATTTTGAGCTATCCTACTTACCATTAGAAGATCATTGATTTTATCAACAGGTTAATTGTTTTGATTAGATACTCAAACGTGGTATCATAAAGAATAACAACATTTCACAAACATGGAAACACTAATAAATGAAGAAACAAAAACTTTATCAGTATATTTACCGAAACATTATACGTATTTATTAACCGTGTAAACCAAGTTAAAGTATAAAGTTGAAAAAAATAAAGGTTAATTGATACAGACACCTTCAGAATACTTATTCAATTGATTTTAAAAACAGCGAGCACATGCTGCTCATCTTTATCACAAAAATAAAACGCGATAAACCAAATAAACAATAAATTATCAAACAAAAACAAATATCCTTTGACATAAAATTTCCTACCAGATATTGGCATTCAACCAAGATTACCTTCGGCA
This sequence comes from Apotomis capreana, assembly GCA_947623375.1. Lineage (NCBI taxonomy): Eukaryota > Metazoa > Arthropoda > Insecta > Lepidoptera > Tortricidae > Apotomis > Apotomis capreana. Next base: position 8,259,563 of record OX392505.1, on the reverse strand, counting down.
ATAACACTTACATCGTAAGGTGTTTATCATTTTAAACAATCGCGTTTATTTAACGGTCGAGTTCATGAGACTTGACGGTAGGTACTCGAGATGGCAATGATCCAAGAAGATGCCCTTATAAATTAACCACAGTAGGGTGAATGGTTGCAACGAAGGAGACCCAGAAGCTTAGAGTAAGTACGCCTAGAACGAGACTCGCACAACAGATTTGCGAAAGATGAAGCTGTTTTTGGGTTTATTTGTGCGTGTCTACGAACCAATCATAGAGGCGTTTTGCTTGTGACATTGACGTTGTGACACCTCGTATCACACGGACTAGCTTACCCCGGCCACACACAGTCGGAAAGTGTCTCTGTCTCTGTCTGTCATATGGCGATGTCTCGCTTGCTGATATCATTCCGATCTGAAACCGGATCGGAATTCAGACTATGTGTGGCCGGGGTTAGCCCGTGCCAAAACTGGCTTCATTTTCAAGCTAATTATGTTTATGGGCGTATATATTATTGGAGCGGAGCGAGCGAAGCGAGCGAAGCTCCCATGGATCGACTCGAATGGACTTTGTAACAATGCGCAGATCTCAGCGAGTTCTCAACCGATTTTAGAAATTTTTGTTTTAAAATGCACAAATTAAATTTCGCTAGGTCGTGACGAAGCGAAAATATCGAAAAAAAAAACTCCGCTCCAATCTATGGTGCAAGCTTAGCCGGTGGCTGACTTTGCATCGACCTAGTTGGAGCGAAGCTCCCATGGATCGACTCGAATGGACTTCGTAACAATGCGCAGATCTCAGCGAGTTCTCAACCGATTTTAGAAATTTTTGTTTTAAAATGCACAAATTAAATTTCGCTAGGTCGTGACGAAGAGAAAACTTCGAAAAAAAAAAAAAAAACCGCTCCAATCTATGGTGCAAGCTTAGCCGGTGGCTGACTCTGCATCGACCTAGTATTCTAAGCCCAGAAGTCATAAAACATATTTTAGGCGTTTTCGAGAACAGCCTTTGGAGATAATTCTTGGAATCTATAGACGGTTTTACTTGAGGTTAAAAAATATAAATATTTACATTCTAGTTGTACCTAAATACACGCGTTTCTTTTTATATTATATACACATACCTTTTAATGGGACATACGTCACTGCGTCGCTTTTTACGCATTTACCCAACCACATCCATCTCCTGGCGCCAGTCTTTTGAATTATACATATCATTGTCTTAATGAAAAGAGACGCTTGTATTGCTGTATAACCTTTATCTATTCATCTCGGCAAATCGCTTTTCCTCACATATCTGCATAATTTATTTACAGATGGGATGGGTTCGTGCCTGTCCAATGGAAGTAATATCTCGGTGCATATTATAATAGAGCTCTGTAATGGCGTCACGTGGACGCTCACATGGTTAGATCTAAGTGATATAGGGTGGTATTAATAACTGGGATGGAGGGTCAATTAGCTGGTTATTTGACCGTTCAGCGACGTTGTTTATGATAGAACACACGTGCTGAATTATGGTAACTTTCATTGAATTATATTTACTTTTATGTTAACATATTATACGCGATGTGCTATGAGAGAGGTTGAGCTGGAGTGAATTACATTCTAAAGCAATAAGAACAAAGAGCAAATTTCCTAAAAGTGGGGTCAAACAGAAACTATAATATTTAAGTGCAATGCTTACCAGCAAACGCTGTGTTAAAAAAAGGATTTGTAGACACAAATAGTGTTTATGTCATTATAAGATTTAATAAAACTACTATTAAATATACATTTGTGTAAAATAGCAAAACAGACAAACTCAAAACCGTTTTTGATGCTACTTGCTACTTCGACATTCATGCACCAGTGGTTAATGGATACTTTGTCTAGCTTAAAATGAAAATTATAACACTTGCAAATGAATGTTTGGTATATGTTAGCATGTCATAATGGTTCACACAACAATACAAATAATTAACAATGTTTCCCTATTAAGTCTGCGATCCAACTTGCGTCAACAATTCAAATGACATCCATCCTTATACAGAAACAAATACGCGAGCCTCGATTACACCGACACGAATTTAATTTCCTCTTAAACCGTCTAGTTCCACAACAATTAAAAGATCGCTTCTCGGAATTACTGCGCAGTGGTTGGTTCTATTTTCGCTCTCGGCAGACTGACGCTCTCCAGAGACTAAGACGAACAATTAAAATCAATTTGATTATTTTTGCAAGACGAAAAAAGAACGACGGCGGCGTTTATAGTCTGTCTTCGGCGGAAAACGAGTATCTCGTCGTTTGCGAGAATTTAGCTAACTCAAGCTTATGTTTTTTTTTTTCATTATTGCACGTATTTTCTTGTTCTTTCTCCGAACATTTCCAACATTGTGAATTTTTCTGCGATTTGAATATTAGTTATGTAGGAATGAGGTAGGCGAAACATTTTTTTATATTTATTTACATTCTACTAAACTACGTTCGTGTTCTATAAAATCAAAATCATTCTACCGTTTGACTCTTTCCGTCATACGTCAAATCTAACATATTCCTTATTTCGTTTTGTTCAAACTTTTATCGTAAATATTAATGCTCTACCAGCTAGTGCCTTACACTCAATCAGAACCGAATCCAGAGGAATTTAATTGAATATCACCTCATGCAAAGTCACGATGAACATTCTAGAAGAACTTTCAAACAGTGGTATTTAGTTTTTATAGAAGTAGAATATGAAATAGGAACCAAAGAGTGACCTCAGGACTAGTATATCTTGCCGCGACGTGGCTTTTCGTGCGACTCAGCGTCACTTGTCTTGTGCACAAGGTATTGAAAGGTACGAGACAGGTATATGTCGTACGATAAAGAGTCGCTTGCAGTTATGCTAGACGTTCTGGTGGAAAGTGGTTACATCCGCCTGTGCAATGCGATATGGAGGAAAATGCACCTGGCTTGTAGGGTTCCTTCCACATTAATCATAGAAACCGCCATTGACGTCATATTTCATTACTGACTGACTTCATCAAATGGAATTAATAAATAAATATTAAGGGACAATCATAAACAAATCGACCTACTCCAAACTAAGCAAAGCGTGTACTATGGGTACTAGACGAGTAAATACATATTATATAGATAACATCCATAACCCAGGAACAAATATTCGAATTCATCACACAAATATTTGCCCTGCTTCTCTACATATAAGGGGTACTTGCAATTGGTGCTTCACAAAATAAAACGACTACTCAATATTTTCTTTCAGTTTGAACTGTAAGTGTTGAACAATTTAACAAAATCCATCAATATTTAGCTATATAGTTGCCATGCCAGTTATTGTAGCATTAAGGCGACTCCTATTCCCAACGTCCTTGAGGATCTGGGCGGAGACTAACGTTATTCCCCCCGCCGACCGTGCGCCCCCGGAACATTACTTCGTTCATAATCTCGTTGAGTGGCGTCCAAGCAGCTTCATACACACGCATAGTCCGAGCGAGAGTTGAAGATGAATAAACCTTATAATATTTAAAGGCATTGAAAAATCTCGAAGTAAAATAAATCATTTAAACAATGATATAATTATTGCGGATTACTAAATATCTATTTATCCACTACAGTAGAATATTAAAAATAAAATGCGTTAAAGCTACTTTCCAAAAAAATAAGTGAAATTGGCCATTTGGAAGTCTCGCATCGAAAAATACTTTTTAGTTTCTTTTGTATGTGTAGGTACCTACCAAAAATAGTTAAAATGCCTACAACATTCTTGATTATACGTGTAAAATCATGCAGAAATAAAAAATAACGTTTTTTAATAAATAAATCATATCGTGACCCAGCGGATGAACCGATATTTTAACATAGTAGTGGAGGCACAGCTTTATAAATCCCCCGGGTCATGCTGCTCTAATGAAAAGATAAACTATAAATAATAGAGCGACAAACTCAACTTTACCGTTGGAAAACGCATTTACGTCCTTTACCTACTTATAAACAGTGATAGTTTTTTATGACTACATTAGTAATGTTCTCAGATTTTCCCCTATACTTCTTGATATTGACGATATTTTACTAGACGAATTTTTTGGCTAATTTTAATGTTCAAGGTCAATGGATACCCTATAAATGTTAATTTACTTGAGTGTCAAAATATGCCGATGCTGGAAAGGAGAACTTATCTAAGCGAAATTTTTGGGGATATTGAGATATACACACTGTTGGGATCGGCAGATTTTTCTGCATCGAATGGGTTGGGTCTCGTATACATCTGTCTGCCGACTTTTGTGTCGCTTATCCCGTCGGTGATTTAGAGAATCTCTACTTTTTTTTCTACTAAACGACTTGATTTTTGAGGTTTTTTTAGCAAAATGGATAATAAGTTTTTTGCATAATAATGAACCTTAGAGCTTTTTTACTTATTTGTCAAAACAGATCAAACAACTTGGATAATTTTTCTTTATTGCAACTAACCTTGCACCTGTTGGTTAACTGTTTTTACCTGATCGTAAAATATATTTTAATGTCGTTTGAGGCATTTTACCTATGTCTTTATGATAAAATTAACATAAAGGTAAATTAAGAAAGAAAAATTGAATGTGATCCACTGCAATGTAAGCAGGACTCGAACCTGCGACCATAAGTTTCCGGCGTAATAGTGCTCTACCAATTGAGCTATCATATTGTTTCGTCAATCACACTAAATCTTTGATTCCATAATTCTTCGCTACTGGAGCGCCCTCTGTGTCATGTGTGTTTAAAATGCTTATGCGCATTAGCCAAAAAGTAAAAATGTGGTATTTCCACATTATTAAACAGAATCGATATGATTCTATAAAAAAAAATAACATAGTTAGATTAAATTACCTGATTGTCGTATCTTAACCATTGGCGTTTATCCAAATTTACCTGCTTTGATACTATGAAACCATTGTCGTTTATCCTTTTTTACCTGATATGACTTTGATCGACTACTGTCGCTTATCTTGAATTGCTTGAATGACAATTGAGTCGTATTTGTCGCATAGAATGTACTAAAAAACAAATATTTTCGTTCAATTGGTAGTTACGAAACTTTACCGGTTCTGTTTTATAAAATATCACACATTTAGTAGTAATTCAATATATTTATAAAGGCCGTTAGGCCGCCATCAGCGGTGTAAATCTGTGTCTGTGGCGCTAAGGCATTACTTTGGACTCGCTTGATGGACCCAAACGCCATCTCACTCAGTGTCTTACGAGACGTCACTTATACCACACAATTCTTGTTAGGATAGGATATTATCTCATTGCAATTGTAAAACATGAAATTTCACGTAGTTCATGATTTAAAATTCCTTAATGAGTACCGAGTGACTGCAGTCTTGGGAACTCTTGAGCTGTGCTCATTAGTCATAGCTATCGTTTGCTACCATACATTGGTCTAGAACTACTGGAAATCTTTCAGCAAATCACACGTAAAAATTGATAAAATTGAAATTTCACGTGATATCTGATGAATAAATCTTTAATATTTCTAAAGCAGTTTTTTTTGTATTTGCGTAATTGGACCATAAGTTTTTGTCTTTGAGAACTTTAAATGTCACTTCATTAATTTTAATGTTTGAAAACAAATATTTTCCTCTAATTAAAACATTAATCGTGAGGTTTCATTGTACGATAAATAGATTTTTATGTCTGAAATATTTCCTACAAAGGCGATTATATAATTTTTCTTGATTTATTTCATGCTGATTTATGCACATTTATATATTTACCTGACTATAAAATGAGCATGCACATATATATTGTTAACTGTGTTGATTGTTGTGTAATAGATTATACTATTTTACCTGACTAATTTCTCGGGAAACGTGTCGTTTAGATAATTTTACCTAATTCTATTTTGACGGCCATTTTGCGTAAGCGACGCTAAATCCTAAAATATTCCATTAATAGACAAAATAACAAAAGCAACATGTAAAAAACATGATATTGTTTATATAAAATGAGCATCGTATGCACATGGATATTGTTTACTGTGTTGATTGTTGTGTAAAATGTAGATTATACTATTTTACCTGACTAATATCTCGGGAAACGTGTCGTTTAGATAATTTTACCTAATTCTATTATGACAGCCATTTTGCGTAAGCGATGCTAAATTTTAAATTATTCCATTAATAGACAAAATAACAGAAGCGACATTATAAAATGCTTCATTTAAAAAGTAGGTCCACAGAATATTTAATAACTTTTTATTTTTTTGAAAAGTTCGTAGTTTTTTAGATCTCCTGTAAAGTTAGCTCCGTGTCTCTTGGATAATTTTCCTTTCCAGCGTAGATACGTTTTTTTGCGGCATAAAGAGCCGTATCTTTTTTTTACGTTAACTTAGAAGTTCCAAATTTTAATGGGTGGGTGTAGATTTCTTGATCTGCAGATCGGTTGACATGCGGCAAACGTGTCAGCCCTACTTTAGTTTAGCGGTTGTCTGAGTTACTTAAGCTTTTTGGGTTTTGGCAATCCTTCCGCGATCGATTAATTTGATCCAAGATCGTTTCATTGCCCTCTGGCAAACTTAGAGAGAAAAATTCTGAGCATTAGTCAAAAATCAAGTCCGGGCATTACGATGAGTCTAAATAAAGTTATATATTTTTTCATTAATTGAACTGTAATCCGATCACTAATATATGGCTTTTAAACGATATGTAATAAAAATCAGGTTTTTCTTTATAAACGGTAAACAATTGGAACAGAACTTATGGCCAGGCTAGGTATGTCTAACCCTAGGCCCGGCGGATATGTCAATAATTACTAACGCTCATTTAGATTTAAATATGAAGTGGGAAATTTATTGATGCAAATATGTATTCTGACTATATTTACATAAATAAGCCCTCATGCCAAAATTGTCACTTGCCTTCTTGAACTAGAAAATTATTGTACTTTTTGATAATGTATTTTTATATCATATGCCATGTACTGTACTAGTGACGCAACGAATGTGAATACTTACAATAAATATTCGTATTCGTAAATTAGCGTTTTACCGAATATTACAATGGTATTCAAACGAACAATACTTGTTCTGCATTACGATATTCATATCTCTTAGGGTTGAATTAATAAAGATCATTAGACGATTTTTTTTTTTACTAACCGAAATACCTAAGGTCCTCTAATATTACACAGAGAAGGGCCCTAAAACCCACACCAAAAGTGTTATTTTCTGGTAATCCTGTCTGGTGTGGGCCCATGACTGAGAATATCTAAGTATCCAAATGTGTCCGAGAATGCTAAGCAATGACAATTTTTTTTTATAAGTACTTAAAATTAATAGATACCTAAATACGAAAAAAAACAGTTGAATTTAATTCTATATGAAATTGAGTGCTTTTTGTTATGTCGCATAGCGTAGTCGTGTGAAAAAACGAACTACACTCTCTTAAAATACACTTCAAACGCACGAAGACGGATCGAACCTCCGCGGGATCCGGTACTATAACAATTTTCCGTAACTAGATGGATCGCGAGAGCAAGTGACACAGCCTTCCCCTTCGACGGTTAGATTTACACTGAGCTCGCAGCCCGGGCACGGCCGCGCTCGCGGAAATTCAGTTTTTTTGATGCTTTATTAGACCGAATTTCCATTTTACTAACTTTTAAACAATACGATTAAAGATCAATGAATTGTCAATGTTCTTGCGAAAGAGCCGTGTAAATATCACTTGTAGTTTAGAAGCCTTAGGGAATTGAAAATTGAAAACGACCCTATTTCAACATAATTTTTTCCATAGTAATTATTGCTTTAAAAAAAAATCCAACTATAATGTTTTAGAAGAAATAGTCAAAAATAACATATAGTTTTTTCAGATTTTTCCGTTGGCTAGATTACGAGCCTTAGGACTTTAAAAATCACCATTCCACGTACGGAGTCGCCTTAACACATAGATTTTGTTTTAAATATCGTCGATTTGACGCAAAAGGAAAAGTATTTTGGTTGATTTATGCTTGTTAACAGCGCGCAGCACAATTTGTTTAAATGCGTACCCATTAGTACAAACAAAACCTTCAAACAGCATGCCATTATCTTTATTCGCTGATATTTACACGTAAAAGTAAACATTACGAAATAGAGGATTTCCCAATTTCACAACAATTTATTACTTACCGAGTTGAAAACTGTTATCGGTTACCATCATACATTTAATAAAAAGTCATTGTACTATTATAATATCATAAAATTTTGAACAGAAGTATCACGTCACTCCCAGTAGTTTTCCTCTGCAGCTGAAAAATGTTATGATAAACATGATGAATTGAATGAATTTCGTTTTTTATTTTAATATTTATTTTAAACGGCATGTCATCTATTCAGGTAACATAGTAGAAAAAGCGAGGGAGGAATGACTTTTTCCATCCGCTTTTGTCAATCAATATTTATCGATGGTGTCTCGTCATAAATCAAACTCTGACCACGAACTTGAAAATGGTTATATACATATTTTCTACAATAATAAAAAAAGTACCAGCGATGCATATGCACCAAGTCTCAAATATAGTCATATGTCATCGCCTTATGGGAGATAACACTAAGCTTATATCTATAAATCCAAAAACACCTTTAATGCCTAAGCTCTGGTTCTGGTGGATGATTAAAACAAACAAATGTTCATAGAACTCAAGAAACAATGAATGATAATGTCTACCTATTTTATTTAATATGAGAGTATCTCCTACTCCGATAGACCTAATCGTAAAGATCTAATAAGCTTGTGATACGAGTAGACACAATAATAAATAGAAAACGAGTAAAACTTCGTACACAAATATTTGCTGTTGTCGGGATTCGATTCCAGGACTGCAGACTTTGTAGGCAGCTGCACTACCAAGGAGCCAACTGTAGATAACCGTTTAACTATGGATAAAGATGCGCCCTTCAACAATATAACTGCATTCTTCTAACTCCGTGTAAACACTTTAATTTGTCAACGCTAATCGGGACCGCGCAATGACAATTTGCTAAATTGCTAGCGAGAAAAACAAATGACAGAACCGTTTTATGGAATTTAATTAATTGCTTGTTTGTTCAGCTTTTTTTAAGTTACTTAAACCCGCTATTGAATGACGAGGGAATGTCAAGATAGCAATATAATAATAAGGGATTAATACCCTTGTCTGGGTGTTGAACTTATCATCTAGAACCGATAATAGCATTCGTCAGTACTTGCTGTGTATAAGGATAAAATTGCATTGGATGTGACACGTTTAGTGGTAAATACTTTGCTTAAAATAACGTAGTAACTTTAGGTTAGACTATATCCTGGAGTTGTATATAGCAGCAGCGTGGGGAGGCCCCCAACAAGGTTAACCGACGACGTAGGTCGTCTGGTTACAATCGGGGGCAGAATTGGATGAAGGTGGCGCACGACCGATCGTTGGGAAGAACTTTTTTGGAAGGCCTAAGTCGAGCAGTGGACGACTATCGGATGATGATGAATTGGTGATGATCCAAGTCATCACAAGGTAAAGACAAGTAAGAACCCTCTCACTACATACTCGGAGCATGATATAGAAGCAAAATTTTACGCTATCCACTATATTGCAAGTGGAGATCGAACCCACACGACATTGCTTCACAATCAATAAATATCTACCTTATATGATTAGCAACGAAGGTTACCCATATTCCGATATAGCCCCGTAGTAATCAACATCGCATTATGAAACACTAAAGGCCATCAGTGTTTCATCAGACAATATTTGACATGTCATTCCATGTCTTTTCAACCTCGTCAAAGATTATTGTACTTTTACAAGGCTTAGTTTGCCGTGTCTCTACGCTAACCTTAAGGGCTTGAAGATAACAATCATTCATCAGTAAATATACGGTAAAGTTTCTGTAATACCTATATCTGTCCTTGCTATGACGTTGCGTGGCGTGGCCCAGTAACCTGAATACTGGAGTTAGTTTTAGCTTCCACATAAATAGTGGAAAATACGCGATCCGAATCCGATATAGTTTCTTGCATAAATATAGTTGGGATCTTTCTAGTGGTGTCCCAGATGTTGACAAATTTGAATTTCAATTTGACCTAAACTGTCCTCACTGTAAAAGGTTGCGTAATGTTGTGTCCGCAATATAAGCCCTTTGTTATTCGATTTTTCTCCTTATTCGAAATACTACATGATCGATTATTTGATATATTTTAAAAACACTTGATGGTAGATTAGAAGTGTCACTACTACACCTTGACCGAGGTATAATCGATACAAAAAAGGAATATGAAGGATAAGGTAAGGGACATGTGCGCCACAAGGGTCGCACCTCTACCATGAAAATATCGAGAAGTACCCATTTTATACTACTAACGCCATCTTACAACATAGTAGTAGTATAACATTTGTCCTTTCAATATTTTTGTGGGTAGCTGTGCTTGTCTGACCTTATACTTTTACCTGGTACCTGGTATTTGAATCTGATAATAAGATCTGTTTGCGTAAATATAAGACCTAGCTTGGCTCCTCACTAAAGAAATCGATGGTTATAGTATTGTAATCAGTTCAAGGCAGTGCATATTATGTTACCTTCGGTTCTCAATACCATCACCGCGTGTATTTACCACTGGCCTTACTTCTTATGTATGCTCACAGTTAAATTATTTTAAGTAATTCGTTGAATGTCGACTTGAATAGTCACTTTAGAGGCTTCACATAACACATACCTTGTCAAATTCTTCAAGTTGTAGGCAATTAAAGACATGAGGTAATAACTACCTAAGATATCTTTAGTTTTTGAAATGACCACACATTTGTAACATCGTGCAAGAGTTGGTCATCTCCGTCGGCTCTCTTCATTATTAAAGTATCAGTACCTTAAGGTACTGTTTTGAGGTTTATTATTGTGTCGTTATTTTTTGTCGCACAACGGAACTTTTTCCGTTCGCTTCTTTTATATGGCTAGATTTTTTTTCTACGCCTAAATTACGTTCAACTTTTTGGTCCTTACCGATAACCGATTAAAGGTTTTCTTTTAAGTATGGTGATTTTTAACGCCTATTTCTGATGTCACAATAAACGCATATTGCTATCAAGACTATCATAACATCGAGATGAGACAAGAATAGTCATAGAAGTAATACACTAAATTAATTCATTTTCATGAAAAATTACTAGGACATACCTACAGCCTTCATTTACAACATGATAAAACTCCATGAAAAGTTATCCAACCTCTAAGACATCAAGGTTTATGTCCACCGTCTATTGTTTATTCACAACACATTTGCTCATCAATGTCAATGTCAGGAGACCAGGAAGGAGATCAATAGCTTATTTATAGTTCGGTACTATTCTATTGCGATTGCGCAGGTTTTTGTGGTAAGGCGGTTTGACAAAAAGTTTCATGACGCTGTCTAACGGAATAAGAGTGCCCGTTTTAGATCTGAGGAGTTTTCTGTTGAGCAGATAATACAGTAAAAAGGATATGACTTGCAACTTTTAGCAGCGTAACAGCACAGACATAGCATTAGGTAATACATACAATAAACTAAACCTCTGCACTTAAGTTTAATACAATTTCTATGCGAATTCCTATTAATCGTTTTTATTATGTTGGAACTGGCGAAGAAGCTAGCTCGAACAGTCAGTCGGACTTTTTGCGAACAAACCAACAGAAGGAAATGTCTCCCCGCCGCGGGATTGAGTATCCCGTAATCTGATGGTAAGACCTTGTATCAGATTACTCATACTGGTACCTCCTTTACTGCTTCGTTTAAGTACCACCTATAGTTTTTATAAATCTTCAATGCCTTCCGACATTAAACGCTAGGAAATTATTCCCACACTACCTCTCAGACCTATTCATTTCTCAAACCTCCGTTACAGCCTCGTGATGATATTGTTAATCTGTCATGCGCCTAGGCACTTACTTAGTGAATAACTCGACGTATTGCTATTGACTTGAATGCAATACGAAACACGCGATCATCGTGGGAACAGCGTATTGCAATGGGTCTGTTTCTATTTCTAAACACAACCACCGCCATGCCAAATTGAACTACATCACAATGACTGCAAACTGTGTTAAGAAACGTGCCATTTCATTTGCTTACTACTCATTTGTCTTCACTACCCAACAGTCACATTTTTTGAAAAATAATAATGTAATAATCTTTAGAATCCTCATGCATGAAACTGACGTCATTTAGCCCTCGATTTCACGTCATTTAGCAGAAAAACAACACTACTTTTATACCCCGCATGGGGTTCATTCAATTTTTTAAATAATCGAGAGCGTCACTAAAAGATATTAATTGCTTTGTGTACCGTCGATTTACGAAAACTCATGAATCCATCACCGAGAGACAAGCATAAATTATTTTTATTGTATGAGCCGCGATCTTTATGTCTTATTAAGAACCTTGGCTAATTTCTACTTCAAAGAGTTTGACGTCAATAGAGTTAATAGTGGCTATGGTGCCACACAATATGGCCCACCTACTTATATTATTCAATAGTCTAGTGGAAATTTTATACTCTCTGCGCTGCACCTCTCACTATTGAAAGGGATCGTTTTATCTCTAATGTGAAGGCTTAAAAAAACAACACCAGTAAGGCTTCAATCGTGGTTTAGCCTTAAAATAAACACAAAACGGTTAACTGCGATAAATCCACGTTATTTTGCCTTAAGTCTAGGAACTCGGAAAAAGCATTTTCACAATGACGATCTCCTCTCTACATAAACTAGAGTTCTAGGAAATATTAACAGTGTTTTTAAGACGTTAGCGTTATATTTTTACACATCAGGCAAATTTATGTTTCGCATGATTTTTCTTGCGGCTTCCTCAGTGTGGAAAATAATCGTAATATATTGATTTTTTTTGGTTATAAGGTTATCGTATCCTATACAACTTATCAAATTCTATTATCACAGTTCACATCAATTTGTGGTTCCATAACTGCTCTGAGGTTCTTAAACACATATCAGCAATAGCTAACTAGGTACACCAAGTCACTTTATGTGCATGTTTTTGTTTTTGTTTCAATACTTTCAATGCAGAATCTTAATGTGAAAAATACAGACATTTATGACTATATGTACGAAGTATTACTATGATTTGTAAATTTTCATTTAATTTTAACAATGATGGACCAAATAAACAATGATTTTTGATAAGATAAAGTTCTGTGATACACGATATCAATTTTGATTTAGTACCATGATAAGTGTGCCAAGATATAAAGATAAAATGATAAGTAAGGTTTTTTCCTAACACCCATTATCATGAGAAATAACTGGAAATCACATTGTTCATTTTAGATTGCGTAATTTTTAAATACAACAATTCTTTATAAAATTATGAAACATGTAATGTCTCATTTTTTTATGTGGGTACACCACAATTTTGATCTTTGTATTCATGGTTTACAACAATTCTTATCAGAATGAGGAAATGCTTTTAAATACTTTTAATTACTATCTGGTTTGATAAAACAAAAACATTTCAATGAATTGTTATTATTTCTTCTTTTTATCGCAGATATCTTTGTGGGGTTGACATCATTGGTAATGTTGAAATCAGCTTCAAATTGAGTTGCTTTCGGATGCTAATTTACGTACAATTCCAGGTTTTATACATCTTCATATGCAGCCCGTCCCCCAATTTATCTGACGATCAATTGGCTCGCTACCAACTGAATGTGATACGTGTGATATTTAACATGTATAGGTACCCAGAATATTAATATGTATCACATCACGTGTCACAAACGGCAGACCAGACTGTCCCAAATTAGAAGGTTGGTGAATTTAAACTGCTCTCAAAGATAGCATGACGTTTTCCGTCTCTGGCTTCGGTCCAGACCTTTATCCTGCAACTAGTGACATCTGACGAGATACCTTTCTGTCTCTTTCTGTTCCAATGAGTTTAGAGGAATAACAACGCGCTTCAGTTTTGCTTTATGTATTTGTATTAAAGGTGGGCCATAAAACAATGTCACTTCGGCAGTCACAGCGTAAATAGACTTAGTGTTTTAGTCACCATGTCATCGAACATAAAGTAGATTTAGCTGAAGGAATAAAAACTGTAAAGCTTTTGACATATGGTTTAGTATGACGGCAATTAGGATATGTGCGCAATTACAGTCGTCACCGAGTGAGGCTGTAACTAAACAAACGAACAATATGTGACGTTGCAAAATATGAGCTACTGGAAAAAAGAAAAATCGTAGTTGATTGCGTTTTTCTCTGCGTCACTGAGTATTTATGACTCATAATGGTGCGTATACCTATTGAAAACTGAACGACACAAGGAAACCAACTTATATGGCTACAGAAAGATCACTATATACTAGGTAATATAAATACATCAACACTAACTAAAATTGGGTTTAAGACTTGATGGGTAATTTACGGGATACATCGGTTTTAAGACAATCACTGGCATTAAAATCCATGAGCATAAACAAAAGCTGAATTACTTAGAAAAGATCTAACAGAGAAGTACATAACTGCCATGCAATGTGATCTGGTCATTGCAATAAACAGTTAAAACAAAAGACTACCTGAAACATGATACAAACAAGCCTTGATCTAATATTCTCACGTAAAAGGTGTCATAAAAAATGTAGCAAGGCGTGCAGTGAAGCAAGCGCAAGCGTCATTCATTATAATTTCATACGAGGTGACTCTAAGGTACTACGGATCAATATCATGTGACGCACCAATACGTCAGGGACGTCTCGAGTTTGACCTTGTTACTTGTGACCTTGAACTCGCGTCTGATTTTATGAATGGAGGCTTCGTACTGATTTTGTAGTATACGGAGATAATCGATGATGGCTGCCAGAAAATAATGTCGCGACGCATTTTTGTTTTGAAACGTCAGCTGCTAGAAATGTTTTACGTCCATGTCCAAGTGTTATTCGCATGTTGTAATGTTTGTTTTGGTCTGTCATTGTTGTCCTTCTTCTGTTTAGTCCAAAACTTTAGTTAAATGCATGAAACAAATCTGTGGGTCTAGTGAAAATGGGGCACTGACAAGTCACATATAACCTAGGTTACAATTGTATGGTAAAACTTGAGCTCCTTTGCATCTGGTTTATCTGGTGGTGGACTTGTATCCCTTTTCACCAGACCAACAGAAATATAATTTTGCAGTCTTTTATCTTCAAAAAACATTTTACATATTTTGTAACGTTATATGTCTAGTAAGTAAACAGCTATGAAATAGCCGCTAACGACACTTACTACTGTCTATTATTATTTACTACCGACATTTTATTAAATTAGGAAGACTAGATAAGCTCCTTATTCTTTAACAAAGAAATTGAAAGGCCTCTTCTCGTGTTGTATGTTAAATCAACTGTTACACTGTCAGTCATTATTGATTTCTCATTTGGGCGTGTGGTTACCGTCTATTTTAGTCCAGGGTTGACCCAGAGCTGTCGCATGTCAGACATTTTGTTATTTAAAACAAAAATATCATATAAACTACACGTCTGTGGGCGCTTACGCCGTTACGGTTTAGTTTAAGATATGGTGACGCACATTTGAACCTTTCTGGTTTGATAACTTATTTACAGATGGACCCACGCGTCACTGTTATACTTCATGCGTATGTCTCTGATGTTGGTATTAATCAAATTGACGACACGAAGGATGACAAAGAAAACGCATCGAGAAAAAATGTTGCGCAATTTACGAATAATCATGATTTGTGAAGGAGTATAGTAATCATTGTTGATTGAAACTCTTGAATGGATGAAAAAGGTAATCCTACATATCAATGACATTGAACATTTTCCGGCGCCTAAAAGTTCCATACAACAGATAAAGAATTTGATACGGTTGAATATATACACAAGCATTGATGAAAACAATACTTAAATTATTTACACAAAAACGTTGATTGCTTTTTGTTTTTCACTAAAGAGCGACTCTAAAATGTTTACAAACATGAAGTATTTTGCGTTAGTTATATTGTTTGTTTTGATAATGTGACTTCCTTTATCGCCCTGCGTTACGATTTTCTAGTGAAATTTACGTTCAAAACAAATGATTAGGTAGTGGTCTTACTGTAGCTTAGCGGCGCAAGTATAGAGTAGGTTCGCTCACAAATATTTAGTTGTTGAATAAAATAGAACTGAACATATAGTTTACCCAAGATTTTCATCGTGATATACTTAATAAAAAGAAACATAATCTCCGAAGACAGAAAATCATCTTGAGAGTACAAACGAAAATTACGTTATAATTTTCAATGGCAATGAATCGCCTACTCATTGAATCGTTCCTTACTTTATAGGCTCTAAAACAAGATTTAGCACCGCAAAATTACGCCTAGACTCATTCGGTTCCAAAAACCAGTCAGTAAACTTGCGTCTGCAGACATTAAGCAGACGCGAAATTGCGTTCCAATAATACTGTTTTACCTAGATCTTTACGAACACAAACATTGTCTGTATCCGCGATGTTAGTCGATCGTACATGTTCGCAATCACCTATATTATCTACAGAAACAGGAGTTGCTTTGTTAAGAACATACTATGCTCAGTTCATACACTGAATAAATCATTAAAGAAGGTTCTCTTTCTTCTTCTTCGCCACCTGAGAACTAAAATGGTTGTTTATATGAAATGCGAATGTATTGGTCGTAGGATGCGAGGACGCGACTGACCGGCACGTGGGATTATCTACGATCACGTGCCAAATTGTCTGACCGAAAGTGTAAAGCGGAGCCTTGCGCCATGGTGTTAGTGCAGCTTTTTGATTTCAATAGAACATTAATCGGAGAAGTCGATTGTGGTTGTGTTCTGGTTTATGAATCCACTATTGTAATATAATATAAATAAGTGTATTGTTTATTAGGACTTGTGTTGCAAGACAATGAAAAACTAACCTTACAATGACTAGTAAAGGTGGCCAGACACATTAGAACAAATGTTTCTTTTTCCGTCAGATCAAAGCATATCACTGTCTAAACAAAGAATTATGCGAATCTACATCTGGGTAGTTTTGTTAGGTAGTAACAGTTCATTTCTAAAAACGATGTTTAGCTTGCTATTAGTAACTACTTTAGAGAAATTGATATATTGTATAGGAATTTCGAGACTTTTATTACCATAGTGGATTTATTGCTGAATCATCGTTCAAGCATTATTTTATTTTAGTGTTATCTGTTCGTAAAATAAATTCATTTATTACCATACATTTTGTCATAATTACTACTAGTTAGTCCCAGAATCTAAATTACGGTCTAGTTTTAGGCCAATTTAAATAAAATCTGTTTTGTACGATTAAAGCTTCCTATTCACTAAAGGGGAGCGAAGCTGTGTAAAAACCAATCTCATTTCACAGATTTAAATGCACTTCTTATGAGGTTCACAAAGCAGCCTGATTGATTAATCTTCTCTCTGCTACAGAGGCTGCCTGTGCACCCCTAAAAAAAATATGGGATAACCTCACACAAATCAATCTAGTCCCACAATAAGCTCTAGTAGGCTTGTGTTATGGACAGGGACACTGGACGACGATAAGCATACCTATATAGATAAATACATACTTAAATACAAATAACGTCCATGACCCAGGCATTCACTGCACACATGACTCCAGTTCATCACTCAAATATTTGCCTTTACCGGGATTTGAACCCAGGACCGTCGGCTCAGTAGGCAGTTGTTAAACCACTGTGCCAACCGCGTCGTCCACCACTCAACCCCTTACAGTCACTAAACGCCGTCTATCATCAAGTAGATATGCATACTCTTACGACATTCTGTTTTCCCGTGTATTATTACATGAAATATCTTACGGTAGTTATCGTGATTCAATATGTCAACTGTGTATTATCCAAACACAAATCCGATTCGTGTGTAATATATTGGAGTGTTGAAGACCGAATTCGAAATACGCACGAAAGTAAACTTTCCGTTTTATGCACCGGAGAATGGTGTCCCAAATACGATTGCAAGAAATGAAACATCTGGATTTATGTTTGTTTATTTACAAAGGATGCTATATGATTTTTAGCGGGTTAATCCCATCTCTTTTACGTTACGAGGTAGAATGGGAAATTCACAGCTTCATCATTGTAGTCTTAAGAGCTAGGCTCTTATCGATGGAGCAAATGAGAGGAAGATCAAGAACGACTTTGATTGATCAAATAAAAGAAAACGCATACGTCGTGACATATAATCTGCCAAGGACAGAGAGAGAGATTCACGAAACCATAAACAGCTCAGCTTATAGTCACAGATTTTGATTTTGACGACACTTTCTAATAAACACCTATATTAATAATTCACAAGAAGCCCGTGGGTGCATATGAGAAGACAGATTGATATAGTCCCTGTTAAAATGAAAGATGAAAGAAAGCATATATATACTTAGACGCCAAAATATTCATGCTCACTAATGTTCTACAAAACAATTTTGTTCTCATAAATACCGCGACAATATTTAATCAATCATACTTAATCACAACAACACCATTAGCGGTGAATTATGGTAATCACAGAATGATGCATTTCTTAAAGGAGAGGGCCTAACGTTATATAGAATTCACTGTCAGTTACATCCTTTTGAGCCGTGCGGATTGCTAGGGCCAGTTGCAACACCAAGGCCCAAATGTCAGCATTGACGTCAGAGGGGCAGGAACAGGGCACGCTAAATATACTACACACAACATAAAAGTGACGCAGCTCGCAGCTTACATATAAGCCTTTGATTCAAACACGCCCCTTGCCTAGTCTGAGTCCACACTTAAAAAGATGTTGGAAGCTTGGAAGAAAGATGATTCTTGTTTTTACGAGTATGTGTTATCAATTCGTCTAAAGGGTCCCTGTGCTCAAACTCAGACATAATTTCTCAATGAATGCATAAGTAGGTACCTAATACTGAATATGTATTACGAATAAGACAAAGGTGTAAAAAAAAAACAGTGAAAGATTGCTTACTCAAAAATGCTTACTATAAATACATCAATTTCATGTCATATCATATATAGGTATCATTTATGTCCAATTATTTTACGGTTAACTAAGCAAAAGTAAAACGAAATAAATGCTTATTTATTTCTTTGTCACGCATAGACGTCATGGTAGGCTTGGCCTATATTTATAAACTAGCGTGCTTCTACGTTAATTAGTTAATTAGCAATAAGTTTCTTATAAGGTCACGATAAGCTAAATAAATGTGCAAATTAATAGCGTTGATCCTTCTAAGTGGTCTATCTGTTAGATAAAGCTGTGCTACACGCGACAATGCGTAAATAATAGTGTGGCGCAGTGACCTTTCTGATGGGCGGTGACCACTTTACATTATATTGAGGTTAATGAACCATATCAGTGCTTAGTGTATACGCTGTATTTAGAAACTATTCTTATCTCATATCCACCTGCACTTGTCTCATCTTACGCTTAACCTATTTTTTTTTTCGATTAAGGCAAGTAATGTACCATTGCAGTATCACAGCTGTATCTCATAAAGTTCGTTGATTATCCCTCTTGGTGAAAAAGAATAAAGACTCTTTAGTCTTATGTCTTTCGTCCTTTCTTCAAAGGCAGGCTTAGGAGTAAACAGCTGAATGATGTAGGACATCACTTCCAACTTAATTATCTGGTGATATTTTCAGAATATTTTTCAATTGGTGTACTTACTTACTATGACTTAAATTCTACCGAAAGTTGTATAATACTATCATGTAAACTTTGCTAAATCTATCTATACATATAAACGGACAAGTCCTGACTGACTGACTGACTGACTGACTCACTCATCAACGTAGAGCCGAAACTACTGAACCTAGGAACTTAAAATTTTTGGAATAGATCAAGTATACGATGCAAACAAGCACTAAGAAGGGATTTTTCAAAACTCATCCCTTAAGGGGGTCAAATCGGGGTTGAAAGTTTGTATGGAACTTACGTAATTTTTGAGTTAGAGTAATAAAACTTTTTGCATAGATTTTCGATCTAAAAACAATAAAACTTATTTCATGATTTTTGAAAACTCATCCTTTAAAGGGGTTAAATAGGAGGTGAAAGTTTGTATGAGAAACTTGGAATTCTTTGAGTAAGAGTGATAATATTTCGTGTACAGTTTTTTTCTATACAAAATAAGAAAACAAGTTTCAGCATTTTTGGAAATTCACCCCCAAAAGGGGTTAATTGCACAGTGAAACTTTGTAACAAAAACGTGGTCTGTTTGAGTAAGGGGTGCATTCTTTTGCGTGTAGACTGATCATCAAAAACTGAAAACATGTATTTCAACGTTTTTGAAAATTCAACCCCTAATGGGGTAAAGAGGGAGGTGAAAGTTTCAATGAAGAGCTTGGGATTATTTGAGTAGGAGTGGTAATATTTCGTGCACAGGTTCTTATTTGCAACGTAAGAAAACAAGTTTCAGCATTTTTGGAAATTCATCTCCGAAAGGGGTTAGATGGACAGTGAAACTTTCTTGAGAAACGGGCCTTTTTTGAGTAAGGGGGCATTCTTTTGCGTGTAGACTCTTCATCAAAAACGTTGAATATTGATTTCAGCGTTTGTTGAAAGTTCAACACCTAATGGGGTAAAGTGGGAGGTGAAAATTTGTATGAAGAGTATGAAGACCTTGGGATTTTTTGAGTAGGAGTGGTAATATTTCGTGTATGTTCTATGCAAAGTAAGAAGAAAGGTTTCAGCATTTTTGGAAATTCGTCCCCGGAAGGGGTTAAATGGGCAGTGAAACTTTATTTGATAAAACGAGCCTTTTTGAGGAAGAGGTGCATTATCTTGTGTGTACACTGATCATCAAAAACTAAGTAACATGTATTTCAGCGTTTTTGAAAATTCGGCTCCTCATGGGGTAAAGAGGGAGCTGAGTTTCAATGAAGACCTTGAGGTTCTTTGAGTAAAAATGGTAAGATAACGTGTATAGATTCTTCTATACAAAGTAAGAAAATAAGTGACCGCATTTTTGGAAATTCATCCCCGAAAGGGATTAAATGGAAATGGAACTTTGTACGAGAAACGGGCATTTTTTGAGTAAGGGGTGCACTATTTTGCATGTAGACTCTTCATCAAAAACTGAGATTATTGATTTCAGCGTTTTTTAAAATTCAACTCCTAATGGGATACGCTGAGAGTTGACAGTTTGTATAAAGAGCTTGTATTTGAAGGTGACAACATTTTCATGTTATGAATAAGAGGTACGCGCGTTTTTTCGTAGAATATTTATTAAAAATTGAGAAAATAAACTTTTTTGGGAAATTCAAAATCTTCAAAATGGTTCTAATGGGAGGCGAAAGTTTGGATGAGAAAAGATGAGATTTTAATAATATTAAAAGATGAGATTCTTTCCGTAAGTCTATTCATATTTCGTGTGTCAAAATATTACTTGCAGAAATTTTTGAAATGTACGAGTATTGTCTGAGTAAAGGGGGAAGATGAAAGTTCATGTGAGGAATATTTTCGTGTATAAACTCTGGATTCATTTTTGGAAGAGATAACTCTCCTGAAGAGGTTCGAAACTTTATATGCAAAACGTAGGATTGAGTGACAAAACTTCGTGTATACCATACCTCCAAAAGAAGAAACGCAACCCTCAAAGGATCACTTGGTTGTCTGTCCGTCTATCAAATAAAATGGAAATGAAAACCATATAAGTACTCAGGACTATAGTCTTTTGAAGTTGTTAAAAAAACAAACTTCTATGTTATAACGTAAAAAAAAGATCCGGCTGTTTACCTATGCCACAACAAACGTCGATACTCTCAATGCAATCAAAATTTATAAGGGACCTACTTAGATATTTTCAGTTGAACTAAAAATAAAAAAAATATTAAGGGACAATCATGCACAAACTATGAATTTGGCAAGTAATACCGTGTCTTACTAGAAGTACTCATAGGGAGTAATCTGAAACTATACATTTCTAATTAAATAAAAAAGCAGTCTGTATTTAAAGTACGTAAAACGGTTTCCAACGGTAATGTTAAGTTGGCCACTAAGTACATTTTATCTTTTCCTTAGTAATGGGCAGTGATTTCATAGTTCGTAAGGAACCCTCTGTGCGCGAGTCCGACTCGCACTTGACTGGCTATTTGTTTTAACTGAGAATACTGATTTAAACGTTGGAGAAAATTCCTATCCTTAAGGAGATTAAACATTTGACTATAACATATGTTTTTGTTCGGTTCATCGGAAAATGAATTGTCCCTACTACTACTACTACCCAACTACCCAAAAAAATATATATGCGCGCAGATTTCTATTAGTTTCGTTTCGTTTCGTTTCGTTTCGGTGACTACACCCAGCCAGCAGTTCTGCTGCAAGGACGCGGAGGCGTTGAGCATGCAAGAGAGGGAAAGACAAAGAAGCTCAACGAAATGACTCAGAAGCGCATACTGGCACAATACCGGAAGTCGTTCAGGGTAGTATAGAAACCTTAACATTCCCTGGCCGGAGCTTTCGGTTCTGAGACGGGGCACGCATCCGGGTCCTCTCGTGTTCCCCTCCGTCTTTTGCCGCTCCGGTAAGATCAACTGGCCCTCCTATCCGAGGCACCGGGGAGCCAAAAGTTTACAGGTTGGGAGTGTAGGTTATTTTGCAGTCAGGATGAGGACCGACGGGAGAGATCCGACAAGAATACCAGCATCGAGCCAGAAAGGAAATAGACAGATAGTTGTGTAAATATATACAGGGAAGGATAGTGGACTGCGTCTCGTCGTCCAAAGTTTCCGGTTACCACGTAGGATAAGTTCTTGTGTAGGTTGATGTCGCTGAGCCGTCGCTTTTTGTATGTAATTGTCCTCCGGTTTTGATTCCGTGTCTGTTTCTATCTATTTTAGATTTTCTGGCTGATTACTCTAGTGAATAAAATTTGCTTGGGCTTGCTTTCCTTCGACTTCAGTTGAGATAATATTGCGTGTGTGTGGACGTCTTTGTAGGTAACTTCTTGAAGTTTCTTTAGTGATAATTGAAAATTGGAAGGCGGTCGCGATCCAAATCAAGTTCTATGGCGGGGTCATTTTGATGTCTGTATGAGATCTCGTTGGATTCGCCCCATGTTGGGTTCTTATTAGACACATTCTTCTTCACCTTGTGACATCGTGGTTATGGCCGTTTGATGACGGTTAACTTCCTTTTGATATTTCTTTACCATAGCTGTTATTGTGAGGTAGCGTGATAGCATGCGTTTTTAGTTTATTTTAGGTTGTGCGTCAATTAATCGGTAGCTGCGCATTACATCGGTCGTGGTTTGGTCGTGGTTTGGCTGGATTGTTGAATCAGTGATGCTTCAGTGTCAGGACTGTTGAAGTGGACGGAGCTCCGCAAAATCGTAGAAGACACGAAGATTTGGCATTGCGGTATTCGTAGGTATATGGGGTGTCCTATATTGTAGTTTATTTAATCGTATGGCGTAAAAAACATTACAAGGAATCGAAATATATACAACAGTTATGTCACAAATTGATATCCAAGGTTCTTAGCCATTTAGCCGCGTCAGTTGTGAAGGAGAACAAGTCTTCGGGGTTTCCAGGGTAGGCTCTGAAGGGGCATTCCTGTATTATGTGATGGACAGTTTGAGATTCGGCACCACAGTCGCAGCTGGGCGAATCGATCCAGCCGCAGAGATGTTTAAAATGTGCGCTTCGCCCACACCCTGTGCGCAGTCGGTTTAGTTTGCACCATTCGTGACGCGGGAGGCCGAACCCCTTCATTTTCACACCGGGCGAGATAAGGCTCTTAATAGGTCCACTCGTCTTTGACTGCCAATCAGAAGTCCATTTTTCTTTCAGACTCAATCTGGATTCAGTTAGAGCCATTGCCAGTTTACAGGGTGGGTGCCGTGATTTAAGTCGATGAGTGCCGGGGTTGAGAAACTCTTGACGTCCGGGGAGATCCATACCACTTTGAAGTTTCTTAGTCTCTCTTAATAAAGCCTCTTCCCTTCTCAGTCTAGGAGGAGCGATGTTACATAAGACCGGGAGCCAGTGAGTTGGTGTGGGGAGAATAGTGCCAGAGATACATCTCATTGTCTTGTAGAGCTCCACGTCGACTTGGACCGTGTGGGCACTCTCCAACCAAACCGGTGAGCAGTATTCCGCAGTTGAGAAGACAAGGGCCAGGGCTGAGGTACGCAGGCAATCCGCGTCTGCACCCCAAGAAGTACCAGCGAGTTTTTGGAGTATGTTGTTCCTAGTTTGCAGTTTCCTTGACAATTTCGTGAGGTGTTCTTTAAATGTAAGCGACCGATCTAGGGTGACTCCCAAGTATTTAGGGGCAGAGTTGTGCGTCAGCATTTTTCCGTTCCAATGAATACTTAGTTCCCGTTTTGCTAGTTTGTTGTGGAGATGGAAGCAGGTTACTTCTGTTTTAGCGGGGCTTGGGGTATTGTAGTGAGTTATATTGTAGTGATCGCTGGTGATTCATATGCACATAGATAGTTACCGTAGAGCAACTCACGGCGGCAAATATAATCATATTTTCTCCACCCTGAAAACCGTTTCTAAACTAGTTCCGAATGTGTTATCAATTTGTTCCGCGAAGGGAGAAGCATTCTAACCGGGAGACATTAAGTCTGAAGCACTGCCATTAATGTCTAATTGGATTTGACTGTAATTTTTCTCGTCGGACAAGTGATTAGCGAGCAATCCTCGAACCTCCATCGATGGTCGAAATTGGTATCAACACGATTTTCAACTGGTTCGCCATAGCCCTTATAGGTACAGACAATTAATTGCCTCCCTTGGGAATTGGTAAAATTTCTATCGTGATAAATGAAGACAGTCGAGTTTAATGTTATGGATGAGCCGGCGAGGCACTTATGTTTATGTTAGTCCCTTTCTTTTTGAAAATGGCTAATTGTTGCTAGCTAGCGGTGTCCGCACGTGTTTGGGACAAAGTGACCTGGCCTTTAAGGGCAATGAAAAAAGGGACCTCTTTGTTCTAGGAAGTTATTGCTTGCAAGCTGTTGCATTTCTTGATTTCGTAGCCTCTAACGTAATTATTACTGTTGAACGGTTAATATATATTTGTAAGTTACCCAAACTATGCCATTTGAGTCCTACGGCAAAAAATATAGATGTGTATCATACACCACACTTGGTTAATATTCGGTTTAAGGCAGGACTCTTAGTATAGTTTTGGTATTACATAATGTAACGAGCATAATTATAGTGTAGTAATATACAAAAAAAGACACTAAAACGAAAATATAATCGAATAATTATTTAGCTGGCCGTTCACCTCTTCGTCCCTTACAGAGAGCTTTCTTACTTAAACAAAATTACTAGTATAAGGCATTAATCACACCATCGAACCGAAGTAGGTTATATCAGCAGGAAGCACGCGCACGCCGAAATCTTTCGATTATGGTTGTAAAACATAAAAGGATAAAAAACGTACAGCAACTATGACTATATACCATCCGTTTTAAATCTAAACAGTGACTGACGGATAGGTTAGGTTAGTTTATCATTTCACTAGATGAATTACAAACTGTCCACAATCATCTACTAAACCTAATATAATTAAATTACGGTTAGAAATATAAGTTTTATGGGAAAGTAGTACAAGTACTGAAGTGAGGGAAAGTCCCTCGGGTAGGAAAAGTAATGAAAATTACAGTGGATAAAGCCTAAAACTACATTAATACTAACGATTCCAATAAATAACCTGGATTTTAAACTAACTGGCCTATTTATTTAAATTATTGCTAATATTTTATTGAATGTTTGCTAGTAATAAAATGTATTAAATGACAAATATTGTATGTATATTTTTCAACAACTCCTGATGTTGTTGCGGGTGCCGTTTATTTGCAACTTAAAATACCTAAAGATATAATTGTTCTGACGAATACCGTGAGACGGCTGGGTCGTACTATATTCCGTTGGTCCACAGGTAGAGGTTGATGAAGTGTGGCCTGATTTCCAAGAAAAGGTGCATAATTGACGTTAGTTAAAGAGTGTTACTATACGGGCCGTGCTTCGCCCTATGTCCATCTAAACTTGGTACTGGTTTTAGCTTAAACTCTTAAACCGTAACCTTTGGGCTCGCTTAGCTTTTCTTGTGGCGGGACTTCATAGCCGTAGACAAGGAGTATAATATTATTGCAATTGGCATTAGAAAATGGAACGGTCTCACCAAATTAAGCTGCTGTGGTGTGGCCGGCGCGGCGGAGGAGTACTGCAGACTCGGAATTGCACACACTTGATCAACACTCACGGATAGGCCGAGTAATATAGACGCACCAAACACTAGGCTATCTACTTAGTAACTAAATATTTGAAAGAAAGACAGAAGGAAAGATATAACGCGTTGAATTCGTTTACACGCGGTAAGAAATTAACAGGCAACCATGCAAACATCTGGTCGAGCCTTGTTTTTGTCTCGTGACTCTATTGTTTTGCCCGGGTTTTTACGATGCCAATACAGAGCGGCAGAGGCTAATAAAACGCGTCCGCTCCGTATGGTGTCCCAAACGGTTCTCCTGCGCGCAGATTTCTATTAGTTATATTATTTTAAGAAAAAATAAAACGGGTAGAAAATTACACATATAACGTTTTCAGACCCTGTGCGAGCGAAGCCGCGGGCATAAGCTAGTTATGGTATAAGTTCACTTCATAGTATACCCTAAGTGCATTAGACGGTAAAATTCCCCGTCAACGGAAACTCAAACATAAACTGAACATGACTCATTTAATTCATAGTGTTTAGTAACCTCTTCCTTCAGAACTCCGTGGGTGAGCCATATTTTCTAATAAAAACGTTCACCCAACCGCTAATAGCCGCGGTGTTCCCAATGCTTTCACAACAAACTATTGTATAAACAAACTATTAATCTACACTTTTAACTATTAAGAGTTTCTATTAATTCACTTTACGATGGAACTAGGTGATACGTTCTCATCCCGAACTCGCTCCGAACTCGAATTGGTCTAATGTGCAGTAACAGTTTCACAATTATGCAAAATCATCGCCTACGTATTTCCTACGCGCTACTACCTAAATCAAGAATGATATAAGAGTGTAGGCATGGCATGAATTCTTCCAGCTTTTTTATTCTGGTGGGTAAGCAGCCTTTGCTCCCACGGCGCACCTGATCGTCTGTTGCACTGCACAGGATGGTGTAGGCAACGTGATTCATAATTTTATTTTTTAAGTCACGCTCTTCTTGACATTTACCTTCTTGAAACCTACTGAATGCTCTTGACCTTTAATTGGTCATGTTTCTTCTATTTTAAACAGAAGTTTGTATTAGAAATAAAATGAGGCTAAATATTAGCGCTGGCAAAATTTAGCTAATTATTTGATCGATAAAAGGAAAACAAGAGAACCAAGAGACGTCATAAATTAATGGTACATAATATTCAGTCATCATGTTGTACGTCGAATTCATTTACATCTAAGTGCACACTTACGAGAGCAAAAATATATCTGAACACGATTTTATGCTCCTGACGATAGGGTCGGTTCAGTTCAGATATTTTTGCTCTCGTAAGTGTGTAGATGTAAATGAACTCGACTGTACACGTCTAGTGAGAGTCTGCGATTATAACTAATATGTGACTATAACTATTGGGTGGCATCGACGCCAAATAGACAATCAACGTTTGAGTAAACATCATAGAATTATAACTTTAAAAAGTGAAATTACTGCTAAAACAATAATAAAGAATATTTGTTACACATCTAACTATTACCATGTAGTTTTGCAAAAAAACTTTGTATTTTTCTGTCAGTTATCATAACTAAGACTTTTGGTCACCTCACCTTCCCCACTAAGGTGAACTCACCTTTATCACGTGGTAACAATAGTAGGCCCCAAAATTTCGCAACACCCAAGATTAGCCTATGCATCCCGATGCGTTCTAAATAAAATCAGACTGAAATAGCTTATTGGCAGTGGTTTGTAGGGCGCCATTGACGTCATACCTAACCCAATCTGAAGATGCATTGGCCCTTATTGCCACGTGTGATCCCAATAGTTTTATTGCCTCATATCCATGTATACAAACATTGTAGTCGTCGCAGACAGATTGAGGCCAGTCTTTTAAAACTTTTTCGTTGATGACTTTAGAAATTAGTTCGTGGAAGAGATATCTATTCACTGTATTTTGTACCGTCAGCTTATTGTCCAAATCAGCTGGGAAATTTTCAGCAGTAAAATTATTTATATTATCATCATCAATTTGTTATACAATTGATTAATTACCCTATACTAATTGAATATTGATGAATTCGGTCATTCTGTCTGTCAAATCTGGTGTTTGTGTTTATTTCATTTCTGTGTAGCTATTTCGATTTTGTATCTTATTTTTAGTTTGTCATCTTGGTGAAGATTCTAGTTAGTGTTTTTTTGTTTGCTTGTTAAATTACGTAGCGATTTCAATGTTTGCCGATATCTATTCATTTAATTAATTAAACTGCAGTGGCATGGCGTTCGTAGCCTATTATTTTTGTAAAAAGTAAGCTAAATCGGTCCCGGCTTGGCTAGAAATTTTGTTCCACGCCATTGCTAAACTATGATTTACCTACATCGATTTCACAACGTAACATAAAGTACTTTTATTGATCACAAATTAAACGTATTTCAGCTTAGCAGCAGCAATAATTAAGGATATGTTGCATGCAAAAACACTATCACTCAGTGTACCTTTAAGTCGAGGCTTGAACACCTGCATATTCCAAGGTAAGCTCTGCAATAGTAATATAATAATATCCTGTGATAGTATATTACTTTACTAGCCAAATCAACTTACAAAATTTGATTATAGTAATAATATATACTATTTAATGGTTGTCCAACCACTTTTCAAAATAAATGTACAGTCGATTTCATACATTTATGAGCAAAAATATCAAAAATATGTGATCTTGGCATTAGATCGCATTTTTGTTCACAGATTTACGACCTCGACTGTACCTACATATCGCATGATAGCATAATTGTATGTTGGATATTTTCTTTTTCTCAATAGAGTTGGTATTTCAAATATTCAAAAAGCTCCAATGATTTTCGTGCCCGTTTAATGTCTATACAGCAATGATTTGATTGGTGTTCAGTAAATTCCCGGAAATGTAACCCGAATCCAAATCCGCATGACTTACTAAAACTCTTAACGGATTCCAAAGAAACACTTAAGGCATAGCATGTCCCAAATGCGGCTTTAAATATAAAATCAAAGAAACCGTTTTATTGTGTCGATGAACCCAGGGCGACGGGGCTCAGGTGAACAAACTCGCATATATATAATATGAATGTTGTGCAAATACAGGGAATTGTATCGGGGGCACTTGCCTGATGAAGAATACTAATTAGTGATTAACGGTGAAAACGCTAAAGCTGGAAAGTTACGAGAATCGCAGTGAGAGTCTCGACGAGTTCGCGTGTCCTTCTCTTCTTTATCACGCCTTTGCAAACATTTAATGAAACCATTTCTATTTTACAATCACACGGTTTTACAGAGGTCAATTATAAATACAAAATTTTACTCGATCCACTACATTGCAGGTGGAGACGATCTCTACTTATAGCTACCGCGACGTTACACACATCACGTTAAATTAACATTATTTCCAAAGCGCCCTCTATACCTACACCCACACGGTACGGTACGTATCGTTAATTTCATTTGGATTTTGAACTTAGTTGCTGTATTTTCCATCTTTGGTTTGTTTTTCTTGTGCGCGAGGTCAGGATGGCAGGCATATCATACCTCCACTGCACCATACAAACCCTCAATCTCAACCCCTATGAAATTCACCGAATTAAAAGTTCCCACCGGCATCGTCATCTTAATCGCTTTTTCTTGATAAATTTCATAACTATAATGTGCCTAATTGAACAAACATTTCGTATATTATTTTGCAGTTCATTGTTCGTGTCATTGTCACTTGTTTGCTGACGAGACTTCGTTGATCTTTTGTCCCTCACTTTGTTAAATATAGCGTATATTATGAACACAACCATCAAGAGTTCCAACAAATATATTTATTTAAATGGCAAAAAAAAGAGAATAATTAAACATCTTTAAGTTATAATTAAGGCATCGATTGTGTCATTTCCAAAGTCATTAGAGTGCACTGGTTTTAGCATACTTACTAGATATCGACTTATGTAAAAGTGTTCTATTTAAAGACGCATGAAATTTAAAAATGGTGCCTGTTTTCAAAGAAATATCAATAAATTCGGCGAAATTTATGTAAGCTGCAATATTTCATCATTATAAAACATCGGGCAATCGAGAACATCAAAGCTATACATAGCACTACAGATCTATAAATCAGAAATACTTCAATGTAATCATGTTGATGTAAATAAACTTCGGGCAGACGAGCAGTCTGAAGAGTCTTATAAATGTATCATCGTTTGGTTTGGAGTAAGCTTTCGAGAAATACTTGTCATTGGAAGTCTGGGACATTCGGTGGTTTATTTTTAATTATGGTGGAATGGTTAAAACACTTGAGTTTTACCAAATCTAAAAAGTTAATTTATGTTATGTTATGTTATATTAAAATATTCGTAATATCATGAAGCATGCAATACGGATAAGCAACTGAAAATTATAGTTGACTTACTGCTCGTAAATAATACTCTGCTAAGGATAACAAAATACAAATACAAATACATTTATCTTGCTGAAAATCGATCTACGATATTCTTTATTTCATATTCCTTCCTATCTATTCCATTTCGCCTTTTTTCAAGTTGTTGTTGAATGTTAAATGAAAATCTAGAATTAAGAATAGCCAACTTTTACTAACCTAGAACCCTAGATCTGCCTTGTAGGTTTTTAATTGTATTTTGTCCATTGCAAATAACCCTTAAAGGTTTTCATGAAGCCGAAGATTAAGGATACTAGTCACTGGTCACCATACCATTGATTTATTTATATCAGGGACTGATAACAACTCTAAACTGAACTTGAAATTGTGATAATTATCATAAGATAAGTAGCACATAAAGAGAATAATTTAAGTCACTCCTTATATGTCCTGATGTAATGAAGTGACCGTTACCTTCATGTCTATTTGTAGAGTAATTTGCAATAGCGGTCACATAACCAGCCCTATAAAAATCCACGAGAGTTTCCTATGTATGGGGGGTTATACTTCCGTAAACACTAACCAGTAACCTGTTTAAAACGGATTTCAAGATTAAGTAAACCAGGTCCAGCCATTAAAAGACATTTAATTATTTGATTAGCGAGAGTTAAAGAGATTGCATCCGTTATGAGCGTTTCTATTATTGTTATAAGTTAATTGGTCTGGAGGCTCTGTTTCTAGAGCACAGTTACTAAAAACAAGATTTACTTCGGTAAATTCTATATTATAAAAGCAGTAGCATTTTTAGGAAAAGTGCATGATATTTCTAAAATTACTTTTGTGTTGAATGTATCTCGGTAATGTTAAGCGTTTCTTTTATTGTAGGTGGATATGAAATAGTTTACAATACTTCAGTTGATTTTATAGCCTAATATTTTCCAGTGATCTGAAATATTATTATTCACAATCACGACCTGCCCATGTAGATGGACCGCCAGACAAACTGAAACGACACAGATATTTAAGAAATAAAACATCATTAAATCTATTTCAAGGAAACCAAAAAAAAGTGATACGTCTGATTTTTATCTCACGTTTTTGTTTTGATTGGAGAAGGTTAGCACAATAACGAGGAAACTGATTCTATTTTGGTATTGACGTAATTTATGACTATTTTCATTGCGCTTCAGAATCTTCGATCACGCCATTTTGTCTGAAACTGGCGTTAATTTGATAGATTTATATAATGTACCGACACGACTGCTCTATTTACTTCCGACATCATGTTTTATAGTTTCCTATTTAACTTATCTGTAAATATCCTTGTCTGATGGAATATTTATAAATTATATCATGTCTCACAGCTTCCTAAAGCCACGGAAATAACAACAGTGATGAGTTCTATTACTGCAGCCATAACTCACATTAAATTAGTACTGGTGGCTGCATAACCAGGGGGGGTATTCGACCAATTTTAGAGATATAATGGAGATCTCTCATTTTCATCGCCATCCGTCACTTTTGACGTGTGCCTACTTGACAAGTGGCGATATCGCAACTTCGTCAATTCGGACGCGCAAAATTTTCGTTTCCTTTGTATGTGACGGCATAAATAACAGGCGCATACTTTAAATTGACCGCATAGTACGTGAAATTGGTCCGTTACGTTTCGTTCAAAACAGAAATTTATATACATGAATAACATTTTTGACAATCATTATCGCCTTCGTATTTCCAAAATTGAGATGAGATATGTCACTTTTAAGCTCATCGCATTTAAATGACAGTTCAATGGCGATATAACTGTTATCTAATGGAGATTTGACGTTTGGAGATATCTCCAACGGCATTCTCGAATTGGGCCCCAGCGTTGTCATTAATATTTCTTGCATACCTAATCGCCTCTTTATTATGCAATTCAACAATATTTACATAAATAATGTATACATCTAAACGAAAACAAAAACTTTTTAAGGTTAAGTTCAAGTTCAAGGTTCGTGTCGAAACGTATCAAGAAATGGGGACATTCTGTCCTCGCCAGCAGCTACTGTTGTTTCATTGGCTAAAAGATCCTTAACGCGGCATTCATTCATATCATAATGTGTCGTGTTTGTATCGAAGCAAGGTTAATAATGGCTTGAGCACTTCCCGTTTAATAATCCCTTATTTTATTGCTGGCCGCATATTGGCGCTAGCTCCGTCTCATCTACTATTCATGAGAGCAGCTGGGTGATAAAAGTCAAGTGACTATTTTATAGCCCTAGGTATTAAATGCTTAGCTTTGTCAGATTCGATCAATTTATTTTTGGTATCTAAAATAATTAGAGTACTTGTTGCTAAGAGTACGTGGTTATATTCTATATCGCTTTGAAAGAAATAATTAATTGGTGGTTTAAATTCTGTTGTACGTACATTTGGTAATTATATCTACTGAGGTTAGGTACGGTCTGTCCAATATTAATTAGCGTGGCTAATAAATTAACTGTTATAATTGCCTTTTATGGGAAAATGGCGTGT
Source organism: Apotomis capreana (assembly GCA_947623375.1). Classification (NCBI taxonomy): domain Eukaryota; kingdom Metazoa; phylum Arthropoda; class Insecta; order Lepidoptera; family Tortricidae; genus Apotomis; species Apotomis capreana. The sequence goes on along the minus strand of OX392505.1, from coordinate 8,226,563 downwards.
TCATTATTTTGACGAATTGATACACAAAATGTTGCTAAAGGCAATTTATTCGTTTTTGTGGAGGTAGACAACACTGAAATACCTAATCGTACCCTTTTATATTATATACCGCAAACATTTTGCTCGTATTTATTTATTTAATCTTTATTGCACAAAAGAAAGAACTTATCGTACAAAAGGCGGACTTAATGCCATAGGGCATTCTGTACCAGTCAACCATTGGGCTAAGCAGATAATTTGTTCGTATAAAACTGTTAATATTTATAGTATTCAAACACAGTTATTTAGGTATTACTAGGTAGGACTATCTAAGTTGATATTTTTAACCCTGCCTTTTAGCGAATATTGTTTTCTTTCTTTCTGTATCATGCCTGGAAATAATTAATTCAATAAAGCTTAAAGTAAAAATGTAAGATGTACATTGTATGACATACCCGCATTTTGTGTATTGTATTATTTAACTACCTGATGTCACCTGATGCCTTGTTTAATGGTCTTTCCACAAGCTGCTAATGACAGCGGTTGGACACGAAAGGACAATGTATAGGTCTGGTCAGAAATGGCGCATTGCATGTCAAACCAAAAAGGCAAAATACCCATCGGCGAGAAACATTGTAACCGTACATGTAATGCAAGGATTGCCTATAAAAGATGGATATGATCCTTAGTTACTCAATTCACTCACTATTTATCTACGTAATCCGAAGTAACATATTAATATAACCCATCAAACTGTATTCTTTTTTCAATTTGAAATTTTAACTCCGAACATTTTTTTTGTATCTGCGGAAACCGTTAATACTTACTTTTTCCCAAGTTTAATATTAAATAACTTATGCATTTTACATAATAAGAACGTATATAGTTTGATAATATAATAATATTTATGCCTACAAAAATACTTATAAGATAAAATACGACACTTTGCTATCAAGTCACACCACTTTGACTCACCACACCTCTTTAACGTGAACAATGTCGTTATTATTTCGGTTTGTACCAACCTTCATACAATCTGTATAAACAATATAGCAGACAATACCGCAAATTTCATCAGGCGACGAATGACGTCTTTCGGGATAAGAATGGAAACAGACAATCAGAGGAAATTTACTTATCACGCGTCGACTGTGCTGTTGTCATGGCATGCCCCCTGTAGCGCTTTATCTTATCAGTTCTCTCGGAACTACGAGTAGTTCATTGTCATTGACGTATAGTTTAATGTGTTTATTTTCTTTAGACATACACTTTTTATCATTAGTTTATTTACATAGGACTTTGATAGTAAACTAAGTAGATATTTTGTTCTTGCAATGAAACGAACGAAGCAAGTCGCCTTATTCAAAAATAAAACTTTCATTAAGACATTTTAGGCAACATAGAGGGACATTCATTAACATCGAAGTCAAGAGAAAAGTATACATAATGAATTTTAAACAAATAAACTTTTAATCGACAAATTTGCGACAAACATAGTTTCAGTAGAAAAGGTGAAGGGTATTATAAAACAAGACAGCGCCGGTCATATGTACGGTCATTTGAAGACGATCTTGAATGAGGTACGTCTGGATTATGATACCTATAAACAAAGATAAGCATATGCTCACGTTTATGCACACGATATGCCCGTACCGCTTGATAACCTGTTCGAGTTGCCATGGCAACAGTCACATTACGCTACGATAAGTATTTGATTATATAAAATGCCTATACAAACATTGATAAAAATTGGCGATAACTTAAAATAAAATCGGCCAAGAGCAAGTTGGGCCACGCTCAGTGTAAGGTTCCGTAGTTGCCCATACTTCACAAAAGACAAAAATTACGCGAGATTTAAATTACGAGAAAGATTTCAAGCTCTATAAAAAGGTCGTAAACGCCAACGTAACAGTAATTACTTACGACGAGATGAGATGACTTACTTGCAGGCAATTTCAATTTAAAAATCTTGACAAAGATAGTTTTTATAACAACTGTGCCTAGACACACAGTAACTAACTATACATATTACCACAACTTATTTATTAACCAAACTATTGACAATAACAAGAACTATTTTAAAACGCTACACCCGTGCGTGCGGGACAACTGCTCAATCTCACCTCTCGATCCCGAGATCTATCGCCTTGAGACCCCCAAGCCAAGCCCCGCATCGTAGTCAGAATTGTCAACAAGCTTGTTTTTAAAACGTGTTTATTTCTAATTTGATGTCGTATTTTCGACAGTAATTTTGCGAAACTTTACAAAACCATAATAATAGAAATCACTTTTATTAAACCTAAACGCTTCAAAATTTATAACTTTTATCAAAAATCAAAAATGTGAACCGTCTTTTTATTTAGGTGAATTGGCCAGTTAAGAGGTTCAGGTTTCAAATCAAGTTGGGCTGTATTACTACGGACTATTGAAAAACTCATTAAAAGGGTGTCTTTACGTACCCCAGTTTCCTCTTAAAAATTAACATGAAATTTTAAATTTATACTTAATAATTATTTTTTAATGATTTAACTATACTCCCAAAGGCAAGTACTATCAGCTCTGAAAGTATAGGCATCTAAGTTGTTAGCACCTTATACGTCCTATCGGTGGGTTTTTAGATAATATATAAAGATGAACCGCATAGCATGGCAACTCTCCAGATTCTAAATAGGCATTGATATATTATGTTAGCATGAGTGAAGATATCATATCACCCTGAATTTAATTAAAATTCTATCAACATTTCCTAATATAATTTGAATCTTGTGCACGTTGCGCCACGGATGTTAGGTTAATTCATTTATTAATGTTAATTACACCATATCCGTTTACGTTTTGCAGTTTATTGCTAATATCCGCTGAAGTTTAATTATGATGCTCCTTGAATTATGCTAGTTCCATCTTTTTCCAAGGATTAATTGAAAATGACGACGGTAGGCATTTTCCGAGCGGGCATAACTTGGCATCTAACATGATTAACTTGGCAACTAAAATAATAGGCTTTTTATGCCCAGGGAATAGATGGAAATTGCTGACTTAGTAATTAATAAAAAACTCTCCTTGTGGCATTAATTTTACACTTACAAGTGTACAAGCAAGTAGTTTTAATTAATACACACTTTTTAGTTGTTTTTTTCTTTATGAACTCTAATATCGATCGTTCACCTTATCTCAAAAGTACCTGCTAATATTTGCAATAATTACGATAGGTGAAGTTATTATTAATTACAGTCTAATATTAATTTGCTCTTAAGTCAGTACAATCTGAAATTTCCTACGTATCCCATAATACTCACAACATATTATCAGCATCCTTTAATAGCGGTTCTATTTCAGGAGTGGCTATATTTAGACGAGTGATAAGACGATACTTGGCAGCTTGTGGGTCAGGTTTTATCATTATCACTGAACTGTCACTTCGTTTACTTTATATGTTCTTTAATAAAAGTCTCAAGGGATTACAAATACTGTCACTTAGGATTAAATTATTCTCATGGTTACCCATGTAACACCCTTGATGGGAGATTTTGTGTCAACATAACCAAGGATGCCTTTGGTTTACAACGCAGTGAGTCTAACTCCTGCGTATTAATAAAGTCATGGTTAAATATCGCCTCAACTGCTACAGCAAAAACTTGTCCGATAAGCTTAATCCATCATACTGATAGCAATCTAATACTAACTACTTTCTTTGTGATCATAGTCTTAATTTCAATTCGCATACTCTTGCGAAAAATACTTGTTTAGACAAATCGACACGATTTATTTTCGACTTAACCTCATCGTATTGAAATATGATAATAATTTACTTTCTCTTCTAGGTTTTGAGGTCTTTCTGCAACCTAAATTTTCTCTGATACCGGTTCCAGCTGTCTTCAAATTAAACGTTGAACCATTCCCAGTAATTTTCATTATTTTAATGTTTGTTCTACTTTCCTTGAAACCAGAATTTCGAGCGAAACTATTATTTTCTCAAGCAGACGAGAGCATGACCCGCATAACCACTTTTAACAAGTTCACATTAGTAACTTAGACGTTTGTGACAGAGCCCATCTATATTCAGGACATTTGTGACAATAGCTTTTGTTCTTAGACTAAAAACACTTTAGGTTTTCCAAGAACACGTGAACTAGGACGTATCCGTGATACGATACCTAATAATCCGTAATAAGAATAACCCTGCGAAATGAGGTGACCTACAAATCAGTTTTTAAACCAAGGATTGCTCTTGTGAGAATATCATTAGCAGAACGTGATCTTAAAGAAAACCTGGCCAACGTATAATTTGATCTCATCTCACAGCACATAAAGGTGAGAATTGATTGAGATATATTTCCCGAATGCATCATATAGTTTGTCGATCCAAATCTGAGATTGATGTTTGACGTAAGTTTGGCGAAAGCGGGCTAGATTGACCTATTTTCTTTGAGGGCTTCCCCTGTGCTGACGTCAATGTTACATAAATAATGTTACAGTTAGATTTAACGATGGTAATGATTATGCAATCAAAATATTAGCGAATCGCCGTAACGATTGCGCGCGTTGCGTTGTTATGACTGTTTAATGGCATACACCTGCGATGTTTGATGGAAGTGTCTAAGATAAAGATTGATTTTTACCGTTTGAAGAATCACTTTAAAGTACCTAAGTCATATTATAACAGTTTACAGTATAGAAAACTCAATTTTCTCGTAGGAAGCGGAATATCCTTCAATCCCGGACAGGGGGTAACCACGGATAATTGAGATCTATATTAGTTTGGAACTTGATTCTTCATGGGTTTACCTATACAAGGAGGTTGATATCCACTTGACTGTTAAGGGCTATCTGATCTTCCTCTATTCTAGACTTTGTAAGTTACTTTAGTTAGTTAGTTTTGGCTGATGATGAAGTTACTTAGTGTTAAAGTAAAAGTATTACCTAATCATACAAGTGCAAAGTGAACATTCTGATGTTTAATACATTTGCGTTTCCGCTTACTTTTCTTATTTTTCATACAGCAGAAACGAACCAGAACTTTCGATCAAAACACGTGGCACATGGTCAAAGTATCGAAATAAAAGAAGTCGAAACTACGTCACAAAATAAAGAAATAAGGCCAAAGAGTATACATAATTTACGATTCTCGCAATACCTACACTTAAAATTAGTTCTAGACTGGCTATACCTATTGACATATCAGACAGCATATATACCACTGTCTGGGCAGTTATTTCATTTGGCAAATATGCATTTGGCGCCATTTCAACTATATTTTCATATACTGGAGCCAAATAGTAAACCGAATATTTTGTTGGAGACTGTTTTACTGTAAACATTAATATTAAATGTGCACGTCACATTCGTTCGTTATTCGTTAAATTTTGAGCGGTTTAATTTCCTGCTAGTCGCATAGCTGTGGATATTTGTTTTATGGAATCATTTTCAATCCAGCGTTGAAAACGTGTGAATATTGCAAAAGATATATTAATATTAACATACACGACTATCGCCCATTATTTTATTACGCACATATTAATCGCGTTCAAAAAGGTGTAATTATTTAAATGATCAACGTTCAGACTCCTCTTCGAAGCCATGGACGTAACATCACATCTGAAACGTCGAATTGATTAAAAAACCTTTTTGGAATGCGATTAACATTTCGCAGACAGACGGCAGTATATTTAAGGCAGAACTGAGACAAAATTCAAAGTCAATACAATGACTTAATTATGCAAAATACAATATTTAAGCCCATTTTAAATCTCCTAGCCATAGACTGAGAGTCTACTAATTAAATATATAAAAGCTGTTACGATAGTTGAGGTTTAAAGACACAAGTTGCCAACCGGGAGTAAATGAATACATCCAAAACCGGTCTCTTCTAAGTTGGCAAAAACTAATCGTTCCTTCACATGGGTACAAGTTTGCTTAACTGCCCTTTTCCTTTGCGTCCCGGGTGCCCTTCTGTGTACTTTTATTCTAAAGGACGTTGACTCGAGGCTCTAAGTTGTTTCTTTGCCCTTCTAAGGGCAATTTAACATTGTTTTAAAATTGTCGGCTAAAACAGGTTCCATTCATTTTTTGCGCGGCGTGGTGTTTTGGAGGTTATTTTAAAGACACGTGCTACCAAAAGTAGACTCGTGAGAGAAATAATATCAATTTAAAGTTTAATTAGTGTAAAAAGAACTGCTTAAACTCACATAAAACTTGTCAGGAATGGCCTCGTTTCGAACTCGTATGGAGCTCTTCATCAATTTGAAATTGTGGTGGACAGTGTAGTAAATACAGTAGGTACAACAGTAAAGATTATATATATTAAGATTATCAGAACGACCAATACGACCGTTAAACCTTCAAGATAAGAGTGTATACTCCCACCTGAAAGGCCGGCAACGCACTTGTAAATCCTGGAGTTGCAGGTGTGTGTGGGCGACGGTAATGGCTTCCCATCAGGGGATCCGTAGGCTCGTTTGCCCCCTAATATGACATAAAAAAAGTTTTAAGCATTGCAGATAATTTGTTCCTACAAAGCCCTTGGCGATGGTTCAACCCAACGGCGTCAGCAAAATTCCTCATAATCACAATGAACGCTCCCTGGAAACGATCCTTTAAAATACGTTAATCTCGATGACCCTGCAGAGAGCTCGTTTTTTGTAGATTTACGTAGTTTTTTTTTGTAAGTAAGAATGGGCCATTATCCTAGTAATGTCAGTACCCGTGCTAACACGTGACGAGCGGCACTGCTGATTCTGATGCCTGCGCGCATGTGAAACTGCAACGTGATCAAATTCTTTTTAATATTATTTTATATTATAATAATTGTAGAGGAAGGCCAAGACGAAATTACTTCGAGCAAATAAAAGAAAAGGTTAAATCGTGTCTTACCAAAAAGTACAGAAGAAAGTCCAAGAAAGAAACGGCCGGCGATTGCTGACTGACTGCGACAAGTAAATTGAATATGAAGAATATTTCATATACGCTCTTCAAAAGATTATTGTTTATACGGTTTGAACTTTAAACTTTATAAAACACTACTCGAATTGCTTATTATGTACATATTTAATCACCATGTTTGTTTTAACTCCGACGATTCCTACATGTTACAAAAAAAAAAAACAATAATATAATATCGAGATTTCTTCTTCTTTCTTACATAATCTTACATAAAGTTCTCTTACAGTTGTCTAGAATCGGTTTATATTCGGGGTCAAGAATCTAAGGTCCTTGACTGGTGCCCTTGAGTCGGTTAAAGTATCCAACGGTTTTCGCCGGATACGACTTGGCTTATCAATGGAATGAACGCCGCAGTAATATAATTCATATACCTACAAACATTACGTATGTATACAATTACAAGACTTAAAATTTTAGCTATCAACTGTTTTGGCCGATCGAGCAAAACACCTCCGTTTTAGCTTGGCCTGAAATTTTTTCGTATGTCCGGCTCTCTCAACCGATTCACATGAAATTTTGTGAGTAGTTTCGATAATTATATTATGGTTTTTTTTGTCTATTCAGTTTTTCAACATAGAGGAGATATGGATGTTGAAAACGTAAAAAAAATTGCTCATTAAATCGAAACAAAGGAACTCGTGAGGTTTAAAACCGATAGGTTTCCCTGTTGAAATCAAATGCAAACATTATTTTTAAAATATATGCACTATTTGTATTGTTTTTGCTGAAGGATGTCGTTAATTCGATATTACTTCCTCTTCATTCTTCATCATCAGATTATCACATTTTAATAACAACACGGGATTTAATCGCGTTCAAAAAGTGTTTATTTCATTACCTCAACGTTTCGAACATGATGTTAAGTTCATGGTCCCGAAGGGACTCGGAGTCTGGAGTTAAGTCCCGTTTTGTTATAGTAATGTGTGAAAATCGTGCAAGTATAAATAAAAAGGTATTTCTAACAAACAAGCAATTAAACTCAGCACTCTAATTGACAATGAACAAGTGTCGGTTCACTTCACACATTTAATGACTATTGACGTGTTTTAACTACACATAGATCTACACTATATCGATCTGCACTAATGGGGACAAATGGAGAAAGATTGACTATGTCCAGACCAAACAGTGCTTTCCCTAAGGCAGAACAAATGGAATGACTACTCTAGGCGCCACGTGGTGATGATGATGAGATGTGCATTGTGCATACGTCCAAGGCGAAAGGAAGACAAGCGATAAACTAACATTTGATGACGGTTTCTGAGAGGCAAGGCAAGGCTATTTAAAGGACACTGGATGGCAATACTGCTCCATTCTGATCAACAGGTAGGGGGCAGGAGCCGGACCAAACAGGACATAACGACCACTGCTCTGCGAATGGATATCGACTGAGGAGAAATTTAGGTCCTCAAATGTGACTAAGAAAATAAGTTGAAAAGATGAAAAGAATGCGATTTTTAATGGGACTTACAAAAGTGATGCTAATGATTCTCACATAATACGAGTATAATCGAAAAATCTAGAAAAGTAACAGTTTTAAGTGATCATTGTCAAGGGGTAACGGTTAACTTCAGGTAGAAGATCATTTGCGATCTTGGTTAACGATATAAAAAGGTTGTGCTATTGTAAAATGGCTTGTATAAATTCCAGTACCAATATTATGGTAAATTGAAACAACCTCACGCAGTCAATTCTGTTCATGAAAAAAATTCTCCCCAGGTTTATGCCTCCGCTGACGTCTCAAACATTTTCATTGTTATTGTTGATTTTGTAAAGAGTATTATATTACATACAAGTAAATAAAAGACATAGTACAATGCAGTAAAACAATAACTTATACGTTATGCTTTGTAATATCACGGCATAACTGTTATCTGTCACAGTAAATTAAAATCCTTTAACACTAACTTCATTTGATTTATTACAGCATTGCATGTCTTTTGTTTTATCATAATTCTGCGTTTTGCTTTTTTCCTATACCAAATGTATCTTAGGTTTTTGGCAAAGTTAAGTGTCACCGTGTTTTAATCTCCGATCTTTACATTTATATCAGTAATAACCCAAAAAAGAGGTCTACTTCATATCTACAAGATTCATCTTTTTAGGAAATATGAATAATTTCAGCCAATTTGATGTCATTTCCTCTATTATCAACGAATCCAAATTCAAATCCGATTTTAGACCCGGCGATATGAGGCATAATAGCTTGGTTTCTAAAACAATAGCTTTTGGCATATATGCCCAAAGGATAGAATAAGTAGGGGATAAATACTAACCTACCAATATAGCCGCCAAGTTACCATGTTTGTAGGATAGTTAGACTTTTTATTTTCTTCGACACCCTTTTTAGCATGACTATCAAATCAAGTCATGTGAGGGCTAAACAGCCCTGATACAAGTCATTGTATCAGGGCTGTTTAGCCCTCACTGCCAGTGAGTCAGACTTTGTGTAACCCGCGGGAGTATAACCCGCTAATGGGATTATCTCAGCGCCGAGTCTCAGGAGATATCAGGCTAGTTAAAATTGACTTCGTGTGAGATATGAGAATGTACAAATCTCAATTCGTTTTTGAGCCAGTTGCTACCAAGCTCCAAGTATAATACGGACTTCAACAACTGAAGAAATATATATTATGTTCAAAGAAGCTAGTCGATAAGCACAAAGCGAAGCGGACGTGGAACCAATCCCGCACCGTTACTAACCGCAGAACATATTTCAATACTTATTGAAAACGTACGTCAATAACTGCCAATAGACACAAGTGTGTAAATTTATTGTTGAAGTCGTCTTTTGTTTCAACTTCCAGTTTCAAAAGGAGAACATGTTCAAAAGATGTTTTCGTGGTGCCACTTCATTGTGCATGTACATCAGTACGGTCAGTATGAAAAGTAGCTGATGAAATGACTACTGGCTTATGTTAAATTGCATACTAAAAGTAAATATCAGATACTTTTGATGCTGACTATACTTACATTTTCAGGAACATTTGGCTCTTTTGATGCCAAATCTATTTATCATTTCGTCATTATCGTAACGGTGACCGTCGAACGAATCAACATTATAAGACCACGTTAGTAATGGATTCAAAAGGCTATTATTAGTATACCTGGTTAGTCTACACGTGCTAGCTTGTACATAATGACTGGTCAATGGATCAACATAACAATTATCTGGCAAGTATTATTGGCCAGAAATAACAAGTTCTGTATAGATAATATTTAATACTTTTATTAAAAAAAACAACGACTGCATTGTCTGTGTGAACGAGGCCAGGGAAGAGTGGACGCGGCCTTGCCTGAATGCGCCATTCCCAGTTTCCACCAAATCGCAGAGGTTGTGGGACGAGCCGCTCTGTCAACTGGTTCTAAAAGATCTGACAGATACTGCACAAAATTCGACAGAGCGTGCTCACCTACTTGCCGTGGCGGAACCGGAATCGGGGTTTTGGCTCCATGCGCTACCATCACCTAACATTGGTACGCTGCTGGATAAAACAACTCTCACCCTGGCAACAAGTCTGCGACTCGGCACTAAAACCACCGAGCCTCACCGCTGCCGTTGCGGCTCAACCGTGGACGAGTTAGGCCACCATGGCTTATGTTGCCAAAAGAGCGCCGGTCGTATATCCCGGCACGCTTCCCTGAACGACGTCATTCGGAGGGCCCTTGTCTCCGTCAATGTGCCGGCCATTTTAGAGCCGAACGGTATCGCACGCGACGATGGCAAGCGACCTGATGGTATGACGCTCGTTCCGTGGAGGTTGGGCCGGACGCTCATTTGGGACGCTACTTGCGTCGATACACTGGCCGCGTCCCACCTGCAAGCCACGTCCTCCAAAGCCGGAGCGGCAGCCGCAACGGCTGAAAACCTCAAGCGGCGCAAGTATGCCGCCCTAGGCGAGGGCTACATATTTGCGCCTTTTGGAGTTGAAACATTCGGCCCGTGGGGACCAGGCGCCAAGATTCTCTTTAAAGAGATATCGGAACGCCTGGTCGAAGCTTCAGGTGACCAGAGGGCTGGCAGCTACTTTGGACAGCGACTGAGCCTCGCCATCCAAAGAGGCAACGCTGCCAGCCTTCTAGGTACAATATCTATTGAAGGCGACCTGGCGGGTATTTACAACCTTTAGTGTCTATTTTAATTATATTTATATTTTAGTTGTTTATTAGGTATTTAGTTTAAGTACTTAATAAGTAATTTTTTTTAATGAGTAAGTATTTGTGTTGTTTTGTGTTTCAATAAATAAAGGTATTAAAAAAGTGTAAAAAATATTATTCGGTAAACCTAAAGGAGTTATCGAAAATTTTAAAAGAATTTAGTAATAATTAGCGCAACGTTGCGTAATAGACTTACAAGAGGATTTAATGTACCAGTAAGTTATTTTTACACCACAAAAATGGTAATTAAGTTTAAGACGAATCTTATTTTAAGACTTCATTTGATAATCCATTACCTATACTAAAAATACGTAGTATTTGTTGTAAATAATTAAAAACCTATTTAGAACGAACATTTAAATCCGTGAGAGCCTTTGAGTATTTATTTAGACAGGAGATGCCATGCATGGGCGACCCCCTCCGGCAAAATAATTGGTCAAATGGTCAAGCACGTTATATAAATTAATCGTTCTGTTGTTTACGATGCCACTAAACGATCTCGATTGGGGCTGTTGTTTATCTGGAACTACAGAAGAAAAATATGTCCGCTGTCATAAATGCAGAAAGGCGTACCATCTGGACTGCATTGCCACTACATCGACAAGCGACTTCGATAAGGATGGAGCAATCTCCGAAACGTGGACTTGCCCCTTATGCACCAACAACAGACATGCAGCCAAGAAAGACAACACACCCGTGCGCTGTAACTCCAGCAATAATGTCACAGTGCGGGCACAGAAACGCCAAGCCGTTGATTCACCTCCGGCGATGAAAGGATCTTCGGCGCAACCAATTTCTCGCGACGACTTGCGCGACATAGTCAACGAATGTTTGTTGTGTACTGAAGATAAGTTAAAGAGGTACTTTAATACTGAACTAGACCCCATTAAAAGAGATTTAACTGATTTGCAGAAATCAGTGACCTTTGTCGCGGAACAGTATGAAGATATTCTACAAAACCAGAACGAAATGTCCGAGACAATTACTGCATTACAAACTGAAAACGATAATTTTCGATCAATTATTCAAGACCTTACAGCTAGAGTCAACCAAATGGAGCAGCGGTCCCGCGCGAGCAACGTCGAAATTCAGTGTGTACCAGAGAAAAAAACAGAAAACATAATACAAATTATAACTAGCATTGGGAGCGCTGTTCAGTGTAACGTAAAAGCCGACGAGATTTTTAGCTGCAGCCGCATAGCAAAGCTGAATAAAGAGAATACCAGACCGCGCTCCATAGTCGTACAGTTTAACAGCCCGATTACTCGCAACAATTTCCTGGCCTCCGTGATCAACTACAATAAATCGAATCCTGAAAACAAGCTGAACAGCTCACACATTGGATGCGAAGGGACTAAATCTCCTATATACGTAGTCGAGCACCTATCCCCAGCCATGAAAGCACTGCACGCTGCGACACGCAAGATCGCCAAAGAAAAGTCGTACACGCGTTGTTGGACGCGCGACGGCAGAATCTACGTGCGCAAAACTGATGACTCGGACTCAATTTACATAAGAGATAAGGACGCTCTAAAAAAATTAGCTTAACTTTATAAAATGTTACGCAAGTACTTATGTAAGTTTATCTTTATAAATTCGCAAATTTGAGCTTGTATTACCAAAATTGTAGAGGTTTAAAATCCAAAACTCATGATTTCTATAAAAAAATAACTTGTTCTCATTATGATGTAATAGTTTTAACTGAAACATGGCTTAACCAAAATGTATTTAGTAGCGAACTTTTCAATGACCAATACATTGTTTACCGGCGAGACAGGGAGTCAACAAGATTATGTAACAAGGAGGGTGGCGGGGTATTAATCGCAGTATCTACTAAACTCATATCTACTAGAATGGCTCATTGGGAGAGTAATAGCGAGGATTTATGGGTTGTCATAGATTTAACACCGATACGTATGTCCTTAAAAATAATAATTTGTGCAGTATACCTACCGCCACCAATCCATAAACAAGTACTGAGTGATTATCTTTCGAAATGTAACATTGTACTAGAAAACTCGGATTCACCTGTATGTATCCTAGGTGACTTTAATCTTGGATGTATTGACTGGAGCCTAATCCATAAACAAACTAATCACGTACCCCGATTAACGCCTGCGGGGCAAATCCTTATAGATTTTTGTACCCTAAATAGTTTGATACAAAAAAATTGTATTGCAAATCATCAGGGTAGAATGCTGGACTTGATCCTGACTAATCTCAGCATTTGTGTAGTAGACTTGGCCGTTGATATACTCAGTAAAATAGATCCTTATCATCCCCCTCTTCATATTAATATATCATACCTGGAAAAAGAAACACTAAATAGTAATACAGTAAACTTAATACCAAACTTTAGGAAAGCTAACTTTAAAGCAATAAATAAATGTTTAGAAAAAATTGACTGGAATGAACTTTTTTATGGAAAGGACGCCAATAATATGGTATACACTTTAAACGACATTATTAAAAATATTATTAAAACACATGTTCCGTTCAAAAATACATATAAAAAGGATAAGTATCCCCCATGGTTCAATGGAAACTTAATTCGAATGCTGAAAGAAAAAAATAAATATAGGACTAGATATAATAAATATAAAAACCCACTCGATAAAATTTCTCTGACATTACTAAAGGATAGGTGCAATAAATACGCTACTGAGTGCTATAATTCATATATAGATAGAATAGAGTTAGGTATATCAGTGAATCCCAAATGTTTTTGGAGTTTTGTCAAAGCTAAACGTGGAGGCACAGGAAACTACCCCGCAGCCATGTCGGACGGGGTCATCACCTCGACAGATGGATCTGCAATCTGTAACATGTTTGCAACTTTCTTTTCTTCAATTTATAGCAATGATGACGTAATAGCCAACGCGGGTAGCGATATAGAAGACATTAGCACTGAAATACTATCAACCATATCATTAGAACGTACAACGATTGAAAAAAAACTCTTAAGTCTGGACGTCAACAAGGGTGCGGGACCCGATGAGATACCTCCGCTATTTATCTACGAATGCGCTTCTAGCCTTGTTGAACCACTGTATTTAATCTTCAACACATCCCTGCGTTCTGGATTGTTTCCGAACGACTGGAAATCAGCTAAAGTTGTACCCATATTCAAGTCCGACAATGATTCCCTAATAAGCAATTACAGACCGATATCTATTCTGAGTACACTTCCAAAAATATTTGAATCACTCTTATGTCCCATTATCCAAAGTCACATTAAACATAATTTAACCATCCATCAACACGGCTTTGTGCCCGCTCGTTCTACTAACACTAATCTTGTGACATTTGTTGAAACCTTAACAGAGGCAATAGACACTGGAAAACAAGTAGATGTAGTCTATACCGACTTCAGCAAGGCATTCGACCGGGTATCTCATCGCATATTACTGCAAAAATTATCTGCATATGGTATTTCAGGACCATTTCTGGAATGGCTACGATCTTACTTAAAAGACAGGATTTTTTATGTAGTAATGAATGGCTACAAATCAAACTATAAAACCATAACATCTGGGGTCCCTCAAGGATCGCACTTAGCGCCTTTCCTATTTAACATCTTTATCAACGATATACCACATTGTATGCACAACTCAACACCATTTCTATTTGCAGATGACTTGAAATTCTCAAAAGTTATAACATCTCCGTTTGACACAATTTTACTTCAGGCTGATATCGATAGGTTATCTCTATGGTGTGATAGAAATGGTATGAATCTAAATGCTGACAAATGCTACCATGTTAAATTTACACGAAATAGTAACATCATATCATCATCTTACTCAATAGCGGGGAACAATATCACAGAAATTGAACAAATTAAGGACCTAGGTGTCATATTCGACAAAAAACTAACGTTTATCCCACACATCGATGCCGTAACCAAAAAGGCATCAAAAATGCTTGGTTTTGTAATAAGAAACAGTAGAGTTTTCCGTAAAGCAAAAACAAAAAAAAATACTGTATTATACTTTAGTCCGGAGCGTCTTAGAGTACTGCAGCACTGTCTGGCGACCACACTTTGCTACACACAGCTTAAGAATCGAGAGGGTACAAAAACGCTTTACTTGGCACTTGGCTAGAACATATGGGGTTGCAAAGAAAATAGCATCATATAATAATCGCCTAAAATATTTTAAATTACAGACACTGTCGCAACGCAGAATTGATCTAGACTTGACATTTTTATACAAACTATTCAGAAATAAAATTGATTGCCCACAACTGTTGCAAAAATTCAAATTCAAAATTCCTAATAGGTATCCTCGTGCCACAGTGAAGCCTTTTGTACCCCCTTTTCGAAGAACTATTTTAGGAAAAAATTCACCAGTCCCACGCTTATGCAGACTGGTAAACGAAATGTCTAACTCCAGTGATGTTCATTTTGACTCCCTTATCAGGTTTCGGTCCAGTACTCACGACTGATTATTGTTTTTGTATTCCTTCAGCCTAGATATAGATTGAGGCGGCTAGCCCTACTACTGTATTTGTAACAGACCTTAAACTCTTTGTCCGTCTAAACAATTGTTTATAATTTTTCTCTTTTCATAGTGATTATTATCTTTATGTAACTAGCTTTTTTCCTTATCGTAAACCAACTTAACTAAAACCGTACGCATGCTGTGTTTGCCTATAATTAGCTGTGCAATAAGTCTAAGTATATTATACATGAATATGTAAGAATGTAAGATTGTAACCGCTGTTGGCAGACCTAATAAATAAAATAAAAAATAAAATAAAATAAAACTACTTAAAGTCACTTCACTGCCATTTTGCATCATTCCGTGTCGTGTGACATTTCTCTTCAAAAATGGTTAATTGTGCAGTATTTTCGTGTAAAAGACGATCCGACACCTCAAATTCGCCACAAGATCGCGTTTCCTATCACAGGTAAGTGTTTTTATTAACTATTAAATGTGTATTGAAGTACAATCTCCATTGAAAGAAAAAACCGTTGCGATACGTAAACGACAGAAAAATGTGTGCGTCAAAACAGTGGTACGGGGGCGAGGGATGTGGCAAAATGAAAACAGCGACTCAACATTTGAATGAATCATTCATTCATTCGATCACTGCAGTTCGTTTAATAGTTAAGTGTTTTATTAGATACTTGCGACCCTCCCGGCTTCGCACGGGTGCAAAGCTGATAAATTATGCATGTATTATACATATGATAAACCTTCCAATTGAATCACTCTAACTATAAAAAAAAAACTGTATCAAAATCCGTTGCGTAGTTCTAAAGATCTAAGCATACATAGGGACAGACAGACAAACAGGCAGACAGCATGAAGCGACTTTGTTCTAAGTATACTATGTAGCGATTGAATTTAATAATAGGTATAAATGTATGTTATTTTTAAATCTTGTAAGGTGAATTAGAAATATTACCTGTCTCTAGACATACGATGTTGAAATTTAATATGAAAATGAAAATGGCTAAAAGTATATCTAGGTAAAAGGAACATTTAGTACTGGGCTATGAGTATATGCGTTATACATATACTATTATTTATAGACTTTATTTCATATTCTTTCCGTCTTCACTGCTTCCTCCTTATTTCCTTATTCTTCTTTTCTTTTATAGAATGAGAAATGAGGATATGCCGCAGAAGAACCAAGGTAGCCGGCATAGCTCACAGTACTGCGCGATTGAAGTGGCAATGAGCCAGCCATGTAGCCCGGAGACTCGATGGCCGTTAGGTCAGCAAAGTGCTAGAGTGGCGACCACGTATAGGAAAGCGCAGCGTAGCGAGCGTTGTGACGATTCTTGGGGAGGCCTATGTTCAGCAGTGGACGTCTGTGGCTGATAGATAGATGAATATATTTACTTAATTATAACTTATTTTTTATTTTTTTACATGTGGTAATTCTAATTAAATTAATAACAATTTGTTTCATTGTTTTCTCTTTACTCATTCTTTACTCATATCTTTAAATCACTTTATATGTGGTTTCATATAATCACCTTTATAAAATAAATTATTTAAAATAATCAAAGGCATAATATCAAATAAAGCGTAAGAAATTATTTAAGCAACTGCAAGAAGAGTTACAAGTGAGTTGCTGGGTTTTAGATGAGCGTACGTTCTTTTCTTGAAGGTTATATTCACTGACCTGTAAACTACAAGCACCGCGAACTAAATATTCCATAGGGAATTACAGTTGTTTTCAGTGCGCATTCAAAGCATCCTGCGTGAACGTCTACTAAAATTGTCATTTCATGCAAATGGTTCTTTGATCTGTGACGATCTGTGAATCTCTAATATTAGGTCCATGGACGCTCACACAACTTGCACATAGAAATGACGAAAATTAAGTGGTTTCATTTTAGCAACGACAATATGAAGTCGAGTGTACTTGTTTTAGAAGTCAGTGATTGTTTAAGCCCGAAACAACTGCGGGCGACAGTTTTTTTTCACAGTTTAGTTATGCGAGAGTGATAAGGACACAATAAATATAGACAGATATACATTGGAACAAATATATTTATTACATCTTCAATATACACAATTACACTTTTAAAATTTCACAATAAATAGTACCTATAAGAGAATTCAGTTCATTCATTAAAATGATTTGACTCATTCTTCATATGTGTCCCATCACTATGTTGTTCGTATGTATGCTGCACAGTTACGTGAAAACTGTATGAGTGTGCATGTCATTTTTGATGTGTTGAATTTTGCTGTAGTGTGCGTTTATCGCAACAGCAAAATTTGTGTCTGTTGAGTTATTCGTCTTTTGGTAGTGTGCTGTACGTGTTTACCTCGCCCCCCGCTAAAATTGGCGAAAAAAATTGTTCGAAGAGTTTACGTTATGACACCTCCATTGTCTATAAATACTCAAAGGTGAGAGCCGTCAAGAATAGGCCTCTAATAAAGCGAAATAGTTTAAAATATACTTCAATCTTTGGCTAAACGTTTCTAATAATAGGATTCGCTGTCGAATACTAGCTTAAAAATTTCAGTTTTGTTAGAAACAATTATTTAAAGGTACTAGTCATTAAGTGTAATAAAAGCATATAAAATGACCTTCTTATTAATACTTACTTCACACAGCTTAGATTCCCTTTTTACACGTAACCTCACTCATCAAATAACATATGGCACAAACTTTCAATAAAATAACACCTACGTCAAATACTATTTGATGAGCAAACTTGTAAATATACCAAACAACTAAGTCGCTGTGTAATTGTAATACAAATAAACGGATAAGGGATCTAGTATTTTTCCCCTCAGCTATGGAGAATAGGGCCATTGCTCTGATAACAAGGCACGTAAGATGCAGACACCCGATAAAAGCAAAAGCGGTGGATATCACGATCGACTAGCATGACATGCAAGACGACGACGAATCGTTGGCGCTGTGATAGCCTACTGAGCCGGGGGTCCTGGGTTCGCTTTCCGGCAAGGGCAAATATTTGTGCGATGAACTCGAATAATGTTCCTGGGTCAGCGATGTTTTTGCTACCTATATGTATATTTAAGTATGTATTTATCTATATAAGTACGTATACAGTCTTCTAGTGCTTGTAACTCGTAACACAAGGCTTCTGGAGCTTACTGTGGGAAGATCGATTTGTGTGAGGTTGTCCGATATTTAACTGTGCGAAAACTGAGACCGAAATATCATTAGACTCAAATAATGATATTAGTAAAATAAATAATGATGGAATGGAACAAGTACTCAAGAGCTGTGTTTTATTATATCACTTTCAACGGGAACCCGCCCCGGCACTGTGCTCGTAGCGAGTTTTCGCTATACATACGCATTTTTCCATGTTATCGGCTACGCGCGTAGGGCTACGAAACCCTCGGTTGCGAAAGAGTTAATCGACCAATGCTAATTTGAGTGAGACAAACGTCTCTGTCAGAGAACCAACGTCCAGCCAGCGTCTGGAATGGGCGAAAAGTATCAGCTCATCAAATGCTGCTTCGGTCACCTTCGGTTTTTGTACTATCTGATTTGTGACTATTTCTGTCTGTCACGTGTCGCTACGTGTACAAACAACTGTCAAATGCCAATGTCGCCTTTAGTCACGGTGCCACCTTGGTGGAAAACATCCTGGTCACCTTCTCGTCACTATACAACATGTCTGAGGACATCGCGTTCTATGTAAGTACGCAGCTTTATCGGAAATGATATCTTCTAAGTCCTAATTATCGTACATTAGGTGATTTAATTAAATACATTAGATTGGGTGCTGTGATGTTAGGAAGTACATTTTTTTTAACATGGCGTCTGTGTTCATGAACGGGCTAAACGGCAGATTTTTTTGAGTGGTGTAATTTTAGGGTTCCGTATCCAAAGGGTAAACACTGTCTGTCTGTCTGTTTGTCTGTTCGTCGGTCACTGGCTGTATCTCATGAACCGTGATAGTAAGACAGTTGAAATTTTCACATATGATGTATTTCTGTTGCCGCTATAACAACAAATACTAAAAACACGAGTACATATATGCCTAGCCTCCCTACAGTCAGCCGTCTATACCTACTCACAAGGCAAGCCCTTATTTCGCGGCGTCTGCAGTAATGTACTATTACGCGGACGAAGTTGTGCAACGTCTTGGGCAATTATAAATTGACAAGGATTTTCGCTAGATGAGCGCCGCAACGGCTGCGACAATGACTCGGTACATCTCTACGAGTAATTAGTGTTCTGTTCCCTTACCATGAGTTAACGTGACCGTACTCGCTAGCGATAGCGTGAACAATTTGTATGGAAAATGGTACAGCGGCCCTACCCTAGCGGTTACTACAATTCTCCATACAAATCGTTTACACAAACGCTAGCGAGGACGGTCACTGTAAACTCATGGTAAGGGTACGGCCTTCTCTGAGGCTGTAAAAATAAGTTTAAAATGTTGACACATTCTTTTTTTTTTTTGTACATGTCCAAATGTTAGCCGCCACAATATTGGCCACTAACTAACTTAAATGTAGTAGCAGCAAGGTTCGAAGAACCAAGCCGCAAAAGAGAACAAAAAATGGAACGCCTGACACAAAGTGAGCAGGACTTTAAGACCCAAAAAAGAAACTAACCCACCAGAGGGAACTTACTGTTGTTTATCCCTTATATAATTTCTGGGACCAAATCGATCCGCAACACTACACGCCTGACGTAATTCGTATCCAGGAGTCCGGACCTTATGAAATTTAACCCCTCTTCAGGAGGGCCTATACCTTATTGAAGGAGCAGCAACAGGTATGGCGACTGTCTCTGTGTCAGTGTCAATATCAGGAGCAATATTATTCCTAATAAGCCTCTTAATATGAAGAGACCGACGCAAACGATCTCTCAAATCAATGTCAATTTTAAATTTTTCATTAAGCCTAATAGAAATAGGGTCAATAGGATCCAGGAAAATATTAACTATTGCATTGGCATCTTTCTGTATGGTAGGTATGCCAAACGATAGTGTGGACATGAGTGAAATGCGTGCGCAGTAAACCGCAGTAAGTACAGTAAATATTTAATGAAATATTACAATGTTAATTACTTTATAATCTGCTTTGACGTAAATTATGGTTATTATGCCACTTTTAAGTTCTGCAAATTTATGTTAGGATATTTATGGGTATTCTTGGATTATTAGTAAGCGCAATTGTATTAACAGTTACTGTCCAAAGATTATTTGCCACGTTTGAATTTGTATCTATCATAACATTGTAAAAAGGAATGAAGGAATGTCTGTCTGTGATAGGATCTTTGGAGGTAACTATATCGATACTTTTTTTTTCGCACTTGTATGTATGTGTATTTGTTCTGTCATCACGCCTAAACGGCTAGAAGGATACCAACCATTTTTGGTACACTAGGTGGGTATCCCCAAATTAGCAAAGCATACTTTTTGTCTGACCACGGAGAAGCAAAAAAGATCTCGGACGGCGTTCGAGAGCACCTTTTAGTATCTGGAAAAACGACAATTACATACGTGACAAAGTCATAGTTTAATCACAGTATTATTTTATTAGAAGTGGAATGACGGACATGGGGACTTTACGTAGTAATGATACGACGCGCAATGTAAATACATACCTATCTCCCGCCAGCTCATCAGCACATCTAGCACAACTGTGACACGCGACTCTTTCTCGCGCGAGAAATATTACCTATCTCTTTCTTCGCTATACTGTGAGAGAGTGACTGGCGATGCGTTGTCGCGCGACAAGAGTTGCGAAGCGTAGAGTTGTGCTGGATGCATGTGCAGTCTAGTGTATTAAAATAATATGACTGACATTTAGTATTAGTCTATGTAGACCTTCGCTTGTCATTTAGATTTCTTTTTTGCCTTCAATATATCACGATATTCTAACGTGCGCGATTCGCGCCGCAAGAGATCGAGGTCAATGGTATTCAATAGATAAATTGTGTATGACATTTTAATATGGTTAATGAATCTTTTTGCACAGTTCTGCCGAAACCAAAACATTACAGAATGTGCAGTCCAGTCGCTGGCACATCATCGCTGTGATTAATGAAATGTACATCTTAATACGAATTAGCTTTATTGTAGAGATGGGCCGACTATTCGGCAACATTTATAGTCGGCAATTAGTCGACCGATAAATCGGCAATTTGAAAGCTGATTAGTTGACAGAATCCAAAGGCCCATCTCTACTAGGGCGACCCAACTGGTCGGGAACTCCGACTACTCGGCAACATGTAATGTACCTAATAGTCGGCAAATAGTTTGCCAATTTAGCGGCAATTGGAAAACCGATCAGTCTGCTAGTGCGGTAAAATCTATAGTCGGTCAATCTCTACTTCATTACGCATACGAAAATAAACAAAAGAAACATGTTCATGCAAAAGTACAATAAATAATTACTAGGCAACGTTTTGTAAAAAAATTGCAATGCAGACGACACGATACTATGTATGTAGTACCCGAAATTCACAAGATGTCTGGAATATTCCACCGCGTGCCATTGTATCATTAAGTGGTTAATGGAAGCAGTTTGCAGACTATGACATAATGTCAAACTAGCCCAATCATCGTCGTCTCGAGCGTTATCGAATCATGCGCAATGCTGTCATCTCTTCTGACTCAAAGATAAGGTCAATCCCATCCATAACATCTCTATCAAATTCACAACTTGTTCAATATGTTTTCTTAACTAATTTTAAATAAAGTTTAGATTTCTAAAAACCCGTATTAAGGATTTGTGAAATGATCTAAGATTTATAGTGTTACGTTGAGTCTAAATCTACTTTTAAATAGCACTTGTATTGAACTTTTACAAATGTCAAATTACCAATAAATTAATAGTCACTGACATTTAAGTCAATTTATTTTATTTTTTGCAACAGTTTTGCAGTCTATTATACTATCCCTTAGGGCCTTATCAATCACACTTGCGATTCGCGAGCGAATTTTGTATGAAGGCGATCACGCAGCGAGATCGCCGCGAGGCTTATTTGTATAGAAAAGTCACTCGCACATCGCAAGTGTACTGATAAGGCCCTTACAGGGAATACATAAAGTATTGTCATGTAACTGTAACCACACAAATAATCGCAACATTCTTTTGAATACACTTTTCTTTCTTCCTATCATATAGGTATTAAACACTTTGTTACTCATAATGTTATTGTCATATAATAATAATGGAATAAACCCTGTACTTTCGCAGAAAATGACAGGGTAAAGGTTGTGAAATATTCCGTTATTTACCACCACATATGTACATCTCGTCTTTCAATTTTATCAATCATCAAACGCCTTACATGGCTGCTAGAGTTCAACAGTCAGAAACCAGAAATATCCAGTAACATAAAAACTTTCATGGCAACCTTTAGATTAGTCTCAGCTGATTTGTACACGCGCACTCACACATACATAGAAGTGGGTGTGCGTGCCCACCAAGGAAGGCTTATCAAAGAGTATGTTGCCTATAAAACGAGTCGGCAATAAGTAAGTTTATATGATAATTACGTAAGTCTACCCCACGAGTTGTTAGTGTCTTGTGAGAGGAATAATAATTAGACTCTTCATCGGTTGTTGGAACTCGTGGATCACATTATGTTTTACATAAACATTAAGATGATAATGATATGATATTTACTGGTAATACATACAACGTGTTCTCTTAGCAAATTAATTTAGCCAAAAATATTCTGCAGATACAGAAGCATAAAAAAATATCTAGTACAGCGTAAACCTGAAGGCATAACTGCAGTTAATTCTGTAACACTTGTTTGAAGAAGCTTTATAATAACGATTCACTTATTTAATGTGATGAGTATACTTAACATGAATATGACTAATTTATGTTATGGTTATGACCAGTAATTGATTTAAACCTGCAATCCTGCATATAAAGGCATACTTGATGATGTTAATACAGAGAAGATAAATTATAGCATAAGTATAGAAGGGCTCTCTCTTTTGATTTTAGTGAAAGCCGCGCGAAACCCGTGTGCGAGTAATTTGTGCCACTATTGCGGCGCTAACATATATAGTGATAGTTCGCGAGACAATAGATACATTCGAAACAGGCTCTGGACTTCGGCTGGAAGGGACTTGTTGTGTCGAAGGAAGTCAAGAGCAGTTCTGACAGAAGGCGTAATTTTTTGAAAAAAAATACCGTTTTCATTCTATCTCAATAATCTGTGATAATCATGCCCTAAGTACGTGTCTTATCACAATCGAGACGCGTGCAATTTTGCCATTACACCAAGTAATCTTCGGCAGACGGGTGATTACTTGCGATATAATACTCCACTTGGCAGAAACAGCGTAACTGCAACGAAAGTTTCATGGCACATACGTCGTTTTAATAGCCAATATTAGCCGCCGTTTCTGAGGGCTTCGGTTACACAGTTATGAATGTATGGGTCGGAGTACGAGTCTCCAAAGAGTAGAAATGTAATAGAGAGTTCCTGTAAAAAAAGAGCTGTTGCTATGAAGGAAGAGATTAAAAATATAGATGGTGCTGTCGGTCGATCGCCAAAAACATGGACCAATGACTGGTCGTAATGTTACGTGATCTTTGGAGATGGACTTCATCTAGTAGGAACTATGTTCTATCCGGGAATATTGTATCTCTCTTGACTAAAGGTTTTTATTACTAAGAAAAATACATATAATCTTATCAAAACTTTCGTGAGACATATTTAATTATTGTATTAAGTGGTTTACACTCATGAAGATGAAGAGCTCCATACGAGTACTAAACATGTCTCGGGCCGTTATTGACAATTTCACGGGAGTGTAAACCGCTTAATACGAAAATACATATATGTATTTATAATAGTATAGTAGTCCTTTCTTATAAAAAGTAAAAGGATGAATAAACAAATAAATTTTATTTGATCTATTCAACTTGCATTACGTTACCTCGGCTCCCCACTACTCGCGAAGTTGACTGAGGATGGGGGGATTTCGCTACAGAAACTCATACTTCTGCCAACTTCGCCTTGGTCAACTTCTCGAAAGTGTAGACCGGGGTAACAGTCTCTGGCATTACATTACAATTTGTGGCAGAATAGAACTTACAATAATTATGAGAAGAGAAGAGCATAAGATTACTTGAAACGTATATACTTTAATTTTATTTCCACTGTATCTTTATTAGCGATGCAGATAACCTGTGATATTATGAAATTCGTAATTATAATTATTGTTGCAATTTTGTTGCTGTTATATTACAACGAAACGTTTTGCTAATTGAATTTGGTGACATAATATTGATTGATAAGTCATAATTACATACTTTGCTTGTTTTGTACGAACTGATTGTTCATTAGTAGTTGATGTTACAATGTAACAAGATACTAATTAGTGATGTAATCCAGTAGTCAGTAAGGTTATCAATCAGTTTAGTCAAGTCAGATCTAACCCTGGAAAATCTGAACGTAAGCAAAGAAAATTCTACAAACTGCTATAAACATGAAGAATTTCATCAGATGATTTTTTACAGTATATGTATAACTAGTGACCCGCCCCGGTTTCGCACGGGTGCAATGCTGATAAATTATGCATGTTTTATATATATAAACCTTCCTAAGCATACATAGGGACAGACAGACAGACAGACAGACAGACAGCAGGAAGCGACTTTGTTTTATACTATGTATATAGTGATAATGATGTAGTGATGATTTAATTTAACAACCTCTTACCTCACGCACGACGCGTTCCAAGAACTAAAGTACCCATTGTCAACACTGAAGTGCACTCTTACGAATCATGATATAATTATATCTCATTATCGTAAACCCTTGTTGAGCATCTAGACTAGACAGATTACCTGGAATACAATATCACCATTTTATATTATTGCAATTATTAGAAATATTGATGTAATTGCCACGATGAGATCAACTATCTAATTTGATCATATAACAAATATATGTTTTTAACTCTTAATTTTACAATGTAACGGCGGATGTACATATTTTTGCCATCTCTTTCTATTTTTTATTTCATCACAATTTGTAAGACTTTTAACAGCACCGAGGCTATTTTTCTTTTTGCAACTTTTAGGGTTAACGAATACTGCGTTTAACCGTCCGTAATTAAATTTGAAATTAGCATTATCTCGTTTAACACAATAGTGAAGGAGATGGTATTTACACGTACTTAAAATATTTCATTTCGAAGAAAGCCGTTCGACCTTATAACGTAAAGTATGAAGTAATAGACCTTCGTAGATTCAGGGAGATTATATTATTATTAACAACAATTTACCTTTAAGTAATGGGAGTTCCGAGAAACAAACTCCAGAACGAAAGAAACCACCGCTGACCATTGAAAACAGTGCGACCCAGAAAATACTCGTATCTCGTTTATTGCTAGATGTGCCTCATTAATTAGAACACACTCAGATTTTCTAATACTGGGAGTAGAGCATCTGACGTGAACTATTTTTGTCAGAAATGCAGGCGACCATACCAATCTTGCACCAGGCTCCTGTCATAAAAAAATCTCTCCACAACCGTCACCTAACAAACAAAGCAGTCTATAAATGTTAGGTAATTCCATTTCATTCGATTAAACAATGATTTATGTACTTACGAAATGAGAACGCGTTCAAAAGTTTTCAGAAACCCGGTCGTGCCCGGTGAGTCAGTTCCGGTAGAACAGCTTTAATGAGATATTACATGACACATTGCACCAAATTCAGCAACTGCGCAAAAACCTTTTCAATAAAGCCGTTACTGTTATCGTGGCACGATGCCACTCGTTTATTAGTTCTACATCGAAAGTTATTTAATTTAACCATGGGTTTCAATGAGCAATTCAGTGGTCTAACTCTATCATGTGGTGAAGTAGATGGGTAAAAACGGGACGAAGATACACCATGCTACAGTTGCTGATGTTACTATATTGAATAGCACTTTTCGAGTGGTGATACGATGTAATGATGTATGTTGAAGGGTGCTATGCCCTCAAAGCCCCCGATACCTAGTGCGTAGTTACCCAAATTCCAAGGTGCGTTTACCTTTTTTGTTCGCAAACTAGTTTTCACTGGTTTAGGCGATCGTGAGTATGTTTGACCCGTATGTTAATACGCATTTATGTCGTGTTATCTACATTTCTGACTTTTTGGTTGAAGTCCAAACGAGTCGATTTACCTAAACCGACATGTGATTTAAAAATGAAATGAAAATAGAAGTACGTCAACGTCAAAATTAACTGATCATGTTTAGTAGGTGCTTTATCACTTCAATTGCGTTGAAAGAAACGACCATATACCTTTTATCTACGATGACTGTACCTAACGGAACCCTTCGAAATTTGCTTTTGAGATGTTTCAGTTGCAGTTGGTAAAAAGGATATCCTCTTTCTCTAAGCTGAGTTTCCCACAGGTGTACGAATGGTATCTTTTACTTCCTTATCCTAGGAGTTATCTCATAAACGTCTGCCAAATGTTTTCCTTAATATACTGGTTAAGAAACTCGTCGTTACTGACCTAATCATGGCTTTACCAACATGCAGCGCCAAATTAATTCAAATATTTATCCTCAACTCTCCTCTTTGAGTTTTTATAAGGTGCATACACTTTAATTAATACCAATTTATTACGATGGAAAACCCAAATGAATTATTGTTTATTTGGTACCTACGTCAATGAGTAAAAATCTTTTGTCACGCTATACAAATAAATTGAGCCCAATTACTACCTAATGTTGTAAGTACAAAAAGCATGTATAGGTATAGAGGCAGCGAGGCATTACTTATTTTCCTCACCCAACCAGTAGCGGTGGAAAACCCTGCCCTGCCCTGACCAGGAATGCCCTGGAACCTTTGCTGCGCTAAAATTTCAAGAAAATTAACATCTGGACTTTTGCCGTGCTAAAATGTAAGAAAATTTGCATCTGGCTGTACATAATCGTTAGTTATTTATGTAAATGTGTGTTGTGTGCGCACACATTGACGTAGATGTTTCATAATACGCGTGACTAATGCGTTGCAACAGCTAACCGTCCCCAATACTGCTGAACTTGACATCCATCTGCTGGAGAATTTAGGACCAACTCATACGTCGCTGCGTAAAACGCATTTCGATAAAGTCGAAGAAATTCAAGCCAAACTTATCTACAATTTAGTACCGTATCGAAATAGAATGCGCTTCTTTCAGGACTTAATGCATTTTTATTTTGACGCGATTGGTTATAGCTTGTGACTCAACTGACCAAAAACGAGGCGTTATAGTAGCTCCTCATTACTATATCTTATCTCTAAATTATGGTATTTTATCAACGAGAACACTCGTGCCACATACCGTGACCCTAATTTATGAATTGGGATAAATCGCTCTAGGCAGGCACTAAAACACGTGTATTAATTATTTCATTCATCACTGGAGTCTCTATTGGTGTTTTTTCTCAACAGTACCTCTTTACTCTCTATTCTTGACTCATATTATTTTTATTGGCTTTCGCTGGATTAACCAGTGTCATGTCGATTCGTTATGACTCGTATTAACCAAAGATGACTACCAACTTCTATAGAACCGTTAACATCGTATAAGTTTGTATCTAATCTTTGCTCTCCATTAAAGTGTATTTGAATGAACGAGACGCTGCAACATGATCTGCAGTTTCAAATTTTAATTAACTAATCCCTTCAGCAAATAATGTACTCCACTACCTACCTACTGCCGGTGTTTATTTGTGCAACAGTTCATAAAAATAGCTTGATCTATCTTTGACCTTGTTTCTTTTTTATACGTCCACGTTCAGGTAGATTTTGTAAAAACCGCAGTCGCGTCGTGTGAAAGGGCTTCTCAACGGATATTTACACCTGGCTGCGCCGACGCTGTTTGGCCCACTTTATCTGCAAAGGTGGAACAAGGACGAAAGAAAGGATTTGTGCAGGCCAGTTTGATATAATGTTGACGGTGAAACCAAGATATGTCTTGGCAAGTATTAATCCGCCATGTTCAACTGGTTGTTACGACAAAGCTTTATAACTATGGCGAACAATAATATTTAAATCTTGCTTGAATTTATATCGTAATTAGCGTAACCTACGCACTTATAGTTCCTAAAAGGACTAAAGAGGTGATTTATATTATTCTCACAGACTAGTTTGATTAATATGCGTCTAATTGATCATTAGCCAACGTCAAAAGCCAACATTACATTTTGAAATCTACAACTTAGCTTATTTGTATTAACGATTTCGCTTAGAATTGGCACTACGAATACTACGATGAGTTAGAAAGAAAACTCGTGCTTGGGCATTGCCGTGGAGCGAGCGTTTCGGAAAAAAACTAGCCATTATACGTAAAGTAATATATTTGACTTTTTTCGGAGTGCTTATTGGGACAGTCCGTATTCTTATTTTATATATGTACAAAGGTTGCTCAGCGGTATAGAGCTATTATCACATAAAATAGAGTCCTGTCCGAATCATTAAATTTTTAAATTTTCGCTTCATTTGTAAACATTTACATGACAGAGATTAAAGAAATCAGTCTTTATATACAAAAATGAAAGTGAACATGAAGCTTTGAGATTTTTGAATTGTGTATTGCATTTCTAATCGTTGTAGACAGGTAGCAGGTAGTTACTTTCCTCACAACTTACAAGTAATAAAAGAATACGAATAATAAAAACTAGACTTCTTCAACAAATATTATCACATCTATCATGAAATTTGCTCTTAAAAGACAATACAATTAAAACCATGCGACTTTGAGCCGAAAATCAACTTAAACACTATTAATGATGTTCACGGAAAGTTTCCGAAATTGCGAAAGTTATCACACGGAGATTTCATGGAAATTTCCCAAAATTGTCTATAGGAAATTCCCCTTATGAAATATTCTTTTACATTCTTGCCGATCCGTAAATTTGACAAACTATACAATTGTGTATGTGTAGTACTAAATACTAACCAGTCTTTAAAAACTATTAATTCAATAATAATCATATGTCAAGTGCCAGTTAGTATCTCTTCAGTTCTCATCCATCAGCTGCCTCTCATTATCAATCATAGCTTGAATACCCTTTTGTAACAGTAAAGCTGTTCTCGGAGGGAACTCCCTTAGTTGTTCTGCTATCCTGTTTGCAAATCTCTGATACTCATCCATAACAACAGTCACAAATTGTGGCATTTGTGTTACGCCTGTTTTAGAA
This sequence comes from Apotomis capreana, assembly GCA_947623375.1. Lineage (NCBI taxonomy): Eukaryota > Metazoa > Arthropoda > Insecta > Lepidoptera > Tortricidae > Apotomis > Apotomis capreana. The sequence goes on along the minus strand of OX392505.1, from coordinate 8,196,866 downwards.
GATCCGGCCATTGCCTGGGATATATCTTTTGTTTGAGAACTAGGAATAGCTGGGATTTTAGGAGTTATTTCGTCATCTTCACTGTCGCGGGATTCCAGTTTTATCTCAACCGTATAATCTTCTTCATCTTCGACGTCTTGTAAAGGATCCTGTAAAAGAATTGATAAGAACGTTCATTTGAAGTTCTTTAACTGCATGATAAAATGAAAATATGATCATTTCATCCAATTTACCATTGTATACAATAACAGCGACTTATGTACATACATCTGTAGCAAACAGATGCTTAAAAGCAAAACGCATTAAAAGCAGAAACTAGCTTTTTCATTTTAATATTATATTACGGCAAAGCATCCAATATGTTACGACGATATCAAAATAAATTGATGAAACAAAGCAGTAAAAGCAAACTTAAACATTCATAACTAGACATCAACATTATAAGAAAAAGCAAGCAGCCTGAAATTATGAATAGAAAAAAGATATATTCGAGTATAATGTACTAACTAGTTACTTTTTTTGTAATGTTAATATAAAACTTACTACATCGGGCAGTGAATCCGTTTCTTCCTTAATTCTGAAACAATTTAAATGAATACACATATTAGACACATTAAAAAATTCGCAGTGCTTAAGGTCAAACCGGAAAAGTTCCCGTCAAAGGGTGTCAAAGGACCGTCAAAGGGTCCCATCCCCCCTTTAGCCTTTCTAAGTAAACTTTGTGTACTTCTTGAAACCAAATAGCACTTCTATTTTAGCTACTAAGGCTGGATTTGACCAATTTTTTATTGCAAGAATAATGCTTTCTCTGGAAAGTAATAATGTGATAATATCAAAGCCCTATATTAGTTTGACATTAAGATACAATAAAATTTTGGTCGAATCCAGCCTGTCTTGAAAATAACTCAGTAACTTGGTACTTCACTATTTTCAAGTAACCTTTATTAGTTGCTACTAAATAATTAAATACTTCTTACCTTACGTACGTATAATTTATTGGCTCTTCTTCAGTTTCTTTCGGTTGTTCAATCTTCCCTGAATCCTTACGCGGTCTTCCCCTGGTGCGTTTTGTTTTTTGTTGTTCTGCTTGAAGCTCTTGAACTGGCTTTCTTGGTCTTCCGCGTGGTCTCTTTTCTGCTCCATCGACCTGTGATCTTGACCGTTTCCTTCGGGAAGTGTCCCTAAAAATATTAAGTGCTTGAGGGCAAACAAAAACTAATACATATCTAAAATATTAAATTCGTTTTTGTATGCAATGAAAGTTTTTATTTGTATAAAAGTAACTTACGTTGAGATGAGATTACTGATCGGCAGCGAACTTTCTTCTGTTTGAGGTAGAAGATTGTATCTGTTTATAAGAAAAAAAACATCGCATTAAATTAATAATATTGATATTTAATTTGTATAAAAACTTACAAAGTTTGTGTTAAATTCGTAGCATTCTCATTGTATGCAACTGAATCGCGAACAGAATAATTAAGAATAGTGAATGTAATTGTTGTGTAGTTTTGTTCTTGAAATCCAGAAAGTTACAAAAGTATGCCTTACATAAATTTCGCATTAATAGACATTTTTGTAAAACAGGATGAAAGATATAGTACACTAAAACTTACTCTTCTATAACGATTTGGCACAACACTGCTAGGCTTTTTGGACTAGATCTGAAACAAAAGCGTATATAGTTCATATTTTGATATAAAGGTACATATTGATATTCTGGCATTTAAAAACAAGTACCTACCAATTGAGCGACTCACCTTCTAGATTCTTTCTTCACTACTTCTTCCTTATTTTGTCTTTCTGATCTTTTCCTTAAAGGTCTGAAATAAAAAATCTGTTAGTTACCTAGGTATGAAACGCATTGCAAGAAAGACAGATTTGAATATTTATTTTAAGCTGTTGGTTCGCCAAATATTTGGCTATTTATGGAGTTTGCCTATCTTATAAAATAATTAACATATTCAACAATACCAACGACTTACTTTCCACCCACGACTGTAAAGGTTTCTGGCGGTGTAAATTTCTTCGGTTCTGGTGGGGCAATGAGTTTGTACCTGTTAAAGACCAAAATTAATTAAACTCTTAAGGATTCATAAAGCCTTAAGTGTTTTAATTACATTTATTGTATAAAAATAAATATTTCTTGTTATTTGGCTAGGCATAGGAGGCATATTATCTTCATTACTTTGAAAAAACTTGAGGTTTACTTCGAAGTTCCTATCGCAACGCGAGAAGATTCGCACGAACACACGAACATTAGAGTAAGTTAGTTTTAATTTATCCAAAAAGTATAGGTACTAAATACGAAAAATCTTACTTTCTAATCACCTGTCCGCATAAAGCGGCTAAAGATTTTGGTCCATGGGTCTTCTTCCTGAAACAAAGAAATGAGTAAATTAGTCACAACGATTATAGATAGTCTTACTTGTACAGTCAAGGCAGGCAATAGTTTGGTTAAGACAGACACGATGGCATGTCATCGATAAAGATACGAACTGTGGTTGCCACGAAACGAAGCGAAATAATTCTGTCCCCTGTGAACGCTCGGCGCGGAGTGCGCGACTAAGCGTAGTCATCGGCACGTTATGATATGTTCATAGTACTGTATAATAATATACCCACTCACCTACCTAGCGACAGCGTTTGGGTGAAGCCAGACAAGCGCCATTTTTTAAGTTTTGTGACGTGATCACGTAACATGATGCATGGCAAAACCGAAATTACGCGACTCAGAAGTCCAAAAATTACATTCGTCTGGCTCCACCCTTAACGATTTGTTTGGAGAATAGTACAGCGCCCCAAGCAGTTCCATTACATACTTAGAAGATCAACAATTTTATTCTCCATGCAAAACTTTTTCGTACTCATACTCATACTCATTTATTTATAAAATGTTTTTCAATTTTACATGTCACATATTGAATTATTAAATTATATTAGGTTACATTATTCCATTCAATTACACATTTCAAATAATTAATCATTAAAATACAATACAAAATTTAAATAACATTAACAATTTATAATTTCAGTACAATAATCAACAATAATAATTTATAAGTAGTCAGAAATTAGTATGATATATTATAAAATTCCTCAAGGCTATAAAAAAGCTCTAGATATGAGCCATTTTTTAATTTTATATAGGAATGTAACGTCGTTCTCTATTTCTCTTATATAATCAGGTAAGTACCTAGTCGCTAGCTGCGAGTACGGACACACACAGAGTTACACACTGGAACAGGCGCTCCAATCGCTCCACTACTGTATCTACTTACTGAAACTGTTCAAGGATAACTACTTACAGCGCACCTTTAACTTTTTGCAATTTCTGTTGTTGATACTGCTTCAATCTTGACAGTTTTGGCATTTTGTAAATAGCGTCTTTCAAATTACAACCGATTACTTCATGAAAGCTCTTGGAACTAGTATACTGAACTCCAAATATATTTAATATACTAATGCATTTGCGTACATTGCTTCGATCGAGCGGCACAGGTTCTCCGTCTGACGGCCATTCAGCGACTGCCGCGTGCCATACCGCCCATAGCCCACGCATGCGCGTAGGCACTTCACGGCGGCGTTTGTGCGCAAATAAGAGTATTTTTTTAATCGAATACTATATAACTCATTGAAAAACCGGCTGACACGTTTAAAGGGAACATCATTACTCACTTATTGGTCTAAGTTTCATGTCCAATCGTCGCGTCGCAAGAGAGTCTTTACCGACATAGACTATATTTACGGATGGTCCGATATTTCTATTACTACACAAATAATTTGTATTGTTTGAGACGGCCGGACGTTTACCAGGAAACGTGTCTCATAACACCGATAGACAAAGAAAAAGGCACCGGTAGACAATTAATGTGTAATCTGTAATGTATTTACAAAGATCAAAGCTTAAAGAAAAATTACTGTAATATATTGTAAAGGCATGTATTTAACGCGGCGACAAATTAATCTGATTTAGGGATTTATAAAAAATTAAAGGGGGTAGCAAAAATAATAAGTTGGCGACTAATTGCGGAGACTAATAAAGTAAAAAGTAGCAGCTAAGTAATCAATTTTCGGCTTTGTTTCAATATAAACTAGCATCGAGTTTTGGCGACTGAATTAACTAATAAGCGGAAACATGACAGCGGATAAAAAGTTGAAAATGGCCTACTCTAATTGTTCAATGGAGATTGCAAATAAAATAAATCAAGGTCATAAAAAAAATAAAAGGAGCGTTTTTAGGGATATAAAAAAAAACCAACCTAACCTAACCCGGCCGAGTCGGATTTTCTGCTAATATTAGTCGCCAAGTCATTATTTATAGTACCTCGCCTATGATTTCAGTAATCTTGTTTATTATTTCTGCTACCTTAAAGTAGCTGCCATTATTTGAATTTTAAAATATCCTTAGTTTAAAGCTCATTTAATATAAATGATTGCCAAAATATTTAATCGCTGACAAGTTATTATTTTAGTTGCAAATAGTTTGCTGCTCTTTAATTTTTCTGTCGCCGCGAAAATAATAAGCCTATTGTAAATATTTATTTCTAATGTTTAATTTTTATTTTTTCCAGGTAAGTTAATGTAAATCATCGCCATCTAAGACGGCTGATCCTACGTATAAGGTACATCTACTATAAGATACAAAAATATGTAGGTCAATGTATTTCTGTTGCCGCTATAACAACATTTTTTTATTATTATTTATATGTATAGGGGTATAGGTATAGTAAAGGAAACTGAAAACGTGCCTTTTTAACCTTTATTGTCATTGTGACAAGAGCGAAAAAGGTACGTGTTTCAATTTCGTTTACATAGACGTCATAAGTAACAAAAATTCAAATTCTAAATTGAAATTCAATTTATTTCATGAACACAATACATTATTCAGTTTTGTGGCTCACACTAGGCGGGGCCTGTCTTGTGAATATATTAATAATATTGATAAATGTCTGAAACTAATTTCATTCATTTGATTTGAACGTTACACATAGGAAACTGGTCATTTTAGATAATTTAGTTATAATTGGGTACTCACTTTCTTTCTCTAATTTGTCGAGCCTTCTCGCGCAAAAATTTTAGATGCTCTTTTTTGCCCCTCATTCTTCTTTGTCCCATTATGTTGATAACGCTAAATGAACACCAACTTTAATAAGCTAAAAATCTAGAAGCGTGCCGGCGCGTGGCGTGGCACAGGTCCACCCTCTAACGAAGTCAGCGTAGACTGATTGAAACAATTGAAATGTATAGCTCTCGTTTCTTCCGCAAGCGATAGCTGAGACGGGTATAGTTCGCGCGCTCCTCAGACAGGACGGTGTAAACGCCGAATCAAAAAATTGCTGCTTATTTATAAACGTGCACATTTATATTAAAAATATTTTTAACAGGTTTGAGAACTTACAATTGTACATCTTTTCATGCAAAAAACATTTTCATAAGTGGGAGGGTCTTAGTATTCCAATCAAAAATATTCAAAAATAGATTTGAAAAATAAAACTATCGAAAAATTATTACCGATCGTGTTTTCACTTTCAACAGCTTAAATATAAACAGTTTTAAGTTTAATATCTGAAATCTAGGTCGATGAAGATGGCGAATTTCGCATATGAGGGCTCTTAATTAAATGGGTGGATCAACTTTTTCTTGCTGTTATTCTGTCTCGTGACCCAGGGGACAATAGTGATTAAACTTCTAAGAAAAGTGTTGATAATTTATAATACTGGTATTGTCAGGAGATAGTCTACATAAGAATGGGCTTATAGTTATAAGCATTAAATTACAAAGCTTTTGCAAAATATAACCACGGAAAATCGTAGTTTTAAAAAGTGACCCCAGGGGACATCACCATGGCAACGAGTGGCAGAAAATAGTTGATTGACCCAAATACGTCAAAATATACTTATTCAAATTTCTGAATGCGAGAAAGTGTAACTAGGAACTGAATACATAGGACGTTATTTTCACCATTCCAGAGACTAAATAGATACACAACAAAAACCATGAAAAACCGTTTTATTTTGCTTGGAGCCCCTTAAATCAATGACCTTAAATCAATACTCCCCAATCCCCTTGTTACCTGTATATGAAGCTCATCAAATCACAAGTATTTTAAATCAATTATTACGACAAAATAAAATTTAGTCAAAGAACTGTAATGTTAATTACATTACAGTTCTTTGACTCGTACAAAAAAAAAGCTGTTATGCAATACATAAGCAATTTTTTTTTATAATTATTTTATCACCATAAAGCGGGAGCTAATCAGTGACGTAGCAAGTCTCACTAGCCAGTGACATACCTTATTTTCTTATACCATGAATGACCTCATTGCGGCGGCGCCGACGCCGCCTACAGTAGTGACGGAAGTGACGCACACACGCGTACTATGCGCATGTGTAGCCCGGATATGTTTTGCGATAATCGTCAATGGGCTACTATTATACTATAAATTATACGTCAGGAAGGTGTGAATCCTGTCGATATAAATAGGTTTAGTTCCGACATAGAATTACGTAACAATTTGACGATGCGTTTGGCGCAGTTTGTAGGGCATCTACCTACTAAGCCGGCGGTCCCGGGTTCGAATCCCGGCCAGGACAAACTCGAATATTTGTACTTGGATCATGGTTGTTCTATGTATTTACAAAAAAGCAACATAAACCCTTAGTATGTCATAAATACTGCAGGGAAAGTCAAGATAACATTTCGTTATGTTATTATTAAACAACTGATAGTTTTTTAATAATAACATAACTAGATGTTATCTATAATGTATACGTCTGAAATTTTAAAAATCTGTTTTATTTTAATTACTAAACCGAAAAAAAACATGATTTCCGCGCTCCCAGGCACGCACTTCCATTTCGCTCACGCTTACGCTCAGCGAGAGGGAGCTGACCAAAGCCCCGCGCCCCCTTAATTCACAATTTTAAAAAAAAAATCGTCTAAGGTATATATGGCTGAAAATGTTCAAAAAAACCTCGGCTATCACCCCCTTAAAGCTTTGCACCTAGCTACCAAACACCCTGTATAAAATGCATGTACAATTAAAGGAATGTTTACAAAAAAAACATAACTGACTAGCAGTGGCGTGGCGTCAAACAAATTTCTAGGCAAGCTGGAACTTATTTTGGGCTACTTTTTCTTCGGAAGCAATAGTGGGAATCGGGTTCTATAGACGCCACGCCTCTGCTGACTAGACTGGTTGATCAAACGTGCGAAGGCACGAGAAAAAGCTAGCGTTTACATAACGGAGGCAACCCTAGCGCACATTCCAATGACGTTGCGTCACCCGCGTCCAATAGAAGCGAGTCAATGGAGGGGGCATCGATAGCGGTGGCAACGCCCACCGTCACTGGCGCATCTGTTACGTAGTAACTTGTATTCTGTATTCTGTAGGATTTTAGCTCGAATACTCATAATCACATTTACGGACCAACCTTGTTGTTAATACTTATATTATAGGTATAATACAACTTATTTGACTTTTAAAATTAGAAAGAGAATATTGAAATACGTATTATTTTGTAAAACATGGAACTACTTAAATTAATGTATCATATATATGAAATTTTATTGATAGCGCGGAGTCAAGATGGCGCGCGCGAATTGTAATTGCTGAGGGAGCTCTCTGCCCGTCTAGCACAACTTCGCTTCGCACTGTGGCTTCGCTACTCATGAACGCGAGACATAGCGCTACCCGTCAACCTCTCGCATTACTGCACAGAAAGAGCCAGGCAACAATCTCGCGCGAGAAATAGTAGCTTGTGAAGTTGTGACAGTTGTGCTAGAGGTGCGGCCGCTTGTTGTGTGAAAAACATTCTACGCTGAATAAAGGAGATACGAAGAGAATCATCCGTCTGTATTTTTTTCTTATTGTTAGGATTTTTAAATTGACCTACTTACTTCAGACGATTTTAAGATTTGCAGGATTAGACCTACCACTTTTCTACGTGAGATCAATACAAAATGATGACGTAACGTTTACTTACTCTTTGAGGTTCCTTGCTCGAGAATTTTCTTTGTTTATTCGTTTGATAGCACGTTTACCCTTTTTATGACGTCTTGCTGCTTTACTTCCCATTGTTTTGCCACAATAATTTGTAAATACGATCACTAGTTTGCGCGTAACGAAATTGACGCACGTCCGTCCTCTTTAAGCGCCAGCGCGCGACTGAAATGGGCTCTCGTTTGGTCACGCTCGTAGATTTAGTGTACTTAGTTGTAATGATTAAATAAACAATTTTATTGAGACAAACCCAGCGAATTTATCTAGATAATGTCAGTTCCTATGCATTTACGCAAAAAACGGTTAAAACGAGGTCGTATTATAATCATACCACTAATAAAATGTTACAAAGAGCTTAGCTTTGGGATATTTTTCTATCGAACGAACGTTTTCTAATCATGTTGTTTGAAAGCGATTTTATAATAATTAAAAAATGTTTAGTATGTTTACGACTCATAAAAAAAATAGTCAGTTCGGCGTCTTCTGGAAAAAGAGCGCCAACCATTGGCTTTGTAAGCTGCAGGTACCTGCAGCTGTACTGTCGAGAGTTCGCTTAAAAAAATTGTTTTTTCACATACAAAATTTCCTGAGAATCAGTAGAGAAATGCGATGGAGAACAGCTGAAACGTTTCATCGCTCATATTCGCATAAACTCGGTTTTCCAATTCAAGACCAAAAAAACTACGACAGATACGTCACTGTCAAAGTTGTCAAAATTTAAATAACATCTGACCATGTAAATTATTGCACCAAATGTTTTGAATGCCTCAAGTACAATACCCAGATTTTGTACCAAAAATCTCCGATGTTTAAGTTTTTATTATCTCCTCTCGTATTTATGTAATAATAAATATATCTAATTATTTTGTTAAAACATAGAGTTAAAGTTATCAATTAATAAATTATCTTAGTGTCTAATAAAGAATAAGGATTTTACTAATATTTTATTGTAGTGGTAACATTTTGGTATAGTTTTTTTGCTCTTGAATTAGAAATCGTAGTATAGTGACAGCCAAAAGTTACTAAAATTTCTTAAAGTACTCTGCAAACCTATCTAGTTCGTAAAGTGACACTGAGATGCGAACTTTTTTTATGTATTTGTTACTTAGTGAGATTTGGTTGTCAGCAGACATTTGTGTTCTCAGGGTTGCCAGTTGCTACTAATCTCCTATTTTACGCACTGTCTTTACATTTATTACGTGCCTCCTCGCGATATCTTCTTGAGAGGTTCCTTCTAAACATTCTCGTACCTTCTAGAAAATCGTTTATGGGCATAAAAAACGTCTGTTCCAGCCTTGACCCTGCCGTAATGCAGACACATCGTTTTTAAATGAGTCGACCGCAATCGAGACAGTCACGCGATTACAGAATGAACGATTGTTTATGGTCGCGGCGTGATGTGACATTGTCCTGACGAAAATGTATATTTTGACATCGGGCGAAGGTACCTACCCCCCCCTACCCTAGGTACTTGATGACTCAAATCCACTACATACTTGATGGCTCTCAGAAAAAAAAAATACTTAACTAATTTCAATGTATCAAATTAGTATTTACTTTGTAGTGTTTTTACGTTTTCGAATCATTTTAATCTTTGTTGTTCTAAAAATATAGGTACATGTACTATGAGCTGCAGAATTGCATGGCCTATTTATAAATGAATTCAGTTGTGAAGCCCATTGTACTTACAATACAATACAAATCACAACGAAGGTTTGTGAACGAAAAAACGCAATTACATAACGTTTTCTTTAACGACAACGCGACATTTTGATAATGCAAATATATTATAAATTATTAAAACAACAAAAATAACAGATTTCCGGAGGTACCTACAGTCAAAAATTATTAGTGTACTAAAAACAAACCTAATCTCAGTCACGCGTGCCATACGTTGAACCTTCTCTTTCTTCCATTTTGGGGGTCTCGGCATTCGGACGCTAACTCCACAACAACAAAACGAAAGACTATTATCTTTAAAACAAAATACAACCAGATGGATAGTGAAGAGCAGAAATCGACATACGGTTTGCCCAACACCTCTAGCACAACTGTCACAAGCGACTATTTATCGCGCGAGATAATTGCCTGTCTCTTTCTATGCAGTATTGTGAGAGCGTGACGGGTTGCGCTATATCGCCCGACAAGAGTCGCAAAGAATAGTTGGCAAAAGGACAGACGGCGTCAATACTGGCAACAGGGGCAACCTCCCTCTCTCGCTCCTCCTCGCTCCCTCTGGTAGCCCCCGCACAGCTGCATAATACGGAACGAGCTTGCAACGTCGCATTTGTGTGGTTTTTATTGATTATCTCGAAAACGGAACCGAAAAATGAAAAAACCTAACAATAATGTTTGAGATTAAAATATTGCTGACATTTTACATGTTTTAGTTATGTAAAATAGTCTATAGTTTTAGAATAGATATATAATCGGAATAATTTACCACGTGTGATATCTTCGTTCGACCAACGTCTGCTTCGGTAGTAAGCTTAGTGACTCATAAATACCACTTCCGAACGCAGTAAGCAGTATGCACGATACTATTTATATACATATGGACTATTTTATTCTAAGGAAATAAATAGTTGAAGTAAATGATGCTTTTAAAATCAATCATGAAATATGAACTCCATTCAGTTTTACAACAGCAATAACAGTGGATGCCAAACAACGCCCCAATCCCGACCCCAACGTAAATTTTATAACAAATCTTTGGTTAAAAAGTATTGATGGCGGGTTTCACGAGTGTCTAGCCGTCTTGCTTATGCTTCAAAAGATAGCTGTCTCCGTCTAGCGCACTGGGAAGTGGCGATGAACCCGTTTCGATCAAAAAAGAGGTCGTTGATTTCACTTTTTTTTTTTGCGACGCCCAAGGGCGAGACATTATTTCTTCTTGTAATTTAGTAGATTAATCGAGCATTCACTTTACGTTATATGAGTTAACTCGTGACGACCTGGTATCAGGACTGTATTCGGATAAAATCGGTTCGCTGAAATGGAGAGTTGTAGCGGCTAACACTTATTGGTCGATATCGTTGCTATGCACGCTCCACATTCAAGTGTCATAATTTAGGGTGCTTACTCACCGTGTGCAATCGCCTCTAATGTAACAATAAAAATACTAAGTATATGTATAATAAACCGTTATATTACACGTGAATGCTCGTGGATGGAGCTCCCTTACACGAACAGCCTATAGAATACACCACCTTTATCACATACCGCTTTTAGAAAGAGCGAAAAGAACTTTTATACTTTTTTTTTAGATTGACGGTTGAAAAGCCGTTTAAACTCAATATACAAAGATCGGTCGCGATAACAATAACACAGTGCTAAAATTCGTTGGCCTCTTAACAGCATTTGACTCAATTGGGAAAGCTCGCCCCCGCTTGGTAAGAGATATCGATTCAAGTCCGGTAAGGTGCCAAATTTTCCTTTGCATTGAACCTTTGTATCGTGTACCTTCTAATTCCTAACTAGAAATGACAGACGGCTAGTAAAGCCTGACTAGAAATATATGCGGATGTGCCATATTGCGAAATTTCCCTTGAACTAATTTTTACACTGGCAATGATTTTATGATGGTTTGTCAACAATGTCAATGTCATTCGTGGTGATTTCTTTAAAAGACAATTACATATTTAAAAACATCAAAGAAAATGCCGAAAACCATTCACAGTGATGAACGTAATACACAAAAAACAGTCAGGAAAAGGTTAACTTTCGAACTGACAGGTATTTAAACTAATGTCAATAGTGCGGTTGTGATAAGTTGCAAATTTGTTGCCATATGAATCTTATAAATCCTCTTGACAATCCTCATAATATATATTTCTGGTCGGGCTTTATAACGTTTTATTCTATGAGGCCGACTGTCCTGTTTCCTACGCAAAGTTGGACACAAACAGACGACGTTTGGCTTTCTCTGAAACTGGACGCTTCCTACAAGCATTGGACATTATTCAGTGAAAGTTTTCCTACGAAGTTACCCAACGATTACGAAACCGGATGAAATATAATCACGATTTATTTTGAAGGTGTGTCACAGAACTATATAATATCAACGAGTTATCGATTATCGAAATTGCAGGATCGATTCTATTTCAAAATACTTAACATTAAACGTAATTCTATCTGATATCTCCGAAGTGCCGATATACCAGGTATATTGCTACTTCGCCAACCCGGACGCCTTAAGTTAGCACCTCGTTTATATGCGGCACGATAGATTTTAGGCACCAACATAACTCGACCGCGTAGTACATTTATGAAATGTCACTTTTTGCAGATCGAATCGCAAACATCGCGTTTGAATGACAGTTAAAGGCGATATAAATAGGTATACCCCAGCTCGTCAAGCACATTGATTATTTGCCAATATCGAAATAGCGCCCAGGAACAAGAAGTCTTGATCCTGTTTTGTTTTAGGTTTACGACTATATAACACAATATTTTACACCACCTCGTTGCATTTGAATCACATTCTAATTCTAAATTCACAGTCATCCTAAACCCCGTTAGACGTTCAAGTCGGCGCCAGACACTCACTCATCCTTAATACAAAACCTCGTCTGAATCTGAATCACCCCTTTTTCCAGACACCCGTTTATCTGAACTCTGTCCGGCCTTTAAGCTTACGATACATGTTCGCCGAAACCAGAGAATAAATCATTGCAGAAGTTTATCTGAACTGTATTTAATCGGGCGTGGTGAGACGACTGATCGACGCGTGCGCAGCGCCACGACTGGCTTACTATAGCGCGTGTTTTTATTTTTTAAACAAAAGCAGAAAGCGGAGTCAAGCACAATGGTGCGTGGCTTTAAGCTGCGGCAGATAGTGAATAATAAAATACCAATGAGAGAATTCTAGAAAGTACTTTAAATACATAATTAGCATACCTTATAATACTCATATGCTTTCTTAGTTCGCGTAACCGTTCCCTTTTGCGTTTTGTTTTCTTGATACTGTTATTACCCATATATAAAGCGTATACACACTATGAAATGTCACACACGCGCAATAACTAGCACACGTCCGTTTCTGACAGTAGTCACGGGCCTACTGGCCGCCAGTAAGCAGTATGCGGCAATTACACTTTCTTAAATTTGTCGACGAGATGAATGCCGCAATATGTGAGACACGTATAGAGATATCTTCCTCAACTATTATATTAATCTGTGCTCTTACTCCTTCACCTTCTATTGCTGCATCCCTCTCTTCATTGACTAATTTTATTTAGCAAAGCGTAATAGCCGCACTGGACAATGGTGTGAAGATTCGAAGAGTGAGCGTGAGCGCAGGGATTGCCGTGCGCTTCACACACTCCCAGTTCACAACTCAGTTTAGTAGGCATAATGTAGGTAATTAAGAATGACAGAATTAACGTATCGCTAAAATACTAAGCATAAATTTAGTTTTGCTTTAAAGCTACAGAATGTAGTGAGTTTCATGTTTGTTTTAGTTGCAGCATTTACAATATTTGGTAATAAAAAATACAACATGATTTTACAACATAAGGCGAAACAATTGAGCAGTCTAGTTTATTCCAAGTGCCTAAAATTAGAACCGAAGTGCATAGTTTATGGATCAGTCCAAAATTAAAAAAAAACCTTGCCGAGTAAACCGAGCTTGCTCGAGAATAATGTTGTATGAAATTCCTTTATTTGTCGAAGTACATTTTTTTCGAATAGTTAAAACGGCTATATAAAAAAAGGCATAGGTCCTAAACAGCTTATCGCGACTTTTAGTTGCCACAAATACATTGCGACCAAAAAGAGTAGAAATACTAGAAATTGTGGTAGTGTCGCCCCCGTTTTCTTATATTGATTAGAAAGGGAGCACACTACCAGTATTGCTACTTTTTCAATTCTACTCTTTTTGGTCGGTCTGTAGCTGAAGGCGTTTTCGTAAGAAAAATACACTTCTACCTTTTTTAAGTTAATTTTGGGCTGAATGAACGCATTCAAGCGATCGACACGTGCCGTCTCCGGCCGGGCGTCCCTACACCAAATCATCATCAAGTTAATTTTACACTATTGCAGTTTTGTCAATAATTGCGAATTTAAATTACGAATGTAAAAAACGCATTGATAGGCCCGTACTATTTTTCTTTGTAGGCACACTGCGTACTGTGTATATTTGCGTGGATGGGTGTTTAAGTATTTTATGTGTGTGGCAGTTACATTTAATAGTAGTAAATAATACAAATAAATGATGTTATTGCTACCCACATCAAGGATATTTAGCAATGTTACTTTCCAAGTCAAAGACATCAAGATATTTCATTCGTTATGTTTCAAATAGGTAAGAACCTAAACACTTTTAGATGATTTTGAATTTAGACATGTACTACAATATGTCGACGACCGGTTGGTCGTCCCGGGTACCGTTGGGGAGATGTGGTGGAGGTGGATCTGCGTAAGCTTCAAGCCGAAAACTGGCAAGACACTGCGCGGGATCGGGACAAGTGGCGTACTCTAGTTTCGGAGGCTAAGATCCTGTTTGGGTCACTGAGCCAAAATAGTTAGTTGAGTTAGACATATGCACTTACGATTTCTGTTTGTTTAACCTCCGGAGTGCCAGTGCCGATAACATCTTCTTATTTCGTTTATTTCCCATTCTGAGTCAATCCTCAAATCGTAATATGGAGCGCTTAAAAATTGGCGAGTGTCCGACCTCCAACGCGTTCCGCTCGGGACTGAGTGCAGCGAGCTGGCAACGGGGCGCGAGTAAATTGAGTCGTGAACTTAGTTAATTTTGAGTTATAGCTAAATTATATGTAATATCGGTAATATTGACAATGTTATACCCGACGGACATTAGATCATTACAGACGTTTATTACGTTGTAATTTTCAAAGCATCATGTAGGATAATATTGAAATGAAACGAGTTTTGAGGTACAAGATAAGGGTATGTTTGGATTATTTTTCAATCAAGCGAAGTTTGTCCAATTATGTAACGAGTACCCGATGTAACTAGAAAAAGGTCTCAATAGCAACATATATTATTTTAACGTGTTTAATCATTACCATTTCTAAATAAAATGGCGTTAAAAAATATGCATCGATAAAAAAAATTGCGTTCGCGTTTTTGATAAGCATAAATCTAATTCTTGGTCTGAAGTAATCGTTTGCACAGGTTTGTTGTTATGGTTTCAAATCAGCACATTTCCAAATAAGCGAGTTCTAACCGCTATACAAAATATAGTAAATGTATGGAACAGAATAGACTGTTTACACTTAATGTTCTAAAATATACTATTTTTCATTAAAATCATAAAGTAAAGGCCACTTTAAGAAACAAATTCATGCGTATTTCGATTACCTAGATGCGTTTATTATTTATACGAACTCGCGCACCGAGGGTTCCGTGCAAACATTTCCCATTTTAACTGGCCGGATTAAGTTTGCAAATAGTATGTGTGGACTGACTGAACAGACTAACCGACTAACAGAACCAATTACGTTTGTTGTATTCGAGCCCCACTTAAATATTTATTTTATTCTGTTTTTAGTAAGTATTTGTTGTTATGATGGTAACAGAAATACATCATCAACTGCCTAGCTATGACGGTTCATGAGATACAGCCTGATGACAGATAGACAGACGGACAGCGGAGTCTTAGTAATAGTAATAGGGTCCCGTTTACCTTTTGGGTACGGAACCCTAAAAAGGTATATTCCACAATAAATAGGTCGTTGGCGAATATCCTGGCCTTAAGAACATTGCGACACGACTTCTCGCTAAGTAAAGAGATCGAATCGCCGGCGATACGGTCTGACACCAATTAGTCATATGTAAGGTAATGTAAACCACTTTCCCTGACCAGCTACAATGGTAGAAAGTGATTTTTTGTTGCATAAATTATCGCGGTGTCGATGAGAAAACCGCGCAAGTTATGATCAGTACACTTACAATGAGTTATCGAATTGAAGATGAAGAACTGTAGTTCTACAAAGAAACCGCTAAAGGCGCTGTGCTATTCTCCATACAAATCATTTACGCTGTCGCTAGAGTACGGTCACGATAACTCGTGGTAACGGTACTGATTGTTAAGGGCCTTATTACACGCGATTTGTGAGCAAATTTCGTATGAAGGCGATCACTTAGCGAGTTCGCCGCGACTGATATTTGTATATAGAAAACACGCTGGCAACTCGAAAGTGTGATATGGCCTCTTAGTATTGACAGTTTTAGGAAGTCAAATACCCTAAATGGGATATTTTAATAGCTATCGCTGATGCTGAGCACATATTTACGTTTCGATGTTCACATCGTATAAACTTTTATATTGATTTAAACTTACACGATTTCACACATTATTATTACAAAACGGGGCTTAAAGGCGTTCAAAAAGAGTATATTTAATTACCTCAACGTTTCGAACGTGATGTTGCATTCATGGTCTCGAAGGGACTGAAGAGGCGGATTAAATAAACACCGTGGTATAAGAAAATAAGGGATGGTACTTCGGCTAGTGATACTGTCTACGTCACTGATCAGTTGCCGCTTTATGGTTACAAAATAATAATAAAAAAAAAATACGCCGCCAGTCGTAAAAAATATTGATTACGATTGTCATGTTTTTTTGGTGAATTAATTGACTTAAAGCACTCACGGTTTTATGAGCTTCATATAGCTAACAAGGGAATCCGGGAGTATTACGAGTATATTACACTACTGACAATACAGAAACGGATTCACAGAACCAACCATGGCAATCATAGCGCGATGACATCAAAAGTCTCGTCTTTCATTCCGGAGTGCCATATGTTCTTATTCCATGATAAACACTTTTTGAACGCGCTCGGCTCGAAGATAGTTGCCGGCAAACTTTTAGAACAAAAATGGCGGATCTGCGCATGTAAATTTGTACGTAAATCGGCTACTGCGCAGTCAAGGTTATGCTCTAAAAGTTTGCCGGCAGCTGTATCAAACTATAAGGCCGTAAATCGAGCGATGAGTCGCCTGCGCCCGGCTGCATTGTCAACCTTCACCTAAAAGTTTATCAACATAGTAAATTAAAAGTACTTACTTTACAACTTCAATCATTTTATTGTATTTTTGACGATAGGAGCGCTTTTTTGCTACCCGTTTATTTCTGTCTTTGTTCCCCATTATATAATATTTTCATTTACACACTTAACTAAATATTTACACTTCTACTAAACTCTAATATAGATAAGTATGCAAACAATATTTTAGATTTTTAACAAAAGTCTAAACAAGTTTTTGCGATGTTTTCGATGCGCAAACGAGAAGCACAAGTCCGTCTAGCACGGCGCCTCGGCGCACACTGTTTTGTATCGGGGAGTAAACGTGAGCCCAGTCACTGTTACTGGGCGGCTAGGTCTTAGAAGGAAATAATAAGAAAATATTGAAAAAAAAGCGAGGATCATTTGTGAAATATGACTCGTTAGCGGTTTAGGTATGAATATGTGGACTTCATTTTTTTAATTACGAAACCATACGTCAGTAAAATAAAGAGAGATAACAGTTTAATGATGACTCTAAGACCAATCTGTGCAATCTGTGCAATTCTTTTCCATCGAGCAGATTTCGTCCAATTATGTATCGAGTCCGTCCACGGTTTTTGAAATATGATGAATATTTACTTTTTTTTGAAGTGCTAGAACAAATAGTTTTTCTTAAAGAAAATGCTTCAAACATAAATTTCAACAAAATTAGGTCTTCTTAACTCACGTTTTGTTGTTATAATGTCATATGAACGTAATTAGTAAAGGATAACACATCTGCCATTGTGGTCATGTAACATCAGGTTGACGCAGATTTCAGATTAGCTATCACATTTCATGAGTGTTTAACAATTTTGAGATAAAATATTTAAGCCACGCGTCATCTTAATCTATCTTCTATATCTTCGCACCGTTATTGTCATTTTAACTCGGACATGTGACTTGGTTTGCCAAACTTCGTTTGAGGGCAAACGAAATCTAGAGATGGAGGCCACGAATCGGTAAACGTAGTGTAGGTAGGCGCCCTGGAACAAGGTGGAGCGACGACATTCGTAGAACAGCGGGTGGTAATTGGAGGAGAGCTGAAAATCGACCTCAGTGGCGTGCCATAGGTGAGGCCTATGTCCAGCAGTGGATTGATACGGGCTGATGATGATGATGTGACTTCAGTTTAAGGTCCTAATTCGTCAAATTTAACGCTATTGAATTGACTAAAGTTTTCCACATAAACAGAAAATAGCTGATTTTCCTAATTATCAGTATTGGTTACTATTGAAGGACCTAGCTAAAAGGTTTGTATGTAGGGGAGAGTAACCTATATTGAACCGGCGCTTAAATTGGACCACTCTGTATTTCTACCAAATAACACAATTTATTTATTACACCAAATTGGTGGACTGATTATGGCGCTGTCGTCGCTTCATTTTTTGTTGCCAGTGTAAATAAATTGTGTTATTTGGTAGAAATACTTCTAGTGGTCCAATTTAAGCGCCGGTTCAATATAGGTTACTCTCCCCTATAATTGTAGTTGTAAAAAGTAACCACTTGGGGCGTTGTACAATTCTCAATACAAATCGTTTACGCTGTCACTAGTGAGTACGGTAACGTTAACTCATGGTAAGGGGTCATTCTGTGCATAACTGCACTATTATCTATTCTGTGGCATAACACCGCTGTGATAATTGACAACATTTCATATTTTTAAGACTATAATTTTATTACTTTTCTGAATTCTGCTTAAAAAGATGACGTAATCTCTGTTTTTATTTATTTTCTGAGATGATTATTTATTTTATAATTAATTTATAAAAACATACTCATTTTAAAATGTGGCAACACCATAACCAGAACTTAATGGAACGGTTACTTTAGTCAGTTTTCTTATTAAAAAAAAACCTAATAAAACTCGGTATGCATTATGCTCGCTCTTTGGTTTAGACAACAACCCTATTCAGCCCGTATTGTCTTAGATTGCAGTTATTTGATGTATTTTCTTATATTTCTTTAAATACAGAACAATAAATACAAAGATTTTTTTTGTAGGTACACGACATAAAGACCTGTCGATCTCTATATTAATTTCCATCTGTTATAAATATGAAATGTTGTCAATTCTTGGAAGAGCTTCGAGTGGCCGGTTTTATCAAATGGGTCACAAGAACGGTTTCGTTATGAGTTGACTGTTGTTTTAAATGGTAAAGTTTGTTTCTCTCTTAAACATAAAGAAGTATAAATGATCTATGTCGCGATAAAATGCCTGGTGCTCGAGCTCATTTTTAATATTTTTACGAGCGTGGGGTTCCTATTCGATGGAAAAAGCACAAATTAATCCACTAAATAAAACACACACTTTATTACATTGCATACCTAGGGCGGGCGGTGACGCCGGTGACTTAGTGAATGTAGGCACCGGGTCGCAGGTGTTCGGCCATAAATATGCCATCTGGAGCTTTATGAACTACCGCCCGTGAAGAGAAAATCACACTTAGGGCTTAGGCTGACGTAATGATACTTACCCAGTGTCAAGGTCTGTCCGTTTCACGGCAGATTTTATTTTCCTCCTAAAAAATAAAATGATAAATTTTATATACTTACAAAAAAGACATGTTTGTACGAGTAGCTATCGAATTTCACACGCAAAATAATAAAATATACAACCTGACTGCCTGCAAAAGCACGTGAAATGTACCGGGACAATCCTATTGACTTACATTTCATTACATTACGAGAATTTTTTATATGATCATTATATGATATAAATACCATTTAATAAAGGTAAAAGTCATACCTCTCATAAGAGATGAATAAATTTGCGAAAGACGTGTAAATTAACGTACTATTACGAAACATAAAATAAATATCCCTTGCAATGTCGAGTACTAGTACTTCCACCTTAATTGTACATGCTTTGGAACTTATTGTCACGATTCCAGGGACTAGAGAAGTAGAGACACAACAAAACTCTGAAATTTATAAATTTTTGCTGAGCGCACTAATCACTTAAGAGTCTTTCTCTCCGATTGTCCTTTTACTCGCACTGTATCGTAGTTAAAACGTAACAGCTCCCTGCTGGCCGTCGGCGCCCTTTTATATCTCGCGGAACTGCACTCTCGAATGCACGGTCTTCTTTGATAATGCACGGACTTTTCAGCCTGCTGAAAACGCTTCTAAAGCACTGAAATCGACGTTCGTTACAATATTGTAGCGTCTAGTGCAAAAATATGTTTCAATTTAAGACGAGGTATTTCAGCGAGGGCTATATAAGATTTTAGAAGGTATAATGTAAGGTGGCACCCGTGCGTAGGTATACTACATTTTTTTAAGTGATTATTATCGGTTTTTGATTCTTAAAGTAATGTCCATTACATGGGTCCATATTGGCTCACATAAAATCGATCCTCCGAATTTTTCTTCTACTACCGATTTGTAGTCAGAATCATCACTCTTCCGAATTTTTTACTTCATACTTTTGTCCGTCATAAATTTGTACTACTACTAACCGAGTTCATAACATACAGTTTTCAGAACATTGTAATTCATAATGTCGTCACCCAGATTATGTGTGTAGTCATAATTCTGATTTTCATATTTATTTTATTCAGAACTATAAATTACAATAAACTTGTCAATCATAACATTTAAATATCGACACAGTTTTTCTTCATAACTTTTTTATTCATAATGCTTGTTTTCATATTTCTTTCAATAATAACCATAAAAATTCATAAACATTGTAAATCATAACATTAAACAGAACTCTGGAGTCTACTCATATTAAAATTGTTGATGGCGAAACATTTTGATTACATTTGTATTGTTGCTATAATTCATCATTGAGGGTATCTATCGTTTTGCACTGACGCTACGTCTTAACTCGGCCGGCTGCAAGAGTAGGGGTTTTGTAAAGCCACGCTTTAAACAGCCATATTTTCCGAGTCCATTATGACTCAAAAAGCATGCAAGCATTTTGACGCTCCGCTCGCTTCGCTCGCTCCGCTATACATGGTTACAATACAAACCTAACCTAACCTACAGTTTTCGGTTTTGGACACATGTTCCATTTTGGCGCAGTTCTTCCTAACGGTATGTATTAGTATATGATTACTTACTAAATACTGTGTCTTTTTGAATCAATCCTGGCTATGCATTTGCTTATTGAATTTTTTATGTAATAGTAGATTATTTACGATTAAATGTACAGGCAAGCATGCAAGCATTTTGACGCTCCGCTCGCTTCGCTCGCTCCGCTATACGTGGTCACAATACAAACCTAACCTAACCTACAGTTTACGGTTTTGGACACATGTTCCATTTTGGCGCAGTTCCTCCTAACGGTATTAGCATACTCTTACTTACTAAATACATACTGTTTCTTTTTTAATCCATCCTGGCTATGCATTTGCTTTTTAATTTTGATGTAATAGTAGATTATTTACGAGTAGACATACAAGCAAGCATGCAAGCATTTTGACGCTCCGCTGGCTTCGCTCGCTCCGCTATACGTGGTCACAATACAAACCTAACCTAACCTACAGTTTTCGGTTTCGGACACATGTTCCATTTTGGCGCAGTTCTTCCTAACGGCATTAGCATACTCTTACTTACTAAATACTGTTTATCCATCCTGGCTATGTATTTGCTTATTGAATTTTGATGTAATAGTAGATTATTTACGAGTATACATACAAGCAAGCATGCAAACATTTTGACGCTCCGCTCGCTTTGCTCGCTCCGCTATACGTGGTCACAATACAAACCTAACCTAACCTACAGTTTTCGGTTTCGGACACATGTTCAATTTTGGCGCAGTTCTTCCTAACGGCATTAGTATACTCTTAATTACTAAATACTGTTTCTTTTTTATTGATTAAAAATAGTTACCGAAGAATTGCATTTTTATTATTTGTTATTTTATAATATGCCAGCAACGAACTTACCTACTCCGCGTATAGCCTGTCCGATCTCTAAGGATAAATGAAGTCACTTTGGGACAAGGTACAAACAACTGTATAGGTGTAAATTTAAGGTCGCTTTTCACTTGTGCCAGTTTGACAGAATTTGATCTTAAAATACCGGATAGACTTATACCTAAGCAAAATTAACCTACTTTATTACGATCAAAAATTAAGGGTAAAATTCGTTTAAAGTTGATTTGTACATGAAATTATTCTTCTTTCTTTAAACATCTATCGTTGTTTATGTTATTTGTACGTTTTTTGTAATAACATTTAACAGATGGTCATTTACTTCGCCTATGGACGGCGGGGTCATCGGGATGCCGCGGTAGGTAATTTTATCCGCATTGACAGTGTCAAATAAGTCACATTATTTATAAAAATATATATATGTCGGAGTTTATAAGTCAACACAAGTCAGTGTACAAACTATATGATAGTGAAGTTTATGAGTACAAATAAGTCTACTTATAAAATATTATGATAGTGAAGTTTATGAGTAGAAACCAGTCTGCTTAAAAAAATTATGCCAGTGAAAAATAGGATCAAAAACAGTTATGATGAATAAATGTATGAAAACAAAAAGTAGTATTAGAGATATTTATGATAAATTACATTATGATTTTAAATGGTTCGGAGTTATGATCGGTAGTAAGAGTGACTAAGTATGAGTAGTGACTATTATGATGAAAATGTTTATGAGAAACATTTTCGGAGTTCCAATAATCGGGGTTGAAAAATTATGTGAACTTTGGCGCACCCCCATTACATACCTATCAGTTATACAACGTGTCCCTGGCCTCTGGATAAACATGAAAGGTTCGTGTTGATTAGGGTATTTATTTATTTATTTAAACTTTATTGCACAATACAAAAAAAGTACAAATGGCGGACTTAATGCCTTTTGATTGGTGTATTTCTAACCGATGTACAAAATCCCATGCCAAACGGCACAGTATTTACGGATAAATAACCGATTTACGATTTATTACTTCGGAACAGACTGTATGTAAATACATTAAACAAACTACTAGTTATAGCATTAATTTTCGTGATATTATTTATTACACCCACCTTATGCATAGTCTGTCCGGAAAGGAGATTAAATGATGTCAAACTGGTACTAGTGAAAAACAACCTTAAATTATAAGTATACGGTCGTTTGTAACTTGTGCCAAATTGACATAATTTTTTTGATCTTATGTAGTTTCGTATGTACCCGAATTATTCATCCGTAGATGGAGTTATTTTTCTCCTTTGTTAAGCCACGCGTATGGATATTAGTTCGACTGTGACTACAAAGTCACCAATATTTTACATGTAAATTGCCATAAACTTGTGACATAGCAACTTGTGATTTTTACCTCATTGACATTTCACAAACAGATTTGAATAGATTGTACAAAACGCGATAAACGTATCGCGTTTTGTACAATTTATTCAAATCACTGATGGTCACTCGTCACATTATATTATTATTATGGAGTGACCAGAGTGACGAATAAGAGGCATACTTCTGTGGCTTGGAGGAAGAATGTTAAGAGTTTTACAACGAGAAATCGGTTAAAGACACTAAAAATACGTCGTAAAGCCGGCAAACGTGCCCACAAAGACATTTCAACTTTACAACCAAACGTGTCAGTCTGTCGTCACGTGTACTCAACATTACGATTTCGTCCGGACGTTTTGATTGGACGAGTGCGATAATAAGGAATGGTGTGAAGCAATTCGTATCCAATCAGTTTAATAAGGTATAACTAACGACGCAGAGGTAACAGCCGACAATTTTAAACACATTGCTGTAGGATGGTCAGAAAGAGAAACGAACGAAAAGGTGAAGTGTAATAGGAGATCCACAGCAATGTAATGAAATATGTATGTACCTGTAAAATAGGTGTTTTTAAGGGTCAACTTCAACTGTAAGAAAAACCATTAAGTTGTATAAGACGGTTACATCGTGTTTGGACCTCATTTGTGTCCGACGCTAAGTTACCAGGTGCAAACTTAACGTAAACTGATAGTATGGGAGAAGGAGCAATGATATATCCTGTTAAAGTTTTTATGATAATATATATGCATGAAGAAAATAAGTTGAGTACGAGAGTAGAATAAGATTGTAAAAAGTACAAATTTATTATTTTCTCTGCTGCGATATCCTTGCGGGTGTATATGAGGAGTCTCTTTTCAAAAGGACTTTTTTAGTATGGCTTCCGTAGATAAATAAGTCCTTTTGAAATATAATACATGTATGGCTAACTATTAAGTATTTATTAATTAGACGTGGGTCGTTACGTCGTTTTCAAGAAACGTAACGAAACCAGTGACTCGGTCGCCGTCACCTGTTTCATAACTAGTGATTTTTGTAACTGGTTATTTTTATTCTGCTCCTGTGATTGTTTGCAAAAATAGCTCTACCAACACCAGCTATACAACAATTACACACGAAACGGAAACAAATAAAATAACTAGTTATTAAGTTGCTATGCTGTTTCGGTTTTGGTACCTCGACTCGCGCGCGATCGCCATCCCGCTCGCTCGGCTGGCCGGGACGGCGACGGCACGCGCGCGTTCTACATCTCGCTCGCTCGGCTGGCTGTGGCCGGTACAGAAGGTGAGCTCTCTCTCGCTCGATTACTCGACTCACAGATAGCAGTAATAATAAAATAACGCATTTACAAAAATCACTACTTGTTATTTGACGTGAAACTAGTGATTCGGTTACATGTCGCGTAACTAGTTACTGTAACTAGTGACGTGAAATAACGCCCACGTCTAGTTCTTTATTGAAGTTATGCATCTGTAGTTCAACACACACGTAACGCACATGATGTCGTCACAGCGTTGCATGATAACAGTTCTTCCGTCGCCTTGTTGTGGAATTCCAATGATTGGCGGGTTGGTTTCTTTTTTCTAATACACCAATGCCAGGTATCGTATAACTATAGCAAACGTGCTCTAACCTATTCTGGTCTATTCAGTAATATCACAATAAAATATCTGTAAAAACGCCATTTCGATAATTGCAAGCTGCCAAATAGGTCTAATCTACAAAATGTGGTTTGTGAATGATATCGTATCACAACTGTCGTTTAAATTAACAATGTTCCCTTAAACGTATGTATTTTGTGCCATTGATATTCGCAATAACTGGCACTTGACTCAGTTCCATATTAGTCAAACATCTAGTTGTTTTGTTAGTTATTTTACGTCACCCTAGGCAGTAAGTGGAATTTTCTCAGTGAGGAAAAAAATCTCACTTCCTGGTTAAGGCAAGACGTAAAACATTAGACAAACCACGGGCGGTAATTAGTAAAGCCTTAGATCGCATATTTATGGCATACACCTGCGGTCTGGGACATTTACTAATTCACTGCCCTAGGTATGTAATCCACGTCTCATAGCTTGGTGTATTTTTCCTTCCACTTTTCTGCCTACCTGGTGGGAGATCTACCACGTGATCTGCTCTTCTTCCTTCTACGTTTCCAACTATCGCCAGTTTCTCAAGGATGTCATCTCCAGATCATGGCACTAGTCACTCCTCTGGTGTTGCAAGTGTCTATGGGCGTATTGGGCGTCGGTAATAACTTTCCATCAGGCGATCCGTTTGCTCGTTTGCCCCTATGACATAAAAAAAATTGAAATATCTCTAAAGTACAAATGACAGGGGCTAGGAATCTCCAAAATCTTTCCAGAGAAACAGAGATGACACTAACCATATTTTGAAATAAAATTTAAGTACAGATTTCGTGACTCATTTAAAGCACCTGTAGAAATATTACATCAAAAAGTAAAACCGGTGCGATTATTTTGCTGATGTTTTCGTTCCAAGTATTAAGAACAATATCGAACAGGTTGATGTTATATATCGATTTGTAATACCTACAAGCAAGGTGCATATTGGGCACTGATTCGAAGAGCCATTGCAATATTTCCAATTTAGCAATATATCGGCTACATTTTCCTTTACCTATTTATTGGTTATTCGAGCTGTCTTGAATGTCATTGACAAGTTGACATTATAAAATGATGATTCAATGTCACAAAATTAATCTATATATATATTACGCGAGGCCGATTTTTGTACATCCCATCAGATCTACAGTTATGATCCGATTTTGATAAATGATATGTCATTAGATTCGTCTCATGCTGGAGAGGTGCATAAAACTCTTGGAATTTTAATTTTTTCCTGAAAAGGTACTGAAAAATGGATTTGAAAAAACTACTGTGCGCTAACCACGTGACTTTGACCACGTGACCTGTGATCCCTATTTTGACATAAGATGACCAAATAATAATAAGCATGATTTGCTCACAAACCTGTAGTAAGTTGTTCAGCATGATGAAATATTATTTTTGAGTCGGCAACATAATATCCGCAACACTTAAAACATGTACAAATATGCAAAAATAATTTTACAGTTTGTTGACAATGAATGACAGTAGCCATATTCTGACAACTTTTAATGTCTTTTTTATTGGGGGCTATTATGTCAATGCTCTAAATTGCCAGGTTGTTTTTTTTTTTAAAATGTTGATATGGAAACTTATTTCGCATACCTGTTAAAAATGTGGAGAAAAAAGCCGGTCAAGTGTGAGTTGGACTGGTGCTCGAAAGACTAGAAAAACTGACCGTCATTCAAGAATAGATTATTTCTATAGGCGAGTTTTACTAAATCTAAATCAAAGCAGAAAAAAAATAGTAAAACTAATTTAAACGTCATTCAAATATGTAAATTTATGGTAGATTATTATAAATATGAATATATAAGTCCATCAAAAAAATAATTCCAAGGAAAATGGCATGAGTTATGGTAAATTAAATGGTATTTTACAAGAAGAAACTTAGTCCTTCCGCTTGCATGTCGACGGGATGGGAAATGTGGCCGAGTTGAGAATATGGACGACTTGACAATGTAGATAAGTTGGGAATGTATCTTCATTGGTAATATGGATGAGTTGGTAAAATGGACGAGTTGGAAATGTGGACGAGTTGGGAATATGGACGAGTTGGAAATATGGACGAGTTGGGAATGTGGATGAGTGGGCAAAGTAAACAAGTTGGGAATACGGACGAGTGGGCAATGTGGACGAGTTGGAAATGTGGATGAGTTGGCAAAATAAACAAGTTGGGAACACGGACGAGTGGGCAATGTGGACGAGTTGAGAATATGGACGAGTTGGCAATGAAGACGACTTGGTAATACGGACGAGTTGTAGATATGGAAGATTTCGCAATAAAGACGAGCTGATAAAAAGGACAAGTTGGTATTGTAGACGAGTTGGGTGTATCGTCGAGTTGGGAATATGGACGAGTTGGAAATGGGGATGAATTGGCAATGTGGATGAGTTGGTAAAATTGACAAGTTGGGAAAATGGACAAGTGGGCACTATGGACGAGTTCGCATTATGGACGAGTTGGCAGTGAAGACGAGTTGGTAATACGGATAAGTTGGCAATGAAGACGACTTGGTAATACGGACGAGTTGGTGATATGGAAGATTTGGCAATAAAGACGAGCTGATAATAAGGACAAGTTGGTATTGTAGACAAGTTGGGTGTATCGTCGAGTTGGGAATATGGACGAGTTGGAAATGTGGATGAGTTGGCAATATGAATGAGTTGGTAAAA
The DNA here is from genome assembly GCA_947623375.1 of Apotomis capreana. Taxonomy (NCBI): domain Eukaryota; kingdom Metazoa; phylum Arthropoda; class Insecta; order Lepidoptera; family Tortricidae; genus Apotomis; species Apotomis capreana. The sequence goes on along the minus strand of OX392505.1, from coordinate 8,169,297 downwards.
TTGACAAGTTGAGAACATGGACAAGGGGGCAATGTGGACGAGTTCGTATTATGGACGAGTTGGCAATGAAGACGAGTTGGTAATACGGACAAGTTGGTATTATGGACGAGTTGTGAATATGGACGAGTTGGGAATGTGGATGAGTTCGCATGAACAAGTTGGGAACACGGACGAGTGGGCAATGAAGACGACTTGGTAATACGGACGAGTTGTCAACGTGGACAAGTTAAGAATATGGACGAGTTGGAAATGTGGATGAGTTGGCAAAATGAACAAGTTGGGAATATGGACGAGTTGGCAATAAAGACGAGCTGATAATAAGGACGAGTTTGTATTGTAGACGAGTTGGGTGTATCATCGAGTTGGGAATATGGACGAGTTAGAAATGTGGATGAGTTGGCAATGTGGACGACTTGGAATTGTGGACGAGGTGGGAATATGGACGAGTTGGAAATGTGGACGAGTTGTATTTGTGGACGAGTTGGCATTGTGGACGAGCAAGTAATATGGACGCGTTGGCATTGTGGATGAGTTGGGAATATAAACGAGTTGGCAATGAAGACGAGTTGCTAATACGGACGAGTTAATAATATGGACGAGATTGGCAATAAAGATGAGTTAATAATAAGGACGAGTTGGTATTGTAGACGAGTTGGGTGTATGGACGAGTTGGAAATGTGGACGAGTTAGCAATATGGATGAGTTGGCATTGTGGACGAGTTGGGAATATAGATGAGTTGGCAATAAAGACGAGTTGGTAATATGAACGAGTTGGCAATGTAGATGAGTTGGGTGTATGGGCGAGTGGGCAATATGAACGATTTGGCATTGTGTACGAGTTGAGAATGTGGACGAGTTGTATTTGTGGACGAGTTGGCATTGTGGACGAGTAAGCAATATGGACGCGTTGGAATTGTGGACGAGTTGGTAATATGGACGAGGTGGCATTATGGACGAATTGGGAATATGGACGAGTTGCCAATGGAGACGAATTGGTAATATAGACGAGTTTGCAATGCAGATGAGTTGGGTGTATGAACGAGTTGGCAATGTAGACGTGTTGGGTGTATGGACAAGTTGGCATTGTGACCCAGATGGGAATATAGACGAGCTGACATTGTGGACGAGTTGGCAATGTGGAATAATTAACATGTTACGCTAACATGCGAAACTTGATGGAGAAATAACCTACATATGATGCAAATTTCAAAAAATCGACGCGCTCAAGAATAAATCATATTTGAATTAATGACGTCTGGCTGATCATTCTTATTCTCATTCAAAATAAAAATTGACAAATTCTGCGGTCAACAAAACAAATTGATTTTATAAGGTTTCCGTTTTTACCGAATATGGTAAGGAACCCTAAAATTAGGTTTATATTATAGGCTTGAGAGTCTTTAGCATCTCCCTCACTCTTCTGTCAGACACAATTTCAATGAGAGGAAAGACACGAAAGTTTGAATTATTCTTTTTTCAAACATGTTTAGCTGTTTTATATATTGTTTTTTCTTATTACACATATTTGACACATTCTTTTTTTTATGGTGGAGTATTGTTGGTCAGTAATTTATTTAGATTAGTAAGTAGGGTTTGATTAAGTATAACTAGCGTAAGAATTTCAAACACAATGTGTAATTGTTATTGAATAAATGATTGATGATGATGACATGGCAGCACCCATATTAAGAAAACTTGCACGATCTAATGAATTTCATAAAAAAAAACAAGCATTGATAATAGTGGTTTTTCGTGTATCTATAAACGTTTTTTACTCTCTATTTCATACAATTGAGTTTTTGTAACATTTTTTATTATTAATATTGTGAAATATTTACGATTATAAATGAATACATAAACAGTTACGCACTCCATGATTTCCTGTTTCCTCAAATCTGTCGTTTCGATTCATGTGCTATTTCTGGAAATTGATAGAAATCGATCAAATCGATTAATTTATGTCCTGAAGAAAGAACAACAAATTAAAATTCTACCAATCTTATGTTCGGTCCTATGAAAATATGTCAATTATATTTTTAAGATATGGGACTATTGTCATGAATATATTTTTCCATAAATCGAATAATATGCATTTTATTTGTGAAACAGATCAGCAGATCACATGTCATGCACAAGTTATTTTTACAAAAGAGTTGAATAAATTGTCACGATGAAGCTGGCAGTTGGCTATCAGGCCTGCCTCTAGCCTGGCATGTTTTAACGTTTTTAAAACATAATTTTAATGTGTTTTTTTACAGTATTAATTTATTCTTCATTCCCCAAAAACTTCTTATCGATAAAGTAGTTATTTTCTGTAACACTACCGGATTTCCATATTCTAGCGGCGGTTCGACGCCGCAACGGGTCTCTAGTTATACGTATTACTCATATTTGTAATTTGCGCTTTAGCAATATGACTTGCTATTTTGAATTCTCGATTCTAAAAAAAGAGTCTGCTATTTTTCTGAATAAAAAAATAGACGTTATGAGTTTAATCCTCATTTAGACTGCAGTGGATTGTATGCAATTATAATCTGTTCAACAAAGAAAGATAAAGTCATAATATTTACCCCAACTAGCAATAGCCATTGCTAGTTGGGGTAAATATTATGACTTGACAACTAGACAGATAATGGCGGGATCTTGGTCATATATCACTGGACATGCCAAATTTAGCCTTCGATATTCATAAAGTAATCGAATCGGTGCTAACTCTTGCACTTATTTTGCTAAGAAGGTTACACGTGGAGCCTAAAGTAGCAATTCTGCATAACAGGCCAGTTTAGTTTCTATACGGATTAGCATTGGCTAGGGCGATCGTTTTAGCTTTTATGCTTGCACAGTTTTATTGTGAAACGAGTGGGTGATCACTCGTCTCTGTGATGATACAATTGAACTGTGTACTTACCGTGAAGTTGGTAATATTAAAATTAGAGACTTTCCTTGCTTTATAAATTTATGAAACATTTGGAATATCTCTTTTTTTATGTGGGTACCTATACACCACAATTTTTATACTAAACCATTGATACAAAGATCAAAGCTTAGAGAAAAATTAAGATTCACAATTACCTGCTGAATGAGACCGGGAATCGAACCCGGTACCTATGGATTGCCGGTCCAGCACGTTAATCTTTCCGCCACCCTAACTCCCAAGCAACTTTTTGAATTTTTCCTAATGCTTTGCGTGTCGATCTGTGCATTGTTTATTTGAAAGACTTTACACCTTAGCGACCTCTATGTAAATAAGTTAGTATTCACATCTTAACGCACTACTTTACAGCAGTGAACGAGCAAGCGGGAGATGGCGCTGTTATTTTATAACTTTATTTTCCTCACTTTGTTTGGGATATGAGGAAAATTTCCGGAAATTTTCGGAAACGGCAAATCACTAAATACAGGCAATTCTTTGATGAAATATTTTATACGCCAATTCCTTATTTTCGAACACTATCTATGATTATATAACGCGTTCATAAATAATCTAGGTAGCCTTTTACTTCTACGGCTAGCTATGAATAAATGTATTCTTATAACTTATAACTATTTTTTTTCAAAGTAGCCTCGATTTTTCCTAAAGTAGGTATTTCCTAATGTACGGTATTTCATTATATTTTCTTGGGATCCCTCGATTATAGCACATTTAAAATCAGAAACTGTTTTTCCTCATCGTTTACCTTAAAAATTGACGCTTTGTATTTATCGACGGACATTTAGCGGTGGTATTTCCCCTATTTTGATTCAAAGTTTTTGTATAATTTCACACGAGTTACCTGTATTTTTTGATCGTCACTAATTATAATGTTGGTCGGGACAGCGAGTACTTATATAGACCCTCAAACCTTAATCTCACGCTCTAATGACGACAAAAAACCTTCAAAGGCACTCATTTTTAGGGTTCCGTATCCAAAGGGTAAAAAACGGGACCCTATTACTAAGACTCCGCTGTCCGTCCGTCCGTCTGTCTGTCTGTCTGTCTGTCCGTCGGTCATCAGGCTGATATCTCATGAACCGTGATAGTAAGACAGTTTGAATTTTCACAGAAGATGTATTGCTGTTGCCGCTATAACAACAAATACTAAAAAAACAGAATAAAATAAATATTTAAGGGGGCTCTTATACAACAAACGTGATCCATTTCGTTAACTTTACATCTAATTTGAATGCGGGGCCATACATGCCAGGTGTTAACTTAACCTGGCCAGTTAAGATGGGGCAAGTGTTACTACGGAACCCTCGGTGCGCGAGTCCGAGTCGCACTTGGCCGGTTTTTTACGCTATCCCAAGGATAAGACATAAAAAACCCGTTGAGTGCATCGACCTCCGCAATGTGCACTAGACAGGCACCTGATGATCGGAGGTCATCAGCCGCCGGCATGAGCAGTATCCTGGCTGTACACACTCGCTGAGGCTGAACGAGACCCATCTGACGTCCTATTCTGACTTTGATCTTTAGAAGAGTGCAGCAAGCCAATATCGCGGGTGTGTGCAGCCGGAGTCAAATTGTTGAAGATAAGTGACGATAAGAAGTCAAAGTTGTGATTTAACTGGATTAATGAGGATTGAACATGTGTGTGTGACAGATAATTATTTGAGCGATTTTTGTATCCAACGATGTTCGATTTCCAGTCACATATCCTAGCGATCTGATTATGATTAGCGATTCGATTTGTTATGTTTCGACCGCGGAAATATCTCCACAAACTTCACTATACTCTATAATTGCTATTATTAGACAAAGGTAGGTACAGTCAGAATCAACACACAAAGTGCTGTGTTCAGGAGATTGAACTAACTGCATTCAATTAATAAGACATACGATATTGTGGGGAATTATATGTTACGAATAACTAGCATAGTTATGATGTAAGCTATCGGTTATATGGAAACATAATTCCAACATAACTCCTATAACTTAATTTGTAAATACATCAGATATGTCAATATGAATAGAGTTACCGCATTTTGCACTTAAATCAACGACATTTAATATCTAAAGTAAAAGGATAATCCAAATATAGAAGCAGTCACATAAAGCGTAGTAGGCAAGTCAGTATTTCCGCGTTATTAATACTGTACATGGTGTTGATTTGTTACATAAACAGGTACTAAACTTATTGATATTGACACTGCTAGACACGTAGATATGCTTACACCTACGAAGGGGAGACCTAGGGGGTTTGAAACAGAAACGTCCTCAGTTTCTAGGTATCTAAATTCGTTAGTAAGCCAGTAACAACGCTGTCTAAATAGACACGCTCCACTGTCCGCGGGCTGCCTGAGTGCTTCCTTGCTTCGCTAACAGATGTAGGTCCGAGAAATTGTCGTTGTTTATACGAACCTTTATTTCTAAACCCCTCGGTCTTCCCTACGATAAATTTAATAACATAAATAGTTTTATTTACAAACATTTCTGCCTAATACATATTATTTGATCGTGCTGCCAATAAACTGCCTTACATTTTTGGCGTAGGTACTTTTTGTTTTACATTATGTTACGTTAACTTAAATATTCATAATAAAAATATGAACTTCATTGTAGGTATAAATGGTGCTGAAACACGTGATGAATGACATTGTTTCCAGTTTCATACATAACGTTTGATGACTCGTTGAGTTACTTCGAAAAACCACGCAGTATCACACATAATTCGCGTCTAAGGAAAATAAATAAAATAGTCCCTTGGATGCTTTATAAATATGTTTACACATTAAAAAAGAAAGTCGCTTGCGACTAAAAAGTGGATTCCTTTTTTTTCCGTAATCGGGTAAATAGTATTTTAAACTCACCATTGGATGTCTCAAAATTGGTTAAAATCAGGCTAGCCTAGTTTTGGCGTGACAATTCTGCTATGATATTATTATCAAAACAAAATATTCATCAACTTTAAAGATTTTTCTTGCCATCATGACTTTCCCTTACTTATAGGACATTGATTTTACAGTTTTCTAGTGGTATATAAATAGCCTTTAAATACATTGTGAATGTCCAACGTTTTTGTATACCTACACTTTATTTAAGTACTTCTGTTAGGGATTTTCAATATGTTCATAAGTGAAAACTTAATATATAAAATAAAAATACAGATAAAACATGTAAACACACAATTATATGTTACTACGAGTGTATTTGTGTCTAATTATTTTAATTAGACAAATGGTAACACCCGCTGGAAATTCCATGTCCAGTTATATCAACGCCTACTGTGAATTCCACCTACCGTTGTAAATACATTTTCCTTATTTCGCAATAACATTAATTAAAACCACAAAACGTAATAAACATGACTTTTACGCTTTTACAAATAATTACTGTAATAAATTTAGGTAAAAGCTATATAAGCGATATAAGCGATAAGTATAGAAGGTATATTTTGATTTTCTCTGTTTTTAGGGTTCCGTACCCAAAGGGTAAAAACGGGACCCTATTACTGAGATTTCGCTGTCCGTCCGTCCGTCCGTCCGTCCGTCCGTCCGTCCGTCCGTCCGTCCGTCTGTCACCAGGCTGTATCTCAACAACGGTGATAGCTAGACAGTTGAAATTTTCACAGATGATGTATTTCTATTGCCGCTATAACAACAAATGTACCTACCTTAGCTGATGTAAGTCCGATCGTTATTTAATAATACCTATCTAGTTAATACCTGCTTATTGTGATGTGAGTGAATTCAACGGCAGTTAAACCTTAGTATGGTTTTGCTCGTTGCATTATTATTAAATGTATTTTTTTGTGTAATAAATAAATGAAAAAAAAAATACTAAAAATAAAATAAATAAATATTTAAGGGGGGCTCCCATACAACAAACTTGTTATAGATTATATATATATATGTATAGTTACGGAACCCTTCATGCGCGAGTCGGGCTCGCACTTGCCCAATTTTTTATTTTACACCATTGCAGTACACTTATCACAGAAGTTATATTATACCAGTAACTGCACGAACTTTCTATTCAGCATCGATATTAAAAACAAAAGAAAAGCAAACAAAACTAAAAAGTTTTTATACGCGTGTAGAACAATAACAGATCTTCGCCTAAATATAAAGCAGCAAGACATAATATTTAAAAACGTTGCCCATATGACGGAATTACACTCAGTATGATGATTTGTTACAAAGATGTTGGACAAGGGATTTAAAATAGAAATAACGTATGTGTAGAAGTGCATTTGTAGTCACCCGCGAATGAAAGGAATGTAAAGAAAATGCTTGGAGAAGCAAAGGCTCTTAAAACCATATAACCAAAGGGTATGTATTTGTTAACATTTTATATTATAAGGGACTGTTATGTGTATGTTTTAATATGTAATCTGCAAATTTTGAATAATTTTAATTAATTAAATCATTATTAAAGATAACCAAAGGGTTATTTTAAACCGTTTGTAGTTCAATATAAGTTTACGTTAAACTGAACCAGCATAGGAAAATAAACTTTTTTCTTTGCCGTGTGGTCATTTAATAGATGCAAAACTTCAACTTAGAAGTCAAGTCACTGACGTACTTCACTGTGCCATTGCAGTAGGCGGTTTTGCACTGGTATCGATCCGGTCTTTCCCGCGTTATCGATTCGTACGGTCCGCAAATTAAGGATGCGGCGGTACAATTGGCGCAAAGTGGTACAAGTACCCGTTAGGCAATCAGTTAGCGATTCTGTTGTTTCGTTGCCATATTTGAATGCCGTAAAACCTTTATTTGGGACAGATATTGTTGCCGACGCTCAATACGGTACAAGGTGCTGTTCTTTGGTAGAAAGAATTATTCTTACGACGTGTATTTTCTACCTACAGCAAACTACTGTGATACCTTCGATAGCTCTTAATAATGTACTTGAATAATGCCTAGACCTCCTAGACTAAGTATAATTTGCAATAAAATGTATAACTTTGCTTATTGAAATGTCTGTATTTCCTTATAATATGGTTCCCAGTTGTACGGTGTAGTTCCACAAACCAGTTCTTTGAATTGATAAATGAAGTCGACTCTAGTCAATTCTACTGTAGGTTTAGTTCTTTATTTAACTGAAATTTGTCATGCTTAGTATTTATAGAAATCCAGCTCAAAGTAAAAGGGTAAACGCATAGCGTGGTGACTAATATTATCCGCTCTCGATTCAGTTTTGACTGAAAACATAATGCGTAACACAAGTATCACGATTTTTTAGAAGCAACTATGAGTCATTCAGTATATGTACTAACACGTAACTGTTTGTTCGCAGATGCCCCAAATGATGCGAATTACATGATATGTGGCGTCGTCATTGCCATGGCCCTGGTGGGTCTCATCATCGTGCTCCTCGCCCTAACTATAAAGTAAGTATGGTTTTACTTTACTGGCCCGTAATTTATATTTTCCGCCTGTAGGCAGAAAATCTTATTTTCTGGCTAGAAAGTGGCGAAATGTGTCTTATGAACGGTGAAAACCGTAGACTGCAAGAGTAATGCTTTAAAGTGGCAAATACTTATTACTAATCTGTGACATTATTTTTACTGTAAAAACATAAAACAATAGTTATTTACGATCTTTGATTATGTCATATAAGTAGTAAAGAGATGTTTAGGAAATGGACAGAAATCTTAAATTGAAATGGATTATTTTGTATTTTTTTTTAGTTTCATTTTCGAATAAGTAGTTAAATAAAAATCCGTACACCCGTGTAAGAACTATGTAAAGTTCCTAATTATACCTTTTAATTATAAAAAACTGTATGACACAGTTTACGCTTTGGGTGGCTTTGGTTAATGTGAAAATAAACGTTATTTAACACGGTATACATTATATGCTTACCTAAGTACCTAGCGAGTCGATGAATCATTCAATCTGTATCAGATTCAGCAATGATTCACTAATTTTGTATATGTTGAGTAAGATGTCAGGGTTCGGACATCGGTAATTTAAACACATTCACAATAATGATTATATTACAACAAGAAAAAAGGAGTGGAGTTGATGTAGTCTATGCTACAATAAAACAATCACGTCTTCCATCTGATGAGATGAACACACATTACTAGATGAGTTATGTCTCAGTTAAAACCACTAAAACTAAGGTTACTATCCTTATGAACATCTTTGGGACACCATCAAAACCAGACTTAAAAAAAAAACAGTCCGTTTGCCACTATTGAAACTTCGAAGTTATAAAATAAACACCATTTTGAACGCGATTAAATCCCGTTTTATAATGTGAGAAAATCGTGTTTTAAATAAATATAATCTGTAGGCACACAGGACTGTGGCATAACGTAGTCTTTTCTGTACAAAAACAAAATTTTATCACACTATTGACATTGGTAGGTTCAATAGACTTAAAAATCGGGTCGTGTTCCCATTGAGCCTTTGAGGTATCTGTTCCGTGAGTTGAGGTTCATTCAACCAGGAAAATAACGTTGCAGATTTTTTCGCGTCCATTTCGAGGTCTATAACATGATATGAATAAGGCATTTCTCAATTTGGCAATTGATATTGTTTTGGCTTTGGTTGTTAACGAAGGGTACTTCCCATTGGTTCCATTGAACTGTGAAATAGGTTAAACTTGTGGAGAAAGTACACGTATAAGGTAGGTACTCTGAAGGACTACTCCGATGATCGAAATTTTAAGTTTTTATCGTGCCATCCTTCTCCTTCTCGCGTCAAACAATATTTGAATGAGCGGGAAGGACGACACGATAACAAGTTCAAATTTCGAACATCGGAGCAACCGTCCTGGAGGATACTTGATTTATACAATATGTGTGAGCGAGTGTAAGTTTTGATACAAAATTGAATCATTTTTGGTATTGTTTACTATAATATGATTTTTACATACTGCTGATCTCATAGTCGAGGTGTTGTTTAAATTAAGCTTAATTTATAGGTATTATTATTTAAATGACACAAACGTTAAAGACTATCCGAAGATTTTTACATTCATTATTACAAAACGGTAAACTACATAATTTAAAAAAACTTAATAAATCGGGTCCCTTTGGCATGGTCCCGAAGACGCTGGCAACATTTCCTCACTGAATAGCAACGCTAAAAAAGTTAAAAAATACGTTACTATATTTACTATAATTAGTTGTTTAATCATTCCAGAAATCAATTTCTTTCGTCGTAATCCCCTTTTAACGTCTGTTCGGTGAAATGATGCGAATCAGTAGATCTACTCTAGTTTCTGTTCAAAATAGGTCTGACGTTTTGAATGTAAATGTTTTGATAAAAAGGAGGATACACAGAGTGATTGATGGAGAAATAAATCATTTTAGGAACATAAAACTTGTGCCAAATTCCGTGGTCTTGAAACTGCGATGAGATTAAGGATCGTAAAGGCATAGTTAGTTTAGCGATTATCTACAAGTATACATAGTCACGTAATACACTATAATACACTTTAATTTCGTGTCATCGTGATATTTAATGAAGATGAATTTGCTACTGATGATGTGAGAACTAAACACAAACGTGAAGATGCAATTGCCGTTGATATTGTTGTCAATCAGCAATATAATGATGCAAATCAAATTAATGGTGTTCAACACCATGTTACTGCTTAATTAGGAAGCAAGCTTTTGCTTATCTTTGCATTCGTAACTGGTTGAAATGAAAGTGAATTGGTGGAAGATTTAAAGAAGTGTATCGATTCTGACATTGTCTCTAGTCGATCTATACGTCTAGCATTACTTTGACAAATACTTTCTGTCACTTTTCTTTCAATACCGTGCGAGCAAGACATCCCCTGTTGTTGTAGCCATTATTTCGACTAGGCATTCGAAACGTCAGATCATTTCTAATTTCTAATTAATGAAATGTAATCAAATAATATTTATGCACGATATCTCTAGTTTTGTTGTGATTATGTTCGACAGTTGTTTAAATCTGCTGACTGACAATGAGATACTAACTTATGAGAACGAATGTTATGATTAGATTGCTTCCTTGCTGACACCTATGTTTGTAGCAGCAGCTGATGATCTAAGTGATATTATTACAGGTCGACCTTGCTGTAAATTCTACCTTAACTATACTAGAGATTGTAAGGTTAGCCAAGATTGGTCTGATGAGAAAGACGACTCCGTTCCTGTACCTACGTGGGAAAAGCCATTATTTGTATCGTCCTCTAGCGTAGGGTGTTAGAGAAGGACGGCCATAGTTTCCGGCCACAAATTGCAGTAAAATATGGCCCGTTTAGAAGCCCTTCAAACTGAAACTTCACTTGCCTGAATATATATCACTCCTGTGGCGCGCAGATAATCCCATTAGCGGGTTATACTCCTACACAAAGTCATAAGATGCAACAGTAGCCGCCTGTTTGGAGAAGATTGACGCGTTGACCATGTCCTACACAACAAGAGAGCCACAGTTAGTACTTACATAATACAATGCCAACTTGCGCGCTTAGTTTCTATTAGGTATACGAGTAGGTAGGTAAAATTAGCAAAAATAACCCACTATATTAATATATTATGTACAATCAACTGTCAAGGCGCGCAAGGCGTCAAACGCGTACCTTTTTGGCCGTTAACTATTGTCCATGTGGCAAGAGCGAAAAAGGCACGTGTTTGAATTTTCTTGACTGTTTCTCTTTACCTACATTCTTATCCATGGCCAAGATTGTACGATTGGCCAAGTGTGAAGCGATTTAATTTATTTTAGTCGTTGGAAAACTATCACCTGCATCTATTGGCAATTTGACAGAAATGTTTGTAATTGTTTTCATTCTCAACTGACTAAATGTTATTTTATTACTAACTCGCTTGATAGATAGCGGACGTCTGGTTTAAATTGAGAAAATAAGTTTTCTACAAAATTAAATGTTTAGGTATACCTTTTTCTGATGTGATTTGCAGAGTTTGAAGTCCATTGAGAATGTGAAGACAGATAATACAAAGGCATTTATTTAAACAATTCATGGTCATACTAGTTTACGAGTATTCACTTATGATGCCATCTTGTTGCCAGTTGCATAATACGTAAGTTAATTAGCAGGTCCTATCATCCGTCGAGAACTGGTCTCAAACGTTCGTTGAACGTTCCGGGTTATTGTCAAACCCATATCATATCGTATTGGACGCTTTCAACCGATCACGCCCTGTCATAGTGACACCAGTTGCAAAATGTACTGTCTGAGAAGAACAACATCCTAAGCGCCGGTTACCGCCTCAGACGTTTTTGACGTTATCACACCAAAAACTCACATTTGACTCGTCACGATTTCTACTGAAACCGGATTGTTAATCAAAATTGACAACCGGAGACAAGCAATTCCATTAAATTTGCTAGAAATTAAACTCTCTATTCGCAAACTTGCCTTCATTCTAGACCTTGAGAAATCGGTTTGTCGTATTCAACGTTTTATTCCAGCGTGTCGAGACGATTGATACGCATAATATCACGTTTAAGCCAGATTTTATTATGCACGTTCGCATAACCGGTTGACTCAATATGTCATAGTTGTATAACTCAGGTGAGAAGTCGGGATATTTCTAAGACCCACCCCCCTTGTACGAGGAGTCTTTCCCCATGATGAACCCTCCCAATGCAGAACCCTCTTAGCATGTCTGTCAGAAGCGGACTGGAGAAAATAAATCAACCAGGACGCGTCTTTTCGAAGCTCGAAAGAAAAGCCTTTAAATCTAAGATTTATGTTATTGGTCTGGGACATTATTTATAACGTACCTATCCCTCTTAAGAAACATTGTTCTTTTTATGTCAACGAGTCCAACTCAAGTTCCGTATAATTGGTAACGTTTAACCAGTAGCCAGAATTGTGAACTTGCATTGTGTACATAGTATTCTTGCCAGTATTGTGTACATGACATACCGCGCTCGCGCACGCGTGAGGTTCAGAATGATGCTATTGATATGCCCGGCCTTTCCCACTTCTTGCTTTTTCAACGTCCATTCAAGTGCAAAAAATTCAGAGAGTTCTTACTCGTAAGAAGGCAAACGTGATCAACCGTATTATAATTTAAGCCCGTGACAATTCCAATATTATCGATAAACAACGAAGATTTTTCTATATTCTATGGGCTGCACAAACTGCAGGGCCTATTTCTGCAGCTCATAGTACTCGTACAAGCTACGCCTCATGACTTACCTTCATGTCAGCTTTGAACTATGGATCTCCTTGAAGTAGCGAAACATTTATATCACCCGTCGTCAGTCAAACAGTCTTGGGATACTTCCTCACCAACCTACGCCATGTAACAAAAACAAAACCAAAATGAGGAGCAACCTTTAAAATGAATATCGATTATTGATGTACTTACGTTATTATCTCTACTATGGCAAGAGATTTTTCTTGTAATGTGAGATTTAGGACTTAGAGGCCAGTGTATCGCCTGATCCACCATTTTGTTTTGCAAACTTACCAGACACACTTCTTTCTAGGTCTATTAAAACGACCAAGCAGCTCGGAATCATTTAGCCCTATTAAACATGTAATTACAAGACTCATGTGATATAATAGCCATAGGGGAAAAACAAACTACTTGCGGTAAAAATAACGGCCACTTGCGTTACGTAATAGGCCTTCGTAAATGGAACCTCTTACTTCTAGGTTCGCGAGTTTAGATTTGATCTAGATCGAAACGAGGTTAGCTGGAGGTTAAGCATTAGATAGTTATTTGTTTTTGGTTGCACTAGAGGTGAAATATTGGTTCAAGACTGTCCGGCCTACATGGTAAGGAATTAAGTTTATATATTTTATCATGAAGACATACCTACACTTAATTTCTTGATACCGTATGGGCCAGACGGTCCGTTGGACTTATTTACGTTACTCTATGAAACGGCCAAGCCATACTTTCGAAGCCAAGGTGTAGGATTAGTAAACTCAGGGCTTAGGGGCTTGGCTTTTCGAGGGATCTGACAACTTTTTTACAGCGAAAGCATTATGAGCATGTGAGTCTTGGCCGCCAATTTTACATGAAATGTTTTTGGTGGGATCAACATCAGTCGCATCCCCTATTGTATCTCGCTTTACAATACCAACAGCTATATAGACTCATTAAATTCTCCTTGTTCTTAGAATTAGCCTTACTTTAACTTCTAGCACACCGCTTGTCAATTATACGGTGACGTAATCCACTCACACCAGCGCACTATCGTGACAGGACATGACTAGTCGTTAGCTCAAGGCAATGGAGCGGTTAGATCTAAGAGCCTTAGTGCAATGGCGATTTGCGGGCGAGTTAAAAGCGAAGCGAGCACGCAGCTAATTAAAGCCCGGCCGTGACTTCGCGCAGCAAGCGGGGCGGCGAGCGGCAGCCATAGGTGGGAGCGGAAGGTCCGAGCGCGGCGGTCATGCAAGTGAACAAGACACACCTACCGCGCACCGCTCGCCGCTAAGACCGTCGTCGAGAGTGTAGCGATTTCATTGCGAGCGCGCAACATTTTGCCCATATTGAGCACTCAGCGAACTCGCTGTGCGCTTGCCTCGCTTACAACTCGCTCGCAAATCGCCAATGTGCTAAGGCTCTAAAGTGCTTTGCCACTTCAAGGCTGAACCGAAACTCTACAGCTTAGATCATTCATTACCGGTGTATTTTTGTATTGGCAATATAAGCGAGCCAAGCCAAACACTGGCGCACTCCATCTTCCACTTTTTCGTCTTCGTCGCTTCACGCCCCACCACCAATTGCGTAGCGTTAACAACAATCAATAAAACGAAGTTTCCCAACGGCTTTTTTTTACCTTCTACTTCTACAGTGATTTATTATGTAACAAAAGCTGTCACTCTTATTGATACATAGATACTGTACAAAATATCTGCTGTAATAAAAAAATATACTTATATTTATTCTGATTCTATGATTCCACTAGTAATTTCACTTGGTAAGTGCTTGGTGACCAAATTAGATAAAAAAAATGCCCGACGTCACCGACATGCCTTATCTAATTGTTACTGGTACAAGCCAGATTTTAGTGTCTTCGTGATTGAATGCTGTGATAAATTATCATGCTTATCATGTAATGTTTATTACAATTAATTGTAAAAAAAAAACTCTTAATACTGTAATCATTACACACTGAGATATAATATTTTTTCTCCATCTTCTTCCCGGTACACCATTTAAATACACCACAAAACCGACAGCCGGCATCATTCTCTAAAAGTGAAATGTGCAAGACCTTTGTAAAAAAAAAAGAAATACACTCGTATATTTATTTGCCACGTGCTTTATTTAAGTGCCTTCCAATAACCTTCACGTCAAGAGTAAAATCCGGGTCTAAACAATAAGGCAAACTTACTGTAGGGTTTCGTACTTAGTTGGACATCACACTTTATTCCATTCCCAACATGGAAAAGGTAATTGTAGAATATATTTACAATCGCAACTCTATTGTATACTCCAAATGTGTGGTATTTTATTTTCTATTAACACAGCCCTATAAAGAATATCAAATTAAAACGGTACACAGGAGCTTACCTTTTTTATATCTACCAAGTGGAAGGTCAAAGTTTCCATTCCACAGTTAGTGAATAGTGACTGACTGACGAAACTGTAGATCTGGTGCAATTACTGTCAGATCTGACTGTTTCCTTTGAATAAATACGCCTAGAACGAGAGTCTTCATATAACAGATTTGCGAAAAATGAAGCCGTTTTTGATATGTGCGTGTCTTAGGAACCAATCATAAAGACGTTTTTCTTGTGATATCGACGTGACAGATGCGTACACGCACGAAACTAAGCCCATGACAGGCCGTAGCTTTATGCCGGCGCCACACATAGCACAAATGTTCCAACACATATTTTGATCACATGTAAAGCACCGGTCATGTAAAAACCACCGTCAACGGTCCTCTACACGAATGTACCAGGAGGGCAGCAGTACGAGAAGAATGGCGTCGCATTGTAAAGCAGGCCACAAAATCAACGACGTGACGGCCACGACCACTCTGGCAAGAGTGTACCGCCAAAGAAGAAGAAGCACCGGTATTTGCTTATTTGTTGTATTGAACAAATAAACAAATGCCGGTGCTTCACATGTGATCAAATGTGTGTTCACATATATGTTGAAACATTTGTGCTATGTGTGGCGCCGGTATAACCAACACTGGCTTCACTGTCAGGCGCTGACTAGGTTTCTAGGCGTAGGTACCTATGTATTCTAAGACTGTTTCTAAAATGTTCTTGTTGGTGTTCATCAACATTAAAGCATAAAACCGAGCCTTAAGAGACTCCAAAGACGCCAACAAAACCAAGATATGTTATATGATAATGGACCCACTCACCCCTCACTTCTGTGATAACTCTTCTACTTCTGTGATAACTCTTCTCTACAAAAAAGGCGACCCCCTTAATATGAGTAACTACCGGCCCATCAGCCTTCTTCAAAGTATGTATAAGTTGTTTACAAATATTATGCTCTCAAGACTAAGAAAACAACTAGAATACCAACAACCCAGAGAACAGGCCGGATTCAGACAGAACTACTCTACTTTGGACCACATCTTTACTATCAGGCAAATTGTCGAAAAATACAAAGAGTACCAAAAAACGCTCTACCTTTGTTTTATCGACTACTCGAAGGCGTTCGACTCTATATCGCACGCGGAGCTCTGGACTGCTCTAAAGGAACAAGGAATTAACACTAAATACATAAACATCCTGAAAGTAATATACCAGAACAGCAAATCATTGGTCAAACTCGACAAGAAAGGAGACCAATTCGAAATACAACGACGAGTAAGACAGGGGGATCCCATCTCGCCAAACCTTTTTAATTCACTCCTAGAACACATCTTTAGAAAAATGGAGTGGCCCAGAATGGGCATAAATATAAACGGGGAATATTTAACTCATTTGCGCTTCGCCGATGATATGGTTTTACTTTCTGAAAACCATAAAGATCTTCAGTATATGATAGAGACGCTTAATTTTCACAGTCAGAAATGTGGCCTGGAGATGAACTTAGAGAAAACTTCTTTAATGACAAATGGAGAAGAAAAGTGCTTAAACATAGGAAATACCAACTTAGAATATGTAATCGAATATAAATATTTAGGCCAAATCATCTCGATGAATGGACGCTACATAGAAGAGGTAGAAAGAAGAATTAAAAAAGCCTGGAACGCATACTGGTCACACAAAGACATCTTTAAATCAAAACTGGACATCAGACTGAAAACGACAGCTCTAGACACTGTAGTAACACCGACTCTACTTTACGGATGTCAAACATGGGCAATAACCAAAGAAATAATAGACAGGATACAGAAATTTCAAAGAGCCATCGAGAGAAGTCTTCTAGGTATAAAATTAAAGGACAAAAAAAATAACTCGGACATTCGTAAAACTACAAAAATAATAGATGCCGCTGAAATGGCTTGCCGCCTTAAATGGCGTTGGGCCGGACATACAGCAAGGACGAAAGACGACAGATGGAGTGAAAGAGTGATGCACTGGTATCCGCGGGACGCGGAACGACCGCGAGGTCGGCCGCGCCGCCGCTGGCGAGACGACATCACCGAAGAGGCAGGCATGGTCTGGACTAGACTAGCCGCCGACAAACAACTGTGGGGTGAAATGGAGGAGGCCTATGTCCAAAAATGGACAAACCCAAAATCTTAATCTTTTTATTTTCTTTGTTTATACATATTTCTCTTTTTTTAAATAACTTGTTTTATCTTTTTACTTTGTACTCTTGCATGTTTTTTTGGGAAATAAATGGCTTTTATTATTATTATTATTATTATTAATGGACCCACCAGAAAGTTCCAAATCCCTGGTTTGTCCGTTTTTCTGTAATCGAGGAACGTACATAAAATAACTGCTCCGTTTTTCATCAATCAGCGTTACAACTTTTATAGAAAAAAAACACGCTAGCTTTCGAAGAAAAGTTTGCAAGGTAACTACCAAATCGCCTGGTGGCAAGCAACTATCACTCAGATTTCTGTCACTGCTGTTCAAAACCTCGTATCTAGTTAGTAGATTGACACGGAGATACGAGCTTTGTTTTAAGAAGGTATTTGTTGCTTAGTGAGTTTTGGTTGTCAACTGACGAAATGTAACTACAGTGTGTTTGATATTATAACAAACATTTGACAGTTCTCTGTTGATGTTTGTAGTGATGTAGCAAAAAAATATTGTTTGCCAAACCTAACGATTATGAATGGTTGATCAAATCGATTTTATCGACGAACTTTTTTTCAAACCTGAATTTATTTTGTGTAAATCAATATTTTTTGAGCTACGAGCCGCCGGACTCACTAGAGCTTTCTATGTAAACTAATAGTTGGTTTTATTGTTCTTTCTTTAGGTTATAAACTTATCGATTTAATCGATTTCTACGAATTTACAGAAATAGCACATGAATCGAAACGCAAGATTTAGTCACAACACAACTTTTAAAAAAAATAAGACGTAGTACGTAACTGTTTGAGTAATGAATTATTATCGTTAAATACTTCAACACCGTGATAATAAAAAATATAACATGAACTCAATAGTATCAAATAGAAAGTGAAAAACGTTTATAGATACTTGAAAAACCACTATGTCATTCCTTATTTTTTTTATGAAATTCAATGTGTCGCGCAGATTTACGTTATATGGGTCCTGTGATGTGACAAATGTTTGTTATAATATCAACAGACTGTAACCTATAAAGTATAAACAACTAGTGGAGACTTCGAGAAACTTTTCTACCCGCATGCAATTTACGACTGTAATTGAGGGTAGATCGATAAAATCTTAGCTCATTATTTAAGTATCGCGTGCGGGTGCGCGGGAGCGTGGTGTTTTAGTTGTTCTATTCGCTTTTATTCTATTAATAGTCGACAAATTTAGGTGTAACCTATTTGACTAGAGTATTTTCAACTAAAACAATGGCTTCTTTAAAAATGATCTGTGTATTTAGGCAATATTTGAAGAAAGTGTTGAGCACAATGTAAGTACCTATACTTGTATACTTATGCTAATACTAAAACGCATTGCAAAGAGAAAGTTTAACCTGACCCGTATTTAAATTGCAAGTTTGAGCTTCGAAAATTGTTAAAATCTTTTTAAACTACATAAACTTCTTGGCAACAAAATGTAAAAAGAAAATCTATTCGAGTAAATTTAGGTTAGACACAATCGAAAATTAACGAGATTTTTCGGTGGTTGCCAACGTAATTTAACTACAGATAGTTAATATTGTAACGACTAGATAACTATGCAGGTTTGACGTATACACTAAGGTCAAGATCGGTTGTGGTTTCATTGTCCTTCGGGAAAAATTGTTACGAAAACTATATTATTAGATAGATAGTAGCTCTGGAGGGTAAGGTTATCGTACCGTCCCGCTCATTCGAATATTGTTTGACACAAGATCGAGAGGGATTGCACGGAACAAACTTCGAATGTCGATCGTAGGAGTAGCCCTTCTGATACTAACAATTATAAACTTATAGTCTATTAACATGACTGTCGAGTGTCGCGTGTCGTATGGTAATTAATAACTCTACAAA
Source organism: Apotomis capreana (assembly GCA_947623375.1). Taxonomy (NCBI): domain Eukaryota; kingdom Metazoa; phylum Arthropoda; class Insecta; order Lepidoptera; family Tortricidae; genus Apotomis; species Apotomis capreana. The sequence continues at coordinate 8,149,857 of OX392505.1, read as the reverse complement.
AGATATATCAGAAAACTGATGACGTCACACTTTATCTCTTTGATGTCTTTGAATTTTAGTTTCCATTAAATATTTCATGATAACCACAGTCAACCACTTTACGTATGTTATTTGCAAACCGCTGAAACCACACCGCACATTTCTACAGAATCGCTTATCGTGGAACGTGCAGGTCACAGGTGCAGGTTTATAAACAATAAGTTTTTTTTTTTGATGCTGATTCGAAAAGCCCTTAGGCTGTTATCGTAAATCGCTGTGTTGTGGTGGTAGGTTAGCCGCAGCATAAACCTCGGCACCACGTCTGGGTAGCTGTCGCGCGCAGGCGCTCGGAACAGCGGATGAGTACCTAGCTGAGGCAACTGGTCTCTTGTCCTGTCAGTTTGTAAAACATATTATTTCTAGTTAGATTTAAAAGTATACTTACCTACCTATTTTATTTGACCTCAAAAGGGATTTGAGATCATTTCTTTTGGATAATCGTTACACGATAACGATATCATTTGTAGGCCGATTCTTTTGATATACCTACATTTGGGGTCGTTGTACTCCAGGATCCCCTTAGTTTGAAAAAAAAAATGCCCGGTTCCCACGAAGAAAAGGGGAATTAAAATATTTAACGCACATACTTTAGCCGTTTGTGAACCGTTTTTTTTTTACTGAATATACTTGTATGAAATGGTCGAATTTTTATATAGCGTCACATTTGTAATGTCTTTCGAAATGAGTGTCAGACCACTTGGTGTTGCTGAACATTGAGGTTAATCATAGGTTTGCCATGTCGATAAACAATAACAGTAGAATATTGGGACACGAGCCCTTGTAACCAATTAAAACTCACACGAGCAATTGTTCCCGAAGCCCTAGATGGCGCTGGATCTAGCCGGTTCACACCGGATTTTTTTAGTTTTCATTCCCCGCAAAGAGTAGCTAATTGTAATTTCCGCAATTGGATATGAGAACTTGTTTGCCAGATGGCGATTTTTAATTGTTGCGTTGGGGTTCAATGAAGGCCACGGCACGGAGTTTTATGAATGCTAAACAGGAATATATGGCAATTGCCATCAGTGCGATATTTATAATTATAATTTTAAACAGTGCGTGGGTATATAGGCGAAATATCGTAAGATTCGTAAGTGTAACGTGTCCTTACAAAAGAAAGAAGCGTTCGCAATTTCGTTCAGTGTTTAGTTTTTAGGTTCCGTGACCTAATAGTATATTTACATAGATTATAAAATAACACCTTTTTTTAAGTTTAATTTTTAATGAGACTCATTATAATACTGCACATTTTCTTGAAGATCAATCCGATTTGGGCGTATCGCAAGAAATAGCTGATTAGCGGACTCGTGGAGTAGTAGATGTATTTAATGGCATCTGGTATTTATTGTACGCTAATTAAAACTGTAGGTAATCTAAATATACAAGGGACTTCAATTTGTGTAGTACGTTGGGTACCGACCAAACGTTCATTTTAAAAATACGTTATTGGATAGCAACGTACTGAAATTGTACTATTTTGTACCCAGTATAAAAAAAATGTACCTTTATACAACAGAAGAAATAATTTGATTAAATTGGTCGGTACGCAACGTACTCGTCTCGTACGGACCAGTGGTGTACAATACGAATTTGAACACCAGGTATAACACAGGAAAATGTATTCATTTCTCCCTCATTACCAACTTAATGATACTTAAAGATAAAGGATTTTTTGATAAAATTTCTTATAATAAGAAATTTTATCAAAAAATCATTTGTCTTTAATTAATTTAATTATCATTAAGTCGGTCATTGGGAGTACATTTTGGGTACATTTATTTGACACTGAATAAGTTAAAATAAATGGTAAAATAAGCTTTATGGTCGGTACAGAACGTGTTTCTTTTCATACCGCCCAACTTTGAACAAGAATAATAATTGATCTAAACATTACATGGTAATTATGGTACCCGAATCATGAAGTACATAATGAGTACATTTTCCTGTGTTATACCTGGTGTTCAAATTCGTATTGTAAACCACTGGCCCGTACGAGACGAGTACGTTGCGTACCGACCAATTTAATCTAATTATTTCTTCTGTTGTATAAAGGTACATTTTTTTTATACTGGGTACAAAATAGTACAATTTCAGTACGTTGCTATCCAATAACGTATTTTTAAAATGAACGTTTGGTCGGTACCCAACGTACTACACTTCAATTTCCCTGCTAACTGCCGTTCCGTCTCGAGCATTTACGACTGCCATTTATTTTGGTACAGCGCCAGACGTCTGCAACCTTTGCAACGCGTAATAAACATAGTGTCATAACAATGCCCGCCATTGTCCATTATTCCTGGTTTATATCTATCTAGTTTTTTTACCGTTACTTTCCTATTTGTGGTTCGCAAACCAGGATGGCAGGTAAGGCAAATCCTATGGGGAACCTGAGATATGTGGTATTTTATATTTTTACCTGCTAAAAACACCACGGTTTACGAAGCACTATTAAAACGAAATCTGAGAATAAACGCACTAGTCCTCCTCCACCATAATAAACTCATCATGAGACTGACATGGTCATTCTTCAAAAACCAATATTCTGGGTTTCACTCGTATTGTATTGTATTTGATCACTTGTGTATTAATTGTCTATGACAGTCTAAATATCTGTTTATACGTACTGGTAATTCCTACAAATATAACAGGAAAACCATCACGAGGCATAAAATGTCCAACAGCTGTAAAAGTTATGTAATTGTACTTGATAAGAGTCATGATTGTTATGAGGTCAAAGCTATCGATGTATTGTGTCTTTGTGATCAGTAATAAACCTTAAATCTACACTAGATCCGAATGGTCGTGTGTACTGGGACGTATGAAATGCTTGTTTACTTGTAAATACTATATGACATCTCGATGATATCTGTAAATTAAACCTTCTTTTGTCACATTGTTACAAAGATCAAAGCGCAAAGAAAAACCGAAATGCGTAACCTGGCGAAAGAGGCCGGGAACCGAACCTTGCACCTTTGGATTATCGGCCCAATGTCTTAACCACTTGACCACCCTTTTACGATAGACCTTTCGAATTGTTCCTTGTGCGTTGCGTCTTGATCATTGTACTGTTTATCTCGAATGATGTCTTCCGCCTGTCCATATAAAAAATATTGAAGCATTATATGTTTTATATTTACTTCTTTCTCACATTTCAATTGTTTTCTAAAGAAGCATTGCGTTTTTAAATGTCAACATTTCATTTTACCAGGGTTACATTTATAGTCAGTAGGCAGGTAGGTACTTCAATTATTAAACAGTGAAAATAGCCACGTTCACCCACTCCATTTTTGTGTGGGTTTTAAGTGGCTGATCTAAATATAAAAGGTCTATAAAGCGACATTCCATTCTTACCTTTGCACAGGTATCTTTATTTGTCTTCGGCCATATAATTTACCTACAACAGTAAATATATCCCATACCTATGGAGGAAACCAACGTATTATCTTGCATACAATATATACTTAACTGCTACATTAGGGTAAACTTTTGTGATGTGTGTCCTTTACGAGAAATACAAAGTCATTACCATCATCTCAAATATAGCAGATTACTAAAGTAGACGTATATTAGCATCTTGGAACAAAAAACAGGCCCCAGTTTGTAAAAGAAAGCCCTTGTCTCATCCATTACAATATTTTCGCTTTGAGCATAGGAAGCTTTCAATAATCCCAGCCGACCGTTTGTTTTCTTAAATTCGCAAATCGTTTGGTATTTTAACTCAAGGCGTTTTAAAAACGACTAGTTTCATTGCTTCCATGTTCTTTTAGTGCGCCACACGCTTGTATCTGCGTAATGTTTGAACGCCATCTGTATCTTTTTAGTTTTTTTTATAACTACTGTTTGTGTGCGCTTCATGAGATTCATTTGACTTTGCTTACGGCTTTTGTTCAATGTATTTTTAATGACACTGGTGTAAGTCAACGAACTAATAATAGTACTTAATTAGAAGATAAAATGGGCGAGTACTACATGATCTGTTGTGATTTTTATGTTGTCTGTTTCATTAAAATACTCACAACTTGCTGAATAGTTTAAACCTCTTTAAAAAGCACCTTTGTCAATTAAGACAATGCTGTTAGGCATATGCGTTTCACATTTAGTAAATGTGATATTATCGATTATATTGAAGCTTGGGAAACACCATCTTATATTGACAATGTAATGACATACCGGTGTCAGTTACAAGGTTACATAATTCTTTTTTGATTGTGTTTGATGTGATCAAGTAAACTATGGGTTATGAATGCTCATTACTCATACATTTGGAACGATTGTTTTGATTAATGTTATGTTTTGGTATTACAAGTGTTTGAGGAACTCAAACGAATTCAAAAACATGCATATCATTTGGGAAACCCAAGTAGTAATTATATGTCGAAGCCGTGGTGAGGAAAATCGATAATGCTCGTAGAATCCATTAATTCAAGTACTTTACATTTTCCCTTTCGGTTTTGCTATTCTATTTCCCACAATAATTGTAAATCCAGTAGTTTCTTGACTTGACCTCTTTACGTTACCTGTGGTAAAGTTATCGCGGCTACTTGTAAACCTTGCAATCTAGGTTTATTACTACTGATAGGAAATTGCTACGGGAATCGTAAATGTACATATATATATGCAATCTTGTTCTGTCTCTTTCATTTCACGTGTGTGAAAGCATAGAGCCATAGAGATAAACTGGGAAATTTTCGAGATTACTAGTTTTTTACAGAACTGTATAGTTTTTTATTACCTTGGTTAACCTCAATACAATTTTATGCTACTCTTATAAGAAACGTCTTCGTTTTTTGCAAATAATTATTTTAATTTTAAATTGTTTAACATACTTCTAACATAGACGTGATAGTGACAATGAGCAAGATACGCAATTACAAACATAATATGTCGGTTCGGCTCCCTCCTACTGTGTCCTCCTTTTAACCTGAACTTTGTACTGGGAACCATTCCAATGTTAAAATTTTCCTTCGTTAGAAATTAACAAATTTAAACGAAACAGTTGCTTTATGTCATGCTACTTAGTCATAAAAACAAAATTACAGGATGTAGAACAACAGCAAAGAACTAAAAAAAAAACAACACAATGTCGGTAATTTCAGTGACACGACTTGAAAGACTGAGATTTGCATCGTGTTAAATATAGAACCAGTATCGATTACATTGCGTGCGGTGGTAGAAAGTAAGTACTGGTTTCGTTATTTCAACTTGAACTGACTCATAAACGCTTAAAATAACTTGGAGGCATAAAACTGGCTACTTATATAAAATTTACTAAGGACACGGTATTTAAGAACAGTTGATTGGCACGAATCGCATTTATCCTGTCAGTTAAAGTGTGAAAATTGTACAAATGGCAGGATAGTTGATAATTGGTACTAATTGCACGGAGGTCATTATAATGGACATCGCTGGACCATGACGATGGCACACCTATGGTTCTCACGGTTCACAATACTCCATGGTACGAGGGACGTTCGATTGGCATTCATAATATACGAGTTGTATGAATAAGCTGGTTAGTCATGTATGAGTGTCTATGGTCGACCGTTAAAGGTTATATTATTAGTTCTGTATTCAAAGCTTTGAACTTGATAAAATTAGATATCGGAGAGATGGCTTGATCTGATCTTGCGGAAATAATTCTGTAGAACTATTTTGTAGAAATGTGTTGGGAATCCACGTTATTTTGTGTAGCCTAGTGTTGGTTGCAGAATTTAATATACTTACGATTATGACCAATATCAACTATCTACCTTGGGTAATTACGTAGGCTTTCATTATAATGACAGAGATTAACGCGTATGCTGTCAATATTCCCATCTCGTATCAACAGTCGTTATCGCATTAGCTCTAGTTAATTATTGTTAATCGTCCACTTTCAGGGCACACAGGATTATTCTAGTAACTTTGTAGCCTGAGTTTATCTAATCTGGGTGTAATAGAGTAACTGTAGCTTTATTTGTTGCATAATGGCGAAGCTGTGTACACCATGACGTCAATAACACATCGACCGATATTGTTAGTTAGCTTTCAAAGCCGAAGATCAAATGTATTGATTGAGTCTGAGATAATACATATTCTCTAACATGCGCAGTATCTAAAGAATTCATCTCCATGGTAACCGCTAGTTATACATGGAATATGAATTTCTCTGAATGCGTTTTGATCTATTGAATGCCCTCACTAGTGTAATAATCGAATGGCTATGCGATAATAAGGTGTTAATAATATTCCACGGTGTTATATACACATTGATTGTTCAATTGTCTCCAGAATCGCGATTTGCTATGTATGAATGCGCCCGGGCAGACATCCGCTGCCGTTCAGTCTGTTTTCAGTTAAGCCACGACAACTGAATAACAAAGCCGTCTTTTAAGAGACATATTGAATTTGAAAGACGTGCCTATTCGAAGGAACAATAGCGCAATTAGTTATGTGAGTATTATACCAAGTCTAATTCGCCATGCTTCGGCTCGAAACAAAAGAATACGTTATTGTTGAACAGGACAGTTCCATTCCGCCATGTCGGTGATAGATAGAAAAGTGAACGAAAGGTGTTAAGCGATATACCGTAATGCGTTAGTTGATTAAAGGGGGCTTCCGCAGTGCGGGGTCGAGTCCCCATAACATAGCAATGAGTTAACGGGAGAGGTGCGTGTTCAGTCGTCACCCACCGCTGCGCGAAGCGGTGGCCACCGACCGTCGCTCCGGCAGTCAAATAGTCAACGTTGGCTGGGTCGTGTGTATCGAGACTCGCGGAGGCGGCTGTCTGAGCCGCGCCAAGCGTTGGCGCGCTGCCGCGGGCGCCAGACTCGCCAGTTGCCGAAATCGCCCGCTCGTGTCAAGTGTCTGTGTCAAACTGCATTTCAATGCTCTTCGCTCCCATCGCCGTCGAGGCGATGAAGTGTAAAGAGGAAAACTGCGAGGTCGGCGTGATCCTGGAGCACAACTCCCTGATAGTCCTGTCCACGGACAAGACCATCGTCTGCCTCTGCGGAAGGGACCGGAACAACCCCTTCGAGCGCGGGTAATACTCGACATTCTGGCTATGGTACGACGATTACATCAACTTATCTCGTACGTGCTAACGTAACTACCATTTAATTGTTATTATAAGCTGAGCTACTCGATCGTTACATAGGCTTACCTACTTATTAGCAAACTGTTTAGCATCCGTGTCACCCACTTCGTAAAGTGTCTAGTTTAGTCAACTTTTTATTGTATGCCAAATTTGCTGTGCTAATAATGTTGTGCTCGAAAGAAAAGTCGATTCTAAGATCATCCATACAACTTTAAAGCCAAATACTGCACTTAGATAACATTTTCCTATTGTGCGAGTGAAAGTGCCTAATCCATTGTTGTCTTCAAATGGTAATTTTCTCAGATAGTGCTTCTTTTGTTAAGTTTCACGTCTAAGTGCTCACGGACAATCACTTAGTTTCCAGCTACATTTTTTCATAATTTACCAGGCAAAGAGTAATTCATAACAAGTTAATCTGTGATATTGTTGATTGTTTTGATATTTTGCTTCAATGCTAAAATTGTCATTACGACTGCAAATTCGTCGGCGTGGTGAAATCGTTTGCTATAATTTGACGCCGACCAAGGCCCCGCTGATCAAGGCATCCCGCCCAATTGGCCATAATCCAGTCTCCTTGTTTACAGAAGACCATTATAGTTATTCGTATACCCACACAGAAGCTAAAACCGTTGGTTTGGTTATAAAAGCGGTTAAGACTTTTAGCGTGAGGCAAGCCCATTGAATTTGGTACAAATTGGTTATTTCGGTACTTTTGGTTGTTGGATATTATTTAGTAGTATTGGATTATTTCATTGTATTGGGTAATATAAAGTTATTTTGCAATGGTCTAAACAAAAATTATGGACAAATAATTGTTTTATGGGAAAACATCAAAGCTAATATAAACGGTTTCAAAAGGTTTTTATAAGACTTAAATGTCGTATAAACGGAACCCGACAAATTTTATATTGGAGTTAATTTTATAGTCTGCCATTTGGAGATATAATTGTGAATGAGTCAACTCAGACAGGCAAAAACTTACCGTACAGGGAACTCGATGACCGAACGGCAAGGTCGTGGCCGGTCGGACATCGCCTCCCAGAACGAATTAATTCAAGGAATTTTAAGTACTATTTAAGTTCAATCTAAAGTAGAATTCGACGCTTACATGTTAAACATACTAACCTAGCTGGTGACTGGTTACGATTAGTTTCGTGACATTTTAACTAATTTTGATATTTCTTTGCAAAATAAAATATTTGGCAGGAAATTGGGAAGACCTTGGAACAAATATAACCGAACTTTTTTACACGTCGATTTTAATACAATCTCTAAATGTGGTATGAGTATCCTATTCGTAACGGTCAAGTTATGAAAGGACACATGGAAATGGACAGGACATTTAATTATTTTAGTTTGACAATCATTCATGAGCGACCTTGAAGCTGAAATGACAACTTTCATCGGTCACAAATTGAATATTACTAATTTACTACACACTGAACGAATAGTAGATGTAAAACCTATAAAAACTACGCGGAAGCGAAAATAAATTGATCTATCAGCACTATGATGTATGAAGTAAATAATTGGTATAATAGAGGCGGGTTAGTTTATCTTCAAAGCATTATCTTAAGGTTACTCAAAATAGAGGTTGAACCAGATAACCTTCTGACAATATATATATATAAGTAAACGTGTTACACAGACAGGTGGTACAGGTGAGCGAGACTTTCTTCCGACGTTTATGTAACATGGCGACGGCTCCATAAACATCGGCGGACGGCTTCATAAACAGATCTTTGTTAACAAATGGTGCTCTAACCATTTTGTAAGCAGGGAACCCGGTGAATCATATTTATGTTCCAAGGAAGCGTAACACGTGCAGTGTTTTATTTCTAATAAATTAACCGCCATTTATTGATTATCATAGGTTATTCGTTACGAATAGGAAGTAGTTTTATAACAGCTTTCGTAGATCATCTCTATTGAATGAGACAGTTTCACTTAAGAATGTTTGATCGTCCGCCTCGAAGCAAAGCTATTCGGTTAGCTTTTCATAATCATAAGGATGAATTCCATATGAATTGGACACATGTTGAGCTGTTCTTGACAAAACGATTGCAGAAACCGTATCTAATTTTCAAATTATAAACAGGGACATTAGAAACCCTAAAGATTGCGATCGTTCCATATCGTTTGAAATGAAAGTTAGCTGCAAGTATTATGATACAGGTAAAGGTTTGTTAAACAATTAAATTACCTAGCAGCCATTAAATGGTTGTAGGCGATTTATTATAAATACCGATGCAATAAACTAAACATTCTGCCTGAAACAGTTCCCTCGAAAGTTATTACCTGTATATAATACGGTACACAAAGATGTTCTTAACAAAGATTTAAAGCAGGTAATTCCAGTTCCATCTGTTCTTTTAGTGTAACAGGCTGTATTCAATAACAATTACTTTTACCTGCAACAAAGGTTTCGCCTCAAAGACTTAGTAGGTCGAGTCGAGACTGCAGAGTGTGGGTTTCAACCTTTTCATCTGAAATGAAACGTTTCAAATCAAGTCGCGTCTTTATTAAAACGAGCCCCTAGTCAATTCTGTTTGACGTCAATCGAAATCGAACACTAATAATAATTTCATCAATTTGTATCGACTGTTATTGGTAAAGGATGAATTACATGATGCAAGTTCGAGAACGCCTTTGTCCATTTGATTTACGAATCATTCTTATGCGACTAGAAGGTGCCCAATTTCGCCTTCGTACTTTTTACTACCCGGTCGCCGGAAGGTGCTGGATGCAGGTCGCTTCCAACCGGTATATAAGGAAGTCCAAAGGGGAGGCCTATGTTCAGCAGTGGACGTCCTATGGCTGAGATGATGATGATGATGACTTTTTACTAAACTAAACGTTTGTCTATTTACAATAGTCGGGTAGAAAGTATCAGCTCCTTGAACCAAAACTGGTTAATATTGGCTTGAACGTTTTGGCGTGATAAGAGAACAAAGAGAATTTTACCAAAAGATGGTGTCGTACGGTTGGCGCCACGCTGCTGCTAATATTATACCTTAAGTAATGACCCCTCATCATAAAAAAACTGATTTTCAATATAATTTTAGATTAGTACCTATATACGTAGATATGATATAAATTTTCATTTTAGTCACGTTTCATGTCACGTACCTGCAAAGTTACAGTGATAATATTTATACATAGATAGTCAAATGACGCAAATGCGGGTCAAAAAATGGGGTGATGGTATATTAACAATTAGATAAAAGCAGCATCTTTAGGCATCGTGGCCAGTCAAAGTCTTTAATTTACATATTATGCAATATAAACAAAGAGGATACAAGAAATAATTTAATGTTTCTTCGGCCTATTTGTATTGTAACCTACTATTCTCTATTTGTCTCCTCTTTTACAACTCATTTCCCATAATCTCGTGCTATGTCTGACACCTGTCAGCTTTTTATAACCTATAGTCGATTTTACGTTATAAAATGTATTGAGATGACAGGTGTCAGAATTGACTTCACTATAGTTGTCTTCTATTTTATTAAATTGTTAAATTTAATAATAATGAAATAAACTTTATAAGTAGGTCACAAGGGCACTTTTACATGTCTGAGTCTACCGACAAGAGGCCCACTGTTGAGAGGAAACGCCGAAAGAAAGTCAACAGTCGATTATTTTATACGAATTTGTCCTAATAATAATGCAACCAGGAATGAGGTAATTCTTTGTACCAATAATATACATTATAGTGATTTTAAATCGTTTAAGCTATGTAGATGAAATATTACATTGCTCGTTACGATTATGATGGATGTAACGTTACCCAATATATTTAGAAATGCTTAAAGTACACTACGTTACAATTGATCGTGTAACCTATTATTACTTTTTAAATTCATGTTCTATAAATTCAATTGTAACAAGTTGTGTAATTAATAAAACAGCACCGGAATATTCGTCACTTTCGTCAGGCAAAGCTGTAATATGATTGATGTAATGGCATGGCAACCAGACGAAACAAAATTATGCCAATGAAGGTATTATTTCATTGAGGTTTCAATGTCACATTCAAACCAGTCAGCCTGCTTCATGTTAACACATGCATTCGCATTCGATTTAAGACAAAACAACTGAATTACAAGTATTTAATGTTTGTGACATCTAGAAGTTTAATGACCCACCCACGTTCCCTTTTAACATTGCTCTTAACCAAGGTTTCGACATTCTTTAATTAAATTATAATGACTAGTATATTTATAAAACGTTGTATAATAATAGTATGTAGGCATAAGAGTGCCGTAAAATGTACCAGTTGAGTAATCTTGGTATGTATATGTTTTTCGATTATAGATTTGATACTTACACAAAATAGATTTACGCCAAGTTACACGGATAGTATAAATAAACAGTTTTTGTTTACGTTCAACATTTTGTATGATAAGTATCTTGAGAAAATGAACTAAGTATATTTTTTGTCCTTAACATGATTTACATTCCTTCTAAAGCTAGATATTAGTGTCCCTTGTTGTTAGCTATACATATTTAGTTTAGAGGAGTGAAATAAATAATACAGCTAAGTTGTTAAGACGTAGGTATAACGTTGATCTTAGGTAATAATTACTAGGTATGTAGTACTTACTACGTCATCCTTGACATAACTGAAACTTTATCAGACTAACGATGATAAACACTACGTCTTATGGACTGTGATCTTCGCTATCTGTCATTGATTTATTATGAATGATATTCGTTTGAGAACAGACGGTCTTTAAAGATACAGGATGCCGAGGTTATTAAGTACGTCCCCGATACCCCCGAGCCCGAGACGTCTCAAGGGCACGGCGAGCTACCTGTGTTTTTTCATCCCATATGCCATTATACGAGTCAAAGCCCGGAGCTTTGCTTGGCTAAGGGCATTGCACCGTTCTCCCTTGCCCTGTAGCCCTACTTTGCCTTTTATAATCGAAAGCGCTAAATTCGTACCTCCTTGTCCCTTCCGTGGTTCGGAAGGGTCGCTGGAGAGAGATGCAATAATAGCATTCGCTGCGCCTACTAGCTATAGGCCCGACAGTGCGTGCAGCGTATATATTGGTATGCACATTTGTATGGGTTCGAGATCCCATGCCGTGGACTTTGAACTCGGTTAATGGTGAAACGTTGCGTTGATTGAACCCCTCATTTGGTGTCGACGATCGATAGAATTGCTTTGCTAAAAGCAATTTTAATGGACGCATACTATTTCAGTTTTCATAACCGTTCACTATGTTTTAATTGTTGTAACGGCACGAAGCAATCGTGCTTTAAAGTAGATAAGTGGTTACACGTGCCTAGAAATGTAGGAAACATTACCTAATCCGTTTTTGTTTTAGGTCGATGTCATATTAACGTTTGTGTCACATAAAATTAGAATGTTGTTCTGCAGTATTGATTCTGTAAATTGCATTGTTTTTGTTTTCTTTAGGTACCAAATCCAAATACAACCTACGAGGATTCTTTGACGTAAGAACATATGTTCGATCATAACAACAATGTTTACAATCACTCACAGCCTCAGTATACGCTTATAGGTACGATTAAAAACAATCCTGCGTATTAAGTTGTAAATTGCCGAAAACAAGCGTAAGCGTGAAACCCAACGGTTGGATAGATGCGTCACAGAACATACCCTCCTGTCAAGAGGCGGCAGCGGCGCGGCAACCGTTCGTAGTTTTTCGCGGAAAAAGGCCAGCCACATCGTCAAACAGAGACCCCACCCCCCTTCCCCCCAGCTGGCGCCGCGTCACGCGCGCGTCTATAAAAGTCGTGCGCGCCCCTCCACTTCAACTCAGACGCATGGAGTACTCCGTAGAGGTCGTTTGGCACGAGCGAGCGCTTTGCTAGGCACCTGCCGGCCACACTTCACGATATAATTCTAGTCATCGCGTAGCTTCAGCTCGCGTCCGCGGTCTCCGCACGTTCCTAAGAACAGTGATAGTGCAATATCCCCCTACTAAATCTAAAACTTGTGATAGTTTAATTTAAATTTAGTTAATAGTTACGCGATACGGCTGTGAGTGATTGTGAAGCAATGTTGTGACTGCCGGATTGGAACTTATTACCTGTGATCCAGCCCAGTTTTTGCGTCGAAGGACCGTTTGGATTTGGTACCATGGTTGGGAACAACGGTACTATGATGGCGATTCGCATCGTCCACAGTAAGCTGAGGAAGCGGGAGGAGCACTCGGCGTCGGTGCACCCGGCCGAGGTGCTGCAGGCCGCGCCGGCGCCCGCGCCGGAGCCGCTCGCCTTCCGCCAGCAGCCGCTGTGGCAGTTCCCCCCGCCGCTGCCCCCGCCTTACGTCTATCCTCATGATCAGGTTGGTACAACTCGTCTATTAATAATAACAAACTAGCTCCAGCTGACTACACTTGACCTCATTATAGTGCTGTTTGTCGCCCGCACGGAGACTACAGTCCTGATATTGCCTTGGTGACGATTTAAACAAATGGAAAGTTGTATGCCGCAAACGTTGCATTATGACACGATAGAAATCGTGACTGGTCTGACCCACGCTCCCCGGCTGAGAGAGAGTTGCTATAATAGCACGACCATAATATCTACCTAGCACCAGCGCTAAACAAATTTAAATGTCGGGACACGCTTGTAAAGTAGAAAGCTGTACAAGGCGAGCGTGTTGTAACACTTCGACCTTCTTTCTTTGTAGTTGTCTGCCGTTCAGACGAGGCTAGCGCAAACGTGTAGGTACTTTGAATAATATTGCAATACCGTCAAACAATTTAACCTCTATAGCACGCTCTAATAACTCCGTCTCGAGGTCTAGCTAAAACCTTCCTATCATTGCACTGGATTCCATGTGTGCTGAACGTGTGTAAAGACCTCACACACCGGTCGTCCCATCAGGAAATAGAGAATGCTAATGTGTCTTTGTAATAGCGTATTCAAGGCTTGTTCTCAAAGTGGCCTCAACGTTTACTTTGCAATACTTCCTAGTTGCGGACTTCAATCATCGCACATTTTTAAAACACGCTCAGGCCACACCGCGGCGCCGTCTTTAAATGTCATCCAGACGTTGCGATCCCGAAAAAAAAGAATCCCAAGCCGAGCCCGGAATAATAGAAGCCAGACACAAAAAGTTCCCTCGAATAATAATACGTTTGGGACGACCTTCTTGTTTGAAACGTGTGCTCGGATAGCAACCGCGTCTTAAAATAACAGGCATTGTGTAACGGCTGGAGGTTTCAATACCGGTGCGAATGCAGCAAATGCATCGGGGACGCTAACGGAACCGCTAAATCGGGCACCGATCCTTAGGTCAACAAACTCTGAACACGCTCCACAAGTACAATTATCTGACGGTTCCTTTTCTTTGTTTCTAGGACAATCTGATGCAGCCCCTTGGTAACGAGAGAGCGAGTTTCCGTAGCCTTCGCAAGAACATCGGTGGCCGTTGGAAGCGACTGGTGAAGAAAAAACCTGAACAAGAAGTGTACACTATCCCTCCGGAGCTCAAGCCTCAGCTCAAGCAGATTTACGTGTACTAAGCCTTAGGAGCAACTATTGTAGCAACTATTCACAGCACCGAAGCTGGGACCTTCAACGCTGATATTTAAGCGATGACTTCAACCGCACGGTTGTCAATTCAAATTGCATATCGTTACTCGGTTATCAAATTTGTAAAGAACATCTGCACGGCTACACAGCCCTTTATCTCTTAAACATATCGTTTAGACCAATTATTTCTAATGACCAATGTTAATTAAAATTTACTTTCATTCAGCACTACATTGTGATGTAAAGCCTAGAATGTGTATTAATAAGTATTAGAACACTGATGTTTGTGAGTGTTGTTCCGTTGCAGAATCCTGAATGTTGTGCAAGAATGAGTGATAGTTAAAAGAATTTTAGTTAAATGATTAATTTAAAGCTATGAATGGTTTAGGAAAATGCGGTCGCGCATATAGTGACGAAAATCCAATAATTATGTTTAAAATAAACGATGCCTTGTTGAACGTATGTAATTTTGACTAATTAGGGCATTTTGTAGTTCATTTAACTTATTTTAGACACGATCGTGCGTAGGCGACATCGATCAAATAGTTTTGTGAAGCTATATACACCTGTAGAGTGTACTGTGTACTGTCTGAGCATGTGTGATGTCAACAGCTATAGATTGATGCAGTATTTTATCGTCATTCATGAGTGTTGTGAGCGAGACTGAATTTATGGTACAATCTGACCGTAACGTGACTTATTACAATTTCAAAATTCAATATTTTCTGATATTATTGACTTATATTTTTCAAATATTCAAGATGACCTAGTTTGTTGGAAGTTACGTTACTTGCATGTTATGGTAGTATAATTTTGAGATTCTCGCCCGGTTCTTACTGTGATACATAAAATAGAAGGAAGAATAAAAATGTTAAGATGTCATATCGAGTTTGAATTGCCTTACCCTGATCAATAACATATAGGAAGGACCGAGGGCCG
Organism: Apotomis capreana; assembly: GCA_947623375.1. NCBI lineage: Eukaryota > Metazoa > Arthropoda > Insecta > Lepidoptera > Tortricidae > Apotomis > Apotomis capreana. The sequence goes on along the minus strand of OX392505.1, from coordinate 8,134,286 downwards.
AGAATGTATTTAGCTCATATTGAGCCCGATCTTGTGAAGAGTTAAGTTTGTAGCTAATAGGTACAATTCAGCCATTTAATTTCGTTATCTTGCATTAGAAGACAAAATGTTATAAGTACCTAACAGATATCTAACAGAGTGAAAAGTTGAAATGTAATCTTTCATTGAAATATTAAAATGTAAATCCCATCATGAATATTTTGTTTCTTTTGTCCCAGAAAACCTGATTTGCGAAAAGCAAAAAACGCAAATCTCTTATGTATGTCTAATGAGAAAGCAAGGAAATCTTATAACAAGTAGGTAACTCGAATAAAGGTCAAGCCAATTAGCATAATTGCCGCAACAGCTACTTCATACCACTAGCCAGTTATATAATAAAACTGCTTACAAAAATACTACTGACCCTCAGAACTAAAATGAATTCAATTATTCATAATGTGAAAGTATCAATGAAAAATCAAAACAAATATAAATAGTATCAAATAGTAGTACAGTGACAGTGAGTGACCTCTAGTTGTAGAATGAGGGTTTGTTATTGTTTACATAACTGAATAAAGCGCTATCTATCGGTCTATTATGTAATCGCTTTGCAAATATAAAGCCGTAACCATCTTATCGTGTCTTAGTCACGTGTCCTGTCTGTGTCTGTAGCAGTTTTAGAAAAGTACAATAGGTGGCGCTCTGGACATTGATAACAGCGCCATCTATAAAAATGTTACGACTCTAACTGGCAAGCCAACGATTATTCTGCATTTATACATGATTAGTTCTGCAGTGATAACATAGATGTCATTATATTTAATGGCAGTTGTCCACAAAACAAAATTAATTATTATGCTAGTTTTCTGCCACGGCTACATTTCGTCGGGGATAGTACAATACCGCGTAAATAACAGCTGTCGATAAAGTTGTCATTTCAATAAAATACCTAGCATTTGTTTGAATATTGATTCGTATCTACACTTGTTACTTACGCGGTATTGCACTATCCCCGACGATTTGTAAATGAATGGATGGCGGTGAATTTATGAAAAGTCGAATTTATTAAAAGTCGAATTTATTAAAAGTCGTATTTGTAACTATGCGGTGCATATAATTTTCACTATCTATCCAGTATTATGACAATGAAATCACGTGGATCCATTGGTGCGTTAGGTACCTAGCCATAATGTAGTAGGTAGGACTTGGCGATGTTTATTCAGTTGTTTTTTTTTCTTAGCCTCTTTCTGCCGGTGGCCGGTGGAAAGGGTTGCTATCACCTTAGATTATTTATGTAATCATAATCATTGTTTTGAGTAAGCTTGTATATCGGGTGCGACGCGATCCTTCAAATGATTTATAATCACTGTGTTCATATTCCCATTTTACTAACCTGCTAACGTTTCCACTTCACCCGGCGTCCTACCCTGTTCACGTTTTCAATAACTCCCACGTCATTAATATATTATGAGATAGCCAAGTAAGTAGGTAGGTAGGTTTAACGATGACGTCACATTACAAGCGCACATGACCTAGGACCAATGCAAGACGCAAATTCAATAAGTATGATTTTATTATTGATATGATATTATTACTAGCAATATAACCCTATTCCCATAAATGCTGCCTGATTCTTTGCAAATAATAAAATGGCGCTGCAAAAGTTAAGCTACCCGTAGAACGTCAATGTGGAAAACTTGTTGAAACGTTGAAGAAAACCAAAAAAAAGTCGGTTCAAAATAAATGCTAAAAGTATAAGTAGTAACATTAAACGGCCACATTGTCGTAGTTCAGCAAACAAAATAATCCGAATACTTCTACATAAGCAAGTGATAAAGCCATTTCCTATAGAAAACATAACTACATGTTACAACTGTGGACGGAGCTCATTTTCCGCTCCGTATAGCGCCAAAGATTGAATACAAGTTTGATATTTCCTGTGAATCTGCGGGAGTGCTATAAAACGAGCATTACCCGCCCGATGATCCAGAGGAGATGGTTTATGAGGAGCCATTGTTATTTACTTTGTTAGTGTTTTATACAGCGTCGCAGACTGCTATATATTTTAATTGGATCATTCCATTCGGTTGGTCGGAGCAATAAATTTTCATCAATATCCATCCGAATAAATAACTATGGGATACGAATAGCTAAAAACAATATCACCACCACACACCACACAACTTTTTTGTGGGCATTTTAAGGTGCGCCCAGACCGCCGCTTAAAATACGGTGACGGTACGGAATCGCAGTGACGCATCGTATCCGTACCGTTTTTATCGCATGCCCTCCACACCGCCGCTTAAAATACGGAGTCGGTACGGAATCGCAGTGACGCATCGTATCCGTACCGTTTTTAACGCATGCCCTCCACACCGCTGCTTAAAACACGGAGACGGTACGGAATCGCAGTGACGCATTGTATCCATTGTATAATAATTCAGTGAATTAAGGAGTTTGACCTTACAAACGGTCCAGAAGTTTAGAATTTTTGATAATATGTTGTCTAGGATGGTTAGTGAGTGTTTAAAATACATTTTTTTTTTAATAAAAAAGAACCGACTTCAAAATAACTGAAAAGCCGAAAATAACCCGTTCATGTACAGATTACATTTGAATCACTTTTTGAAGTCGGTGCCAAACTCAACTTGTTCTTTACGGGATAAGGTTCAATTTTGATTGCAGGTGATTATCAATGCAAACGCGTCTGTCTTCTTAACTATATTTATTGGAACTAACAGAGGGTAAAAATGCACATCTATAGCTAGGTATAATATGATATGTATAAGGACGAATTTCGCCAAACCATACCGCCCGCCAAAAACAATAGTTTTTAACTAACATAAGCAGACTACTTAACCTAAAACTTACGGTTGTTGTTGTTAGAATTGATGCTTCCAAACACATAATATCACAAGCACCATCATCACTACCATATGTTTTAAGTTTCATACTAACACAATCTATTGTTTTCGACACATTTTACTTAAAACTCACAATCATTAACTCTAAAATAAGTAATAACTCCAGCGACGCGGGCGCAAGCCAAACAAGATGACACTGATATAAACACTAAGTAGGTAGTTAAAGTAACTACTGCTAGATTGCATCGCAAAGATTATTCGTAAACCACGTAGGGTATCTTTTATAAATTGTATAAATACTTACTTTCTATATTGTGTATTAAATAGGTCAACCATAACAACAAATTATATTTTACTTAGCATAAACTCTAATGGACTGTATTATTGTTTGTTTTACCCGACTTTCAAAACAAGCAGGTTCTATGTTTGAAGTGTAAATCTATTTTGTTTTTATGGATGATATTAACATAAACTTTAGTACTAGGTACATATAACATTTTTAGGTAAGTGCACTGGTACGTAAACAAAATATTCTCGTATCTAGGTAAATCATGTTTTATTTTTATCTATTCTGACATTTCTAACATACACTTTTTTCTAAGATATTTTGTTGGTATACAATTTAAGGATTATTATTTTTATCTATTCTAACATTTCTAACATACACTTTTTTCTAAGATATTTTGTTGGTATAAAATTTAAGGATTATTATATTTACAGAAAAGTATAAATAACGTACCAATGTATCCTTACTCGTAGATAAATAACATAACTTTTGTCATTTAAGTTTTAGATATGAATTATAGTTTTAGGCACTGTAAATAAACGTTTGTTTCGTATTAAAAGTACATACATTGAAACAATGTTATCTTTGAAAAGATATGAACATAACTATCGCGAATCTTTGTGCTTATGTATTGGGTAGTTAAGTACCACATTTGCAAGTACAGTCGGCGAGAACTATATACTTGTAAAATTTGTGAATAAAAAATAAAATAAAATAAATTTAACCGCCCACCATAACTCTTTGTTTTTGACTCCAGATATTGAATTATACTTAAGATAATATCTTAATCTGCATGTTTTGGTAGCAATATTAATTTAGATAACGGTCTTTTTAGGATATGATCGCCCTTACACTTGACCGTTACAACACGTACTAAATTGTCAGGTCCCGCGTGCAATGCAGTTATTCTTCCCAACAGCCACTTTGCTGGTGGTAAGTCTTGTTCTTTTATAATGACAATATCTCCTATACAAGGTGACTGTACCACGTCGTACCACTTGTGTTTTTGCTGTAAGGAATTTAAATATTCAGAATGCCATTTTTTCCAGAAGTCTTGCATTTGCGATTGCACGATAGGGTAGATCACGGTAGTATGAAAAAAAATTTTTTTTTCATATTTGATTTCTAATAGTTTTTAAAAGTTGTAGCATTGTACAACATTACAGAATCTATTTTTTTTATATTTTTAAACCATTATCTTATGCCCCCGCATCTTAGCCAAAGAATGAAAAAAATATAAATTTGAGTCATGTTTTAAAAAAAATCCTGAGATAAAAGTATATCTTTATTTCTTTTACTGTTCATTTAAAACAAAAATCAAATAGTTAAAGTTTGTGAAATTACTAACTAAATAAACTTTCGAGCACTTATTACTAGCCAAATCATCTGCCTTTTAGTGTCTATTTTGCCTTAAAATCTCTCTTACTCTCAAATTTTGGCATGATTTTTCTTGAAGCCAACTTTGATTGAATCAATCCTTCTCTTGATATTTTAGTACATGCAGATACGGACGCTTCTGTCGTAATTTTGACTGCTCTTTCTACTGCTTGGGTATGATTGGGCAGATGTAGAAACAGAGTGTTAGGATCATTGCCAAATTTGGTCTGAGCAAACGCTGCGAGTTCTTCATCAGTTAATTCGTCGAGGACCGGGGGTGCTGTTATTTGATTGTCCTTCCAATTGATAAGGCTAATATAATTATCAGCGTTTAAGTTAAGTGTAGGCACTTGAAATATCCTAGGTGAAGACGCTAATGTCGATTTGCGTGCCTTCAAAATACGCTGGACCGCCAATTCACGCACTTCTTGTTTATCATCGGTCAACATTGACAACAAAATATTTTCCGGATGAGCAGCATAGCTGTTTCTGCGTATGACGGGATCTATGACCTTTTTAAGATTGCTGGGTAAATACCTAGATCGCTTAACCTCTTCAAAAAAATGTTTGGCGGCGTGTTGACATTTTGGAGCTAATTTTATGGCAAACCATACCGGGGCATACACTTTTACGATAAAAGTGGCCAAAACGTGCAAACATTCAGATGGCTTTTCTGTCGCTGCATATAACCGCAATATTCTGTTAGCTTTCGTAAGCCATCTTGCATGCGAGAGCATTCCTGGAGACTTCGCTGTTAAATCTTCAGGAAAATTACCACTTGTGACGGCGGACACAATTCTGTGTAAGTATAATTGGTCGCCGCTGAGATCAGTCTTATCTATTGGTGGCAATGTACTTTTGCTTTGTATTGGTTGAAAAACAATAACAGGCATAGTTTCGCAGGTTTCCAATTGCTTGCCTATCGATCCTGTAAACGATCGAGGTCCTGACGTAGATCCATCGAGGTGAAGAAATAAGTGCCTAAGAGGTAACTCATTCATGTGCATTAAGCATATTATCCATTGAAGAGGCCTTTTTAGCTGTTTCTCCATCAATCTTATAGCACCGCCAATTTTACCGGTGTTGACATTTGTCCCATCACACCCCATGGTACGTAAGTGGTCGAGTGAAATTTGTTTTTCATTAAGGTTCTTTGTAATTGCCTCAACTATATTTTTAGACGTACCACTTGTCGGAACAACATATCCTAAGTAAATGGAGTCCGGTTCTAAAATTAAAGAGATGTGTTCTTCAACAACAGTTGTTCGATACATTCTCTCATTCTGTTTCAGTAGTGTAAGGGTCTTATCCTTTCTGCCATCGAAATATAGAGCCGATAAACAGATATCCTTCTCATTAACTGCCATATTCTTTGCACGAGCTATGAGCCTTTCCCTTCGCAATTTATTACGATCAATAACTTCTACTTCAGAATTAATGTCATGCAATACTGACGAAGCAATAGCAGCAGCAGCTCTATCTGAAACCCCGTACCGGTCACAAGTCTGGGCTAAAGTAGCGAAAGAAATATTTCTTGTGGTAGTAGCTACACTTGTTGAAGTAGTAGTAACAGGAACACTGCGTTGTTGTGTTTCTAAACGAGGTTTTCTTGCTGACTGTGCTTCCTCGTTGTCACAAGCCTGATGTTGATATTTACTTAAAGCCATCCGTCGTTTTAACCGATTTTGAAGAACTTTCGTAGTCTTGACGTCTAATCCGCTTATAAACATTTTTCGCGTCGTTCTCTGATCTATTAAAAAAGCTTGTTCAGATTTGGGAACCTTCTTGTCTTTGGGACAAGTACACTGCTCAATATTCGTGCACTTGCACGAGGATATATCAAATAAAACTTTACTTTGTGCCACAAAATCTGTCTTTTTCTCTTCTGGAAGCCGGGTAATAGATTTCAAGAGATTCTTACACTTAAGATGGTACGCTTTTATCATTTGTATCACTCTTGTATGGGACACAATCGGTAATGAGGCTTTTACCCATATGTTTTCAATGTCCCGTGAAATCATTTCAGCAATTTCGGAAAACGTAGGCTCCTTCGGATTTTGCATTTGCATTTTAAGGCCATACCTCGTCCATTCCCAATACTTCATAACGTCTTCGTAAGTAGGAAGTACATTTTCTTTTATTTGGCAATTAGTACCAAACAAAGGGCAACACAGAGCACTACGAGTTTTTTCCATAATTAAAATACACTAGGCGGCGTATTAAAAGATAAAACAGCACGAAATAAACAATTTCTATGAATCACGGATGACTTTCCATTGCAAGTACAATTTACCCTCAACTCTAATAAATTCGTGTCCTACCGTGCTCTCGTATGATTTTATGGTGTCGAAAAAATACTACTTTTTCTACTTTTTGAACTAAGGACTATACTAGTAATCAGAATTATTGTCTTATACGTAACGTTTCTAATTATATATAGGTTTTATGATTTGTGAATTATAGGTTTAAAATTTAGCGTTTAAGAAATTTCAAGGCTCTTGCGGAGGCATTTAACCTCTTCCGATTGCTTTAGTGCAAAACTAAATATTAATCTTTACACAAAACTACAACTTTTTATTACTATTAGAATTTTGAAATACCAAAAAAAAATTTTTGATCCACTCTATTGCACGAGTTGCCAGCGAGTCAACAAATGTATGTTTTTTTTTTCATAACTCATATCAGGAACGTTGATTAGGGCTTCACCAACAAGAAAGTGTCCTGGGGTGAGTGGGTTGAGCGTATCCAGAGTTTCATCAAGTTGACCGAGTGGTCGGGAATTTAGGCACGCCTCAACTTGTGCGAGTAAAGTTGACATTTCCTCATATGTCAATTTCGTAGTTCCGTTGACTCTCACTAGGTGGCGCTTTGCTGAACGGATTCCACTCTCCCACAGGCCCCCAAAGTTGGGTGATTTCGGTGGCACAAAGTGCCACGTCGTACCATCGTTTGCCAGAAGTTCAGCTACTTCCTTAGCAACGTTGTTTGTACTCTTGGACCAAAGATCTCGCAATTCTTTATCCCCGCCAATAAAATTAGTCCCGTTATCACTCTATAATTGCGCACAATGTCCTCTGCGAGCGACAAATCTTCTAAAAGCCGCTATAAATGCTTGACTGCTTAGGTCAGTAACTGCCTCTAAGTGTACCGCCCGTGTGCACATGCATACAAAAAGACAGATGTAACCCTTAGTGGATTTATGACCACGACCCTTTGACGTTCTTAAATACACCGGACCGGCAAAATCAACACCACTGTGGTAAAAGGCGCGATTCTGAGTAACTCTTGAACTGGGCAACTGACCCAGTTGCTGTGCAGTTGCTGTCTTGTAATTGCATTGTTCTTAACGCACACCATGCATTTTCGAGTAAAATCTCGAACTGCTGATTTAAGACCAATGACCCAGTACTTGCTCCTTATGTAGGTCATCGTCTGAAGGATTGTACCATGCAATGTTTTGTTGTGTGCATCCGCTATTATTAACCTTGTAACATGTTGCTTGCTTGGTATGATAATAGGATGCTTAACATTTTCTGGCAGGTCCGCTTTACTTAACCGTCCTCCAACTCGCAACATATCATTTTCATCTAGGTACGGTGTAAGTTTTATTAATGAACTTTTGTTTCTAACTTTTCCTTTCTTTTTCAGGTCTTCAAATTCTTGGCTATATACTTGCTTCTGATAATATCTTACGCAGCTTACTTCTACTTCATCTAATTCAGCGGCGCTCAAGATATCTTTTCTTTTCTCTTTGTTTTTGTAATCTAAGAATCTCTTACATTGAGCTATTACTCTTTTCATCCTTGTCGTTGACGAGAATCTTTCCCAAATAGCTGTGTCTTGCTCCTGTATAAATGTGTGAAACGACTTTTTGCTCTCAAGTTCTGTTCTTGGAATCGTAGTGGGTCTAAGTATTTCAGGATCTTTCATCTTTAGCCAGGCAGGTCCACTCCACCAAAGTTCATTATTGGATAGTTCACTTGCATTTATGCCCCTTGACGCCAGATCGGCTGGATTATCTGCAGACGTGACGTGCCTCCATCTATCGTTGTCTATTTGCTGGATTATTTCTGACACCCTGTTACCTACAAATAGCTGCCACCGACTGGGTTGAGACTGAAGCCAGGAAAGAACTACCATAGAATCTGTCCAAGCATAGATTCTAGACATGGGTATGTTCAATAAGTCAGAGATCTCGTGCAACAACTTTGCTAACAGCACCGCAGCACAAAGTTCCAACCTTGGTACTGTCAATTGTTTCAAGGGTGCGACTTTTGTTTTCGAGGCCAATATCGTAACATGAACGACATCATGCTCATCTACAACTCTCACATAGGCAACAGCAGCGAGCGCAAGTGTAGAAGCGTCAGAAAACCCGTGCAGAGACACTTCTTTGCATGTGGACGACATTTTTGTCCAACGCGGGATCTCCACAGTTTGCAGCTCCTGAAGTTCATCTCGGAAACTCATCCACTCGTCCACCAGCTCAGAAGTCAATACATCATCCCAGCCAAGATTACAAAGCCATAATTTTTGTATCATAATTTTGGCAGTTATCACGACAGGTGAGAGCCATCCAAAAGGGTCAAAAAGACTTGCGACGTCAGATAAAATCACTCTTTTTGTTACAGGTATCCTGCTTGCTGTTAAATTGACTGAAACGTGAAAGGTATCGTCTTTTCTATCCCAGGTAAGTCCCAGTATCTTTATAACTTTATCTAACTTAATATCTTTCTTATCTTTTACAGGTTCCAGAGTCTTCGTGCCATCAACCAAGTCACTTAGGAGTTCTTCAGAGTTACTAGACCATTTTTGCATTTGGAAACCGCCTGCCCTTAACAGTTCATCAATTTCTTTACAGATAGCCGTCATTTCGCTGAGATCTTCATGACCTGTCATAAGGTCATCCATGTAAAACGAATTTCTAACTACAGCTGCTCCTCGAGGATACTTATCCTGTTCATCATCAGCTAAACGTTGAAGAGTTCGTACAGCAAGATGCGGTGCGGCTGCCGTCCCAAACGTCACGGTTAGTAACTTATAACTATCAATTTTATCAGATGTGTCGTCGCGCCACACGATGCGTTGTAAATCTGTGTGTTTGTCATTCATTCTCACTTGGCGATACATCTTTACGATGTCACCAATAACACAGATTTTGTGAGACCTCCATCTAAATATTAGGCTGCGAAGATCGGGTTGAATTGTGGGTCCTACCATCATGCTGCTGTTTAACGAGCATCCGTTTGAGCCTTTTGCTGAGGCATCAAAAACAACACGAACCTTGGATGTCTCCTTATCTTCTCTGATAACAGCATGGTGCCCAAGGTAGATGGCGCCATCTTCATCTCCTTCTTCAACCTTCTTCATGTGTCCTAACTGTAAGTACTCGTGTATAACTCTGGTGTATTCGGTTTTCAGCTGCTCATTCCGTGCGAATTTCCTCTCCAGTTGCTCTAGCCTACTTACCGCCTGATTCTTTGTATTTCCACACGCCCTTAGTGTGTCTTCAAAGTTTGTCCTTAAAGGAAGTTGTACCACATACCTTCCTGTTTCATCCCTCGTTGTTGTTTGCTGATATATTTCCTCGCACTTTTCTTCTTCTTTCGTCCACATGCTTTGCTTAGTGTACAGTTCATTCTCGATCTCCCAGAACCTTTTTAGGAGATTGTTGTCTTCTTCTATTTGTCGTGTAACATGTAGACTAGTGATGTGCTGTGAACCAGTAAATGATGAATTAGAACCACCTGACAAAATCCAACCCAGGTTTGTTTTTTGAGCTACAACGCTGCCTGGTCATTTTATTAAACCTGACTCTATGATTTTGCCGAAAACGTCCGCACCAAGAAGAATATCAATTCGCCCTGGTGTGCTAAAGGTGGGATCAGCTAAATTTATTTCGTTAACCTGAGGCCAATAAAAGCCTCTTGGTTCCCTATCTGGCTGCTGACGGGTTACCGATTTCAATACATAAGCATTTACACTAATAGAAAAGGAAATATCGTACCTTGATTTAATTTGTAATTTTACCCAATGTTTGACACACAACTGATTGCCCTCCAGAACAGAGACTACTCCGCTGACCTTCATTTTCTTCAAACCAAGTAACTCGACCGCCCTTGCGGTGACGAAGGAAGCCTCTGATCCCTGGTCAATCAGAGCCCGAAGCACGTGAGACTGCCCTGACTCCGATGTAACGTGCACCAATGCTGTCGCCAACAAGATGACCTGACCAGGTTGTATTACTTGTGGTACACTCGCTGTGTGTGTTGCTGCTAAGGTTTGTATCTTCTCTTTATTGTTGTTATTTGTTTCTCCAGACGTATGCGTTTCCTCACTTGCTTGCTTCTTATCTCGGTGTAATAACGAATGATGCCTTCTCCTACAAATCTGGCAAGTAGTTTTTTGTTTGCACTTAAATACATTGTGGTTCGGTACAAGGCAATTAAAACAGAGATTATTTTTCTGCACAAAACTGTACCTGTCTTCTATCGACTGCTTGGAAAACTGTTTACATTGATAGATATAATGATCTTCATTACAGAATACGCACTTCAATCCACTGGGCGCCATGACATGAAACATCTTGGTTTTCACAGTTTTGTAACCTTTAGTTGCAGGTTCAACCATCTCCAGGGTACGGAACCGATTTTCCAAGAACGATTTTAATTTGTCAAAACTAGGTAAGTCATCCGTCTCATCTCTGCTTATCAACTCACCCCACTCTTTATGTGTGCTCGAGTCCAACCTTGACACCATGGAATAGTTTACAATAGCGTCCCATTGATTCGTAGGTAAGCCTAGATGTTTAAGTGCACTCATACATTCCACTGACGTATCCAATAGTTGTCTTAAAGCGGTAGCGGATTCCTGTGTTATCGTTTTTTGTGTAAAAAAAATCTTAAAAACACAGTTTGCTATGTATCTCTTATTGGCATAACGTTTTTTCAGCACTGGCCAAGCTTCTTTATAATTTTCAGCCGTTATTGGAAATTGTCGTAACAATGCCTCCGCTTCTCCTTCTAAACTGCCCTTTAGGTAATGTAGCTTTTGAACATCTTGTAAGGATTCATTGTTATGCACTAATGCCATAAATAAATCATGGAACGACTGCCATTCAGTATAGTTACCGCTAAAACTCGGTAGCGAAATCCTTGGCAATTTTACTTCACCACTATTATTATTACATGTGCCAGAAGTAGATATTGGTTTAGAATCGCACTTTATCGGAATCAAACTTTCCAACTTAGACATCATTTCGCCTTTGTATGCATAATTCGATTCTTCGAACTCTTCAAACATGTTGTCGGCAAAATAATTATTAGCTTGACGCTGCTCTTTCAGTTGTGTGTCAAAGGAACCCATATAATTAACTTTTCATGTACGGTCTTAAACTCCTTCCAGTACGTTTCTAAGGTATCTATTCTTCCCTTTACATAACCAGCTGTAATTCTTTCCCGGGGTGATTTTTTGTAGTTAACGTACGCCCTATTCACTTTTTCTAACGTATCAGCTTGAATAACTATACTTTGTTCGATTTTATCCATCGTAGTAGTCGCTTATCACGATAAAATAAACAGTAAAAAGTCAAAATCACACCGAAACGTACGTAAGTATAAGTAAGTTCACTTCTTTGTTCTTTTTATGCGTAGGGTAAGCGAGCGCCACGAAACGGTAAAAATGTCCAGCAAATAAATACTTAAATCACGGCGGCTCACTCATGTAATATAATAAACCGTACTGTCTTGTTCGAAGTCAAGCGAACGTTATAACTCAACGATGCACTTTGTCCGTTAATCACAATTTACACGTAATAAACTTGCCAACAGTTTTTTGTAAAAAACACCAAAATGTCTCAATCCTTAAAGTTCCTTTGCCTTAATTCACTTGTGTAACATATTTGTCCAATGATTTAAACACCTTTTAGCATGTATTTAATGATATTTCACTGTAATTACACCGATTTTCTATATTGAACCATCCATTTTAACGTGTCACTTTCAAGTATCCTGGTTCGTATGGACCATGTTCTTTACGGGATAAGGTTCAATTTTGATTGCAGGTGATTATCAATGCAAACGCGTCTGTCTTCTTAACTATATTTATTGGAACTAACAGAGGGTAAAAATGCACATTTATAGCTAGGTATAATATGATATGTATAAGGACGAATTTCGCCAAACCACAACTTGTACTATGAAAAATGATGCCGCGCAAATTTTTGTTCGATATTATATATTATTATATTCTAGTTTACGTGAGGTTTGGCACCGACTTCAAAAAGTGATTCAAATGTAATCTGTACATGAACGGGTTATTTTCGGCTTTTCAGTTATTTTGAAGTCGGTTCTTTTTTTTATTAAAAAAAAATGTATTTTAAACACTCACTAACCATCCTAGACAACATATTATCAAAAATTCTAAACTTCTGGACCGTTTGTAAGGTCAAACTCCTTAATTCACTGAATTATTATACAATGGATACAATACGTCACTGCGATTCCGTACCGTCTCCGTATTTTAAGCAGCGGTGTGGAGGGCATGCGTTAAAAACGGTACGGATACGATGCGTCACTGCGATTCCGTACCGACTCCGTATTTTAAGCGGCGGTGTGGAGGGCATGCGATAAAAACGGTACGGATACGATGCGTCACTGCGATTCCGTACCGTCACCGTATTTTAAGCGGCGGTCTGGGCGCACCTTTATACAGGAAATGTACAAAGAAGCTGAATACAGCCCAGAGTGAATGATTGATAAAGTCATAATTATGATTAAACTGCTGGACACGGTCCGATCAAGTAACCTTAACGCAGCTCTATGCTCGTAGGTTCAATCAGAATTAAATAAAAGGTCATAAAAATATTCAAATTACCAATTTAAACCGGACTCTATCAACACTTTTAAAAAGTCCCTTAGATTCCCCAATTAAAATCAATTACGAAACCCCATAAAAGTACAAAAATGAGAGGGCTAAACTAATTACAAAGTCAATTATTACTTTTTCCTGCTATTCGATTAAAATTCTTCGGAGAAACAAAATGTCGGTCATGAATAAACATGTTCCGAGTCAACATAATATTCCGCGATGGTTGTAACAAAAAAATTCGTTAAAACGAGGAGGACTAATTTCTTTTAACAAATTGTTCTAATCCATTTACGAAGCCGTGGGCTCGCTTAGACGGCGCGAGAGTTGGGTAGGTTTGCTTTGATTACATTGCTTTATAACACCAGGGGTCTCAGATATACTGGACCCACGGGATACCACTGGGTTAAATACGTCTGAGACCACGGCGAGTGCAATCGTGGCGCGACGTCAGAAAATGAACAGAAATAAGACAAAATAAAAAGAGCCCTTTTAAAAACTACTGGCTGCTACTGGATATAGCCTTAGAACAGAGACCGCTACCATTCCTGTTGCCGCCTGTATCCAGCAGACTCCAAATACTTTCCACCTGTGGAGGGGCTGCATCTTCCGGTGCGTAGTCTCCAAGACACGTCGCGTCTAGCAGCTGTCAGAGATTCTGTTGGATGTCGATGGAGCTCGACTGTTCCCAGCAGTAAGATCTCGTTTGGCAGTGTCGACCGAATTAGTCCTTGGATTTAAACTTAATAAAGACTAGCTGCGTCGCGCGCTTCTCCCAAGGGAACACTACTTAATTTTCGGGATAAAAAGTAGCCTCTGTGTTCATTCAGGGTATCAGCTACCTTCGTACTAAAATTCATCAAAATTGGTCCAGCCGTTTGAGCGTGAAGAAGTAACAAACATACATAATATAATATTTGTGTTATTACAAATACAAGAATAGAAACAATGACAATTTGAACTAGACCAGACTTGAACATGAACCTTGTGATATGCTCGCTTATGGGCGACACGCTCTGACCAACTAAGCTACAGGGACTCAGAGGAACCAGTTCAAGTCCGATCAGGGTAAAACGTTTATACTGTTTCTATTTTTGTATTTGTAATATTCATTAAGGATATATTTAACGATAATTAGGATATATTTAATAATTTATTTTTTGTATTTAATGCCTATGTTTAACACATTTAGACACGCAATGTACTTCAAATCGCCACAAAAGAACTCGTCGCTATCGCTACTCGTCCTTGGATAGCCCCCCGAGTCGGGGTGCAATGTCCACAAGGCGACAATCAAAGAATATGAAAAACTAGCCCCATAATAGCTTTGTGCCTTCGCTCGTTAAATTGGATGTGAAGTTATTTTTGACAACGGACTTGTATTTGTTTATTATTGTGCCTAAATTGAATTTATTTATGACGTTAAGTGGCTTGTTCTTTTTAGAATCTAATGAATACCTATCTGATAAGTCCTTCGTTTAAATTTGTATTGTAAAAAAAACGACATCAAGTTCAAGCTTCAGACGATCAACGTCTGTTCTGACCTCGTGCTTCAAAATACGCAAATAAAGGCCGCCTTTCCATCGAAGACCGTAAATCGTCTGTAATAGATATATATTCGTCTGTATATTCATCGTTTACCTATCGTAGGATAAACGGGACCATCATAGACCTGTTGAGCACTTCGGCAATTTTTTATTATATGTCAGCAGCGAATCTTTGTGGGCAGAAAGTCTCACAGCTCCCGACAAACCTTTAAAATGTCACACCACTTAATTTCTAAAGCCTGATTATTTATTCAAAACGCTTAATGAATTTAAAACGGTGTTGAAGAGCCGTCGAGGTGTTGAAGTCGCCGCAAATCCAGCAAGCGCTGAACGTCATAATTCTGGCGTATACAGAAAGGGATTAGGTCTCGAAGCATTTCTAAGGCTTTTAATCCCTTTTCCGCTAGAGCGCCATAATTAAGGTGGCCATTCCTAATTCATGGGCAGGTCAGTGGGACATTACGCGCGGAACGAGTGGAATGAGTGTTAGTGGACGCAGAGTTAGGAGCACTAGAAAAGTCAATAGGGATGACAAAAACCTTATGGATACACACATACAAGTGAAGTGGTTAATTAGTTTGAATTAAATCAATACTTAAGGTAAAGTTGTTTGAATTGCTTAAATACATACAGTTTAGATCAAAAATAAGTAAATAAAGACTGATGTTAAGTAGGTGCGGCATTCATCACGATATCAGGCGAAAAAAGTGGTGGAAAAAAGTCACTTTATTATTTAACCCATGCTGTGTGTGTAGACTCAAAAAGTAGACTATAGTTTTGTTCTACTTGTACATGTACTCGTAGATGTAAATTGTAGCGGTGGAGCTAATAGTTAGGAAATAAGTTAATAAACATGAGAACACAGAATATAAGTGAGTATAATTATATTAGTTTTATCTTGTCTTTTCTAGTCAATCGCATACGTTCATGTACAAGTGTGCGTGGCCAACAATCGCGGTTTAAATGAACAAGGGAATTTAAAGGGCCCTTTAGTGCAAATTAAAGAGGCTTAAGTGGAGGCTAGTGCAAATTGTACGTGCCGGCCATTCTGTGCGAGGAATGAAGGTCCAGATAAATATTCACTTGTTGCGTTTGTACTGGTTTAGGATTTTAAGAACGTGTTAATTTTAGTTGGCCTATTTCTTGAATTGAAACGCAGATATAAGAAGATCACGTGGTAGAAATATAATATACTTACAATATAAAACTTTGGACGTGGGCGAACAAAACAATCCAATAGAAACGAGATTCCTTTATAAAAATACGACTTCCGATAATCACAAATCAGTCACGAGACGCTCATACTGGCCTTAGTTCATTTTATAAGTGTGGTCGAATGATGAGAGAAGGATCGTGTATTCCTTTCGGAAAGACGGACTGACGGTAAATATCCATGTAGTCCAAGTTGCTTTACCACAAGAGTAAACAATATACGCAAGTAAGCGAATCATTTCAAGATGGAAGTGATTAAAAACTATCTAGGCAAGAATGTTCATTGGTATATTTTATCACAACAGGTGGGATTGAAGCAAAACCTAACTATTGCTGAAACAGCGATTCATATCTTCGACCAGCTTCAGGTGACACTGAGACAAATCTCCGGACAGTTTATGTATAAAAAATATATAAAAATAAAATCATAAAGCTGGACATTAAAAAAGTATTCCCCTCAAAGTGTTTCATGTTATCATCACCAATCCTACCCTTGTGTATGATTTTTTTTAAAGAAAATAGGGAAATTATTCGCCCTTTGAAGCTAGCTCCTTCATTGCACACCCTACATTGCGTTAATTTCGCCAGACCTTCGCCCTTTGAACTGCTCAAGTCAGACGTGAAGTCGATCCCTTTGTTAAACATCACAAATGAAAGTCTCCGTTAAAATGTTTTAAGTAATCGGAACCCAGAAGTATTTTTAAGATTTGCTAAGATTCCAAAAGGCTAAATTGGAATTTTATCCAAGGAAATTGGATTCATTTCAGCTGTTTAAATGACGATCGTTGACTGATTGATTGGCCACCCGACGGTTTGATTAAAGTGATTGAAAGTTTGATTTGTGACTTCGCTTTGATATCTGGACACCGGAATATTTTGGAGGAATTTAAAAAGAGCAGATGTTTTTTAGAGTAGTAAAAGGGATTTATGGTTTGATTTTATTTTATTTTTTAATACTTTCAATTGGCGATTACTTGAGTGCAAATTTGAAGTTATTCATTACATGACGTGAAAAGTATCGGGGCAATTATGGCGTAATTTAGATTACGAATTGGATAAGGGTTATTTGCAGAAAATATGTATATTTAACTTTTTATCTGATGATAGATTGTTTTATACCATTTAACCCAAGATCGTGAGTATTTTACAAGCTTTTATTTATTTCATTTAAGTATGTGTTAAATTTGTCCATAAAAATGTTTTGTCTCAGTTTACGGTTACGCCCATATTAGTATGCGTTTAGACCCATACACATTCATACTTATGTATGAAAATAAAAAAACGCAAGATTGAGAAAAAAACATGATTTTCACGAATTAGTTTCTTATGATACTTTTATGTATAATACAACGTCAAAAGAGGAAGAGGAGTGGGACACACACACACCTCTCAGAATCAGTTAGGCTGGGAAATTATCTCTCCTTCTTGGCAAAGCTACTCAAAACCTGACTAATACTGAGGGATTTTGAAAATCACAAAATAAATAGGTAGTTAATATTAATATTTTTCACGATGTTCTGTTACATTATGTTCGCGATGAACTCCAAAACTACCGATTGCTTTTAATGCGGTTTTCAGCTATCAATCTCAATGCGATGCAGCGAGAGCATTATTGGTATATCGCAAGGCCTCGACCAATAGAGATCTTGGTTTCTTGAAATCATCTAAATGATCACATTTTAAAACATACACATGGATATACCTTTCGCAATGAAAGATGAAAATACGCGCAGAAAAGTCACAAACTCAGTTATGTCATTAAAGAAATTGCTTCACAGTATTCGCGTGAACACTTCGACTGGTTCAGCCCATTGAAAGCTATTTATTTATTCATTGGAGCGTGAACCGGGAGATCGTTCCTCTTACGACTTTAATCAAGAACCTTATTTCAGCCTCACTTTGTTTGATTTTACGGTGCTTAGCCTAGTAGTCTTGGCCTCGATTTGATACTGACATCTCTCCGACATTTCACCTCTATAGTTGTACTCCTTACTTTAATGACATAATTTTTGATTCACTCGATAATATATCCTTATAATAAATGTTAAAGAGTACTTAAAAAGAACGAAGCTTTAAAAATATGAGCATAACTATTTTAAAATTGATAGTATAATAAATGGTACTATCAAATTCTTGACACAAAAATGTAAACAGAAATGTATAATTTATACTAAAACACATTAAGTAAGAAGCATTTTTTACTTCACTAGAGACGTCTCACTTTGACACCAATTTCTGAAGTTGTTAGTGTCCAGATCACATTGGTCAGTATAGGAATAGTAGATATGATAATCTTATCTGATAGGTATGCAAGATTTCGTCGAACCGGGGCTCTTATTTGATTCCGTTGGTAAAACAAAAGACGGCCGTGAGTTGTAGGTATCTGATATCTATTGTTAGAGGACGTTTATCCACTACACACTGTTCATTCATTAATAAAACAGATCATCCTTGAAATAGTACGCATCCTTTGTCGATTATAGTTTGCTTGGTATCTTATTGTATGATATCGATATTATCATTGTCAATGGTTACTTTTTAACAATGGTATATTATTTATATCATGGTTTGATTATAGATAGGTAGACGACTACTTACATTATTTCTCACATTTCTCGATTTCGTTTCTTTGTTTTGCATTTTGTAAACATAAATGTGAATTTCAATTTTACAAACCTACCAATATATGCAGTGATAACTAGAAATCAAAACGATATTACCGTCTCAACAAAGGTTGATGAAACCCCAAATTATAATCCCATATCACAGTGATGACGGTGCATAAGTACAATAGGCAATGTATAGGTATCATACATTCTAGCTTGTGTTCATTGACAAACGCTCGCGTCTCTTTTTTATGACTTTAACAGACTAGAGCTGATTATCTTCTTTAACCAGTGAGTCGGCCTTATATAGAAACACAGGAAAGGGAAGCGTGCGGTACGGTCCCAGGTGGAACCCACAAACCAGATTCGTCCAGATGGAAATGTCACGAAGTCTCGGGTCTGCATTGTGATGCGCTCAATTAGCAAGAGTTAAATGTTGAGTGCGCCGCGTAATTGGTGAAGACGAAAGTGCACTTCCACTTCCGCGAAGGTTACCTGTAAAATTATAGGCGAGCGTGATTTTGGACGACAATTCTCCTATACAACTATAAAAGTGTCAAAGAAGCTTCCCTACGAGGAAAAATTCAAATTGTGTATGTATTAGCAAATTTTCAGGTCTGGTGGAAAAAACATTGAAAATAATTCTGTTCAAAATCTACGAATTAAGGTATGTATGTTACAGTTTAGGTATAAGTAAATAAAGTTTATCGTCACATCACGTCGGCAGTCATGTTTCCCCATCCCCATATCACAGCCCATATTTATAATCATCCGTGAAATAAACGTGATACCAAAAATACCAGATTCGGTCGGCATATGCGCCTCAATCTTCTAAACAAACGAAGCGAGAAAATAATATTTCGCCGCACGACTTATAATGTACAAAAGCATAACATTCCGATTGACTAAGCAATATCAAAGGGAGCTCTGCCCTGGGGTGCATTTTGGCGCATAGGCCACAGGTTACGCACACGGGTAAGAACACGTGTTCCGAATACTTCAATCCATGAATGGTATTTTAGGCTTTTGGAGACTATATAAACTTCGTCATGACAAAGTTTACATAATAGCCTAAAAGTTATTTCATGACAGATGACAAACGTCTTTCGTCATTATATAAGCCGATGCGAGAGTGAGATCAGAAGCTTAGTAGATATAAAACCAGCCTACGTGATACAGTCAACAGTATAAATTTTTAACACATCCTGCTTCGGTGCTTCCCATTGGAATCTAATTCGTTATGAGATTGTCAGATGAAATCGTAAAGAATATTTAGACAATGACGACCACGTCTCAAGTTCTCATACCTCCTAAGTTACAATGTTTACCGTGGCGTGCACTGCCATCTTTTACTGTGTACCCCATGCAATTGACAATAGCTAATAGTGACGAGATGTTGTACATATTTATTCGTATATCATCACCAGGAGAAACATCAAAAGCTGTAGGCTCTACGTCGTCTCACTCTGAAAAGTCATTGCAAAAGTAAAGTAACAAAACAATATCAAATTAAAAAGTGAAAGACAATTTGGTTTCATTTTCTCCGTACTGAAACTTTTATGATTTACGCTGTAAATGTAAACGTAACATTTTTATTAGTATTACTTCGTTTTCTACTCGGATGCTACAACTATAAAGTCGAGGACTTTGCTCATAAATAATGAGCGCTCGTGCGAAGTTACTGGCAAAAACTATTTGATCGTAAAAACTCTTGTGAAACGAGTAGAATTAAACTGCAAGTTTATTGCGATACGGTTTATAGTCATAGGACAAATGGCGGGTTTTACTTGTGATTACCTTGACAAAACAGCGACACGTTTAGGCGTAAACAGGACTAAATACTTCAGCGTTTTTTATTTATCAAAGGGATTATTTTGATACTAATTAGCGATGGATAAAAATATTAAAAATATTATTTTTCCACTCCAGTACTTTTTTCTGTCATTTATTACTAACTCTAATATAAAGACATAAATTATGAAAGTCTGTAAAAGTCTATACTCTACTGCCCATAAAAACATTGCTAAACGATGTTATAATGTCGTCAAAAAAGCATCACTTGTACACTCAAAAGTACCACAGATTACAAGATAAATAGCTGCATTCACACAATTTGCAATTTAAAAAAAATACTTATGGTACCTACTAAGGCATTGCTGCCAACTTAAAAAAAAAAGTTTTGTCTTCAGTGCATGGATGTATAGTATAGTGAACGTATTCCTTTATGTTAAGTTCATATTTTTTGACAGATGTTTAGTATAGTGAACGTATACCTTTATGTATAAGTTCATATTTTTTTGACAGATGGACGTCAATAAAAAAAAGGTTCATCAGAGACTATTTTTTTTTTAATTTTGTTGATTCCGAGCGGGAAACATGTAATTATTTTCTTTGTTGTTTATTTGCATTTTATTTATGAAATGTCGTGTCGTAGAAAAAGTATTGTATGCAACGTTGTATAAGTAGGTCAAAAAACTCTCGTGGCATCTTTCTTACGATGTTCACTACGCTCACATCGTAACCCATGCCACTTGCGTTTTTTGCCCCCTCTTATACAACGGTTGCATAAAATACTATTATGGATTTAGCTTGTTTAGACTTGAGTATTTTTGAATATTACAAGGGCGTATTAGCACTTTCACGGATCCTTCGTTGAAAAACGTAAATTAGGACCTTCGATATACGGCACCACCTCCGTTGACGGCGAGCTTCGTCTACAGTCAAACATTTTTTATAGTTTTTATAGAAAGGCGTCATACCGTTTTTGGCTATAACTTTTTTGTATGAGTTTTATATGTGCCGTAGCATGCAATTTTCATTATAGCCCTGCGGGTCTATAAAGGTTGCTTTTATCACGCGATATATAAGTAAACCATCCGTCATGTTTTGACAAGATTCGAGTGTGAGTGACAGATGCTTCGCCAGTGTCACTTATTTATCGCGTGATAAACGCAACCATCATAGGCGTGCGTCCGTGAACGTGTTCATTATTCAGCCTAGGGTTGTTAGCTTCAAGAATCGAGCTCTACAAAGGGCTTGGAAACTTAAAACCTTAATGCTTTAGTCCTATTAGGCGTCATTAATTACGGGAGTCTTACAAAACGTCAAGGGTAAGAGAAACAGGAAACGGCGAAGGAGTCTGTGCGTAAGTCTTTTTGCTTGAGAATCAATGAATGTTGTAAGTTGTTGTTGTGTGGGTGGGTTCGCCCCGTGGGCCCTTGGACAACAAAAAAAAATTATGAGAAATTACGCTGATAACATAACACTTTCACAGTTTTAAAATAAGGATTCATTATTGAAGATATATTATTATATTTATTTATTATGTCTAACTATTTATGTAATATCTGTACTCGTATATTTTTATTTATGTATGTTTATAACTTTTGTTTTGTATGATTGTCGTTTATTTAGTCCTATTATTATTCTGCGTCCTATTATAAATTCAAACATTAATTTTCAACTAGGTACTCCGCTAACTAAAAGTTTTCTGGAAGAGATCGCTATTTAGCGATAAGACCGCCTGTTATTTACTCTGCCTGTTATTTTAATGTATCTCATGTTGTGTTGTGTATTCCTTGATGTTTGAGGTGTGCAATAAAGAGTATTTGTATTTGTAACACCCAAGGCCGCTTCGGGTTTGAAGAGACGAGTAAAATCTACATGCCTGTTATGCTTACCGGCGAGTTTGCCAGGATCGTGCTATATCATGTTAGCGGATATCGTACGATAAAAATTGACAAAGCATACGTCACTTTTTGACAAGTAACGGCTCGGCCACGACAACGCGTGACCAGTGGCAGTGGTGGGCGGCGAGCGGTAAAGCTAAGAGCCCAGTCTATTTGTTCCCAAGGTGCGCCGCTGGCCGTTAAGACCCTGCCCTGGCCAGGTACTACAGGTAAAATAACGAAATATGGCAGTTTGGCGGCAAAATAGGTACAATGTATAAATGCAATATGATATCAAGCTATAAAAGTATGGAAACAAAGTTTATTCTTTGAATATCTAAAGTTTCCAATAATTATTCCTTGTGTAAATGTTAGTAACCGTTAGGCCACCCCCAAAAGACAAAAAAATAAAAATAATAAAATAATACATCCACGATTAAAACATTTGCATATTGTAAAAAAAATATATAATATATACTTACCTAACTCCGGGACAAAGTGCATGACGTCGTTTTTTTATTGCCTTTCTACAAAATGTTGCACTGGCAATTTTCATAAGCAGAATTTGCGTTATTGACTTTTTAAATGTTTATAATCATTTTTATACTGTGATTTTGTAAGTTATTCCGTAAGGAAATCACAGGTTTGCATAGTAATATAAGCTTGTTTCCATACTTTTGGCCTGGGTTGTATATGTCAATGAAACTTTTTTTTATAACTTTATCTTCGCACTAGATATGAGGATCTGCCGAATCCTGCCAAAATTTTGGGGTCCTACCACCCCCATTAGGGGAGATGTGGGCGGGGCATATTTTAAACGATGAACATTTTACAAACTTGGCGAGTGAAGTGTTATTTTGTATGTGATTTCTTGTGCTGAAATCGAATGAGATGATGCATATACTTAGAGGATCTATATTTTGCAAAAATATGCTATTTTTCCTGTGCTAGGGCTGTAAGTGAGGGCGAGAGTGACATATACGTTGTGATTTATTTAAAGCGCGATAAACACGACCATCATATTTCCACAGCAAGTGACAAAGACATTACGAGACAGTTTTGAGTTAAAAAACTATTTTTAACAAAAAAAAAAATTGCATATTTTACCGATTAACACATATTTTAACCATCATACACTGCCTTACGTTAGCACCTAAGCGCATATGCAGTGTGGCAGTGTATGATGGTTACGTTTATCACGCGAAAAATTAATGCCAAAGCACCTGTCACGTTCTAACGAGTTACGAGTATGCGAGTGCGAGAGTGACGGATGCTATATAGTAAATCGTTTTATATATCACGTGATAACCGCAATCAATTTTTTTATGTATGTTGTGTAGCCCGTAGGTCTAACAACAATGGATAAACGTCTTAAGCTTTTCAATTAATCTTAGAGCGATTAAGTTTCCATCGCTTTACCTTTGCTTCAATAGTTTTTTAAAGGTGACTTTCGAAGCTAAACAAACTGGTTTTCGTATTAAAAATGAACAAATTATTCCATTTCGTAACAACAAAATGTTGCAGTAAATTCTCCCAGTCTTGTGTCAATAATTTATTGCCCGTTTCATTCGAAGCTACCAGTACCCTTACCATGAGTTAACGTGACCGTACCTACTCGCTAGCGACAGCGTGAACAATTGGTACGGAGATTAGTACCTACTACTACCAACGGCACCACTGTGAACTCATGGTACAGTACGGTACAGTACCCTTACCTGTAAACTCGTGGTACAGTAGGGTACAGTACCCTTACCTGTAAACTCATGGTACAGTAGGGTACAGTACCCTTACCTGTAAACTTATGGTACAGTAGGGTACAGTACCCTTACCTGTAAACTCATGGTACAGCAGGGTACAGTTCCCTTACCTGTAAACTCATGGTACAGTAGGGTACAGTACCCTTATCTGTAAACTCATGGTACAGTAGGGTACAGTACCCTTGCCTGTAAACTCATGGTACAGTAAGGTACAGTACCCTTACCTGTAAACTCATAGTACAGTAGGGTACAGTACCCTTACCTGTAAACTCATGGTACAGCAGGGTACAGTACCCTTGCCTGTAAACTCATGGTACAGTAGGGTACAGTACCCTTACCTGTAAACTCATAGTACAGTAGGGTACAGTACCCTTACCTGTAAACTCATGGTACAGTAGGGTACAGTACCCTTATCTGTAAACTCATGGTACAGTAGGGTACAGTACCCTTACCTGTAATCTCATGGTACAGTAGGGTACAGTACCCTTACCTGTAAACTCATGGTACAGTAAGGTACAGTACCCTTACCTGTAAACTCATGGTACAGTAAGGTACAGTACCCTTACCTGTAAACTCATGGTACAGTAAGGTACAGTACCCTTACCTGTAAACTTATGGTACAGTAGGGTACAGTACCCTTACCTGTAAACTCATGGTACAGCAGGGTACAGTACCCTTACCTGTAAACTCATGGTACAGTAGGGAACAGTACCCTTACCTGTAAACTCATGGTACAGTAAGTTACAGTACCCTTACCTGTAAACTCATGGTACAGTAGGGTACAGTACCTGTTAGGGTCCTACGGGACGTAAATGATAGCGGACTGTACAATATAAGGCTGGTTTATTAGCCGTCTCAATACATTAATAGGTTCCCGGGCAAACACTGAATAAATTAATATCGGTAATCGTCCGTTCGGTGTGGAGTAGGTGAAGCCGAGTGTCGCCGCCGGGTCGCCCCGCCGCGCTCGCCGTGTTGATGACGTCGCGTTGTAGCCGCCCCCGCACCGCTCCTCCCGTGCGTATCTGAGCTGGTGCTTAACAGTACCCTTACCTGTAAACTCATGGTACAGTAAGTTACAGTACCCTTACCTGTAAACTCATAGTACAGCAGGGTTAGGGTTACCATACGTCCGGATTTGTCCAGACTTTTCGACTCTTGTCCGGACTTTGTCCGGCCCTTTAATTTGTCCGGCTTTTTTCAAATAAGTTTGAATAATGAGTAATAAAACCGCCCAGCCGGCCCGCACCCCGCACCTACCCCCTCGCAAATCTCACAATGCGAGCGTCTACCTACTACCATGCCTACCTATTTTGGTGACTAAGAAGTCCGGACTTTTTTCGATTCGTCCGGCTTTTTGCCAGGACTTTTCAAATTCCTAAATGGTAACCCTAAGCAGGGTACAGTACCCTTACCTGTAAACTCATGGTACAGTAGGGTACAGTACCCTTACCTGTAAACTCATGGTACAGTAGGGTACAGTAACCTTACCTGTAAACTCTCGGTACAGTACCCTTACCTGTAAACTCATGGTACAGTAGGGAACAGTACCCTTACCTGTAAACTCATGGTACAGTAGGGTACAGTACCCTTACCTGTAAACTCATGGTACAGTAGGGTACAGTACCCTTACCTGTAAACTCATGGTACTGTAGGGTACAGTACCCATACCTGTAAACTCATGGTATAGAAGGGTACAGTACCCTTACCTGTAAGCTCATTGTACAGTAGGGTACAGTACCCTTACCTGTAAACTCATTGTACAGCAGGGTACAGTACCCTTACCTGTAAACTCATGGTACAGTAGGGTACAGTACCCTTACCTGTAAACTCATGGTACAGTAGGGTACAGTACCCTTACCTGTAAACTCATGGTACAGCAGGGTACAGTACCCTTACCTGTAAACTCATGGTACAGTAGGGTACAGTACGCTTACCATGAGTTTACAGTGACCGTATTCGCTAGCGACAGCGTTAACGATTTGTATGGAGAATCTATCCACACAAACTGTTTACGCTGTCGCAAGCGAATACGGTCACGTTAACTCATGGTAAGGGTACAGGAAACGAAGAAATCGATACAGCAGTACTAAAACACAGAATTTGCATAAATACCTAATAGGTCATTCCAGGCCCCGATGTTCCGCGTAGTAAAGCCACAGCTTGTCAACTTTACGGGGATTTACCTTGTTTTTATATAGTAAAACATGTCATAACTTTTTTTATAGTCTGGAAGAACCGTAAACCCGGTGTAAACCAGTTTTTTCCCTTTAGGCGAGGCAGGTCATCCTCGTTTTACGTCAATTTCGAGCAAGGTCATGTTCTTGGTTCGTCACCTTCTCGGGTCGTCATCTTCGGTTCCTGACAAGTTCGAAGGATGCCATGTTCTCAGCTCGTCAATTTCTCACTAGGTCATCTTCGTTTCATGTCAATTTCGATGGACGACAAGTTCTCAGCTCGTCAGTTTCTTACTAGGTCGTCTTCGTTTCGTGTCAATTTAGAGGGACGTCATGTTCTCTGTAGGTCATTCTTCACTTCCTGTCAATCTCGAAAGATGTCATATTCTTAGCTAGTCAATTTCTTAGTAGGTCATCTTCGTTTCGTGTCAATTTCGAAGGACGACATGTTCTCAGCTAGTCAGTTTCTTAAAAGGTCATCTTCGCTTTTTGTCAGTTTTTAAGGATGTCATGTTCTTAACTAGTCAATTTCTTAGTAGGTCATCTTCATTTCGTGTCAATTTTGTATCATTTTCAAGGGACATAATTTTTCGACTAGCCATTTTCTCAGATACAGATTTTCTGAACCAGACAATCTAAATCCGATATTTAGGATTGACAACATTTTATATTTGTAAGGCTACAATTTTATTACTTTTCCGTATTACGCTTAGAAAGAGGTTTTTTTTTTAATGAAGTGGATGTAATCACTGTTATTAAATTTTACAGCGATTATTATTTTTTCATTCATTTAAAAAATATACTCATTCTAAAATGTAGTAGCTCCACAGGGGGACTCGAGGTCCAGATTCAGGTTTACAATACGATTACCGATTAGAGTAGGCCAGCCTCGGTTATTTTCGCTATCCTTCGTTTTTCGCATAGAGTGTATCATATTACAGACATGAACTTTAAATATATTAGGTACCCGTTATCTTATTAAACACAACACACCAGATAACCTAGTAGAAATAATACTCAAAAAAGCTAGAATTGCAAAGTACGATGTAGTAGTCTATTTTTAGGGTTCCGTATCCAAAGGGTAAAAACGGGACCCTATTACTGAGACTTCGCTGTCCGTCCGTCCGTCCGTCTGTCACCAGGTTGTATCTCAAGAACGGTGATAGCTAGACAGTTGAAATTTTCACAGATGATGTATTTCTATTGCCGCTATAACAACAAAAAACTAAAAATAAAATAAAATAAATATTTAAGGGGGTTCCCATATACCTACCACAGGAATGATTGTGCTACTGTTTTCAGAATTATGGTTTAGTTCAGCATGTATGATGTACAGTTGATAGAATGATTTTGGGACTACCTTAAATGTGCCATCACCCAGAAACCATCGCGTTTGTTTAAGTACTTATGTCTTTCGACTGATTTGAAGAAAAAATCTGTATTTTATCCTCTGATCCGTCCTCAGCAACAAGGAAATTTTCGCTTTACATTTCAGGTATAATGACATCTTTAGGATCTTGGAATTTCAAATTATCTACATTTAAATACCGTTTTCTTAAATTATTATAATTCATCTTTTTTAGATTGAAAACCTGGTATTGACGAAACATGATGCGGTTTGTCAAGACTCAAGACTTTGCATTGCTTCCTCGAATATGGGTTGTATAGGGTCCAAAGTCTGACAAACTTTTTTTTTGCAAGATTCCATTGCTTTGTCAATATCATTTCGCACATAATTGCGATGACACGTGTGTTGGCGGTCTGCGTCTCTTAAAATTCTTTCGAGTTTTTCGTCCATCGTAATACTAGCACAACAAATGTTCCTTTAGCATCACCTGAAGTTGTGCGTCCCACTTTTATTCTTTTTATTAAGTAAATATTTATACCCATCCCGTAGAATGCATTTTTTGTTTTTACCCGTGTGTATTATTTCAAATTTTTGTTTTTTATTCTCTTCCATTTTTTTATTGAGATAAATAAAACCATTCAACTCGTGCAGTGACAGTGGGTGACAGCAAATTTTTATTTAAGCATTACTTGTCTTTATATCAAGTGGCCAAATCAAAGAGGTAAACTTTATTTTGGTCAATAATAAGCAGTTTAGACTTTATAGAGGTAATTTTCGTGATAAACATGTATTTTCGATATCATTCTCGGTCCCTGCTTAGATCTATTAATAAAATTACAACTTTAACGGATAAAACACAAGGTGTTACTAAAGTAAATAGCTTAGCATAAGTTACAAGCCCAGAAAACTTCGTTGAAATAGATTTAATTAGAAGATGACTAACGCAGAAAGTGACGTCCTGCGAAATAGACCGACATAGAAGTTGACTAATCCAGAACATGACTTTCTGCGAAATAGACACACATAGAAGATGACTAATCCAGAAAATGACGTCCTGCGAAATGGACCCACTTAGAAGATGACTAATCCAGAAAATGACGTCCTGCGAAATAGACCCACTTAGAAGATGACTAATCCAGAAAATGACGACTTGCGAAATAGACCTACTGAGAAGATGACTAACCCAGAAAATGACGACCTTTGAAATAGACCTACTTAGAAGATGGCTAACTTAGAAAATGACATCCCTCGAAATATACCTACCTAGAAGATGACTAACTCAGAAAATGACGTCCTTCGAAAAAGACGTAAAACGAACGTGACGTTTCCCTACATTGACTTTCCACGAAAACGACCTGCCTCACCTAAAGGGTTTTTTCGGTGCGCGGGATTCGGTTTCGTTATTGAAATGCTTTAACCTGATTTGATTATTGTTGACGACGCGGTTGGCGCAGTTTGTAGGGCAGCCGCTTACTGAGGCGACGGTCCTGGGTTCGAATCCCGGCAAGGACAAAATGTGTGTTATGAACTCGAATATCGTCATCAAGTACAAGCATGGCTTAGTTTGGGACTAGGTCGATTTGTGTAAGATTGTCCGTTAATATTTATTTTAATATTTTAGGTTATGTTCTGTTTATATAAAAAAGATTTTGCCGTTAAAATTTTTATACAAGATTCCATACTCTGTTAAACTAAGTATGGGGTTGAATTTTGCGTTGCATTGAGAACTACATATAGTTTATTTATTGTTTCTAGACTTAATTGCTTTCTGTGTGTAACATGTTGTTCAGCTGACGAAACATTTTTAATCCTTTATTTTTAAAATATAATGAGCTCAAATAGGCACATAGCAATATAGGTATTTAGAAAAAAAAGGTAGATATCGAATTTCTTCTTATATAAGTAATAAATTTTCATGATATGATATAAATGTGTGTCGTAATAATTCATACCCTCAGTTAATTCCAAACACTTCTATGAAGACTTTGTTTTCCTTAGTTGCGTATATTTAGTCATTCAAATTCGAACATGTCTAATGTACCTAATATTTACGATTCACCTTTAATTTTTGTTCCACAACTCAATGTCTAAGTGTTGATGTTGTCTTTAAATAGGTGACAGATTAGAATATGCCGTCAAATATCGTAATTATGATGTCAATAATTGGGACGCTTACCAAACGTTAAAATTTCCATGAGAGTTAAAAAGAGAAAAATATCTATAAAAAACGCTCAATTATTTTATTATTTCATACATAAATCTCATAACTATGTCGCGATACCTGGTTTTATTAAAACAGACCATAATTTTGTTCGTAGTATTTACCTAAAATGGCATACAAAAGGTGGTAAAGCGGCAAAGTTATTACCATAGCCCGAACGGTGGGTAGTCTTACGCTAAAGGTCAGAATCGAGTGCTACAAGCGAAGCAACTTAATGGTCTTTACCATTAAGTTGCTTCGCTTGTAGCACTCGATTCTGATATAAATGTGTGTCGTAATAATTCATCTTCTTCTTCTTCTTCTTCTCAGCATATATGCGTCCACTGCTGGACATATGCCTCTTGCATGGATTTCCAAGCTGATCTTGATGCGGCGATCCTACTGCAGGTCGGCCCTGCCGTCTTTTTAATGTCGTCCGACCATCTGGCTTGCGGTCTTCCAACGCTTCTGCCACCCGTTCGCGGCCTCCAGTGAAGCGCTCGCTGACTCCATCTGTCATCGTCTCTGCGACATATATGACCAGCCCATTGCCACTTCAATTGCGCAACTCTTTTTCCGATGTCGGTAACTTTCGTGCGTTGGCGAATGTCTTCGTTTCGTATTCTATCTCGCAGAGAGATTCCGAGCATTGAGCGCTCCATAGCTCGCTGTGCCACTTTTAGGCGGTGGATTCTTCCAGCGGTTAGCGTCCACGTTTCGCATGCGTATGTCATTACTGGGAGAACACACTGGTTGTAGACTCTCGTTTTCAGTGTTTGCGGGATTTTTGAGCTGAAGACGTCTTTGAGCTTACCGAATGCGTCTTCTCCTTCTCGCCTTATTAATAATTCATACCCTCAGTTAATTCCAAACACTTCTATGAAGACTTTGTTTTCCTTAGTTGCGTATATTTAGTCATTCAAATTCGAACATGTCTAATGTACCTAATATTTACGATTCACCTTTAATTTTTGTTCCACAACTCAATGTCTAAGTGTTGATGTTGTCTTTAAATAGGTGACAGATTAGAATATGCCGTCAAATATCGTAATTATGATGTCAATAATTGGGACGCTTACCAAACGTTAAAATTTCCATGAGAGTTAAAAAGAGAAAAATATCTATAAAAAACGCTCAATTATTTTATTATTTCATACATAAATCTCATAACTATGTCGCGATACCTGGTTTTATTAAAACAGACCATAATTTTGTTCGTAGTATTTACCTAAAATGGCATACAAAAGGTGGTAAAGCGGCAAAGTTATTACCATAGCCCGAACGGTGGGTAGTCTTACGCTAAAGGTCAGAATCGAGTGCTACAAGCGAAGCAACTTAATGGTAAAGAGAATAAATAAATATCGGACAACCTCACACACATCAATCAAGTTCCACACAGTACTTGTAAGCTCTGGTAGGCTTGTGTTATGGAGATTAGATAACGATAAACATACTTATATAGATAAATACTACTTAAATACAAACATCACATCCATGATGATGATGATTTGGTGTAAGGACACCCGGCCGGAGACAGGCGGGCTGTCGATCACGTGGATGCGTTCATTCAGCCCAATTCCCAATTGGAGCCAACGGTTACCGTCCCGGCGGCGCTCCCATACAGCCTTCTTCCTCAAATCTCCTTGTTCTCCTGCAGAAGGAAAGGACATCTTTAAGATTAATGTCCCTCAGCTCTTCTTCTCCTAGTTTGTCTTTCCTGAAGATGCTATAGCGTACTGCTGCATATGTATGCAGCACCACACTCTGCTATGACGTGCACTTACTTGTCTCCTCCTGTCCACATCACATCCATGACGCAGGCACAAATATTCGAGTTCATCACACAAATATTTGCCCTTGCCGGGATTCGAACCCAGGACCGTCGGCTCAGTAGGCAGCAGTTGCTTAACCACTGCGCCAACCGCGTCGTCGTAAATATCCCTGTCAGTACCCTAGTACACATACATTCAACAAATGAAAACAATAGGGGTGTTCGTGGCCAGCCGCAGCAGGCGAAAACGATAGTCAGTCGCGTCGCTTCATCTCACGACCAATTAAGTACACGTTGGTACTTATTTAACACAAAATTTGATATTCCTTCATTTGTTAGTAAGTAACTTTTTTGCTAGGATGCATCGTGTAGAAGTCATGAACGAGAAAAGAGTCGCACAATTTCGAAGTTTTGTAGCTGCCAAAAGTAGTGCCCAGGTATAGCGTAAAATACCTATAACAAATCACTACGCCACCTTTTGCAACGTACTCCCAGGGCCTTGAAACTCTACTGACTCGCGTTTATGTTATAGTGATAGGTTTTTGACAGATGTTATTACTTATTACAAACATCGATAGGATAACCCCAGATACAGATACAGATACAGATACTTTATTGGTAAAATGGTATTTTACAAGTCAGTCATGTTACATTACATTATTATTATTATAAATTACAATTATTTACATATTATGATTACAATTCCCAACTATTATTACGATACATTTTCAATTGTTATTAATTATAAACTAAAATTTAATTATTATTATCAATTGGTTAATATACAAGGTCAATATAAAAATAATGCCCAGTCCCAGTTCCCAGTAATTATAAAAATGCTTTAAACTCGCGATAAAATACGTAATATAGTATGTACGAGTGACGTTTTCATAATTTTTGAAGGTATAGTATGTGAAAATATGCTTAAATTCTTTCACTAAGACAAAATTCACTCTCCGTTAAGTATATATTAATGCATTAAAAAATTAACCGCTTTTTGCATCACTGTAACCGCCGCCTCTACACTAGCGCTGTAGATTTTGCTACGCCGTAGCGCCGTAGCTCCCACCTCGGACCGAAGTATAAATATTTCAGCACAGGAAATTATGCTTCTGCCGATACTGTGCTACGAGAATGGAAACCGATCTCGGAATATCTCGAAATACCTTCTATATTTTAATGCATACACTTAATCTGAGATGATCGGAGTTTTAACATGTCGGCACGGAAATTGTTAGATCGTGTGGTATCGTTTAATCTGATTCTCGCAAGGCTCGTTTAAAAATATTTTTCGCGTTGTTAAATAGAGTTGTAAAGTATGTATTACCTAGTTAAATATGAAACACAGTCATTACCTTTCCTTTACCTCGCCACAGGCAACTAAACACTCCACCAAAATAAAACTATATCACGGGCATTTAATTCAATTAAGGACATATGTTTTTGTGTAAACCGTTTAAATTGGGTAAGGGACTGATTTTTGGCTCAATAAACTTGTATTTATAGTGTGGAATAGTTATTATATCTGCATACCCCATTCACAGAATTTAAAGTTTTAGGTTAAGCAAGCCATATTTTCATTCACGCAAAACAACAAAAACCAGTCC
This sequence comes from Apotomis capreana, assembly GCA_947623375.1. Classification (NCBI taxonomy): domain Eukaryota; kingdom Metazoa; phylum Arthropoda; class Insecta; order Lepidoptera; family Tortricidae; genus Apotomis; species Apotomis capreana. Next base: position 8,101,022 of record OX392505.1, on the reverse strand, counting down.
CTAAAATATCTAACAATTCAAAATTTATATCAAAATATACATTTAAAAAATCCTAGAGGGCTTAGAATTATTTCGCATCGCACCCCCAGAGTTGCTCAAAGAGTTCTCCCCGGGGACGCGACCGTTCAAACGAACGGCAACCCGGGACGGTGCAAGGGTTGCTGTGTGGTACAAGTTATGAAAGATTGAGCGGTTTGTAGGACTCACTAACGTGGCTTTATACAGTTTATACCGGTAAAGTCTGAAATTTTTGTCCCTAATTGAATAATTACAGATAAATAGAACATTTAGGTCCTGTCCGTCTAGCACAACTATGGTTCGTGAACCTTGTTGCGCATAGCATTACCCGTCACTCTCTCACAGTACAGTAAAAAAAGAGATAGATAGTATATCTCGCGCGAAAAAGAGTCTCATGAAAGTCACATTTGTGTGTGAGAGCAACCAGCTGTTTTTTTTGTTTATATATATAAACAAAAAAAAAACAGCTAATATTGACTGCGGGTCCATGGGGGCCCTTTGCTTGTCTTGGAGCTGGCGCGCCTCGTCCTTCCGGACGAGGCGCCGAGAAGCGACCAGCTGATTGAATATGGCTCGCGTTTGGTTGTCACAGATTGTAAGGTTTCCGAGTTTTCTGATTGCTTATGTGCTGACTCAGAGCTGTCTGTTCACAAAAACTCGACTCCGTCTGCGGTCCGCACCAAAAGTAGCTGTCAATTTTACTACTAACTTATATCAAATTGTATACAAAAAAAACCGGCCAAGTGCGAGTCGGACTCGCGCACCGAGGGTTCCGTACAAACACTTTCCATCCCTAAGTGGTTAAGTTAAGTTTGCACCTGGTATATATAGCGCCCCATATAAATTAGGTGCAAAGTTAGGTATTAAAAAAAAACTACTTACTAGATCTCGTTCAAAACAATTTTCCTTGGTAGTTTTTATAGTAATGTACATCATATTGATTTTTAGATTTTTCATTTTCTTATTTTAGAAGTTAGAGGGGGGGGGGACCAACTTTTTTCCACTTTGGAAGCGTCTGTCACGCAAACTATTCGGTTTAGAAGAAAAATATTTTAGAAACCTCGATATCATTTTTAAAGACCTATCCATAAATACCCCACACGTATGTGTTTGATGAAAAAAAAAAATTGAGTTTCAGTTCTAAGTATGGAGGGAGAGCCCCCAATATTTATTATTATTTTTTTTAGTTTTGCATCAAAATATTAATGCGGTTCACAGAATACATCTTCCTACCAAGTGTCAACAGTATAGCTCTTATAGTTTCGGAAAAAAATGGCTGTGACATACGGACGGACAGACGGACAGACAGACGGACAGACAGACATGACGAATCTATAAGGGTTCCGTTTTTTGCCATTTGGCTACGGAACCCTAAAAAACAGCACACTCACTGTATTGCCGTCACAGCTTCAAATTTTTATTCACTTCTTGTCATCACATTTGCTTAAAATTAAGGATAGGTCTATGGTGTAGATAGTTATTTACCTATGTAGATCAGTTTACTAAATATGTTTAATGTTTGTTTTATTTTCTAACAGCACTACTCGCCAGTTTGTCCGCTCGCCGCTCGTCACTCGGCCCCATTCCGCCATTACCAACGTATCTCTTGAATATTACAAAACTGCAATTACGGTATCAACGGGTTGTAAATGCATAATGCGCCATCCAGTATTCAGCGCATGTGTTTCATTATGCGTATATGCATAAATTATAACTCGCAAATTCTAGATGGGTTTTAATCACGAGTGTTACATTTTACTTTATTAATCCCCTGTCAACAAATTAATTGTGTTCGAGTTGATTTGGATTAGGGTTTCTTGAACGATAATAGCTACTGATTATCAGGATAGTGTTATTCATCATCATCTAGGCAATAATGGGCGATCAGATGACTAAAATATATAATACACCTAAATAAATTATTGAAATGAAAGTTTTTTAAAGTCTTCGATAAAATAATAAAAATGTATCAAGCAAGGTGCAGGTCGCTTGGTGAATTTTTTGCTGTTATTGTGGACATTTTACTGTTTTAATAAAAAGTTATATAGGTATCTACCTATAATAATCTAATTTAAAAACTAGATAGTTTTTATAACCCACCAGAATTATAGGGAACCTCAAAGCATTGGCCAGTTTAGAGGGCAGTAAATAATATAATCTACAAACAAGTGAACTAAATTAAATCACTCTTACTCATTTTGAATTCCAAAACTCACTCAACATCAAATCTCCGCCCGAAATGTTAATTAGGGATCACGTTATTCGAAGCCAAAGACTCCAAAGTCAAAGTTGCAAAAGTGTCAAAAACTCAAGAGCGCATATGAAAGCCGGCGCGATGAAAAGGCCGGCCCGAGGTGTAGGTGACACTCCCAATCAAAGCATACCTGAATATTAAAAGGTCATTACACTAATGAATCGTATCAGATGTTGCCACCGTACGCCTATAGAGGCCTTCCTTCGGACGTCTTTAAAACTTTCTTACGGAGCCGTCTTTTGTCCGAAGTTCAAGTTTTTCACTTGCATATATGAAAATAGTCGGTTTCTGAAAAGGACTAAGTAATGAGTGTGGGATGGATGGGAACGGTATTTTAGACAGTTTTTGTCGCATTGAATACTGTGGGGAAGTACATTATGTGTAATACCAGTAATTACCTACTGTTTTTAGGGTTCCGTAGCCAAATGGCAAAAAACGGAACCCTTATAGATTCGTCATGTCTGTCTGTCTGTCCGTCTGTCTGTCCGTCCGTATGTCACAGCCATTTTTTTCCGAAACTATAAGAGCTATACTGTTGAAACTTGGTAGGTATACGTGTGGGGTATCTATAGATAGGTCTTCAAAAATGATATCGAGGTTTCTAAAACATATTTTTTCTAAACCGAATAGTTTGCGTGACAGACGCTTCCAAAGTGGAAAAAAGTTGGTCCCCCCCCCTCTAACTTCTAAAATAAGAAAATGAAAAATCTAAAAAAAACATATGATGTACATTACTATAAAAACTACCAACGAAAATTGTTTTGAACGAGATCTAGTAAGTAGTTTTTTTTTAATACCTATTAATACCTAACTTTGCACCTAATTTATATGGGGCGCTATACATACCAGGTGCAAACTTAACTTAACCACCTAGGGATGGAAAGTGTTTGTACGGAACCCTCGGTGCGCGAGTCCGACTCGCACTTGGCCGGTTTTTTTAATAGACGTAGGTACCTAAATGAGTTGTGAACTTTATTCGCAAGGAGACTGATAATAAAAAAATACATTTTATAAAAACTAAATATGAAAACGGGCTGGTAAAACTGGCTGAAATAAAATACTAATGAAATTTCACACTCAAATAAGCAATGCATTATACTTTTAAACAGAATATTGGCAATACTGTAAAAATAGGTTTCTGCGTTAAATTGTATGAACGTCAGTTATAGTTGCACGATAAAATGTTTTATCGAAATTGACTCCCGATTGACGTTTTAGAAAGCAATCAAATTAGTTACATCGAAGTGAAATTGGAATGTAAATTGACGACAAATTGAATTCATCGGATATTGAAATAATGGGACTTTTCAAATTCAATATTTGTTTAGCGCGGGCCAGTTTTAGGTTATATTTATTGAGAACTCTTTTGCCTGCCCGCCCGCATGTGACTGTTGACATTGATGTTCAAAAAAGGTGTGCCATGTTCAACGTCCAAAAATGAAAGACCAAAAACGTTTCAGTTGATGGTCTCAATCCTGTTCAAATAGCAGCCGATCGTTTTGTGCCAAACTGGTTAGAAACAGTGGTAAATTCGGACTTGGTGCAAGGTGGACTTATATGTCATGTAATTTTTTTTCTTTAGCCTTAGCTTAAGGCTCCTTATCCGTTCAAACATGCTGATTGTTTTTGATATTTTTTCAATGATCAAACATGTTTCTTAACATATTATCAATGTTACTACTTAGAACTGGGCTACAACCTTTATCAATTAAAAATTTAAACCTAACGGCACAAAAACTACTCAAAATTGACAAAATATACGCAGATTTTTTTTGTAACCTATATTTGTGATGCGCAATGAAAGCATGAAATAGCTATTATAGAACTCAGGGAAAAGTATTATTCACTTTAAAAAATGGTTGCCTGTAAAGTCGGTTTTACGGGCGAAGGAAGATTTTACGTGACAACGTCTTATTCTTCGATATGAATATTATTAAATTGCACAATAGGAACAAGGAATTGAATGAAAATAAGAACTGCACAAATTTTAACTATGGAAATATATTTTGTTTACTAAAACATTGTACATGTAAACTTAAACTTAACTAATTCCTATTTGAGTGATTTTGTTGAGGATAGGACGATGATAGGAGAAATATGAAATGAAAGGAAGTGTTTCTGCTGTAATGTGTCTTGCGAAAGTCAAGTCGATGGTTGTTCCTTTTAACGTAGAACGTAATTTGCTTATATAGAAAAAATTGTAATCCCTCTTCCCTCTTCCCTCTTCCCTCTTCCCTCTTCCCTCTTCCCTCTTCCCTCTTCCCTCTTCCCTCTTCCCTCTTCCCTCTTCCCTCTTCCCTCTTCCCTCTTCCCTCTTCCCTCTTCCCTCTTCCCTCTTCCCTCTTCCCTCTTCCCTCTTCCCTCTTCCCTCTTCCCTCTTCCCTCTTCCCTCTTCCCTCTTCCCTCTTCCCTCTTCCCACATTTTAAAGTTTGAGAATCTGTGAACAGCATGATGACGTAGGCTTGTGTCAGTCACGTGGTTCCCCTTCCCTTCCACGGCGCTACAAAGTATTGCTACAATGACGTCATCTTAAAGTATTGCTACAATTACGTCATCTTTTTTCGTATGCGCGGCCGGCGTTCATCAATTTATTAGACGTTGTCACGTCAAAAAGCCAACGCGTAAAGGCCTTTTCGACAATTTAATGAAATGTAAGGTGTACAAGTACATCGAGCGGATGCTGTCCCTATCCGTGTAATGGGACCCACACAGAGACAGCGCCCGCTAGGTGCAAGAGGGATGAAATGGAGGACTTGCTTGGAGGGCTATGGGTTGAGACTATCGGGCGTCTACCAGGAAAAAAGCCTCATGTGTAATGGCACTAGTAGACGATGACTCGCCTCCCGCTAGATGGGCCCTCATAAATATAGCGACACATAGAGTGGCCTAAGGGCAACATCGGTGCGTAAGGCTAAGGGCGGAGAGGTGTAATACTGGGCTTTAAACCAGAGCCAACTAACCCCTTATGTTTCCACATCCGCCCCCGAGCCGCAACTCTGGCGACTCCACTCTGGCCGGCCGGTTAAGGCAAGACAGAGGCGGAGGCCCTGACCCATTATCCTCCGTCAGGATTCCCCCAGGAGCACTCATTATTATTTAAGAGTTTTACTCTTGTCGGTGCAAGAGTTCCCCCAGGAGCAAGGTTCTACCCAGTCCGTTCTACTTACCGCCACTTCTTGATACGACACGACGTCTACCTTTTTCTTTATCTGGTGCAAATAACTAATCCTTGGCCTTCCTTTTCCTCTCCCTTAATTTCTCGTTCTATCGTTTACTACTAAATCTTATACGAAATTTAATTTTTAGTTGTTGTCGTGTCTAATTATTCGCGTGTCCGAACGTCTTCGCATTACTTTGCCGGTTACAACCTGAACGAAAATATTCCAGTACCTAAGCGCTCATAAACAGGTCAAAGGCAGTGTAACAAACTGGAATGAAGCACATTTACATAGATAGCTTTGTACACGAAATGAATAACGAGCCTCGAGTATCATGGCGTTGTATTCATAATTCACTTTCAAAGTGCCAGCCGCGGTGACACGGTTTCGCTTTTACATACGTTGTAAGTAGTTTAATTAGTATGATTTTCATAAGTCAAAGCCTCTGAAAGGGTAGGATCACGGCCATGGATTGTTGAGACATTGTTTGAGCCACTGTTTAATATTGGAGTAAAAATATAGGGAAATTCAATTTTATTTTTATCATATTATGACAAATTATATTGACAATTACAACCAAATTTTTAAAGTTATAAAATCTTTTCCCTGAGTTCTAGAAAGTAACGTAGCTATTTCATGTGCTCATTGCATGCAGTCAAAAATACATAAGTTGAGAAGACCAGTTTTTGGCGTGAATTTTGACAATTTTGAGTTGTTTTTGAAACAAAAATTATCAATCAAAAATTCAAACTGTAGATTTCAAATATATACCAACGAATCGCAATAGCCTTGTTCTAAGTAGTAACATTAATAATATCTTAAGAATCATGATTCATCATAGAGTAAAATGTCTAAAACAATCAGCATTTTTTAACGGATAAGGAGCCTGAACGAGCAACAAGATTATTCGTAAATTCATAGTTTAATCGTTAACGCCGTCGGGCATTTTTCATTGTCCGTTCATATTGGAAACAGAATTTCATCTTGGACGGATTTTGTAGGGTACCCATTACGTCTATTTTCAGATCGGAACCCATTAATATCGTCCCACATCAAACTATAAGGGAACATGTGACTTGACGCGAGGAAATAGCTTGCGTTGTAATTACTTGGCTGGATATTGTTGCTTACGGAGCAAAATTGGGCGCAAAGGGTAATTTGAAGATTGTTTCTTGAGAATGTTCAAACGAGAGTATTAATCAAATTATAATCGAGATGTTCGTGATTATATATTGATTTAATCTTCGATTTTCACGCATTATTATAACAAAAAGGGATTAAATCGCGTTCAAAAAGGTGTTTGTTGAATCACCTCGACGTTTCGGATGGTCTCGAAGGGACTAAATTCGTGATTATTACTCTATATGCAATAAAATTGTGAACAAAACTACAACTTACGTGGCAGACATCACTTCTTTCAATGTAAGAAGCGCAAGTTGGGAATTGAATAATTTCTACAATGATGCAGTTTATAAAGAACTAGAAATAAAAGGTAGTGCAAATCATTAAAAATACATATAAGTCCTCTTTATATTCCTTATCATATGTAGCTAAAAGATTGCAACAAATTCAGACAAATAATTATTAATAAGCTCCACATGGACATGAAACCTTCACAAAAAAAATTACAATTAACATTTGCTTACTTAAAAAATATAACATATTAGAGTAGATAATATTACAACAAATTCTCTCTGTCCTTAAACTAAGTCCTCGACTATACCTTAATAGGCCAACCCATCTAAAAACCTTCGCTAGTACCGCCATCTCTCAAGCGCCCATTTACCGAGCGACGTAATTAAGGTTTTCATGTCCCTGTAAGGTAATCTGCTGGTCACCCTACTACGGGTCGAGTAATAAACCTGGTTAACACCTGAACTTTGCCGCGTGCGGAGCGAAAATAGCTGCAGGTTAATGCATCAACTTCATGATATTGGATCCTTTATGAGGTGGAATCTCATTCATAATTATGGGGAAACTTGGCTAATTGCTCGTTGATAATTCTTATGGGGAATTATCAACGCTCTGTGTAAGTAAATTCAAAGTTTAATGTCATATCTATACTTTATATATTCAGGATAATGAGTGTAATGGAAGTTTGTGTGATTGACAGACGTTTCATGAAATATTGAATTTCATCGATATATATTATTATAAAATTTTATTAAAAGCAATTTTCTTATCGATGGATATGTATAATTTTGTATTGAGGGAATATTTCGCTATGAAGACTGTATTTCAGGATGGCGCCGCTGCGCGTGGTCAGTTACTCACTTTATGTTTTACTTTGCAAGCATGTTGAGTAAATGTTCTTGTTTGTGTGATCGGAAAATAAGTTAGTTATGTATGTACATTTTCTTGGAGCTGATCATTTTAAGCAGCGGCTGTCGCCCCTTGCGAATACACCAATACCCCATACTCACTGCAAAGGACAATTTCAAGGGTGAAAGATTCAGATCAGCGGCATCAGTTGGCAGTATATTTTTTGGGCACGGTTCCTATTATTACTGCAACATAACCACGTCTTCAGTGTTATATAAAGATAAGATCGCGATTTCCCGTCTTTTTCTAACATTACAACAGAGTCTTTTTAAGTTCGACATTTCCTTTTAAGCGTTGTAGTGTTTCTCTTCGCCGAACTGGCTTAAAATAAAAGATCCTTTAAATCAGCCTAAATGTCGCATAGCCAACAAGCTTTTACTACCAATCCTATAAAACTTGGCAATTGTCCGATAGCAATAGCTAATAAAACCCCTAAAATCCCATTTATCTTAGCCGGCAAATAAACGTCTGCACAACGCATCTTTGACTCCAGCTACTGAACTGGCGAACAGGCGTTCGATCGGCCTGATTACGTGAAGCGTAAAATGAGTTGTGCGCTCCGACGGCCCGCCACGTCCCTGTAAACATCCATTGTCTATCGTAAAACGTACCAGGATTCTTTTCGGAAATTGCAAACGTCTTCTACCTATTGTAAACTTGTTTTCATTAATATTGGACAGCGTCCAATATTTTCGAGTCGGTGCGTTTGGACGCGCGATTATGTTGGTAATGTATGTGTGGTATAAGCCAGGACGTGAGCTGGTTGCAGGGGAATTTTTAAGGCTTGTTAGGGGTATTGTCTGGGACTCTGTTCGGTATTTGAATGCATATATGCGGTAGGGGATGAGGGCGAAATCAATTCCTCGGTACGTTACTACGGTGACATTAGACATAGAACGTTGCGATGGGATGTAATGTTCCGTCATAGTAACCCTTTCTGGACGACCGTCATGGTTACTCCGCCAATGTCTGCCATCCTCGAGATTGATTGTGACAGACTGACTCAACGAATTTACTTATTTTAGCGCGGTGTTAGTATCTGCACGAAAGACGAACCCGAGCACAACAAAAGGGTTTGTGCCCACGTCAGATTTTTTCAAAGTGAGTGGCTTAAGCTTACCATCAAACCGTCTGGATGTTGTGGAAGTCTACGTTAACGGACATTTAAGTTTGCAAGATGACGTGCTACAACTGTGTGAAATAGAAATATCAAACCATCTTTATTGCAGTCTAACTCGAATAAACATCAAAATAAAGTTTAAAATTATGTCGATGCAACGTGGAATTTCGTAGCAGTGTTCCACGGAAGGGTGCTCCTCACCGCGAGCACGCCTAAAAACAAAAAAAAATGGGCAAGTGCGAGCCCGACTCGCGCATGAAGGGTTCCGTACCTATACATATATATACTTAATCTATAACAAGTTTGTTGTATGGGAGCCCCCCTTAAATATTTATTTTATTTTATTTTTAGTATTTGTTGTTATAGCGGCAATAGAAATACATCATCTGTGAAAATTTCAACTGTCTAGCTATCACCGTTGTTGAGATACAGCCTGGTGACAGACGGACGGACGGACATCGAAGTCTCAGTAATAGGGTCCCGTTCTTACCCTTTGGGTACGGAACCCTAAAAAAGATATGAAAATCCCAAAACGAGCGAGCTGAGATTGAGTAAGTGAAATCGACTTACTCCCAAATTAAGCAATGCTTGTACTATGGGCACATGGGTTGGGTACTAGACGACGATATACATAATAGGTAATACTCCCCGTTAGTTTAAAACGTAAATATCTTTTAGCAGTAAACAACCATGGCAATCGAGAGCATAACCCAATACTAATAGAACATAAGCATGGAACAAGGTCGGTATCAGCGGGCAAATTTGAGGTGCCAACTACTATGGAGATAGAACATTGAGCAAAAGAATTCCCTACATACTCAATAGTTTGCCCGAAAATATCCGACATGAACCAAATAAGTCCAAATTTAAAAAATGCTTAAAAATGCATCTGTTACAGACACTTGAGTGATAAAGTTGTGTATTCAAAGTATCACTCAAGTGTTTAGCAATAAATAAAATTTGTTGAAATTATTATAGAGACTCACACCTGCAGACAAACTGTACAAACAGTTTTGCAGGGAACTGTATATATTTAAGTTGTATACTTTAATTAATAAACAACAATAAAAAAAAAAAAAAAATTAATACGATATACATTAATTACACCCCAGGCCAAATGTATGGAAACATAGTTTATTCTTTGAATATTTAAAGTTTCCAATCATTATTCCTTGTATAAATATTAAATGTAAGTAACCGTTGGGCCACCCCCAAAAGATAAAAAAATAGAACATCCACTATTAAAACATTTGCATATTGTAAAAATATATATACTTACCTAACTCCGGGACAAAGTGCATGACGTCGTTTTTTTAATGCCTTTCTACAAAATGTTGCACTGACAATTTTGCAGAAGCAGAATTTGCGTTATTGACTTTTGAAATGTTATAATCATTTTTATATTGTGATTTTGTAAGTTATTCCGTAAGGAAATCACAGGTTTGTATAGTAATATAAGCTTGTTTCCATACTTTTGGCCTGGGGTGTAGGTTTAAGAGTTAAAATAAAGGCCAGTTACAATAGAAGCCGCAAACACAAGTCATATAATCTTCGTTTAATTTTATTCCAAGCTTAAACAAATAAAAGTAAACAACGAATTAAAAAAGTTATCTAGCATTTAGTGGTCGTATCCACATTTGACACTGTGACATTTTATGTACTTGTAATTAATATTATTTAAAAATTGTTATTGAACTATTTGTAGGTACTACACAAAGCCTCTTAGGAAGAGTTTATTTACGTTTTTTCGGTTTTCTTCACTGGATAATACAAAACGAATTTTACCTTACCTACACGAGCGTGAAAACAACGAAGCTTTTTTGTTATTAATATCAAAATTAGCTATTCTATTGGCATTGTTTTTTTCAAACGCAGTCAGGAGACTTTTACGGGCCATTTCGTTTCCGTTGTTTACAGCGTTGGGACTAATTGGCAATCAAACGTGAACATCTCAATGATTCGCGGAATAGATAATTTTAATATAAATTATAGAAGTGATTCAGTTTAAGAGAGTCTCGAAGGATCTCCTCGGCCTTCGTAGAGTAATGTAAACTTTGATGGTAAATAAAAGTAATCTGAAATTCCTTAGGTTCACATCATTTCCGTAGGTCTGGGCACAAGGCCTAAAATCCGTAGATCTACGGATTTTGCCGTAGCTCTGTGGCAACGCTGATTTAGCCCGTCTTAGTACAAACCTGTTCATATAACACCTGATAATAATATTTATAATTATACTGTCACACTAATATTATAAAGGTGATAAGTGTGTTTATGTGTGTGTTTGTTACTTCTTCACGCTAAAACGGCTGACCCATTTTGATAAATTTTGGTATAAAGGTAGTTGACACCCTGGATTAACACATAGGCTACTTTATATCCCGAAAAATGTAGTGTTCCCGTGGGATGAGCGGGTAACACCGCGCGTCGCAGCTAGTAATATAATATTTATTACTATTGCTGCGGAAAGACGCATATTTATTCAAAAACATTAAAAAAAATTAGACAATAATCAACATAACTAAGTTCCAATTAATATTGTTTCGATTTGTATTATATTGTGTATTTAATCTGCCGTAACGTAAAGAAACAAACATTCTCAACAAACCAATAAACTACTTCCTCAAGCACAATCTCCATAAAGGCACGAGTAAGCAGAACGTTACAGTTTTTCGCTTCAATGATACAAAATGCTTAGCAATAATACTAAAACAAATGGCACAACTCAACGGGGAATGGGCAGTGGACAGCTATATCGACGATTTCCTTATCGACGCCGATATATCCTGCATAGGGGTGAAGGGATGAGCGGACGGAATTTATTAGAAAACTCTATTTGGGATATGTAAATTATCGTTGAAAAGATTATTATGTACCTAACGGAGGAAAGATTTTTTGGTTTTTAAAGGCGTGTGCTACAACTGGTTAGATATCAATATTCTTAATCAATATATATTGCTCAAATGAAAATAAGGCCCAGTTGAGTTTTACACACATTACTTTGTCATTTTCATATAAAATCTTCTAACAGAGAAGCGAACATCATAATAGTGGTAAGGTAAAGTAAATCCCAAATTATTACTTTTTCCAAATTCAATGTAATGTAATATGATGTAATGTATGAATGTATATAATATTTTTTCGAATATGAACTTTGACCCGTGCTTCGTATGCATTAAGGGGTTAAGGAGTTAAGACTCGGCATAGAAGATTACGTGGCTCTTATTTTTTTTTAGGACATAACTAGAACATTTTGCCAATCTGAATCTTTCCCGTTATCATTACTTGATTTTTTACATTTACAGTGCTGCCACCTAAAGTTTGTAAACGTTCCCTATATTCCGATTAACGATTGTTAATTAGTTACTTAGGTCTGCTAGGATATGGCCATCTATGACATGGCTATTTTTTGTAGCCAATCAATAATATCAAATAATTTTGTTAATGAGAAATACAACGCCTGACATTTTACATTAGCAATGTTTAAGATATAATGCATAATACAAAATAAACCACATTCAAATTCAAACAAGACGTTATTTTTTAAATAAGAACACATGCACTTGTAAAATACTATAAATATTTACGTATAAGGAAAACTATGACTCACGAATTCAGTTGTTTGGAAAGTAGGTACCAAGCCGTGGTCAATGGGCCGAATTTCATGCATATGTATTTGAATTATACAAATAAATCTCGAATAAGGATATGTTGTTTTATGACTCGCATAATTTATCCGTAATATCTACATTATTTGTTGAAGAGGAATATTTAATCATCCGTACGATTTTAGCCTGTAAATATATAGTAACTTTACCATGTAGGTACTGACTATGAAATTATAAGCCCGGTCTATATCGCCATACATAAGGAGAATGAATATTTTATTTTACATACATAGAACAAAGTTAGGTTACGTAGGTAGGTACTCTTATTTATTTTGTAAAAAAAAACTTTCCATTTTGAAATTGTTCATCTATGGGGGACAAAGTACTATTTCAATTTGCTTTTACATCCTCACAAACCCATTGTTTACTTCAAAACGACCTAGTGTCAAAAAGCCAGTTTTCGCTCTACACAACCAATTTGAACAATGTTTCTTTATTCCACGCTTCACAAGGTATAACAACAACAATTTCTATAACACGTATCTCACATTCATGAATGTTATGTAAACAAGTCTTATTTTTGTAACAATGAGGTCGTTTTTGCAATGGGACTGTTTTGTTTGATACGAGATAGTAAAAATAAGGGTAAATACGTTCATTCGTCTAGCATAGTCAGCACAATGATGCGCCAACAATGAGACTCTGCACAATGCCACAATGCGAGCGAATAGGGTCTTCATGTCACTAATTAATTTGCGGATCCTACTATAAAGAAAATGAAAGAAAACGTGTTTTAAAATCGTAACAATCCTGCTTACTACTTAAACTTACTATTAATGGTCTCTTGAACTATTGGATTTTAGTCTGTATAATTGAAACCAGGTCACGTAACAAAAGACTCCGGCTTAAGTGCTACACAGACTCTTAGATGGTATAAATTTGTATTCTGAATAAAAATCTCGCTTGTTCAAGCATCATTTCCCTCTGGCTTCAATCCGTGTACAATGAACATAAAACGAGTTATCAAGCTGAAATTTCCAAGACGCATCCATTTATGACATCTTAAGAGCATAAAGGCAAAAACAACGTTCGAGACGCGATACAAGCAGGCATTTGTCATAAAACAGGAGATCGCGAAGAAAATCCGGGCAATGTCGAGAGGCAGTGAGGCGTGCTAACTCTCTCTTGGATAAATGAAAATGTATTTTTAAGTTGTCGCCGTCTCGTCTTCACGTTGGATACACTCAATTAAGAGCAGATTTGATGACGTCACTAATTAAGAGGACCCTGTAGCTGTTCGTCTGTGAGCGCCGTTTGTTTTTGATGTCAAATTGAAACAAATGGGTTCGTGCTAGTCGGCTCATTATTTTTTTTTAGTTTCTTCGTAGTTTTGAGTCATCTCACAAAAAAATGTGAAGTATTTTTTGTTTACTTCGCTTTTGTGTCGTAACATAAATTGGTTTAATTTATAGATTCCTTTCTTTTGTAATGGGTTTGACTCATCTACCAAAAATCCTAGCCAATTTTACGGAAATGCGGTTAATCAATCGGCCTTAATCTAAATTAAAAAAGTAGTTCTTACATATAATTCTGTTATAAACTAAAGGATCAATTTAATAATGACTAATAGAGTTGAGTTGACTAATGTCAACGAAGAGTTGACCGCGCGGTTGGCGCCGTTTGTAGACACCTGCCTACTAAGCCAGCGGTCCTGGGTTTGAATCCCGACCGGGGCAAATATTTGTGTGATGGACTCGAATATTTGTTCCTAGGTCCTATGACCCATCTATGTATATGTTATCTACATATACTTTCCTATACTACAAGCTTTGCTTAGTTATGGTTTGTGTATGATTGTCCTTTAATATTTATTTTATTTAATGTTTTAAAATATCTACAAACTGGACTGTATATTTGAATCATTCGGGACAATAATAAACAAACGTACCTACGGATGAAACTCATGAAACTTTCAAAGGCATTTCAGGATTGGCGCAGCGCTCAATCTTGGGCCTTATCGGGCACAGATCATGTTTGATGGCTTTTTATTGTAATTGGCTTGTGACGAAGATTCATTCGTTCACGTTTCCTCACATATAAGATAGTAAAATTCAAACTTGAGTCCATGTTTGAGAACGTGATGTATTGGCAGCCCGTGTAAGGTTTGAGCTGACTTATTAACATCCAGCACGTATCTGGGCTTTTCGAATGTGGATTGTAGATCTCTAGTTGTACAATCTTCCATCTTTACTAAATTCTCCCAATGTGTTTACATAACTGGAATGATGTTCTGGCAATTGTTTCATTACCTATAACTTATTCATATTATGACATTATCAGCACCGTGTGGTCCCACGGGAACACTATTTTTTTTCGGGATAAAAATATATGTTAATAAACCTTTATACGAAAATTTATGATAATTGGTCCAGCCGTTTGAGCGTGAAGATGTAACAAACATACACATAAACACCCTAATAAACTTTCGCCATTATAATATTAGTATGATTTAATTACCTGGTTTTCTAATTATCCGAGTTTTTAGAAATAAAAAAAGTTTCCACTCATTTTTCGCGCGCACCTTCTAACAATGAAAATAAAATAGGGAGCTATATAATTAAAAGTAGTTACTGTATTGAAATTACATGTTTTAGTCAAAAGTGTTAAGACACGAATTATACATATAAATTAAAAGTTGTACTGCGAGCTATATTAAAACAGGGCGCACGTAAAAAAACTAATTACTCAAGCAAATTAACAACATACAAAACCAACGATCCACGTGTAACAGCCAAGTCTCCTGACCACATAATCAACTCCAGTTATTTACAGATAGCATTTTTCCCTATAAATCCCCCGATGCGGTCAAATCTAGCACATTAATCAGTAGCCTGGCGTATCGGCGGGCCTGAGCCAATACCAAGTAGCTCCGTGATTTATTGGCCCACTGCCTTTCCGGTAACGTCTACCACCTGTCTACTGGCTTGGCTTGGAAACTTCAGTGCACATTCTTATGCGGATCCATTCGAATCTTTTGGGAAGTTGGTTCGATTAGCCTGTCAGAAACTGCTTACCGAGTAGTCTTAGGGCAATATCTAAGCAGGGTTGGTTTATCGGGGTAAAGTTGTGCGATACGAATTTGGGTATCAGACTACGTTCGGAAGGTTAAAGTGAGTATTGGTAGGATTTACTTGAAAATAAACGATTGGTTCGTGGATAGTATCTTGTGTACGGTATCTGTAATATACTGTCTGTTTGTATGTCATAAAACATGGAAATTTGTCTTTTTTTCATGATTAAGATAGGTACATAACAGTGATGAAGAAATGAAAATTGTAATTAAATCTACATATTTGCCGTTGACTTAATTAAACTGACTTCGTCTTCTCAATAGAGCACCGTCATTTCACTATAATCCAGCTTGCGAAAATATGATACATTAATTTGATTAACTTTTTACCCAACGACGCGTAAGAAAAAATAAGCGCGTACGAAGCAACGCGCATTCCTAGGACCTGTTAGTTGAGTGATTTGTGTTGTATTTCTGATTTGTGCCTTTTTATCTATATTCTGTAATCCTGTATCTAACCCAATGGTTGACTGGTAGAGAATGCCTAAAGGCATTATGTCCGTTAGGGTGTTTCATATTTCAAAAAGTTTGATTTTCATGTGGCTTCGCTCAAATCCTTGATCGCACTTACCCAAAAGGCCTCTGTGCCAAATTTCAGCTTAATTGAACATTATTTAGAGGTTGCGCCACATTGTGGAATTTGCAACAAATACGTCAATTCTTGAGCATTATTCAAATAAGAATTTTACCATTTTTGGGTTATTAAATTAAAAAAAACTTATCTGGCATAAAAAAGCAGTAACGTACATCAAATTCAACTTTCAGTAAAGCTTCTTCTAATGAATTTCTATAAACATAGGCTCTTTCAAAGAAAAGTATAGTTTTAGTATACACTCATTATGACAAAAAAAAAAAAAAATAATAATATCATACAATAATATGTCAACATCTGCTAAGAACTTAAAGTAGAGAAGATATGCAATATATCTGTATAGAAAGAAAAACACAAAAGTACATTTTTCAGAATAATTTTTGAGTGCCAGTACGATACGCGGTTTCCGCATAATATAGAGCGATTATAACTTTGGCGACATGAAGAATGTTATTTTTGTATAGTATGCTATACTGATATGCATAACATATTGATAAACAATAGCAAATTATACAAATACATATATTTTCAGGCTCCTTAACTTTTTTATTTTTTGTGTATAGGTTCAGAGCTCCAAAACTCTACGATTTTGCTTTTTGTATGTAAAATATGATGTAAATTATCTCTCATCGTATTAAAAATACTAGACTTCTTCTATATTCTAAGTGATATCGAAAACGCTGATGTATCTTCTCTAGAAAGCGTTTGCTGTATTTTTTCCCTTTTTTTCTATAAATGGTAAAATTACACGTTTCTCTTGAAGGCTCTGACTTTATGGAAAATGAACAATAGTTTAATTACTTACATTTGAACTTCTCTACGGGTAATACTCTTTACTTCCAAACAGAGATATTTATGATTAACATCTTATAAAATATAAAATCAGTACTTCGGAACTATTACGAATTTTAACATTAGTTGTAAAAGTGGTTAGTTGGCGCAACCTCTAAACGTCCTCAAATTTTCTTGAAATTTTGAACAAATATTTTATTTTATTATAGAGACTCGATCCCCAAGCGAAGTCTTAAAAAAATACACAGTTTATTTTTTTCCATACAAAGATGAAACACCCTAATGTCCGTCCATTTGTACCTACTTTCTTTATTGTGCAATAAATTTTAAATAAATATAATGTTTCATTTGATATAGCAACAAAGACCGTAATTTCATCGGGTATAATTTCAATTAACATATAACGCATTTGATATAAACATTTACATGCGCAAGATAACTTAACACACCTCCTCGCTTGGCTCGTCGTCGTACCTAACTACCGTTACTTTATGATAGTTTGAACATTTTGAGTGTGTTGTGATTCTATAAACGTCTTATATTACGTATAAACGATATTAAGACATAAAATGTCAGTATATATAACTTTCATTGACGACGCACTTTAGGGTCAATAGGGACAGGACAAGGTGCACCGGTGGGACAAGCGGTCCTACAATATGAAAATATTGAAAAGTACATATGATATGCAAGCGCCAGATCGACACCAGATACATAAAATATATACATAGATAGTTGGCAATAGTACCTAAATTGGCGTTAGTAGTATAACATGTGTATTTTTCAATATTTTGATATGGTAGATGCGCTTGTCTCACTGAATGAATGAATGAATGAATACGACTTGTGCCAACTAACATTAGCTAATACTTATATAGCACTGTACTAAAAACATGTTATCCTAAAATCAATTTCTAAGTGGATGAATCGAAGGATGACAATTTGTAAGGTAAGGCTGCCTGACTATAGAGAAGCATTCCTCAAGTTTAAATGCACTTTTTTGGGCTTCACAAAGACGCAGACTAATTGGTCTCTGCACCACTTCTGTGGATAGACAGCCTGAAGCTGATAATATCAAGTAAGGCTTCACATTCCGGGATTCTCCGGGACCCTGAGAGATAATACCAGGATTGGAAGCTTTAATATCAAGTCTGACGTGGCGCGAAATCCTGTTATTGAAATACATGATACGAACAACATTATTGTTCACACAGCGTGCATTTAATCGAGTTATACTCGAGCTGCACTCAAGTCTAGCCGCCGATAACTCTATTAGAGAACAAGCAACCATGACTTCCCTACTTTCTTACATTAAATCCCCTAAGGTCCAATTTCCTTTGACGCCAGCTACACACACTCGTCGGCCGCAGTTCCGCACATCACACACTGGAAGTTCAATAAGTAGCCCTAAGCACATTTCACTGTTTGCGATTGACAAGATCCTGTTAATTCCAAGACAGAGTTGTACTATATTAATTAAATCTGTTTGCTTCTCAGACTGTTTGCGCTCGACTTAATTAACATCTGCTATATAGTGCAGGGATTTGTATTTAATAAGGGAACGTAATAATGTTAATTGTCATTATGCAGCGTCTTAGCTTAAATATTGTGCAAAGTTAGATAATAATTATTTGTGCTGTCATCCTGTCAATGAGGCAGGTTTTTAAAGGCGATCTTTATGTATACTGTGACAAGCGATTCAATGAAATTGTTTGTCTGAGGGTTGCTTCACCGGGAGCATTCGTCTGTAATGTGTCAAAAAACGAATGAGATTTTCATATATCGCGGCGAGGGACCTTGGGACCTTAAGATATTGCTTCACTTATTTTAATACTACTGTATTTTTAGAAGCACATGTTATTCCCCGCGACTTCATAAGTCCATCAGAAATTCAATTACTATTTAATTATAGATATTAAACATTTAAACTTAAAAATACATCCTGACGAACCCTGCGTTGTCGTCTTTTAAATTAATGATTTAGAATACAAAGTATTCAACATACAAACTTAAACGACCAACCCTTTGCCAAAAAGGAATACTTCCCAAATTCATATGAAGACATCAACATACGAAACTTCTACCCCTGTGTTCCTCAGATAAACGCCCCGTCCCAACGACAAAGGCAGAGTTCCCAACTCACGCGACTGAAAAATATTACCCAACTTAAGTTTAATCTCTTGAAACGTTGAAGGAAACAATTGTAAATACAAGTTTACTCGAGATGTTTGTTATAACCCGGTTTATGGATTTAAAATGTTTATTGAAAGTGCCAGTGTTGTGTGGATTGAGGAAAACAAGTGTAGTGAACAGGTTCGTATGTTTAGGGTTAAGTAGAGTCCAAGATTCATATCGGCCTCCAATGAAAATAAAACAATGGGTCCTTTTTAGGGTTTCGTACCTCTCTCTCTCTTCATAGCTATTTATCCCACGTGGTGGTTGTCAGCTTTCCTTATTTTGCTTCTCTACTTGGCCCTGTCCTGGACATCGTCTTTAGAGACTTGACACACACTCATATCCTTTTGCACTAGATCTGTCCACCTCGTTATGGATCTGCCTGTGGATCTTCAACCGGGGATGGAAAGTTGTGGTGCCAAGTTCCCCACTTGGTCGGATGGTCGCCGTTTTACGTGACCATACCATCGCAGCATTCGCAGCCAACTCTCCTGCGGCCTCGCACGTACTTGTTTTGTATTTTATCTAGCCTGGTGACACCACACATCCACCTTAACATTTTCATTTCGGCAACTTGGATGGTATGCATTTTCCTATTACTAAGCAGCCGCTGTATGTTTGTTCGTCTGTCACACGGCTTTATCTTTCCCCAAATTCATATGAAGACATCATCAATATCAGCACACGAAACATCTTCCTCTGTGTTCTCCAGATAAACGCGTCCCATTCCAACGATAAAGGCGGAGTTTCCAACTCTCGAGACTGTAAAATATTACTCAACTTAAGTTTACTCTCTTGAAACGTTGAAGGAAGCAATTCTATTTAAAATGTTTATTTATCCAAATATCATAAACCCTCCATGATGCGTTCAAGAACCACACATTATGACCACCATAAAAATAGACTGCTTTGTTAGCACAAATTTCTTATCTGTAAAAATGTTATTATTGCTAAATAATAACATCGATTTCGATAGTATTATTTAGGTATTCAAATTTCGAACAACAAAGAAATTTGGTTTGACCTCTGTTCTAGTCGAGATGATGTTTAGTTCGAAATGAATTGTCAATTTGCAATCAAATTTGACAAATGTCGCACGTAAGTTAGATATCGAACGATATGATAGTTGGGACCGACTCTAGTTTGTCTCTGAATTAAAAATAAAACTATGAAAGCTGCCAGAAAACTTCATTACCGCCATTACCGGGTAATATTTGTTATAATGTGCGACACCTGAATGCATCATGGAGGCTTATGATATGTGGCTAGATAAAGTAGTGTATGTAACCGTACATAATTAGGCATTAAAACACTCGTGTGGTGTTATTATGAAACTTGCCTTCGGCTCGTTTCATAAACCCACACTCGTGTTTAATACCCTTCATTATTTACAGTCACATAAACTACTATTATTGAACGTGTAGTGTAGTGTGGATTGAAGAAAACAGTTTTAATTGTTTTAATTGCTATAGCGCATAGAGAATGTATTTAAACAGCTTTTTTCGTAATTTGAAATACATTATCTGCTTGCTTGAGCAGTAAAAAAATTAGCCAATGTTATATGTAAGGGCTAACCAAGCCCGATTGACTGCATTGTAAACTTTATTGATATCAAATAGTCCAATACCCTAAATATTACAAAACAAAAAAAAAACGAAGCAAATAAGTGTCAACGAAACACGAAACATAATGGAGAAGTCATTAACTGAATAAAAGGCATCCAACACCAACCAACATGTTTTCGACATACGTAGGTGAATGAAATTATTCCGTTCGCATAAAAAGCAGAAAAACATGAAAACCGTACTAACCCTTTGTTTAACGACACAAAGAACATAGGCCGTATAATTTCATAGGCTGGCGAACGAACAAATAATTATGAAACGTATAGGTATTCCGAACGTGTCGGGATAAATGGCGCGCTCTCACACCGATGCCCAGTAAACTATATTGAGTTTCTACTCTTTTGTTCAATTCTTCTAACTATTAAGATGATTTCATGTTTTTTTTATAAAACCTTACCCCGTCCAAATGAACTTCTTCGACCGCAATGGGGGACACACAAATACCTAAAAAGAGAAATTGGTAATAGTCGAAAACTTTGGAGGAAATCATGTTTAGCTCCAACTATATCGCTCCGTAAGAGCGGGAGATCGCGCTCCAATTTTCCGTACACATTTATTGCCACTTTTGATATTCGTGAAAGTTGCCTGTATTTTATTCAAGAACAGTATTTGTGCAGTACCTACGCGTTCGTCAGTCGTGTCGCCATGATCCATGTCGCTACGACGGGCTCCGAATGCGCACCGATATTGACCAACCAAAGGCGGAAGGCGAAACCTAGACACCTAGGTTCGTAGGCTATTGACATGGCGTATAGCGTATAGTGTTTCCGTCTTGCTATGGCCTGTAGTCTCTCGCTGCGCTGCCTGTTTTGACCGGCAGGGTAAGCATAACTTGCCGCGATTTCGCTTATCGCGTGACTCAGCATTATCTGTCTTGCTCGCACGGTATTGAAAGGAAAGTGACAGATGGCAATCCAGTGTCACAGTTAAGCCGGAGTCCCACTGCTGCGCACGGTCGAGCTACGCACGTGGTTACAAAAACGCTTTGTAAGAAAATGTAGGTAGATACTTCCACAGTAGTGCACGAGCACGCTGCGCACGAAATGACGCCACGGATACACGCGTGGTCAAAGCCCTACTGCGACCCACGCTGTCCACGCTACGGACGAATACCGTATCTGTTACGGACAGCTAGGCTAATTTAATAAATATGTCGCAGAGTGCAAATGGTAGCGCAACACGCGGTACATTTAAGAATTTGTGCTAATTATAGCTGTACTCCTATTTTTGATGATTTGCTATGATTCGATTTCTGTTTGATTTTAACGTATAACGCCATGTATTGTCGATTGACGGAAACGTCAAGCGGTAAGCTTGGATGTGGTCGACGCAGAACTAGAAGTTGTTGATCACGTGACCAGTTGATCACGTGACCGGTTGATCACGTGACCAAAACGGAAAGTGGAAGGAGGATAAAGTTAAACCGTCATAGCGTCATTCTTGATCGAGCGATTGAACAAAGAGCACGTATCTAGTTCTGCGGCGAATGCATCACGTTTCCATTTTAAACTTAATCTGTTTACATCAGTGTAATCATTAAGTATTTTGGTGTGATTTTGATTCAAGTGTGTGAATATATTATCAGACGTTAAAACTTGAGTGTTATTTCGTTGCCGGCGCTATGCCTGGATCCGATGGTCATGAATCTCCAGAGGAAGACCCGACATCAGAAGTCCGGGATGAATGCCACTCCCCACGATTACCGGTAAGACTAAAAAGTGATGAAAAATTTCGCCTTATGATGGAACAACAAAATAGAAACTTCATGGCTTTGCTACAAACTCTTAACAAACAACAACCGTCAACGTCTAAAGAGATTCGATTACCTGATTTCGACCCGGAAAAACAAGATGTCGATGCCCGGGCCTGGGTATCAACTGCGGATATGTGTATCGACGACCCAGATTGCCACGGAACACCCTTGATGATGATGGCTTTGAGCCGCGCTCTCAAGAAACAGGCATCTACCTGGCTTTCTACGGTAGCTTACCCTGGAATGAAATGGAGCGATTTCAAGCAACTACTTATTACAAGGTACGACTCTTCCGAAACAGTCGCGTCATTTTTAATTAACCTCGATACAAATAAAACCCGACGACAAAGAATGCCTTGCTTCTTACGCGTCTAGTGTGATGTCTTCAATTATGTCAAGGTGGAATGGGTTGACCACTGAGCAAATTGCCATTGCCACGGTTTTATCACACATCTCCCGTTTTGAGCCACGTGTTCAACGGTTGTCATTCACAACAGAAATCAATACACGAAGCCAGTTGCAACAGGAGCTCAAGGCGGTATCGTTTATGAAGAGGAAGCTGCCGTCAAACACCGATAATGATGAACCCGATAGTAAGAAGCCTCGTACGGGGAATTTTAACAGCGGCATCAAGTGTTACTATTGCGGCAAATTAGGCCACAAGTCTACACAATGTTTTTCGAGAAGGGAAATGATCCTGAACGACAGCAGATTCAAGAACGATAGCCGAAACAAGACCGACGTCAAGACCAAGGATGGGACTGCGGGAAAACCTGTCACCTGTTTTGCCTGTCGTGGACAAGGCCATTATGCAAGTGACTGTCCGAAGAAGAGCAGCCCAGAGGGAACCAGCGGTGAAGACAACGCCTCGAAGAAAAAACGAGTGGACCTGTGCACCGTGAGCAACCCCGCGGGACTTCTACGACATGCCGGTGAGCAATTAACATTCTATTATGATTCGGGAGCGGAATGCTCGCTAGTTAAAGAATCTGTTGCCTGTAGACTTAGTGGAAAACGATTTTCCAATGTTGTGACTATGACGGGTATTGGACAGACCTCTGTGAACTCCACCACGCAAATATTGACTGTAGTAGAGATCAATGACATATTCTTGGAAATCCTTTTCCATGTGTTGCCAGATTCGTATCTACGTCATGATATTATGATTGGTCGCGAAGTTTTAGCCCAGGGTCTAACGATCCACATGACTTCTGATAGATTGCAGTTTGTCAAATTGAAAGTGATAGAGTCCTGTTCTCTTCCAACGCCAAGCACCATTGACTTTGATACGATAAATACCGACGTCCCCTCCGACCAGAGAGAATTATTGATTGAGACTTTACGATGTTATGAGACCTCGTTTACTACAGGTGTACCAACTATTCGAGCGGATACTGAACCTATGCAGATTCGTCTTAAAGACCCTCACAAAACCGTCAACCGTCGCCCCTACCGATTGAGTCCTGAAGAGAGGCAGATTGTTCGTAGTAAAACAGACGAGTTACTCAAAGCTGGCATCATCAGGCCTAGCTCCTCACCATTTGCCAGTCCCATACTTCTCGTTAAGAAAAAGGATGGCTCTGACAGAATGTGTGTGGACTACCGCGAATTAAATGACAATACAATACCGGATAGATTCCCATTACCCCTGATATCTGATCAGATAGCGAAATTACATGGCGGGCACTTCTTCACCATCTTAGATATGGCTTCAGGATTTCACCAGATCCCCATCCATCCCGACTCAATTGAGCGTACAGCCTTTGTCACGCCTGAATCACAATTTGAATACCTCGCTATGCCTTTTGGCCTAAGGAATGCACCTTCGGTATTTCAGCGTGCCATTATAAAAGCATTAGGTGACTTAGTTAACACTTTTGTTGTCGTCTACATGGACGACGTCTTAATTGTCGCAGATAGTGTAGATCAGGCTCTTGAACGACTTAAGGTAGTTCTAAAAGTATTAACTGAAAAAGGATTTTCTCTAAACATCAAGAAATGTGCATTCCTGAAACAAAAGGTAGAGTACTTGGGGTTCGAGGTTAGCCAGGGTGAAGTTCGTCCAAATCCGCGCAAAATCGAGGCATTGACCGCTTTGCCGCCTCCGGAAACGGTAAGACAACTTCGGCAATTTATCGGCCTCGCTTCCTACTTCCGACAATTTGTACCACAGTTCTCGCAAATTATGGCGCCTTTGTATGCGCTTACGGCTGGTAATGGTAAGTTAAGCTGGCTGGCGGAACATGAAGCCATAAGGCAGAGAATCATAACAAGCCTTACGCACGAGCAAGCTCTTATGATTTTCGACCCTGACTTGGAAGTAGAGCTGCATACAGATGCGAGCGCCATTGGGTATGGCGCAGTTCTAATGCAGAAAAAGGCTGGTAAGTTGCACGCAATTGCCTATTTCAGCAAACGCACGACAACTGCGGAGTCAAAATACCACTCGTATGAGTTGGAGACACTTGCAGTTGTCAACGCAGTAAAGCACTTCAGGCACTATTTGCATGGTCGCAAATTCTTGGTTGTCACGGACTGTAGCTCTCTTCGAGCCACTTGGAAAAAGCTCGACCTGACTCCGCGAGTCCACAGGTGGTGGGCGTTTCTCCAAAGCTTCGATTTTGATATCACCCATGTCGATGGTAAGCGAATGTCTCACGCAGACCTTTTCTCTAGAAATCCCTTGCCTGATGAACCTGCCGAAGCTGAAAACGTAGACAGAGTAGAACCAAAACGGATCGACTTTACGGAATTATCGGACAACTGGCTCCTAGCTGAACAACAACAGGATGCCGAGCTAAGTAAGTTGATAACTGCGCTGCAAGAAAACAACCTTCCTGACGATGTGGCAAATACGTACGAGATAAGATCCCGTATTCTCCATCGTAAAATACAACGACAAGGTAGGACACGTTCATTGCCAATTATACCACGCTCGCTTCGCTGGTCTGTCATCAACAATGTACACGAAAGTCTAATGCATTTGGGTTGGCAAAAAACGCTGGAAAAAGTCTTCGAACTGTACTGGTTCGAAAACATGTGCAAGTACGTAAAAAGGTTCGTAGAAAATTGTGTAACATGCAAGGTCTCAAAGTCTCACTCGGGCAAAGTACAGGCGGCAATGCATCCAGTCCCCAAAATCGGGATCCCTTGGCACACTGTACATATCGACGCTACCGGGAAATTAAGCGGCAAGAACGACAAGAAAGAGTACGTATTTGTGTTAATAGACGCCTTTACTAAGTATGTGTTGCTCCACCACACGCTGCACATAGACACGACTAGCAGTATAAAAGCACTTAATGCTAGTGTGGCCTTATTTGGGGCACCATCTCGGGTCATAGCGGATCAGGGACGATGTTTCGCAAGTAAAGAATTCAAAGAGTATTGCGACAAAAACAACATCAAATTACATCTGATTGCCACGGGCAGTGCCAGAGCAAATGGCCAAGTAGAACGCGTGATGAGCACTCTCAAAAATATGCTAACAGCAGCCGAGGCAACTAATCGCTCCTGGCAAGATGCTTTAGCAGATATACAACTCGCCATAAATTGCACCCACAACCGTGTCACGAAATGTAGTCCATTAGAACTTCTCATAGGTAAGGTTGCAAGACCTTTGTCTCTTATGTACGCGGACGATGCGCAGCTTGAAGTTGACATAGATCAGATTAGGACCCAAGCGATGGAAAATATAGGGAAGGTAGCTACATATGATAAGACCCGATTTGATAACCCAAAGGCAAAAATAATTCCGTTTGTGGTAGGAGACTTTGTCTTACTCAAAAACGAAGAGCGGAACCAAACAAAGCTCGACCCGAAATACAAGGGACCCTTTAAAATTATCGAAGTTGTAGAAGGCGATCGTTATATCCTCAAAGCCCTTAACTCCAATCGGACTTACAAGTAACGAACTACGAAAAATGCCCGATAGCAGTCTTCAAGACGAGGACCTCGATAACATTGACAATTCTGACAACACGACACAAGAAAACCCTTTGTCTTAGACTGGCTTTACTGACAACTTTTTAACTAATATGACATGACTTCTCATATCGGACGCGTGAGTGTAGCAATGACTGTCGGTCGCCCTTTGAGGTTGTCCATGGAGTCTCTTAAGTGAGACTATCGGTCGCCTCCAGGGGTTGTCCATGGAGTCTCTTCTGTGTGTGAAACTGTCGGTCGCCCTTTGAGGTTGTCCATGGGGTCTCTTAAGCGAGACCATCGGTCGCCTCCAGGGGTTGTCCAGTAATGGCCAGATGGAGGCAAATGTCGGTCGTCCTTAGGGGTTGTCCAAGAGGCCGTCTATTTGAGGCGACCATCGGTCGCCCTTAAGGATTGTCCAGAATTATTATGATGAATGTCGGTCGCCTTTGGGCAAGGTCCGTTAGTTCGAAAGTGGCGATCACGGAACTTCCCTAAAGGTGGTCCTGTTTTTCTGTTATGATGGAATTTAAGTATTTTGCGTTTGTTAGAGCACATTTCGCTTTTAATTTAAGTGTCTCAGATTTGTGATTGTATAAAGGTTAATTATAAAGATGTACATTTGGAACACGGTCAACTTAACATCATCACTTAATCATACCTACTTTATAGGGTCAGTATGGCCGAGATTGTAAACATTTACTGTTGCAAGTTTATTTTTTCTTTACAGGTACGCGTACGTCACACGAGGACGTGTGAGATGTCAAGATGGCCGTGTCGCAGAGTGCAAATGGTAGCGCAACACGCGGTACATTTAAGAATTTGTGCTAATTATAGCTGTACTCCTATTTTTGATGATTTGCTATGATTCGATTTCTGTTTGATTTTAACGTATAACGCCATGTATTGTCGATTGACGGAAACGTCAAGCGGTAAGCTTGGATGTGGTCGACGCAGAACTAGAAGTTGTTGATCACGTGACCAGTTGATCACGTGACCGGTTGATCACGTGACCAAAACGGAAAGTGGAAGGAGGATAAAGTTAAACCGTCATAGCGTCATTCTTGATCGAGCGATTGAACAAAGAGCACGTATCTAGTTCTGCGGCGAATGCATCACGTTTCCATTTTAAACTTAATCTGTTTACATCAGTGTAATCATTAAGTATTTTGGTGTGATTTTGATTCAAGTGTGTGAATATATTATCAGACGTTAAAACTTGAGTGTTATTTCGTTGCCGGCGCTATGCCTGGATCCGATGGTCATGAATCTCCAGAGGAAGACCCGACAAATAAATAATATATTTGTAAACGGTTAGGCGAAATTAGTATTAAGACAAATAAATAATATATTCCCTATTTTCCTAAATGCCCTTAAAAGCGGCTATACTATGTGTATAACATTTATTTTCCTGAAAATAATTCATTGTAAAAGAGCTCCCAAAATATAACTAACTAAGATAGTTAAAAGACCACGGGCGTCTGAGAGTAAACAAAGATGACTCATCCTGGTAATTTCCACTCGCAGCGCGAAGTCTAAGACAAAGGAGTCATGTTTGTTTACATTAGTTGTAAAAATTAAGGATAAAAATTAAATAACTCTGAAACTCTGTAAAATCATTCCTTATGAAAATACAAGTAAAATCTCTATACAAATTATACCGGCCGCAACTTGCTGCGAGCACGGCAAACAAAGAAATAACACGACGCGCTGAGCGCGCCACGATATGAGGGACTAGGAAGGTGTATATCTCGACCCGTGTGAGCGAGACGGCCTCTGAGTCGACACAAAGAAGTTGTATCAATTTTATATCGCTGTAATCAAGCGGGAGCTCTCATATGAAAATCATAAGTGTGATTATGTTCTATAAACGAACGTCCACTCCATGTTATCCATAAGTTAAATTTAAGATAAATAATGTAATTTAACCTAGAATCAGTAAAATGTAACAGAGCGGGCGTCCCTCTAAGACATGTAACAGATCAAATAAAAGGACGCCCATTTTCCGCAAATTTTGTAGTAATATCTCAGTCAACGTAGTCAACTCCGTTAGTCAGTGCGTTAGATCAGCGATCCGCCAGTACAAGCTGAGATCAGTCTCTGTCATTCCAGTGTATTACCATCTTGATAGTTAGTAGTGCGTAGTATCATCGATCCGCAGTGTTAGATAAAGGACTACATTAGTTAAGGTTTAATTGTAAATTCGCGTGTTAATTTTGTGTGTTAATTTAGTATACTCCGATCCTCTATTTTTTGTTAATTGTTTGTGTTTTTTAATATATAGTGTTTTCGTTTACCCTTGTGTTTCTTTAAATTCTACAGTAGTAAATCGAGCCATCTCATTTACACCACTTCTCTTTACTTTCTACATTTCCCTGAGCTATCGTAGATGTCAGTGTGAGGACCCGGCCGACGAGGCATTCCCTACAGTATCCATAGGGAGGGAGAGCGGGGAGCGGTCGGTAGTATTTTTCAATTTTTTCTTCACTTAATGTTGACCACAATGTATAAAATTCTCCATGGGCATTTCTGAATCTAATATGATTATCAATCCAAAAACGATGTTTTCTTTTTCCAGTCAATGCACTTAATAGTTAATCATCACATTCACTCTGGTAGTCTCGTAGTTCTTCGAAAGAACTATCTAATTATGATAATGCAAATTCCATTTGAATGCAGCGAAAATAGCAGTACGTACGTATATTTATATGTGTCGCTTCTACAGAACGTTTCTAAATAGTGAGCTGAGCGAGCGTGCTCCCCTCCCCGCGCGCGCGTGCATGTGCGTGGGGCGCAGTGGAGAATGTGGTCACACGCAGCTGACTAATGTACCCACGTGGCCCACACGTTTTACGTGTGCGTGCATTGGTTGCTGTAAAAACGTGGGCGACGTGTACAGCGTGTACGTGCGTAGCGTGCACAGCAGTGGGGTTCCGGCCTTATGTTAGAGGTGCAGGCCATTACGTTGCGGTGTGACAGCGGCCGTCCATAATAAGTTTATCATGGGCCGCCACTAACGAACGGTCGCAGTCTGGGACGCAAATTGACTATAACAAATGGCTCTGTGACGCTGCCCTTTTGTCTGTTCCCGCTCGGGTTCGTAATTATTCGCTTATAAGGATATAAGACTGATGCGTTCTATGCTAGCTTATTTTGTGACAGCTTCCGTATCGGGGTAAATTCGTCGTTTTCTTCTGATATATGTCCGAAATATGATTAATTTAGCGATTTTAGCGATGTACCTTTTTAAGTCGACTTGTCAGCTCTATGAGCTCTAATAGCAAAAAATCGATGTATATAACGGCCATATCAGGGACATATTTCAAATATCGATGTATCTATGTCGATGGAATAAGTAATAAGTATAGTCCCTGGATGGAACCTTATATTAGATGTTTTCGATAACAGACGGAATAGGGACTGGGAATCTACGGATACATTTTTATGTCGCATTCACGCAAAATAATTTATACACTAAATTGTACAGCTTAATTCTGTAAACTGAAAAATAACTGTGTTTTACTTAAAATTCTCTGGACCATAAGTTTCCATAACACACACCGTGTTATATGAAATTATGGGAAATTCGGAAGCTGTCTAACCATAGCCAGGACTTTAAAAGGAAAACATTGTAGCTACTTTGTTTTATTAGAGGGGCGGTCAGGTCATTTTCTGCGTTATAAGCTTATGCATAAAAGGGTCCGGTTTTCGAATAGGGAGATGTGGAAAATGCATTTACTTATGCCAGTTACCAAATACGACACAATTCTTATGGATACGGCATAAGAAGCAGAGTTGCTTGATTCGTCAGGCTTAGGTACTTGTATTTGTACAAGTATAACCTCCTAATTTAGAATTTCACGTATCATTTTGTATGAGGGCGTAGAAGTTTAAACTGGAAATTCAAATAAGTAGTATTGTCAAACTCAGAATGACTTCATCTATGTAGGCAGTTATTAGTTTTAGTACCCATAACTACAAGGGTTGAAGTATACGCATCCATACTATCCATACTTAATATTATAAATGCGAAAGTGTGTCTGTCTGTCTGTTACCTCTTCACTCTTAAACCGCTGAATCGATTTTGATGAAATTTGGCATAGAGATACCTAGTTTAAGATCCGAGGAAGGACATAGGATAGTTTTCATCCTGGAAATTATACCTAAAAAGATTGAAAAGTGAGTGAACATTTCTGTTGGGGTGCGGTGACCCTGTAGGAAATGTAATTATTAGACCAAAATCAAAAGCACAATTCCTCTTACATTTGCTTAGGCGCTTTTAATAATCCCTTTTATCAAGTTCCACGCGTACGTAGTCGCGGGCAAAAGCTAGTAATTATATACACAAACATACTCTTAGGTTGGTTCATCATATTACATAAAACAAAATTTAATATTTTTTTAATTATGAAGAAACATAGTGTTTTAGTTCGATGATCGTCATATTTAAATTGGATTTATCCACTATAATAATGTTACAGATACGATACAAAGATCAAACAAGAAAAAAATTGCCACCCTACCGGACAAGTGGTAAAATGTCCGGTAAGGTGGCAAATTTTTCATCGTGTTTGATCTTGATACAATTGTATCGTAATCATTTTATTCAGAATGTGTTAATTTAGAAACCATTTCTTAATGAACAATTACATTTTGGCAATATGATACCTGTGACAAGTAATTCAGTATAATTTTTTTCGACTTTTATTTGTCTTTGTCGTGTTGCAGTACAAGTCGAGTGACATCATTAGAAAAAACTTAATGGAGAAAAACAATTAAATGCATCAAATTGGCAAATCAATGAAATACTTATCTTAAATTAGCCAATGTTTTACGTTTTTATTAAAAAATGGGATCTATATTTTTTAGGTATATCTCAATTACATCTAAAACGTAATTAAATTACATCGATGTACCTACATGAAAGTTTGATTTCATTGATCCATCTTGCGACTTGTCTCACTCAAAAACTACAATGTAGCGTAGTGAAAGATTCCTGTTTTTTTTTAATAAGTGTGACAAAATTAGTAGTCATATCTTAAAGCACGATTATCTCAAATTTGCATATGTGAAGGTTGACACAGTATTGCATAACAGTGACCATTTCATTGAACCAAGTTGTCGTTACGTATAGTGCCCACGATATTTATAAAAAATTAAAATATCAACACATCTTACATAACGTTTCACCGTGCAGAAATCCTAGAGTTTGTTAAACAAGACTGATCAAAGACGGTAACTGTACCTGTGTAATTGCTCTTTGATGTCACGCAATTGTACAAATTAAATAAATACAAATTAGTCTAGCCAATTAAATAACGAAATCCCACGGCGTACACACGATTATCAACGCCCATCAGTAAACAAACGCGGAGAGATTAAAGATTAACTATCCAGATGCGACGAATCTCAATATTAAAAAATATACATATCTTTTATTCTTTGGTTCTTACTCCTGATAAAAAATAAGAAGAATAATTAAATTAATAAATTATTTATTTTGTAAAACATAGGTAGATACATAGGTGTCTTATAAGTTATTTAGGAACACTATGGTTTGCCGAAAGGCATACAAAATTAGAGTGCATCATGCATAATACAAAATATGAGTTATTATCATCATTAACATTATCAACCACTCAATTACTTTTGGTAACTACGGCTACCTGTCACCGCTCTTATTTTATTATTATAAATAGAGTCCAACTCAAAATTCAGAGCAATTGAGTATCTATTAAAAATTCTTAAGTATAATATTATTATGTAGAAGATAAGGTAAAGTAATTACAACATTTATTAGGATAATCTAACATTTGAACAAGAAAATAATACGGGAATCCATTTCAGTCTCTAGTAGAAAGAGACTTTATACAATGGCCTAGCCAAGAGATGTGAAGATTAAACAAGTACCCAATATATTAAAATTAATTGAAATAAAATTAATGATAATGAATCTGGAAAATTAATCTCCGGATCAATCCCTAGATATAGAATTTTGTAAAGGAATTGTGTTGGACACTTCGCCACCTCAAGAAAGTAAAGTTTAGTGTTTGAAACACCTGTCTACTCAACATGTCTTCCCTACTCCATTAAAAGTCACGGTCCTTCTGGCTTTGATGATACCTAGGCTATCGGGCGATGACATTTGGGTAGTTACCGTTTATATGTGGCATAATAATATGATCTGTCGATTAGTGTCTTTATTGTTTTTGTGATTAAATAAGTCGTTTTTGAATGTTTATTTAGCTACCATTTAGAACCAGTGTACCTATCTTGAAACAGCTTTTATAAGCAACATCATCGAAGGAAAAGTTGAAGGAAAGAGAGGCGGGAAGACCAAGAATAAGCTACATAAAAGGTATAAAAGTGAAGATAGACGTCATTTCGGGAAATCAAGGGCTATAGATAGGGATAGATGGAGACAGCTACATACTACTACATCAAGTACACCGGCAAGTCCGGCAAGCGTTTGATTCTTAAATTTTTGATGATCTTGACCCCGGATACACCTCATCTGCAGAGCTATGTCCATTCTGCGCCCACAGCTGCGTTGCTCTACCGATGATTTGTGTCGCGCCACGCCAATTAAGATCTATTTGAGCGTGCACGCAGTTTGCCAGCTGTTAGCGCATTAGAACACTAAAGCTGCTATTA
This sequence comes from Apotomis capreana, assembly GCA_947623375.1. Classification (NCBI taxonomy): domain Eukaryota; kingdom Metazoa; phylum Arthropoda; class Insecta; order Lepidoptera; family Tortricidae; genus Apotomis; species Apotomis capreana. Next base: position 8,067,899 of record OX392505.1, on the reverse strand, counting down.
AGGACTTTCTCAACGCCTTCGGTTAATTGACGAATGACAGGGGGATAGAGTTACAGAACTTGGCAGCGGTGTTGAAAAATGTGGCTTAAATTTCGACATTAATCAAGCGTTTTATGGGTGACAGTTACGACGCAAAAACCCGGTACAAAAATTTGTAAAAAAATGGTACAAGTGTGCTTCAAGTGGGTGGGTTTATTTTTTAAAACGCATCCAATTATTTTGTATTATTGTTTGAACTAATAAGTATTGCATACAATTGTGTTAACAAAATTTGATTTGACCACATTTTTTTTCGGACCAAAAAGTAAGCGAAATCTACAGTCCGACCAAAAAGAGTAGAAATTAAAAAGTAGCAATACTGTAGTGTCCTCCCTTTCTAATCAATATAAGAAAACGGGGACGACACTATAGTATTGCCACTTTTTAATTTCTACTCTTTTTGGTCGGACTGTACCCCGATTTGCCCTGCGTTTCGTTTGACGCCACGCCACTGGTAGGTGGATACACGGTAGACACGCACAACTTTTAAATAAAAACTCGCTTTTAAATGTCCTTTTCCATTCTAAACAAAGTGAGTCATGTGTGGCGTTGTTACATACGTAAGTGATCAATGCTTTTCTTGTTAAAATGAGTTTGTTTTGAATCTTTTGGCTGACTAAGTCTTTCCATGTTAAGAAGACAACAGGCCGATTTGTACGGTCCGATTATTTATGCGGTGTTTAATAAACAAATCATATACATGCTGTTGTTTTTTGGTATATAATGTTTATCTATAGAAATATTTTTCCCAATTTTTTTTTTATTCAATAGTTTAGCTGTTATAATAATTTTATCATTTAAATAAATTTTGAATGGCATTTCTCTATGAATCCTTTTCTTTATATCGTTATTATCATATATTATCGTTATTTATGTATTAAATTTTAGTGTGCCAATAAAGGAAAAATAAAATAATCTAATTCAACCGGTATTTTTTAATTCACTTATTCCTATCATAAGCTTATCAGCCTATATATAGATGTCCACTGCTGGACAAAGGCCTCCCAAATTCTTCACAACAATGGGTCTTGCACCCCCCTCATCCAATTTCTGCCCGCGATCCTAGCTAGGTCGTCGGTCCACCTTGTTGGGGGCCTTTCTACGCTGCATCTTCCAGTCCGCGTTTGCCACTCAAGTACCTTTCTGTTCTACGAAGGCGCTCCGCCCACTGATTCCTATAATCTAATAAAAATATCTCGTAACGATATCTAGCTGATCTATATCTTCGATCCTCACAACAGTCATTCGAGATCCTTCCCGGTAACGCGCCGTTCGATCAATGAATGATTATTTCATTAAACTGAGGGACAAGTAAATTATATGAGTTATGGCCGTGGCTCATTGTTTCTATTTCAGTAATTCCACTTAATTTTAGTGTAGGTAGGGGTTTTATTCTACGATGTAATGACATATGTGTCCAAGATTTGTTTAGTTGAACAATGTGCTGTCTTTCTTTGGGCCCCAGCGCTTTAAGCCTCTTCAAAGATATCTGGCGGTTTCCTCGCTCAAAGAATCAGTTTGGCGATTCAGCGAGGAAATGCCGCCAGCATCTTCGGCACTATGCCGCAGGGGCCATTTTTAGGGTTCCGTAGCCAAATGGCAAAAAACGGAACCCTTATAGATTCGTCATGTCTGTCCGTCTGTCCGTCTGTCCGTCTGTCCGTCCGTATGTCACAGCCATTTTTTTCCGAAACTATAAGAGCTATACTGTTGAAACTTGGTAGGTAGATGTATTCTGTGAACCGCATTAAGATTATGCAAAAATAAAAAAAAAATAATAAATATTGGGGGCTCCCCATACTTAGAACTGAAACTCAAAATCTTTTTTTCATCAATCACATACGTGTGGGGTATCTATTATGGATATCGAGGTTTCTAAAATATTTTTTTTCTAAACCGAATAGTTTGCGTGACAGACGCTTCCAAAGTGGAAAAAAGTTGGTCCCCCCCCTCTAACTTCTAAAATAAGAAAATGAAAAATCAAAAAAAAAACATATGATGTACATTACTATAAAAACTACCAACGAAAATTGTTTTGAACGAGATCTAGTAAGTAGTTTTTTTTAATACCTATTAATACCTAACTTTGCACCTAATTTATATGGGGCGCTATACATACCAGGTGCAAACTTAACTTAACCACTTAGGGATGGAAAGTGTTTGTACGGAACCCTCGGTGCGCGAATCCGACTCGCACTTGGCCGGTTTTTAGATTTAGTTTAATTTTAGTGTGTTCTTTACTTTTAAACGTCAACATGCCAATGTCAATAGAATACAAGCAGTAGTGACTAATATGTCTGCTTAGCTCTTTCTGCCAACCATATTATATCAAATCGTGCAACAAAACGCTACAGATTCATCAAAACTCACAGCAGACAGCCTAAAATATTTATCCATTCCTGACTACTTCTTCCAGTCCCTAAATAAAAAATAATTTTCGTAGATTACACCCTAAACACCGAAACAAGGAACAATTTGCGAGACGAATAAAGTCACAACCGGGATTAAAGGCGCGATTTCACGATGTCGGAACTCAAGATTAAACTTATACAACAGAAATATTTCTGTAACGTCGACTCCGCAAAGTTTCGTCTTTGTCATGTAAGAAAGTAAGAACAGGATCGTTTGTCTTAGCAAGACTAATCTTCGCCTTTTGCATTGCAGCTATAAATATTTGGAAACATAAAAGCAGGGCTAATGGGGATTAGGGCTAACGAAAATAAATAGCTGTAATTTTAGCGGAATTAATTACAAAGTTTTTAATGCAGTTACGGCGTTTTACAGTTTCGAGGGTGACGCATTGGTGTCGTTTTGGTGATGTGTTTGTTAGCCCATCGTGTCTTAAATTAGCGGCGGATCTGGCTTTGTTCCGGCAAATTTGATGTGCGTGTATGCACTCCTAGAGGCGCACACTCGTCTGTTATCACGCCAAAGGACCAATGAGGGCTACCGTTTTTATACTGACCAGTAAGCGCCACAGACGAGTGAGGTCAGTAAAGCAGATCAATACTGCACAACGTAGACATAATGATATTCCAGAAATCTTTTACTCAATTTTTCTGTATTTATATTTATAATCCCTATTCAATCACAAAAACAATAAAGATACTAATCGACAGATCATATTATTATGCCACATACAAACGGTAACTACCCAGATGGCATCGCCCGATAGCCTATATCATCAAAGCCAGAAGGAACGTGACTTTTAATGGAGTAGGGAAGACATGTTGAGTAGACAGGTATTTCAAACACTAAACTTTACTTTCTTAAGGTGGCGAAGTGTCCAACACAATTCCTTTACAAAATTCTCTATCTAGGGATTGTTCCGGAGATTAATTTTCCAGATTCGTTAATTTTATTTCAATTAATTTTATTATATTGGGTACTTGTTCAATCTTCACATCTCTTGGCTATGCCATTGTATAAAGTCTCTTTCTACTACAGACTGAAATCGATTCCCGTATTATTTTCTTGTTCAAATGTTAGATTATCCTAATAAATGTTGTAATTAAAGCCTGACCAGAAATATATGAGGATGCGCCATATTGCGGAATTTCACTGGAACTAATTTCTTACACTGGCAATGATTTTATGGTCGTTTGTCAACATTGTCACTGTCACTCGCGGCGATTTCTTTAAAAAGACAAATATTTAAAATTATTCAAAGAAAATGCCGAAAAACATTCACAGTCGTGAAAGTAAGAGTATAAATAAAGTGTACATGTGTTTACTACACGAAAAACAGTCAGGATAAGAGTTCATTCCATTAAATAATATTACGAGGTTAACATAGTGGAACTGACAGTTATTTAAAACTAATGTCATTATAGTGGGATGCTATTGGTTGGAAAATTGTTGCCATATAAATCTTATAAATAGCGCCCTCTTGACAATCCTCATATATTTCCGGCCTGGCTTTACTTTACCTCATCTTCTACATAATAATTTACTTTTCATTAAGAATTTAGTGAAAATCGCGATTATAGTCCATAAATATCAGTAGTACGTAAGCATTTGATATATCAATTCTATAGTTCTGAATTGTTTCATTTTCATTTTACACAATCGATTACTTATTTCCTTAGCACAAAAGCAGGCTACCAGAGAATTATGTGGCTGTTTGCGATCCAATTGCCATTAACATTAGAGGTAATCATCCACTAACTCCATAGTGGCTAAGCGCCATTCAGTCGGAGTGGACAACCTTTTAGTGCCGGCACTCGAGTGCTAAATCAAGGATTATCCACACATGGTAATTAGAGAACACTATTAATGCGCGGCTCATTAGACGGCACGTGCATTTAGGTGAATATGAGCGTTAAATCACATGTAAGGTAGATAATATATATAATAGGCAAAGATTTGTTCAATATTCGCAAATCAGCGACTATTGGCAAGACGCTTTCCGCCTTTGTTCGGGCAAATTTGATGTGCGTTCGTAGTTACTCTTAGAGGCACGCACTCGACCGTCAGTCGCGTCACCACGCCACATGAACAATTACTTCGCATTTTACGTAATCAATTACTTCCTTAGCAAAAAAGCAGCCTACCAGAAAAGTATGTGGCTGTTTGCGATCCAATTCCCGTTAACATTAGAGGTAATCATCCGCTCACTCCACAGTGGCCAAGCACCATTCAGTCAGAGTGGACTACTAGTACCGGCACTCGAGTGCTAAATCAAGGATTATCTACATAAGCTAATTAAAGACTATTAATGCGCGGCTCAATAGGCGGCGATTGCCTTTGTGTGAATGTGTGGAATTGGAATGTGAGTAAAGTGAGATACCCAGCAGATAATATAATATTTATATTAAAGGCCGATGTTATGATTTCTATAAGTACAGTTAGGATTCAAAGTAGCTGGCAACTTTAGTAGGTATGCAATTTGACATAAGCTAGTAGCAAAGTTGTTGCTCGTTAGAGTAGCAAGGAGTCGATGGATGCGATCTGCACAGCATTGCCCATAGGGGAGGCCTATGTTCTGCAGTGGACGCCTGAGGCGGATAGACAACATTGTCATCTGCTTTTGATTCTGACCTACGTGTGAGTAACTCCGCGCAAAGCATATATATATAAAATATTATGTAGGTATAAAAAGCAATGTATGAATATAGCAAACAGAACATGAAAATGCCCTAGAATTGAATAAGACTAACCCAGTGAAATCCAGAGACAAAGTCTCGGCAGCACTTTTATTAATGAACAACTGTTGCGAAGCTAGCACATAAGTAAAAGGCATCCGAGCGAAAAAGAGTATCAAAAGGGGCATAAAATAAAAATATTCCTACCGTTAGGCCTTCGCAGAATTTGTTTCACAAAGTGCCTGTTGCACGCCGTATATTTCTTTAACACTATGGCTCAAAGAGAACGGTGGAGCGTGAAATGTTCTATACGAGATAGTCTGTACTCGTGTGGCATTAGTTTTCTTTTTATATCATCAGTGATAATTTTCAGTGTGCGAGAAGAGTTCTTATCTAAATGTTGAGTTTATAGTTAGGTTATATTAAACCATTGATACGAAGATCAAAGATAAAAAAGGTGGAAGAGACCGGGAATCGAACCCGGTACCTCTGCACGGCTAGCATAACTTTGACACGCGACTCTTTCTCGCGCGGGATATGCTACCTGTCTCTATCTGTACAGTACTATGAGATAGTGACGGATGATGCTATCTCGCGCGACATGAGTCGCGGGTCAAAGTTACGCTAGACGTGCTGGATTGCCGGTCCAGCGCGGTAACCTGTCCGCCACCAACTACCACCCAAGAAACCATTCGAATTTAGGTTATATTGCTGAGAGTTTATCTATGGGATCGAATTGAAAATAAGGACATATACAGGCTGTAATCATCAAGTGTGATCAGGCGATAAGTCTGTAACTATAACTGATATGAAAAAAAGTGAACACGTTGATATTCACCGGTAGTAAGTTGCTTATGTGTTAATCCAGGGTGTTAGCTAGCTCCATACCGAATTTTATCAAAATTCGTCAAGCCGTTTGAGCGGGAAGAAGTAGCATACATACAAACACACTCAGAAACTTTCGCCGTTATGATATGGTTATCTGCAGGTAATTTAACGCTAGTTAGTAATCACACACATTCACCTAAATTCAATTGCCGTCTAATGAGCCGCACATTAATAGTGTTCTCTAATTATATGGATTATCCATGATTTAGCACTCGGGTGCCGGCACTAGTAGTCCACTCCGAATGAATGGCGCTTGGCCAGGGCCATTATGGTGTTAATGGATGATTGCCTCTAATGTTAATCTGAATTGGATCAAAGATAGCCACATAATTTTAGTAAGCTGCTTTTATGCGAAGGAAATAACCGATCGTCTAAAATGCGATACAAAATAGGTCGTGGGGCATGGTAACGCAACTAACCGACGCGCGCGCGGCTCTAAGAGTGGCTACAAACGCGCATCAAAAGAAAAGCCAAAATCTGAGCTGGACACTATGGTGCGTCCTGGATCGTAGGTTAATATCCGCGACGCGTGCGTATTCATAATGACTTGCAGATAGTTGCATATTCGCGTATATTGAACAAATCTTAGCCTAATCTTATTAAAGCTTTCGTGAGATATATTTAGGTAATTATTGTATTAAGCGGTTTACAATAAAGTGTCGGGCCGTTCCTGACAATTTCACATGAGTGTAAATCGCTTAATAAAATAATAATAATTAAATCTTAGCCTATTTCTTTTATTACCTAATATCAGCATTACCTACATGTGATTTAACGCTCAGATTCACCGAGATACTGTTACCGTCTAATGACCCGCTCATGAGTGTTCTCTAATTACCTTATGTGGATAATCCGTGATTTAGCACTCGAGTGCCGCTAGTAATCCACTCCAGCTGAATGGCCCTTGGCCACTATGGTGTTAGAGGATAATTACCTGGATGGCCTCTAATGTTAATGGGAATTGCCTCTGACAAAGCCTCACCACTTTATCTTTTGTGCCGAGTCCCTTTACTACTGTTTGCTAGGACAGAGATATGACGACAGTATTCATGCTTATTAGCTATATGGAACATGCATGGTAGAGGTACGTAAAATTGCAGCCCAAAGCAGATAGTTGAAATTTTCACAGATGAAACAGAAATACACTGTTGCCGCTATAACGATAAATACTAAAAATAAAATAAGAAAATTATTTAAGAGGCACCCATGCACCAAATGGGCACTCCTTCTCGCACTTGGCCGGTTTTTCCTTTACTTATGCTGTAAGACTTGTCATTTTAGATCAGTTTCTTGTTATTTAGGTTACTTTCTTTTGGCACATAAGTATAGATAGACAGACAATCCGTCTGGACTATGAAGTGATTATTTAATGGTTCCTTCCTTTTGAGGTACGGAACCCTAAAAACAAGCCAAAAAGCCGAAGCCCCTCGGATATAGTCAGACCACATTTCGGCCAATATTTTCGTCCCCCAAAGTATGCGTACACCAGGCTAAAGCTTTGTGAAAGGGAAATTTTGGGCATATTTGTAATCCTTAAAAGTATAGCGTTAATTCAACCTCGGAATCGGCCCGGCTGGTATGCTTTGAACTCAGTTCAGCCTCCATGGGGCCCTTTCGTTAAATTTTATTCATTTTGCAAATATTGTCTCACCGATGATAAAAATAATGCGTGTGAGAGAGACGTTTGTATACGTTTTATATGAAATTGGCACTTAGAACGAGATATAATTTTATAATTAATATTATGGTAAGTATTTGAAAATGTCTATGTTTATTAGTTTCTATTCCAATAGCCTCCCAAGCAGCACATTAGTGAATTTTGCAGCTTATCTTATAGCTTTAAGTTCTAAATGAGTGGTTTATTACTCCCGTGATGACGCATTTAATAAATTCATGTATCAAAACCTCATTATTCCCCGATAAATTAAAAGTTGGGACCATCAGACCCATATATAAAAAAGGTAAACACCCCGATACAAATAACTACCGGCCTATCACGATATTGTCGTGCATAGATAAAATAATAGAAAAATTTTTTGGACATCATATACATAATTTTCTGTCTAAAAATAACATAATTAATGACAAACAGTATGGTTTCCAGAGGGGTAAAAATACTTCTCAATTACTATGTATGTTCACAAATGAAGTTAATGCATACCTAAATGACAAAAAACATGTACTTGTTATATTTATTGACTTCAGCAAGGCATTCGATACCCTCCAATATAATGTGCTGTATTCTAAGCTTCTGCGAGGTGGTATACAGGGTCCACTGTTAGAATTCATAAAAAACTATCACACGAACCGATCCACAACGGTAAAAATCAATAATACATATAGCGACATGATACCTACTGACCGAGGAACGGCACAGGGGTCAATATTCGGACCGACTGAATATCTTTTATACGTAAATGACATGTGCAATATATTCTCCAGTGGTTCCGTATACCAGTTCGCAGACGATACCTGCCTTTTGGCTGCCGATGCTGACATTACTGTTGCCGAAAAAAAACTACAAACTAACTTCAACCTGCTGTGTGCGTGGGCCCACGATGTGGGCTTGGTAATTAATTACGATAAAACGAAATGTATGCACATTCACTCATCTCATAAAAAGTGTAATACTAAACCCAACATTGTGGCTCACAGCCACCAGTGCCTACACCACAACACACTAAGTATGTGTGAGTGTGGGCATCTGCAACAGGTAAACAATCACACGTACCTCGGCCTAATCATAGACAATAAATTTAACTGGGCACCCCATATAAACTACGTATGCAATAAACTACGATCTGTGTTGTCTAAATTATCCATACTAAAACATAAATTACCTTTCAGTACTCGTAGAATGATATACATGTCATTAGCCGAATCAATTATATCCTATAGCCTAAGCAGCTACGGCCGTACTTATAAAACATACTTAGATAACATATATAAGCTACAACTGTCTATTATAAAAACAATTGTACCTAACTCCATAAGACGTAAACATAAATATGACGAAAACGAGTTATTTAAATACTGTCAAATTATTAATGTTTACGATAAATTTAAAATGATGCTACTTTGTGACGAAATCTTAAATTTACCTAATCTAAAAAACAGATGTACTTCATTAAGACTAAGGAGTGAACTGCGCTCAACGAAATATGTACTACCACCGTATAACAATTCTTATGGTAAACGAAAGTGGGAATATCTTTTGCCTTATATACTAAATGACTGGCCAAAAGAAGTGTGTCAAGATTTATTTAACAATATGGATAAATGTAAAGAAACATTAAAACATATGCTCATGCCATCTTGTAAGGAGCGCCCGGGTTGCTTGTCACCGGGACGTCGTGGGGCGGGGGAGGGGGCGGTAACATGACGTCTCCGGCCCCACCACCGCCTTGCCGCGCCGTGCTGGTGGCGGACAGCCCGGACGTACTCCATTGAATATTCCGTTTCTCCTCCTCATTTTTAAATAAGTATAATCAAACCTAGGCTTGACTTGACCAAAATGGAACAAGACCTAATACCAGATATAAAGGGACAAAATTACATAGAAATTTTACATTAATCCTAAGAGCATATCTTGGTCCATTTTGTTCAAGTCAACCTTATTTGTAAGGCGATAAAGTCGGGTGTATGATAATGATAAATAGTTTAAGTATAATATATTGAGATAGGCTGTAAGCGAGAGATAACGCGGTGGCAGATAAACCGTGCGCGGTTTTCGCCCACCGTATATTATATGTAATAGATCATAAGTTCCTTGTTTTAAATAAATTAAAAAAAAAAAAAAAACAGTGTTTGATACAACTTATAGCTTTAAACACCACTCAAAACTGTATATGAGTTCATCCTATCACTTGTAGTTGCATAGGAACGTTTTTTGTTTCTACTTTATTACTTATGGTGGGATAAAGTCGATTTTGCTACTTAAAGTTGCATGCAGGTTCAAATTGTCACTCAATAAGAAGCAATAGTGCTATATAAGGCCTTAAAATCACTTATAAGCAACTTTTACATATAAGTGGGAACATACCCTTATTTGGAACTAAAAGTTCCAAATGACTAGTACAATAGCGAATTATATCACCAATAGTGGCTAAAGGGATAATTTTACGGCTCTTTTGGAACCAAAAAATATTGCAACTTTAAGGCCTAAGAAGTACCTTATTGCCACTCCAACGCATAAATAGGTGTCAGTAGGAGGTTCTTGGAACCAAAAGCAGTTATTTTCACTTATTTCGAACCACTAACGAACTAAAAGTTCTATTATTGTTCCTATTTGCGCCTTGTCAAAATATATTTAATAGTCTTGCTTGTTTAATAGTCTACAAAAGAGCAAATAATTACTATTGGTAATATCATTCACTGCTTTGCCACTCGCAAGATACAAATAAGTGATTATTAGACTTGATAGTTCCAAATAAGGAACAAATAAGTGAAAATAAACACTGTAGGATCTTTTTTAGGGTTCCGTAGTCAACTAGGAACCCTTATAGTTTCGCCATGTCCGTCTGTCCGTCTGTCCGTCCGCGGCTTAGCTCCGTGATCATAAGTGCTAGAAAGCTGAAGTTTGGTATGTGTATGTATCACGCCGACATAACGGTAAAATAAAAATTGGGCAAGTGCGAGTCGGACTCGCGCACCGAGGGTTCCGTACAAACACTTTCCATCCTTAAGTGGCTAAGTTAAGTTTGCACCTGGTATGTATAGCGCTCCATACAAATGAGGTGCAAAGTTAACGCAAACAATCCCTTTGTTGTATGGGAGCCCCCCTTAAATATTTATTTTATTTTATTTTTAGTATTTGTTGTTATAGCGGCAATAGAAATACATCATCTGTGAAAATTTCAACTGTCTAGCTATCACCGTTCTTGAGATACAGCCTGGTGACAGACGGACGGACGGACGGACGGACGGACAGCGAAGTCTCAGTAATAGGGTCCCGTTTTTACCCTTTGGGTACGGAACCCTAAAAACTAAAAAAATAACTTTTTTTCGGGTACCTCCCATACACCTAAAGTGGGGGTGATTTTATTTTTCGTTCTAACACTAGCGTGTGGGGTGTCGTTGAATAGGTCTTTTAAAAACAATAGGGGCCTTCAAAGATCATTTTTTGATAAAGTCAGCAGTTTTGTAAATATTCGCTCGGTAAATCCAAAAAATAGTGCCCCCCCCTCTAACTTCTCAACCACGGGTCAAAAAATTATGGAAAAATTCATGAAAATAAGGCCCTATTAGTACTTTCAATGAAAACTATATTGAATAAAATCGGTCGAGCCGTTTTTGAGTTATCGCAAAAATTCATAATTTTCTTTTAAATCTTACGTCGCCCCGCGGTGTTCTTATACTTCGAACGTTACACATATTAGTTAAGTGCCATACTGCATTAAAACATTTCGCTCAATCTGGTGCGTATAATCGATAACTTCTAGAAGGTAATAAGTAATTACAGTGACTTTGGCGTTTACGACCTTTTATAGAGCTTGAAATCTTTCTCGTAATTTAAATTCGATTTTATTGTCTATTGTGAAGGATGGCCAACTACGGAACCCTACACTGAGCGTGGCCCGACATGCTCTTGGACGGTTTTTGTTTCGCCATGTTTACAAATGGAAGCCTATGAAAATTGATTATTTTAACCAGAATTTTATCACACTGACGCATAATCACAGACTTTTGATAGTTGTGACGATGTTACTTTAACATTGTACGTAACCTACAATCATTAGGTCCGGTTTTTAACAGTTTTATTTCTTATCAGTATCTATTCCTTATTTAATTTAGCACTCTCTTTTTTAATATTCCTGATCAAATGAAGGGCGCGTCGAAATTTACAAAGAAAACATACTATAGTTTCACAGTAAAAAAAAATTCGCAAGAATTTCGTGCTTATTTCGATGCTTGTATAACGTAAAGTTTTAATCACTCATCAAACAGACATATAAATCCAAAATGAATATGGCAGATCACGTATTACTTCAATTTGACAGTTGCCTCGCCACTCAAAGATAATTTTGGCGACTCATTTATCACTCATTGACCGAACTGAAATGTTTTCATTCGTTCACTGCGCATAGCTTTTACCCTTAGTTCTAATTGCCACTTAAGGTTATTGTGAGATCTCTTATGGACGCATAACTTTCACCCATAGTTCTAATTTCCACTTAAGGTTATTGTGAGATCTCTTATGGATTCTATTTAGCACCAAAAATAGGCTGCAATTTTTCTCCTTTTGGTTCTATACTGGTGGCATAAGGGTTCTTGCCACCTATATAGCACTTAGTCATGGTGGTAAATTTCACTTAAGCATCTAATTAGATATGATATACGAGCTATTTAGACCCAATTGTGCTACTTGGGCTGACCTTTCTCTTTCTGATACTTATTCTTGCGATTGGTAATATTTGGATTAAGGTATCTATTTATCCTCCAAATTCCTTCACCTCTTTCTATGATACATCTAATTTGAGAAAGTATGTGTATGTATCAAATACATATATACGGCATAAAGTGTTGTTTACATATAGGAATGCATAAATGTGTTAGCAATGAAAGAATACGATTTCGCCATTACAAAGCAATACCCTGTTTTATGTAAACGTTATTGCATTTTCTTCAACAAACAATCATCCTTAAATAGCAGAACAAAAAGGCGCCTCGCAATAACTTTGAATGCTAACCATCCAATTTCGTATTTACCTTCCCTTACTATTTGCTAATGCGATATTCCACTACTTTACCAAGCAATAAACATTCCTTAGCCGCTAAGACTTGTTAAAAAGCGTTATTTCGCGGAGGAAACGCCGAGAAATTCCGAGAAATTCCGAGAATTACGACCAACCGCCAGGAAAAGCGCATAAATAAAAGTGGAAGTAATAAAGCTAAAAGCGTGTGAAGTCACAAAACGTCTATTTGCATGAACCTGCAGTTAGTAGTAACCCTATATTGTTGCAAATGAATTGCTCTGATTGAATAGAACTTGGATTGGATTGGTGGCGATTTAGTTTACTTGTTTACATTGCGGCTTTTGGGGCTTGAATATTTACAAGCCGTTATAGTTGCTTTTATGATAGTATATCTGTGTTTTCTATATTTCCGTTTAAGGATCTGTCGGTATTTGTTAAATAAGGGTTATTTTTTTAGGTATCCGTACCCAAAGGGTAAAAACCGGGACCCTATTACTAAGACTCTGCTGTCCGTCCGTCTGTTCGTCTGTCACCAGGCTGTATCTCATGAACCGTGATAGACCGTTGAAATTTTTACAGATTATGTATTTCTGTTTCCACTTTAACAACAAATACAGTACAAAAAGTTAAAAAATTATTTAGTTGTATGGAACCCTCGGTGCGCGAGTTGGATTCGCTCTTAGCCGATCTTTTATCGGTTGTTTGGTTGGTAGCAATTTACAATTACATTTCAGTGCCACACAACACTTTTACTAGAGCTAACGACGACGTTGTGCTCTTTAAAATGCAGTACCTAGTTTAGCGATTAAGTTTAAATATATGGATGTAATTACTAAAAAAATAATCACACCCGATAATAAAGGTCATCTTGATACGATTAATACTAAGGCAAAACCCAAACGGAGATCTTACATTGACGTAATTATAATACTGAGAAATAAATAATTATGCAAATAAATATTACATTACATCTAACAGATTCCGTGTAATTTTTGATAGCTCGGTATTAAAAAACAACAGGCTAAGATAAAGCAAATTCATAGAAGTAGGGTCAAGAACGAGGGTCATCTGTACAATGCACTGACAGTCTGACCCTCCATAAAATAGAGGCGTAACTGAATCTGATACTCATGATACATAAGTCATTGTTTTACTGTGCATAATATCTTGCTTTACAGATACAGCATGATGTAATTTAATGATACTGTTGACAATAAGTACTTTTTTTATATTTACCCTAGCCGGGATTTGAACCCAGAACCAATAGCTTCACAGGTCACCCCACTATGCTTGAGCTAACTAATCTGTCATTATATCAGTTATTAATATTCATTAAACAATAATAACCCAAATATATTAAATTGGGAAACATATTTCCGCACATATTTTTGAGATGACGCTCGATATTACTTAATCGCAAATAAAAACGAGAGTAAAACTAATTTACACATAATATTACGGAAAATGCTCACGGCCAGCTAATTTGCCATACACCTGTTCACACCATCTGCAAATTGTATATACAACAAATGTATGGGTCAGTAGGGTAATCTGAACCAGACCAAGCATACATATGAATAATCCGTCATCATGACTAATTCATATTAAAACTGACCCAATAAAATAACCCTACAAATAGTTCAAACAAAGAACATTTTTGCAACACTTGTCTCGTAAATGAGTCACTGAAAACTTTCACTTAAAAGAGCGCGTTTCATTAATTTGACCACAATTGTTCTAAAGACAAGTGAGACGGCGTCCGCTGTAGAATTTTTAAAACAAAATTGGGACACGCTGTATATACCTCTTTGATAACGTTCACTGATTTTAAATGTGTTTCTACACCGTGTTTTCAGTGTTTGGACGAATTTGTCACAATCAATAGTGTTAATAAGTTAGATATATGTTTTAAGTGTTTTTATACTTGTAATAAATAAATAAGAACAAATAAATACTCAAAAATGGGTCTCATTAAATTGTTATGTGTAGCGTTATGTTTAGTACAAGTGAATTCCATGGCTATACAAGGTTCGGTTTTGACAAGGTACGACCCTTGTAATTTAGGTGTGATTCAGTTCGACAAAGTCAATCAGGCTATTTGGCGAGGTGTCGTGAACTTCGAGTTGTATCCTCATCTGACTGAGGCGGAAATGGACATTCAGTTCGAGAGGCAAGTCGAGTTGTATGGGGTAAGTCTACTTAAGAGGTACAAGTATTTGATAGGACTTCTAATACTGGGATTTTTTCATATGTGGCGGGTGCCCTTTCCATTAAAATACATGGCATTCGAAACTAGTATTTATTCAGGATCAAAAATCTTCTACATGGATTAAGCTTTACTTCAAGATAAAGTAGAAGCATACGTGGATTGGGGTGGGACAAAATTCATAAAATAGGAAACTCATTTATCTGTAAAATTATTTGCTTATTTTTAAAATATATTGCACAAAACAAAAGTTATTACAAATGGCGGACTTAATCCCAACCGGCATTACCTACCTGAGTCAACCAGAAATGTATTTTATTTAGGGCCAAACAGAAATTTATAGTTGCCTTGCGTTATTTGGTTTACAGACATTAATATATTTACTAGATATCATTTAAACTTATAACTTTTTTTGTTAACAACTTCACTTACACTATAATTTCTTTGTTTTCATATACTGGTACAATAATCCGCAAAAACGGTTAGGTTTTCTTGGTCCGCAATGTCCATATTCCTACATATTTTGTCAACTTCCTATCTCATACACATTCCCAGGTCGCTTAGTTTGTCCATCCCAACTCGTTCAATTTCTCAATTTGTTCACATGCTCACGTTGAATATTTATATCAAATGCCTAGATATAAATTAAAAGATATTTTTTAATAAAATGTTTAATATAAATCAGTCAATGAGTTAGGTTTTGGACGAGTTGGGAATATGGCCGAACTGCTTCCAACTAGCTTACCCTAGATAAGAAGTGGACGAGGGTGAAACTAGAAAACTGGATGAATTGGGAATATTCACAAGATAGAAAGATGGTAAAATGAGATTGGGAACGAAATGAGACTAAACCGACAAAAATGTCCAAGAGTACCATCAAACGTCTCTAAAGCTGAAGTTTTATCATAATATTTTTAGCATAGAATTTTCTACTGACCGACTTCGCGAAGGCGCCTTTTAGATCAGTCGTCTATCTTAAAGGAAAGGCAAGTGTTGGACGGCTCAAACACGCTTAGCGGCCGCTTTGAACAAAGATCGGCGTACCGTGAAGCTATTCCGTCTATTGTCTAAAGTTCTAAACTAATAAAAAAAATACGCTGTTGGTCTTAGGCTGAGATTTAACCCAGAATTTTGTTTATTATGAGCCTGTTGTGTCCCACTGCTGGGCAAAGGCCTCTCACGCTCTTTCTATCTGTCGCGGTATTCAGCTGTATATGGCCAATCCTTCAAAAATGAGTTCAAGTCATCCCGCCATTGCCTACGAGGTCTACCGCGTCTCCATTTTGAGCTGTGAAGCTCGGCTTCGACTGTATTTTTTTGCTCCAAAAGTCGTCCGGCATGCGGCAAACGTGATCAGCCTAGTCCCACTTCAACTTCAACCCTAAATTATGTTATGTTTATTTCATAAAAAGTGCTTGTTTATACATACAATAACACAATTTAATTACCATTATCCCGTATTCGTATTGACAGAATATAAATCATAATGATAATTTAACATACTACTTTTTTATTTACAATTTCTTAAATGAATTCATCTATTTTAGCTATAGGTGCGCCTGTACTTTTTAATGTATTACCTATGTCTTCAATATACAGGATTTGTTAGCATAGATTTTTTGTAAGCCACATTTCTTATATTTTGCAGAGCTCCCAAAACAGCAGCATGTCTGTACGCGACGACTGGCATCGCTTCATTCTGCGCCCCACGGGAACACTGCCGAAGCAATATTTCTTTTACCTGAGATTGGCTGATAATGGCACCCAAGTACCAACAGTAACGAAGTTCTCGCTGAACAATGCCACGCTGTGTAACGACGCTATAAAGGTGAGCTATACGACGATAGACTTTACATCTAATAGGGGAGAGCACAAAACGCTAGTATAGGGAAACGGCGCGGCGGCAAATGAGAGGGAAAATTCGATCGTCAGTTGTTTTCAATTCGACTATTTCCTTTTTTGTGAAAAGAATACCGGCCAGTATCATATTTGAATACACTTCTTATCTATTTTGATTCTGGTAACGAAGTATTGTTGTTCTACTACCCTAGTATTCAGATTAGGGTTGTGACTTGTGATTTTATCGAATATTGCAAACAGCATTTGTTTTTGGTAAGTCTTCTGTTATTTTGGGGGGCTTTTTCACTTGCATACTTTCACACACTTTCACTTCTCTATAATATTCTTTTTAACCCTGCAACTCCCCGCTACCTTAAAGATCGTTTTAGTTACCTCACATCAGCAAGGTCCGCTCAAAATTGTATACTCACTGTTCCGGCATCGAAGTCAAAATTTCGTCGAGGGAAAAAACGTTGAAAATCCAAGGCTAAAATGTAGATTTTTACTTATTTCTCTCCTTCATCTCCTACTCAGGAAATAAGGTAAAATTAAAACCTTCCCCCCAACAAAATATCAAACATTATCGAACAGGCGGACAGGAGGACGACTTTCGGCTGATATGATGACGATGTTCGTCAATCGGACACAATGACATAAATATTGCTGTTAAAAAACAATTTCCAAATATTACCACATTTTCCCCCTGAGAGCCTATAATTTTCTTGCAGCATATGTAAACTCTTCTCGCATTCGTATAAGTCATATTGACACGTGCCCCACTACAGTGTTGAGCTATTATATTTTGAACTAAGATTAGTTAAAAATACTTGCAATTTGTCTTTTCATACCAACGGCACTATTTCTTTTCCAGGCAGCCCAAACGATAGAGTCTCTAAACCAAACAACCAATATATACGAGAGCTACAGACATGTCTGTGGAAGGAGGGCTCTGGAACACGCAGAGCTGACTTCCGTGAGGACCGAGGCCCAGGCTGGAGATTGGCCCTGGCACGTGGCATTAATGAAGAAGTACCCTAACAGTGAGGCGACAAGATACGAGTGTGGCGGGAGCATTATTTCCAAAACTGCCGTTTTAACAGGTACAGTAGCATCTTTGATTATTTCATTAAATTACCTCAAAGAATGGCGCTAATGGAATGACACTCGTTAAATAAAGAACACTAGGGCAATCAGAATTGGTGGCATTAAGGCCTAGGCTGGTCATTGGCCATGAGGCCCATAACATGTGGCCTTACTGAAGAAGTATTCCAAGTAATTCTAGAACCGCTATTCTAGTAGGCGAGATTTAAAGAGCTACAGACATGTATGTGGAGGAAGGTCATTTATTTGAGCACGCAAAGCTGACTTCCATGAGAATTGAAGCCCACGCTGGAGATTGACCCTGGCCTAGCACCTGGCATTATTAATGCCGTATTAGAACAGTGCGGCAAAGATACAAGTGTGGTGGAAGTATTATTTCTAAAACCTCTCTGACTGGTAAATTACACAATAATTCGGTTCCAATCGAAGTTCTAATCCAATATATAAGAGCTAACAAACACGTTAGTAAGTTTACATTCTATGAGAAAATCAAGCACATAAGGAAAGCGCCGAAAGGCTTAGTACGTAAATTGGAATTCTAAAGCCCAACATGACGTCACAGTATAACAGTGATGACGTGGTCGAGATCGCAGGATAGGTGCCATATATTTCGCATATATATTTTTTTTACGTTTGAGACATATTTCGACGTACACGTTTCGCGTGATAGATAACGCTGAATGTTCATCTTGCCGAATCATATTGTATATCCGTATTTGTCAGCTGCAAATTTGAGCTCTGACAATAACTGCTGCAAGAAATGTAGGTGAGGTTATCTTAGAACTGCGGTTCCGAACAGATAATAACTATAAGTTATCGGCGTTAAAAAACTATGCGTTAAGAATAAAGATTCGGCGTACAGAGGAATCGACTTGAAAAAGAAATTACGAGTATCATCATCATTATACCAGCCGATAGTATGTCCACTGCTGGACACAGGCGTCTCCACAATAATTGACTGATGATGATGATGATCAGAAATAATTGATGCTTATAGACAATTATGTTTTGTCCAGAAGTACCTGGGAAACCTATGTCTCGCTGAATCTACTGCTGCTAGCTGCTGATGCTGCGGTCTTAAAGTTTATAAATTAAATTGTTTAACATTGTTTTATTGTTCTAGCTGGACACTGTGTTAGCAAAGCAGGTGTCCTAATTGCGGCCCACATGGTGGTTTTAGTCGCGGGCGTGAACAATCACTCGGATTACAATCAGATAGGCAGACAGGCTTTAATTGTGAGTATTATCGGGTAAGTGCACCAGTGAATGAACCAAACACATTGACACATCTTTATGAAGTTATAGTATGTTTTCCTAGCTAATAAAGTCCTGGAGGAATTTATATTTTAACTGGTGCAATAGTTACAGAAAAAAGTGTTCTTTCACTGGTGTCTTCTTATAAAGAACTTTAAAAAAACTACTGCTTGATTGAAACAAAAGCCACACAAGCAAACTAGAACTACAGTGCGTGAGAATGCGACTCGCTTTGATACCTGTCTCACTCGCTCTTTCGCGATCCAGATAAGAACCTCACAGTTTTCACCCAAATCCGAATTGCAATATGAGACCTCACGGACTGTTGACATTAAACTTTTATACCGGGTGTTGCCTGTATAAAAGTAAAATAAATTAAAACATAGATTCCACCCTTCAAACTGAACAACATTTGTTAAGCAACTTCTGAAAATAACGTGTATTAAATGATAATTTGTAGAATAATGATAAGACAAAGAAGCAATGTATTGCAAAATGTTCGATATTAGTAGAGTCACAGCTATGTCAATGCTCAGGGAATGGCAATGTTGGACGACGTACATTGAAAATACTATTTAATTTGTTGAAAACTGACTTTTATAATATATTGTAGAATCTATGTTATAATTTATTGCTCCTATTACAGGCAAAACCCGGTATAGATGAACTTTCTGGTCTAAAAACCGAGAAATTCATTAAAAAAAAGTTCACGTATTCTCTTTTTGTTTATGCATATAAAATTTGGTAAACAGTGAACATGCAATTGTATTATTTATTAATGTAGCTTTTAATGAAACTAGTATCTTCCGATTGGAACCCATTAAAATAATATTTAAATAGTGCCTAAATATCACATCAAACAAGTCAAAAATCAAACACTCATCCACGTACGTAGCAAACTAAATGGAATCTCATTACTGTAAGTAAAAGATAATAAAATAACATTCATCCATCGTAATTTTATAAGCGAAATAGCATCTAATCCTATATTAGATTTCTTTATGTGCTAAGGGACGAGAAAGGTTGGTTCGGTACAATTTGTAATTAGAGAGCTATCTAAATCGTAGTAAAAGTCTTAGGTACATTAGGAAGTTACTGTATATTATATACGTAGTTACATACGCAGGCGGATACTATTAATTACTAGTAGCGTTTGCCCGCGGTTTTGCTTGCGTTGAAACAATATTTTACACTGTAATACGGGAAACATGCCATATTCAGGATAAAAAGTAGTAGGTATCTCCGTTCCAAATTTCATATAAATTCCTTCTTATGTATCGGCGTGATGAATTAACCAACATATGTATAGGTACGCACACAAACTTTTAACTTCGCTTTAATAATATTAGTGGGATCTGCACATAATTTTATTTGATTTCACCTCGTTTTTTTAGTTTGCATGTTGTGTGTCATGTTAGAAGTAACATGCAGAAGGATCTCTTCATATAAACTAATAGTATCTACAACACGGTTAAGAAAAAAAACAATGTTAGGTGGGCAGGGTACATGTCGGACGAGTATGGGTTGGAGAGCGGGGTGAGGCAGGGGGGGCTTACCTCACCTCGACTCTTTAATTTTTATGTGAATGGGTTAATCGAGAGGCTCAGCAGTACCAGGGTCGGATGCCATGTCGATGGTGTTTGTGTAAACAATATCAGTTACGCTGACGACATGGTGCTGCTGAGCCCTTCGATTGGGGCCCTAAAGCGCCTTCTGGCAATTTGTGAGAGTTATGCGGCGACCCACGGACTCAAATATAACGGCAACAAAAGTGAGCTCATGGTCTTTAACCTCCTAAGACCCAACGGCCTATTTTAAAGACCAGAGATCGTACTCATTGCGGCCCAATGACATGTATGAATTTATCAAATATCCACCCAAGGTCCTAGAATTATGACACAGACTAAAAACCTAAAATTAGGTCACTGGGTCGCTATTACAAATGTCCTAAAAATAGATTGGGTCTTAGGAGGTTAAGGCAGGAACCAAAACCTACCCCCTGCCATCTATCACTCTGTCAGGCGTTCCTTTGAAGCAAGTTAGCCAGTTCAAATATTTGGGTCACTGGGTCACCGATAATTTGAGTGACAACGTGGACATCGAGCGGGAGCGAAGGTCGTTGGCCGTTAGATGCAATATGTTGGCCCGCAGGTTTGCGCGATGCACAGAAGAAGTGAAGATCACACTGTTTAAAGCTTTCTGTGTATCATTCTATACATGCAGCCTGTGGGTCAATTATACGCAGAAAGCGTACAGCGAACTTCGCGTCCAGTACAACAACGCGTTCCGGGTGATGTTGGGGCTGCCACGCTGGTGTAGTGCGTCCGGCATGTTTGCTGAGGCGCGGACTGACGGCTTCGCAGCCGTCATGAGAAAGAGATGCGCCTCGCTACTGTCCCGTCTGCGCGGCAGTCCCAATCGCATCCTGAGCGTGTTTGCCAACCGCTGGGACAGCCCCATGTTAGCCCGGTGGACGAAGATGCACGTTGTCAAGTGTTGATGATGTGGTATGCTAACTTATTTATTGTATTTTTATTTTTAATTACTATAGGTTTTAATTGTAAGTACTAACATTAACTCTTAAGATACTGTATTCATTATTATTAACACACTTGTATGGACTCAGTCTGAAATAAAGATATATTATGTATTATTATCTATATATATATTACGCGAGGCCGATTTTTGTACATCCCATCAGATCTACAGTTATGGTCCGATTTTGATAAATGATATGTCATTAGATTCGTCTCATGCTGGAGAGGTGCATAAAACTCTTGGAATTTTCATTTTTTCCTGAAAAGGTACTGAAAAATGGATTTGAAAAAACTACTGTGCGCTAACCACGTGACTTTGACCACGTGACCTGTGATCCCTATTTTGACATAAGATGACCAAATAATAATAAGCATGATTTGCTCACAAACCTGTAGTAAGTTGTTCAGCATGATGAAATATTATTTTTGAGTCGGCAACATAATATCCGCAACACTTAAAACATGTACGAATATGCAAAAATAATTTTACAGTTTCTTGACAATGAATGACAGTAACCATATTCTGACAACTTTTAATGTCTTTTTTATTGGGGGCTATTATGTCAATGCTCTAAATTGCCAGGTTGTTTTTCTTTTTAAAATGTTAAAATGTATGGAAACTTTTTTCGCATACCTGTTAAAAAGGTGGAGAAAAAGCCGGTTAAGTGCGAGTTGGACTGGTGCTCGAAAGACTAGAAAACTGACCGTCATTCAAGAATAGATTATTTTTATAGGCGAGTTTTACAATAAATCAAAGCAGAAAAAAATTAGTAAAACTAATTTACACGTCATTCAAATAGGTAAATTTATGATAGATTATTATAAATATGATTAAAGTCCATCAAAAAAATAATTCCAAGGAAAATGGCATGAGTTATGGTAAATTAAATGGTATTTTACAAGAAAAAACTTAGTCCTTGCGCTTGCATGTCGACGGGATCGGAAATGTGGTCGAGTTGAGAATATGGACGACATGACAATGTGCCTAAGTTGGGAATGTATCTATATTGGTAATATGGATGAGTTGGTAAAATGGATGAGTTGGAAATGTGGACGAGTTGGGAATATGGAAGAGTTGGGAATGCGGATGAGTTGGTAAAATTGACAAGTTGGTAATATAGACGAGTTGGGAAAATGGACGAGTTGTTAATATGGGCGAGTTGTTAATTGGACGAGTTGTTAATTGGACGAGTTGTCAATGTAGACGTGTTGGGAATATGGACGAGTTGGGAATGTGGATGAGTTGGCAAAATGAATAAGTTGGGAACACGGACGAGTGGGCAATGTGGACGAGTTGAGAATATGGACGAGTTGGGAATGTGGATGAGTTGGCAAAATGAACAAGTTGGGAACACGGACGAGTGGGCAATGTGGACGAGTTGAGAATATGGACGAGTTGGCAATGAAGACGACTTGGTAATACGGACGAGTTGGTGATATGGAAGATTTGGCAATAAAGGCGAGCTGATAATAAGGACAAGTTGGTATTGTAGACGAGTTGGGTGTATCGTCGAGTTGGGAATATGGGAGAGTTGGAAATGTGGATGAGTTGGCAATGTGGATGAGTTGGTAAAATTGACAAGTTGGGAACATGGACAAGTGGGCAATATGGACGAGTTCGCATTATGGACGAGTTCGCAGTGAAGACGAGTTGGTAATACAGACAAGTTGGCAATGAAGACGCCTTGGTAATACGGACGAGTTGGTGATATGGAAGATTTGGCAATAAAGACGAGCTGATAATAAGGACAAGCTGTTATTGTAGACGAGTTGGGTGTATCGTCGAGTTGGGAATATGGACGAGTTGGAAATGTGGATGAGTTGGCAATGTGAATGAGTTGGTAAAATTGACAAGTTGGGAACATGGACAAGGGGGCAATGTGGACGAGTTCGTATTATGGACGAGTTGGCAATGAAGACGCCTTGGTAATACGGACGAGTTATCAACGTGGACGAGTTGAGAATATGGACAAGTTGGAAATGTGGATGAGTTGGCAAAATGAACAAGTTGGGAATATGGCCGAGTTTGCAATAAAGACGAGCTGATAATAAGGACGAGTTTGTATTGTAGACGAGTTGGGTGTATCGTCGAGTTGAGAATATGGACGAGTTAAAAATGTGGATGAGTTGGCAATGTGGACGACTTGGAATTGTGGACGAGTTGGGCATATGGACAAGTTGGAAATGTGGACGAGTTGTATTTGTGAACGAGTTAGCAATATGGACGAGTTGGCATTGTTGATGAGTTGGAAATGAAGACGAGTTGGGAATGTAGATGAGTTTGGTGTATCGACGAGTTGGTAATGTGGACGACTTGGCATTGTGGACGAGGTGGGAATATGGACGAGTTGGAAATGTGGACGAGTTGTATTTGTGGACGAGTTGGCATTGTGGACGAGCAAGTAATATGGATGCGTTGGCATTGTGGATGAGTTGGGAATATAAACGAGTTGGCAATGAAGATGAGTTGGTAATACGGACGAGTTGATAATATGGACGAGATTGGCAATAAAGACGAGTTAATAATAAGGACGAGTTGGTATTGTAGACGAGTTGGGTGTATGGACGAGTTGGAAATGTGGACGAGTTGTATTTGTGGACGAGTTGGCATTGTGGACGAGCAAGTAATATGGATGCGTTGGCATTGTGGATGAGTTGGGAATATAAACGAGTTGGCAATGAAGATGAGTTGGTAATACGGACGAGTTGATAATATGGACGAGATTGGCAATAAAGACGAGTTAATAATAAGGACGAGTTGGTATTGTAGACGAGTTGGGTGTATGGACGAGTTGGAAATGTGGACGAGTTAGCAATATAGATGAGTTGGCATTGTGGATGAGTTGGGAATATGGATGAGTTGGGAATAAAGACGAGTTTGTAATATGAACGAGTTGGCAATGTAGATGAGTTGGGTGTATAGACGAGTGGGCAATGTGGACGATTTGGCATTGTGTACGAGTTGGGAATATGTACGAGTTGGGAATATGAACGAGTTGGAAATGTGGACGAATTTTATGTGGTGACGAGTTGGCATTGTGGACGAGTAAGCAACATGGACGCGTTGGAATTGTGGACGAGTTGGGAATATGGACGAGTTAGCAATATGTTCGAGTTGGCATTGTGGACGAATTGGGAATATGGACAAGGTGCCAATGGAGACGAATTGGTAATATAGACGAGGTAGCAATGCAGATAAGTTGGGTATATGAACGAGTTGGCAATGTGGACGTGTTGGGTGTGTGGACAAGTTGGCATTGTGACCCAGATGGGAATATAGACGAGCCGACATTGTGGACGAGTTGTATTTGTGGAATAATTAACATGTTACCCTAACATGCGAAACTTGATGGTAGAAATAACCTACATATGATGCAAATTAAAAAAAAAAAACGACTCGCTCAAGAATAAATCATATTTGAATTAATGACGTGTGGCTGATCATTCTTATTCTTATTCAAAATAAAATTTGTCAAATTATGCTGTCAACACAACAAATAGATTTTTTTAAGGCTTCCGTTTTTACCGACTATGGTAAGGAACCCTAAAATTAGGTTTATATCATAGACTTGAGAGTATAGATAGCATCTCCCTCACTCTTCTGTCAGACACTATTTCAATGAGAGGAAAGACACGAAAGTTTGAATTTGGAATTTGGGTATACGTAAGGCCTTCAGCTCTAAATTTATTGAATAAAATATATCTTATATTCTTTTCTCAAACATGTTTAGCTGTTTTATATATTGGATTTATTTTATTACACATATTTGACACATTCTTTTTTTATGGTGGAGTATTGTCAGTCAGTAATTTATTTAGATTAGTATTTAAGGTGTTCGCTATCACTTTACAAAAAGCAAAACCTCACCGAACAACGGCATGCTCTACGAGCAAACTCGGAATTGGCGAAATCATCATTAACTATGATGGAAGCCATATTTTAAAATTAGAATTAGAAGTAGGGTTTGATTAAGAGTTATACTGGCGTAAGAATTTCAAACACAATGTGAAATTGTTATTGAATAAATGATTGATGATGATGACATGGCAGCACCCATATTAAGAAAATTTGCACGATCTATTGAATTTCATAAAAAAAAAACAAGCATTGATAATAGTGGTTTTTCGTGTATTCTATAAACGTTTTTTACTCTCTATTACATACAATTGAGTTTATGTAACATTTTTTACTATCAATATTTTGAAGTATTTACGATTATAAATGAATACATAAACAGTTACGCACTCCATGATTTCCTTTTTAAAACCTGCGTAGTGAGTGACCAAATCTGTCGTTTCGATTCATGTGCTATTTCTGGAAATTGATAGAAATCGATCAAATCGATAAATGTATGTCCTGAAGAAAGGATAACAAATTAAAATTCTACCAATCTTATGTTCGGTCCTATGAAAATATGTCAATTATTTTTTTACGATTTGGGACTATTGTCATGAATTATATTTTTTCCATAAATCGAATAATATGCATTTTATTTGTGAAACAGATCAGCAGATCACATGGCATTAATGCACAAGTTATTTTTACAAAAGAGTTGAAAAAGTTGTCACGATGAACCTGGCAGTTGGCTATCAGGCCTGGCTCTAGCCTGGCATGTCTTAACGTTTTTGAAATATCATTTTAACGTGTTTTTTTACAGTATTTATTCTTCGATCCCCAAAAACTTCTTATCGATAAAGTAGTTATTTTCTGTAACACTACCGGAATTCCATATTCTAGCGGCGGTTCGACGCCGCAACGGGTCTCTAGTTATTATTTGTTTCTCGTTATTGAGTCTCGGGCTCATACGTCCCGGTCTTTTGGAAGGCTTGCGTGGGGATATGGATCCAACACGTAGAGGCCCCTTGGAGAAATTTGCTGTGGTTGTAGCCCTGCTGGGACCCGTTCCTGATCATATCAATAAGATGATACATCCATGAACAGGTCCCAGCAGGTGATTGTACTATTGCATTGGTATGAAAAAGAAAAAACCGGGCTATTAAAATCGAATTATTTATTATTATTATTATTTGTATCTCGTTATCGAGTCTCGGGCTCATACGTCCCGGTCTTTTGGAAGGCTTGCGTGGGGATATGGATCCAACACGTAGAGGCCCCTTGGAGAAATTTGCTGTGGCTGTAGCCCTGCTGGGACCCGTTCCTGATCATATCAATAAGATGATACATCCATGAACCGGTCCCAGCAAGTGGTTGAACTATTGCATTGATATGAAAAAGAAACCGGGCTATTAAAATGGAGTTTGGATGGACTATTTATTTGGGCTATTGCAGTAGAAAAATGTCACCCGCCGTAACCATCAATGTGACTGTTACCTCTGGCGGGTGGTGACTCGCCCCTCACTAGGTGGGCCCCGTAATGCCATCGTGCCGACGGCCGGAAGCAACACGAGCGTGAGGGCTCAGGGGTGTCGAGAGGTGTGCTGCGCTTTCTCCGAAGTTACTCGCGGCGTGATGCCCTTTAACACTTCCACCCCTGGAGCATATAGCTCTAACGCTCCTCTCTGGACGGCCAATGAAGGCAAGCCAGAGCTGAGAGTCCTATGGGTCCTCTTGATTATTAAGAATACGGCACGTGTTTCTCAATTAATAAGGATAAATAATCTCTGAACACCAATGACACATGAATAAGCTACAATGAATACGCGCTTCTCCCACAACAGAATTTGTATTTTCTATAGCTGTATCTTCTATTGTTCTAGGCACAAAAGATAATTCTTCACCCAGGATACTTGGACATGGTGGCCACCTCAGACCTAGCTATCATTAAAGTGAACAAGTTCCAGTACACCGCGTACGTCCAGCCCATTTGTTTATGGGGACCAGTGTACAATAAAGAAAATTTGTACGGGAAACAGGCGACGGTAAGATTTATACATGACTTTTTAGAAAAGGTTCTTCTTCCGGCGCTTTTCCTCATGACTGAGGGTCGTCACCATTTGAAGCCGTTATCCCTTGCACCAAACCTCTCCACTCCACACGGTTTTCCGTCTTCCGAATTGACGCCTGTCGCCGGTCTTCTGAACAAACTCCTAAACCTATTAATACAGTATTCTGATGGGTACTGAGTTAGTAGAGTACTACTAATACAGTCGTTCTCATACAGCGATGCACTCGATAAAATATAGGATAGATTGACACTTACAAAAAAATAGGACACAAACCTAATTGCACATAATTTTTTTTAGACATCATCACACCATTTTTTTTAAATTTTGTGTCTAATTTTTCGCAGTTGCGTGTACTAATGTTAACTTTAAGAGTTCACAATCTAATCTATAAATCTATTTCTAGGTGGTTGGGTTCGGGTACACAGAAAATAATCAGCCATCAGACGTTCTTCGTGCAGCGTACACCATGATCCAAGACGATGCAACGTGTGTCGCATACTCAACCGCTATCTATAGCGACCTTCTAAACGAGTTCAGCTTCTGCGCCGGCTATGGGCCATCTTCTGGTAAATGATTGAACCAAACTGTCAATTCCGTTTTGTGAATATCGATACAACGGTTAATTATGAAAACCAAATTTGTATGTGATTCACTACTCCGCGTAGTCGAAGTGCCGAACCTCTATCTACTTTAACTACGAAACGGTTCTGATTATAATAATATTATATCTTTTAGATGCATCAATAATTTTGGGACACATTCAAGCCAAATATTTTGTAAGACAGAAACAAATGTCAAGATTTAAGCAATAAGTGAACTATTTGCGATCACACAGAGAATTTTAAGATTATCCTCTCCACCAGCCGCATAGGTCTACCGCCTTTGCACTCTCTTAACTGAGCTACCGCAACGTATCATTCACGCAAAGCGCCCTCTGTACCTTTTTGTTTAAAATACTAAAACGCATTCGACATGCTTCTAGAACATGCGTTTAACCACGTCTTATGTCTTGTGGTAAATCTCATCTTCTGGTAAATGTTTTAGATAGTTGATGTTTATAATTTGGATTATAGTACGCGGCGTGCGTAGATTTTTACACATATGCGTGTAAAGTAAACACAGTGCGTTGAGTTACGGAACTTTTGATCGGTCTAACGTTTCAGGAGAAAATACACGTATCAAGGCCGCATTTGAATACTAGTAAAAATATTCAATACACAAATTTGTAGTCGTCTCGAATTACTTATAAATACATATTAATAAATACATATTAATATATACAGAGATGAATCATACTAAGCAGATATACTATTAGGCTTCATTGCTGCCAGCAAAGAAGCTGCAAACAGACTTTTGGAACACTAATTTACTCGGTTCACTTTCCTATTTTCTTATTCAGGTATAAACCCACGCAACGGCGACAGCGGCGGCGGGCTGATACTCGGTGCTCAACAGAGCGACCACAAAATCAGTTTCATTCTTCGAGGAGTCTTGTCCAAGTGTGGGGTGTCCGTCGGCCACACTGAATGCGATCCGCGACACTATGTCGTTTATACGGACGTAGCGCCGCACTATACGTGGCTGTATCACCACTCCGGACTTAAGTATAGAAGTAATATTCTGCAGTAAATGCAACAGCAATATTCTGTAGTAGATAATATTTATACTCCTATTTAATGATTTTGCCATTTTCATTGATGTTGGTGACTTACTGGGTGTAGTAGGGTGTTTATTTCTGTAATAGTTATTATACAGTATAAATCAAGGCTCGAAGTATTTTACTTGATAACTCTCATAATACAGAAAAATACTAGAGCATTCACAATCAACACACATTTTAATTATAGTGCAGCCTTGATGTTAATTAGTTTAATTATATATATTTTTTTATATGTTGCTAAAAAAGTTTGTCATAGCTAAAAGAGCAAGCAACAAAAAACAATCATTTCTGACTGCATTTTTTTACTAGTACTTCTGAAGAAAAACTTCTTGTGTTTACTTATTTACTTAACAAATAACCGTAATTACATTTAAGTGACGATCAAAAACAAATAAA
The DNA here is from genome assembly GCA_947623375.1 of Apotomis capreana. Classification (NCBI taxonomy): domain Eukaryota; kingdom Metazoa; phylum Arthropoda; class Insecta; order Lepidoptera; family Tortricidae; genus Apotomis; species Apotomis capreana. Next base: position 8,038,293 of record OX392505.1, on the reverse strand, counting down.
AATAAAATTTTGTAGCCAATAATAAAATTCAGACAAAGTGACATTAAGTGGGAAATTATTTACGCAAGTTTCAAGGTTCAAATTTAATGTGCACATCGGTTAATTTTTTAAGATTATGGCACTAAATTTAAGTGTTCTTCAAACTCTTAAATGTTTATGATATCGTAAAAAGAAAATCTCCCTAAATATGATTGTTCCACTTTTTGGAACAAAATAAGATTTAATATTTTTTATAAGGATCTTTGTATAAATAAGTATGTTTGAGTGTGTCACAAACATATGTGAAAATAAATTGAAATCCTCACATCTGTAGTTTTAGAATTGTACCAATATGCAATAATGCAATAATAATAAATGTTTATATTAAACATTATGGATAGTTTTTAAGATTGAGCAAATAAAGTACTAATTCATAAATTTGATCGATGTTTTATTATTATCAAGAATAATGCATATTTTATGCCCAATAAAATAAAAATTCGTTACAATATGGTGTTGGCTACGAGCGCCATCTATTTTAAATATCCGGTCACGATAGTGAAGTCACGTTGTGACAATTAATACGAATGCACGAATTGATATTTCCGCCGAGGCCTGTGTTTTTCTCCATGCGAAGAAATAACGGATATACACATACGACAATCTGTATCATCAAAAATACATTTTGCAACAAGCTTTTCTAGACAAATTCTCATTTTTACGCACGAGTTCAAATGCAAACTTCCTCGTTACTATTTCCACATAAAATAGACACCATAGTGACGATTCCATCTGGTAAAAAGTACAAAAATCGGAGATCGAAATTCCATTCCCCTTGAGTATCAAAAAGTGTACCAGTACTCCAGTTTCAGTAAACTGGAGCACACATTTTTGATGCCAGCGGAGGATTGAATTTGGACTTCAATTTCTGATCAGGATATTTTTCGCTTTTAATTTAAACGTGAGATATAACGGGATTAAGTTTCACGTTTCTAATGATACATATGTTGGAAATATAATATCTATAATACCTGTTTTTCAATAAATAAAATAAATAAAATAAATAAAATAAATAAAATAAATAAAATAAATAAAATAAATAAAATAAATAAAATAAATAAAATAAATAAAATAAATAAAATAAATAATATAAATAAATAAATCTACTTTAGAAATGTGCCTTTATTAACTTAGCGATGGCAACTTAATGCAGCTCTGCAAAAATTTGTGCCATTCTCTAAGTAGATTAAGCGTCGAGTTACAGCAGGTTTTCAGGAACACTTTTAACGAATTATAACCACTAAAACTACTGAATTATCTTATAAAATTTCTCATCCTACTTCAACTTTTTAAAAAGATAAACCCCAACATTTTAATATTTCTGAGTATTCATCGCCTAAGTTCATCTTAGTTCAAGATAGCTCCTGCACTAAAAACAAAAGAAACGTCTCCACGATTTATAACTCAGCTTTTCTCCTCAATCTCGATTAGTCCCACAATACCGAGCTAAGCAATGTCTCATAAGAGAAATTTATTATTAACGTAGAGTACCCTCATTTCAGAGACGACGTGTTCCGCTTCAGAAATTCAATTACTCGGCACTCCTTATTGCGGGACCCAGCTATAATGGATACTCTGTGTCCGTTCATTGAAAAATGCAGATGCTCTTGCGAGTCTATGATGAAACATGTTCCAAATATGTTGGGATTTGCTGAATTTAGATTGATTCTTGCTTTTTGCTTGTGTTTTTTCCCGTTGTGGTTTACATACATATCTTCTATAAGATGATTTGTAGGTTAGATTTTGTCGAAGATATTATTTTTCCTAGACTTTAGGTAACGACCATATACTGAAACTTCACATTTGATTACTTTTTTTATTAAGGGTCAATCTTATGCAAATTGACTTAGTCCCACTATGAGTAAATGTTCTACTAGGCCACGATATATTATATAAATAGCTAATATGTCGCACAGGCAAATATTTGTGTGATGACTGATGAACTCGAATATCTGTCCCTGGGTCATGGATGTTATCTCTATAATATATAGAGATATTCGAGTACATGACACAAATATTTGCCCTGGCCGGAATTCGAACCTAGGACCGTCGGCTCAGTAGGCAGGTGTACCACAAACTGCGTCATCCGCATCGTCAATGAACGTCAATGAAACTAACGTTTAGTGTCCTGTTTAAGTGGAGTTTACGATCGTGCATCCCTAATCATCTACTTAATTGAAATTGATCTTATTACCTTAAACAAAACAAGTTTTTTAACTAATCGTAGGTAATAATTATTTATTATTAAAGCAGTAACTTATTTTAGTGTAAGCCAAAATGTTTAAATGAAACGAAAAATTCTAAAAGGATCAGGTTCAGTGGTCCAATAGGAAGCACGCACGTGTTGGCCCGGAAAGCCGTTGCAGACGCGGGTTCGAATCCCGCCTGAACCTATCTGAAACACAAATTTTTCTTTCCCATCAGTAACGTTGTGCCAAGTTTTCATTTGTCCGAAAGCAATTTTTTTTCAAATCTGTTAATTTTTCAGAATAATTATAAAATAGGTTAAGTTTACCTAACTTATGGGTTGTTTAAAACTGTGTTTATAAAATCGTGAATATATTACGGTTTTCAGAAAAAAAAATATTTTCGGAGCAACGAAAATTTGGCGAAACGTTACACATGGGAAACAATGTTTCAGGATACCAACATTGCAAGATGCATTTCATAACTCCAAAAGGAAACCACCGCTGTTTAAGATTAAAGGTACTATCTTATAAATAATGTAGGAACATGAACGGTACGGCACAAATCGAATGCGGGCGCTACATTATCTCCGCCGGCGCCACTTGGAAGCCGCTGCATAATTTATTAAAATCTTATTAAAAACTGTCAGCGAACAAAAAAGGAGCACGGCATTATGAAAGCCTTTATTATGTCCAAGTTCAGATTTCGTTGTTTCAAGTTTTTTAATTAAGTAAGACCGAGGTCGGTTTATATAACAGTTTGATCGATGTAATCGGGACTGATGGTATATTGAAGTTGCTTTTACACGGAGTTGATAAAGATTTTTCACAATGAAGGAAATAAATACTAAGGCATTGATTAAGTTCTGTATTAGTTACTATGCGAGATCAAATGCAGCATATGACGAAATTTAATTTTATACACTTTACATAAAGAATTTAAAATTTTACTAGGAAATAATGGACTAAATGGATCAACACGCGAATCTTTGTCGCGCGACAAAATATACTTACTGTCACTTTCTTTTCAATATCATGTGAGCAAGACGCACGGTCGCACGCATCGTCAAGCTTCGATTGTTGTTTTTCTACTTATTGTCAAAAAACTGGCTGCCAAATTCGAAATAGCCGTGTTTTTTTTTCAATATAATATGATATTGTCGCAATAAAGCTATATATTTCACGGCACCGCTATAGGTAGGTGTATACTTTAACGACTTGCTCTTTTTAACTGATTTCCAAAAAAGGAGGAGGTTCGACGTTTCACTGTTTTTCTCCGTTTTATGACCGATATGGCCATTACTCAAATAGCTATTCTAACCTCTTATCCTAATCGAATCCTTAAAAATATTCCTTGGCTATTTTTACAGAGCTGTATGTATGTTTTTAAAATATTATTATGTGAATAGTGGCAAAGTATTTATAAAATAATTTGATAAACAACAACATTTTTTTTTTGAAAATACTACTATAAGAAACTGTAACGGTTATAATAACAGTTTCTTCTTCATATTGAATACAATGTAGGTATCTGTAGAATACTATGCAAGCACGCGTTTCGATTCCAAGCCCCTGTACAACCCTCTTTAAAAAAGGTCATTATGCCTCTACAATGCTTCAACTAACTTCCTTTTCGCCCTAGAGCTCTGAATTGTTTAGCCAAAACGCAATATTTAAGTAAAAGGCAACGTTTTCCTTCGCCAGCTAGAGACATTACCCACATCATTTGCCTTCATATCCCGTGTGGCGGAGCTCAGCGGAGCGGGAAACAATTTCCTTTGCCTCCATACCAGGCAATTTAAAAATGTGCCTACAACTTGAAATTATTAGCTTTGGATAGCGGATGAAATGTGCATTTAGTTATGCAGATCTTTTCCTGAGAAGATTGGGTGAGAATCCATAGTAGAAAATACAATTTTAAGACGCAATTCAATAATGAATTGGGAAAAATAAGGCATTTGTACGTTAATAGTAGTTTATGCAACTGTTACATAATGAGAGGTCTTAAAGCACGACTGTGGTTTTATGAAACGAGCTGAAGGCGAGTTCCATAATAGAATCACAGTTGCATACGCAGCTTTATCTACACACATTCTTTCATGTAGATATGAAGGACTCGGTACCAGTAAGTGCTACCCGAGGACTGGAGGAATGAATGAGGCGACTCCGACGACCCCGTTCAAGGTATCGTATGCGATTTTGGTCCACCGCCGTCGCTGCCAAGTAATGTAGGTATTTATCGATAATATACAAACATGTAATACTAAGTAATTTAACAATATGGGTCTAGACAAAATTATTAATTGTAATTTCCAGTATTCGAATGCCTCAATCCTAGTAGAAATCTCAATACAGAAAATATGAAAGTAATTCCATGAAACCAATAAAACGTTTGGAAAACAAACCTATATTCATAAGATATACCGATCACCGAAAATTTCCAAGAAACATTTTTCTTTTGTTTGTCTATATTTGACCATAAAATGCCATATCTCAACCAAAACATTTTTAATCTATTTCCCTAACAAAAAAACTTCATCGGAACACAAACAACCAAGGGGATCGGAAGTTTCATATAAAAAAATATTGCTCGACATAATGTTTTGGCTTTCCCCTCTAAGCCTCAGGGCATAATATTAATATGAAAAAGCAAGACCGACTGTACTCGGTTCCTGCACATTGCAGTGATGTTGGCTTGAATTCTAAGACAGTTTTCTTTGTGGTAAAATATATTGTAAATATTATTCAGAAACAGTAAAGTTGTATCGAATAGTAGGCCAAGATTCCGCAAACTTCAGCCTAGTACACAAATTCCATAATAAAAAACGCAAAAATCGAAACAGTCCGACACATAACATTACCTTTTTATTCAGTTCCTAAAGTTTCTCAAAAAATGGTTTTGAAGAGGAGAAGAAGAGAGAAAGAAGAGTTTTGAAGGAGAAAACAGACGAGAACGAAACCTCGATTTGTATAACCTAGTTAGATTAAGTTTGGACCTTTTTGGTATTAGATGCCATAGTTACCAGGTCCAAACTTAACCTAAACGTATAGTATTTCGGTTGTGGTTACCATATTATGTTCAGATTTCTCCGAGCCTTGCACTAGAATTGTATCTAGGTTTCTATTTTATGTTTAATTAAGTTAATTATGTTGCATGCTATTAGTATGCAAATTCTAAGTATAAATGAACTTTCAGCTATACCTTAGTTAACCTAAAACAAGTTCCAGTTGGATGGAGAAAAGTAAAATGTAATGTAATTTGTAATTTTATAGTTTTACCTACCCACGAAACTTTTTTACGGCACTTCTATTAAAAACATCAAGTTTTTACGACGGTAAGCGTAACTTTTTAATTTTCACAAATTGAGTTGCTTCTCTTTATTTTAACGAGTTCGTATACGTATCGTTATACTCGTTATCAAACTAATGGGTGCAACTTAAATGGACTTCTATTGAAGTTTAGTATTTCTTTGTTTAATCGTACTTAAGGTCATTCGAGTCAGTCAGATTCCCATACTACGAAAGCCCCCTATATCACTAACTGTTAACATCTTTTGGAATTGCTATATAGATTCAAATATCAACCGCCAAAAAAAAAAACGCTCATACGTGGTCCACACTGGGACTCGAACCCAGTACCTTTAGATTACCGGTCCAATGTCTCAACCTTTTGACCAGAGGCGCGCTGTACGACTTCCAATTTCTCCATCCGTTTTGATCTATGTACTATTTCATTTTTGAAAGATATTTAACCTTAGCGCCATCTATGAGAACAGATGAGTCTTGGAATAAACAGGGGGGGGGGGCTATGATGGTTGCGTTTATCACGTGATAAATAAGTGACAAAGCATCTGTCACTCACACTCGCGTCTTGTCAAAACATGACGGATGCTTTGTCACCTTATTCATCGCGTGATAAAAGCCATCAAGCCCCCTGGCCTGGATTTAAAAATATATCGAACAATAGCCAAAGAAAATGTAGGTATATTTCCTTTTTTGAATACGATTATGCTACATTCACAAAATACTTAGCACCGGCTTACGTGACAAAGGCATAACACCTTGAAAATGGTTGAAATCGACATAAATTGAGGACGTGACGCAACGGAACTGAAGGCACGTACTCCGGAAAGCACCTGCCTCCAAATTGGTCATCCCTCAAACGCGCGCAAAGGTCAACGCGTGTTTGTAAAGTTACTGGATCTGATTTATAGATATTTTCACATCGATTTAAATTAATTTAACTAAAACCATTTGTGTGAACACTGTAACTTGAAATTTTTTACGTTGTCAAACCCTATTGCTGCTGCTATTTTGAAAAAATTTAAAGATCAATCGGTAAAAAGAATGTATGCTTATAATTAACGAACTTGCTCACAAAATTGAATCGGTTGAGAAATGCGACCTCATATCTGGTCAATATGACATCGGAACATCCAAACATCCAGACATGTCAAAGTATTTTAAGCCAAGCCGAAATTAAGACGCTTCGCACTTAATAAATGCTTAAAAGTGTTAAGATTACTTTCATACAGTTTTTCTTGTCACTAAAATCGATGACATGGTTCCTGACAACAAATATATATCTGTCTTATAGTCTCAGACTTACTGGCTGATCTAAAATGCCATAATGTATAACAATCTATAAATAGTGAGAAATAAAAAGGTACCCGGCGTAAGAGTATATTACTGCGCTTATACTTTTTAGGGTTCCGTAGTCAACTAGGAACCCTTATAGTTTCGCCATGTCCGTCTGTCCGTCTGTCCGTCCGCGGATTAGCTCCTTGATCATTAGTACTAGAAAGCTGAAATTTGGTATGAGTGTGTGTATACAACGTGTTTTTGTTCAATTGCTTTAACTTCGACATAGTGCTTGGAACAATAACGTAAACTCATCCCTTAAACCGTTTAATGATATTCGAAAAAAATTTTTTTTTTGGTATCCCATACAAAGTAATTAAATATTTAACTGGTGGCTATTGTAAAAGGTCCTTTTGAGTTAGGCAATAGTTAGAGTCAACTTGTTGTCATTTTAACGTCACTGATAAAACTTCATCGATGACAGAATTGAGAGCTCGTTAAAAACTTAGCAAGTTAGGTGGAATGCGTGTGGATGGTCTTGGGTTCAAACCCTGGGTTCAAACTATCTTTTTGCATTTTTTTTTCATTGGCAGTGAAAGTTTAATTTTTTGTGCTTATTTTTTATGTCAGAACAATGTTTGCGATGTGTTTAATCCAATTTTTTATTCACTTTATTTCAATTCTCTGGGGTTATGGTATAGTCACAAATGAAACTAATTAAAGTTTAAGTGTAAACATTTATTTACATAAACAATATTGGCCTAATAAAATAAAATGATCTCCTCATCAGTATTTAACACAATATTTACATTTGACCAAAATAATAATTTACTACAACTTGTTTTCAAAGTGCCCGCCATTATTTTCCAAACAAATATTCAACCGAAATCGTATCTCGCGATTTAGTTTGACAGGAGTGGCACGCATGGCATCGGCTTCTTCCTGAATTCGTTGCAGTAGGTCTTCCCTCGAAGCCACAGGTTTGGAGTAGACTTTTCTTTTAAAGTACCCCAGACATTAAAGTGTTCGGTCCGGAGATCTGCATGGCGGGCCACGCGAGAGTTTGACTGCCGCGTCCAATCAAACGCCCAGCAAAGTGCACATCCAAATGCTGTCTAAAACGGCCAGCAAAATGTGCGGGTGCTCCGTCATGCTGGATCCAGTGTATCCGCAGTGTTTCCAATGGAATATCATCGAAATAATCCAAATTATGCAAGTTCTTATTGGGATATCGACGTCGGTGTCGGTACTCCCTTGCTGCTTCCGCCGCATTTTCATTGCAGGAAACCGTAAACAAAGTGCATATTGGCTTCTTCTTCGAAATCTTCGGCCGTATAATTTATCCGTGGCATCACAACGCAAGTGAACACAATTATTTCATTAAAAATTAAGTAAATAACAACAATAATAAATTACTATTGTCAATTTGACGTGACACGTGACACATGCGAGTCAAGAAGTGAGAGCAAAATAAAAAAGAACTTATTGATTTAGACCTTGTCGTACATAAGGAACACTGAAAACTCTTTTCATACGAACCAGCAGATAATAGTCTTTGGTTATAAGAAGATTTTACACTGGTTAAACTGAGATTAGTGATTAAATTTGGATATTAAATAATTTGAAAACGGTGCGAGTTAGGAACTTAGTTTCTTTGAGAAATTTACTCAATAAGATGTAAAGAATTAACCCTTAAAGTTAAAGCAATTCAATAAAAACAGCCTGTATATCACGCCGACAAAACGGTAAAATAAAAACTTAAAAAAATGTTTTTTTTCGGGTACCTCTGGAACACCTAAAGTGGGGGTGAATTTTTTTTTTTCATTCCAACACTAGTGTGTGGGCTGTCGTTGAATAGGTCTTTTGAAAATAATAGGGGTCTCCAAACATTATTTTTTGATAAAGTCGGCAGTTTTGTAAATATTCACTCCGAAAATAAAAAAAATAGTGTCCCCCCCCTCTAACTATTCAACCACGGCTCAAAAAATTATAGGATAATTCATGAAAATGAGGCCTTATAAGTACTTTCAATGAAAACTATATTGAACAAAATCGGTCCAGCCGTTTTTGAGTTATCGTAAAATTTCATAATTTTCTTAAAAGGACGTAAGTTGACTTCCAGAAGGTAATAAGTAGCTACAGTTACTTTGGCGTGTACGACCTTTTTATAGAGCTTGAAATCTTTATGGTAACTTAAGTCTATATTGTGAAGGATGAGAAACTACGGAACCCTACACTGAGCGTGGCCCGACATCCTCTTGGCCGGTTTTTTATTTTCAATTTATTTTTCGTGATCTTCAACACATTTTGAAGACCTTAAAGGTGTCCTTGAACCGACAAAACCCCAGTATGTACTTGTTTTACAAGGCACGAAGTCTCGTTGCTTCAATCGAATCTCAATATCTCCTCATCAACTTGACGTCTCGAATCCGGCCTTGATCCATGACTATATTGAGATTGGTAAACGGCACAACTTGAAAGGAATATAAATCCTTGTTCAATCTAGAAACTTGTTATGAGCTGCGTGATTCGTATCATTGTCCTTAAAGTCAAGGCCTCAACCTATACCTAGTGTGGTGGTGTCGATCGAAAATTTCAGCAGCTATCCAAGTAGAAAACAGGCATAAGCAATATTGCCGCAATTGCTGTATAAGTTACCTGAGTAGTTTATGGAGGACATTTGAATTATGGTTGAGGCGGACAATGGCTGGCCAAAAGTTTAGTAGGCAATGCATATGTATGTAGTATATTATAATTATGTATTTGTGTACCTAAGTTTAAGTATATATACATGAACATAGGCACCACACCCAGCCAGGTCGTAGCCTGACCCGGACAAGCCGGATACACCAGGGGCACAGATTTATAAGGAGTGACACGCTCTGGGATGGGATAGGACTCTGGGATAGCAACCGGTCGACCACAATCAGCCGATTATGCAACCTTGAGCCAATATTGGAAGTTAGGTGAGGTGGGGTAGAGCATCGGGGATGAGCGTTGGTGAGTTGTCGCGTGCTCTTCCTAAGTATATATACTCGTATTATATTTTATTTAAATTTGTTTTTTTTTATTGCCTCCGAACGTTATACCTACTCGTAGACCCTGCACCAACTCAATATTTCTGTTTTGCCCTATGGTTGACTGGTAGAGAATGCCTTGTGGCATTAAGTCCGCACAGTTTTATCTGTGCAATAAAGTTTAAATAAATAAATACGTAAGTAAGGACCAGATAACCACAGTCAATACTATTTTCTATAAAAATTATTTGGATCGTATTATACAAGTTATACAAACAACACGTGTTAATAAAATATACCTAGGTATTCGACGGCCCAGGTAACGGGAACGTGTTTAGAACTCACATGGAGCCTCATCTGGGACAGCTATCCATGCTGCTACGTGACGCACGGCTCACGTCTTAATTATTATTAAATATGTCTCACGATAGTTTCAATAATATTATAGGTATCCGTTTTGATTTTCAACTGAAAATACAATAGACGAGTGTGAGTATGGGTAGGTTCCACCACTAGAACTGTACAGAGCTGTAGCGAGCGGTGCAGAGCTGGTCATGGTGGAGTTTTTTCGGGGAAGCCTATGTCCAGTAGTGAACGTCGTTTGGCTGAGATATTATGAGTTATAGTACAAATTTTCTAAGCTAAGCTAATCCACTTAAGAACTGAATACCATCGAGTCGTAAACCAAAAATGAAGATAGCGAGCTCGTTAAGCTCGTAGTAAAAGCAGATTGTAACCACCTTGGAAGTTTAATATAGATTATCGACTCTATTTCCTTAGACATTAAACTACAAAATACACTAACAGAATAATGGTAATCATAACTTTTTTGGAATTTTACAACCGTCCGACTCTCCACAAGAACGCATTCTCTTGAAAAAGGACTATGAACTCTTATCATCAACCATTTTAAACCTATTCAACAAGGAATAAGGTTGAAAATTCAATATCCACGCAATGTAGTTCTAACCTTTTTTTGTAAGTAACTGGTTGGCGCTTACGAGAACAAAAGCAGATAGGATTGTATTAGACACAATGCCATTGTGAATGCAGGTAAGTGGATGAGCTTAGTTTAAAAAAATTGTACTATACATCCATTCAACATTTCCATCAACTGCTTCCTAACAAGTTTGAGCTACGTTTCTGTTATTGAAGACCTGAGAGATCGAAACGAGCTTCACTGCTCTTTCACTTACGAAGTGACCAACATCTCTGTTCTCTTTGTTTAAGAGTAAACCTTATTTCGTTTGACTTAAAGACTAATTTAGTGTAAAAGTAATTTGCACTTATAACGCCTTACATTTTGAAGTGGCAGTTGTGGCCACAGCTAACAATACAGACAAAGAGTATTGTTCATCGGGTACAAAGCTAAGTGGATTCGCTCAACCAAAAGAATTACTTCTTTACGCAGCTCAAATGAATGTTAGCAACAGTACCCTTACCATGGATTAACTGTAGACTGTACTCGCCAGCGACAGCGAAATCGATTCGTATGGAGAATATTACAGCGCCCCTAATGATTAATTTGTCGAACTACAATTCTCCATACAAATCGTTAACGTAGTAGCTAGCAAATACAGTCACTGTAAACTCAAGGTAAGGGTACAGACGCAAAGCAAATAGCTACAGTGAAACATTTGTAACTGTTCCACATTTACAACAGACTAGCGCTGTAAGTGTAACGGCTACACGAGAGAAATACGGCACAATTAAGGGGATTCTTACCTTGAGAGCGTTTAAAAAAAAGGCCAAGTGCGAGTCTGACTCGCGCACCGAGGGTTCCGTACAAATACTTATCCCATCTTAACTGGCCGGGTACCTGGTATCTATGGCGCCGAATACAAATTAGGTGCAAAGTTAACGCAACCGATCACGTATGTTGTATGGGAGCCCCCTTAAATATTATTTTTATTCTGTTTTTTTTAGTATTTGTTGTTAAAGCGGCAACAGAAATACATCATCTGTGAAAATTTCAACTGTCTCACTATCAGGGGTCATGAGATACAGCCTGGTGACAGACGGACAGACAGACAACAGACGGACGGACAGCGGAGTCTTAGTAATAGGGTCCCGTATTTTACTCTTTGGGTACGGAACCCTAAAAACTATTATTAAACCTGTGTTAAATTCTCGTAATAACAAAATTCATACTATAAATAGATATTTTCCAACTGTCTGAATTTCATATATACCTGCATATATTATACTAAAAATAAATGTAACTTTGCTCCCAACTCAAGTGAATGTTAGTATCACATGTAACAGCAAATAGCTAGAATAAAACATTGTAACTGCTACACATTTACCACCAACACTATACTCACAGCACCCAAGTGTAGTTAAGAGGACTCAGAAATGCTTTATTATTCTCTAAATAAAGTTGTGTTTTTGGTCTTTTGGTATGGCTTGCGCTACGAGCTACGAGTATGATATTATAAGTAACTTCTTCATTCAGTCAAATATAATAAAATAAAAGTAATAACTAACGAATTTAATGTAACGCAATTAGTAATATAATAGTCAATGTGATAGTCATAAGTTAAAACCTTCTGTTATTTGTAAAATAAGTACCTATGCTCGTAGCACATCTATCCTGTGGTGTACCAACCATCAAAATTGATGTCATGTAGCTTAGCGTTACCAATAAAGGATTTGTACCTATTTGTATTTTGTATTTGATGGTTCATTGGACAACTAGCGACCCGCCCCGGCTTCACACGGGTGCAATGCTAATAAATTATGCATGTATTTATACATATAAACCTTCCACTTGAATGACTCTATACCAATATAAAAAACCGGCCAAGTGCGAGTCTGACTCGCGCACCGAGGGTTCCGTACAAACACTTTCCATCCCTAAGTGGTTAAGTTAAGTTTGCACCTGGTATGTATTTTTTTTTTATTTTTGCATCAAAATCTTAATGTATGCGGTCCACAGAAAACATCTACCTACCAAGTTTCAACAGTATTGCTCTTATAGTTTCGGAAAAAAATGGCTGTGACATACGGACGGACAGACGGACAGACACACAGACATGACGAATCTATAAGGGTTCCGTTTTTTGCCATTTGGCTACGGAACCCTAAAAACCGCATCAAAATCCGTAGTTTTAAAAATCTAAGCGTACATAGGGACAGAGAGACAGGAAGCGACTTTGTTTTATACTATGTAGTGAAAAGAATTTGACCAACAGATGGACGATGGTGCGCGCTTACGCTGGTTACGGCTGACGCTCTCGATACAAAACTAATTTTCAATAATTTCAGAATTTTATAATAGTATAGACATGTTCCAAATCGGTATGAGGCCTCTTAAGCGCTGCTTTACAAGGGTGAAGCCAGCTCATTGATCTCATTGAGATTCCAGCTGCAATCCTGAGCCGAATAGCATTCGCGGGAGACGAATTATTTCCACTGTCACTCTAATGTGTATCCCTCTCCACACAACCCGCGACCGTCTCACCCACTCTTAAAGGGTATATTCCTTTATTCATGAAGGATATTAGACGGTAACATTAGGTGTTACTGAACAGATTGATTGGCGAATAATGTCGCGTGACTGGCAGTTTGCGAAATGCCATTTTACACGTTAAGGGGGATTTGAATTGCTTTCAGGTGTTTTACGTGTTTTGTTTTATTTCGGCAACGTGATTTGGGGATCTTTGAATTGGCGAATAGATATAGGTAGGCATTTACAAGAACATGTCGTAGGTGTTCTACTTCCATGTCAAAGTATTCAATTTGTGTAAAACTGCGTTTATTTTTATTAAAAATAGTTTTTGAAGTGAGAGTTAAATTAAGTAGTATACCTACCTATTGATTTAACACACGGTTTAGTGCATCATAACAAAATCGGGACTTTTTACATGTGAATACTATTTAGTAGTTATACATTTATAATTATAAATCACTAGCTTTTGCCCGCGACTACGTCCGCGTGGAACTTGGAAGTATGGAAGCAACCTCGTACAACACGATAGATATCCACCTAATCACCTTAATTAATAGAAAGGATGATTAAAAGCGCCTAAGCAAATGTAAGAGCAATTGTGCTTTTGGTCTAATCATTACATTTCCTACAGGGTCATCAATGTCATCATGAATTACTTACTCACTTTTCAATCTTTTTAGGGATCATTTCCAAGGTGAAAACTATCCTATGTCCTTCCTCGGATCTTATACTATCTCCATGCCAAATTTCATCAAAATCGATTCAGCGGTTTAAGCGTGAAGAGGTAAGAGACAGACAGACAGACACACTTTCGCATTTATAATATTAGTATGGATGTAATGTGGGTACCATTTATAAATTAAGGTTTCAATTGTAATTTTTTTCTTCTATCTATCTATCTATCAGCCACAGACGTCCACTGCTGAACATAGGCCTCCCCCATGACTCGCTACAAAGGCGGATAATCATTGTAGCGTAACCATGGTAGCGGGGAATCATAGGATGCGGTCTGCACAGAATTTTTTTCTTGTTGGTGTGCAATAAACAATTGTTGTATTGTATTGTAATGTCTTATTATTTTTTGATGTGGGGTTACACCATATTTTTTTTCAAACTATTGATATAAAGGTCAAAGCACGAAGAAAACATGTAATGCGTAATCTGGCGGAAGACGCCGGGAATCGAACCCGGTACCTCTGGGAGATGTTTCCTATTTAATTAATTGGTAATTCTCAGCGACGTTTTGATTGCCATTTCACAGTTATGGTCTTGGATCGACTAAAGCATCGATTTGTTGAAATACTTATCAATGATGAAAATTATCCTAAGCCTCAAAAGCAGTGTTAGCAGTGCTCTTATCACTACCCGAATCATTTAAAATTATCGATTCCGCTTACGTCGCCTCGCACGATCGTCACAGTCCAATGCTTTCCGCCATGACATTTTAAAATGCTATCACGCTTGACTAGCGGCACCTGGCGGAAATTAACCCTAATATCACTCAAACTAGATAACAATGGCAACGTAAATTCAAGCGTAGAATAGATAAATGAAATAAATCGGCCAAGGGTTCTATCGGTGGGAACCATTAAATACTTACTAGCATTTACCAGACACTTTATTCATACATTTACTTTTACTTTATTAATTGACTTAAAAAAAAAGAAGTCCGCGTTTACCGACCAGGCACCAACTTCTAAAGATAATTGTACATGAACGGGTTATTTTTGGTTTTTGAGTTTGTTTTGAAGTGGATTCCTTTTTGCAAAATACAATACTGTAAAAGGTTTCAAATAGTGGACTTACATTATACTTTACCAGTCAACCACTGGGTAAGGCTGCCTGTCCACTAGAGGGGAGCAAAGCGAAGCTGTTTAAAGTGGCCCAATCACATTTCTCAGATTTAAATGCACCTATTTTGGACTTCACAAAGACGAAGCCTAATTGGTACATTTTCTGCGCTCCGCTTCGGTGAATAGGCAGCTTTAAACAGAAACGTGGTCTGAGCGGAACAGAAGGAAAATACAAACCAAAATCAATCTATGCTATTTTATTAAGTCCGATTTGCTTTTTTTATCATACACGGCATTGTAGATTCAATAAGAAAACCCAATTGGTACGGAACTTATATTTAAATAACCCTTAAAAGTATACTTTGAACTACAAACTATGTTCAATACCGCAACAAAATAAAGAAACCACCGAAATTGTGACCTACCGTGGCCGGTAATGTTTTCCTACAGTCGTAATATTTCCGCCGTCATACCATGAGTTAAATTCTTTTCCGTCCATAAAAAACAACATTTTAATGCTGTCTTAATATCTGTACGAAAATCAAACCGTAGCAGCGTCAAAAAAAGGCTATTTAATTATGTAATTAACTCGAGAACGCCATAATCGCATGTAATGGCGTCATTTAGAAATAGCTACGCGAGTCGTTATGCCACCTTACACACCACCTTCTTTACCTTCCTTAAGCCCGCAAACCCGCTCTTAAGACTGAAGTATAAGCCTTACAATCCCCTTGTTTTAATACGTGTAACTGAAGATTGGGCTAAAGGGTTTCTTTGCTGTTTATAACTCGTACGCGTCGAGCACTCCTCTGTTTTCTATGTTAAAGCATTCCCCACCTGAATCGTTTCGTGACACTGTGCAATAAAGGTTTCAGACTACAACTACTAAATCACATTCACACTGAACCTTAGCAGTATAGAAATGAGGGTCGTTTCCCTTATTTTCGTAGGCAGAAAGCGATATGTGTAGAAACAAATAAGGTTAGTGGAGCGAGAGGCTGAATTCGGATGCGAAATATAAAAATTCGGTAGCACGCAAACGCGTGTTAGTAAAAATAGTGCAGCTATTGTTTCACGGTGGGAAAACCCTTTGAGTGAGCTGTTAAGGCTATAAAACAGCAGAAGAATAAATTGTGCTGATACAAAAATAGACAACTTCCACGCACATACATAATATATTATGTATATTATAAACTTGTATAAAAAAATCTGTACATATCGAGTGTAATATGTAGACGTGATACTGTCTTAGCATTTTCCGTTATAGAAAATTTATTTTAGATACAAGGAAAAGGGTTCTAGCGCACACCGGATAAAACAGAACAAAGTACTTTTTTCTGATGTTAATATAACATCCTCATAGTTCATCAAATTGCCACTAGATGTCGCTGTTACAGGCAAAGCGAGTTCTGCATCGCGCTGTTAAGATTTTTCCTGATTCAACGACACCTTTGGCCTTGTATTGTGAAGTCATACTTACCTGGCGTAGGGGACACCGTGATCAAGAAGGCGGTTCCCCCAGGGCGAGACCCTTCCATTGCACTGCGGCTGGGTTGACCCTTGCGAGTATCCCTAATGTGGATACCTCGGACGTGTTATTTTTGGTAGTGGGGACTGCGTACGCGCTGTCCCCCCATAGTTTATGTCATTGAAGATTTGAGAAATTAGATAAGTATCTTGTAAGCTATTTGTGCTCAGTATTAAATAAAAAAACCGGCCAAGTGCGAGTCGGACTCACGCACCGAGGGTTCCGTACAAACACTTTCCATCCCTAAGTGGTTAAGTTAAGTTTGCACCTGGTATGTATAGCGCCCCATATAAATTAGGTGCAAAGTTAGGTATTAAAAAAAAACTACTTACTAGATCTCGTTCAAAACAATTTTCGTTGGTAGTTTTTATAGTAATGTACATCTAATGTTTTTTTTAGATTTTTCATTTTCTTATTTTAGAAGTTAGAGGGGGGGGACCAACTTTTTTCCACTTTGGAAGCGTCTGTCACGCAAACTATTCGGTTTAGAAAAAAAATATTTTAGAAACCTCGTTATCATTTTTGAAGACCTATCCATAGATACCCAACACGTATGTGTATAATGAAAAAAAAAATTTAGAGTTTCAGTTCTAAGTATGGGGAGCCCCCAATATTTATTATTATTTTTTTATTTTTTAATCAAAATCTTAATGCGGTTTACAGAATACATCTACCTATCAAGTTTCAACAGTATAGCTCTTATAGTTTCGGAATAAAATGGCTGTGACATACGGACGGACAGACGGACAGACAGACAGACAGACAGACATGACGAATCTATAAGGGTTCCGTTTTTTGCCATTTGGCTACGGAACCCTAAAAATTGCATTATTCTACGAGATCATGACTGTGTAAAAAGTCTGGTTAACACAAAACATATTTTCTTTGTTTGGTTGTATTACTTTGATTACTGCAAAGATATTCCGGCCGATAGATGGCGTTATCGGCCTGTTGCAGTTCATTATTAAAACGACTTTTGGATTTTAATCAAGTGTAGCACAGATTATTAGCCACTTATTACCCAATTCATAGTCCTTTATAAAAAAAACATCCGGATTTTATCCGTATCTGTACCCAACAAAGTACCTTCTCGGCTCCCTCGGGTACAACTCCTTGGAGGTCAGGCGGAATTGTCATCTGATGATCTCGGCATGTCAGGCCTTGCGTGGTGAGTCGGACTGTCCCGAGGTTGTGGAGCGTCTGGTGCGACTGTATGTCCCTTATGTCCCGAGGATAGCCCTGAGACCTCGACAGCGCGACTTGTTGGCTGTGCCGTCGTCGAGGACCGTGTCGCTCAGGAATTCGCCGTTGCCCCGCGCCCTCTCACTTCTCAATGCGCTCCTGACATCGACACCCGAGTGTGACTTGTTTGCGTGGCGATGGGCGGCAGTGTGTAGTGAATGCCTGAGATTCTGTGAGGCGATGGATACTAGGTGCTCTACTGTTCCAAATTAAGCTGTTTGTTTATATTATTGTGAACCTTTTATTGTTAATTTAAGTTTTGTGACGCATAGGTTTATAACTGTAATGTCATAAAAATGTTTTTTTATAAATAAATAATAAATAAATAGTCATCATCATATCAGCCGATAGACGACCACTGCAGGACAAAGGCCTCCCCAAAGTTCTCCACAACGATCGGTCTTGCGCGGCCCTCGTTCAATTTTTGGCCGCGATTCTAACCATCCAAATAGTTACGTGAACGAAGTAGCCTCCTTGTTTACAAAATACTAATCTTCAATCTTTTTATGCAATTCAGAACCATTAGATTAGACCCGAAACCAATTCGCCGATCTAAGTATAACTAAGTCAAAGGTTCGGATTTATTCTCCAAACGATAGCAGTTAGAGCCGAGCGCCGGATCGGCCGGGATTTGGCCGAAAATTGCCCAAATGAAAGCTCAATGAACGTGTCACAGCGAGTCGCCGGGCACATTTGTCCATGTCCCGTTGTCCGCATTGCCGTACTCTAGGGATGTCGGAGTTTTGCGATGATGATCTTATGGTAGATATTTTTTTTTGTATGTAGAGTAATTAATGCCCCTTCTGGGACATGTGTCTTTCTTTACACATGAGGCCCACCTGGCATGTATGAATGCTGGCATTTATTAGTGGCTGAACATTTTTTTTTATGAATGAATTCATTCTGCAGCTCATTGTAGCTTTACACCTTTATTTTTTAATGCATATTTTAAAAAACGACAAATGTTAGAGTTTTATAATGGTTAAGTAATAAGGATCCGATAAAGAGACAGCTTTCAAGATACTTGGTATAATTTCGATTTCGATATGTAAGGGACAGAATGTTACCTTTTTGTTTTCAATTCCCGTATCTCCGCCATTTAAAAAAAAATGTTAGGCCTGAATCAACCAAAACAAATCAGTTCAAATATATTTATTTCTTAAGCAGGAAATAAGCAATATTTCGGGATAAAAAAGATTTATTAGTAGTATTTATGTATTAATAATATATTATATTTAAATATTTATATCATTACAGACCCCGTTCACAAAATTTCACGTGAATCGGTAGATAAATGCGACATGTAAGCGAGAACAACCGGATATCTGCACTCAACGCATACAAAAAAAACTGTCTAAATTGAAACCGAGGACACTTTGTTCACTTGATGAATAAAAAAAATAGGCATATGCTAATAATACGTCAAAACATTTGCACGGAAAACAACAAGAAAATTAGATTATCAACTATCGATATAAATAACTTAAGTATATAAATACGGTGATGGCACTAGAGCCTCGACGCCGTTTGCTCGGTAAACTATACCAAAACCAGATTATCGACTGTTGTAGAAACACTTATCGATGAATACGGTAACGTCACTAGAGCCGACCTAGGGGTCGCTCCGGTCATCAGAGGACGAGCTATCCGTGCCTCGGCCGTCATTACACGGGAGTGCATAAAAATTACACACAGTTAGTCCCGAACCTTTGAGGCTGAGCAAATTTGGCCGATTGGCGCCGTCAAAGTTGGACTCAAACGGATCGAGTTGAGAGGAACGAATTTAAAATGCTTGTTTAAAATTAACTTGACCTAAGTCACATGTCCAGCTTAATGCAGAATATTCAATATGTTTATTAAATTGGCTTTACTCTATTATGGTGAAATTTTAGTTTCCAATCCAACAATGGTTTGAAATGGTAATAAATAAAAATGTGCTTACTTAGTTCCAAAAACTAAAATACACTTTGATGTCATGGATTCTTATTTACCAGTTTCTTTCATCTTAAATAACGTTATTTTGAACCGTTTAGATTTCAGGATTGTTTGAAATATTACCTACTTTAAGTTACTTTCGTTAAAAGTTAATTAAAGATCAAACCTCTTAAGTATATCTCACAAGTTCTCCTATGTATAATATCAATATATATAGCTTAACCAAAGTTACTAAAAATAAAATGAGAACATACTTATTTCAAGAATTTCTTTTTTAACTATAATTAGCTTTTCAATCCTACCTAGCTTTATCATTGAAAAGACTAGCTCTAACTGTACAAAAGGCGAAATTATGCGCCTGTGATAGCAATACCACTTTTTTATATCAAAATCAGCGTCGTTCGAATCTCTTTGATGTGCTACAATTCGTTTCGATAGCAGCAGCGCTATTCAGGGCACGTACTCTTATAATCATGTTCGAGTCCTGGCACTGTTTGATAAAGTCTCGTGTCTCATACGAAAAATGACGAGTTCTTTTTGAAAATAATGTTTAAAAATATGGAATTGTTATTCCTCTGACACGCCGCTTATTGGGAGTTTAATCTTTTTGTGTTTTACTTGTTATTTTCAATGTAAAAGTGTTATTTACATGATATAGAGGAGTTTTTTTTTGTGTAATTTTGAAGATTGTACTTAATCCTAAAATATGTTGTCTCAGACTAACGAATTCACTGACTACTCAACCAAATACTTTATTTTTTTTCACCTAAATATAATTTTAAAATGAAACGTTCATACTTAACATTATAATAAGCAGTAAAAATTTAAGTCACAATTTAAAACACGAAAGCTGGGCTTTATTGTTCATAAATCCTGTTTAACCCCATAAAGGCAATAAATAATCGGACAATACACGGAAAACAACAAATCAGCTTTCTTTATATACTTAAAATTCAAAAGGCATGAGTTTCGGTCGGTATCGAAATATAAAAAAAATTACGAAATGCAATAAGAAAACTACTAAGAAGTTAAGAGCCGCTGGAAAAAATATCAATAGTGTCAGTCAAAGTGTATTTTTAGTGAGTTAGTGAACACGAAGATAATTATTGAAGAATTTTTCCATGAGTAAAATTTTAAAAATATCCGTACTATTTTACATAATATTCTTGGAATAATCTATGGGGGGACGGCGCGTACGCAGTCCCCACTACCAAAAATAACACGTCCGAGGTATCCACATTAGGGATACTCGCAAGGGTCAACCCAGCCGCAGTGCAATGGAAGGGTCTCGCCCTGGGGGAACCGCCTTATTGATCACGGTGTCCCCTACGCCAGGTAAGTATGACTTCACTATACAAGGCCAAGGGGGTCATCGAATCAAGAAAAATCTTAACAGCGCGATGCAGCATTCGCTTTGCATGTAACAGCGACATCTAGCGGCAAATGATATCACTAACTGCATGGGGTAAAAGTATTTGAAATCTCTCCATTTCTTGATTCGATCTCGCAGAGACACCAACGCCTTAATATAAGGCCCATCGTGAGCAACCACGTTTCAGATTCTATTGATTATAACGTTTGAAACTTTCACGTGAGTATTGATTATCTCAACACAATGAATGTATGTAGTGACAACGATGATAGTAACGCCATCTATTGATATTTTTTCCAACATCACTGAGCTTCTTTGTCTCAATTTATTTCTAGTGAAACTTAACGCGGAGATAATTGAAGCATTTTCCGATCTTCATTTTTCAAAATATCCGTACTTACGTCATATGTTTTTCAAAATCAAGGGGGGGGACGGCGCGTACGCAGTCCCCACTACCAAAAATAACACGTCCGAGGTATCCACATTAGGGATAATCGCAAGGGTCAACCCAGCCGCAGTGCAATGGAAGGGTCTCGCCCTGGGGGAACCGCCTTATTGATCACGGTGTCCCCTACGCCAGGTAAGTATGACTTCACTATACAAGGCCAAGGGGGTCGCCGAATCAAGAAAAATCTTAACAGCGCGATGCAGCATTCGCTTTGCTTGTAACAGCGACATCTAGCGGCAAATGATATCACTAAGTGCATCTCTTCATTTCTTGATTTGATCTCGCAGCTAGAGACACCACAGCAAAGCTTTAATATAAAGCCCATCGTGAGCAACCACCGTTTCAGATTCTATTAATTAAAATTTTTGAAGCTTTCACGTAATTCTTGATTATACTCAAAACAGTGAATGAATGGAGTGACAATGATGATAGTTAACAACAATTATTCGTCCTATATACAAGCAAGGCAGCCATCTGGATTATACTAACTATAGACCTATAGCTATATTGTCTGTAATAAATAAAATAACGGAAAAGGTCATAATTAAAAGAGTACATTCGTTCTTGGACAAACATCATATTATATCCGAAACTCAGCATGGCTTTAGGAAATCTCGAAGTACTTCGACTGCACTAGTGCAGTTCGCGGATGACATTAACAATAAGTTAGATAACCGGTTATATGTAGTAGTTTTATTTCTCGATTTAAAAAAAGCATTCGATACACTGGACCATGACATGCTGCTTCTTGCTATGCAGGAGTGCGGCATCCGTGGTCCAGTGAATCAATGGTTTCGGAGCTATTTAAAAAATAGAACATTGCATACAATGGTATGCGGGGAGACGGGTGAGGAAGCGGATGTAGTGTATGGTGTGCCAACCGGGTCGGTGTATGGTCCTGTCGGGTACATCATGCACGTGAACAGTATTAGTAACGTGGTGGAGCACAGCTCCACGTACATGTACGCGGACGACACGTGTCTGGTGTGCGCCGACAGGGACCTCTCCGTCATACAACACAAGTTACAAGCTGATTTTAATAATGTATTAAAGTGGGCACACGATAATGGCATTCTTCTCAATGTAGCAAAAACAAAATGCATGCTTGTAAATTCCCCGCATATGAAAACACAAAATGTAAATGTTACAATAGTAAGACACACATTTGAATGCCTGCATAACGGTTTAGCATTGTGTCAATGTAAATCATTAGAATTTTTTAATAGTTATAGATATTTAGGACTCACCATAGACCGGAACTTTAGTTGGAAACTTCATATAGATGTTTTGTGTAATAAACTCAGAGCTATATTATGTAAACTTAATAATTTAAAACGTGTAATTAACAATGCGATATTACGTACTATATATCATGCTTTGGCAGATTCAATCATTAGTTATGAACTTATTGCATATGGGCGAACTTTCAAAACATATTTAAATCGAATTTATAAGTTACAACTTAGATTAATTAAAAATATTGTAGATAAAAAAACAAAGCAAAACTGTAAAGGAAAATACCATATACTGTTTAAAAAATGTAACGTACTACCTGTCCATGTTAAATTTAACTATTTATTAGCTGTAGACCAATTTAAATGCCCAAAATATAAGATAAGACAAATGTACAATCGTAATCTTAGATCAACATCGTCGCGTAAAAAGTTTGTTGAACCCAGATCACTTAATAACTACTACGGACAAAGGACAAGAGGGTACCTGATACCGCGCATTTACAATACATTAATATCAGAGGATGAGTGTGAAACGATAAATGTATTCAAATCTAAAGTAAAGGCGTGTTTGATGGATACCTTTCTTAAAGAAAATTAAAGTAGGTAGTTAGTTGAGTAATTAGGGTAGGCATCCTATAATGCGTAAATTCGATGTTATAATAACTGTCACTATTAGTTAACGTAGATTATGTAGTTGTAGTGAAACTGTTTGTATTAAATACTTAAAATAGTAAGAGTAGGTATATAACAATAAATAAATATCATAGCAGTATAAATTATAGTAATGTATAAAGAGTGCGGTCTTCGCCAACAAACTGCATTGCAGTTTGGCGAAACATAAAATGTACCATTTTTGTAATTTTCTTTAGCATAATAAATAAAAATAAAAAAAAGTAACGCCATCTATTGATATTTGTTCGAACATCACTTAGCTTCTTAGTTTCAATATATTTCTAGTGAATCTTAACTCGAAGATTATTTAAGGATTTTCCGAATGTCAATTCTTTCAAAATATCCGTATTATTTTACATAATATTCTTTGAATAATCTATGGGGGGACGGCGCGTACGCAGTCCCCACTACCAAAAATAACACGTCCGAGGTATCCACATTAGGGATACTCGCAAGGGTCAACCCAGCCGCAGTGCAATGGAAGGGTCTCGCCCTGGGGGAACCGCCTTATTGATCACGGTGTCCCCTACGCCAGGTAAGTATGACTTCACTATACAAGGCCAAGGGGGTCATCGAATCAAGAAAAATCTTAACAGCGCGATGCAGCATTCGCTTTGCTTGTAACAGCGACATCTAGCGGCAAATGATATCACTAACTGCATGGGCTAAAAGTATTTGAAATTTCTCCATTTCTCCATTCGATCTCGCAGACACCAACGCCTTAATATAAGGCAAATCGTGAGCAATTACAACGTTTGAAAATTTCACGTGAGTATTGATTATCTCAACACAATGAATGTATGTATGTAGTGACAAGGATGATAGTAGCGCCATCTATTGATATTTGTTTTAACAACACTTAGCTTCTTAGTCTCAATATGTATATTTGTAGTGAATCTTAACTCGTAGATAATTGAAGGATTTTCCGTATGTTAATTCTTTTTAAACATCCGTATTATTTCACATAATATTCTTTGAATAATCAATGGGGGGACGGCGCGTACGCAGTCCCCACTAGCAAAAATAACACGTCCGAGGTATCCACATTAGGGATACTCGCAAGGGTCAACCCAGCCGCAGTGCAATGGAAGGGTCTCGCCCTGGGGGAACC
The DNA here is from genome assembly GCA_947623375.1 of Apotomis capreana. Lineage (NCBI taxonomy): Eukaryota > Metazoa > Arthropoda > Insecta > Lepidoptera > Tortricidae > Apotomis > Apotomis capreana. The sequence goes on along the minus strand of OX392505.1, from coordinate 8,013,683 downwards.
GCCTTATTGATCTCACGGTGTCCCCTACGCCAGGTAAGTATGACTTCACAATACAATGCCAAGGGGGTCATCGAATCAAGAAAAATCTTAACAGCGCGATGCAGCAGTCGCTTTGCTTGTAACAGCGCCATCTAGCGGCAAATTCACTAACTGCATGGGGTAAGTTTTTCATTTCTCTTCATTTCTTGATTCGATCTCGCAAAGACACCACAACAGTCTTAATATAAGGCCCCTCGTTAGCAATCACGTTTCAGATTCTATTCATTACGACGGTTAAAACTTTGACGTAAGCTATGGAAGGTCACGGGTGTATGAGCCAAGTTCGTTAAGATATTAAACTATATATTTTAAGACAGTGGAAAGACAAGGTCAGGCCGAAAATAGCCAAAATATGTATCTTTTATCTATATCTTTAAAATGTAGTAGATGTCTGTTGTCAATAACTACAAAGAAATACACAATAACAACCAGAAAATGCCCGCAATTTTGTTCACGTAACCCTCTTTCTTGCCCTAAGCTAATGTAAACAGTATTTATATTTATTATTTACCCTATAACCATCTTTGATGTCTACACTTATATCATTTGTTGTCGCCACGGCGTATTCGACGATGACTCTGGCAACACCGATGATGAAGTACATCCGAGGCTGTCAAACTGCATCCATAAAAGGGCAAGAACATGGCGGGAGCGCTCTCTTGCCATCCAGCAGCGGTCGAGAAAGAAACTGAAGACCTTGTATATCTTGAGTATTGTAGTATCACAATATTAATTACCTAATTAAAGTAGTAATCAGCTGTGCCCTAATAAATGAACCCTATGATCCGCGGTCGTATTAAATATAATATGTTCGGCATATTATATTTAATACGACCAGTTTATCCTCTTTCTTGATGATTATGTAAAATTGTGAATGATTTAATAAATGTATTAATACTGTTTGATGTTTCTATTATCAGAAGTGAAGAGTAATACCACGCCATGCCACGTCACAGGAAGAGGCAAAGGTCGCGGCGCCACAAGAAGTCGCGCGACACCAGCTCAAGCTCGTCATCATCGAGTACATCATCCAGTTCCTCGAGCACCAGCTCCAGCTCGAGCTCCGGCAGCACGCACGCTTCAAGGAAAAGAAGAAAACGTGGCCGTAAGGGGTCGCCGACTGTGAGTCAAAATGTTGTGCTATCATCTGTTATTCCCGAGTATGACCCTCTGGTAGACGATATAGACATGTGGCTTAATGTGGTTCAGGCTAACGCACGTGCTTTTGGTTGGTCGGATAATATGATTAAATATCAAGCGTTGCAAAAACTGCGTAGTTCCGCTAAAACGTGGCTAGATTCTTTGCAAAAAAATGAGACGCGATGGACGTCATGGAGGTGGCGTCAATGGCGAAATACTCTCTCAGATACGTTTCAAACCAGACGTTGTATGTACAAGTTGATTAAACAGTTGGTTGACACTAAGCCGGTACATAATCAATCGCTTTACGAGTTCTTTTTCCAGCAAAAGGGCAAAATAGATAGATTGCGTTTAGGATTTAGTGAAAGAGACATAAATTCAATAATTGTCGGCTCAATTGGTGACAGTAGTATTAGCACGGCAGTTGAGGCAGGAAATTTCAGATACTGTGACGATTTAGCGGCATTTCTGCACGGTAGGACGTATACTTATACAGATAAACCCCCTGTTCAAAAGAACTACTCGCATATAACGTCTAAACCTTTTTATCGTCACAGCGAAACTTCAAATCAAAACAATAGTGACAAATCGGACTCGAATGTTAAATCAGAACCATCTTCTAGTACTGCGAGTCACAGTCAACCCGGTAAAATAGTTTGTTATCGTTGTGGCGAGCCAGGGCATACAAGAAACACTTGTCCTATAAAAGATACTATTCGCTGTGATTTATGTAAGAAGATAGGTCATTTACAAGCTACATGCAAATCCAAATCAAAGCCTAAAACTGAAAAAGAAGCTGAAGTTAAAATGATTCATTCTGAGTCTCAGTCTAAAGAAAAATTTAACAAAACTGTGAGATTAAATGATACGGAATGTAATGCTTTTTTTGATATGGGTAGTGACTGTTCCCTTGCAACTATAGACTTAATAAAACAATGCAAGCTACAAACTTTTAAACTAAATAGACCTATTAATTTAGTAGGGTTCACAAATGATTCATCTGTCCAGGTTAGCGATGCGGTTGCAACCAACTTGAGGGTAGACAGTGTAGAATTATTTATAACATTGTATGTTGTTGACACGTTAGCTGGGTGTGACTTGCTAATAGGCCGCAACTTCACAGAGGACAGGAGCATCATGTATTCCCGCATAGGAAACTTTTTAACTTTTGAGCCTGTACAAGTCTTAAGCGTAAATAATATAGACATTAGTGTGCTTGGTGATATTTCTAACGAACATCAAAGTATACTAAATAATATTTTTTCAAAATACCCTCAGTGCACTTCGCAAAGCCTAGCTAGCTTAGGCAAAACATCACGCGTGGAATTATCGATCGAGTTAACGTCAAATAAGCCAGTTTTTCAACGGCCTTATCGGATGTCCGAATCGGAAAAAGCTAAAACGCGGGAACTTACTGATGATCTTTTAAAAAACGGTATCATTCGCCATAGTAGTTCTGCCTACGCTAGCCCGGCCCTTTTAGTAGACAAATCAAATGGAGAAAAGCGTTTGTGTATAGATTATCGGCAATTAAATAAAATAACGGTTAAAGAAAAATATCCTATGCCAGTGATAGATGACCTTATAGATCGGTTACGTGGCTGTAAATTTTACACGTCCCTAGACTTAAAAAATGGGTACTACCAAATTGGCATAAAACCTGAAGATATTCACAAAACAGCGTTTGTAACTAGTGATAATCATTTAGAATTTGTCAGGATGCCATTTGGCGTTTGCAATGGGCCCGCCGTTTTTCAAAGATTAATGAACTCCATCTTGGGTAATTTGCGTTTTGGAAAAGTTATATGTTATATGGATGATTTATTAATAGCCACAGAAACATTGGAGGAAAATATAGCTTGTTTAGAGACTGTTTTAGATTTACTAGTGCAGAATGGATTAACTATAAATTTACAAAAATGTTCATTTTTCCGTAACAATATCACATTTTTAGGTTACGAAATATCTGAACACGGTATACGACCGAATTTAAAAAAATTGAAGGCCTTAGTAGATTACCCTACCCCCAAAACAGTAAGTACACCAATTGCGTCAATTTTTGGGACTCGTAAATTATTTTCGAAAGTTCATAAAAAATTGCGCTCTCATTTGTAAACCTTTGACGAATTTACTAAAAAAAGAAGTGGCTTGGTTTTGGGGCCCTGAACACGATAAAACTGTAACCGATCTAAAACAAACACTAGTCAACAACGCGGTACTTGAAATTTTTGACCCTAAATTGCCGATTAACCTTTATACAGACGCTAGTCGGGATGGAATAGGCTGTATCTTAATGCAGTTGACTGCAAATGGTGAGAGACCAGTTCATTTTTATAGTCGTCAAACGACAAAGGACGAAAAAAAGTTTCATTCTTTTGAATTAGAGCTCTTAGCAATTGTAACGGGATTACAGAGATTCAGACATTATTTGATAGGCGCCCAGTTTAAAATTACCACCGATTGCAATGCGGTTAAACATGCGTTAAGTAAACAAAATATAGTGCCACGTATAAGTAGGTGGGTACTATAAACACAGGAATTTACTTTTGACGTAACGCATAGGCCCGGCTCTCAAATGCAGCATGTAGATGCATTAAGTAGAAACCCCTTAAACGATAATAAGGAAACTATGTCGATAATGTCCATTACGGAAGGTGATTGGCTGTTATCAGTTCAGTTACAAGATCCAGCCATCTGTAGCATTCGTGATATTATATTGTCAGGTGAGGCCGAATCGAATAAGCGGGTTTTTAATGAGTACGAGGTCTTAGGAAATAAAGTGTACCGACGCACAGAGTATGGAAGGCGCTGGTTGGTCCCAAAAAGTTGCATATGGCATGTTATACGTGCTAACCACGACGACGTAGGGCATTTCGCCGTAGATAAAACTGTTGAGAGGATTCGATCAAAATTTTGGTTCCCACGTTTGAAAAAGACAGTTGCAAAATATATCGTTTAAATTGTATCTATTATAAAAATATACATGGCAAAAAACCAGGTAAATTGTTCCCAATCCCAAAATATGCAAGGCCCTTCCATACTCTGCACATGGACCATCTCGGACCTTTCGTGAAAACAACACAACAAAATAGTTATTTATTAGTACTTGTAGATTCATTCACGAAATTTGTATTTATTTCGGCAGTTAAAAATACAAAAAGTACGGTAGTTGTCAATGAGCTCAATAAACTGTTTAAAATATTCGGTAATCCAAAACGTTTGATTTGTGATGCTGGCAGCGCATTTACATCAAAGTTATTCACGGAATTTTGCAACGCTAGGTATATACGTCGTCATATTATCGCGACAGCCGTGCCTCGTTCGAACGGACAAGTCGAACGTTACAATTTGACTATACTCGAGGCCCTGCGGAGCATGGGTGCCGACACAGAGAACAACAAATGGGATTTACATATATCGAGCATCCAACAAGGCATTAATAGCACTGTAAATAAAACCACAGCCGCAGTACCTAGTGAGGTGTTTTTTGGCTACAGAATTCGGATGAATAATGACGCGACCACAGATGATAGTTTAGAAAATCCAATTGATGTCACGGCATTGCGAAATACTGTTACTAATAATATAAATAAAAATGCTGAACGCCAGAAATCTAGTTTCGACACAAAAAGAAAAGAGGCAAGACAGTATAAAGTTGGCGATTTAGTTGTGCTAAAAATTCCTAGCCAATCCAATGATGGACATAGCACCAAATTATTACCCCTGTATAAAGGCCCGTTCCAAGTCACCGAAATTTTAGGCCACGATAGATACAAAGTCGCTGACCTAAGAGGTGCTGAAAGGAGCTCAAAAAGGTATGATGGAACTGCGTGTGTAGAAAACATGAAGCCATGGATTCACATGGCCGAATAACCGGATGTTGTCGGCAAAAGGTAATATTTGTCATTATATCACTGGTTAATTATTTATTTATGTTTATATACATATATGTTCCATTTCTTACCACTAATTAATATCACATTTTTACACAGGATTAATTAATAAAACGGAAGCATAATTAATTGAACTAAACTTCCAACTTTCCCTTCAGTTTTACAATTCGATAATTGTCGTCGAACTGGCCTAATGCTTAAAGCTTCGAACCTTCCATAAAATATGAATTGTAACGTCACATTTACATGTAATAGGAATCTGTGATGAACGCTATTACATAAGGTATTGGTGATACACGACTAGTAATTGTAACATTACTTAGTTAAAACCAAGCCACACTGAAACAATTCATACGATATGGAAGTCGAGGCCTCTTACTGCACCTACTTATCATGATATATATATAACTATGTATATTTGTGTTCGCAGCTCCCGCATCAGGCCCGTACGAGTTCGAGGGCTAACTCGTGCTCAGGACGGCCGGATGTTGTCGCCACGGCGTATTCGACGATGACTCTGGCAACACCGATGATGAAGTACATCCGAGGCTGTCAAACTGCATCCATAAAAGGGCAAGAACATGGCGGGAGCGCTCTCTTGCCATCCAGCAGCGGTCGAGAAAGAAACTGAAGACCTTGTATATCTTGAGTATTGTAGTATCACAATATTAATTACCTAATTAAAGTAGTAATCAGCTGTGCCCTAATAAATGAACCCTATGATCCGCGGTCGTATTAAATATAATATGTTCGGCATATTATATTTAATACGACCAGTTTATCCTCTTTCTTGATGATTATGTAAAATTGTGAATGATTTAATAAATGTATTAATACTGTTTGATGTTTCTATTACATTTTGTTGTGATGATGCCACAAATACTTTCGATATCTAAGAAAATTGATAAAATATGACATTGTTATCGATGATCATACGAAACAAAAGACAATCTACATTTCACAATCCAAACAAAATGTTTTTACATACGTTTGAAAACATTAAAATTTCATTTAAAAACAGAGTTTCTATATTTTGGTCGCCGAAATATTCGTATTTATCGCGTATGCTGTCGTAAATTAAAAATTAACGTGCCCACGAAATGTTCTTCCAATTACTCAATCTCATTTTTAACCGACTTCAAAAAAGGAGGAGGTTCTCAATTCGAACTAATTTTTTTTTTTTTTTTTCTATGTATGTTACTCGATATCTCCGAGAATCGTGAACCGATTTTCAATTTTTTTTTTTTAATCGAAAGGGTATAACTCCGAGTTGGTCCCGTTGGCACTAAGTCGGGATCTGATGATGGAATCTTGGAGAAATCGAGGGAACTCTTCAAATGTTATAGGGACATGTACGGCGCTTTCGGTAATTTATTGATAAAGTCATGAATTTACATTCAGTAAATAGGATTTGGGTTAAGGAAACTGATGAACACACATACGAATCACTAAAAAGCAAAAAAAAAAAAATTTTTAACAAAAAAAAGAACCGACTTCAGTAAAACTAAAAAGCCACGCGTAAACTATAAAATATAAATATAAGAACTGAGTGGTTTGGGATCGACTTCGAAGGGTGAGTCAAATGTAATCTGTACTTGAACGGGTTATTGTTGGCTTTTTAGTTTTACTGAAGTCGGTTCTTTTTTTTAATTAAATTTTTTTTGTTTTAACCTTTAACCCTTTCCCATGTAACTCCCGGCCAAGAAATTCCATATTAAATTAAATAGCTGGCTTTGAGAACATCCTTTATGACACTACGCGGATATCCTTCTAATCCTGGCTTTAAACTTTAGTCCTTCATACTTTAACTTTTCAGTTTACCGACATTTAAACTTGAACTATCAAGATTTTTGCTACGTTGTATGAAAACTTGAAGTTTTAAGAGCTTGTTTTCGTATATATGTTTTTTTTATAGTGCTGGATGTGGACTGATTGTGTTATGAATTATGGATTATGTGTGATTTTTTTATGTATAGTACGAGTAAGTAAATTTAATTTTCATGCTATAATAATACAAATTTTATTTTCGCCTCACAAGTTCGAAATGCAAAGTAGCCTAATGTGTAATAACTAATAACAGTATTTAATGCAACTGTTATATAAAAAGGGTCAAAAAATGCGAGTGGCATGGGTTACGATGTGAGCGTAGCGAATATTATAAGCAGACCCCGTTTTCAACGGTGAAAGTTCATTGAAAGGGTTGTCACAAAATATTTATTTCGTGTAGGTACATGTGCTATATTTCTAAATACGTTTTATCTTTTATATAGATAATAGATATATGTACCAAAAAAAATATGCTACCACACAAAGTGGGTAAGTGTCGACTTTCATCTTTTTTTTACAATTTTATACTCGTAGTTTGTAATTATTTATAAATGGCCGGGTAAGCTGAAGATCACTAAATAGTTAAAACAGACTATATAATATATGGACCCGTAATGCACATCTCATACTTTTAAATGAATAATAATAAACGAATCATATTCCGACAACAATTATTGACTAATAAATTACAAAATTAACTTCTAAAGAGTTTAAAAATCGTATAATTATTTTTTAAGCCTAAAATTTATAAATAAGCTAGTAAGTATATTGTTTACATCAAGATAATACATTAAATTATTAAATTATGAATTGTACCTACTTGTTAAACATATTAACTATGTGTAGAGTCAACCCTAGCATTTTCAATAGGTACATTTTCACCATTGATAACGGGGTCTGATTATAAGTAAAGATGCTAACCGATTTTTTTGACTTACTTATACAACGGTGTGCACAATATTTCTACGACTTTTCTACGAGCCGCTATTTTTAAATAACTACATACTAAACAATAAATAAAAAAACGGTTAAGTGCGAGTCAGACTCGCGCACCGAGGGTTCCGTACAAACACTTTCCATCCTTAAGTGGTTAAGTTAAGTTTGCACCTGGTATGTATAGCGCCCCATACAAATGAGGTGCAAAGTTAACGCAACCACCCGTTTGTTGTATGGGAGCCCCACTTAAATATTTATTTTATTTTTAGTATTTGTTGTTATAGCGGCCATAGAAATACATCATCTGTAAAAATTTCAACTGTCTAGCTATCACCGTTCTTGAGATACAGCTTGGTGACAGACGGACGGACGGACGGACGGACGGACAGCGAAGTGTCAGTAATAGGGTCCCGTTTTACCCTTTGGGTACGGAACCCTAAAAATATCCATATCTCCCGCTAAAATATGAGACATCAAAATAAAAATAACAATGCCGTAGAAACATAGAAATTAAAAAAATATATGTTCAACTTAGTTTTTAATCGACGTCAATTTACACCTAAAAGTATATACATACGTCTATGTGGAGATAAAGACAATATGCTAATAGAGTTATACAAGTAAGTAATGTAGGTATTGTAGGTATTGTAGGTAGGTAGGGTATATCTTTATTTTACAATAAGTAACTATATATAAATGTCAAATAAAGTATACTTACTGGAATAGTAAAAATAACTAATAATCAACGTATGTAGCGCAATCGTATCATTATAAATATAGATCTAAATCAACTTAAAGGCAAACCAGAGGGGTTTCACCATTCATTTTTAAAGATTCCATAACAATGTTGTAGATACTACAATATTTTTATCATAGATGTCGCTAGTTTCACTTTTTTGAATACAGTGTCAAACTATGTCAAGCTCATGCTCTCAAATAGTAATATTTCTCGAATTTAAAATAAACAAATGACTTTATAACATAGGTACGATAAGTCAATTTAATAAGTACGTTTTAATAAACAAATTACAATCCCATAACAAATACCATGTTCCTCAGATGCCCTTAGTTCTCATAACATCGATAGATGGCGCTAGTGCACCTGAGTCTCACGTCTGTATTGACTTAAAGTTTCGAACTTATGGAGGGAGCCTTGTATCGAACTTGATGCTAACTCCAAACTGGCAACTTTACATACAATTTGTTTTGCCAATTTGCTTTAGGTGCGGCAGCGGAATATGTTTACTCAAGTAACTTTAAAGTTGTATTGGTTAGAATTAAATCATCGTTTTCGGGCATGAAACTTGTTTATTGAATATTGATGAACTAAATTGCATAATGACTACATAACCGTTCTAAACCTGAAAACAAAAAAATACTAATTAATATTGGGATGGCAATGGCGTAACTAGCGCCATCTTTTGGTTTAATTACAAACTTCAGCACAGCCTGTGTCGAGTTCTAGCCTACGTTCTTTTCACTTTGAGCCGTCATTATCCACTCAGTCTAGGCTTTCAAATTACTGAATTTTCGTCATTGCCTTGATGTGTAATTATCTACTTCCTTCACCGGTATGTAAGTACAACAATTAAATGCAATCAATTAGTACCTACTGGTCTATTGTTTATGCTTTGTATTAAATTGAAATATTAGGGAATTAAAAACATCTGACATAGTAATACTTAATTACTATGAAGCGTGTGTTTCAACCCTTTCAAATCGATGTTGTGTTTCGTACGTGGCAAATGTTTTTGTATGTATGTATTTTTGACGTAAAACATTTATTTACTAGTTTCTCTGTGAGTTGTAGACCTTGGAAGCATATTTTGAAATTGCCGAAATTGTTTTTTTTTTTTTTACGTTATTAACCCTATACTTATTATATTCGTCATTAACAAAACGAAAATCAAAAACATATTCACCAATTTTCATTTACCTTCTTAGAAAATTGAGTGATAAATTTTCTAAGAATGTCAAAAGTGCCACGCTTTAATCACAATATGCCGAACATGATAACATGGATTCCTTGCCCGGCCTTTCGTAGGCCACCTTCAAAACCAATTACCTCGGACCATGTCAACAGACCGTCTTGGGCGCGGTCAAAATTCACTCAACATTTTCATGCTTAACCACGCAATATCGTCTCCCCGTAATGGATTACTTAACCAATTTAGCCAACAAACAAACAATGGGCATACAGCGACAGGCACAATATGCTCGAGGGCAAAAAAAGCTTTTAACTCGATGCTAGTTCGCGAACATGCAGAGTTCTTGAAGGTCCAATTGACCCAAATGGACACACAAATAGTTGAAAGGGACGGGGTCATTACTCGCTCTGTAGCCCGGCAAAAGTGTCAAGACGGTGCGGAACGAGCATTTGTCTACATCCTGAGGGCACCACTGATTTTCGGAAGGATATATTAGGACAGAATAAGGGTTTTTCAAGAAATCAACGGGAAAATAAATTATTTTAGCCGCCGTTTGTGGCGTGATGAAGTTCCGATGGCGAATGTGAGGGCGTAATTGATGTTGAAGGGGTTTTTGGTCTGAGACGCGGGTCCTCTGTATGGGATAGTGGCTTTATAAGTGTCACCGTGTACGCTTTATATGACTAAAGTTACACACAACCACACTAGAAAAGACGTACTGTTCAGAAGGAACGCTGAAATAAACTCAACAGTCAGCCACGTGCGTATTTACGTAGTCTTTTCGTACGTACGTTGTAACCGGAGTCTTTAAGTATTTTATGTTTCATATTGATATATATATTATTAAGTCATGCAGTACTGTGGATAAATCGTCTGTAATAGACGAAACGGCTCCCCTTTAAAATGCTTAACATAAATGTAATGTTAATAACAGTTAGTGCAAGCCAACAGTAAAAATCGATATAAGTACATTATATTATGATGGTGATACCTAAATTTGAGATAAGGGCTAAATTGGAAATATCACAAAGTCACGTCTTATTAAGGCCCATTTCCTCTATATCTGCGGACTACAGCCTCCTTTAAAACAACGTAACCCGAAACCAAGTAAATAGCGAATTCGCGAGAGGACATCAACAAATCTTGCAGTAACTATCCACTATATTTCGCTTTACGTTCAATTTCCATACGCACCCGGCGTGAAGAAGTTAATGGGGCACAATATTGCAGGAGTCGACCGCCGAAACCGTTTTAAAAGAATTGTAAGTTCCCCGGATTGGGCCGAGGAGGTACTGTATATTATAAAATTGCGGAGTTTTAAAGGTAACGCTGGCCAATTCTATTAAGTTACTCCTATCTATATTTTAATGACACATATATGTTATGATAGAATTTCTGGCACTGAATTTAAATTCAGGAATATATTATCGATGAGTCCGATCAAAAATCGTCCCTGGCATTGGGGAAAGCGTATTGCATAAGTGCTGTTTAAATTAAGAAAAATTTGTAGAAAAAAAGAAAAAACGCATATTACTATAATAGAGATGGCTCCGCTTGGTATAACAATATTTTAGGAAATTCTTAAATCTGAACAGATACTCTAATTTTGATGACGAAGGTGCCAACCGACAAATAATAAAGTTCTCAATTTTCACGAATTAAAATGAGTCAAAATAAACATAAGTAACCATAAAGGCTTAAGAAATATTGTGCCCTCAAATTAACCATTTTATACATTACTCACGCGCCATGCAATGCTAAATTTCAACAGAAAGTAAGGGACGTTCATAGTTCACACTCCGCTATAACGGTCGATTTTTTTTAATAATTAAGTAATCAAAAGACTGATAATTGAGGACGTTATTATTTCACAAGGCTTGCTAGTCTTTAATTGTTAGTTTTTTTTAATATTTTTTTTTCTATAAACGCTATAAAATACACTCGCCCTAGTTCTGAATGTTACTTACCCTTCAAATACGATAGAGCCTCAGCGAAGTTATCTGAACAGTGGTTCCAGTCTTTCAAGTGAATACATGGTATAATAATAATCATAAACAGATCTTGGGGGTTTTATTTGCACATGCCATGACAGCCGGGCTTTACATAAGCCCAAAGTTTATTTGCTGGGAGTTCCTAAGTATTTTGAGGTATATTTCTCAAATCCGCATATTGTGAGTTTTTTTTATTGTATTGTATGAGTCAAACGTACCCCTAGCGAAAGAAGATTAATACGTGAAAGTTTCAAACGTTGTAATTAATAAAACCTGGTAGAAACGTGGTTGCTTATGATGGGCCTTTAAGGCTTTGCTGTGGTGTCTCTGCGAGATCGAATGAAGAAATGAAGAGATCTCAAATACTTTTGCCCCTTGCAGTTAGTGATACCATTTGCCGCTAGATGGCGCTGTTACAAGCAAAGCAAAAGCTGCATCGCGCTGTTAAGATTTTTCTTGATTTGACGACGTCCTTGGTCTTGTATTGTGAAGTCATACTTACCTGGCGTAGGGGACACCGTGATCAATAAGGCGGTTCCCCCAGGGCGAGACCCTTCCATTGCACTGCGGCTGGGTTGACCCTTGCGAGTATCCCTAATGTGGATACCTCGGACGTGTTATTTTTGGTAGTGGGGACTGCGTACGCGCCGTCTCCCCATAGATTAATCAAAGAATATTATGTAAAATTGTACGGATATTTTGAAGAATTGACATTCGGAAAATCCTTAAATTATCTTCGAGTTAAGATTCACTAGAAATATATTGAAACTAAGAAGCTAAGTGATGTTCGAACAAATATCAATAGATGGCGTTACTATCATCGTTGTCACTCCATTCATTCACTGTTTTGAGTATAATCAATAATTACGTGAAAGCCTCAAAAATTTTAATTAATAGAATCTGAAACGGTGGTTGCTCACGATGGGCTTTATATTAAAGCTTTGCTGTGGTGTCTCTAGCTGCGAGATCAAATCAAGAAATGAAGAGATGCAGTTAGTGATATCATTTGCCGCTAGATGGCGCTGTTACAAGCAAAGCGAATGCTGCATCGCGCTGTTAAGATTTTTCTTGATTCGACGACCCCCTTGGCCTTGTATAGTGAAGTCATACTTACCTGGCGTAGGGGACACCGTGATCAATAAGGCGGTTCCCCCAGGGCGAGACCCTTCCATTGCACTGCGGCTGGGTTGACCCTTGCGAGTATCCCTAATGTGGATACCTCGGACGTGTTATTTTTGGTAGTGGGGACTGCGTACGCGCCGTCCCCCCATACACTTATTTCAATTTCCCTATAACCGAACTGCTTCAACTGAATATCAAAGCCTTAATGTATTGTGTAACAATTTATTGAGAGTAATTTAGCAGTGCAATCAATTGAGCAGAATACTTTTACGATTTCAATTAATTTATTTGCCTTAATTGTAGTTCAGTTGCACTAATTTCATTCGGCTCAGATATTGAATGGCCACAATAATGCCTGATGGTAAGCGCTTAGCACTAACAATCAACTGAGCAAAAAAAAAAAAGAAAAAAAAAAAAGAACCGACTTCAAAAAAACTGAAAAGCCAAAAATAACCCGATCATGTACAGATTACATTTGAATCACCTTTTGAAGTCCGTGCCAAACCACTCAATTATTACTATGAAAACAGATGCCGCGATTGCCGCGCAAGTTTACGTAAGGTTCGCCACCGACTTCACAAGGTTCTTGTTGATCGAGTTATGTTTGGATTTTCAGTTTTTTTTTAAGTACATATATAGAAAGAATGAAGTACATAGATATAATCACTTTTTCACAAAACAAAATACCGACTTCAATTAGCGAAATGGAAAATACAATAACATTTATATGATTTTCTCATGAATGTGTTTATCAGCACTGGACCAACTTTAAAAAAAACAACACGGGACGCACTAGCTTTCAAATAAAAAAAGAATCATCAAAATCCGTTCATCCAGTCGAAAGTTCTGAGGTAACAAACATTAAAAAAAAAACATTCGAGTTGAGAACCCTCCTATTTTTTTTAAGTCTGTTAAAAATGGATTTTGAACATTGAAAAAAGTGTATAGAAAAAATCCACTGTTTCCTAATTGCACTGTAACAATACCCTTTATTTTACCCACCACCCGCGCCTGCAGAGATAACATTAGTGGTTTCCCGATAAGATCATGAGAAGCTTTCAAAGTGCATTATGTAGCCATTGGGGCAGTCAGATTCTCGAGTGGCGACCACGTACCGGAAGACGCAACGTAGGTAGGCCCTCAACAATATGGTCAAGATTGCGGGAAGTCGGTGGATAGCGGCGCACGAGCGGTAATTGCGGATTACCTTGGGAGATGCCTTCGACCAGCAATGGTACGTCTTTCGGCTGTAATTATGATTCAATGTGCGGACTTTTAATTCCTACAGTAATAATTCAAAAAAATATTATAATGTCTGATAATTTTTAATGTGGGTACACCACTTTTGTTTATAATATTGTACGATTGATACAAATATCAAAGCACAAAGAAAAAAATAAATGCGTAACCTGGCGGAAGAGACCAGGAATTGAACCCGGTACCTCTGGATTACCGGTTCAACGGTAACACGTTAACATCGTTAGTAGTAACTCTTTGGTTTTATACGCTATATTATGTTCGCCATCTCCAGACGCTGAGCTCCTCCTAAGAGATCTCCAGGTAAGCCGACACGCAATCTCATCATAAAGCCGTAACACAATAAATTCATCCATGTAAAATCACGGCAGTTGTGTGTACTCTTTTAATTATACAGTCCATTTTGTCGCATTATCGTTATTTTTTTTGGTCCTTCGAGATATATTAGTTGATTTGTTCTATACGCTATCGAATAAATCCGCTGGTTCATCAACTACGCTGTAAGAATACCCTTTATTTTTCCCACCAGCCGCGCCTGCAGAGATAACATAAGTGGTTTCCCGATAAGGCCAGAGAAGCCTTCAAAAGTGTATTAGCCGAGCCCTTGTTCCGCCTTTCATTTCATATCTGTTTATCAGGATATCCCTGCTTTCCTAGCGGGTTCAAAATAAGACGAATTGGTAACATTTACTTATACGAGTACTGTACATTTTATTTTATATACAAAAAGTTAATTTAATTATTTATTTAATTAAGAATTGATGAACTGCAGAGCAAATTGATAATGGGTGATGTATGTCCTGTGCTCCTATATTCTCCTGCCAAAAATAGTCCAGTTTCTTCAACCGAGGGTGGCAACATATGAGGGTGGGTACATAGTATTCGTACACATATTAGTTAACACATAAAAAAAATACACGAACATATTTTACACTAGTGGCTCTGTTATATGTAAAGATTGTTTCGTTTATGTAATTTTTTTTATTTTAAAACCCTATGTGCCATTATGAAAAAAAACTAAATCGACAAAAAAAATTATGAGAAGCGGTAAAAAATGGCCAAAAATCCAAACATCTGATCATCCAAACATCCGGACATACGCTTCACTCGCTTCGTGAATAAGTGGCTGCGCCATAAGGCCAGAAAAGCCTCTATAAGTGTATAAACCAAGCTCTTATTCTGTCTTTCATCAAACAATCTTTGGAGTAGTAGGGCCTCGTGCAGGGTCCGTCCGGATTATTACTACCGTCTTGCCTGCTAACCCACCGCCAAACAGCAATGTTCGCATTGTTGTGTTCCGGTGTGGGGGTAAGATAGCCGGTGAAATTACTAGCATAGAGGCATTCTATCTTCGTCCTCCGGGTAGGCAAGCACTTTGTGACACCTCTGGTGTTGCAGGTGTTTATGGGCGACGGTAATCGCTTTCCATCAGGCGATGCGTTTGCTCGTTTGCCCCCTATGACATAAAAAAAAAAAAAAAAAAAAACAATGAACTTTATACTGCAAGTAGGCCACAAGGGCACTTTTACATGTCTGAGTCTACCGGCATGACACCAGAGGAGACCACTGTTGAGAAGAAACGCCGAAAGAAACTCAACAGTCGGTTTTTTTCTAGATTTTTTTTTCAGGTAAAAGTACCTATCTGAAGTCAGTCATTTTTTTAGATTTTTTTTTCAGATACTTCTTTATACAATTTTTTTAGATTGTTTTCAGATACAGAAGTATCTGAAAAGTCAGTATTTTTTTAGATTTTTTTCAGATATTTCTGTATCTGAAAAAAAAAAAGACTGACTGTTGAGTTTCTTCGGCGTAATATGAACTTAACTTAATTTGTGTCTATCTTAAGAATTTAAGCGTACTGTACGAAGTCCTCGAAGCAAACATATTAAAATTGTATTGTAGGACATAAATAAGGAAAAATGTAATAATAATATGAAAACTACAAGAAAGTATGACGGTTTATCGCTATTTAAGTACTTACCTACGTTTGATATGCTTTCATATTAAAATTGTTTCATATTTATTTTTAAACTTTATTGCACAAACAAGTTGTATGAATGGCGGATATTAATTTATCTGTTTATCACGGCCTTAATTCCACCAATTTACAAATGGTGTATCAGATGTCTCGGTGAGATCTTCGTAGTGACAATATACTTAGTGTATCGCCACGTCTCCAACCCACTTGCATTAAGTTTGCGCCTCATTTGTATGCGAAGTCATAGATATCAGGCGCAAACTTAAGTTGACCGGGTAACGTGAACTGTCACTTTATGCCACTCGAATCGCAAACATCGCGTTTTAATGACAGTTAAAGGAATTCTGACCTAGTTCCGTATCTTTACCTGTGTTTCATATAATAATAGTAAATAGGGGTCCAATGCCTGGGTTGTTATCAGACCTAATACTCATACTATAAAGGATAACATTAACGTGATGCCAGCGAAGCAGCATTATTAAAATGCAGACTAGCAGAATTTCACGAACGTCCGCTATCTCCGGTGGAAATTCAATTGATTTCGAGCTGCTACTGGAAATGACGCCATTTTGATTGTGCCTACTCTGTATTTTCGCACTAATTGCCAAGAATAGCCCGGTTACCATTAGTCGATGTAGTCATTCAGTTTTGAAGTACAGTTGTGCCCGTACATAAAAGGGTCATAAATACTTTAAAACATGCCTTTTGCTGATTTAAATAATAGGTACTTCATTTATTGCCTGTTTAGGTGTTCCCACTGCTAGACAAAGGCCTCCCTTTCTTATCTCCACTTGACCCTATTGCCAGTGCGGTTCTGCCATTCTCTGCAGAACGCGTCCAGATCGTCCCACCATCTCCCTCAGGTCACCCTTCAATAAAGTCTTCATGAACCAGAAGCTTTTCCAGGCGTTTGTGATACGTTTATCGCAGTTTCTTTAGACTGCCTGTTTTCGAAAGAAGCTATCTGGCCCGAGTAAATGTATTCGTCGACATAGTGTATGCCCAGCTCATCCACTGTGATTTTACACTTTGGTCCATTGGTCATCAACTGAGATACTTTTGGAAAGGAAATTTTATAAAATTTAAATGTTTTTAAACATTTATGAACAATAAGTAGGTTTAAATAGATTTAATCATCGTAAATTTTATGCATTTAACTAATGATAATAATATATTTTTATTAAATAGAGTACTCCTTCAGGTTCTACTCGAATAGCATGGCATGGACCAGTAATAGTAACACCCTACCGCCAACTCGAAACGATGATTGTGTGCCTAAGATATTTATTCTGTGACTGTGTAAATGAGAAGTTGTTAACATTTTGGAAGCCTTATAAATATACATAATAGGCTTCCAAAATTGTTAAAGTGACTTCGACGCATTTACAATGAAATGTCAAAGAAGTGCCCCAGATGATCCGCGGGAGACTTCATTCACCGATCGAGGTATAGTACATTTCCTCAAACCTAAACAGCTATGCTTCTACGTCTCTTCCAGAATATTCCTAGCCTTGTTCATAGATAAATAGGTCAGGCTAATCTAGCGTACCTGCACGGCGGGATAACGAAAGTGATAACCTCTCCGCTTATCATGTAATTCAATTTGGGTTCCGACTGCATCTCATATTTCCTCGGATTAAACCTGAGTTCACGACTTCGTGCTTTGAGAATATCATTGCTACTGTAATTTGAAATTTCGAAACTGTTTTCGAAACGTAGGTAGCTTTGATAGTCGAGGCCTTTGCCTTGTTTGGAATGTGTTTACATGTTGTTAGTCGTCCAAGTAAATGGTTTCAATTTTAATGATACAGCATCAACTGTAGCTTTCTATTTGACCTAGTTCTTGTGCACTTTTATATTATATTTTGCAAGTTGCGAAGAATTTAAAAGTTCGTACCGTGCCGTCTTTTCGTCAAGTAATATTTGGAGAGCGGTATGCGATAAAAAGTTTGAATTTCAGAGTAACCTTTTGGAATCTCGTCACTAATCAATCCAACTTACGCAACGGTGACCTTTAAGTAAGCTTTAGGGTAGGTTTTCCATTCGTCCCTGTGCGTTGAGACTTGTCCCTATTTGAAGAGTGATGTCCCAGTGTCCATTCGGCCATTTAAGTATTTTTTACCAGTTAGTCTGTCACTCCGACGCACATCGACATTCCCATTTTAATGTCTACCCTACACTAGGCTCATTTTTTATTTTGCTATGCTGTTCTTTAAGAAGTGAAGGGTCAGGAGCGTTTAGAACGCTCCTTGACACGTTCTGCGGCGGTATACGGCTATAGCCGTACTGGTGTAGGACTGCGAACCTTGTGTCTTGACAGTACGGCCATCGGCCATCGCCGTAGTACCGCCGGCGAACGTGTTAACTTATGTTATGTTTTCACGAATTAATAACATACTTAAAAAAAAGTTAATTGGTGAGCTCATTACAGAGCGCGTGTTGCAAACTATGATGGAATCCAAAAATAAGATTGTATTCGTCTACATTTCGTAACACAAGCGAACGAGCAGCTAAAACGCTCGTGCACCTTACTCTAAATAATAATAATAACAATTGATTACGTCTATCAATGTCGCGAAGTTTTCTATATTACACTGATTCATTAATGAAGAGATTTGGGTCTTCTTTTCGAAAAACAGGACAGAAAAAATCGATATCGGCGAACCTTTTCCTGAAAAGTATAATATCGTCACTAATATACTAATAAGTCAAGACTGAATGGGTATTTCTTAACCAATTTTTATCTTAGGCTTCATCGTTCATTCATCTTCAGTTATGCTTGTCTATTTAACCTAAATGAAGGCATCCCGGAGAAAAATAATCTTCCTTAAACCAATCTCTTCGGGTGAGACATTTCGAAGTTTAGAGGTTAGCTATCGATTCCATTCGCATCACGATGGAACCATACATGTACATACTGGATTAACTACCTGGGTGTCGTTTTACTGCGGTCCTTATAGTCCGGGAGCTAACCGTCGCTAACCTTACCTGATCGAGCATCACCATAAAGCTATCACACGAATATTATAAACGCGAAAGTTTGTGAGTATGTTTATGTGTATGTTTTTTACTTCTTCACATTCAAACGGCTGAACCAATTTTGATACATTTTGGTATGAAGGTAGCTGACACCCTAGATTAGATTAGATAGGCTGTACTGTGTAGTATTGTTTATCCCGAAAAAAATAAGTGTTCCCGTGGGATGAGCGAGCAACACCGGACGGCGAAGCTAAATAGCGTAAAAATAAAGACAAAAATAATATTATGTAAAAACGCTATAGTAAAAAAAATCGTTTTAGTGCAGTCAAGAAAAAAACAACTTACAGGCGGAACTCTTACCGATCAGGGGTTTTGTTAGGGGTTACCATAGGTACAATAATGTACCGCCATTCGTATTATAAAGTAACTATTAGAATAATACAAAGTAGGGCATTAGTTTGTATAATAATGTATTAGTATAGAGGTCAACGTATTTTTTCGTGATCATGGTCGTTCGTCACTTGGGTCGACTTGACATATATAATCTAATCTTAAGAATTTCTGAGACTATATTCGTTCAGGTAAAATTAGCGACGGTGTCTCTCGGTCTAATATGCGTATTCCAAGTTGCATTGCGAGCATGATTTCCATCGCCTGCGTGGGCGTTGTTCTCATTGCCCCCGTGATCATAAGACATGCCAGTCTTTGTACTTTTGATAGTTCTTTATGGTATTCTTTGATGTTGGCCTTATGCCACCATACTATGGCTCCGTAAAGTACTCTCGGTAGTATCACCGCCTTGTAAATCCAGTGTATCATCGCTGGTTTTAGGCCCCATTTCCTTCCGACCGCCCTCTTGCACTGGTAGAGCGTTCTTATGGCCTTTGCCGATTGTTCTCTTATGTGTGTCTTGAATCTGAGAGAGCTGTCTAACGTGAGTCCCAGATATTTGAGCTCTTTGACTACTTCCAGTTCTTTGCCTTGAATGCTGATAGGTTTCATTTTCTCTATTTTTCTCTTATTGGTGAATAATATCAGTTTTGTTTTATCACTTTTATCAGGGTTTAGGTCCAGTCCTCTATCCCTACACCATGCTAATATTTCCATCACTCCTCTTCTCATTATGTCTCTGACCACATCTAGTGCCACTCCTCGTACCAGTATGACTCCATCGTCCGAGTACGCTTGCACGTATAGGCTTCCTTTATTTGTCCTCTCGATTAGGGAGTCTAGAAGTAAGCACCACATCAGTGGTGATAAACATCCTCCTTGTGGAAAGCCCCTTTTCGGTCTTATCTGTCTCACTTCTCCTCCGAGTTTCGCCATTACAGCCCTTTCTCTTAGCATTTTACTTATCCAGGTCCCAATGGTGGGATTTATGCCATCTCTCTTTAGGCTTTCTTCCACCGCTTCAAAGGTTGCCTTGTCAAAGGCCCCTTCCACGTCGAAAAAACATCCCAGTGCGTAATGTTTTGCTTCCAGTTACTGTCAAATTGTGTAGAGCCGTTTCCGTGGATTTTCCCACCATATAGGCATGTTGGTTTCCATGTAGCGGCTTTCCACTATTTCCTATTTGTGTTCTTACGAAAGTGTCTATCACTTTCTCCATCGTTTTCAGCACGAAGGATGAAAAGCTTATGGTTCTGAATGACTTCGCCTCTTGGTACGTCTTTTTCCCTGGTTTTGGTAGAAAGACGGCGCGAACTTTTCTCCATGCTTTCGGGATGTACCCTAGGGCAATACTGCCTTTGAATATTTCCACCAGATGCTCTTTTATCAGATCGTTGCCCTTTTGGAGCAGTCCCGGGATTACACCGTCCGGCCCAGCGGCCTTAAAAGGAGCAAAAGATTTGACTGCCCAGGCCAGTCTCTCCTCCGCTACCACCTCCTCGGCCGTTTCCCAGTCCGGTTTATCGTATCCTAACGACTCCTCTTCCTCCTCGCTGGCTTCTTTGCAGTCTGGGAAGTGCGCCTTCAGCATAACTTCCAAAACCTCTCCCGGGTCCGTGATCAAACTATCGCCTGCCTTCAGACTTCCCAACTGGCACGCCTTATCGCCTGCTAATATTTTCACCACCCTTGCCCCCTCCGAGTAATTATTTATCTCCTCTGTATATTGTCTCCAGCCTTCCCGGCTGCATTTCTCCCTCAGCCTGCTGTAGGCATTCCGAGTTGCTCTGTACATGTCCCAGCTCTGGGTGTCATTCCTTTTTGTGGCTTGTCTCATTGCCCTACGTGTTTTCTTTCTCTGCTTTTGGAGCTCTTTGTTCCACCATGGTTGCCCTCTTCCAGTCTGGACTGTTTTTTCAGGGCATGCTGTGTAGAAGGCCTCCATGATGCTTCGCTCGAGCCCTAATGCAGCCTCTTCCAGCTCCTCGATGTCCGTACATCTCCTTGGTTTCGGCACATTGGTCTTCAGTTCTTCTTCGTATTTTGCCCAGTCTGTTTTTCTTGGGTTTCTTATCCTCATCTTCTCCATATAGTAGTCTATGTTATAGAGTAGTCTCCTATGGTCCGACATGCTGTCCTCCCTGTCGACTCTCCATCCTTTTATCCTTTCGGTAATTCCTCCCATGGCTATCGTTATATCTAATACCTCTTTCCTTACCCTTGTTACGAACGTGGCGATGTCTCCCTCGTTCAGTATGTCTAGGTCTTTACTTACTATGAACTCTAGTAGTGATTCCCCCCTTCCATTGGTGTCGGTGCTTCCCCACACTTCATTGTGCGCGTTGGCATCGCAACCTATAATTAGGGGTACTCTCTTACCTTGGTACATTTGTACCGCATCTTCAAGCTCCTCTGTCGGTGCGTTGCCCTCGCTTGGTAGGTAGCAGGACGCCAGCGCCACTCTCCTCCTCTCCCCGTCCTGAGCAATGAAGCATATTGCCACCACGACAAGGTCTCTGTAACATAAGGTCATAACACAACCCATGTTCTCTATATTGTTACTTACAAATATGCATGCTCTAGGGGTAGCTCACCATTTCTTTCGTAGTGAAGAGCCCCCCCCAGATGTCCCAGGCCTGCCACTTTATTCTTCCATGCATACGGTTCTTGCAGCAGGGCAATGGGTTTAGGTAATGTAACTGGAATCCCTAATTATGCACCAAACTATTTGTCACAAATTCAAACGCAAATCTCAGACCTGAAATCTCAAACACAAAGTAATAATAAACAACTTAAATCCTTATCTAAACAGAGGTTAATTAGTAAAACTACCCGCATAAGATGGCCTATTGTGTTTGCAAACTTCAAGTGCCGCCAAAATGAGATAAAACAGGCACGCGGGCGGGGCTTAACAAATGTTCCCGGCTTATGCTCTACTTGCCTTTCATTAATATAACACGCGAAGGAACTAGCTTTAAAGTAGCGCTAAAACCTGAGAATTACTCTAGCACAAACATAATAGAGCTTTAAAGTTACATATCAAATTAACTCATTTTTTATGCAGTATCAAATAGCTCACACGGTTCGTATAAAAAGTTTTATGACGTCATTATGCAGTATGGTCAATCGGTTTCCTTATTTTGACTATTTAATCATTTAAAATCTCTCGTACGAAAGTTGGTAGAGTTGTCGACCTTATAAAATGACCACGGGGCTAGCATATCTTGGCGCGACTTCGCTTGTCGGGCGGCTAAATGTCACCTGTCTTTCTCTCACGGTATTGAAAGGAAAGTGACAGGTAGTATATGACACGCGACAAAAAGTCGCGTGTCACAGATGCTAGACGTACAAGCAACATGAACATTTCGACAATATTAAGGTTTTCCGCCATTATAGTTGTTAGTACTTGTCTCTTTGTCTGGATTTATGGGATGAGTTCACCTGTAATAGACTATGAACCCATAGTTTGCCAATTAATAAACAAATAATTTTTTTATCCCAATGTGATCTAGTTTTGTCTTAATTATTGGTACCTTACTTACTCTGTTCTTTACGGTTCAGTCAGCCTACATAACTCTTAAAAAGTGTGGAATCAAAGAACATTGGTAATCGAGAGGAAAAAACAAATTATCATGATTAATTATATTTTTAATTAGCGTTTAAAATAAATATACACATAATCAAAAGAGTTCTGAGTAATATATCAGAAGCGCCTCAGGGATTAATATTTGAATAAATCCACGTATAAATCACTCCGTCGTCCACCTCCCACTGTTAGAGTTATTTTGACTTTATGACCATTTTTTTGTCACATTCGTTTAAGAATAAAACATTCTCAAGTGATTAATATCGTGTAACATTAATACTAATTTCGAGCTCTACAAATTGATGTCAAATTAAATTTAATTGTTCGCGTTTGAATGGAAAAAATGTAAACAGGGATAGCGTCACGTGGAGCGACGCACCTCAACGGAATGAAACGATTATGCTACAAAATGTCAAAAAAGCAAAAGTACGAAGGACTAGGGGCGGCGACCGTGGTTCGAAGGGAAAGGGGGAAGGGAAGCGTGGCCGTCAGTTTCTCGCTGAACGCCGCGACGCGAGCACGCCTCGATGCGACCCGCGCCCTGACGCGATGGCCTCGTCCACGAGCGGCAACATCGTGATCGAGTGGTTGCGATCGCTCCACTTGGGCCAGTACGCGGAAAGTTTTATAGACAATGGTTATGATGACTTAGAAATATGCAAGCAGGTCGGAGAGCCCGACCTGGACGCCATCGGCGTCCTGAATCCGACTCATCGTCAGCGCTTGCTGCACTCTGTCAGAACTTTGAGAGAGGAGGGTGCAGCGGCTGTTTACTTCACTTTGGAGGAAGCGGCTGCCTCTCGGGACTCCTGCAGATGTGAGGAGGAGAACAGGAAAGAGCAGGCCTCGGCTGTGGTGGAACCTGCGAAGTATGCCGACGAGTACGAGGAAGGAAAGGCCGAGTTGGTGAAGATTCCTCGTATCCAGCTGAAGCGTTTGCTCCGGGAACGTCTAGCACAGGATGGGATTCGCCTGAGCCTGCAGCCGTACTCAACCACGGTCAGTGTTCTGTAGATGCGGCAGTGCTTCTCGCGTGTGAAAGTGCCGAATAACATGTGTAGTCCTAGTAAGTGTCTTAAATATCGAATGAGGCCGTGTAGAGGCACTGCCAGCGTGCTATTTCTTTTGAATAAGTCTGTGTGTGGTACGGGCCGTCTTCGACCGCCCCGGGCGGATCGCTTCTCGGGACGTGTTGCCATAAAGTTTGTTGCGTGCGTGATTTCCCTTGAGATGAGGAGTTTGCGAGCCTTCCTGTCGTGAGAAGATTGTAATCGCGTGCCTCCCGGCTCTAAATTGGGTTTTACGATAAATCGCACAACCTGTTTTAGCTCCTTGAGGCGTTAATTAGCAGAACGACTTGTTCTCTCGCAAAATGAAGATCTCGGATCGAAATAAACTGAAATGCAAATTAGTAGTCGTTTACGTTCCACCGAAGACTTTATTAGGAAGTTAATCAATCTGTTTTAACTCTCTCTTGTAGAGACACGTTGAATTTTACAGATAACAGTGTACATTCTTTTCTTTCTAGAAATTTTGTTTCAATAAAAATCTATATTACTTACTAGAATTGCAAACAGGTTTCTGGGGAAAAATGCACCTGCCTACTTTATACGGCTAAGGAATGTTTCTTGATAATTAGTCAAGTTGACTAGGACAGCTTTGCGAGCTTTTTACTGTAAGTAAGAACCATCTATAAAACTAGCAATTTGTTATTCTAGAAAAGCAACTGCACAATGAAGAAATGTTAATAACTTTTATAAAAGAAGGCACCATATCAATGTAAAGAATACCCAAGCAAAGCTCTTGAGCTACAGGTATCATAAACACACGAACTTCTTACGTACCTACTTTGCGTAACATTTTATGCAAAAGTCGAACAAGGACCTGAACTTTTTTCCAACATTATTTTTCTCTTTTGAGAAAAAAGTGTGAAGTTCGTATAAACGTTTATCAGAAGGTGCGAGCAAGGTGCTTTAGAGTATTTACGCAACATTTTTAGGTCAGATGTTTACGTTTTTTTTAATAAAATATAATTTAATTAACGCCTCGCCTCTTCTTAGTCTGTTGTACTTAATTTTCGTGATTATAGGACTTGATTCGTTATATTAATCACCAATCCCTTGATAGCAGGTAAAACAAAACGTAACACGTATTGATTAATGATCAGGAATAATGCCTCGGTTTTTGTAAAATCGAATATCAGTACATATAGGTAGTGTTTAAGGAGAACTCATATTGTATAAAATAGTGTGCAGAACTTATTGTAAAACTATTATTATATTAATTCCATTTTAAGGGAAAGATTTCTTGAGTTGGATGAGCTATAACATTCACGGACCCTAATGAGCTTCTGGCAGCAAGGTGTCTGAAGAACACCATTCTCATCGACTTGCCCATTTTAGAACATTCAGGCACTATTCTCTAGAGAAGAAGAAAGCCAATTATGTTCATGCCACTAAGTTACCTAGTTTTTGACTAGACATCTTCAAAATCAACGCAGTCTTACACTTTAATACCAAAGAACTCTTCCAAAACAAGCTAATTGTGTTCGCATAGAG
Source organism: Apotomis capreana (assembly GCA_947623375.1). Lineage (NCBI taxonomy): Eukaryota > Metazoa > Arthropoda > Insecta > Lepidoptera > Tortricidae > Apotomis > Apotomis capreana. The sequence continues at coordinate 7,988,059 of OX392505.1, read as the reverse complement.
AATAGTTGAAGTAATTAATAAGTATAATATCGAAGAAGCCGTCTGTTTCACATGGGCGGAAGCGTTGAGTTGATATTTTAATTGAGGTGTTATTAATTATTCGGCTGGGTAGTGATTAAGAGGGCGGAATATTAACGTCGGGGGCACGCCCTTATGCGTCGTTTAAACCGTACCACGTATTTGTCAGCATTTCATGTGTGGAGTTATGAAACTGACTCACGAATGTTATCGTAATCTTATCGATAATACACGCAAAGGAACTTAATGTAATTCTGTCTCACAGTACGTACAATTAAAGTTTTCAGTGAAAACTGCAACATTTTACTACTCGTTGAACTCTTGTTAGCCAAAACAGCATTTCCAGCGCTAACCTTCTGCGAATTCGCTTTTTACTGCTCACGGGACTTCTTTGTTTCCAAGCTAGTACACAATGCGCCATTCCTAATAATGTCGCTAACAAGCGGGGAAACGTTGCCCACAATGGACTGTACATTGTAACCTATAAGGAACAAGTAATGTAGGAAAAACGACTCGAAGAAACTTGCAAAATACACGTATGCGAAATAGACACATCAGTTCGTTTAGCTAGCAGAAAATAATCCTGAAGAAAAACTAAATTAATCACATCGATTCGAATTCCAGAGCTTTAACTGCATTATTCAAGATCACCCGCTCTGTTGAAATAAACGACTCCATCCTTTAAACGATAAAAACTGAGCGATAAAGTCTCACGCTTCACTTTTTACCCTTGAGATTTGAATTTTCAATTAAACCCATACAATTACGTATTGGTACTGTGAAGCGATGAGCCTACCGTAATTACCTGCGGTGTTTTTTACCGGTTTTCGGTCCCCATGTTGAAACCTGTTCGGACTCGAGTGCGCCAAGAATCCACATTGAACAGACGCACGACGGCTCGATGGTAAAAAATGCACCTAAGAAAGCCACTGGCATCACAAACTCCCGACCGGGTATCGTTCTCCAACAAGAAGACACCAGTAAATATTTGCCTGGTAAAGTTTGTGTACACTTTTAAGATCTGTTTATCAAGGACAAATTTCGCAAGCCTTTGCAGTCTTGATTATTTGAGAATCAACCGAGCTTATTTTAACGGATGCCATTACAATAAATGCGGTGGCGTTGATACCATTAGCGTCCCCATTTGTATCAATTTCACCGTTATTAATGAATGGGCCGTGATGTCGCTGTTGGATTTTAAAGCTCACTATCAACTTGTAGCACATTGTGACTCCCCCACGGCTACCTGGGAGCATCCCTTTCATCCGTTCACAGGCCTAACAATTACCTCGGTCATAGATTTTTTGTCTACGGGCAATTTTGTAAAGCGATTACCGCCGGAACTGTGCACAAAGCACTGACATAGGTATAGCCGGGTATCGATATCGCCAGTTCCGACTAATAGGCCAATATTTATGTTTTGTTGGCCATTGTGCGTGTAACATCCGTTTTTCTGACGAATGTGTTTGAAATGTAACAGATTCAGACGTGGAAGTTTCGACATTTAGTTTTACATTTCGTCCGTTCGGAGAATTAATCGTTCATTCGGTATCTGTATCCTGATTTTGTAGTCATGTTATCTTGATGTTATATTCATGTTAGTTAGTGCAAAGTCCGATAGGGAGAAACATTATCAGAAATTAGACAGTGCAATGCGTTCTTATCAGTTTAACATCACACAGTCCATCCTAAGAGGCAGTACTCTTGAGGCGCGTATTTAAACTATTGAGAAAACTAAGCAATTGTGAGTTACAAATGTCGAGGGTATATTTCTAATAAATTGAACAATCGCATCATAAATCTAAGGTCACGGTTACGGTGACTATAAAACAGATCAATCTCTCCCACACGTTGCCGTAACCGATCATTTGCGCGAGCCCATTATGATCCATTACTTCCTCTGTTGCTAATTTTATAGAGGGGTGTGCGGATGTAACGGCTTACGCGGACATTAACGCCTGTGGATGTGGCTTTAGTTCGATTTTCGATCTATTCATGGGACAATTCATTTCTATCCCCATTGTTGGGACTGAAAAAGTTAACGGGAACAAATAAATTTAAGCTTGAATGACAAATTGATTGATTACGAACAACATTCAATCTGACGATGAATAATGCAGTGGATGTTTTCCTCAAAAATAGGCAGACGCCTAGTTTGCCGATGGAATAAGATCAAAAACGCCATTTATTTTGGAGGTAATGGAGTCGTAGATTGTGTGGTACAATTCGGTTTACTTGAGTTTTGTTTCTATGGGCGTTATACACACCTTAGACGATTTACATATACTTTATACTACCTGAATGTCAGAATCCTGATGAAAGCTTCGGTTTGGTCATGGAATTTGTCTCGTTCAAACCTGTTTTTCTTGGTCAATATCATAACCAAAAGGCATAATTTTAGCTTTCTAGTTGCAAGGCTTTGCGTTGATGAGTCAGCTTGTAACTTCCTCCTGTTTCTACCTATAGAAAACGAGTACATTGGTATGCCAAACGTCTTTCCGTTAAGTGGACACCCATGAAAAAAGACACGCGTTTAGATAGTCACGAATTTAGTTTTATCGCGTTCACTCGTGAACTACATAAATAATATCTACTTAGCATAAGGTAGCAACAAACGGCTTCTTTCATGTCATGTCTGCTCGCACCGATATCGATATGTAACGGTTTAGATGCCACGCATATTTTACCAGTAAAAACACAACGCCATTAGAAGCAGCTTTAATCGCTCAGAAAAAAGTGGTCCGACTATCTTTATTCAATACGCTAAAACGCTCACGCTAGAAAAACCAATATATTTACCTTTGAATTACTTTATAAATATAAATGGAGAGAACACCATTAAAGGTTAATTGATGTAAACGAATTGATCCGAACAAGAGGTAGTCACATTTTTATCTTTATTGTTACGAGTAAGTGCGCGGGCACTATTGGTTGTTTACATAAAGAAAATTAAAATATGAAAGCATTGAATTCTTGAACCCTAACGCCATCATAATCTTCAGGTTACACGCGGCTGTCTGACACATAAATAACTGCTTTTGTTACAAAATCATAAATTTGAAATATTACGTTATCATTATCTAAACTCGGTGTGTTTTTCATATTCAAAACATTTGATGTAAGTAATTTATTACGTTTTGAAAGTTAATTTGTATTCAATATACCTAACAACGCTTGTTGGTATATCTACTAATGTTTGGTTTAATAAAATTTGTGTTTCCGTACAATATTCTTGTTTACTCAGAAAAGGGGCGCAATATTAACTTGGGTTTTTTCTACCTGTTCGGTTGCTTTGTAATGAAATGTGTGCGGAGTCACGCAGTTGGCCTAAGCTCCTTCTTGGCCGCTTTGCGTTTTATGGGAGGCACGCATTGTAATTTTACTTGTGTAGTAAAAAGTAATTCCCGCACGAATAATAAATTTTATTGTTTTAGTTAGGCTTTCGTCGGTAATGGAATACGTAACTCAAGGCAAAATTTTGCTACGGTGGTAGTTTTCAATTTAGCTAGGTTCGTATTGCTTTCTGACTTATTTCGTTGTATTCCAACATTGATTTTGAATTTTACTTACAAAGGTCTTCTTCATCTATTATGGTATTTATACTTAAAGTGTTTTTTTTTTCACTAATGTGATCAAATCAATACAAGAAATACAATTATCTCAAGGCAGTAGTTAGTTTATACGTACTTAGTTTTACTATTTAGTCCCAAGAAGCCACTAGTGCCAAGGTTTCAATACCATGACAAATGATATTTATTTCTCCAACATTGTTTATAGCCTCTGCATTTCTCGTAAAGTACACCGACATCAATATCTCAGGATGTTTCGAACGGGCTTCGTCAGGTGCACCGAGTTTGCCCAGCATGTTTGCCTGTTTGCTCTCCACACAGCGGGGACCTAAAGTCGGCAAACTTCAGAAGATTTGCACTTGCGCTCGCTGGGAAGATTAGCATCCGTGATTGTAAGGTCAAGGAGTTCCTCTGAATTGGATTTTGGAAATTGGGTTTCCGTATGCAAGCTGGACTGATGCTTGATTAATATTAGACTGAATCTACCTTAATGCATTTATTTTAGTTGCTATGTTTCTCTTAATTTTGGTATTTACAGAATTACTTTTACGTTTGAAGATCGAATGATTGTCATGAATCGCGATTGATAATGAAAATAGTCTGAATAGTACGTAAGGTAGGTACTATTCTCATGTTTTGCTTAGTTGGATTTTTTGAGATTTTTTAATATATCATTGGTCGCATAACGTATATTCAATAATTTATAGACGTTTTATATACTATGATATTGATATTTGATAGGAAGTTGTTAATAATAAATTAATAAATGACTCGCATCAAACATTCAATGCTGTTTCTTACATCAACTTATATACACACAACATCACCAATATGTTAAAAATGGCACGATCGTCATGTAGCGATTTGATTTGCACTCTAAAATGTTTTTTTACATAATGTCATTCGACAATTACAGAGGATATATTTTTTCTACGGATGCCAATTATTAATAAATGTTTCATTTCAACACTGAGAGAAACGCTATTAAAAATGAAATCCCAGGCGCGGTGATTTTTTCCTGGAGTGAGTTTATTGGAAATATTCGTTTACTCGTCCGTTCATTTGAGTTAAACAATCCGAATAAACGGACTTAAAGTTCTGACTCATGGTTCCGTATGATGACGTCACTTCGTGAAAGTGTGAAAAACAAGATTGTCATTTCACTGCGCTTATAATCTGTCGCTTCGAGCTTCAGTCGAGAATTTCGAAAAGAAAATTCCGTTTACAAATAATTATTTCTAACTTTTTCTTATTCTGTATTAATGCTGTATACCACTTTTGGCGTGACCTATCGTTGACTGATACAATGCTGTTTTTCAACCGACTTCAAAAAATGGAGCAGAAGTTCTTAATTCGTTGGTATGATTAATTTCGGACCATCATTTCACTACATTGACGTCCGTTTTTTTTTGTTAAAAAGTAATTATTCCGATCGCTACACATGGTTTTCGATGCCACAAGTAGCTCCGAGTGTAATTATTCCTAGCTATTACTACCTATATGTATATTAGGTACAATTTTTTTAACGTATAAATTCGGGTGAAATCAAGAGTGTGGAGACTTTTGTTTTTGTTTGATATTATGCAAGACTGAAGGATTTTGTTCGATTATCAAATTTTTCATCATACTTTGTCGGTAAAAGGCATAAAACTGCCGGGAGAGAACCAAAAGTCAACTTTTAACGGGTTTTGTTTTTACTATATCAATAGAAATATTTAGTGCTGCCCCTTAAAACATCCATACTACCATCGTTCGGTATATGTACCTTACATACACGCCGGGCCTAACACAAATTAGAAGGTATAAACAGCTACCAGTGTTATCGCTTCTGGGCAAGCTTGCATACATAATGTCTGTACTAATGGTGGATTTACCAACGTGTAGGTGTAGGCCATTCCAGGCCTTGAGCACCTCTTTGTTATTAGTTTATCGATGGCGTAGGCATCGATTGCTCTCGAGCTGAAATTGACAAGCGACTGATTGGAATAACAGTTCTTTACGTCAATATTTGGTGTCACATCGATGTTGGTGACAAATGTTGGTTTGAAGTGGGCAGCGTTGATTATTTTAACTGAGAGAGCGCGAATCATACGTAATTCTATCCTCCAATGTGGACTGGATGATTGGACAAAATCGCCTCCTCTTGGCCACCATGGAAGACTGGTAATCGGCGTAAAAATAGCGTGAGATAAATGTAAAATTTATAAAGACCAATTGTAGAAAGGAAATTAACCCTTGATAGGCTGTAGCTTTTGCTAAACGTACAGGATGATAATTTACGAACATAAATCGCAACGTTCGATTTAAATTTCAAATTTCATTGAAGTAATATAGGTAATAACATCTTAAAACAGAATGTATAGCCGGTTGAATATTTTACCCCTTTAATATTGAAGGCAAGAACCGATTTTTTTTTGTCGTAAATTATGAATATCTCATCTCCAGTAGAATAGGCTATACTGAATAGCCAAGGTACCTACAAAACTCCAGAGGCTTTCAAGTCTTTCCTGGAGATTTATATGGAAGTTTTAAATCAAATGATCCCTCGATGCATCTAGTTATCTACCTATAGGTACCTAGAATTGTGTATACTTAAATATAACATTTTAGCCTCTTAAGAATAGCGCTAACCTTTTTAATATTGTAACATTGTAAATTTTCATTATATTTAGTGTTTTTTTTTTCTATTTTACCTATTTGAACATTAAGTCGGATATTAACGTAAGCGAATTTTTTGTTCATAACGCATGTTGTGTTTGCCTGTAATTGGGTAAATACTCTGATATGTTTCGTACCTCCATTTGTTTTTTATGTATGTTATGTTATTGTACCTGTTGGCAAACCTGATAAATAAATAAATAAGAAATGACATAAGAGGCTTCCCAGAACGTTACAATACAGGCGGTTTGAGTCCTTGTTTCAGCGTCTTATGTGGCTTTGTGGTGTTTGCCTTCAATTTGGACACGTGTAAACGAAATTTACGTTTCTAATTGACAGGTTGAGAATTATTATGATACTGAGCGAACGTGCTTGAGTTTAAGTATTATACGTTTCAGTTTCGCTGTTTGAAGAGGTTTTTTACTAACGCAATTAAATCCACCAATGTAATTTTGCTTATAGTTACCTAAATAGCTATCAGAAGAAAGCGGAAACGTATTTTTATTAATACATTTTAATGAGCCTCAGTAAATAAATATAACTTCTAAACTAAAAGAAGTTCGCACGTTATAGAGATCTATATAGCTTTTGGTTAAAAACAAAAACTCTATACATATTAACCTACTTCTGGACCTTTAGAAAAACTAAAAAGCGAGCTTAGAATATTGCATCAATTTAGACATCTAAATTAAAAGCATTTGAAATCATAAAAGGCAAATTACACCAAACGATTTGTAAGTACTTAGAGTCCTAATGGCCGCTTGCAGTCGGACCACACACAACCGAGCACAAACACACGGTTACTCTTCGAATCAATATTGGACAGACGATTAGTAATTTCTAATTTACTCGAGTGATGGTAGCTTGTGAACAGAATTCGTTGAAAATGTTCATGGGTATGTATGGGTGGAGTGAGCAGTTATATTTAGTTTTGGTTAGCATAATTCACATATTATATGCATAATATTAATTGTGAATCATAAATATGTAACTTCGCTATAATTCACTTGCAATAAAATCAGAAAACCATAATATATTTTATTTCGAAACATAATTATGTTTTTCGAAATTATTTTTAATATGAATGAACACCACATTAAGCAAAACCATAATAGGTATTTTGAAAGAAATAAAAGAACGGTATTTTAACATGAAGACCCGAAAACTCTCGTTCGAGGTTGTCCCTTGGCGCCGTTCTATTTTGATATCCAACTTTAATTTAGGACTAGTATAACTAATTGTTTTGACGAAAGCTTTTCAAATTTGCAGACCCTCAGTGAACCGCACGAATTGCCAGGAATAGCATGAACATGCCGGGAATTTTTCATTTGCACACCGTTTCACACCTCCATGTTTGTGATGTTAGTTTAAATTTTACGTCCGCTGTTCAAACATTTTGGGTACATATAGTTTTGAGCTTTGGCGAGCCAATTAGACAGGTAGAAATGTTATGAATTCATAAGTTTATCGGTCTTTAGCTACTTTATTTGAATTCTTTAGGTAACATAGTTTGAATTATGTACCAAACGTGACAGTATATGTTAAAGGTATAGCAAAAAAGCGTGACATAGGGGGGAGGGGTTCAAAAAGTCGACATTTTGCGTGACGTAATATGTGGACGACCCCTTAGACCCCAATACAACTTCAAACAGTGAGACAATCAATTCCCGTAATCGACTGTCGCAGACCATTGGTGTCCTGATCAAAATTACCCGAAACACGACACGGCAATTTCAATTTCTTAGCCTTTTTTGACTAATCGGTGAGATCAATAAACAAATTGTAACAAAAGACGGGCACAAAAAGGTCACAATTTACAGGTGTATAATAAATTTCGATAATCTTAGGGGTTCAGGTCCCGCTGGGCACGTGGGGTCGAGGCGCCGGTCTTGACGGGCATAAACATAAAAAGATGTCTGTATGTCTGCCCACGCGGGCAGTTAAAGTTGGCCGGTTTATCGGTCCATTCACGGCTGTAACAACGGCTGACCTCTGGAGGTGAGTCGAGTCGGAATCTGAATGTTGGCTGTTTGATAGACGACGGGAAATTGGCTTTAAGGTAGCGCAGTTCTCATCAATATTGTAAACGGGAAACTAGTTTTGTTAAGCCTCGACCCCAATCTAGGAGTATTTGAGCTGTTATATTTGGCACTCGATGTAAGGACGTATATATTTTTTTCTGTTCGCGCTGTAATTAATGATATTTGACGGTTGACATTTTAGCTCCCATTGAGAAAGAAATGAGAAGTCATAATCACAATAGTGACTTCGAACAGAGCATATCGCTAAAGTATTAGAAACATCAAACTAAATTCAAACCTTGGCTTGTGCTCTCAGTCAATAGAGCAAGGACTTGGTAAAGATCACGGGCAGAAATTGAATGAGGGCGGCGCAAGACTGATCAATTGATCATAAAGAAAATTGAAAAAGCATTTACTATAGATACACTGCCGTAATCTTAAAAAAATTGATACTGATTTTTATAAATTGTACTTTTAGTTAGTTAGGTATTGAAAAGTCTTCGTGTAGACAAACTGTCATAACAGTTTCGCAGGGATAGATTTTTTATTTGTAATAATCATACATTGTCAATCTAAGCTATAACTCAATCATAGCCATTATTATTATTACATATAGAATAAGTTAAATTCAGTATATGTAATGACCTGAACTATCGAATACACACAGGATTCATACCTTTAACCCACATTTAGATACGACATAGGCTTTTATTATAATTACAAATTTATAATTTTATACGTAGGAGTCTTCATTGATTTGATTCTCATGCAAATCCGAATGAGCACTTTCAAAAACATGTCATGTTATTAGGAAAATAAATTGTATGTAAATGTGCATAGAGTTTCGAAAACATGCTCCTTTGTTTCGGACAAGGTATCATTATTTACCGATTTTGGGTGTAATCATTAAATTTGATCCAGTTCAGTGGTTGGGTTGGACCGATTGAGGGTTAATATGAAAATAATAACCTTCGATTGCCCCTCATTATGAGTGAAACGTAATTCGCTCCTGACGCGTTCAGGATACTGATTACCGATATAAGTACGTAATTACGTAAAACGTTGTGTTCAATTAATTTGCTTAATCGTTTAAATTTTATACCCTTTACACGCTTAAATGTATTTTCAATATCTGCAATTTATGTCGTGTGTGCGTGAAGTAGTAAAAACATTAGCCAGTTGTGCCACAGCAAAAGCCGGGTGAAACGCAAAAGCAGATTGCAGACTTACTGCTTATTGCAAACAAAACATATTTTATTAAAACTTTGGTCCCAATGGATAGTAGCCATTAGTTGAAAATTTAATTGATTGGATTAAGCGGTTTACACTCATGTGAAATTGTCAGGGATGGTCCGACATGTTTCGAACTCGTGTGGAGCTCTTCATCAGGGACTGCTGCCCGTACAGCTAGTACAGCAGTGACAAAGCTACCGCGTGGCTGTAGGTATCAAAAGACTTGGCGAGGTGAACATTAAAGTCTGCATTAAAGTAAATACGTAGACATTTTATTTCCTTTAACTGCCAGTGCTCAAGCCAGTTTATGTCTCGCATTTAATTATATCTTTAAGTAAGCGGGTTATAATTCGCATTGGGTGGGCTGTGTGGGGTAAATATTTACAAACATGTTTACCAGGAGGAAGATAACGACTACTTAAAGACATTGTGATTTTACTTTCATTGTTACAAGTTACTCAAAAGTCAAAAGTAGCTGATAATTTTACTACTCCCTTATGTCAAATTGTATGAGAGCATACATGGGGCACCCAAGAGGAAGACGACCATACATGGGGCACCCAACAGGAAGACGACCGGTTGGGCGCCCGAGATATCATTGGAAAGACATGGTCGAGGCGGATCTGCGCGGACTCCACAAGCCTCCAACTGGAAAGAGCTGGCGCAGGATCGAGAAGTTGGAGGCCAAGATTCGCTTCGGGTCGCTGAGCCATCGTAGTAAGTAAGTAAGTAAGTTATGTCAAATTGTGTACTTAAATGGACAGCCACATTTGATGCTGCCTACATTTAACAATACTTCAGCTTAAATAGATCCGATTCGTCCAATTACAGTTCAGAAAACTACATTTAATATAATATGTTAGAAACAGACGTAAAACACGTAATGCCTGGATCGTTATCGTCGGTAAATTTATCTTTTCTTCTCTTTTAGAACTTTATCAAAATTGTGCTCCACCTATTGAAGTTTTAATGACTACCAGTCAGTCGAAAACAATAGTAAGCAATTTATGTGATAAAAGTTTTGGAACACAAACAAAACGAAAGAAGGAAAAATTATACACATGAAGCAGGTTAGCGAGTCGGACAATAACAAAGGCTGGTCTATTTTGGGGGTTATACACAAAAACAAGCACTTTATGAGGTCCCGATACGCTCCACTCGATCGGAGAATTCCAAATGCTCCCGAATTGAAACTTTCGCTTAGTTTGCTTGAAATTGATTAGGGCGAAAATGGAATAAAGATTCCCCCATTTGAAGCTAACTTTTTGCCAAGTTAAATTCGTTGTCTTCAATTTATTTAATGAATTGAAACTCGAGGGTAGTTTTTGTCTTCGCACTTGGGTTGAGTGCAAAAACTTGGTAAACAGCTAGATTAGCGAGACCGCTCAGAGTTTATTGTGCTGGAATGAGAGCGATAAAGAACTTGTTTTTATTTGTATAAAGACACATTTGCAATGTTATCGTGAGTCATTGGCCTAGATTGTGAGTGACGCGTCCAATAAACCGACTGAGTCAGGACTAGAGAGAATATCGGGGTTTTACAGCTCCCGAAAGCTGGGACAGTGTGGGGAACAATGCATTCCGACGTTGTTACGTCGGTCAACAAAAAAGGCCCAGCGGAATAAACGTTTTTGTCGACAACCCCCGCTAAATTAAACAGGGAAGCCGATTTTTTGTTATTTTTGCCAGTTTTTTGTTTTAGCGCCGCAAAATCCCGGCGGCTAAAATACTGTCATGCGTAAAATTATCTTAACAATGCAACAGTATTTTCCTTGTTTTGATCACAATAGCTTTGAGTCTGCTTGCCGTGGGTGTGAAAAGGTTTGAAACAGTTTTTGCAGAGGTACGTATTTGGCTTGTAATAAGTAATTGGGTTTTCATCCGGACATCGAATTAACTCTCCACTTGAGCTTTTGCCAGCATGCAATCTGCTCAGTATTTGAAAAAACTTCCCTATTTAGTGAAATTGCACTAAAAATATTGTATATTTAAGTCACTTTCGCGCCAAGGTCCAAGCTTAGTACAATAATTTTAACCATAAATCACTCTGACTGCCCTTTGACTCTCCCTCATAGGCACTTTGACTTTGAAGACAAACATTTACATTACATTACCTTTCAAGTAAAAGAAACAAAATGTTTAATGCAATAACAATGTATATTGCTCGAAAACATTCCGAGCATTTGTAAAATGTTCTTACTTATTTCATTACTATGAAAAGAAATAAACCAAGAACAGAACAAAGTAGAAATGGTTCGCGCGTCGCATGTCTGTAATCGCGCTTGGTTGACTAAATATTTTGTCGCGTGCATGACAAAACAACTTCACTTGGCAAACTGAAATAAGCCCAATCGATTTACAGTTACTGAAACTAGGTGACTTTTTAATAAAACTCGTTGTTGGAACTACTTACAATGTTGCTGGAACTGACTTGATTTTTTTATAATGATTGGGTAAGTTGACGAACTATGTTAGGAAATTTTACGATTGTAATAATCGTAAGGCATGACTTTTTTAAATCAGCCTTTGCAAATGGGCCTGCGTGTATGCGACTAGTAACTACACATTTAAAAAGTATTTTTACCTCTGAGAGATAGAGATAAGGTGGGTTTGAAGGACTTGCCAGCTATCTGAAGGATGGACCGGTCTTTGTTTCTCAGAGATTGACTAAACCGAATTAGTATGGGGCATAGAATGAGCCCTCTGGGAGGCTGATAATCTAAGAAGAGGGTTGAACCGGCTGCCGCCAAAACGGGCGTCTCTGTATCTGTCAGTATGTCATCGTTAGTATTGTTACATCCTAAAATTTCTAATTTGTAGGTATATATAAAAAAAATAAAAATTAACAGCCTTCCCGACTAGTTTTTTTTTCTCATTCGCATTGTCACAATTTATTTAGTAAATTTTATATAATTAGATTCGATAAAATCTTTAAATCTTAGATTAGAGTCTAAGCGGAAGTTTGTAGTTGACTTAGAGAAATAAATAGATTAAATTTTAATTTTAATTTTTTTTTATTGTTAAATCAGCTTTCGATGGCGAGGGGTCATTATTATCAGGAAAGATCTTTATGCGGCGGTGTGGCGTCAGCCGTATAGCCCCACCTGTTATTAAAAATTTATTTGTCCTCTCATCACACCGAAACGGCCAGCTAGACGGATTATTATCAATTTTTGTACAGGGATAGCTGCACACCCAAAGATACTTATTACCCTTTTGTATATGGTGAAGAAAATCAGAATGCGCGGAAGACGTGGCACCTTCTTATTTTGAATAAAAATTCTTCACATAGTTCATCGACAATATAAAACAAAAACACCTATTATGCTCTAATAAAATATAAAGCATTCAATAATTTTATCAAAATTTACCTACAGTAAACGTCTGCCCGAAGATATAAGTTTTAGTTGGATTTTATTAAATAATTTATAATTACGAGTTTACGTTTATTACAGTTTCTCACAAAACCTAATATAAACGGCCATTGCCTCAAACATCCATTAGCCTGCAATTTTATTACTATCCTACCTAATAGGACGGAGCGGCGAAGCAAAATAACCGGCGCAATATTCGTTCAGAAATCCCACTTATTCTAAGTGCGTTTAAACCATTAACCAAACAAACATTGGCTCGTCAATGCTCGCTCAATTACCAGGATTGTACTATGATGTCGGATAAACTGCCTTTAGTTGACCCTTGAGAACATAACGGGTCTTTATGAGAACGGGCGCGCGGCGATTTATGAAAAATTCAATAAAAATGGCCGCTGCGAGGCTCAAGCGATGTGGGGATGGAAGTTACTTTAGTAATTAACGGAGTTTAACGTTTAATGCGGTGCTTTATCTGCTGATTCATGATTTTATGGGCAGCAATTCTAAACTTGTAACATTTTTCATTTTAATGTTGTCTGACGAAAATATAATAATCCGGAAAATGTTTAAATCAAACAAATCAAAGCAAGAACCCAAGATATGCGTCTAGTCTACTAAAGAGCATCTTGTAAAATGTACTTTACTTATTATAGAAGTAAATCGTACTCATATAATCGTTGTGGAACTAAAATCAAAACAAAAACAAAATTAAACTGCTTATTTAGTCGTGATATTATATAAATTAAAACGAGTAGATTAACAAAAAATCATGTAGATGAGTTTAATTTAATACCCAGTTGCGTCGTCACTTCAAACACACATCGAAAACCATTTTCCGTTTAAAACCTCAACAACTCTTCAGAGAATATCGTGCACGTGTCATATTACGCCCTTTATGTTGTTGCATTTGTAGCAAACGCCCCGATTAAGAATTTTATCGGCGCGGTCACGCAATGAAATCCGCTACGTATGTTTCCATATTATGGGTTCGGCTAGCATTCCTCGCTCCGTATGGTCGTCTAGGGACGAACAATCTATCCGTGGCACACTTAATTGTTTGCGGACATGATTTTATCGGAAAATTACACAGGCCCTGGATTCTGTTTGAACGGTAAATAGACCGCTTGATAATTTATACCTACGGATATGTTTGGTGTAACTGGGTTCAATAGACTTTTTGGATAACGTTTTAAATCTACTCCTTAAAGTTTATTTATGAATTGAATCTATTTAATACAACAATTCTTTATTGCACACCAACAAGCAAATATTACATAAGAAATTTTAAATTAAGGAATGGTAGACAATAGGCGGTCTTATCGCTAAAGAGCGATTCTTCCAGAGAACCTTCTAATCTGTTTTGCGTTTTTCCAACTAGTATTTATTGCTTTTATTTCTTGATCAAAAAGTAAATTTTACTTTTAAAAAGTTATCACGATTCGACTCAACATGTAACGTTATCTTTAACAAGCGATCTCTTCCAGACAACCCACATACGTCCCCTGTATCTGCACTACACGCAAATTTACCTATAAATTACATTAAGCGCTTCGGGTGTTAAACGAGCACGGGGCACGAACGCAGGTCACTTTAATGACATAATTAAAAATCCCCAGTCCAAGGTAAAGTTTCCCGTGGGATTTGGGGCTTATCCTTACAGTATACCCGACAAGTTGGCCTGGCTAATCCTAACCCAAGTAATGAGACGGGGCAAGCGGCGAACTTATGTGGGCGGGTGTATGGATACCGGATTATTAATTAACTGGGACAAACAAACATGTAATCACGTACAGGTTGCCCGGTAACTCCTTTACATTTTTGAACAATGAGGGTTCATATTATGCTATGAATTAAGCATAATAATATACTTTACGTCACCCTAGACTGAAAGTGGGATTTTCTGCCCGCTACGCGGGGGGAAAATCTCACTTTCTGGCCAAAGCATGAAGTAAAACTTTATGTAACCACCGGCTGTAATACGTAAAGCCCTAGATTGCATATTTATGGCCCTCAACTTCGATTCGCAACTGCAATCTGAGACATTCAAGAATTCACCGCCCTACTTAGTTCATCTATTCAGTTCATCATATGAAAGGATCATATGATGGAGTTCTTGAGAAATTATCAATAGATTTGCGAAATTTTACATAAAACGAAACTAAGTACCTAACATGCTACTTATTTAATGCATTTCGCAGCGGCTTTGCGAAGATCATAAGAGAAAACATTCCGTAGTATTTTATGGTAGTATTGTAGGATGTAACATTCCTACAGCACTATTCCTTCCCAAAGCGCATCCGCTACCTCCCTTACCTAAGCCGACCGCTCCACAAACGCTAGAAACTACCATGCACTTGGAGTAATGAGTTGAGGTTGTTAAGCACTGACTGCTGAATAAGACGACATTTCGACCAATAGCAGTTTCACAAGCGACTAACCTTTTTCATACCGTCTCCTACCGTAGCATGGCAGAAAAGTGCTAGGATACTACCAGGTACCCATAAACGTAGAGTAATTGAGTTTTCTTATAGAACAGTTACAGCTCAATTAATGGAAGATTCTTGGACGTTCGGAAATTAACCTTCTCATAAAAAACACAAGCGTATCGATCCGCTAGCTCTCTCACCTCAGATCACCTCCTAACTCAAGCACCAGCAACTCAAGAACGTGGAGTAATATGTTTTTGTTGAACGGTTATCTACTGCTGGACTAAAGGTCATTCTGAGATTACATTCATATCCTTTTTCACAAGCGTATCAATCCGCTAGCTCTCTCACCTTACACCGCCTCCTAACACAAGCGCCAGGAAACTACCAGGTACCCATGAACGTGGAGTAATGAGTTTTGTTGTTGAACAGTTACTCCTGGATTAAGGGACATACTGCGACGTAGGTGCAGTGACGGCCATTGCAAATATTAGCTCTGGGTGCTCTGGGACAACGCTGTATAGTATAAATGTTTAGAACATCAGTGCATTAAATTTGCAGTTTAAACTAGCTTTATAGTAATTATGCAAGTTTGAAAACTAGCATTTACGTCTACATATCACATAGAGCTCTAGAGTATACAGCGTGTATATTTGATATAACCGCAAATTGTAGCCAGACGGAGATTTTAGTGCTATAATCTGATATTTATAACAATTATTAATTTAGCGTTAACTGCCATAGCGTAATTATTATTTTTTTGATTTTCCGAGCTGCAATGTATGTCGTAGTTATTACTATTGACAGTTTTGACATCACGATGTTAAGTGTCAACAAACAACAACAAACATTGCGTGCTGAATGATTTTATATGTAAATAGAAAAAATCGATCAATATGTTAATAAGTGTCTATGCTAAGACCCCGTA
Source organism: Apotomis capreana (assembly GCA_947623375.1). Lineage (NCBI taxonomy): Eukaryota > Metazoa > Arthropoda > Insecta > Lepidoptera > Tortricidae > Apotomis > Apotomis capreana. The sequence goes on along the minus strand of OX392505.1, from coordinate 7,971,835 downwards.
AAGTTTGCGGTTATATCAAATATACACGCTGTATGTCCGTCCGTTAACTTTGTTTAATATCAGAACTAGAATTTCATTGATACCTTAATTTAACGGCCTTTCGGTTTTTCTCATTACAGATCAATTCACGTAAAATAAAGAACGCAGGCGATTTTGCTGCCCGGTATAAATTAAAATTTATTATAAAAGTCTGAAATTGTATTGTAATAAATTTTCTATGTAGAGGGGCCATTATTTCTGAAAAAAACTGTAAAGCGCGATACAGGATCTGCATGGGCTAGCGGCGCCAGCCGTAAGGGGGCGTCTTCAATGAAGCGAAGCGGAGACGACACAAAGTAAAGCGGAGCTGAGATAAAGTTTTCAATTCAGGTGATTGGTTCATTCCGGTATGCACCCTAAAGCGCCATGACGACGCGGTTGGCTCAGTTTGTAAGCGCTTGCCTACTGAACCGGCGGTCCTGGGTTCGAATCCCGGCCAGGGCAAATAATTGTGTGATGAACTCGAATATTTGTGCTAGGGTCATGGTTGTTCTATGTATTTAAGTATATATATTTATCTATGTACTGTAAGTGTGTAAGTATATCGTCGTCTGGTACCCATAACACAAGCCTTCTTGAGCTTAATTTGGGACTAGATCGATTTGTGTGAGGTTGTCTGATATTTATTTATTTTATTTATGTGTTAGCAATTTCTTCTGTCCTCTCATCACGCCGGAACGGCTAGACGGATTATAAACGACTACGGCAAATAATGAAAGTTTTAACTGGTTGACTTTAATATAAATAAGTGAGGCCATTTGAAAAAAATTGGGCAAGTGCGAGTCCGACTCGCGGTTCCGGGTTCCAGGTTCCAGGGTTCCGTACCATAATCTATAACAAGCTTGTTGTGTGGGAGCCTTAAATATTTATTTTATTTTATTTATAGTATATGTTGTTATAGCGGCAATAGAAATACATCATCTGTGAAAATTTTAACTCTCTAGCTATCGCCGTTCTTCAGATACAGCCTGGTGACGGACGGACGGACGGACAGCGAAGTCTCAGTAATAGGGTCCCGTACGGGTACGGAACCCTAAAAATACCACAGAATTATACCAATAATTAAGTGCCAGTTTACAATCATAATTAAATCCCAACAACAAACCGTGTTTAGTATTCGTACCTTCAAGCGATAAAGGTGTGATTTACAGTGACTTAAAGCAGAATTATCGACAAATCGATCAAATCTCAGTTCCTTATAATCGGCTTAGAGAATTCACTAAGCCCCTTATCTGGCGGTACTGAAATACCTCCGTCGGTAATATTAATTGAGGCGCCGAATAAACTTGCCTTTCAAGAAAGTTGCTACGGTTTCGTGTTAAATTTGTTGTTTTATTTACTGGTCTAATTTCGGTGGGGAGAAAATAAAGCTGTATAAATGATATTTTAAAGCCTAAATATTACTTGATAGGATTTTATGAAATAAAATTGTTACGGGGACTGTACTCAAATCGCTACATTTCAGTGTCAATCGAATTATGTGCCTGATATTTAAATGTGTCATAAAATAATTAGAAAATGTCGTGAGACATCTCTAATTGTTTTAAACTGTTATAAGATACGTAAAAGTGGAACGTCGCGCAATAGTATCGTATCGAAAAGACCTCGATATCAATTCGCAACATATCGGGCTGTTCCTGACAATTTATGTAAGGAAAAACCCTTTACGTATAATTATTATCTTAAAGGTTAAGGCTACAAGTCTTAAAATACATATACATTGTATAATGTATATTCAACATTCAAACTACTTTATTATATATGCGTATATAATTAATATATCTACTGTCATTACTTCCCTACACGATTTCTAGAAGCAACATTGACTTTCAAACTCGGATAGTAAGTTGTAATTATAAAACTAAAATTAATATAAATCCGTAACAAAGTTAAAAGATATTGCTAATGTGAAGATATCCCTAAGTTCCGTCGAACTAGTGTCATTCATCATGATAGTTGCGTTTATGAAGTGATAAATAAGTGACAAAGCATTTGTCATTCTCGCCTCTCGCATTTCGTCAAAACGTGACGGATGCTTGTCACTTATTTATCGTGTGATAAAAGCAATTATCATAGGCCCGATCATGTAAGATATTGACAAAGGGTATACTCGTACGCCGGTAAGTACAGTCGCCATCAGATATATCGCAGCATATAAGGCGATCATAAATATGTGAACATGTTAAAATACCCCCAATCGGCCAATCGAACACTTGGAGTGTTCGATTGGCCGCCGCCGCGACTGATCGTCTCTCCTGATGATGAATCGCGTACCGATTCGAAACATGTCGAGCGTTATTCGACTTCTACGACGTGAGTAAACCCGTTTAAGTATTTTAATATGTCTGAGACTCACGATAGTTTTCTATGTAAAATGTGAACATGTACCTACTGTAACGCCCAGTCAATAAGAGTCGTGTTCAGATATTTATGAATGCCTTACATTCTACGATATTTATTATTTATTTATTTATTTATTAATTAAAGTGTAAAGCTAAAAACATATACAATTTCCTGCAAAACGGTTTGTACTGTTTGTCTGCAGGTATGAGTCTCTATATAATATTTCTACAATAGTTATTGCTAAACACTTGAGTGACACTTTGTATAGACAACTTTATCACTCAAGTGTCAGCAATAGGTGCATTTTTAAGTACTTTTTAAATTTGGACTTATTTTGCTCGTGTCGGATATTCTCGGGCAAACTGTTGAGTATGTAGGGAATCCTTTTGCTCAATGTTCTATCTCCATAGTAGTTCCTGACCCTTGGTACTTCAAATTTGCCCGCGGATACCGACCTTGTTCCGTGTTTATGTTCTATTAGTATTGGGTTATGCTCTCGATTGCCGTGGTTGTTAACTGCTAAAAGATATTTATGTTTTAAACTAACAGGCAGTATACTACAAATTTTAAAAAGCTTGAAATAATTACCATTACATTTATTTATAGTTTTTTTTGTCCACTATTAATTTTAGGAATCTAATTTGTATTGCTTCTAATTTGTCTATTAAAGATTTAAATGTGAGTCCGTAGCAATCCAGAGCATATCCCAATATAGAATCTACTATTGCAAAGTATAGACATTTTAATATATTATTTGGCACTTTAAAGCTTAGGTGGTAAAATTCTCCTAAAAGTATTCTAAGTTTGCCACATATATAATTAATGTGATGGTGCCATGAAAATTTGGTATCTACTTTGACTCCAAGATAAGTTACACAGTCAATGGGTTTTTCAATGGGTTTGCATTGACAGTTTTGTAAACTATTGTGAAAGTAACTAAAGCTGTGAGTATACATGGGCAATGGCTCTTCTGTTCTATGGAAGTGTGGTGATTTTATAATTAGAAGTTTAGTTTTTTCGGTATTTAAAATAATTCCATTATCGTGAGACCATTTTACTGCTGCATCTATATCTTGCTGAACCAAGTCACATGTCTCAGTAATGTTGGTGCCGGCACGTAGGGTACAAAGATCATCGGCAAACATGTGTGCTGAACAGTTACGTAATGCTCCACATAGACTGTTAACATGCATAAGATAGCACACAGAGCCTTGAGGGACTCCGCAGCGTACCTGAGTCTCTTCACTTAGGCTGTCACTAATCTTGACACGATAGGAACGTGATGTGAGATAGTCGCGGAACCAACAGTTCAGCGGCTGCCCCACACCACATTCGTCCATTCCATCTAAAAGGGTATTAGTTTCTAAAGTGTTGAATGCTTTTTTAAAATCGTAAAATATGGCAACTACAAATTTTTTATCGTTTAAGTGAGTATTTATCTCATCAGTAAATATTGACAGTAGAGTGGTGGTACTTCTATTTTTTTTATGTCTGATGGCGACTGTACCTACTAAAATTACCAAAACTGCGTCGAAGATATTTTGTCTTTCTAAACGAAGACGATTAAAGAAAAAAGAAGCAACATTGGTTGGAAACAGCATACTCGTATATTATTCAGTGTTGATAAAATTACATTAGAAAAGTTAGCCGTGGTTATGCTGTAGGCACTAAATTAATGCAATATTTTTTTTACCAAGGCAACAACAGTGTCATGAAAGAAAATTACTGCAAAGAATAAAAAGATCCGCTTAATATGAAATACCGTCTCGGCTAGGAGTTACCCGTGCAATTTATTTAAATTTTCGCAATAACTTAAATCTTATTTAGAGCCTGAACGTGAACTTAATTCTCACTAGGTTTTAAATTTAACTTGAATAATTAAGCGACGAACATATGCTAGCCAGGTGAAGTGTGTACACCTGCCGTATTATTCTTTTGCGAAACATAATATGGTGAGCTAATTTTATTTTGTTCTGTGGTAACATGAGCCTGTACGAGACCGCAGTCCAAAGGACAGATGAGCCACTTAGCGCTCACACCGGTGAGTTCCCACAAGGTTTTGTTCGGGGCTGTTCGCGATACTCGTATGTCAATTGTCAATTGAAGTTTTGCTTACGGCAATGTTGTTTTTTTTTTTTTACTTATATTAATATTCTTAAATCGCAGTGTTCCGACCGTACCTAAGACGTGATTAGAACTACTAGAGTAAGGTATTTTACGTATCAACTTAACTCTGTTCATCAAGCGCGAACCAATTTGCTATTTTTAGGGTTCCGTACCCAAAGGGTAAAAACGGGACCCTATTACTAAGACTCCGCTGTCGACGTAGACGTCTGTCTGTCCGTCCGTCAGTCACCAGCCTGAATCTCATGAACCATGATAGTTAGAGTTTAAATTATCACAGATGATGTATTTCTGTTGCCGCTATTAGAAAAAATACTAAGAAACAGAATAAAGGGCTCCCATACTACAAATGTAATCGGTTGCGTTAACTTTGCACCTCATTTGTATGCGGTGCCATACATACCAGGTGCAAACTTAACATAAACCGGCAGTTAATAATTTATTTATGTCACCTTTAGAAATATAGGTATTTAAGTAGGGACGAGTATTGTTCGGTCGTTTTACATTTTATTTATTTATATAGGTATTTAAACTTGATTACAATAAAACAAAAGTCAGTACAAATGGCAAACTTAACCGCCGAACCGATGGCAGTCGCAAATTGGAAAGGCCTCCAAGCTAAAATGATGGCCGATCTGGTCAGAATCACGCGAAGCCGTTGAACGATCGTATAGAACTGAAGTCTCCTTATCAATAGTTGACGCCTTTCGGCTAATATAATGATGATATTTAAATTCGAAATAAGTAAAATACTGTAATAAATATAAGAATTCCTCTGAGCATACGCGACGAGATCGATCATACGTTGAATAAGTTATATGAAACTTGTTCAACAAAGTTGTTTAAAGTTTGCCCCGGGTTATAAATTGCTGGATTCTGAAACGCTGCCAAACGGATAGTGTGCTTATTTGTCATAATTAAAATTGCTATGACAATTTTGTTGCAGTTAAAATTCATCCATTAAAGTTAATTGAAGATTTAGTCGCATGTGATGTGATGGAAATGACGATGACGTTTGGGTACAAACAAACATTTTAAAGTCCTACTTCATACTTAATAAGAAGATAAGAAAATGTTTCTATGTGTTGTTTTTATGTACCTAATGCAGTTTATGTGCATCTTGTTTAACACAGTTTGGCAAGGCGGTTTCACTATGCAAATGTGATTCGCTAATTTGCGAGCGTTCCTATCCAGTCATAGCGACACACACGCGTCGGTCCGATTAACCGATAAAATATATTTCTCATGCGGTCTTTGTGAAGATCAACAAAGAGAAGTTTCTGTAGTCATATTCTATGGTTACGGGTTAAAGCCATTTATGTTTTGCTGGCACACCTCAACTAGAAATAAATACAAGCACAGCATATCAAGCAACGTGGGACATAATTATCATATTTAGCGTCAATCAGTCAACACTACACAGAATGACGAAATTCTCCCTAAGAAAAGTACAAATAACAATCAATTTGTCGCATCCCCTCTAGTATCATTAAACACCACCGCTGTCATTAAAACCTGAAACAACATCATTAGAATCACGTGCCGTGGAAATCATTAACTTGGCGTTCCTTGTCACTTCGTTCAAATGACCGTCATTCATTTTGAACTACTCGAAACTAACTAGGGAAAAACTGCTATAGTAGTTGCGTCACGAATGCGAGTTTGTTGTTACGGACACACGTGTAGGAGAGTTTGTTTAACAATTGCCGACTTGGTGCACTTGTGCGAAGTTTCCGAGTAGGAAAACAAAACTCATATTCCTGCGCTTTGGAGAATTGTTTTGGGAAGTAAATGTAAATTGTGTTCTTTTATGTGAACTACTGATTGATGTCGATGCCAACGACTTAACAGATAAGTTGGTGTTATTAATTATTGAATTTCTGGCTCACGAATTTCCAAGATCACAAAAGTGACTGTCTCAAGAGCAAGCGTTTGAAGCTTACTTAGCCGATACTTCTTTGAGAATATGGCACATAAGACATGGATTCATGAGAAGTTGTTAAATAGTCCGTAAACAACATGCCATAACCACAGCAATGAGGGTACAGGGAAAAACACCATCTAAAATCACAATGCAGACCTTGATGTGATGATGATACGTTAGTTACCAGAGAAGCTCGCCAACCACAACGCCCGTGTGCCAGAAACGTAAGCAAAATAAAAGAAGGAAAACTTTCATTTTTACGCCGTCTAACGGATTCAATATCGGCGCGGCTTGAATGAGCCTGGGGTGGAAAATCGTTAATCATCCTTTTGTTGGATTTTTGTTACTACCTAACTCGTTGCTCGCTTGTTTGGGCTTCCATTTTTCCTTGTGACCGAAAGTACGGCTGTTTCAGTCTTTGACGAATTGTTTTCATACGAAAACAAGGGCAGTGCCAAGCTCCAGGCGTGTGTGGATGTGTTACGGAAGTATTAGGCTTGTAACTAGTTTCAATCAGTTATTTCCTACTTACGTAAGTAGAAGTTTGTGCTAGGTGTACTTTCTTATGAGCTCTATCTTTTTTTTTCATATGCACGTACTCGCATATATCTCTCTGTACCTCACTTGTTGATAGGTCCACTTATATAGTAATATAAGTGGACTAAGTAATATTTACTTAATTTAAGTTAGATACACCAGTTTAACTTCGAGCCAAAATGTCGCTGCATTAACAGATTAAACAAGATAAGACTGAACTCATTATTCAGTCACTACTTAAGTATTCCAATTCCTTAGTTTGACTTTAACTTGCTTATCTAGAAGGTAAATAACCGCTATCTATCGAATTGTATTTGTAACGGATATAACTTATGGGTGAAGGATTAATCAATATTTTATTAAATAATCCTGCACTTTATACTTATCATAGATTCATAGAAATTTATGTTTGTTCAGGGTAGATAAACCTACATAAATATGTTAACTCTACTATTAACTGGTTTCAGTAGTAGGTAGATAGGTTCTTTAAAGCCTTATTTCTTTTACTCACTTAGCAATAACAACCACAACCGGATCAAGTTTAAGTTTACCCCGTAGTATAATTCCATACTCAAATTATGAGTTAACATAGGCATAATATACGAAAAACGCCGAGCAAGATTAATAGCCGACGGAAGCTCATTGTTATAATGAAATTTCGTATCTACTTTTTCAGCCTTATTTCTTTTACTCACTTAGCAATAACAACCACAACCGGATCAAGTTTAAGTTTACCCCGTAGTATAATTCCATACTCAAATTATGAGTTAACATAGGCATAATATACGAAAAACGCCGAGCAAGATTAACCCTTAACCACCTACCTCCCGTCTCACAGACTCATTCAAAACTAAAATTGTTAACATAATGAGCGAGCATCCTACAAAACGTTTGTGTCCTGGTACCTTATCCCCTCCTGCCTCAGTGCCGCGTCGTCGCTCGACAAGGTCGGTCGTGCACGCGTTTAATTTTGGTGAGCATATTACTGTCTCCGACCGTATCTGAGACGGGTGGTAGGTGGATACGTATTTTTTCTTAAAGGTCTCGGAGACGGGTGGTAGGTGGTTACGTGACTATGGATACTTTTTTTCTTTACTTAGGCGACCGCTTAGTCAGGTTGGTAGTGATTGGAAGTGCGGAAAACCTGTTCTACTTGTGACCCGAAGAAAAAACTGGACCCAGAACGTATGTTTCTAATGCAAAAAATCTATTTGCCTAGAATGTGCAAACAAACTTACATTCACTGCCACAAACAAATCGAATAAATTAGTGGTCTGCAATTTTATAAAAATATTACCTTTATTTTAACGAAACTTATTGATTTAGCATTGTTAATTATTGAAAAATGAGAAATAATCACTTAAATCTTTATATAAAGTCAAGATTTTTGTTGATCTCACCTTCCAAGGGATGTATAGTTCCTAAAGTAGAAATAAGGACTTTTGCCATATGTGTACAGTAAACAATTTTTTTTTATAATGTTTTAGTTTAATAAAATATTTTAATATGTCTATATTGCCATTATTATTTTAAATTAACCATCCGATCTATAAATTTTAATATATAAGGCCGACATTATGTATCCGTCCTGGGGACGGGAGGTAGGTGTTTGTGTGACTAAAGATTAGAAGCAGGTAGGTAGTTAAGGGTTAATAGCCGACGGAAACTCATTGTTATAATGAAATTTCGTATCTACTTTTCCCTGTATTGGTCATTCAATCGTATTTTCTGTGTATTAGGCTAGACTTAATACTTCAATAACTATAAGGTAGAGATGTAGTGAATAAAGTTTGGCAGCGTATTTTGCTGCGAACGCACGTTTTTATATTTCTATCTCAACTTTTTCATCGAAGTTGATATTACATACTAAACTAAAAGAAACCTTTTGTCAAAATACGATGGCAAAACATTATTCACTATACCTTTTAGGAATGTTCTAGCGCGAAGAATCCAAACTAGCAAAGAAATATCAACGAATTAAAAACGTCAATATCTATTCCTAACTTGATCCGTAATCAATGGCAGGGCAGAAAAGGGCTACTTGTGTCTAATTTAAGTCTTTCGAACACCTTATAATACAGCTTTCTAAAGAAAAGAAAGCCAAATGTGCGCCATCATGATGGAAACTTTGCCGAGTATGTATCAACAACCCCTCCGATTACTACAAAATCGAGTAAAAACACTTTCCAAATGGCTTGTAAAACAATCAATGGCAATTAGCTGGAAACGCTTTACGGTGGTTCACCCTTCATTGTTGTCATACAAATCAGAGCCGGGTAAATACTAGAGCGCTGCCGATACGGCCGCTTACAGGATAGTGCAAGTGTAAGTTATAGGCGTAGAGCGGGTATTAACCCAACTGCGTAAATGCTGTATTATATGAAAAGACCACACTTGATGTGGATGATATGTGTTTCATGTCCTGGACACCGATTCGTAGGACGTAGAAGCTTTGTGATCTCTGCTTTATCACGGAGCAATATTTAAGTATATTATTAAAGGAGATGTGCCGTTATTACTTTATCACTGAACATAATAGGAATCATATTTTAATTTTTACCGATTTCAAAAAAGAAGGGTTTTTGTCGAAAATATCGGGATGTTTATTTTGTACTTCAATTGGAACTGCATTGAATGACTTTTTATACGAGTCTGGCCATTTTACTTATCAAAATAGGGTAGGCATACTCATCTTACAGAGAAAGAAGTTAATGTGACGAACGAATAGTGCATATTTTAAAGAATAATGTGTAGTGGCGAGATCCCGAATTGTTTTCAGTTTCAAGCGTCGAATTGAGGCCCTAATTAGGGTGAAATACTGATTGCATTACACACTTCTTCACGCTAATCGGACAAACTTGCACCATACCCCCGAAACGCAACTGTGTCAACACAAGGAATGTGTTTTCTTATCTTCGGGTTTGCGACCGATCGCGCCCTTTGAAGAACTTCCGCAACTTCTGTCACTACCGCTTGAGCAAGAGTTACATGAACTCCATTTAAATTTCCCAAAATGGCAATGATGAATTAGATTTCGTGGATTATTCTGTCAATCCAAGTTTCAGCTATCAGTCATTGAAGTAAAACGATTCGGGGATCTAAATTAAAGGGTTTAACTGTGTTATAAAATTTCACAGTAATTTCTTTGAGAACAATTATAGAAGAAGACGTTTTCGTTGTCTTCCATGAAAATAAAGCTGACAGTGGAGATGTATAGAGAAAACAGCAATATATCTATATCAAATATTAATTAAATTAAGTATAGTTTAGATTACAACTGCTGGCTATTAAATTCTAAAATAAATTGGGCCTTCTCTGGGAGCATTATATGCCTACCCATTTTATTGTCTCGATCATAATGTAACTAGTCTGCCTTCTTATATGTGTCGTCTTCCATACAACCTATAACATACTTAGAGCTTTTGCAGTTTCTTGTGTCTAAAGCCTTGCGATTTTAAATTACTTACATCTACTCTCTCACATTACGTGCCCTTATAAAATTGTATGACTGATAAATACGATCGATACGATAATTACGATCAGAAACTACATTAATAAAATACGAAAGCATCCGGGTACTCGTCATTATAATTTAACTGCGGTACCTGCATGAAGAGTAGTAAACGTGTAATAAAATACTCATATGCTATAAAGTGTTACATTCTGCAAGTAAAATGTAAAGTTACTACTGTACCCTTACTATGAGTTTACAGTGACCGTACACGCTAGCAACTGCGTAAAGAATTTGTATGGAGAATTGTGTAGTTCTACTAAGTAATCGCCAGGGGTGCTGTACTATGGTCCATACAAATCGTTTGCGCTGTCACTAGAGAGTGAGGTCACGTTAACCACATACCACCCCCACTAGACGGAGCATGTAAGGCACATGTAAGGCGACCCGCGCGCACCAACGATATGGTACGGCAAAACATTAAAGTACCAACACGGCGGCCACCGTTTAGTTGCGTCCATGTTTATGAGGTCTCTGTACACCACTTAACATTACAATTTACCATGTTATTTATTTAATTTCTTTTTTCGTTGACGTACGCATGGATTATAAACAAGGACGCGACTAAACGGTGGCCGCCGTGTTCATACTTTAATGTTCTGCCGTACCACATCGTTGGTGCGCGCGGGTCGCCTTACATGCTCCGTCTAGTGGGGGTTGTCTGTGACGTTAACTCATTGGTAAGGGTTCTTTCTGGTTGGGTGGAATTTGCTGTTCGGTGAACATACGTAAAAGCATATACATATGGTATGTTAAATATGAAAATGTGTCATATACGTACATACTTAGTGAAAAACGTTTGTTACGAGACTTGAAATTTTACTGACCAGAAATTGTAACGAAATAAATGTGGGTTTCGGAGGTCATCAATATTCTAAGAAAGTAGTAATTTTGGAAAACTCATATTTTAGAAAACGGAAATTTTGAGCTTGTGGCACGCTACAGAAAGAAAGGTCCCTATTTATCTTTTGAATTTATAGAAAGAAATGTAAGCGAAGTTATACATTGCCCGGTATTTCATTACTACTTAAAAGTACGCAGCATATTCGAACCATTTCATATGGAATGACCCCTCATATCAATGTAAGTGATCTTCTATGTTCGTAAGGTAGCCTAGTACTAATTGCGTGGCGGGAAGGTCGATACACCTATCAGATAACTCAAAGCCGTGCCGCTGCATCCGGCTGTCTATCGGTGCCATTATCATTTTTAGGGTTCCGTACCCAAAGGGTAAAAACGGGACCCTATTACTGAGACTTCGTTGTCCGTCCGTCCGTCCGTCCGTCTGTCACCAGGCTGTATCTCAAGAACGGTGGTAGCTATACAGTTGAAATTTTCACAGATGATGTATTTCTAATGCCACTATAACAACAAATACTAAAAATGAAATAAAATAAATATTTAAGGAGGGCTACCATACAACAAACTTGTTATAGATTATGGGAGGGAACCCTTCATGCGTGAGTCGGACTCGCGCATGAAGGGTTCCGTATAAGTTAACCTGTAGTGTATATACTAGTTAGTTACTTTGTACGTACGTACGGTTAATATTAAGTGGAATGTTACTTACGGCTTATATTAACTGGATACTTAATATTAGCCGTAAGTACGTACAAAGTAAAATTTTATGTTAGTGCTTGACAGTTGTGTGGTTTTCATTTTATGGCCATGATTTATGATCTATACTTTGATTATAGTATAGCAAAATATAAAACTCTTAAGCTAACAGCAATAGTAATTTGAATTTTCTATGCGTTACTTTACTAGGTAGCACTTATATAGGTATCTTAATACAACTTAAATCCAATAGGATTGACTTGCAATTATAACATTCAATAAACCGAAAGGCATAATTGTAAATTAAAAAGCACCCATCAAAAATAATTCCATTGAACTACGTCAGACTTTATACGCTTAATTAAATAAAAACGCGTTTTATGGAAGTGAAATATTGCGCGATATTGGGTTGATTCCGGTTTTATAAATAACGACGAAAGTCCATACAAAGGGCCGCGGAACATCATACATACACGCGATTTGAAAATAAACACGCTACCTACGGCAAACACGATTCTGCTTTCACTAAAACGAAACGTCACCAAAACTTCAAATTCTATTAGTTTAATATAAAGTCAAGAATTTAACGCGTCATTGAGTCCAAGCTGTATAGCTTTTACTCTAGGAAAATAATTCCAGAACATGTTACTTATTAGATTTTAATGGCGGGTACCTATACAAATAGTTATAATCATATACGATTTTTACAAATGTAATTTCTTTAAAATGCATATGTCAACTTTTCAAAATTTTAAAAACTTATGAATTTCTGTTGCATTTTGATTGAAGTTGAAATAACCGAATACGATCACATTGACACAGTATTACTTCTTAGACTAGATGAACACATATTTTCCACTAATGGCTAAACTTCGGTGTATGGCTGTAGGAAGTTTTGATAAGTCGTTAGGCCTTAAAAAACGTTGAAATATGGTGTCTGTACGGCCTAGTAGCTCATGCTTTATAGATATTTGTTTGTAAAGTGTCGAAGTTTTTTGTTGCGTGAGTTTAACTTTAGCAGTTGATATATTTGTGTTGTCATTATTATGAAAAACTCTTCACGGCGTATTTTTGGTATTCAACGTATTGTATCTACGGATTCGTCTTACACGTCATATATGTTTGTGTAATGACGATATCTTTACTTTGGACATTTGTATGTTTAGGTAGTTAATATGGGTATTCCCAAATTCCTAGCTTAGTCACTGTATCTCTTTTAGTTGTAACGTCATTATCGTTAGCATCCCCTGCCAATTTTCTCGGGGTTATACTCTTATTTCGATCCGTACCCTTCGTGCTGTCAGAGTTCACTCCCTTGACACTTTTATCATTCTTCACACTATCTACGTTACCTTTTTCCTCCTTATATTTAGCGATCCTCAGTTTACTCTTCCACGAAGGCAATTATCTATATATGTATTTATATATTATGTATATCGTCGTCTAGTACCCATAGTACAAGCTTTGCTTAGTTTGGGACTAGGTCGATTTGTATATGATTGTCCCTTAATATTAATTTATTTATTTATTATGTGATCTTTTCATTTCTGTACGTTGACGTTGACCCTAACAGACAAAGTGAAACTTGCGTATCTTTTATCACGTGACTTTTCGTTAACCTAATCGGCTCATTCCAACATTGCTCTATTTTTCTGCCGCAAGGGCGTATCGAATGCCGTATCTGATCTCCGTAGTTTTAATATTACAGTTTCCATATCGGTGTAGCTACAGCTGACAATATGTAAACAAACAGTATCACCTCACAAGAACTTATATAACAAAACTATGCATTAAACAACATAACCATCATCTATATTCCTGACAAGGCATCTTGGAGTCACCCGGGAGCGTTTGAATTGCAAAGCGTTCGGACTATCGCAAGAAACGGCGTAAAAAGCGGCCGAGTGTTGAATTCATAGATGTGATGTCCAAAGATGCGGGGAAACGTATGCGAGACGGTGATAAGGTCCCAGCGGGGCTGGTCTAAGTTTCCTTGTATTTTTATGGTATGGTTTGCACTTGTTTTATACACATTTGTTCGGAACGAACTAGATTGGTAGATGAAATATAAATATATTTGAAATGGTGTCTAGACCTTTTCAACCTTTCGTAGTTATAGAAAAAATAGCGAAGGTTTACGTTAATCACTTTATTCTGTTAGTTATTAAACGGCTGATTTTGCAATTTTTCTTGTCAATATGATAGGAAAATGAGACGCAACGACACATGATTTAAAGTATTCTACCTGTATTTAACGCAAGTGGGTCAATATGTGGATGTTTTTTTTTCTCTTTGTAGATTTCTCTCAAAGGTTTTTAACTGACAACAAAGACCCAAGGATCTAATTCGAGAATACTTTGAGATATCGCTTATTATGCTGTCTGAGGCATGACTAGGACATAAAAATGAGGCTTTAACATCATCGGTAAAGGCCCATTTCGGAGATATCTCCGTGATATCAGACAAAATATATGCAATTTGGGCCCTGGTTTATGTTTCGCTATTCGTCAGTTCCATCTTTGAAATTTCTTTTCTTTTTTTCTGTTGCTTATCGCGTTTCTGCGCTTAGGGCGTGTAATAATTATAACGTGTTCTACAGAAATCTATCCAAGGCGCTCAACACCCTGCGCTGTAAATTCAACAAGCAGGTGATAATGCCTCTGCCGCGCTCTGTGGCACGAACTGGACGCATGAACTTTACTCGCTCATTAAGATTCATTGGTTCCCGGTATTGGGTTAGTAGGAAAAATTGCACCACACTTCGACGGCTCAATAATGAAAACAAGTCATAAGACAAACAAACGCATTGATGTTTCGCTCAGTTTTCAGTGCGGAGCTAATCTAGAAACTAGATATTTAGAGCTGCTAGTATCGTAAATGGGTGAAGACCAAAAAGTTTGCAACCTTAACTCACCCTTAACTCACTCAATTAATATTTGTGTCAAAGTCTCCGTTGTGCGACGACAGTTAACCTTTCAATAACGTACCTTAATGTTCTATTTTAAGGTTCATTATTGTATCGTTATTTTTTGTCGCACAACGGAACTTTTTCAATTGTTTTTAATTCCTCGCTAACTACGACTTAATTTCATCCAACTTTTTGGTCCTGACCCAAATATCGAAAATGAATCTGATAACATATCGTCTTAGATACTTGCCCAATATCGCTTGTTACGATTAGAACAAAAGACGCATTCCATTCCATCATAGTATATTCGTTCTCTATAGAGATCTGGTAGTTTTATATATCCATAACTAGTACAATGAAAAAGTCACAGTGATCGACCCTTAAGAAGTATCACTGCGGTTTGTCACAAAGAAACAATGATATAAAATCGCGTAGGTACATCGTTCCTTCGCTCTAAGGATATGTGACTAATATATTATTTCAGTAACTATTGTATCAAATAACTCCATCTTAAAACAATTCGTCGTGGAAAGTTGCTGTGATATTCAAGTATTTTGGTACTGGAACACCAGTCACTGCGACTAAAATGTTACGTTTTTCCTCATATCATAGTCCTTCATATACTCTCCATTCACGAAGCGATAACACTGGAGATCGGGATCTCCACGACACGATCGGCCGAAAAGATGAACTTAATGCCGATATTAGGATATCGCACGCGTTCGAATAGTCTCCCTAGTAAAGTAGCTTGATTCCCTTACACCAGTGATTTTATTCGTGTTTATCGAGTGGTTTTGCCGGAATTACTATTGTAAGCGTGAGCATCGTGAGATATTTTAGGCAGTTTTGAGAATAACATTGTTTATTATCCACGAGATTATAAACTATAAATTAAGCATTAAGTTTGATTACAAATTTGGATTGTTTTACATATTCTATTTCTTGAATTCTTGACGTAGGAAAAAAGGACATTTGGAATGTTAAAGTACCTAAGTCGTAATCTCGAATAGTATTATTTATAAGACTTAACAAAAGCTCAATGTTCAAAATTTGATACCACGTAGCAAGTGGAGTAATCAAATGTTTTGTAACTTGATATAATGGGCAATTTATACAAGTATTTAAACAAGTGAAAGATAATGAGTAATTCTCGTTACGCGTAAACGCGTAAATAATTTCCGTTTTTCCATTATACAAATGGCTGCTATTTCTCTATGTCAATATTTTAATAGGTAACCGGATACTTTGCGCGAGCCATTTATAATGCTGCTATGGTATCACTAATTGCTTAATTTTGTTCATACTTGTATTTCCTTTTCTGGAATCACGTATACTATTCCATCTTGTGTTATTTATTACTTTTATTTAATTGGAATTGAAAGACAACGATAAAGATTCGATCGTTAGAAGTGCCAGGATTGATTAAAGATTACCATTTTTACACAAAGGTATATATCGAGGGCTGAGCGGTCAAACCCAATAAGTATCGAAAAGTAAGTTTCGAGAAAATTGAAGTTGAAAGTTTAAAGACCCACAGATGCGCTTTCTTAGATTGTCATCATATGGAAGTTTGTTAAACGAATACAATAGTTATCGCACTACAATTTTATTACTAATAAGCATACTTGAATGGTTCTTCTTATGAATTATTTCAGTTTCAATTTCATCCGGGAGAGACTTATGGGGTTTTTCCTCGAAATAATTTTAAACATTAGGGAATTATTTGGTTTTATTAGTAATTATGTTAACATTATGTAACTTAAAAGTAGCATTAAAATTAATCCGAATCGCAACTATCACAATAAGTTGGTTCTACATTGTTAACAGTTTTCAATCCATGAATCCACGGGTGAAATTCTTCGGGTATTATACCTTTTTTGCACATTTTCTCCAAATCTTTTTTCTTAGCAATACTAATCAGCAAAGGGCTGTCGTATAACGATTCTATTTCTGCTGGGTATTCCTTTTGTGCAATAGAAGGTGGATTAGATTGTGAAAGTTTTCGCGTTGTTGGAGTATTGGTTGTCGTGTTCGATGGTGAGAGGTCCATGAATAGGAAATCTTCGGACAAGTCATAATTAAAGAAGATCTTGTACTTTTCACCTTTTACCACCACCACCATATTTGTTCATTGTTATAGTCCTTAATTTTTGACTTCAGCAAAGCATCTGCCAGTTTAGTAAGGTCTTTCATTTAATTGTATTTAAATTCTTTTATTTTGTAGTTCTCTATTGCGTATTTACGTTTTCCTTCTTCTAAATTGACCTGTTTGGTCTGTTACTTCTAGCTTGTTTAAATATATGTCTCTAATCTGATACGCTATTTCACGAAGTGTTTTTAGCCGCATTCTCTATGGCCGCATGCATGGAATCAACTTCCATGTGCGTATGTCCGCTTTCTAAAAACTTTTGCTCAATCGTGTCTAGTAGTGCATGATTTTGTACGGTCCATAAAAGAAGAGCTGCAATGTTTCTGTTCCAATTTTGCCCTCCGCAGAAAAAATTGTTAGTTGTGTCATATTAGTGGGAAGACATTCTGATAAGTAGTAATATAAACATGTCCCTATTTCACAGCTTCCTTTTTACCCGTTCATTTCTGACCAGCATAAACAATAAGCTGCATTTGGCAAACCAGCTTCATAAATAGTGAAAATATTCAATACTAGCTTCCTCATGTAATATAAGAGACTCTCACCGGCTTGCTCAACAGCTTGTAAGTCCATACTAATAGATAACATTTTTCCTATTTATGTGATCCTGATATTCGAGTTCTAAAGCAGCTTTTGCGTCACCCTCAGCCTTGTCATATTTACAGCATACGCCACACAAGTCTTTTTTCGGTTTAAAAAAACTCATATTGTATTCTTCGCAAAAAAAACGAGCGGTACTTAAACTCCGATACTAAGGTCCGCTGCAACTCATCGCATTTTTCCATGTATAGTCTGTACATATTAGTAACAGACTTTAAATCAGCAGGTAAATATTTTTTCTTACTATCTTTGCGGCAATAATGTGATTCTATCAACGGGAACGACTCAATGTGTTCCCGAACAAATTGCACATATCATCCTCTTTCGTCTTATTTGGAGGTGCCTTTTTACCTCTCTGATCTTCCGAGTTGTATATGGCGAGACTGTCAGATTTTGCAATCGCATCGCTAATCACATCCACGGAAATGCACAACGTGGAGGTAAAAAACTTTTGGCAAACTTGAACCTTTTCAGATTTTTTAGCAAAGTAAAATTTTTTGCTTATTGATCGTTCTTTCTTCTCTGTCGACCTTTACACCTTTCTTGTTTTTATTTCTTGAACCGTAATACATGACAGGATATAATTCTTCTTATTTTTGAAATACAAACTGTAAAAATGTCTACACAGCTTGTGCCTCTCGTCACCAGAAAAAAAAACTCAAAAAAAGCAAGCATTTAAATTTACAGTTTCCACAATCGACAGACTTAAGTATTTTTGAAGGCTGTAATTTACCCTTTGAAGTATAAGTAAGTCCGTCGAGTTTTCTCTTTTTGTTTATATTTTTTTTCCACTCGACAGGATTGGCTTTCCTGCGGCGTTTTGAAGGTTTGACTGACAGCCACACTCTTTGCAAAACGTCTTCTAGAATAAGGGTTACCATTTCTATATTTCAATTAGTATTTTCAGTGTCTGAGTTATCTGAATCGGAAGATGATCCCGAGCCACTGTCACTTCCGTTTCGCGCAACCTTGGTTTTATCATTGGGGTCCGTATACTCTGGGTCTAAATTGGAATAGTCACTTCCAAACAGGTTCTCATCATCGTCTAACTCTCTAAAATTCTCCATGTCAAGGGATATCGCTTGATTACTTGAAACCTGACCTGAAATTAAACCGTAAAGACAATGTAGAAAGTCATCATAATTTTTATTTATTTTAATAAGACACCAGAAACCTTAAGGATAAGTAATGAAATAAAACTTACCTGAAGATAATACCGCGCTATTATCAATGACATTCTCCATCTCTGTAACGATCTCTATTTGAATTTCATCCAAATCCGAAGAGTTGCGGTCATTGTTATGTCTACTTAACCGTGATGACCCTGAAATGAAAACAAAAAAAAATACGTATTTAATATAGATATAAAACCCATTAAGTGCACGTTTTGGGAGGCTAAAGAGATTTATAGGGTTTTACCTAATACAAGAAGCGATTTTTCTATATTTTAATATCAGGTTTTTCTTCTATCTAGACTATAAATACTTACTTAGTTCAAGTCCAAAATGTGAAGTTTTGTCGGTATCTGCCTTCTCCTCAGAATCATTCTTAACTGTACCTTTAAAATATCCAACAATAAGTCAATTTTATGATCGGCTAAACAAAATAACAACACTTATCGGGTTTTACTTGTAAAAACTTTAAAATACTATCATTTATTTATTTATTTAAACTTTATTGCACAAAAGAAAAACTTAACGTACAAAAGGCGGACATAATGCCATGAGGCATTCTCTACCAGTCAACCTTAGGGCAAAGCAGAGAAATTGTAATCATTATTACTAACGTATTTTTTGCTTACAATAGGTACGTAACTATGGAAAACGGTGTGTTCATTTAAACAACCCAAATGACAAGATTAACACTTCTCAAAACACCTATTTTCTGTTTAAAATAAAATTTAGGTTATAATAATTAAGATGATAACAAAGTATGTAACTCCGACTCACCTGATTCCCGATTCCCATGGCGAGCTAAGTTCACCAACATCCTAGATCGGTTCATTGTACTGTTTTTCACTCTCACAATCTTACATCGTCATAATTAACCAACTTTAAGGTATTTTTCGATAATTTTTTCGAACGCGACGAAGCGCTGCGCACGATTGTCAAACCCAACCAGCGAGTCTAGCGACAGTGACGACACCACGCGGAGATTATCGTTCTGTGGTCAAGTACAACAAGTACTACTTATTTGGTTCTTCCCCTTAAGGTTTTTTGCTACAGTGTTGCTTGTTTTTTGAAGTAAAATCTTATAATTCGTTTTGACTGTGAAAAGTTTTATATTTTCTTAAGGTGAAATCATACACTTATTGATAAATGTCTTTACTATGAAAAAAAAAAACATTACATTTAGAATAATGTATGTTTTAAAACCCGTTTACTAAAAATAACTGTTTTTACCGAAATATATCAAATTCGATGTGAGCTTATTATATTAACGGTAAAGGCCTTTATGTAAAGATAAAGAGTTTTTGCTTGATTATGTAAAAAAAAAGTCACCTTTATTGCTACTTATATGGTTATTCCAAAACACATAGAAAAAAACTCAGGCACTTAGTGGGTAACGTCATAACCAAAAAGGTTTATACAAGCACAAATCACGATATCTGTTTTCACCATTAGAAAGAACATGTAAAGTTAGGTATGAATAGTTAATTACTTTAAATTCAAGATTTTTTCGACTTATCGGGTTTGACCAGTCAGCCCTCGATATATTCCGATCATAAAAAATTTAAAGCAGTAATTTTTTTAACAATAAAGTCGGAATTCTCTTAGTTAAATGTATGTGTTACGTACTACCCTGGGCGCGTCAAAACGTTTGTGCTACAAAAAATCTTTTAGGCACGAGAGTTATAAATACTTGTAAACTTATAAAAAAACAGTTAGTAGCCCAGCCCAGATGCAAATTATGTTCTTTTTTTATCTTACTGTTAATAGATAACGCTTTGACGTGTCCAAAATATGTCACTATCCTAATCTTACATCTGGCTAAACCAGGAGGCAGCACGCAATACACATAACGTCAAAATATCTGTACATGTTACTACAACTGATACCGTCCCCTTTATTTGCACATCATTCATTATTCAAACTTTCTGTTCTTGGGATTAGAATTGAAAATCCTTTGACGATTGATGCCGCCAGATAGTGCCACTTCACTTAAGGTCTTTGTGTAATATTAGCACGTTATGTCCGTAGTTTAAGAACCAAAATGCTTTGAACTTTGTCTTTGTTAGATAGTAGCACTATGCTTAGGGTTGCGACCCAAATTTGCTGCACACGTGCTGTTTATTGTGACTATTATAATAACGTTGTGTTTTGTTTTTTACAGGTAAGCATCAGTTTCAATCACCACATTTGTAAGTACAGCGGAATATTGTAGATAAGAGCAACAGAGGACGTGAAGGTACTTTTTTTGGAACTTTTTTGTTACTTGTGTAGTAGTTTTACTGGCGGTCTAAGAGTAAAAACCGATAAAGATAAGCTTACAAATCAATAAAATAAAAGTTATAGTTCGCAATAGGTATGTTAAAGGTAGCGCTATTGTAAAAGGTTGTATAGCTGTTTATTCTTTAGTCGTCGGAAAGATTACATGTTTCTTAATTCTCAGTCTTAACTGTTAATAAGAGATGGAATCATGCTAATATTGACAATCTATTCAACTGAATTTATTACCTACATTTGCTTTTCGTCATAAATTTATATTTAGTCAAATGAACATTGTAAAGCGTTACATCAACCAGACCCTTAACCTTTCAAGACTCGTCTCTTGCGAATTCAAAGAAAAGGTCACCATATCTGCAGATCCATCATCGTCTAAGAACATTAGGCAAATCCCAAAAAAACCCGACTTACTATATTATTTTTTTAACGTTATGTGACAGCTGAAGATCGTTATCGTGTCTGTTTTGTTTTCAAAAGATTTAATGCTACTTGTATCGTGTCATTTGGCTGTCGCATCAGGTTCAGTGGTCCAATAAATAGGACGCCCGGTTTGGCCCGGAAAATCGTTGGAAACGCAGGTTTGAACCCTGTCTGAACCATTACATTTCAATTTTTTCGCTTCATTGTAAACATTTAATAGTAATCCATTGATACAAATATCAAAGCACAAAAAAAATTGTAATGCGTAACCTGCCGAAAGAGATCGGGAATCGTACCCGGTATTTCTGGATTACCGGTCCAGCGCCATAACCTTTCCACCTAACGCTAGATAACCTTTCGAATTATGCTTTATGTGTCGATCTTTGCATTGTTTAAAGAAAATCTTTACACCTTAACCTTTTTAGATTTAGTAGTGCTATCTAACTTCGGGCACAACTGAAGCATTCCCCAGAATGCAGTCAAGGCCGTTTTATTTCCAAATTTCAGCGACACGGGAAGGAGATAAATAAGCACGCATGCGAGGGATTCGTTAAAAGGCGGCGGTCCCGTCACATTGTTTATTCAGACCATCGTCGGTGGGACGTAATCCGGATCGATCGCTCTGGAATTCGCTCCAGTTAGGCTAGGAGCTCGTTAACTGACTAGCTACATGAAAAAATAAATAAATGACAAGCTGTTAGAAACTATTTTCTTACACTTATTATATCTGAATAAAATTTAATGGCTCCAGTAGCGTAGAATTATGGAAAGATTTGGTGTGGTTTGGAGAACACTACGCCGGAAACGTAGGTTCGAGTCCTGCTTACATTGTAGTAGATCACATTACATATTTTTTTCATAATTTATCTTTGTGTCTATATTTATTAAAATAAAAAATGTGGTATTTCCACATAAAAAAAAGTATAAAAACATTTGAAATAAAATGGGTTTCATTTGTCATCGAAATAACCGTGTATTTATTTTATGTCTATTTGTATGTGTTTATAACTAAATTGAATACGTATGTCAATCCTATAAATATATTAAGAATATACCAAACGTAAAAGAAGTAAATTTTTAATGTTTATTTTTTGTATTTTTTTTTTTTTTTTTACTTTATGTTACCGACACGATGTGTCAGTTATTTTACGTACATACATAATAACGCATCAGTGTAATGATATCCAATATAAGCTTCTCATTTGATTTCCGCTATCAACCCTAAGTGAAATCCTTAAGGGGTTGGTGGCACGATAGTTAACTGTTAAATATTTTTGATTTGATCACTACCTAAAGGTCTTTAATCACTTTTACTCAATTTCACAAATAAATATAAAAACAAGACTGTCAACTCGTTGTTAACAAAGAAACAGCATTATGCATCGACCTCTTGGCCTATCCAACCAACCTTTGAGGTACCGTCACGTGGCCGTATCTGCGAGATAAAGCGGGTTGTGTTTATAGCCCTAAGACGAGGGTTCCGTAGGCATTGGAGTCCCGTTAATAGGTTCCGTAATAAGGTTTAGGCTCGCCTTTTTACGATTGTCCAAATCAGCAATGGATTTGTTTTGCGAGTCAAATGAGCTGGCGCTTGTATCCGAACTTATTTAGCTGACTCTGACAAACCGACTGACCACAGATAACATTTTGGAAGAGATCTTCTAAAGCGATAAGTAAGTTCTCAACATGATATTCTGTTTGTTTATGAGGCAGAAGAGAAAGACCAATATTTCCGAATAATCACTATTATAACGACAAGTTTATTACATTATAACAATTAGTTATTTTGTTCAATATGCTGGAATTAACCTTGCCGAAAATATAACCGCAATATGAAATTAGTTTATTAATTTGGCCGATAAAATTCAGGTTTAAAGATATTCATTAAAATTGGTCGGAAGCTATTAACCCAGTGAATTGTTAACGAAAAGCTCTCGCAACGAAACAAAGCTAGTTTGAAACTGGATTTAAAATTACAATTGTTAATCAACGCAATTATTTTCGTAATCGATCATACATAATACTCACTAGCATATTCACCAGTTATGATGACCTCTGGTGATCCGATTTTGTTTGTCTAGCGTTACAATTGCGCGGGTCTAATTTAATTGGCTTCATGCCTGTCATAGGGGTCGGTCATTGTTCTCTTTTTGTCCAAGTGTGAACAGCATGCGTCTCTGTCTCCCTTGAATTGCCCAACTCGTGTTTATAATAACTATGCAAATTGGACCATTTCAATTTTGCGCTTCGTCGGTACGGATATATTGTAGCTGTGTCTTTTTTGTTTGCCCAGCGTAGGCTCTGAACTTCGTTAGTGGTTGGCAATGTTAATATAATTTATATTGACTGTTACAATTGCAAGAAGCGACATTTTCCACCTTATCATGGGACGGATACATAAATCCCGTCTTTGCAACGGGATCTTTGCAAAATTAATGTGCACGCGTGCTCCCAACAACGTGGTACATCTCTTAAATTGTTTAGCAACAATATAGAAACAAACGGAAGGAATTCAATGCGAATATTTACATTAAAGCGACTAATTACACTCAAGTTTAAAAAATGTCTTGATGAAAAAACAACAATAGGTACGCAATAAAAAAACATTCTCTATTAAAATGCGATTTATAAAAGAGTGAAAGAAGCAAACCTTAAAGCGGCGTACAACATTCCAATCAGTTCACAAGGCGTTGTGTAAGCGCATGCTAACAAAGCTGTCGGGTTACTGGCAAAGCCAAGACATGCCGATAAATCCCTGTCAATGCCAGCTTTCTATCATGTCAAGTGCGCAAACGCAACTAGAACCATATACCCGAACGAATGCCCCAACGTCCATTATAATTATAAGCGTTCGTAAATTTAAACAGAGAAATATTAGCAAGGCATGGACAGCTTTAAATGCGAATGATCAAACTACCAATACTTACAATTAATGAAACGATCAAACAATTGAATTAGGAGTGGAACAATTTGCCAAGTAAATAATACGTACTGAAGATAAATCGTAACGAATGGGTAAATATTGGCCCAGCGTGAACTTTGTAGCCTAAATACTCAAGCAGGTTTAATCATAGTGCTCGAACTTTCTAACTTTATCCGCTTTATCTCTTTCATAAGTCTCAAATTGCCTTTGATTTATATCTTTGATACAGGACCCTAAGAGTCGAGTATTTATTGCTGCGTAAAATCACTAGAGTTTAAAGTATTAGTATTACAACGTCTCAAGCCGTGCCTAAAGTTAAATTCATCCGTTTATCGTGCCTTATCTCCTTAATTATTCTGGCTCAAGAAGCCCAGTTGAAAGCAATATTTATTGCACGGCCGACAATAGTCGCAGTGCGTTTCTAACGGGTTCATTAAAATTTATTGTGAACTAAGACTATTGCAAATTAGAGTGAGTCGACTTCCGTCTTGTTTGCCTTAATGAGTTGGACGGGACTGCAGCTCTTTGGTTCGAAATGAAATGTCAAGATTTTAATTTTATTTATTCTTATTTGCATTGTGTTATTATATTCTTACTGGACATTACCGACTATGACAGGAGCTTTCGTCTTAGTTAATTAACGTCACTCGCTTTATAACTTTATTTTCTATACCTAGTTAATTAATAGTAACAAACGTTCCATTGGAATATTTAATATAACCACTGCAGGCACCCTTAATTCAAAAGGCGGAGTACTTTCGGAGGTATTACGTAAGCTCTTCTGTTCCTTCATGATACACACTCACTGCCTACAGATGTATAGAGATTGTGGGCGCTTCAATTATTTTCATGCTTAGACACGTCAGTAGAGAATTTCTGCACAGTTGAATTTCTTATCGGAAATATAAACTGTCATTGAAAGATGTTTGTGTGAACAAAAAAGACTTAAACACAAGTGACCACGCCAACCACTTGTGTGTTTTAAGATTAAGACTTTTAATCGTATTCTCTGTGTGACCCTCCTGTTTGTGGTGAGATAAAGTACCTCCTCAAGGACTTACCTCTTCAAAACTCGGCCCCTTACTAAACCTGGCTTTTCTTGAACACACTTCTCAATTGAACTTGCCGTCTGTTTTGTACTAATTCTAGGCATGAGTTGTTTCGGCTTCTGCGCTTTGTAATTTCGGGGTCGTAATTAGCTTTTTGTCTTATTACATCTAATTTAACTTAGGTATTGCTGTATCTTTGAAATTAGCAGTTTCATAATTAGGAGTCTTCGGTTTTAGTTATTTCTGTCTTTTTATTTAAGTGAGTCGAGATTTATTGTTATCTGCAGCTATATCACAGAAATCCCCAACTTACTCCCATTTTCCTTATCCGCTTTGTGTTCTCTGTTTCTTATCTCTTTGTAATTCGCTTCACATACACCTTTTTCGTTTTTATTCGTCAGTCGCTTCATTCGGTTGAGAAATACGTTGTCTGTCTTAAAATAAACAAACTAGCTATTACTTTTCCGTAAACCGGTCCGGTGTGAGCATATATATCTAAGCTAGTTCAATAAATCATCTCAGTAGCGGAATGAGCAATCGAATATTCATGTATGTAACAAGAAGGAGTTATTAACCGAACATCTAAAGCCTCTTCAGGCGAGAACTTAATTATGTAAATGGCGATACAAGAGCCATTCTGCAGAGGCAAATTCTATTCAATAGTGAGGAAATACATTTTAATAACAGCGACAACATTTGCGTTGGCTGTGCAGAATATGTGGCTTGAATTCGTTAATTGGAATAAATGGATGGTAATGATGTCTCTATTCCAGGTGCTTTATTTTATTAACTATCACAATAGGAGAGATAATTTTATTAGTAAAACACGGCTGACACATACCATTAAAACACATAAAACCGGCCAAGTGCGAGTCGGACTCGCGCACCGAGGGTTCCGTACAAACACTTTCCATCCCTAAGTGGTTAAGTTTGCACCTGGTATGTATAGCGCCCCATATAAATTAGGTGCAAAGTTAGGTATTAAAATATAAAAAAAAAACTACTAACTAGATCTCGTTCAAAACAATTTTCGTTGGTAGTTTTTATAGTAATGTACATCATATGTTTTTTTTAGATTTTTCATTTTCTTATTTTAGAAGTTAGAGGGGGGGGGGGACCAACTTTTTTCCACTTTGGAAGCGTCTGTCACGCAAACTATTCGGTTTAGAAAAAAAATATTTTAGAAACTTTGATATCATTTTTGAAGACCTATCCATAGATACACCACACGTATGTGTCAGATGAAAAAAACATTTTTGAGTTTCAGTTCTAAGTATGGGGAGCCCCCAATATTTATTATTATTTTTTTTATTTTTGCATCAAAATCTTAATGCGGTTCACAGAATACATCTACCTACCAAGTTTCAACAGTATAGCTCTTATAGTTTCGGAAAAAAATGGCTGTGACATACGGACGGACAGACGGACAGACAGACAGACAGACAGACAGACAGACAGACATGACGAATCTATAAGGGTTCCGTTTTTTGCCATTTGGCTACGGAACCCTAAAAACGATGCAATTATAACGCAGCTCGTGTAGTAACTCAGAAAGAAAATTCCGCCGAAGCGCATGCAAAATTTTCCGTGTCTTTAATTTGATAAAACGTAAAAACGACTAGCAAGTTTTTCAATTTGGCCGATTCAATTCTTGCGAATGTTTCATGCGAATTAGTACTACGCCATACTCGATAGCCACCTACAGCGTGCGGTTTTATAAAACATTTTTTGTCCAACCACGTTTGAACAAAAAAAGCAATCTACGTGTATGAATACGGGCGGCGATGACCACAATACTACTACCGTCAAATAGCTGTATAGCACTCCTTTCCCGCGGCCAAGTGGAGTTTATAGTTGAATAGTTCAAGTTTTTAGAGCTGCAAGTTAAAGTTGGTTGTGTAATACGAGATTTGCGCCCGTGAAAGCCAGTGTCGCTGAGCTTCGTGTATTAGATTACCTACTCTTTGTGGTTTGTGGATACGTCACGAGCATTGTGGTTAGGGAGCTTCTCACGGCCACTACTATGTCTAATCCGAATTCCGACTATTGTTTCAAGTGGGAGGTGTCGGTAAGGCGGCTTTTTCTCGCCTCATACACATTACAGTTTATTGAATCCATTATAGTTAGTAGTAGCGTCTCAAGTTAAATTATGCTAGTTATACAGCCAATCCACTTGATATGAAATCTTATGTACCATCGACAACATCTCATCCGCTAAACTTAAAATGAAACACCGTTCATCGGGGTGTGTGTCCTAAATTTCTTAAAGCGCAGCGAGCCAACGAGTCGAACTCTGCTGGCCACCTTGCTGAAAAGCAAAAACCTTGTAACACAAGCCGCGAAGCCCAAGTTGCGAAGTAATTAATCGCGAATGTCGTCGCGTCAGGGCGCATCAGTTGGTGTGCGCGGTCTTCTGGAAAATTGGACCTGGGCGAGTCGACCGCGAATCGTGATCGTCTTTCGACAGCTTCGAACGAACGTTTTATGTGGATAGCGAACGTAGTGGAATAATTCGAAGGGACTTATTTTTATTTCGATTTTCCTTTTAGACCTTGACTGTTCATTGTCAAGTTTTCGCTTATAAAATATCTGCCATCTTAACTACCACGTTCAAGAGGCAGATGATAATAGTAAGTTCCCGTTGAATATCCAGATAAGTTTAGTGTAATTTACGAGTAGAACGATTTTAGTACTCTTAACAAACAACGATTTATCTTACAAATATAAAGAGTTGTACCTAAAATATGAATACCGTTCTTCATGTGGTTACAGTCGTCTGACGTCTCGAGTTTCCACGTACATTCTGCACGTATAAATAACTTATCTCCCGACTCGAACATATCACCCAGAAACAACGTGACTCCATCACAATTTGTCAAAAAGTTACAGTATCCGTTCCGTCTTCGAGAGGCGATAGATTCGATCAAAGCGAATTCATATGAGCTGTCAGAATTTGCCTATTCAGTCAAAGATAAGCCCCTTACCAAAGAGATTGAAGCGGCGCTACGCGACTTTCATCCTTACTCTTTTAATATTTCCTACGTCAGCATAAAGATTTATCGTATTAACTGTTCGTTCTATAATTTATACATCATTGTTGGTTGCAAATACTAAGAATTAAATAGGAATATATCTCTGTCGTTTTGTTATTCATATTATATTACTGTATCTTCCTTTTCCAGACGTTTTAAGCGTTGATTATTCAGCGCTATCGTAGCGTACCATCTGGTGAGCAACGTCGTGCAATTTTGCATTTTATTTTTAAAGGAATAGGTTGAGTTTTGGTGCGAGAAAGCGGTCAAGAAGAAGGTTATGTAGGAGACATTATTTTGTCACAATGGTGGGAGCCGCCCACTCGCTGGCTGCAGTCTTCGGTGATGCACTGCTTTGGGGAACGAATAAATTACTTTCCCAAAGAGAACTTTTTAAAGAGAACTTTCCTAAGAAATACACACGTAACGTAGCCGAAGTTGGTTAGTTTAGGAGCCCCTCCGGAATAATTCACCCAAACGGACCTAAAATAGCTTTGCTATCTTCCGACATATTGCCATTCGTTGTTTTACTTAAGAACAAAGGCAAAACTACCTTTATGAGAATTACGTTTTCAGAAATGACTCACGTGATAATGATATATTGTAGGTAGGTACGCAAAACCACGATCAGATATGTTAATGAAAGAGTAAGAATCATATCACTGTATACTGGTAGGTCAAATTGTATACATAAACATACTCGTTGAGATTGATATTTTCTAATATAGTCTTTTAGTCTCTGATTAGTCGGCAGCAGTGGCATAGCGTCAAACATATTCTTGGTGAAGCTGGAGTAAATTTAGCCTATGTTATGTTCGACAGTAGCAGAATAAGGTAACGTAGTGTCTTGAAATAGTCAAACCGATGGGAATCGGGTTTTATGAAGCCATACCGCTGATTTTCATATCTCTAAAATATTACGTTAGTTTATCCTTTTTTAGTTTTTTTGTAGTCTCTCGTGAATAAAGATTCAATTAAATTTTATGTAAATATTCTCGCTAGCAGGATAGAATTATATTCTTAATTATCAATGCGGTTGGCTTTAACAGGTCACACATCTTACCGATTGTATCAATTTCCATACCGCCAAAGATCTAGCCTTAGATTAGAGGATTATAAATTTAAATAATCACTTTAATCTTTTAATGTAATCTTTAGCAGATTTGTTAATTGAATAATTTGAATCTGATAACAAGCAGAGCGAGATTAATCCGTTTTACAATTACTTATCTAATGGAGGGCTTCATTTTGGCTTCTTTGTATTAAAATCATAATGGCAAAATGTTTCTCTATTCCTTGAAGGCTTTATTCAATAATTCGGAAATTCGTTTCCAAAGTAACATTGGAGATGTGCGTTACTTTCAAGACCTAACTTAATTATACTCTTCATCAAGATTTGTAAATTTTTCGCTTTTTTTCTTTCCACAAGTTGGTCCACCAAGATAAACTTGTGGCTTGCACCAAAAATAGACTTGCAAATTTGTTCCTTTTCCGTAAAATTTACAGTGAATTTTGCACGCTGTGAATTTTTCGCAGTCAGTATCTTAAATAAAAATTATAATATTCACATTTAAATGTATTCAGGCACACTTTGTTCAAATATGAGAGTAAGGGAATATGGCACTGCTCATCTAAATTATTTGGCAATATTTTTGATTTAATTACGGAAATGTTTCTGTTGATTTTTGTTATTCGAGCTGGATGCGCTGAGTGCGGCGAGGAGAGCGATAGCCAGTGCAGAAGGCCGCAAGTCGCGTAGCAGCAGCAGTATAACATAGCTGCCCCCTGATCAAGAGAGTCATATAAAGTCAAAGCAATTGTGTAGACCCGTTCCTGTCAATTTTTACGCGAATTTAAACCGTTCTTATAATTATTACAGATGTCTTACGATAGTTTAAATAATATTATTGTCAAGATACAGTAGAGACATCATTTGAATAGTTAGGCCTAGTTTTTAAAAATTGGAAATATATTTATTCAAATCCATTGTTATTTAAAATAAACCTCATATTCCTATTCCACAGAAATTCCAGTTAATTTAATCAACACTGGCAACTCGACTTCACCAAGTTTCGTGAAATGAACGCGATACAGTGGCTATAGATTAAGTTAATGGTATAATGTAGACGCGTCAAACTTGGGTGCTTACCTAAGTTCTATCTTCAGGTTACGCTGCATTTACTCGTACCTTCGTTATAGAGGACGCTTTCAACTCTAGTTGACGTTATGAGATTGGGAGTCTGAGTTTGGTTTGTATTAGGCAGTTTGAACACTGGCCGATACGACATAGAGCGCGCGGTAGTTATGAAAAGCATCTGCGCGGTCGAGCGATGCAAATGTCATGTTTAACGCTTACAACAATGGCATAAGAAAACAAGGTATGACACTCCGGCTGGTGAGACTTTCTACGTCACAGATTAGTTGCCGTTTTATGGCAACAAAATAATTAGAAGGAAAAAAATGTTTACCGCAAGTCTAACAAAAAATAAATTAGACGTTTATAATTGTCATTGCCTAAATTTCATTTTGTCGTAATAATTGATTTAAAACACTCACGATTTGATGAGATTCATACAGGAAACAAGGGAATCGGGGAGTATTATGATACACCACTGGCAACACAGAAACGGATTGACAGAACCAACCACGAACCAACCAACCAATCATAGCGTGATGACGTCAAAAGTCTCGTCGGTCATTCCGGCGTACTCCGTCATCGCAAGCATTCAAATGTAATTTAACAATAACAAATGAGTTAGTATTCTTATGGTTTGTGGTTTTTCATATATGTAATTTTTGTTACTACTGGCGAATGCTCGCGGTGAGCACCCTTAAATCTGCTGCTCCACGTTGTAGCCCGTGACTAGTGTGAAAGGCTCCTTATACACATTTATTTTATTAGCTGGTTTTTATGTTAAAAATGCACTAAAAACCTTAAGCTAAAGCTTAGTGTGATTGGCTGTAAAATGCTAAGTACGATGTTAAAGTAAGTGCAGGCTGCAATTTAAAACAATTCTCTTCAGCACAGATACTTTTTGCCCGGGTAGTTTTCCTAATGAAGGAAAGTATTTAATTCTGCTTTGTAAATTGTTAAACATATCAATTTATCGAAACAAAAGCAAACAAGAATTATGCCTTTTTTACGGTCTAAATAATCCATCTATTTAACTTAACCACCCACGAGCTTATCTAACTTGCTCGTAACTTTATATTTTGCGAGACCGCATACAATCGTACGTTAGAAAATATTTGGTTTTCCAACTTCGATTAACAACGATAATTTTCTTGGCTAAGTTTCTCGCTTGCACATTCTCATTAACTTTGTAGTTTGTCAGAAAGTGAATATAAATTTTAGAAGTACACTTACATGCAAATAATAGCAATTCACGTAAGCAGCTGACTTTGGCAACTGGCGGGGCTCATAGCTCGAAGAACCGATGGCCGTGTGGGCAGAAAGTTCTCAAGTGGAGACACCACGTACCGGCAAGCGCAGCGTAGACGCAATATGGCCAAGCTCGATACGGGTCGCTTCTATCTAACCTGTGGACGTCTATTGAGGAGGCCTGCGTCTGGCAGTGGATGATACAAACAGTGTTCCGACGCCCTACACCGACGATCTGATACGAGACCTTTGGTGCAGGGCAACACATGATTGATCATAGTGGTGGTCCTTGGAGGCCTCTGTCCCACAGTGATGACCTGATGACGCTGATGATGATGAAAGTCAAAGAAATACGATTTGGTCAACTTTCTCGCCGCAATACAACTGAAACCTTCCAAATCATATTCAGTCAACTGCGCTGTTTATTTTTACTTAAGACTAGCAACATTTTTCTTAGAAATATGTAGTTACATTCAATATCTTGCATTTAACTATACAAGGGGATACTCGCTACCATCAATTTCGCTGATTTCTCAAAGGAACCCTTTATTTCTAGTGAAGGAATAGAAATGTATTCGATTGCTCTATTTTTATGCACCCTCAGATGCTTTCTACGTTTCCAGCTATCATTGTGTATTCTTACATGTAACTATGCATAGCTTATCTGTTGTGCGACTAGATGTTGGTTTTCAGTTTATTCAAATACCAATTTCAGTGTCATGAGCAGACTTTGGAAGAAGAGCGACAGGTAGGGATTTCCAAATTTCCATATCGATAAATTTTATTATCGATGCTTCATTCCTATACCAGCGGTTGCTTCAAATTTTGTATGCAAAAATACAATATAAATGATACAAAATAATACCTTAGTGCTGTTTTTCTTTATTTCAGAAGGAACTTTGAAACTGCATTATTTATGTATATTATTTTTCTTCAGTGTGTAATTTTTATTTTTTTCCCATTTACTGTTGTTAAAATAAACGATCAGATTTATTCCGGCGTTAAACGTCTCTCTCGATCAATAATAGGTAAAGTATCGATGTTGCAAACCGTACCTGTCACTCCCAAAATTCTCATGTCTGGTCATGAGATTAAAGCGGATCCAAATTCAAAGCCAAATACTGTTTCAGAACGACGAAATCTATCCTCTTCCGTTGTTACATCCATACGCAAATAGTTTTCATCGTAACCCTTGCAGTTACGATCTAAGGAAAATATCCAACATTTCCAAGTGGCTCCTACGTAAACTGAGCGCTTCAAGCAAGTGTAAACCGATTTGTCGGTCGAAGGACTCCCGCCACATGTTGCTTGTCCACCCACATTTACATATCAAAGCACGGTCTAACTCTCAATTACCAGGTGCAATATTCTCCTTTACGTAACCCAAGCAAACATTAAAGTTAATTGTGCTGACGATACTGTTTGTTTTACACTGGTGACTTCGAGTTGTTTCATGTTAATGGGTTTTCATGTGAAAATAATTGCTTTACCTTTACCGATGTATGTACAAATTGAAAAAATATTTACTAAAACCGACGTAATAACCATTAACACCCAACCAGAAAACGTTTTTTGTTAGTAAAGCTAATAAACCAACTAACTAACATACCTCCATAGCTAACCTAACAATCTATTCGTATGCAGTAAGGAGTTGATACGACATAATGTATTGTAAGAAGGTATCCTCAACCATATTGTGGATTTATTCAAAGCTAACAAATGATACCCAAAAATGTCATTTCTGCAACAGAAATTGAAATATGTCTTCACATATCGTAGCTTTCAACTTGACGAGTCCTAACCGACCAAACCAGGAAACCTCAAACGCGAGACATCACCCAGTGGGAATCAAATAGCGGTCGTAAATCAACGAAAACGTCCAAGCATGCTCGCCGCACGCTAGTCTGCGATTCAGATATCTACAGCACAGACTGAGTACTACAGATGCCTTACTCTAATTGACCGAGCGAACGAAGCGAGCGCGATAATCGTACGCAAATCGACCTAGTCCCAAACTAAGCAATGCTTGTACTATGGGTACTAAGATCACGATATACATAAGAGGTATATGTATATATATATATCACTACATAGTATAAAACAAAGTCGATTTCTCTGTCCCTATGTCCCTTTGTATGCTTAAATCTTCAAAACTACGCAACGGATTTTGATGCGGTTTTTTTAATAGATAGAGTGATTCAAGAGGAAGGTTTATATGTATAAAACATGCATAATTTATCAGCATTGTACCCGTGCGATTTACTTATATGATGGAAATGTATGAACGCTCCCCTGCTCTTATTTAATAGCAACAATGATCACGCCCTCACCTGACGTTATGACATTCCATAAGGAGTATAAGGACTGTATCTGCGCTATATAATCTTGCCATGTCATTGTGTGCTCTGTAATGTTTCTTTTGTTTTAATAATCACTATCACTACATCATCACTACATAGTATAAAACAAAGTCGATTTCTCTGTCCCTATGTCCCTTTGTATGCTTAAATCTTCAAAACTACGCAACGGATTTTGATGCGGTTTTTTTTAATAGATAGAGTGATTCAAGAGGAAGGTTTATATGTATAAAACATGCATAATTTATCAGCATTGTACCCGTGCGATGTACTTATATGATGGAAATGTATGAACGCTCCCCTGCTCTTATTTAATAGCAACAATGATCACGCCCTCACCTGACGTTATGACATTCCATAAGGAGTATAAGGACTGTCTCTGCGCTATATAATCTTGCCATGTCATATTGTGTGCTCTGTAATGTTTCTTTTGTTTTAATAATCACTATCACTATCACTATCACTACATAGTATAAAACAAAGTCGATTTCTCTGTCCCTATGTCCCTTTGTATGCTTAAATCTTCAAAACTACGCAACGGATTTTGATGCGGTTTTTTTAATAGATAGAGTGATTCAAGAGGAAGGTTTATATGTATAAAACATGCATAATTTATCAGCATTGTACCCGTGCGATGTACTTATATGATGGAAATGTATGAACGCTCCCCTGCTCTTATTTAATAGCAACAATGATCACGCCCTCACCTGACGTTATGACATTCCATAAGGAGTATAAGGACTGTCTCTGCGCTATATAATCTTGCCATGTCATTGTGTGCTCTGTAATGTTTCTTTTGTTTTAATAATCACTATCACTATCACTACATAGTATAAAACAAAGTCGATTTCTCTGTCCCTATGTCCCTTTGTATGCTTAAATCTTTAAAACTACGCAACGGATTTTGATGCGGTTTTTTTTAATAGATAGAGTGATTCAAGGGGAAGGTTTATTTGTATAATACATGCATAATTTATCAGCATTGCACCCGTGCGATGTACCTATATGATGGAAATGCATGAACGCTACCCCCTGCTCTTATTTAATAGCAACAATGATCACGCCCTCACCTGACGTTATGACATTCCATATGGACTGTCTCTGCGCTATATAACCTTGCCATGTCATTGTGTGCTCTGTAAGGTTTCTTTTGTTTTAATAATTATATTTGAAGAAAGTTAATTTCTTTTGTTTAATTTATCAGGTTATGGGCCCAGCCCTACCTGTAAAAGTTATGAAGTCAATTTGTGCAGTTTTAAAATAGTAACGAAAATAATTTGTTAACTTAACCTCAAAGTTAGTTCGGTCGCCGGATTTTCTTTCAGCTTGCGTATAATAAAGTATAAATAATGGGATCAAGCAATCATATGATGACAATTGAAAAGCTCACTGGCCGTGACAACTGGACAAGCTGGAGTTTTGCCGTCAAAGCTTACCTACAACATGAGGACTTGTGGGAATGTGCGGAAAATGAAACAACAGACTCAAAGAAGGATCTTAAAACGAAATCAAAGCTTATACTCTTAGTGGACCCTATGCTATATGTTCACATACAAGAGGCAAAAACAGCGAAAGAGGTTTGGAACAATTTATTACATGCATTTCAAGACTCAGGTTTACTCCGCAAAGTCGGTTTATTGAAAGACTTAATTAATACTGAGGTTAGAAATAAGAAAGATAATAATGGTTTTATAGCAGCCTTTTCAGCCATGCAGGTGAATGATACAATGAACTGGTATGTGGATTCTGGCGCATCAACCCACATGACGATGCACCGGGAATGGTTGGTGAATGAGACAGCTCCACCTGTTAACCACATAAGAAAAGCTGACAACAAGATGCTACATGTCGAAAGCTGTGGTGATGTTATAATACAAGTACCCAATAAGACTGGCAGTGAAGCAATCCAGGTGAGAAATGTTCTATTTATACCAGAATTATCCACAAATTTGCTGTCTGTGAGTAAGATAATTAAGCCAGGCTGTAAAGTAGAATTTAATGTTGATGGCTGTCAGATAAAAAATCAAAATGGGCAAATGGTAGTAAGTGCTACACTGATAAATGATACCTACAGACTTAAAGCTTATAATAACGAGAACCGAGCGATGGCAGCTTCTACAGAGACTGATACCTACTTGTGGCATCAAAAAATGGCACATTTTGATGTTGATAAAATGCCAAACTGTACTACCGGCGTGAAATTGTCACCGCAATCTGAAAGTTGTGTATGTGTTACATGTTTAAAAGGAAAACAAACCAGGAATCCTTTTCCAAGTAATGGCTCCCGGGCAAAAGAATTGCTAGAGGTCATACACAGTGATGTATGTGGTCCGCTACAAACCACATCAATTGGAGGTTCAAGGTATTTCACAGTTTTTATTGATGACTATTCACGTAAAGTCTTTGTGTATTTTATGAAAAGCAAAGCGGAGGTATTTAATAAATTTATGGAATTTAAAATTCGAGTAGAAAATGAACTGTATAAAAAGATAAAAGTATTTCGAAGTGATAATGGGAAGGAATATGTCAATAAAACTTTTGATGATTATTTAAATAAAAATGGTATATTGCACCAAACTTCAAATCGCTTTCTCTGTCCCTATGTCCCTTTGTATGCTTAAATCTTTAAAACTACGTAACGGATTTTGATGCGGTTTTTTTTTTATAGATAGTGATTCAAGAGGAAGGTTTATATGTATAATACATGCATAATTTATCAGCATTGCACCCGTGCGAAGCCGGGGCGGGTCGCTAGTATATATATATATATAAAATGGCCTGGGCCATAGATAATATCTATTTATGGCCCAGGAACGAATATTCGAGTTAAAATAGATAGAGTCTTATTTTTAACACCTTCTATGTTTGAAATGTGATATATGCAATAAATGATTCTATTCTATTCTATTTGCCCTTGCTGGGATTCGAACTCAGGACTCGGCTCAGTAAGTGTCTGCACTACAAAAAAAACATGGTGTTTATAGCTGATAGAGCTAACTAGTGATTAAAAATGAACAAGAAAACCTAAGAGACGTTGAAGTGCCGTCAACAAACTGAAGTGGAATTAATAGGCTTGAAGCGAACACGTCCAACCATGCAACTGGCACAACAGCTGGCACAGACCTGCTATCTACACACAATATATACCTACCTATCTAAGCGAAGCCTATTTCCATAGAAATTAACATAGGTAGCCACTAGCCCAGTGAGCAATGTATCTGAATTATGGATATATGAAGGTTAATAAATTAAAGATTTTTGCCATCAAGCATCACGTTGACAAACCATTTAAAGGAAAATATAATACATCGCTAAAGTGATATTCCGGATTAAAAACTAAAAAGATCTAATATAAGGTTTATTCATGATAACCTAGTCGTGTAATATCGAAAAGAAGTAAAGTGTTATCTTAAACTAAACATTATTCTACTTTTTTTAAACGTTGAAGCATACACATATTTCAGTACTGTCAGACTACACAGGCAGCATACATTAAACCAGCTATCAGCAGACTAGTTTAAATGCACAATACAATGGTTAATCCTTTTCAGAAAAGCTAAAATAGATGAGAAAAAGGGAGAAAATACCTGAAGCGAGACGTCAAACCACCGTCAACAGGCTGAACTAGAAAGTCCATGAATCAGTGCACACGTCCGAACATGCACGCCGTCTGGCAGCGCGCCCGTTTCCTTGGCTATCTACGGTCTGGGTCTGAGACTGAATACATAGACGCGATACGCAACCATAATCAAACTACGATGGAAATAAAATGTATACCATTTAGGAATCCTTTTTGGATAGCGAATTCACTTCGCGTTGTTCTAACAATATGATCACACAATACCAATAGGTATTGTGTGCGTTATGAACTGTTTAGAATAAAGCAAAGTGAATTCGGCCTAAAAAAGGATTTCTACTATAGTTGTCATTTCATTTATTTTTGAAGTATGTAAGTGTAACGGGCTAACGGCATATCCAAATGAAATGAAGTATGTAATATGTTTATAGAAACTTAGGATAGGAGATCTCTTAGGACCCTGAAAATTCAATCTTATTCAAATGACAATCTCATTACGGACTTAGTCGATTGAGCCAAATTTTGCTAAAGCGGCGTCTTTTCTGCAAGGGTCCTTAACGATATGAGTTTAAATAGTTTGTTTTGGTTGTATTTTTTTATTTTCTCTTTTTTAATGTTTCTGTTCTGAAGTTAGCCTGAACATGCTTTCACTGAGCTTGAATTCCTTTGACGCCTAAAAGCCTTATAGATTCATTTATTTATTTACAAATAACGCCCAAAACCCTAAACACTACTTCAAATAAATGAAAAAATCCATTATCAGATTAAAATGAATTCATTTAGTGAAAGTCACGGTCTTTACAACCGTCTATTTTCATCGTGTAAATAAAATACATTCGTTTGAACGCACAAATCATTAGGCAATCTAAACTCACGCAATCGACACATTACAAGTTGTAATTAATCAAATAATACTTTATTCCTTCTTCGAAACTAAACTTTGAGACGTCTTGTTAAGTCAAATTTTAGGAACTCCTTGATTTTTGGCTTCACACGGGTTACCCTTAAATCGGTGCACTTCAAATTTGACAGCTGGAGTTTGCTTTGACATTATTGACAGGATAATTCATTAGCTTTTACGGGGGTGCATTTACACCGGCCCCAAAATAGGGTGTAAAATTTTCCTTCATCCATTACTGGGTTGGGGTAAAATTTTGGCTTTCGTAAGCGTTACCGGAAAGTCCCCGACTTGTAGCCCTTGTGGGGGTTTTATAGCGTTTCAAAGGGTAAACTTTATAATCTCATTAAATTCGTCATTTTTGTACAACATTTTGGTCTTTTCGACGAAGTGTTCTAAAACGAAGCGGATATAATACATTATGTGAGGTACATAAAATAAGACTTCGTTATAAATAAAACACTTAAGCGAAAGTGTTTTTAGTTCGTTATGGTCGCTATGGGGCTGATGTTGTCTTACGCCCACATCCAAATTGATGAAATAGTTATCCTTAATAGTAATAAAAAGTCTATACTTCGAGAACTCGGCATCGAGCAGCGTTTATCATCTTTAGTACAGTCCCGTATTCTTAGCTTCTTTGGTCACGTATGCCGCCGAGGCGAGGTGGCTATTGAGCGACTTGTGGTCCAGGGAAAGGTTGAGGGTACCAGGCCACGAGGCAGATCGCCTATGAGATGGACAGATCAAATAAAAGCTGCAATAAATGGCTCATCGTCACTACACGAATGTACGAGGAAGGCGGCTATCAGAGAAGAATGGCGGCGTGTTGTGAAGCTTGCCACCAACATCTGAAATGATGACCACGACCACTCTGCCAAGAGTGAAAACGACAAAGAAGAAGAATAGTAATAAAAAGCTTTTAATTTACTTAATTACTCCATCCATCATTTAGTTACGCCAGTTATTAATAACCCCGTTTTGTACATTATTTAAGCACGTGAATCTAACGCTCTGAGTGTGTACACTTAAAATTCTCTTACATCTACTTCAAAATATTTGAAGTTCCCTTGAAATACAAGAGGTTAAAATTCAAGTGCAACAAGCCAAACACTTCCCACTTTCTACGGCTAAGATTGATGGCTCGTATCGATCGTAACTTGAAAGAGAAATTAACATCGATCATGCAAATAGGCCTTTATTATTTTATGAATAAATAATGTGAGATTCGATTTTGTTTATTCTTGACGACACACATCGTAGCAATGCGTCATTTATTATTTATCAGCTTTTATTTTAATGTCACTTGTCGCGGTGTGTGCACACGTGATCAATAGTGCCTGTTTTTTTAATGCCCGGATAATCATTAGCCAGATTCAAAAATAATACAATCATTAAGTAAGATTATTCTCTGGCAAAGTCTAGCCAGTCTTTGCGGGGGATTTTGCCCAGCAGTTTTATATTTCGGTTTAAATGATGATGATGATGATAAAATTCTAGTTTAATTTTGTATTTGTTGCGTACTTTTAATTAAACAAAAATAAATCTAACTACTTTTTAACCGGTAGTCCGGTACGCGCGTGATAGTCTGTAATTTCGGTTTAGTGAAATTTTAATTAAAACTTACGAAACCAATCTTAACCATAATTTTAAGTGCATGCCACGTATATGGAAAGATTGGTATTGGAGAAAGTCTATCATTGGTTATTAGTGGTTGATTTATAGATGTCCATGTTTGTTTAGTAATTGTCCATTGGCGTCTCGACTTCCAATCTTGGTATAAATATTCCTATAAATTATGACACAAAGGTAAATTAAGAAAGAAAAATTGAATGCGATCTACTACAATCGAAGCGGGGTTTGAACCCGTGACCTCTGCGTTACCGGCGCATTGCTCTCCCAACTGAGCTATTCGACCGCTACGTCAGTCACACCAAATCTTTCATCCCTTAATCCTTTACGCTACTGGAGCACATCCTAGGGTATGGCTAATGCGCAATAAGCATTTCAAAAAAACATATATGACGCAGAGGGCGCTCCAGTAGCGTAAAGGATTAAGGGATGAAAGATTTGGTGTGACTGACGTAGCGGTCGAATAGCTCAGTTGGGAGAGCAATGCGCCGGTAACGCAGAGGTCGCGGGTTCAAACCCCGCTTCGAGTGTAGTAGATCGCATTCAATTTTTCTTTCTTAATTTACCTTTGTGTCATAATTTATAAAAATAAAAATGTGGTATTACCACATAAAAAAAAAATATAGAATCGATAAAAAGATTCTATACAAATATAAATATTCCTGATTTAACTTTTGTTTGGCGACTGGCGGAGTAGTTGTACGGGCCTTTAGTTATTTTTAACGACAGTTTCTGGGTAAATCAATCAGTTTTTATTGTAAAACCTTAGTGGAAGACTTTTGAAATTTTCATACTACTTTTATTTAATATGACCACTATAACTACAAATACTAAGAAAAAAATTTTTTTTTCAGTCTCGCACTGGGCGCTCACATTATTTAAACGTTCATCAAATGTTTCTAGATATGTTTAATAGTGGTACAGAATAAGGACAGTGATTGTACCGATAGTTGTTTTAGTTCTTCGCAAAAACAGTTGTGTATTAATATGACAGTGTCCATTCTACGAAATCCCACAAAATAGTTGTGTAGTGCGAAATTTTGTGAACATGTTTGATATCTGACATTTGTATGATTGTTTGGCAAATTGGAAAATAACAGAACTGGGCGAAGCCTTCGGTAAACCCTGGTTTCGAATATACACCATCGAGCTACCTTTAGCATCCCCAGCCAACACTCCCATACACTCAACACAGGCTTTACAGCAGACGTGTTTGTTTTAAAGCGCCATCCACAGTCTTTCGGCCTAGGGTCCTACGCATTTCCGATTACCGCCCCCTTCACTTATTGTGTCACCCTTGCCTCGATTTTTCATACAACTCCCATCCGCTCTTGAACACACTTGATTTGCACAGCACGTACGTACCGCCATTTAAAAAAAAAGCCAGATATCGTAAAATCAGCTTTAAGATACTCTCATACGTGTCATTAGTCCGGCAGAATATTTTTTTGTCACGTCTAGACGTTATCCGTAGCATATTTTTGTAAAGAAAGTCTTATGTGTATTAAGATTTTTGTGGAAGTTACGCCCTTTTTGAGCGCCTAGCAGGTATTCTGCTGAAGATGTTTTGCTATACGAAGTTTTCTTGCCTTATTGGGAAAGTAAATCGAATGACAGCGTTCGTGTTAGCGTTGTTAGCTAGAGGGAATATAAAATTTCGTCTTCAAAGTCGTATTCGTGATGCATTTCAATACGTCAATTGGTTTAAAAATCTGCATCTGTTTTGAATTTATGAGTAGTTCTCCGTTTGCTTTAGCTATCGTTGCTCTGTTCCATGACAAAAATGTATCGTTTCTATTGAATACATATGATTTTATGTAGTTTACAAAATGAAAATGACACCGAATCAATACGATGAAAGAAAAATCGTGTAGGAGTATTATAATTTAATGATGCATGATGTACCAGTATTTAATAGACGTCCTTTGCCAAAAATAACTATCCATTTTTCATTTATACCTGTAGATTTCATGTTAGATAATATTTGGAATTGAATTTTTTTTAGAAACATTTCAACAACCGTTTACCCATAAAGAAAATCGTGAAATTCCGCTTATTTGTTTTATTATCGACATCCGGCCAGTCATGAGAAAAATCGATTGCTATAAAAACTTATTTCCTACTATTACCTAAACCTTAAATGCATGATGATGTAAATTTACGCGTTACTGAAATGTCAAAATCCGAATATTGTCAATAAAGACTTTGTCAAGATTGTCCCGAAATCTCAAACTGCCGTGGATTTCATTGCTGATTATCATTTCAGAAATAAAATTAGTGTAATTGTATGCATTTAAGGGTTAGGTAAGTCCAAACTGCGCCTGACCATTACCGTCAGCATATTCTTAGTTTACGCGTTGTCATGACAACCGTCCCAGGTTTTTGCCCTCTTTCGGTAACCCCTTGTTCACAACTTCGGTATCAAATTATATTGCGAGAAAGTTTTGGCAGATTTTGTATGAGTTGTTGACGTACGGTAAATTATGTGTGAAAATGTATAGCAATTTATTATCCGCAAATTGCTTTTTATGAATTTAAAGTATATGGAACGCTTCAAGTTGGTAAGCATAGGTGGAGCAAGTGCTTCGCGCCCCAATTCAATATTATGTATATCTTTCGTTAACCGAATCAACTTAAAATGTTTTATTCTATAGAACATAGGCACATAAGTTATTTTCAAGGATTATCAAAAAGTAAACATTTCAGAAGTAAATACGATAATGTTTACTAATTAGGGTTCACCGTGTAGCACCACGCCCAGGCAAGCTATTTCCTGGAGCCTTGCAAATTTAATCCCGCCTAATATTTCAATCCGTTTTCATAATTCACGGGAAAACACGAAATTAAACAATCCACCGACCCCTGACTCGGCATAAAGTAAATAAATCTAAACTTACTAACAGTACACGTTGCTTGCGTTGCAGTACGCGCTTAGATTTTGTTACATAAATAACTCAATATCGGACACCTTCGACCTAGTCCCAAATGAATCTAGTAACTAGGCTGTTTCATGGGGATTGCAAAAACTCTTTTTGAGGCCGAATTTATTCCTTCGTTTTGTTCTAACAAACAATGGGACCTAATGCATTGTTCGTATGAACTGCGACCAAAAACTTACGATACCTTTCATTTCGAAGTAGCAGTCGGTGGCCGCAGTTCATAATAAGCACAATACCCATTGGGTCACGTTGTTTGATAGAATAAAGCGAAGTGAATTCGACCTCCAAAAAGGATTTCTACTATACTCTACAACAATTTACATACTTATAATTATATAAAAATAGAAATACATACAAAACCTTCATAACCTAGAGGTGTTCATAATAGTCAAGTTTAACCAAACATATTGTGTCCTTGCCAGGATTCGCTGGCTCAGTAGATATTATAAGGGGAAATATTGTTATTGAAACTAAACTATATTTTTACGTTACATAGATGGCATGTTAAAAAGGCGTCGCATATTAATGAGGCGCAAACTTAACGCGACCCGGATGGCAATGTACATTGCCACTTCAGAGATCCCTCCGAGATATCAGGAAGATTTTGCCCGTTTTTTTATAAAATGTTAATTAAGCAGCGTCTAATAAAGTGCGGCACTTGAGAACATAACTTGATAGAAGGAGATATATATGGAATTAAGGATTTTGAAACTTCGTGTAAAAGAGTAACGCCAATGCACGAACACAGTCGTACTAACTTTCCGTCCAATCCAT
Source organism: Apotomis capreana (assembly GCA_947623375.1). Lineage (NCBI taxonomy): Eukaryota > Metazoa > Arthropoda > Insecta > Lepidoptera > Tortricidae > Apotomis > Apotomis capreana. Next base: position 7,927,717 of record OX392505.1, on the reverse strand, counting down.
TCATAGTAGTTGTAATCAGAAGCTTTCTTTTACATATCTCGAAAGTCATTTAAATAAAACAATTTAAACGGATTATATCGCGTATATTAATTATTTGAGCCTCCCTGACGTTTCAGTACCTTTACAGATACCGTAACCGATACCGAAAAATTGTGTTTTTCTCAGTCAACCTTTGACAACGGTATCTGTAAAGGTACTGAAACGTCAGGGAGGCTCAAATAATTAATATACGCGATATAATCCGTTTAAATTGTTTTATTTAAATGTGTGACAGTCGCGGAAACCGAAGAAAATATTATATCTCGAAAGTTTTAACCCATTACTTTCAATATAATTATTTGTTTCATAATCAGTCTGTAAGTTAGGTCTAAGGAAAGAAAAAAATACTCAACAAAACATTACGCTATTAAGGAGATTTGATTTTTCCATTTCAGAAAGCTTCAAGTATTTAATGACATGAGTTTGAATGTTAATTGTTGCAGGCAATTTGCAAAGCCATTCGTATACTAATAAATAAAAATGTACAGCCAAAGAAGATTAAAAAGTTAACCCAGCTGCAGTTTCCCGAAGGTAATGTTTTAGCCCATTAGCAGTACAAACACATTTATTTGTGCTAACTTTCTCCTTGGCTAGGTGCCGAAGATTTTTTGGCTCCATTTACTGGCTCTTAATAAACAAAATTTAAGTTTTTTTTGTGGCTTAAAATATTAAGCTTATTTGGTTGTGAATTTGTTTTGATGGATTTTGTTATTAGCAAGGGAGTTCTGGTTCAATATTTTTTATGGTTTAAGTAATCTTGTTAGTTGCTTTTAGGTTTAGTATTTTAGTAGGTAATTACATTTGCGAAATTTTCCTTGATATTGATACCTTTAGCTAGTTGCGGGCGTGGAACGATGGCGTTTATCGCGTGGTAGATAAATGATAAAGCATCCGTCACTTTCTTATACCAAAACGGAAGTTAATCGCATTAAATTAGTGAGTCACTTCAAGATCATGGAGAACATCACGTCCGAAGCGTCGAGGTAATTAAATACGTTTATAAACGATATTTTGTTATAATAATGTGTCAAAATTGTGTAAGTCTAAATCAATATCTTGACTTGTTTCGCTTACACAATACTTGACGGGATCCTCTTTTACAGACAAACACTTAACCAAATGCTGCATTTCATCGAATTTTTGTTTCATAGACAAATTTTCCTCTGGATGTAAAACAGAAATTTTGAAAATGTCAACCTTATGATAGGTTAGGTAGGAATTGTGCTATAACATTCCAAAATATTTTATGGTTTCAGAAAAAATGCTTTCGTTGAAATGATATTTCTATGAAACGAGAATTCGATGAAACGTGTTTCTATAAAACAAGGGCCATACGTGACAGATTAATTAATTAATTATATTTTATTGCATGTTGTGACACCCAGAGACTTTATACATCTCTGGGTATATTTGATATTTTAATTGATTTGGAGTATCTATACATCTCCTTTACGTGTACCAGTGTAATTAGTTATAACACAAATGTATAATGTAATTGTTTTAAGTATTATTTACGAAAAAATGCCTTACTGTTGAGTTTCTTTCGGCTTTCTTCTCAACAGCGGTCTCCTCTTGCGAAATGCCGGTAGATTCACAGTCTGACTTGTAAAAGTGCCCCTGTGGCCTACTTACTGAATAAATTATTTCATTTCATTTCATTTCAGATGCTTTAGTATTTATCTGAACTGTAGGGCTACCGATTCAGTTATTCATATGCTCAAATAGTAACTGTGTGCTTAAATAGTGACTATAGTCTAAGATTGTATATAGTCGTACCTACGCGCCGTGATATCTGCGTTATTATGGCTACCTTTAGGTCAGGTCAGGAGGTCAACATTGAAAGGTCCGAATCAAGCACTTTCCTCGTTTGTATGAACTTTGTCTGCCTTATTAGACCCCCCCAATAGTGGTTTGAGAAAGCAGTCAATTGTGTTCATATTTAATAAGCATTTGTCATTGAAACTGGGAGAGATTCTGTTCTGTTTCTGTAAAGAAAAAGAGTAAAATAAATAATCAAAAGTACCTTGAGTTGACCTCCAGCTTCTTTACTTTGACTAATATACTTCTTGTATACTAGATTTCAAATAAATATAATAACGAAGAAAATGTTAAGTCTTAAAAAAACTTACTCCATAAGGTCTGGTTTACAATTTCTAACCTCTCTCTAAAAAAACCTCCCAAAACCATATTACCAAATCAGTTTGTTTTAGAGCGCTTAATACATACGAATTTCCGATGCCGTAAATAATTTCACGTCCCCCTTTCTGTTCAGCACAGGAAAGGACATCATCAGTTGACAGCTAACGTCCATCCATCACAGGCAATGGCTGCGACAGGGTCATTATTTATTTGGCAACATCATCATCATTACAGTCATGTAGCTGCATCCTTGTGAGATCGTTGGGACAGTTTAAGTCGTAAGCGGCGAGCGGATAAGATATAGGTATAACGGGCACGTTCCTGAAACTGTATAAACCTTAAATCAATTGAATCCTTGGTCTGATAAGTCAGATTGGGCTGTTCTGCCTTAATTGTTTTTCGTCGAATGTTTCATTTTATCGAATTTTCACTTCGCAGAATATGTATTTCTCTGTAGTTATGCACTTTTTATAATTCTTGTAAATGTCATCCTGCTCATTAGGTTAGGTTTGTATTATAAAAATCCCAAATAGTACGTTTTCAGAGAAAAATGTTTTCTCCAAAATAACACTTCCACTTTCCAGTGAACCAAGATTTTGATAGGCGCAAAATTCAAAATGACAATTCGTGTATCGCTTAAGTACAAATAACAGGTACGAGCAATAAGTCCAATTGAATCGTATCTCCTTTATAATGTCAACTTGTTACTATGCTTTCAATGCAGGTTAAAACTGATATTATTTGACACAACGCCGTGATAAAGCGGTTATCGGTAAATTGAAGATATTGCAAAGGTCCGTCGAGTCCTAGAAATATTACAAGATTCTTTAGGACATATAAATCGTTTGCCTACTTTAATCCTCAAAAACCATAACCTCCTTTAACTTAATCCAAACAAACGGAGTCCAATTACATGAAAACGCGTTGTTCGCTGCCCGCCATAATTTGACTGGAGATCACCGTAATTTAGTATTCTTAATATTTCATTATAAGTAGCTTGCGTGACTTAGTCGTCTGATGCACGTTCTCAATGCGTTTATAATGGTATAGGATTAAAACCTAGGCTTTTAAAGTATTAACTTAAGTTGCGGTGTTCGGTGACTCGGATAATTAGGATGATTAAATTAGTTCATTAATATGGAGTAGGGGAAAAGGAAGATAGGTTTCAGGCGGTCGGACGTCGTATCCAGTTCGCTGCCAACTCACAAGGCTGATATGAATCCAAAAAATGACAGGAGCAATGCCATTCGACATGTGTAATTCACCAGTAAGCGTAGCACAAGCCAAAACTAAACCCTGATGACGATAAATCAAAACTTGAAGCGGTACCATAGTAACCGCTTAAGGAGATTCACCGTCTAAATCCTGACTTCACATCAGACCCTCTGGTCTCCGATTTCTCTGTAAAATACTCGTCAAAATCGAAGACTGAGTTGGAAGCCTGAGCAGCCCTTCAAATGCACGGATGATGGAGGAGGATTTAGTTTTTTGCTGGAACTCTAATTGTCAAGATTTTAATCGCATGAAACGTTGACATCTTGAAAACTCATGCGATTATCATCCTTCCAGATTCAGATGGCAAATGTCAAACATTAATTTATCCATACTATCCATACTTATATTATAAATGCGAAAGTGTGTCTGTCTTTCTGTCTGTCTGTCTGTCTGTTACCTCTTCACGCTAAAACCGCTGAACCGATTTAGATGAAATTTGGTATATACATAGTTTCGGTTCCGGGGAAGGACATAGGATACTTTTCATCCCGAATAAATGTAGTGTTCCCGTGGGATGAGCGGGTAACACCGCGCGGCACAGCTAGTAATAAATAAATAACGGACAACGTTACACAAAGTAATCTAGTCCCACAGTAAGCTCTAGTTGGTTTGTGTTATGGGCACTAGACGACGATATTCATACTTACTTATATATAAAGCGCCTGTAACCTTCATAAGGAACTTACGAAATGGTTCGCAGAGACCACTGGGGACCGAAGAGCTGGCAGCTTCCTCGCACAACGTATCAGCATAGCTGTTCTGCGAGGATAAGCTGCCAACACATTCGGTACCATGCCGAAGGGGAGCAATTTCCTAAATTTATTATAATTTTAGCTTTATTGTACATAGTTTTTAGTCATATTTTGTTGGAGTTTTTATTTACTGACTCTTTGTTTTTCCCTTTATTTGCCCTAGCTGGGATTCTTAGGGACAGCTGCACTATCACTGCGACAAACGCGTCGTTGAATCTATGTATGACTCTAATTTACTTTGTAAAATGAGCCACTGTTTAACAATACTGGTTAAGTAGACATAAGTGATTAGCAAACCAAAATATTCGTTCCTTGATTATTATCTTATGAATTGTAAATGCATTACGTGACAGTTGTGACATCTTCATAAATGCATCCATAGATTATTCAAAAACAGTATCCGCTCAACTCAACATTAAATTAGACCTCTATTTAATGAATTAAATTATGCAAATAAGCACGGAGCTGATGAAATTGTATACAATTATAAGCAAACAAGATTATTATCATAATTATAACGTGCTTCTAACTGCTTCGTCGCTTATTAATATGTATAATATTAACATCACAATTGATGCACGCACTCACGACAATCGTTACCTAACCGTTTTTCAAAAAAAGTGTACAAATTATTATTTTGATAACAAAATTGATTGTTTATGCTTATATCACTCTGAATCGTTTGTATATTCAAGACTAATGCAAAAAGTGTCCTTAATTTTTTCATGAAAACATGTCTCCAGTGAGTGTCACGTTCATACAAAAATGTACACTTTTTTTCTTATAAGAATGAGGTTCGACCTGTGGGTTCGACTGTATAAACAATTCTGCGTACGATGAGCAAAAAAATTATAATTACCTAATCAAAAAAGAACATACCTAACTCACCTTTTTAATCGCTTACCTATCAAAACAAACCTTTAGTATATTTTAGTTCGCACTCTAATTTACCCTTTTATAGTACTTGGAAAATTATATTTCCGCTAAGATAAGTGGAATTGGCGATTTGGATTGAAACTATTAGCTTGTTATATGCAAAACTGCTGAGAATAGTGAATTACAAAATACTACCAAACAAAATAAACTAAAAAACGAGAAACAAAATGAAAAAGACGACTAGAGGATTTCCGTTGGACATAACTGATTTACGAAAGTTGGAAATGTTTTTCATAACAATGTGGATTCATCCAATTTTCAGACAATCTGATTCTAACACCAAACGCTCTAGAGATTAAAGTAGGGGTTAGAGGTTTGATTAAGCAGAAAATAGGTATGGACAAAACCGTTACTTTTCAATCGCCGTGATTGTCTTTCCAGTTCCAAAAAGTCATTGTAAAATTTTATTGTAATTTGCTATATTCAAATCACGATCATGATATTTCCGTGAATTTTTGATACACAACAATATGTGTTTCAGACAAGGTAAATTGTAATTTTTATGTAGGAAGAGAAACATCGTGTCCGACCGAACGGATATCGCTTGGAGCGGAGAGCACTTGATTGTCGGGAACGCTGTTCCTTCCTGACTAGTCACAGTTACCCGTGCCTGGACCGATCATTGTGATATTATTCACCCACCTCTAGCAGAAAAGTAAATTATAAAATGCAGACGCACTCGCGTGTCAGAGGGCACGTCATAATCCTTTAGCCAGATTAACATTTAAACAACTTTTATGTAAATCACCTCGGATCAAACCAGTTTCATTTTTTAAATCACCCGTTTGGAAAGACGGTTTTTTAATCTCCTCGCTTGAAAGTTTGTTAGAGCTCTGCTGCTCACGTTGATTTTCGACGTTTTCGATTCAGATTTATTCTGCATTCCAGAATGCAGTTACTGTGTAAGGATAGTATGAGTTTCATAGATACTTACTTCCTTTCTAAATTGAAGCCGTATTCCACATTCTCTTGCCAGCATGAATAATAAAGGGTCTGCATCAGCCTTTCTTTCATTTTTGTTGGAAGAGGACAACAGAATCAAGGAAAATGGATGGAGAGATAAAAATCTCTATTTGATGAAATTCTAATAAGCTAGTGGGTCGGGTAAATGGATTATTTCCCTTTCTATACTACACTGAAATAGGTTACGGCTGTTATTTATTGCCTTGTTTCTTTGTACTTCGAAACTTTCTACGGTAGTGGTTCAATATCGTACCATTATAACCTCTAATAAATCGTTGTTCATTAAGAATACCATAGAAATGGCTTGCCAATTGGATTATGCGTACCTAGTAGACATATATTTTACACTGATTTATTTTATTAAAACGATCTTATCGACAATACAAAAAGCCTTTTCTAGACCAACAGTCCCCATAAAACCGTCACCATCACTCACACAAAAGTAGTTAAATTTACATACGCATGAAACAAATAACGCCATACTTCATGCATATTCTAACCAATTAGCTTGCAATATATAAACCTAACCAATAAAGGTCGTATATCATTATAGGGCCTTAATGGTATCGCGACGTTTTTGTCCACTAGTTGTTTTTGTACCACTCCTTTGACCCCGCCTTTTTATTTACCTTCGCGGGAAACCGGCATTAAATAATGGTATGAGGACAACTATTGTTTTTCTCATGTGCTCGCGCCCCTCTTTTGTCGGTTTCTGATTGTTGAAATCCAATGAAATCGAGATCGATTTTCATTCATAAAATCACGTTTGGGGTTGTTTAAAACCTACTCAGACCCATATATAAATAATAATTTATAGGTTATTTTTATTCCGCTTCAATGTCACAGCAATATGAAGTCTTATGAAGACAAATTACCGAAACATAAACATCTTTTATATCCTAAAGCCATTTTTTCCATTTAAAGCGTTCCGACAGTGTATAACTTTTTAGATTATTTAGCGAACCACACGATCATAACAAGTGACTTATATGGACTGAAGACTTGAATGTTTATACGTCTTTTCGTAGTGACGGGGTAGTGCCGTCCCGTGGGGTCATCAAAGTTCGTCCCTTTACGGACCTAAGTGCTTTACCTAATGACTCATTAACGCAGAAGAGAAGCCTCCGAAACTACTTGTAATATTAAAGCTGTTTACTTTGGGGGAATGGGGAATTCTCTGCGGTGAACAATAATGTACGCGGTTTTAAGGATGAAGTTCGCGTATATTAGATAGGTACCTACTCCGAATTTCCAAGTAATTAGGGATATTAGTGTACGAAATCCAAACTAATTCAATCATCTTCCAATTTTGATGTTTACCAGTGGCGGAGCGGGGCAATAGATTCTTACTGGCTTGCCGTGATTTTTTAAAGATTTTGTGTTAGCCTACTCTACCATTGTAGAAGAAAGTAAATACAAATCTACTTTTATCCTATTTCGCTTCACCACCGAATATTTAATGCAATACTGTTGTCAATAAATGGGTATCAACTATAATGTACAGGAGGAATACTGAACATTTCTGAGTACTTTACCTCCAAAGTAGTATCTTAAAGAAGAAACCAGAAGTTTATTGGAAGTGGAACTGTATTCTATGAAATTTCAAAACGGAAGTTTTATTTGACAGTATAACGATACAGAAAAAAATATTATCATTAATAAGATAGATTAATTTTCCTTTTAGATTTCGAATATGATATTTTTCTCAAGCTTCCCTCGCGCTGTTCAAATCAGCTAAAATCCACATCGAAATAGAAAACTGCATTTTCTCTTTACCACAGACATTCATACTCATATATTGACGGCGTCGGCTGATTGGATCGCGCCTTCGCCACGAAATAACACGTCACTCAAACACATCCATAATAAATTCAATTTTCTTCTCTGAACCGCCGGAACGACGACCGGACAGGATTAACGCGTCGTATTCGCCTTTTGTCCGCCGCAATTCTGTGAGCGAGCGACGCGAGAGCGACTATTTTTTCATCGCTTCTTTTTTAGTAGATTTCCCGTAGTTAAGCCCCGCAACTGGCCGTGGTGAAAAATCAAGCCTGGTCCTAATTCTAACAAAAGGATTCATGTCTTTGAATTGAAAAAGTTTGCGGATTATAGTTTCGATTTGCATGCGACTCTGCAGTCACTTTTCACACAATGCAGATACTTCAATACCTATAAAACGCTATATATATCTATTTGCACATATCGATGAATGGAATAGAATAGAAAACTTTAACGACACGTTGCAGAGGTAAGAATTAACTAAAACGATGTTAAGTTGTACAATTATTGCTTGTGAAGCTATTAGTGATCCTGGGTTCGAATTCTAGCAAGAAGGCTTTGCAATTCCGGAATTAACTTGAATAGTATCGAAAATTCCGGAATAATTGAATCCAGGATCGCAAGCCAAAATAAATTTCTATAGTAAGTAAACTATTTACTTTTAAAACTTCTTGTTGTTAAATATCTACGAGTATATCCACTGACATTCGTATCATAGTTTCAATTTTTTCTCTCTTAGAATCCGATGGCAGTAACATGAACATGGAACATGATCAAACCGTTTTATTACAAATTAAATAATCAATTATTTTCTAAAGCATTCTCGGACATTGTTACTGGATCCAAGCGCCTTCCCAGAAGCGCGTACAACATTGGCATTTCTTATCCTTAAGCCCATATCTTCCTTAAGCAGTAAAGTAAACTTTGTTAACGTATACTAAGGTTTCTATAGCGGTTGTATGTTAGTGAGATACGAGGTTCATGCTGCAACAAGATTGCCAATTAAAGTGTGTTGGCACTTGTTTTGTTTTTCTCTGAATGCAAGGCTCTAAGTTACAATCAAGTTGGTAGCGGGAACATGTATCGGCGTTTTATGGCTCCCTGGTAGAAAGACGTTACCTGCCTACTACTGCTATAAAGTAAAAAGTACATACTGATAGGTAGGTACTAACTTTACCAATACAAGGTACGCATCAGTGGCGTGGCGTGAAACAAAATCTCTGGATAAGTCGGAACCGATTTCCCTTACTGTTTTTCAATAACAAAAGGTAACATTTTTTTAAATTCGGTAGCCGATGGAAACCGGGTTATATAGGCATCACGCCAATGGTACGCATTGACTTTTAGCCCAGTAACTGTTTTACCCGAAGCTAAGGCGGGCTTTTTTTATTTCTAGTGCTTATGCCGCATCCATAAGCTTCCCAAGCCTCGGCATTCATTCGGCACTCGGCTCGGTTTTCCGAGGCTTGGGAAGCTTATGGATGCGGCATTAGGTTTGATTCGACGAAGACTAAGCAAAGTGTCTGCATAATTTTGATTCACATGGACATTATTGACATATAGCGATTTGACCAATGTATCGGCATGATGTCGGCAATGTGATTTGGGGCGCTAATTCGAGTGTTCTCAATAATAGATATCTCAGGTATGACGCCTTTAAACACTGTTGGCAAGAATAAATCGGCGACATTTGACGACGCGGTTGGCGCAGTATGTAGTGCTGCCTTCCGAGCCGACGGTCCTGGGTTCGAATCCCGGCAAGGACAAATATTTGTGTGATGAACTCAAATATTTGTTCCTGGGTCATGAATGTTGTCTATGTATGTATTTCTATATTATGTATATCCCATAGTACAAGCATTATTTAGTTTGGGACTAGGTCGATTTGTGTTAGACTAGGTCGTTTTTAGTCTCTTATTAATTATTATTTATTTATAAATCGTACGCCAATCAATGTCGTAATAACAGAAAAGTTTATAATTTTTAATATAAAAAATCACAATGTTCTAAGTGCACCCAGATATCGGGTTCCATAATATATAGGACTTCGGAAAAACTATATTCCATTCCTCGACTAATAGTTAAGACTGGGCATAAACAGCGGTTTCTTTTTTGTTTTATTCGAAACCAGTATTTATAAGAATAGGCTTTAGCTACCGACACGCAGCGATAGGTGGGCAAGATAATTATGTGGCTGGGACACGAGACACAACTCAAAACGACAAACGATTGCTATGGTGCTTTAATTTAATTTAAACAAGCGTAGATATAAAACTGTCCAGTAGCAACGTAGTGGGATCTGTTTATCCATTTAATAACTAATTCAAACAAGAATTTCCTCGCGGAGTTCTACGTGTGGTATTTTATTTACTATTTTATTTTAGTATTTTATTTCTTCCTTCAAGAACCATGCGTTAAAATATCCTGCGGCTAATTCTATTCTTATGATGAAAAAAAAATCATTTACTCCGTTTGTATCGATATTTCATATTGTACTAAAGTAAAAACTAAATGACACAGTTTCACGTGTATAATATGGATAAAAAATATAGTTTTACTTAAATATAATGGAATAATATACTTAGTCTAATTACTTTTCTCAAACATGCAATGAAATATCGTCGTAACGTGCGTTAGAACAGGCTTCGAAGTGTCAAGTTTCGGGCGGAACAATTCGAGAGAACTGTAAAGGAATTTCATACAAAATTGAAGGCCTAAGCCGGGAAGTAATTTGTTTTTAATTTTAATGTAAACATGGCGTCTGTGTGTATGAACAGCTGATATATATATTTTTTCTAGTAGCTACCCATTCAGCCATCGGACCAACAATATCCGTGTTAATGCCTAGTACACACGAACTGAAAATACCGTCTATATGTAAGTCACCAGAGACCATAGACAATATTAAAAATTCTCTGCCTTTATTTTACTTATTATAGAAACTAAGATTCTTATTATCAGGTTGTGTATAATGGCCCTAATATTCGCACACTACACACGTGGACTTATTAAAGAAAAAAAATATAGAGGGATTGGAGGGAAAATTAAAAATACTTTTTTTAAACATGGCGTCTGTGTTCATGAACTGGCTGAACAGCTGAATTATGTTTTTCTGAGTGGTGTATTTTTTTATTTCATTGCATATGTTTGAGAAAAGCACTATACGTGCCTTAGCCGTGAAAAGGGCTTGCCGGCTTCGTATCACTAGACGGCCTCCCTTACGGTCGGCCGTCTATACCTACTCAGCCGGCAAGCCCTTATTTCCCGGCGTCTGCAGTAATGTACTATTGAAAATAGTGGTACGAAGCCGGCAAGCACTTTTCACGGCTAGGTATATATATAGTGTTTTTCATGAAAAAACAACTCGGCTCTTTAGGCTGTTCATGAACACAGACGCCATGCTTAAAAAAAATACTTCCCGGCTTAGGGCTTCAATTTTGTATGAAATTTCTTTACAGTTCTCTCGAGTTGTTCCGCCCGAAATATGATGCTTCGAAGCCTGTTATAACGCACTTTAAGACGACATTTCATTGCACGTTTGAGAAATAGCATTTTGTATCTTATTGTAATTTCAGAACTTTAAGTCATCGCACTGGATAATCTTTGCGCAGCAACTTCTAGTGAATGGCCATGGTATTTATTAAATTTGCTGCATTTGCGTTCTCAGTAAGTACAGTTAGACACTTCCCATGTTAGTGCTTGTTGTTTATTTAAACTGAGTTCTTGGTACTGTACTTTCGCGGTTTTGTGGTACGCCGATACGCTCCAGACCTGAGAAATCTAGGTACGCATGAAGTCAATAATGTTTATAGGTACTAGTTAACGTTATAAAGAGTAAGGTTGGATTATATTTCCGAGGAACTGAAAAAATCTATCTTCTGCTAAGCTTAATTTAAGCCAGTTTTATCTACGGAACGGACGTGAACACACAAATCATCCATGAAAATGCACTTAATGTACAAATTGTCAGGAATTAGGCCTTTGGTCTCCGAAACAAAAGTAAATGAAGGAATTTATTTAAATTTTATTACTATTAACTTATGTAGGTACCGACCTATTTTGACTTGAAAATTATACTGTCTGATTTTGGCTTTGGTAAATACAGCTAGTATATTGTTGCTCGTTTAACCTTGTTTAGGCTGTAATCGTGTTATTATTATTGAGGTAATTCTCAAAGCAAGTAAACAGATTTATTTTGAACTTGTCTTGGATGATCTTTTTCCTTGTAAGAAGGAAAACTCAATAAAAACTGAGCTTTCGCTCAGTTACTGGAGAAACTAAGCAGAGCGATATTTATTGAATACTTGGGCGTTTTTCTTTACAACATTTTTGAAGTGACATTTTCATTACTCTTAACGGTCACTGACGTACCTACGTCCTTTATGTTTTTACTTTTGAACGCGATTGTTCGAAAGTATAGTAGTATAAATAAGTAGGTAGGTAGTTTTATGTCTGTTTCTATAAAAACATATTATATTTCGATTCCTCCTACGACAAACATTTTTTTGTGTCAAATACCTATCAGAAAATTATCTGGGTTCGTAGCATATAATTCCATATAAGTACATATCGACGGCATTGGCAGCCAAATTGGACGTGTTATAACGGTGTTTGGAAAGGATGCTGTAACTGTATCCCAATTAAGGTAAAAGTCCATGTGTGTTTGATAGCATAATGCTAAAAGGGTTCTATATTATTATTTTTTTCTTTTGTGTTTGAAAGCATAATACTAAGGGTCTTATATTATATGTTCTCTTTCTATTCCAAGTTTATTTATTAAATGACAGAAGAAAATGAAATATGGCGGAACAACCTAGTGAAATTTTTTAAGGAGTAGCAAAATCTGACCATCATAGATACGAAAACGTGAGTCGTTTGGGGCATGGCACAACAGATTATGGGACTTAAATGAATCTACTCGTATTATAATTTAATATATAATTACTGGTGACAATGATCTGACAAATTGTGCTACAAAAACGTTATTCGGCCATTTGAACTGCTTGCTTTCCGTTTTGTGACTTTCATGCCAAATATTAGAGGTACATTTCCCGCTCTCATACCATCACCAAAATTGTTAATTTAATAAGATTTAAAATATCCCCCTAATTTTTAAAATTATATTATATTGTCAATACAGGGATGTCTATCACATATGACGGACCGTGTCTCCTTACTCGATGATTGGAGAGGGTCCCATATTCGATGGAATTTGGAGAGGGTTCGATATTTGACAGAGGGCCCCTAAAAGCTGCGTGCGAGTGCACGTTCAATTTGCATGCGTAACATGGCCGTTACAAGCTGAATTATCTCGAATGCCACCATATTTGTTTTATTTTTCGTCACGAGTTAACTCTGCGAGCGAGAGCGTGGGTGTCATTTGTTTTTAATGTATTATTAATATGTGTGACGCGGAAGATCACCGATGAGGTGGACGGATTAAGTAAAAACCGCCGTCAACGGTTCTCTACACGAATGTACCAGGAGGGCAGCAGTACGAGAAGAATGGCGTCGCATTGTAAAGCAGGCCACAAAATCAACGACGTGACGGCCACGACCACTCTGGCAAGAGTGTACCACCAAAGAAGAAGATACAGGATAAAGCATACAATTACTAGTTTTTAATATAAGGAAATAAACCGATATCTCTTTTCTGATATCTAATTTTCAAACTTTAGTACAAATCAACATCAAATTGCAAAACATCCTTTAATATATATAAAATAATTTAAATAATAAAAGCATTAGAGGTGGGAAACGGGAGGTTTTATAGCTTTGCTAAAAACGATTTCTCGAAAGTATCTTTGTTTAGTTATAATTGTTATGTTTGACTTTGAATTTGACTTTTGCATAGTGTAAAAAATCTTGCAATATATTTTCAGGCACTATCTGTCTCAACAGAAAAAATAAACAAAAAAAATTGTGCACCGTCATCAAGTTGTCTTTGTTATTTTTTTCGGGGAACTTATAATAAAGTAGCGTTCACTCAGTCCTTACTCTAAAAAATATCAATTTCTAAGTTTAATGACCTGCATAATAACTTTAAAAGTATCCGGCGGTGTCCTTTGATACCTAGCCTAGCCCTTTCCCGGCAACATCTTGATACCGCTGACAATTCAATACGCGGCCTTCGGCCAGTACAAATATCTCTTGACAACATGCGAGCTATCGCTGCGAGTCGGTAAGGTTCTTTAGATAAATCAAATTTAATTAATACGGTAAGTGGCAGGCTTGTTAGTCTATTTTGATGACAATTTATGTGGAAAAAATAAATTAAAGCTTTCTACTACTACGACTAACTACTCGACGATTTATTTGTTAGCAAATATATCAAGTGTTATTTCAAATTATATAGATTTAATTTAAGCCTCATGTTACTCTCTAACTGCACACTTGATTTTTTTTGTGAAAAATAAACAATATTTTGGATATTATCTGAAAAAAGAAGTCCTCCACATAACCAAGATTTTCCAGAAGGAATCGATCTTGAGCGATAAGACTGTTGTTGTTTGCCTCTAATTGTAATTTCTTGCATTGTTACTGTACCTCTTCTTTTTTGTTTTGTGAGGTGTGCAATAAAGAATACTTGTATTATATTGTCTGTTAGCAAAAATAATATTCTAATTGTTATCGTGTCATATTCATATATGTATCTGTCCTTTTAAAAGGATTACAAACGCAAGTTCGAGCAAAAGGTTACTACTTGTGTATCGTATAAATATACTTAATTACTTACTCTCTTTGACAAATAAGTGCGAGAGTGATAGACGTTTTATCCACGATAATAAGAGCTACTATTATTACGTGCGAAGGCCCTATCAAATAACTTTCTAGTCGTTCGTTCCTTCACTCAAACTTTAATTGTATCTAATGCTTATAACAGATTGACAGAACTCTAAAAATTTTTTACGTGAAAGTGTAACGGTATGCAACCGAATATTGTTAAGATTATGTTCTTAGTTGACATTCCATTTAGATCACTTTACGTTTATCTCAATGTTTGCTGGCTTCTGTATTATGACAGTATATATTTGACGACGTGAAAATAATTTGTTCCCATTGATACTTACAATAAAAAATACACGGAACTTAATAAACGAGCGCAAACTTTTCGACATTAGATTTTTTATTGGACAAAAAATAAAAAAGAAGACGTGTTTCGACTAATGAGTTTTATAAATAAATGACATCACATCACAAGCCAGTATCTTCATAGAAATTTTATAGTAACAGATAATTTTTGACATTTCATAAAAAGTTGCTGATTTGAGTTGTCATAAAATACCGTATTGTCCATTAACTTCCCTTAGTTCGTTGGAGTAGTTTTTATTCGTGTGTGGTAATAAACTTTATTATTTTATCGCAATGCGTCATTATATATTATTGTTACCACCCGAGTAGTTCACCCACAATTTGGATATTTGTTACTTTTACGTTTTCAAATAATCGGTATGCTTCATTTCTTTTACAATTCATGGTTCGATAATGTAACATATGCTACCTCAGCGTATTTTGTTTATTTTTCAAAAACCTTGCATTTATGTAAAAATTTTGAAGAATACTTAACCCTTATTCTTATACATTCTTCGGCCCATATTCTATCTTTAATGTAAATTATTTTGACCTAATCCTTTGTTGTCTAACAAATCATTAAATTCACTTATATATTTATAGCTAACGGTAAATATAAATATTTTGTAGGATGCGTCTAACCCTATTTCAGATCTAACGGCATAAAATCTAATTTTTATTCCTATTCATTCCAGGTAAGAATCCGGATGCAGCCAGCTTTACACGTAATGTACGCTTTTATGCACAAGAGTCATCACGGCTCGTCACTACCTTGGCTTCCTTTGATCCTAATACGACTTTAATACGACCGTAATGTGACTGTGAAATTCCGATGTTGGTAGAATCTAAAGCAGAAATGGATGTTAAGTCGCCGTCTCTTTATTGCACAAGTGCTTAATATAAGTTGATAAGGGTTGTAAAACGTAATGGCGTATAGATAATTGGATAATCTGCTGCGGTTTTATTACGATTTGGATCAAATTAGCAATCGTGAACTAAATTTGATTAGGCTGTGGGACGTTAACTTGTAATCTTGGGAAAGGGATATTATTATTTTAATTCACATATTTTGTTTGTGTCACGATTTATTTTTGTTTATACCGTGCAAGTTTTCTAAACCAGCGGGTGTATGCTGATCATAGGCCCGCTGATAATAAATATGGCTTTGAATAATAAACACCTTGTATGTTATTTATCTTGTTGAAAATGAATGTTTAGGTAGTAAATTTAAAACAGTTCAGACGAATATCCAAATCGCTAAAGTGACTCTTGATCATCAATTTTAAGTTTCATGTTTTTTTTATTCTGTTACTTTAGTAAGATTTGCCTCCTTAACCTTAATTCTTTTAATTAGGTTACATCCATTAACCCCCAAGAGCACTACAGCACACTACTTTTTTACCTTTTTACCTAACTCCATATCATTTTTCGTGTTTGACACGAACTGTACTGAAAGGACCGTTTCCTTTGAAGTCGCCGCGAGGCCGGTGGTCTTTATACTTATAATACATATGGCTTCCATCCTATTCATGCACCCATTACGAGATCATAGCAAACCATTATGCTAAACAATTATGGATAGCTTTATTGCATTATGGTTTCCAGTTTATTGGAGTTTGAAATGAGAAGTTAAATGTGGGTTGTATTTTTGCATATAAATTTAATGACTTCGTCGGTCTTTCGAAGAGTACTTTGAAAACAATACGTAATCTTGCAGACAATTAGTCTCTCTCTGGAGTCAGTCCCTCATGTCTGAGGATCGTGGTCAGCTTCAGGGTTGCATCTGGCGCGGATGATCTGCCTCCACCGGTTTCTGTCCAGCGCGTCTCTTACAACCGAGTAGAATTTAGAGTTCGATGAGTCCTTTACTTGATCGGTCCATCTTGTTGGTGAACGACCGCGCGATTTTTTGCCTTCGGTGTTCCCAACCACGATCAGTTTTTCAAGATTTTTGTCGTCTCTGCGCATTGTGTGGCCGAAATTGGAAAGAATGCGTTGCTGGCACGTGGTGGACAAGCGAGTACTTATTTGAAGCTGGTTCAGGATCGATGCATTGGTGCGTTTCGCAGTCCATGGTATTCTTAACATACGTCTCCAGCACCACATCTCGAATGTATAAATCTTTTGCCTTTCTCGGGCCAGGATTGTCCACGTTCCACTCCGTACAGGAAGATAGGGAATACCAGAGCACGTATCAATCGGATCTTGGTTTTGATACCAATTCCTCTTTTCTTCCAGACGTTGTTCAAACGGGTCATAGCATCCTTTGCCATCCCGATTCGCCTTTTTATCTCGGTGACACAGCTGCCGTCATTGCAGATTTGGGAGCCTAGGTAGATATAGCGATCGACAATGTTAATGCCCAGAATGTTGCAGGTGACATTACTCAGCTTTCCAGCTCGATCCAGTATCATAACTTTGGTTTTAGCTCTGTCCACCGCGAGACCAATGTTACCACTTTCTACCTCAAGTCTATGGAACAGCTCGGTCAGACAATTAGTACTAGGTTTCAAATCTAAAACTTGGCCCTAACATAACACGAGCGCAGGAGTATTAACGTTTATAGGTACATAATATCTTACAGTACTATCAGAGGCGTGGACCAAAATTTCTGTGCAAGCCGGGACTGATTTAGCTTACTTTTTTTCCCAACAGTTTCTAAAATGGGCAAGCCGGTGGAAATCGATTTCTATGGACGCCACACATGTACAGTAGGTACTATAAGTGATATTACATGAACTTAAAAAAAATAGCTATTGTACTATCCATGTAAATCTCAACCACCTACCCCTCACTGAAATCGCGACACAATTGCGTTTTTATTTCCATAGATCGAAGCGTCTTAAGAGGATTTCGCGCCAGTGAGACGTTTACAAGAGCCCTAACAATGTTATTCTTCGTCTTGACAGGCTTACGGGCAGGTCGATCAATCATCGCCGAGTGATGCGCCTGTTGCCAAATTATCGACTCGATGAAGTCGGTGTGAAATCTTATTCCCGATAAGTGGTATTGGCATATTGGTAACGTCTGGCGTATACACTGTGTTTGTGTAAATACTTTCTGTACATATAACTTTGGGATTACCAGTATTATGGTGCGCCTATGCAGTGAGATTGTATGGTGGTGCTTTTGCATATAAAATATACTTTATTTCACATAATTATATTAAGCCAAGTTACGTCTAAATGGCTAAAAATTCAACAATTTACATACTTATGCGATGCTGGGATGACTATAAAATGTTTTTTGCTTGACGACAGAGCAACTAATAGTAGGGTAATGTGTATTGATAAAATTATGTGCCTATTCGTATCTTCTATTGCTTTTTTTCACCAAAATCAATTCGACTGATGCTAAATAATGTAACGATTCGATAAATCTAGTCACCTCCCTTACTCAGGTACAGTGCCATTGAGAATTTTATAGCTGAAACTCGATCCAATTGAATCGCAGTATTTGATTGTACAGTGTTGCAAAGAAACGTGTTCCATTGACCGTATTTTGTTTATTAAATTAACTATGTTGCGTTACTACAAAATAATTAACTGGTTCAATTTCGACAAAAAATAGGTTAGAATCGTTGGAAGTGATATACCTACATGAAGTATTCGGTCATCATTTCAAAAACATGATTAAACGAATACTGAGTCAAGCATTGCACACAGGACATAAAATCAGATTTACCTTAACATAATACAAAATATACACTATAGACAATAATTTAACTATCCAGAATTTTTGGGATTTTAAAACTTAGTCATTTGTTTACTTAACTTTTCGCTGTTAAACTATTGAAAAAAAGAATAAGTTGTGCAAAAATGAATAGGTGTATTAGTGCTTGTAGTTGCTTTATAATAATTATACAGGTATGTATAAGAAAAAATATTCTGTTATTTTAAAGTGAAAATACTCATGCCTGTCTGGATATCAATGGCATTTAGTGATCAGTAACTTTGTGCACTGCACCAATGTTTCAACCTGTTTATTATATTGTACTATATTTTATTCACCCTTTGACATTAAAAATTCGACACCTTATTAAAGACGCATGAAAATTTGACACCGCCATTTTAAGTTGAAACTAAAATCACGTCTTGGAAGAATCTAATGCATGAATTATCCACAAGATAATTACAAGATTACCATATCGTGTCAGATATCGGGGACATAAAGACATCACTATACTTAAGCCCCTTTTCCGAGGGGCTTTAATCGGGATAATACATGTGTCGCATCTTATTACCAATCTGAGTGTAGCAAGAGCAAACAGGTTACCCGGGCCCTCCTACAATGGGAGTCAACATGATATCACTTACGGACTCACAAAGTATATTTGTATTGACAAATTCTTTTTCATCTTTCTGTATCCGCTTACACAAATGTATTATATGATATAACGTGTGTTATGATATGACGTGGCACATCACTATTTTGCCTTAAATCAAAATGTCAATGTGTCAAAATTCCATTACCGCGAAATTGAACGTCAAGGATATTAATGTTTCTACTAAGTAATTAACTCTTGATCACGAGTAAATTAGATCCAAAGTTTCGTGAGCGGCAATTCATGAATCGTACTGTTTTTTTTGTTGGTAGTCTCGAGGCCTTGCAAATCTAATAGCGAAAAGTCGTAAAAAACACACTGCTGTATATTGCTTTTCAGGTTTATACAAGTCCCGTTTTTTTAATTAGTTTTTATAACCTCGTAGTGTTATAAAATTTGTAACTGACAAATTGGACCAAACTTACTTTTATATTCAATTAATTTACATTTCAAATAATTAACCTGACAAACTGGATGCATCTTTAAGCATTGTAGTGGAGGTAATATTTATAATTAAGTAGTATCATAAAAACGAGAACGTAACTATTTATCCCAAAAAAAAAATACGCCGGGAGACAATAACAATATCAAAATAGATACAACTTTTTCACGACATTTTAGTAACTTCATCAAATCGCACAGACCTAAGGGCCCTACGATAAATGCGTTTATCACGTGATTATATAAGTGACGAAGCATCTGTCACAAACAATCACATTTTGTCAAAACGTGACGGACGCTTTGTCACTTTTTTATCGCGTGATAAAAGTAACCATCATATCGTCGGGGATAGAGCAATATCGCGTAACTAACAGCTGTCGACAAAGTTCTCATTTCAATAAAATACTTAGAATTTGTGAGAATATTGATTCGTATCTACACTTGTTACTTACGCGGTATTGCACTATCCCCGATATGCCCCCCTTAACATGACTTGTGAAGTCGCATTATTTTAACGCGGCGTCGGAATAACCCTAGTTCCTCACTGATTCGGTAATAAGTGTGAAGAATGCGTTAATTGATATAATAAATTAATGCTCCTAAGCCTGGCGGCGCGTTTTGTGATATCGTGTGAGATTAAAAGATTTATTAGTGCAGTAAAGTGTATTCTAATTGCCGTTTTATGACTAAATTATAAGCTTACTCCTTTCGTGACCGTCATTTGGGTTTTTGATACAGTTATTAAAAAGTTGGAAGGTTTTTCTGATTACTTTGCAAAATTGAGCGCTGTAGGTGAATTTATGCACTTTGCGGTAGGTATGTTTGTCTACGTGATGCATATTCCATTTATGCTAATCGAGCGTGCTTTAAGTGATACATGTATACCTTCCTATTATAATGCAGTATCTAAGGGAATTAATTCTAAGTCTCTGAATACATTAGTCCATGCGTTGCCTTCTCTAATCTTAGCAAGGTCAGGACCCAGTAGGTTATCAAGGACGTAGTCTTACAGGTAACACCGGAATCCTAGCTCAGGACCCAAACGCATAAATTATTTGTTGTGTTTTTGGTTTTTTTTTTTAACTGACTTCAGAAAAAGGAGTAGGGTTTTCAATTCGGCTATTTTTTTGATGTTTTTTACCTCAGAACTTGCGAATGGGATTATAATAATTCTTTTTTTATTTGTTTTTTTTTTTTATTTCCAGTTCTGACAAAGAAATCCATGAGAAAATCATATAAGTGTTATTGCATGTTTCGCTCAGTGAAGTCGGTTATTTTTTTGTGGAAAAGTTAACATTATTTATTTCCTTTATTGTGTCGTATATATTGCTTTTTAAGGTGGGTAAGGTTGGATTTATAGTCATTCCCAAAAAACAAACAATGTGTTTTAAAGTTTCAATTGTTTTTTGTTATACATACTCAGTGTTAATTTTTTAGCATGTACAGAAACAAAATACATTAGCTTTAACCTTGAACTTATTTCACAGTGCACCCATAAACACGTTTATAACCCAATAAAGATTCCAAATAGAACAAGAAGGTTCAGAACCGAAAGCGGCATACCGATACCTACACAGATTGCTAGCTGCATTACGATTTCATCGCTCCAACAATCATCCTAAGATCTCAGTCGAAAAACGTCCTATGCATCAGCTGCGTGAAAAGTTGTAGCATAGTCAGAATAGCTTTAAATTCTTGGTAGAACAACGTCATATTTCACGCTAAAGCTATAGTTACATACGTCTGTTTTAAAAAGGTATTTGATTTACGTTGGTGCAGACTTATCTTCGATAAAATCCGGGTCGTTCGGAGATAAAGGAATAAATCACATGTCAAGCGACCGCCTTACGTATAGTACGAGAGCCCACGACCAAAATTTTTGTCTCATAGCAATACGGCCAAAACCGCATCAAATCGATAGATACGATTATCCTGAACTCGAAAATTCCAATATCAGACATTATCCGCGTAGCGTTTGATCTGACCGAATTTTCAAAATTGACAAAGAATTTTACCGAACTGCATCATAGCAATATGTCTGATTTGCAGACTGTAGTTGAATGATAGTTCTGAGATACCGGAAACATATTTTTCAGACGTTAGTGGTGTAGCGCAAACCCGTAAAATCACTTAAAAAAATTAAAAATGAGACAAAAAAATGTCTCATAGCAATACGTCTGAAAATCTTTTTTATTAGTAAATTTTGGTTATTTGATGCGAACAAAACAATTTTCAGACGGAAATGTGAACGCATTAAATTTTGAGACCGTTTTGAAAATGTTAACAAATTTTACCGATCGGTATCATAGCAATATGTCTGAAAATTGTTGGACATGATAAAATAAGTTGTCCACATGTGCAAAAAATTTATATCAGACAAATTAAGTGTAGCACCTTCTCTATCAGACAACTTTTCGATACTCAGATATCATTTAAAAATCGTATTGAGGCATCTTGAATTTTCTGTTACAAACCAATGAATACGTTGCGACCCTGAATTTATTAGATGATAATTAACAAAGAATTTACCCGAAACCGTAACATTGAAGTTGAAGGACTGAAATAAATCGCACAAAAGGAAACTGGGATGAATGACGTTATTTTCGTTTTTGGGAGTATATGCTACACTTAAAGTGTCTGAAAACAGGTTTTTGGTAATCATGGCAGCAATACGAAAAGTTGAAAAAAAAAAATTATCCGTATTGCTATGATACAGGTCGGCTAAATTTGTTGACATTTTCAAAAATGCGCTCAGGCTATATGCTACGCGCAAAATGTCTGAAAACAAACTTTTTCGTAATACAATTATAAAATCTATGTACATTTTCATCATACAATCTAACGATTTTATAGGGTTTTTGGCGTATTGCTATGAGACATGGTTTTGGTCGTGGGCTCTCGTACTAGTACGGTCGTGAATCTGCTTAGAGCTTGCCGGTATATTATTGATAGTACGTTTGCCGTTTTTCTGTTTTATTGGCTTATGCGATAGTATTACATTGTTGCGCTTGAATATTGAGTCCATTTTTACTTATTTAGTAGAGAAGTTGTGGACGATTCGGAAAAACATATTTCTTAATTTTTTTACGATGTTGTATGAGATGCAGAAATTAAGACGTAAGTCTGGTAATTAACATTTTTATTTCGCTTAAATTCGTGGTTCATAGTTTGAAATAAACAAGATTATTAACTAAAATATCAATATTGGTCAATGTTGAAACTTCTTTAATTAATAATCATGTTTACGAACTTACTTACATTAAAAGTACCTCGAAACACAATTGTGTTCCGATATAAATATTAACTTCTTAATTGTTTCGATTCTGGTCTCGATCATACTGATAGATATGTCTACAAAATTGTGGCGTTTATGAAAATATTACCTTAAATAATACCGCCATAACAATAAATGACAGCGCGACGAAATCTTATAATCCTTTCATATTCCGCAGCTTAAAACATACTTAGTGTTCCTGCAGGGTCTTCAGTCGGAAGCGGCAGCGGTAGCGGACATTTGTACTAACTATTTATAACAATTATCGTCTGAGAAGAGAAGACAGCAAAAAGTCCCTGAGTAGGTAATTCATATTAATACTTCAAGGTCATCATCATCATCATCATCATCTCAGCCATAGGACGTCCACTGCTGAACATAGGCCTCCCCTTTGGACTTCCATATATACCGGTTGGAAGCGACCTGCATCCAGCGCCTTCCGGCGACCTTTATAAGGTCATCTGTCCATCTTGTAGGTGGACGTCCTACGCTGCGCTTGCTGGTCCGAGGTCTCCACTCGAGCACTTTTCGGCCCCATCGGCCATCTGCTCTGCGTGCTATGTGGCCTGCCCAACTTCAAGGTAACCTTTCGAAATAATAAATAATACCTACTCGTACTTGTACAACTTAGCTCGCTCGTATATTGTAGACAGATTAATAATATGGTTAAAACGCTAAAGTAATCATAGTTGTCCTCAAAGCAACCTGCTCATTACAATTCACAAAGATTTGATAGCCAATCTTAATCGGACGAAATCAATATGACACCAGGACTTCGAAATTACCGGTATTCTATGAAGTCAGCTATTCATGATATTTAAACAAGATCAAAAAACTGATGTACGTGATAGAGGAAAAATGTTTACTACCTGATAGAAGTTTGTTCGTACAGAATTCTGGTTTCTTTCACATGCTTTGTTCATTTTTATGCAGCAATTTTTCTGTCAGAAAATGCAACTGAAAATCTACCTTCAGCATATCGGATTGTGCTAATGTTCTCCTTTTATGAAATTGCCAACACGTTTGAAAAGTAGTAATCCATGCATAAATATCAAATTGCCGCAATGCGTATAATGTAGACCGAGTTCTTGGCAGACACATAATTATACTAAACCGCGCGGGCGGTCCTTAAATGAGTACCTGCGCCAAGACTGCAATTGTAATATCCAATGCACATGACAACGGTGTACGTCGGATAAGGGAACTGCGGTGTGGTCAAATTATAAAGCTGGTAGTCTAATGAATTGCCGAACCGCTTAAAGGACTTTGTATAATTGTTTATAAGCAAACGCTTGAGCTGCAGTATAATAATAGTGCGAACACGCAATATAATGAATCAGATTAAGTGCGAAAAACGATTAAACATGTTCTAAGGCGTCCATTATGGATTCCTCTGTATGGCTATTTAATAACGATCAGTGAATGTACTTTTATTATTCATGTTATAGCTCCCGATATACGTGATATATTTAATACATTGCATTATCAATTTCTTCTTCTCTATCTTCTCCTCAGCATATATGCCACTGCTGGACATATGCCTATTGCATGGATTCCCAAACTGATCTTGATGCGGCGATCCTACTCAAGGGGGCCGACCTGGAGAACGACCTGTTCACGGTCTCCAGTGTAGCGTTCGCTGACTCCATCTGTCATCGTCTCTGCGACATAATATATGACCGGCCCATTGCCACTTCAATTTACTCCATGAAAAAACCGACAACTTGATGCACAAGCCACAACGAACAAAACGAACAAACTTGCAGCCACCGGTGGCTTTTGCCACGGCTCGCTGTCTACAGTATTTACGCGGGACCACTGTAAGAAGCGCTAGGTTGGCGAGTGTGGTAAAGTTGAAGCTGGCAATACAAACGTGGCCAAAAGTAGCCATCGCTACTTGACATTTTGCTTTGGGCTCTTAGATGCAGCATCGCGTTAATATGTACAAAATGTTCAAGACACTTCTGCATTTAGAGATATTTACCGTGGCCGCAACTTAGCTCAGCCAATCTTAGTGTTTGTTTGTTTGTAAGTGGAACTTAGACATCGTCCATAAATCCGTCAGAGCTGGCTAAGTATGGTTTAAACTTTAGTCCATAATTTTAGTGGACTGTAAACTCAATTAAAATGTGTATTTGTATGCGTAGCGTCAAAATGCCTTGGATCATGCCTGGCTACTAGTGCTACTTTTTTGTCTTAAACAACTGGAGCGTTTTTCAACCAGTCTCAAACTGCATTTGATAAAAATATATCACATTACTGTCTCCAGTTTTTATGAAGTTATGATAATGGAATGAAGGAATGCCCGCTTACCTTTATTATTGCGGCGGCGGGTGGATATCCATTTATAGCGAAGTTAATCCCGACGTCAGAGCGGTCTGATGTCTGATCCGAGGATAGATGTGCGTTTTTAGATTAAGCAACGTTGGCTTAGTTAGGGTTGGGTGTTGGTGGTCCAAAGGGTGTATAAATAGGTTTTTGGTGATAGAAATAAATTCGTAGGTTCACAATGTAAACAGGTTTTAGTTTATTTTACTAAGTCTTTGAATTGAAAACCGTGCACTTCTGGAAATTCTTGAATAGGTTTTTTTAATCCTTTATTTTTGTATACCAAGTTACACATACATACTGAATAAGATTTTATTTTCGTTTATGGGTGCACGAGTTTAAATAGAAATTTATATCTACAGTAAAATCTTACAAAAAAAAAGATAAATATGGATGACACGAACATAAGCAGCCGTGTGAATGTAACACCGATATTAAAAGCCCATTAAATAAAAAACCAACAAAATTACGACCAATTTGATGTCAGACAATAGCATCTGTCACCCCTACAAACGTAATTGAGGCACATTAGCTTTAATACACTTTAAAAAGTATAAAATAACGTCCCCTAATCCAACTTTCGAAGCATCACATATTCCTCATTAAATAAGATTAGAGCTAATTTCAGAATTATCTTCTCACACTATAATTACCTTGAGTTTTTACTTATAGTGTGGAGACATAAAATATTTTGACATGTGGATAAGAGCAAAGGGGCCGAAGCTGTTATCTTATCGGTAGTGTTGGGCCACTAATGACCCGCCAACCCCGGCCACTTCCGAAAGAAACAACTTCATTACAAAATTGACTTTTTACCTTTCCATTAACGACTTCTGTTCTCATGACCTCTAAACAAACTAATGTGGTGCGGAAATTGTATTTTTTTTTAGTTTTTACTGCTTAATGGTGAACGATGAGGCAAAAATATTTATTTGTCTTATTCGGAACGTGTTGCAATAATAATAATTGCGTTGATAATAATATATTTTTTTAGTAAAAAGATCATAACATTTCAAAAATATAACGATTGATTTACTATTCCATTGGAATAAACACATATGAAACAATATTTCGCTAACAACATATTCGACAGAATTCAAATAAACAATGAATAGGTATTGTCTTTATTCTAATATAATACAAAAAAGGTTAATATTATCTTTGTCAATAAAAGTAAATCTCTTTTACTCTACTCTACTACTACATAAACATCATAAAACCAAATCGGCAATAACGCCAAAATAATGGCCAATTGACAATAAACTAAATCGGGATCGAATCAACACCTGGTGCACTGACATCGTTTTTGGTGTCTAGTTCGCTCTTATGTGTTACTGAATGTGCTAGAACGAGACGTAAGGTCGATATGGAATAGTACAAATACGTAATATTTCGGCGTTACGTTAAGTGGGATTACGATCTATTTCCGATGGCAAATTGCATATCGATGTTCGCGCCCGGTGATTTCACGCCCTTTGCGTTTGGAGTACATGTGTGACAGTAACTATGTTTCTGTGAAGGTCGTTGACCGAAGTAAATAAGTGCGCTTTGGTACTACTACCAATACGACCTTGTGAAGCTACCTTCAGGTATTAGTGTATGCCGCAGCCCTTGGATCTCATTAGACATTTAAAAAAAAACTCGGGTTCCGATTGGTCCTCGTTGGTTCTCGTTAAATTCCTGGTTGTTCCGCCGTGAAAACTTCGTGTACACTGGTAATCTCAAAGACCTTGATTTCATCTTGTCGGAGGTCTTTCGATACTGCATCTTCCGATACGAGGTCGCTATTCAAGAACCGTTCTGTTCAAACATTAGTTATCACTCGGTCAAATACCTACAAAAAATTCAGACATATGTTGTATGACATTTTTTATTTAGTTTAGCCGCTGACCACATCAGCCTACGTTTAATGATAGTCAGATAGTGATTATAGGAAGTAGATGAAATTTGCAAGAAGTTGAAATAAAGGGAATGGTCGCGACAGGCGCCACCATCTACGCAAAAGCGAGACGTTTGTGTACGAAATTGTTAGTTCCGTTTTCAACCACGACTTTCCCAACTTCTCGTTTGCATGTACAATTCATTTAGGTTAGTCGTGTTGTTTACACGTATCTGAGGGTACGCTGCGGTTTACTTGTTGTTTGTTTTGTGGAACCAAGTCTAATATATAAAACGAGTCTTTATTTTTGTCGTCACTCGTGATGTTTGTCGAGTATCCTTTTCTCTTTGTCGTTTTCTTATTATAGTTGAAGATCCCAAACTGAGTATTGGACAAATCTTCAACGATAAAAACATCGTCCTATTATCTGTTAAAATGTTTTCTTTTGTTACAATTTAAAGCCACGTTTACTTAGTTAAGCACTCTGTCTAAATACGTCTCTTACGTCAGTAATGTTCTGATTCTGAACCTGTAAAATGTTTATCCGTAATTGGCCAATGTTAATCAAATCCCATCAAAAACATAAATGTTAAATTAGAGCCAAGTTCTCGCATGCAACGTTGTCGACTTCGCCGACAAAAGAATTGAGATCTATATGGGCGCCAAGTTCTTTGCCCTAAATTTTTTAGATACAAGGACATGCGACATACTCAATGCATTTATTTTACTTGGGGTGTAATTCAATATCAAGACTGGACTTGGCTAGTTTTTACATATAAATGTATATTACATTTGTCTAATCATTAACCTATTTTCGTAAAGGTATGTACGCAAGTTAGTGTACGTCCTGTTACTTATACTGTTAGCTTGATAATAATACTATGTTACTTTGATAAAATTAAGTCAGTTTGTGAAAACTAGCCAAGTCAAATCTTGATATTGAATTACACCCCAAGTAAAATAAATGCATTGAGTATGTCGCATGTCCTTGTATCTAAAAAATTTAGGGCAAAGAACTTGGCGCCCATATAGATCTCAATTCTTTTGTCGGCGAAGTCGACAACGTTGCATGCGAGAACTTGGCTCTAATTTAACATTTATGTTTTTGATGGGATATCATTACTTTTTGTACAGAAATTTGAATTGACGCCCCACCTGTCTTGACTAGAGTGACGCGGGGTAGAGGGAGGGGCCGGACCGCTCCTCGCCACGCCGCGCTCCCGCGCTTCGCTATCCGTCCCCGCGCCACGGCAATTTATTAACCTTCTCTGTCTGTGTTGTGTGTGTGTGTGTGTGTGTGTGTGTGTGTGTGTGTGTGTGTGTGGTGTGTGTGTGAGAGAGAGAGTGCCATCTTACAAACAAAGAAAGAATTTTCCAAATCGGTTAGTAAATGACGGAGTTCTGAGGCAACAAGCATAAATAATAATAATAATAAAACTAAAAAATATCACTGTTTTTGATTTTTATATGTGTACACACACAATTACCAAGCTGAATGCCAAATTTCATCTTTCTAGGTCACCTGGAAGTGGGTTAGGTTTTTGATTACTAGTGAGTCAGTCAGTCAGTGATAAAAATGCCGTTTTTTGGACGTCAATATCTCAATAACTATTTCATCTACATTTATGAAATTTGTGGTTCTAGTTGTTCTCAGGGACCTAAATACATAAGCCAAATTTCATTTTTTTCTGTTGAATAGATTTGGAGTTATTGAGGGGTCAAAAGTGGCTCCAAACGGTTCGTGTAATATAACACACGGCTGCTGCTCGCCAGTTCCTGCGGTGAACTTGGCTGGACACGCTGCCGCGTGTCTAGATAATTATGTATGTTTCTAAAAGTTCTGTAAGTTGTGTTGTGGATTTTGTATCAATAAAATAAACAAATATAATATATACATTCATAGGGATGATGGCTTATGTTAAAGAAGTTGATGATAAAAATGCATTAAGTGGCCTTCATGAATCACTTCACATTACTTCGTCTGGTGCGTTTGGCTTCAACAGATAGACATATAGATACTCTGTTTCTTCGTAGAATGCCTTTATCGCGGCACTCTATATAATGTCCAACGAAACACAATGTGTGAACCGTATACGTATGTATTAACTAGCTAGGTTTCTCATACTCGGAGGTCGCTTATTCCATAAAGCCCGAAATGACGGATATGCAGCCAAGCGTGCATACTGGTCCTTCCCGCTGTCGTATTCACCACTGCCTTCCCCGCGTCCGTTTTTGCGTTCATATGTATTTCGACTAGCATTAGCCCGCGACTTTTTCCACGCACTTCCTAACTTCTACCCTCCTTTTCCAAGAATCAAACTATCCTTTGTCCTCCCTGGGACTAGGGATTGCAATCTGGTATTGTTAAGGTGCCTCCGGATTGTGTACACCGGAAAATAGCATTCCACTCATAAACAGTATTCTGTAAGTAATATAACAACAATTTTGATAGAAACCCCTCACTTTTTCTCCGATTATGACAGATCCAATAAACAATCAGACAGAGTTAAGGTTTTATGATGAGGATATTGATACAAAGAAAAAATAATTGCGACCTACTAAAGTCATCCCCGGAGTTGAACTAGCTATTTTACCAGAATAGCATCCTGAATTGCATTAGACATCAGGCCGCTTAGTTGACATTAAATCTTTAAAACACGACTTTGTGACAAAATCGAATAGTTAGTATTGGAGGTCGTATATGTACTGGCTACATATTAAGTTTAATCGTATTACACATGACATGCTTGTCATAGAATTAATACAAATCTTATACAAATTGTTCTTGTGACAGACTTCCTTGAAGTAGGACGTAAGTTAATATTAAACCAAAATAAAGCACCACCAGCTCACTGCCACTCTAGCTGATGTTATTCTAACATGTTTTTCCTTTAGTTAGTACGTTAATTTCCGTGAATGTGCCGTATTGCATCTTTACATTATTAGCTACTAAACAAAATATAAAATACAAAACCGTTGGAAGCCCCTTGCGTCCTAGTCCTAGTGCAATATCAAGAAAGATTGCCCAAGGCCACCCATTCTTCGCAATCTCTTTGATGCCGTATTGAGCCTCTGAGATCACGCAGTTAATCACTATTATAGTGGCCCAAATGCAAGCAATCTTTTATACATCGTGCGTATCCTTTGCGTTACTACTATTTTAAGCAGATAATGGGAAAATATTAAGAATGAGGATGTTATTATTTAAAACAGCGTTATCCTGCCTTTTAATTTATTTTAAAATAATTAAATAAAAACAAAATAAATTGAACTTAAATATTTATACTGTAAGGAAAATCAATAAGAACAAATACTTTTGACTAAAGTCACCAGCAGTCACCGATTGTATCTCGGAAAATGTAGGATCAGCAGGCTATTATAGTCCTTTTATCACCCGATAAATAAGTCACAAAGTATCCATCACGTTTTGACCAAATGCCAGTGTGAGTATGATTATGGGTATTCAAAATGAGACTATGAATATGGGTATTCCCGGATATAACTTTAACGCAAGGAATAAATGGATCATTCAGGCCATCCAGTAAGGCTAAGTAATAGGCAAAATGAGGAGCGGCCTTCATCTAACCGTTGGATAAATGATACGAATGACCTAATAAAAACTGGTCGGCATGGGCACTTATATTGTATATATGAGCCTCACATCTATTATTATTATGAAACTCTAAAATTGTAATGAATACCACTTTACTATCGGGAATATAACACAATGCACGTTTCCATTTGTTTCGTATGGGGGCTGACGCAATCTGCTGGTCAGAATATGTTTGAGGGCTCATCTCGCCGAAACTGCTAGAAGATTAAATCCAATTCTGGTAGATGTATATTTGGATATCGGAAGAAAGACTTTTTTTTTAAAAGGTTATTCAAGCTATCAGCTTCAAATGTATTTGAATTGTCCAATCACATAAACAATCTTTAGTGTTGCCAGTTAAACCCAGTCTTAATGTTGCCGCTTTATTCAATAAAGGCTACTGATTCATGAAATGATTGTAATACGTCTAAAATACTAGTGTACATGTGTGTAATGCTAACTAAATACTATTTATTAAGGTACCATCCCGTATCGTATCCCTTGCACCACGAACCGGCGTACTCGCCAGAGGCATAGAACTATCCCTTTTGTTACTTCGCGACATCAAAGGGATCTCTGATACTTAGAATCGGGGTCGAATAATTGACGAAACCTCTGAAGCATTATTTACTTATATACTTACGTAATAATAATGACATGTCTTTGATAGTATACCTTTGCTTTGAGTTATTTGTTAATAAAATATGTATGACACGTACTCAGTCGTTTTTTTGAAGTTGAAATTAACCCAGATAGGATACATTTTACCTGCCTACGGTAAAGAAAAATAATAAGCGGATGAAGTTGCCCTTCTATTGATTTAAAATATAACTGTCTCATCTAGATGAGAGGTATAAGTAAACTAACTTATCTTTTTAATTTTGCAGGCAGAAATCTCTTGTATTGAATTAAAATGTTTAATAACATCCGAAGAAAAACCAATAAAGAGCCGTTATAAGAATACAATTTTCATGCAAAAGAGATTTATCTAATACTCCACAAAGTTGCTCGGAGGCTCTCTGAGTCAATTTCAGCATTATTACGGCTGTAACTCTGTTATCAAGTTGATGGAAGCGCATAACCGCATTAACAATGCTATTTTACCAAAATTCGAGTTGAAAATTACTAATAAACCACTTAACAATTGTTTTTGTTTGATTTCAGGTACGTAAAACAGTTCCAGCGAGTACAGATATTGGTATATACATACAGGGTGGCCCATTTATACCGGTACATATGGGTAAGTCTGAAACTATAAGGGTAAAGCCAGACGTGCGTAATTTTTGGAATTGAGAGTTGCATTGCATTATTTCAGCCGCGTCGTGTCGTACATCGTGTGACCCGATCACGTGACACATTACGTATGGCGCGACCGACTACGCGATGGACCTATGACGGAGGGGCCTATGACGGTTGGTTTTATCACGGGATAAATAAGTGACAAACCATCCGTCACGTTTTGACAAGAAGCGAGTGTGAGTGACAGATGCCTTCCCAAGTAGCATTTTACTCCATTTAAGAGTACACATTTAGTTCCCAGGTGTACTTGAAGCATTATTACAGTTCACTCGTGATGTATAAGCTGCATTATTGCGATAAATTACACCTACACCTGTCGAAGGGACTTATAGGAGTGTAGAGTTATACTTTTATACGTTTGTTGGTGTTATAATACTCTAACAATTATCCTTTAGTCAGCCGTCTGACTAAGAGCATTATAGGAGGGTAGAGATACGGCAACCGCTGTTTAACGGCCTACTTGTACGATGTTATAGAGCTAGCATTTTAATAGAACACACGTGGTCATTTATAAAGCCAAAGGCTGTTATGTTTACTTGTTTTAGACTGTTATACAGCTAGTAGCTGTAGTAGGACTTGTTTGTGATCATTAAAATAACCTTTTTTTACTATCCGTACAGAAGTGTTTAAATGGTTCGCATGTGCACTGTAGGCTGTTAAAAGGACTACTGTGAACCTATATACGCTCAACCGCATTAAATTGGAGTTATAACAGTTCACATAGCGGTATTTCATTTCCACCATTTTGTTCTAACCTAAAATATTTACCAAATATAAATCTCAAAAATTATCATGCAGATATCACAAAATACGCAGATAGAGAGATTGAGTTTTGGTTTCATGTTATTATTAATTACCGTAGTATAATTATAATGCCAATATAATATCAAAAACTGAAAATTGTAGATTTCCTCTCAGCCAGTTTTAAATATTTTAAAATGAATATCGCGTTTTTACAGAGGCGCGTGAATATTTTAGCTGTAAATACGAGTATGTATACATTTCACGATAAAGTTGCATTCCCATGGCATTAACATTATTAAGTCTTTGAAACAGGTACTTAATACCGCGTGTTATCATAATTTTTTATCCAAATATGCGCCGGAGTTAATGTTTTCTGGATGGCACACACAAAACCAAAATCAATTGTGAGTAATTATAAAATGAAGAAATAATTTAGGACACACGTGAATTTTAGGTAGCACTGGAGTACTTTTGTCGGATTTTATAACTGTGAAGGCTGTGTATTTAGCCACTTGTTACTCTTTATTACGCTCATGTACATTGTATGGATCACACAGCTGCGTCCCATATAGTGCCGCAAGTCAGCCTTAAGTCCGATGTTACTACTTAAACTGCTATTATAATGCTATTATACTGCTAATGTACAGCCATAGTGAACTTAAGGCTGTCTAATTTGTGCCCAAACTGGTTCTATAAGATCGTTATAGCAAGCTATACAGCTGACTTACACAGCTTGTGGAGTACATGTGAACGACTAGACATCTTATATAGAACCCCGAATGCTACTTGGGTTGTTATTTATTTATCACGTGATAAACGCAACCACCGTAGGCCCGCAGGACTCAAATAAGATTACACTCGTCGGTTTTCACCCTGAGATTTAAAAAGATGTGATATTATAGGAACCATGTCATAAATTTTATTTTAATGACAAAAATAAGTGTAAGATTTAAAAAAAAAGTCCTTCTCTGAAAACTAAAAACAGTCCATTGTACGTCTTATAATATCGGTTTACCCGTACTAAACATCCTTTATAGTACTTTCAAAATGTTAATAGCAAATACCGCATGTTTATCTTAGTTAGGTAGTTTTTCATTTATATTTGAGATAATTTTTTTCTTAGAGTTCTGGGTTAACTGCACCTGTCATAATGGGCCAAAGTTGGACTTAAATAGGAAGGTAATTAGCATAAGTATGGCTAGGGAAATTAGTAGAGTTGTTAGTCCGCTGTTTTCTAACATAATTGTGCGCGTCGGGTTACAAGCATGAAATTTCTACCACTGATAGAGTGTTCCACGGTGATTATTTTCAGATGTGGAGGGAAGTCAGATTCGTCCCCTGTGAGGTGGGAGAGCGGAGTGAATACGGCCAAGTATCCCTCTTTTCTTTCTTTATTGCTGGTCAGTTAAGTCTACCAGGACGTATTTGGTATTGTTTCCGTGTAAAACAAATATCAGAAATTCATTTTTTATGTTATTTTTGTATAGTTCTATATAAAAATATGGGTGTAATGGCCGAAAAGGTAAAAATTACAACAAGTTTTTTTATTCAGTGAGGTAAATTAGTTAAATTTCGTGAACATTTTCAAATTATTATTATTATTTCGAAAAGCTCATTTAATCTGGTTTCTAAACATATATGCATGTTGGGCACTTCTCATACAAACAGTAGCTTAAAATATATCTTTACGTCGGCGTAACCAACGTAAATCTCCGAACGCATCCTATTTCGCTTCATTAAATACATTAAATAATGATTATTAACATGCTTTTACATATAATATTTACTATATACGTCCTATAAAAACAAATTAATGTTATTAAAACAAAATATTTTTTTGCTAATGTATCACGAGTACACGGGCTAATCTCAACATCAACAATTTATTTAAGTTACTGTTTGTATGAAGAGTGCCCAATATGTATATATTTTTAGAAACTAGATTAAATTTGCTATCTTGCTATATATTTTTTAGTTGTAAATATTCAGGAAATATAACTAATTTATCTCCCTGAATAAAAAAAACTTGTTGTGATTTTTACAATTTCGGAAATACAACCATATTTTTATATGGTACTATGAATAAATAACATGAAAAATTAATTCTTGATATCTGTTTTACACGAAAACGACACCACACAAGTCCTAGTAGCGTTACCTGATCAGTAATATAAAAAGAAAAAGAGGACCCCTTTGTCCTATTCACCCCCCTTTCCCGCCGCACAGGGGACGAATCTGACTTCCCTCCACATCTTAAAATAATCACCGCAAAATACTCTATCTGTGGTACCTATAAATTTCGTGGTTGTATCCCGATGTACACAATTTCGCGACTTAGCAAAATGTAATAGAACACGCAGGCTAAGCTTAACATCAACATTTTTTTCAAGGTACTTTTTGTATCAGATGTACCCAATATATATACATTTTTATAAACAAGATTAAATTTGCTGTTTAGTAATATTTTTTTAAATTGTAAATATTCAGGATAGATAACTAATTTATCGTTCTGAATAAAAAAAACTTGTTGTGATTTTTACCTTTTCGGCAATAAACCCAAATTTTTATATGAAACTATTCTTAAATAACATGATAAATTAATAGCTGATATCTATTTTACACGAAAACGATGTCGCACAAGCCCTAATAGCCTTAACTCATCAGTAATAAAAAAAGAAAAAGAGCAGTACTTTGTCCTCTTCACCCTGCTCTCCCACCACACAGGGGACGAATCTGACTTCCCTCCACATCTGAAAATAATCACCGTGGAACGCTCTATGTGTGGTAGAAATTTTAATGCTTGTAACCCGATGCGCACAATTTCGCGGCTTAGCAACTCTACTAAATCTGTACAATTCAGAAGAATATTCCGATTTTCAAACTATCCGATTCAAAAAACTTCATCGCTTTTTAGGGTTCCGTACCCAAAGGGTAAAAACGGGACCCTATTACTGAGACTTCGCTGTCCGTCCATCCGTCTGTCACCAGGCTGTATCTCAAGCTAGACAGTTGAAATTTTCACATTTCTATTGCCGCTATAACAACAAACACTAAAAATAAAATAAAATAAATATTTAAGGGGGGCTCCCATACAACAAACTCATTATAGATTATGGTACGGAACCCTTCATGCGCGAGTCGGACTCGCACTTGCCCATTTTTTTTACTTCATTATCATCATCGCCATCAGCCCGTACCCCAACCCTCTGGAGGATCAGCATTCGCTTTGATCCCTGTACCAAAATTGGTTAAAATTTATCCAGCTGAAATCATGACCCCTCCCCGAAAAATGATTTTCTAGGTATACAAATCTAGAATTTTATAATAGAAGTTGTAGTAGACATGCCGAAAGTTGTATGACGGTCTAATAATACTCGAACAAACTTCATCTACAAGAAGTAAGAGGCTGATAAAACGTGGCTACGACAAATAAACTTGGGGTATAACTGCGTAGAAGTTCTAAGACTCTTGGGGCTAGCAATGTCGGTCTAGCTTTAGTTTGTGGCAGTAAGACCGCGAATACGAGAATAAAGGTTATTTCGTAGAGTTATAACACTATTATGGATACTTATAAGGCTTATAATACAATTTACGTTCCCATTTAATGATAAATGGTGATAAGGTAGATTTATCAGCGTTTTGACCGCTTTTAGTTTACTGGTCTCTAGTGATCCTAGGGATTTAGTTTTAGTCATTATGTAGAATACTTGGGGATTTAGAAAATAACTCAAATATATTTAAACCAACCAATAAGGAAATTTCTTCAAGAACCTCAAAGACGTTGATTCGCGGAGAGATACCCAAAAAAAGCGAAACGCAGAAAAATTAGCAAGCTTATAAAATAACGCTACCCACAAAATAACTTTACGCAGGTATATAAAAAGCGAACGTATTCATGAAAAATTTACGACCTATTAAACGTATTTACAAAGTAATTTATACGCGAAAAAATTCTAAACAATTTAACCAAAACGCCGACCGCAAACAACGACGGACTGAATTAATAAACACGGTGAACAAGGGTTCGAACAGTTTTAATTAAAAGTCCAGCGGAAATTCACAATTTTCAATCGATGCCGAATCGATTCATTTCACGTTCAATTGTGTCAAAGCGTTCCGATTAAATTAACCACCTGCTTAACGTGAATAACGATTAGAGAATCGAGCATCCTATTCCTCCCCGCCACATAACCGTTGAAGAGAGAGAGATGAAAGTCGAGAGTATTTCGATAAAATCATGAAGGAAACGGTGATGGAGCGAACATCCGGGCCTATTGTGGGTGATTCCGTCCTTGAATGTCTTCACTAATTACGAAGCCACGGACAATTAGTGTGATAGCGATTGTCTTTTATTTTTATAATTGAAAGGGGAAGTTTTATGGAGGTAATTGACAGTCATATATGTCAGAGAAGTTCCTGAAAGTTTGCGCACAATGATGATTGAGGACGTTTTATTAACTTGGATAAATACAATTGCACTTTTTATGATGTCACTTCTCTTGGTTTCTTTTATTTGTATTATGATTTACAAGTTTCGTTTGTTTATTGCTAAAATCCAGCCCATAACATCATGACAGTACTAAAGTAAATAATCGTTTAAGTATGATTTACGTAAAAGTTGAGTTTCTTTCGGCTTACTTCTCAACAGCGGTCTCTTGAGGAATGTCGATAGATTCACAATACGACTTGTAAAAGTGCCCGTGTCACCTACTTACTGAATAAATTATTCATTTTAATTTCAGCAATCACAAACGAATCACAGCTATTGAAACCACATAACAGCACCGCAATCAACAAACCCTGTCAAATTAATTCCAAGCAGCGACCTCAAAATGTAATTATAGACCATTTGCGCTATGTTCATCGTGGGTAGCCTATAAATTCGATTGTTTTGGGGGTAGGACAATGCAATAATTATTACCTGTATTCAATTCTGTGAAAAGAGCCGGGACTATAGCTAGTTGACTGAACGAACGAAGCGTCTCTGTTTCAACTTGATCCCAAATTATTTGGTAGGTATGTCCGTTGTTCAAAAGAGAATGGATGTTAAGGAAGATCGCCGATGAGGTGGACTGACCATATCATCAATAATCAAAGCCAATGTGTCGGCTACCGTCAATGAATACTCACAGAAAGCGGCTCTACGAGACGAGTGGCGGTGTGTCGCCAAACGGGTCACTCAGAACTCCACAAATGCATAATGGCTGCGACCCACAGATCACCTCCACTAGATAGCTAATGTTGATAGTATTATTCGCGACTCAGTTCACCGCGCGGCGAGGAACGACGGGGAGAGCGGGTGGGCGTTACCTGCGTCATGATTGGCCGATTCCTAAAGCGCACGTGATCATAGTGATGCGACACATTCATTGGAAGTGTCTAAACCGGTATTAAATATTATTGCTCGTACACAGTTGTACTAAATAGGAGACATTAATTATAAAAAATATTTAAGGTAAACAAACAAAGTTATAGCAGGTTACGGATATGTAACTAAAGGCATTAAATAATTTCATATAATATAAAGTTGATAATATTCAAATACAAATACTCTTTATTGCACACCTCAAGGAATACCTATACAACACAACATGAGATACATTAAAATAACAGGCAGAGGTAAACAACAGGTGGCCTTATCGCTAAATAGCGATCTCTTCCAGACCACCTTTAGGTAGCGGAGTAGTTGAAAATATACTTCTAGAAATTACCTGGTAATTTATTATTATAGTTATGTTGAGGGTTAATTAATAAAAATGCTTTTCGACCGACTTCAAAAAAAGGAGGACCTGTAAGTATGTATGTATGTTTGTCCGCGATTATCTTGCTCGCTAAAAGGAATCAAAAAACCAAAACAGCATAACTCCATGTCAAACCAACTCCGAGATCCGTCGCACTTCCTCCAAGTCCATCATCAGGTCCATCTTGTGACACTGGATTTAATTGCTCGCTAAGAGGAATCGAGAAACCGAAACAGCATAACTCTATGTCAAACCAACTCCGAGATCCGTCGCACTTCCTCCAAGTCCATCATCAGGTCCATCTTGTGTCACCGGTTCTAACGTCTTGCTGCTAAAAGGACTTGAAAACTCCAAACAACATGATAACTCTACAAAAACAAAATAATATGTACGTGCATTTACCGATTTAATTACAAATTTTACGAAATAAATCAATACATAATATTTACTCAAACTAAAAACATCTACAAACTAAATAAAACTACCGAATTACTACTCTAAATTACTATAATACAACAATAAAAATAAATATTAATACTTTATTAATAAAATACGCTACAGCCAAAAGTCGATTTGGTATTGTCTGCAGTACATCACTAACGATACACGTGCTTTCGTAAGAACCGGTAGAAAAGGATAGCTCAATTGCATTTTTTACTTGATCAAAAGGGACAGATATGCTTCACTACTTCCGAGCGACGTTCGTTAGTTCCAAGTGACCAGTATAAAGAGAGCTCCGGTCTCCGTGGCTAGGAAACAATTTTTTTGTTTTATACAGTAAAATTTACTCACCTATGGAATGTTATACTATCTTTATCATAGCTTGAAGTCCTAGAAGTCTTCCCACACCACTTAACGCTACAATTTACCATTTTTCGTTGATATTTGATATTATTTTTCGTTGCCGTACGCACGGGTCGAAAACATGGACGCAACTAAACGGTGGCGCTCGTGTTGATACTTTTATAAGATCACAGTACCATACCGTTGGTGCGCGCGGGTCGCCTTACATGCTCCGTCTAGTGGGGGTTGTCAGTGCTGCGACCACTCCGTAAAGAGTGTATCGAAGAAGATGATGATGGTGTCTGGATGGTTTGAAGTTCAGATGCTTTCGATTAGATTCAACTAATTGTCATGAAATTTTGTGAGGAGGTTCATGTATTATCAAAATGGCCGAAATATGGGGGTCGAGAACGTGAAAAAAATCAATTTCAGTATTTAAGATAAACCGCGAATAGTCGCATAAATATCGCAGAATTTAGGAAACCATCGCATTCTATTCTATAAACTCGCTAACGCTCACAGTTTGCGCCATTTTTTCTCTAGGCACAACGTAAATGACGCGAGAAAGGCAACGGAGAGCAATTTGGCAGAATTCCTGCCAGTTTGAGGCAATAAGACTGGTTCCTAGCGAAAATTATTTGAATAAGGAACGTTAGAATCGATTTTTGAATCTGTTACGATTATTGCTCGTTTAATGTTATTGTTCTGCAAGTGAAAATTGCCTGTGTTTATATTGTTCTGTGCTAATTAAATTTGCTCAACTCGAATGTTCATATTGCTGCCATTTGTGGGTCAGTTAAGAAGTTTGAGCTCAAGATTTTAGTGAAAATATTTGTGAAAAGAGATTTCTTCGCGATCTTAAGGAGGCAGCTGCACTTACCACTGTGCTCTGAAGATCTTGTTCTTGAAGATAGCGAGTTATAAACTGTATAATTCAATACAACCCGGGCATGACTTACCCAAGCGCATTGGAATTACTTAGATAAAAAGCAAAGGAGCCTTTAAAATTTCAGTAAAACTTTTTAATACTTACTCAATCATAATAAAAGCCGTTATTCCAACAAATATCCTCATAAAAGTCCATAGGTAACAAAATGCCTACAGATGTAGACTCTGAAAACAACTTAAAGAGATTTGGCACGGCTTCCGCTGAGTTCGGTTCGGCATTACAGTTCGGGCGTTATTGAGCGCGCCAAAACATTCGGGAACATTGTTCATCCTCGCCAGAGGTGTAATGGAGTCATGTTTGTTTGATAGTTATTGTTTTAACACTTAATTAGAGTAATATTGAACATAAACAATGTTAATACTACTTTTTGTGGAGATACTACATTTCTTAGTTGTATATCTCTGGGAACAATTTAAAAAGATTTTGCAGGGCTTTCACTTGCAGTTCGGGCGTTATTGAGCGCGCCAATACATTCTGGAACATTGTTCATCCTCGCCAGAGGTGTAATGGAGTCATGTTCGTTTCATACTTATTGTTTTGACAGAGTAATGATGTTAAAATTAATTAAAAAAATCAGTAATTAAATAGATATCATCAAATAGAACATGATGAATTTAAATCAAAATTAAGCCATTATTTCGACAAGAATCCCCACAGGTAACAAAATGCCTACAGATATAGACTCTGGAAACAACTTAAAGAGATTTGGCACGGCTTCCGCTGAGTTCGGTTCGGCATTAAGTTCGGGCGTTATTGAGCGCGTCAAAACATTCAGGAACATTGTTCATCCTCGCCAGAGGTGTAATGGAGTGCTCTTTTGATATTTAATTGTTTTAACACTTAATTACAGTACCTAGTATTGAACAGAATCAATGTTAATACTATTTTTATGGTGATACCACATTTCTATTTGTAAATCGATATAAACGGTAATCATGAAGACAAAATGTCATACAATCCATTGAATTCCAAGTTGGAATCGAACACAGGGCTCCTGCTTGACCGGAGCAGATCCTCTTACCACTGAGCTATAGGACTGCATGGGTAAGGATAACAATGTCTTCATATTCACGTTATCCTCACCACTCCATCCGTAAATTTTCAACCAACTGAAATTTAATTGAGAAAACAATTTCATGACTTATCTATCCATCTATCTATCAGCCACAAACGCCCACTTCAAAACATAGGCCTCCACTATTGCTCGCCACAAAGTGCGATCCCATGCAGACCGCATCCATCGACGCCCCGCCACTCTCACGAGGTCATCCTACCTCGTCGGGGGCCATTGTCATAACTTAATCCAATACAAAATCGACATCTTTCTACGCTCCAATTTTGCTTGTTTCATATCGTTTCTGTTGAAATGATAAAACGCTAAAATATAGATGAGGTTGCAGCCTAGGTGTCTGCCAAGTTCAACTTGAATATTGCAAATATGCCATCTCCCTTCCACTTCACTAAACATGTAATAAATAATTCGCCTCTCTTGCTCACTCGGCTTAATATTGAATGCTGAATGTGTCTAGCCAGTCTTGCTATTTATTTTTATTGCGAATACCTGATCTCTGGTATTAACCGTATCATATAATAGGTCCTAGGTGGTATTCAAATGAATCCTTTTAATACCTTCTAGATTTGAGGGTACAGCAGAAAAATCTATAAGTATGTACATTTACTTATTTGTTTAGTTGGTATACTGTGCAACTTTACCGATAAATATAATTGGCCTGGGGATATCGTGACTATCAGCGGGTGAGAAACATGTCCAGATCGTCCCGCCATTCTTAACCTTACAAATATCCTTTTAGGATTTTGAAGTTTCTGAGAACGTTAGCTTATGCGACATAAAACCGGATTTTAATTAGGCGAACTAACTTGACAGTTCATTGCACACGAATGTTGCCACAGTTTCGCTAGTGTTGTTAATATCGATAATTAAAAAAACCAGTTCCTACCAGAGGTTTAGTTAAACAGCATTAAAAAAAAGTAGACATTACGTATTTCATAAATTTTGAATTATTGTGTTTGAAATCTAACTAATAATTTTATTACACGAATCAATAATAAAAAAACGGTTGCTATTAAAATACTTACATTGAACGAACTTTATTTTTGGACATCGCTAAGAAATCTGTCCGCCTTTTTTTCTCTTGACAGTTCCATAGTACTATCGAATACACTGATAACTGTACATTTGTAAACGAATATAAACCTTATTACAACATAATTAAGTGGGTGTATTGTTAAGGTTACTATAATTAAGTGTCTATGGGTGTATTGTTAAGGTTACTTATATCGACATATTTGTATCGACATAAACCAATCACTATTTATTTTTTTCTATTCCTGACAACACTTTGAGCTGTCAAGTTAGTTCGCCTAATTAAAATCCGGGGTTTACTAAACGACTATCTACAAAAAAGCTAAAATTATAATAAACAAAAACAAGGAACTTGCTCCCCTGCGGCATGGTACCGAATACGCTGGCAGCATCTCCACGCTAAACAGCTATGCTGATACGTTGTGCGAGGAAGCTGCCCTCTTCGGGAGCTGGGTCCTCAGGGTCTCGACTCCAAGTGTACAATATTTGGTACTATTTCATTTTTCGACCGCTTCCGCAGCTACACCCGCTCTGCCAGATGTTCTGTGGAGGTAGGACAGTGATAGTGAGTCTACACAGGTGTCATCCCATACAAGCACACGTCCCATCCTCTACGGAACCAGGGACCTCCCGTCCGGTCTTCCGTCGTCCTTGCCATCGTCCCTGACGATGCCCGGTGTAATAATATAATGTGTGTGTTTGATATCCAACGTAGCACACATACTACATTAGAGCTTATACAGTCCTCATTCAGGTTATTACAGCTGTGCAAGGGCTGTTACAGCCATTGTGTTACTTGAGATTTCATCAAAACTGATTTTAAATGATAGCCTTCTGTTTGCTTTATTCTGTGGTATAACGCAAACTTTATTACTTGTCCTCGCATGTAATGAACAATTTCCTGAAACATTTTCATACAAAACAGACCAAATGAAAACACATGTTCTATCACGACGATCATTGTCCCTTCCCATCACCTATCGATACGGGATCGCATATGTAAAATATCAGCCCGTGTTATTACAAGCGCTGAGTTTATGACCTGTAAAACTAGTTGCATCACCAACCGCATGGCCCGCAGTGTCCATTTTTAAATGAGTTTAAAATTTAAATTTAATTAACTCTTTAACCATGAGCATGCTTTTATTATAATAATTTCGCGGATAACGCAATATCCTGTAAAACCAGTCTAGACGATTGGGATGCATTTATTTAACGTAGTAGGTATAGAGCATTTTTTCTTACAATTTTCAGGTCAGGGTATAAAAAAAAGGTCGTTTAGTTTGGACAAGAGAGTGATAGTGTCTAAGAAACGTAGGTCACGTTGGACAGTTAGGTATGTAATAAATGGCGTTATTACTGTCTATTTAGCCTTGTCTAATTTAGTAAACAAGATTCTAACCTCTAAGCATGGCTTTTTCGAAATACTGCCATTATTTTCTAAAATAAAGTAATCCGAATATTTTTTTTTTATATCACCAGTTTTAGGTATAACTA
This sequence comes from Apotomis capreana, assembly GCA_947623375.1. NCBI lineage: Eukaryota > Metazoa > Arthropoda > Insecta > Lepidoptera > Tortricidae > Apotomis > Apotomis capreana. The sequence goes on along the minus strand of OX392505.1, from coordinate 7,883,808 downwards.
CTAATAATTTTAAAAATGACATAGATGAGCTAGCAGGAAATGAGTTAGTTTTGGCATTATATGTTAATTGTCAGAATCATATTTACGAAATATAACAAGGACTGAATTGACTATACATATATACAGAGGCCGTTTCACACGTTCCTTTAACAAATCCCTCCTGTTACATTCCCGTTAGTGATTTAACAGCCACCGACGATAGACAACAACATATTCCTAAACATTACACATTCCTTGAGCGAAAATCGAATCAGACTTTCCTGGCCTCAGGCGTTTTATCAATTGAATTACATGTCCGAATTATTGAATCATTCAATCAGTCGCTTACTTATAATACGTCTCAGAATGACGCCCGAAGCAAACGGTTTTCCATTATTTTCGCTCTAAATAATAATAATTGATTTATGTAGTCGCAACAGATGGAAATCCATTTGAAAGTTTCATTTACGTAGCTAAAAATATTAATATATATTTTTTTTTATTTATAAAATAAAATAACACATAATACACAGTAGGTACCTTGTTATTATTATTTTTTTCATAATATTAATAAGCCGTCTTTTACCATAGGCATTCGATTTGGCAGTATGATTTAACAATTAGTTAATATTGTTATTTTACGAATACAACAGAAATGGTAACGATAATTTTATTTGCATTACTTACTCCGTTTATTAAAACACATTATTGTGTTCGTTAAAAATAACGAAATACAAAAACTTCCCTTTGTTGCTTTAAAAAGCAATTTTCATCCCATGATTTCAACATTACTATGTTATTGAAGCATTTCATTTACTTTTATCTTCAAGGTTTATTTTACCCGCATTGAGTTCGCCTTATCTTTTAATCCTAATTGCTTTTTATTTAGACTTAATGCGTTTCGAGATAATTCCAAACTAAACAGAGCCACTTGAAATCTCCGCAATAATTCATGGTTCAAGTACTGAACATAGACAAAATTAACTTTTGTAAGGCTGAGAACATCAAAGAAAACTGTAAAGGTCCGGCAGTAATAGTTTTCTAAGAATTTGCAATTTATGGTATTGTATGGCGCTCAACTATTAAGCTTGGCATTTGGTGTTGAATTACATTGTACGTTTCATGTTCGGGAACATAAAGATAGCATTAATATTTCTCAGAATGCACTAGTGCCGACACGTTCATAGGTAATAATATATTAACATGACACTGCACCGGCGTGTACTAAGTATTTATTGTAATGTTAAAAGCAAAATTTTATAATTTAGTAGCAAAACTATTTACGATCGCATAACAAAACGCGATCGTGCATGTTACTGAAATCGCGGACATTTATTTGTTCGAAGCTGATAAGCTTCGACTAGGGCGCTAATTTTGTGCTAATTAAGTGGATTTTTTGGATGTCTCCATAATAGCCCAACTCAAAAGCCAGCTACAATACTTTGGGCACATAGCTCGCAAAGACCCTGGCAATTTGGAGAGACTGATGGTGACGGGAAAGATGGAGGGCACTAGACTACGGGGAAGAAGCCCAATACGATGGTGTGATTAGCTGATATCCAACCAACTGGATATCTGATCACACCATCGTATACGACTAGCAGCGCGGTCCAGAAAGCAACCGATAGGGAGAAGTGGAGAGCTGCTATCCTCAGCTGCGAGGGGCCGACAGACGAAGAAGAAGTGGATTTTGAGATATCTCCATATAAGCGAAGTCTCAGGTATATCGCCCTTAATTGTCATTCAAACGTGATGTTTGCGAAATTACTCCGCGATATCAGAGATACATGTTATATTGTATTCGGGCGCTGCATTTATATTGAGTTTAGTATTCAAACAAAATTATAGAAATATGTATAGGTAGCTCCATAACGCCTGGACAAGAAATAACTGTTCACAATTCGAGGTCAAATCATAACTGTGACAGGTTAATCAAATCTCTGCCGAGTCGAATTGTTGAATCTTATAATTTGATCCGTGGAGTCAGTGGATCGAATCTGCAGACTAGCGTTATTTGCGCGTAATACTGGTAAAAAACGGAGTACTTTTTGTGCGCTAAATTCATGCCTAGCAAACCTGTGTTTTGTTTTATATCATACATAGCATGTGTATCTCTTTAATAGCTACATATGCTGCAAGTGACAAAGCAAATTGTATTATTAATGAAGGCTGAATTTCAACTAGATGTTATTTTACCTCGCGCTTTGAGTCACGAGTTAGCATTGTCTAAGATAGCGCGGCGACAAAGACGGTTTATACCTTCTTCTTATGCATAACATTGCGCTCAGCGAGATTAAGTTCGCTCAAAGACTCGCAAATTAAATTTTCGAAATATGCGACAGAATTTAGGCGACAAAAATACCTACTGTGATTTTTACATGAAAATTACCACATTGTTTTTGTCTACATGAATAATATCTACAAGTATTAAGTGGATGATTTAAAAATAAATATGAAAGGTAATTAATTACTTATCCAAAAATACAAGTTAAGGTTTTGTATAAAATACAGTTTCATTTAAGACATACACCTGTTATGTATTTGAACTATCTGCTGATGCATGAAGAAAAGTAAGATTTATCGTGAGTAAAATTAAACTAAATAAGTCAATTAAAATACACAATTTTGAAGCTCTCTTACAAATGTCGCTTTTCCTATTTTTTACCCGGTTGTGCGACGGCAAAAACGTGGTTATTTGCTTAATCCTAAAATATCCAAGCGAAAAGTAGGCGCATTAGGGAATTCAAAAGCAAAACCTTGTACAATTTTATCAAAATCTATCAAAATCAACTACGTAAGTCTCGAATATTCTCAATTTATCATGCATCCAAACCAGTCCAAACTGGATCCGATCTAGACATGAAAACGTGCTCAACCAAATAGATTGAAACGTTCGGGTGTTCACTTTATTGCGGGGACTTCGTCTGAAGCCAGCCGTGAAACCGGAGCAGGCTGGCTCATGAACTGAGCATACTGAGCATTTGCGAGTGTTGAGCATCAGGGAAATAAACTGAGTAATGTGTAAAATAATCTCTTACTGTGATAAAATGTGCCGAGATTAGGTTATAATAGTAAGTTAAATAATGGTAGTTTTGAAAGCGCTTGAAATTATAATTCTTTAAAGCACCGCGGCCCAGGCAGGGCCTTATTACACTTGCGATTTGGGAGCGAGTTTCCTATAAAAATAAGCGTCGCGGCGCACTCGCTGTGATTTCATACAAAATTCGCTCGCAAATTGCAGAATAAGAATTTTGTGCAGCTAGTGTTTTGAGGACCAATGTGGTCCATAAGAAATTCTGTTGTCTTTGGGCCTATTTTATGATTGGCCTACCTACAAGTATTTGTTTAGCCTATATAAGGTGCTAACAAATTAGTCACGGATATTTTTACCTCTGATAGTACTCGGTTCTCGGAGTACATTTAAGTATGAAACATCATAGGTATTGTTATGTTTTTTTGGAGAAAATTAGGAAACAAATTTGCTACGTTAAAACACCCTGTTAATAAGATAGTTAAATAAGACCTCTTTAGGCATATTCTAGAACCTCTTTAAACTATCATACACGTGGCCTCTTAAAGTTGAAAAATAAAATACTGGAATGCCAATGTCATGCTATTTGCTCTCTGATTGTGTCAGTTGCAAAGAAATTTAATTAATAAGAATTACGCTATGTATTTATTTAACACGTATTCAAGAACTGCAACCACAGGATTACGAACCACGTGTATTATTCAGTCAGTGGCTTATTAGAAACCCCAGACGTAAAATACTGTGGACCGACGAGTGTACATTTGCGAGGGTGGGATTATTTAACATTCACACAATGCACACTTTTGTTTGGAAGAATCCCCATTTAGCACGTCTTAACCACTTTGAGACTCGCTTCAGTGTTAACGTGTGAGCAGGATTCCTTGGCGATTATTTGCTGGGCCCTGTCTTTCTCAACCGCGCTGGAAGGAAGTATCATCATTCATCAATTCCTACAAGAAGACCTACCGGAATTGCTAGATGAAGTACCAGTCGATCTCCGTAGGAGATGCGCTTTCAACATGATGGTGCCCCAGCCCATTACGATCGTAACGTACGAAGGTACTTAACGGAACGATTCCAATTATGATGGATTGGCCGGGATGGGGATGGGGTTCAAGCAGGTGAAGTGAACTGGCCAGCCCGCTCACCAGATTTAACACCGCTTGATTTCCACGTATGGGGACGCGCCAAAGACTTGGTTTATGGAAACGACGGGCACACAATCAGAACGTCAGAAGAATTACCGACGCCTTTCAGGTTATGAAAATGGAAAGACAGATCTTAATGCGTGGTAATGAAAATATCCGGAAGCGAGTACTATTGTGCATTAAAAACCAGGGTCACCATTTTCAAGAAAATTTGTAAAGAGTTTATGCTAATAAAAGTTTTCTTATGTCCGTGTTTGCTTTTTAAATTACTTAGACTTGTACGTAAATTAGGTAGGCTAGCAATCGTTAAATATCTAACTTAATCATTATTAAATGTGAAAGCTTGTATGGGTGGATGGATGTTTGTTACACTATCACGTCACGCCCAAACAGTTTAACTGATCTGGATGAAATTAGGCACAGAGATAGGTTATTTGTATGGAATAGCACACGACTTTTTTACATAAATTGTTCGTATTGGACAGTTTTTTTGTTCCACGTGGGCAGAACCGTAGGCATACGCTAGTATTTAATAACCTACAGTTTTCCCGCCAAATCATAATGACATTTAAGAAAAACAACTTTTGACGTGACATGACAGACAGTGTTAAACATCTTGACAGATACATAATAGGGGTGATTATTTTAAAAATTAATTATAATATTATTTTTTGTTTGGTAAATTAAAATTAAAAAATTATATACAAAGGTTCCTTAATTACAGTCAAAAGTTAATTGTTTTAGTGTAATGTACTACCTCTTAAAATATCCGTGACTAATTTGTTAGCACCTTATATAACAGCTATTGCTTTGTACAAATTCGATATTTAAACCAATATAAATTAAGTATTGAAAGTAGAAAAGATAAAAACCAACGGATTGCATGTCTGGGGTTAATGTTATAGCTATACCTACCTAATTATAGTTACGGTCCTGTTCTAAAAACTAAAATGTCGTAAAATTGGCCATTGGAGGAATCGAATATGCGTTATAAAAAAAATCGTTTCACAATTTCACAGTGGCACCGCTAGAAAAGGTTTCCCTATAAAGTATCTTGTATCAAATGTTGACCTCAGTAGCCTTACCAGTCTATAAAATACGTCCCAACATTATAAAAGTATAAAATAAAAATGTCCGTCATAAAACCTATACATGGCTTGGCGTGAAACAAAATACAGTCGATTAAATTTAAACGTCATTTTATGTTTTCTCTTTAGCGTGAAACTATATTATTATTGCCTGACTTTACTGGTTTTTAGTAATATTGTTTTTATTTATTGTTACAGTCTCTGATTCGTATAAGTTTATTTGATTGTGACGTCTATAAGAAATGTAAGTATTTTATTGAACAATAAAGCCTTCGTACGTTTAACGACACTCTTTTAAATGCAATAGTTATTTCTTGAATTAACGACTATAGGTAGCCTATTTGTTTAGGTGCGTCACTAAAAGCAACAAAATCACATCGCTCGGGATATCCAGACAGGCGAAGTAAACTTTTTTATTTGCGCCATATTTTGGCAGTCACGTGGTTATTAGTTAATTTTAAGTTAAGTGCCTAAACTTAATGCCATGTTTCAAAAACACAAACAAAAAAACAGTTCAAACATTATGCAATACGAACTATACACACATGTTTAATTGGACACCGAAACATAAAATACGATTACTTACGAAGAATTTGAAAAACATTAGAAAACAGACGTTTTGGTTGGTCGCTTGAGAACGATCTCTTTGTGACAAGCGGTTTGTGTTTCAAAATTATAATAGTAGATTTATTTATATGTGCCTGCTGGTCTCAATCTGTGTACTGTAAATTCTGCATGCGGCAAAGGGGTCGCCATTTTTCACCGTTAGGTTGACGCTAACTAGCAGACCGAGTTAAAGCCTTGTCAAGCTCACAAGCATTAGACTACGTCAATTAAGCATTAATCTTTTGATAGAAAAATACTTGTAAGTGATATTAGCTTATTAACTAGTTCCTTCGCCTTCAGCTGCTGCTACTCTATATTAAGTTAAATTTTTCATCAATTTCACTACCCAAAGGTTGTCTGGAAGAGATCGCTATTTAGCGATAAGACCGCCTGTTGTCTACCGTTATGAATATAATATAATATGGTTTATATTAGGCATGTTATCCCATTTACAAATTATTATAAATTGTATTGTTTCGTTTCCTGTAAACTTTTATTAGTGTGCAATAAAGAATGGTTAATCATTGTTTGATGTTACTCGTTTAAGTGTCAATTTTATTGCATATAAATTGCCTAATGTCTACTTGTCGTATCCTGTCAGCCAGAACCGGTTTTTACCTAGGTGTCCGCTCCGCTGTTCTCAATCTGTGTTCTATGAACGCCGATGCCGAGGTCACGGCTGCTGTTTAGGGTTACCGTACCTCAATATACAGTTTCATAGTTCATTTTAGCTGTGTATCCACTATATTTTATGAAAACATACACGCAAATAGTATTAAATGCTTTATATTTACTGATACGACCTTCAAATTTTCAAGAATAGAGCGTACTCCCACCTGATAGGGAACGCACTCGTGATTCCTTTGGTGTTGTAGGTGTCTATGGGCAACAGTAATCGCTTTCCATGACCGCGAACCTTTTGCTCGTGCCCTATGACATAAATTATGTGTAGGTACATATATTTATGATGTGTCCTTCTAGTTTTTTCTCTGTCAAACGAGAAATACTTCACTACGTTATAGTATAAAACAAAGCCGCGTGCTGTCTGTCTGCCCCTATGTATGCGTAGATCTTTAAAACTATGCAACTGATTTTAATGCGGTGTTTTTAATAGATATAGTGATTCAAGAAGAAGGTTTACATGTATAATTACATGCATTGCAAGCCGGGCCGGGTCGCTAGTTATCTATAAAAGAATAAAAGTGTGGTAACCCTAGCCCTATTACATCGCATGACAAAAGGGTGAAACTAGACTGAGCTAGACCTAGTGTCAAGTTCAGGGGGGTTAGGCTAAGTAAATACTGAGGTGAGGAAAATAAATTGCTTTGGGGTGAAACTTGCGGTTATGAAACCGTTTAGCTTTATGCAATGAATGTATGGTAAGTTTTGTGAGTGTATCAAAAAGTATTTTCACAGGACATGATCAGATATTACGTAATTAAATGTACCTCAACAACGCTCTAAAGTCATAGGTATAGCGATGATATTTATTAGCTTTTTGAAACATAATGTTGTTACAAGGTTTAAAAAGGCACCTTATGACACGAATCAAATTAAACACTGGTGATAAACGATTACGAAATATAAGATTGTTAATTTGTTTGTAGTTTGTTTTTAACAGACTTCAAAATAGGAGGAGTTTCCATGTTTCACTGTATGTATGTTTTTTTACATGTAATATGTTTCACAATTACCTTCTCCGATTGAGAAACAAATATTTAAGATTTTGTATTAACAATATTCCATTTCTATTTCATTTTAAAATCTTTCCTTATATGACAAGATTGGAAGATTTGTTGGCCATTATTTTTCTTGGTGACCTTACCTTACTTGTCATGTAAAGTATTTCTAGCTTCCGTTTAGTACCTGGTACTCTGCCCCACAATGACTTCGATCAAAGCCTTTACCCGTGTACCCACCCCTTAAATATGCATGACCGTAATCGTAAATATCATAAGCCGTGCGTATATAAAGTATGCGGCGAGCGTAAATCTTCCACCCGATCGTAAAACGCAACCACATTGTGCCACGTCAAACTACAGTGCCCTTACCATGAGTTAACCTGACCGTACTCGCGGCAGCGTAAGCGATTTGGGTGGAGAATAGTTCAGCGCCCTTAACGGTTACTTTGTAGAACTACAGTTCTCCATAGAAATCGTTTACGCTGTCGCTAGCGATTACGGTCACTGTAAACTCATGGTACGGGTGCTGACCGGGTGAAAAATGAAGTAAGTAAGTGACGTTGTTTTGAATTTTATAATAGTTTAGATTTGCACGACTATGACTCGAAATCGCGAAGAAATATCAAACTAATTTAGACAATGACAACCAATTTCCCATTCCTAAAGTTTTTTTTTTACATCGGCGCGCGGCGTGCAAATACCAGCACAATCTACAATTCAAAATACAAAGTTGGCATAAAAAAAAAAAGGCCAAGAGCATGTCGGGCCATGCTTAGTGTAGGGTTCCGTAGTTGCTCATCCTTCACTATAGACGGGCTTAAAACAGCGGTTTTAAGCCCGAGGTTTAAGTTACGAGAAAGATATCAAGTTCTATAAAAAGGTCGTAAACGCCAAAGTGACTGTAATTACTTATTACCTTCTGGAAGTCAACATACGTCCTTTTAAGAAAATTATGAAATTTTGCGATAACTCAAAAACGGATGGACCGATTTTGATCAATATAGTTTTCATTGAAAGTACTTATAAGGCCTCGTTTTCATGAATTTTTCCATATTTTTTTGAGCCGTGGTTGAAAAGTTAGGGGGGGGACACAATTTTTTTTATTTTCGGAGCGAATATTTACAAAACTACTGACTTTATCAAAAAGTAATGTTTAGAGACCCCTATTATTATTAACAGGCCTATTCAACGACACCCCACACACTAGGGTTCAAAACGAAAAAAAATTCACTCCCGCTTTAGGTGTTCGAGAGGTACTTACCCGAAAAAAAAAAAATATATTTTTAGTTTTTATTTTACCGTTTTGTCGGCGTGATATATACACATACTCATACCAAATTTCAGCTTTCTAGGACTAATGATCACGGAGCTAAGCCGCGGATGGACGGACAGACGGACAGACGGACATGGCGAAACTATAAGGGTTCCTAGTTGACCACGGAACCCTAAAAAGGAAAAAGAAGATCCCATTGATACCAAAAATTAAACAATCATAAGTTTGGCTTATCAGTAATTCTGCAGTGCTAAGGTAAAAGGCGACCTTTTGCTATGGATCTCCATACTTAGCACGGCAGAATTTAAATATTAACCCCTTCACGACCAGGGGGCGTCTAGAAACAAAATTGTCTGACGGTGAACGCAATAGGTATGCGTTGCTGGCAGTGAATGTGTTAGACGAAATGCGACAGATTTATAACTCAGCTTTATTTAGAGCTGAAAACAAAACCCCATTAGATAACTCGCAGTCTCTCGCGCAAAACGTTTGATGTGGCACTAGTGCCATAAAAATTTGTCGAGTTCCACCGACATACGTCGACAAAAAGCGTAAACAACCTAAAATAACGAGCGAAATGATCGTTTACCGAAATAGGGGGTTATTCTTATACCACGGTTAATTGCTGTTTTTTCCTCGGCCGGATTCCGTAATTTGTCTTCTCAGAAATGAGTCGCGTCTTCGGATTCGTGAGACATGTAGATGTCACTGGGTTTTTTTCCCGTGCACCCCTCGTCCGGCGTAAATTACGCTTTAGTAGAACACCCCGGGGAAACGTTAGATGGGTTCCGTAATTACCGTTTTAACTGCTCAGCCCGAAATGTCAAACGTTACTTATTTCGGTTGAAATTACCCACCATTCTGTTTTTGTTGGTTTCGGTGGCGTGATTATAAACATTTAGAAGACGGAATTTAATTATGCTCGTTTTTATTGAAACTGGTTCAAATATTCCAAGAAGATACGTGAAATGTTACAAATTTATTATGAAAGACGCTTGTTTTTACTTTTAGCTTATTGACGAATAAATCCTAGATCCCCACTGGCGTGTCTGATTTTAGAGTGTTCGCACACTTTTATATTCCTCATAAAATTTAGCCCTGCTTACATTAGGTATTTTTTGGCGACAAGTCACCGATAGGTACCTATTCTATATTCTATTTTAATTAATGATATAAGTTGTTACATATTGCTGTGGGAATGGGGCAGGGAAACCCGCAAAAGATGGTCTTAACGTCTTTTATTTACATTATATACATCTTTATATACAAATCTTCATCCGTCCACTACTAAATCATTCTATCGTCTGACACTCTCCTCCATGCGTTAAATCTAACACATTCCTTATTTCATTCAATTCGAACTAGCATTAATCGCCTATCAGCCAGCTCCTTATATTCTACCAGTATCAATCCCACACTCGGCCCTCCTGCACTCATGTCTGTCCTCAGACATGCATCCTCTAGCATCCTTTCTTCTTCATCATCATCTATATCATCTCATTTACGTCTTCATAATCACCGTCCACCGTCACATTATATTTACATCGTCGAAAAGAAACTAAATACACAAAACACCGTAACAATACTCTGGCTTCTCTTTCTTGTGCTTGGGTGTCCACTTTTTCCGTCTCGTCTTCTTCGTCGTCCCAATCCATCAACTGCGTCGTACCATTCCAAACGTCATTCCTTCTCTACGTCTTAACCATTCCTTTCTATCTTCGTCGTCATCGTCGTCTTTCACCTCATTATCCTCGTGGTTCAGGTCCATTATTAAATTGTTCAGAATTGTAAGCGCCTCGTCATTTTGTTACGTCTTTGATATTTTCCTTCGTTGTTTGCGTTCAACGTTTCATCCTGACCCCATCCCGGACGAGCCCCCAAAATTGTGGGAATGGGGCAGGGAAACCCGCAAAAGATGGTCTTAACGTCTTTTATTTACATTATATACATCTTTATATACAAATCTTCATCCGTCCACTACTAAATCATTCTATCGTCTGACAATCTCCTCCATGCGTCAAATCTAACACATTCCTTACTTCATTCAATTCGAACTAGCATTAATCGCCTATCAGCCAGCTCCTTATATTCTACCAGTATCAATCCCACATTGCTTATAAAAAAATCTAATTATGTACATATAAAAAAATCTAGTTTTTCACCATCAACCATTCCTGGTTTAGCTTTCGTATCAGTTTCAAGTGTCAAGCTGACGTCCTGACGCATACGCAATCACTTCAATAAATTTCATACTCGCATTACATTTTAAAGCGGATTAAAATTAAATTTCCGACAGAGGCTATAAAAATACATAATGTCTGTAGCATCTGAATAATTGAAATCGAAAACCGAGCGGCACCGCGGTCTCATTCTGAGCAGAATGCAATCAATACTTTTACGTCTGGTGCAAAAGTAAGAGAAAAAAATACATGAACAACGAACATCAGGACGTTTGTGATTAAACTGAGTCGGATGAAGGGAATTACTTTGACGTCATTTACTTTTTATTTTTGCAAAATGTCGTCGAAAAAATACATGTACAATGTTCTGAGCTTTGTGGTTCAAGTAGAATAAAGTCAATGTACTTTGGTTGGTATAAAAAATAAATAAAACAGGCTTAATTGTCTTATTTTGCAATGATTGTTGTTTAATTTTAGTGTAAGCATCAAAAGTAACTATATATTTTCAAAATGCAAATTCACATTGTAGTAAAATTATTAGCTAGTTTTAATGCTTTTGATGATATTTTGCGGTTCTACGGCTCATACTCTAGGGAGATGTCATAAGTATGTTCTGACAGCGTTAGTATTAACTATGTAGTATAATGTCACCTGAGGCGCATTTGATACATTTTGAGTAACCGTCTTACAAGTGTCAAATAGGTATTTTTTATTCGAAAGATGTCCTAATATTTTTGACGACATCCATCTAAATCGGCTTTCATCGGCATCACAATTCCAATTTTATTTGCATCACGACTGTAACTCAATACTTGAAGAATTCCAAAATAAAGTAAACGATAAATGAATACATCGTTAAAGTGCGGCGCGTATGCACCGGAGTGGCACTAACAAATACCATTACGGCTAATATTAATGCGGCGTGAGCAAGGCATGCATTCGTTAAGGAGGTACAGTACAGCTCCTTCGTTCATTGCTGTTTTGTTTTAAATCTCCGATGATAAAAGGTTTGTATAAATTTCTCTGTATCCTAAGCGGTTGATCTGCGGGCGATGATCGGCTTTATCGCGTGATATAAATGATAAATCATTTGTCCCTCTGACGGTGTTTCACCTTGATCTGGAAAATTGGTTTCCGTATTAAAAGTAAAAAAAAATGTGTAAATAATATATATATAATATTATATTTTATGTGATTCATTCTTTCTTTCTAATTTCGAAATACTGAATGCAAAATTACGAGTATGTCCTTGGTTGATTTGCTAAAGAACGTCTCAAAATCCAAACTGTATTTTAAACCCTATAAAATATAAGCAAAGTTGTATAATTTATTACTCACCAACCGGTTGAAAAGTAAACCGTAAAACAAGAGGCAGTTCGCTCGCGATAAAATAATAAAGTGATAAAAAATCCCTGCATGCGTTCAAAGCGATGAAAGGTTTAAATTGCCTTTTTCATTTCACCCATTACTGGGAATGATTCTTTCGAAACCTACTTTATTGATAATTTGGAAAAGCTTAAAACAAGGGGATTAATTTTAATTAAAATTTTGCAACATCTTATTCTATAATATGGTTAAATTATCGCAATTTTCCCAAAGAGATTGAATATGAGACGTGACATAAGACATAAGCTTTTCATACTGGAAAATGTGCAATTCTAGACAAATATTCAAATCTAGACCCACGGCAGTGTGTTCGCCAAGTTCGCGAAGTAAAAGGGTTTATTTTTACCGCAGGAACAGCACAAGATTCATAACTTTAAATAAGTTAATATATTTTAAGCGTAAGAACATTTTACAAATCAATGCCTTACGTACCACAGGCAGTCTTAGTCACATAATATCCGTTATAAACCCGAGTAACGTTTATGAATTATTATCAAACCGCCCGGTTAGTAATCAAAGTCAGTGGGACCGTAAAGCGGCTTAGATAACCGATGTCAATTAATTATGAAGGCAAAATGCAGTGTAATATAATCAGTACTTTATCACTCCCGACAGACCGGATCGTTTGTCACTTGTTTCACCCACGGCGCTTCTTCTAGAGGCATTCGTCACATCAAAAGATAACAAAACACGATCTGAACCTTATCGCTTTTGTTTTTAAAGAAGCTATTGCCGCAATGGTAGCTCATTAACTAATGTGAGGACAGAATCGCCTTATCTGGTTTCGTTTACTGGAAAAAATGGGTCATCTGAACGCTAGGATTGGATCGAGGTGTAATTAATGAGGCAAAACTGAATTGATACGACGTAAACCTTTATTTTTAGTTCTAAAATGACAAGCATGTCATTTAAGAGGATACACTCTAAACAACCGTTACTTTGCTTATAAAGAACTTAATTTACGATTCAAAAGAAAGGCAAGAAAGGCAAATAAACCAAAGACGGAATGAACACGTGAAATTTTATGTTTGCAATGCAAAGGGAATCGGTCAAATCAAAAGTTTGTGAAGTATTACAGCGTATTCAAAACGACGGAGTTGTATTGCGAAAGTTGAGTCGGAGATACTTTTAATAAAAATAAAAAAGATTCGTGAAGAAATATTGCTTCCGTTTTGCATCAACTCGGTGAATTATTAACTAAATCTAACCATGTATGTTTCAACACCTTAAATCCCCTTTCGCACAACACATAAATATTGTACAATTCAATTCTTCAAATTAAATTTGAAGTGAACTCTGCGCAAGTTCAAAGTCCTCTGACATTTTCGCTTTCCTTTTTGGGGCCCGAAATCCTACATTAATGCTGCTATATAAAAGGTCGTATGTACATAACAATTACAATTACACATACGTCGTTTTTGTTATTTGCGTCTGTGTGCGACGAGAATGCCGCGAATGCAGTCGGCTCCCACAATCGCCGGTAAAGAAAAGAATTCAAACCTCTCTTTAAACAGTCTACCATTCAAATTAGCTAAATGCGTGGAACACAAAGCAAGCGATAAGTAAGAAGGGGGATCAGACTAGCGATTTTATTTCCAATGAAACTCTTGTAAACTCAAGCTTTTCATTTCGGGTTCTGTACATGAATATATTTTTAGGAATATTCCTATTAGTTTTTCATAAATAAAATATTTTCAATTTCTGGTAAGGATATCCATTTGTAGCTATCCAGTTGTATCCATCGCTAGTTTTTATATTCACGTAAAGTAAAATACTTACAAAGAAAAATAGTTTGAAATAGTAACCCAAACATTAATAGATAACGAAGAGAAGAAATAGTCCCAAGTGTCAGTTATGTTATTTTCTTTCATCATAAACATTTTCGTGTCTCAAAAAAAGAGTTGTCTCTCAAGTTCCGGCGCAGACAGTAGTGACAAATCTCGAAATAGACAACAGATGTAGGTATCGTTTGCAACCATTCGTCGTCGCACAACATGCGCGTTCAACCGTTGACAGATTGGACGGTTTAAATATAGAACAGCCATTCTTTATTCGGAATCTGAAAATGAATTATGGCCTGTCAATTTGAATTTACCTGACTATCCGAAGACAAGGCGACTTTGAGTTTGACTTGTAGCAATTCAATGTCAGTTTTATCGATGTGTTTTACTGGTGACAAAGTTTCGATGTCAGCCGTAAAATATACGGTTGTGGATATTTACGAGCTTGTACGGTCGGCGTCGGTCGGATGTGTAGCACGCGCTGTCTGAGCCCACGTGCGATATTCGAATATTTTAGTTTATGCGGTGTGCTTTATGGGCACCATCGTACGCCCGCGACTTACCGCATTGTTCGACGAAGGAACGCAGGGTGGTGTTAAACTGGACTTTGACTCGAACAGCAAAGCGAACGATTTACCCGATGCACGCAAACGCATGTCTGATGCAAACAATAACATGGATCCACAATTTCTTGGAAAATAGGATTTCGACGGTGCGTTGTGGGTAGAAACAGACATTTACAGTTTTTCTAAAAACGTAAACAATAAGTTTATGACTGATATTTGTTTTTTACATGGCTGCAGTGAGTGTAAGTTTAATTTGGATCGATTTGTATAATAATATTATTAATATATTGTATAACCCCAGACGAAAAAAGAGGGGTATTATAAGTTTAACATGAGTGTCTGTGGCATCGTCGCTCCCAAACGGATGGACTAACTGGAGTGTTTTTTTATCGATAAATCTTGTCAGTCGAGATGGTTCTTAGCTAAGTTTGGTGGAAATAGGACCAGTAGTTTCTAAGCTTTAATTGGAACATGTGACAAGATCACAGCCAATATTGAAGCTAAAAAATCAAAATTATGTAGTTATGTTCAGTTTTAGCAGCATTTTCTGTCACTCATTGAATGAGGGTTTTATGACCAGCTACTTGTGTCGGGGAGTTTTAAATTTTTAATTTAGGTTATTAAAATACAAGATGGATTATACTTAATAAACCCGAGGACTGTCACAGGGTGTAGTGTAAGAAAATACTTAATGCCCGCTTTTGTTCTTGTCAAATTTTGAGTACATACTTATTTGTTTGACGTGTATCAGTACGACACACACAACAGATCGCAAGCTGCAAACCATTTCTTGTGAGTGGCGGCCGCATTAAGAAACATAAAATTTTGCTATTGCGTCTTGCTGTGTTATTTTATTTCATATTAAAAAGGGCCTTTGCACGCTACCTTATGATCTTTGCGAAATTATCAACATAAAACTAGACTTTAACAGTCTCTTATTTTACTTTACAAAATTATTTAGCTAGTTATTTAAAATCATCGTGGCTATCCAGCTGTTTTATAGCTGAACAAACATCCTGAAATGTCTACCATCCAACCCTATGAGTCACGCAACGCCACACAGTACCCAGAACAGAACTGTCATATGTGTCTCTTAAATGTATATTCAATCCGACCAATGGTTGCGACTCATAGTGTTATTTCACAACACTGTTATTACACGAGTGATACAATCATACGCCCACTCTCATATTAAAATACATGTGAATATTGTTCGTGCCTCTACTGTTTAGGAGAATAATTCATCATTGTCAAATCGTTGACTTGATCGTTTAAATTCACGTCGTGATTTAAATTCATTTTGATCGGTTGGAATAGGTAAGGCTATTAAACTGACGCTTGATGTAAATAATTTTGTGTGTGTTAGTGTTCAGTCATATTTGATATTGGAAATTAATGTGACTTCAATTACTAGTTAGTCTAGAGAGATCATCTTATGTAATATTGATATTGGATACAGAATCGTAATATTATGTAATAACTTCAGTAGATTACACAGTGTTATACATTATAGGTCTCTAATATTAGATTCGAGCAATACTATTAAGATCTCATTACTATGATAAAAAAAAAAATAAAAGTGATACTCATGATACATAATAATTTGTAGGTAGACCGCCTGTTGTTTACGTCTGTTTGTTTTTATCGTATATGAGAGCTTTGTTTGTCCGTGTGTATTTAAGGCATACAATGGAGAGTATTTGTATTGTGTTTTATATTTTCAGAGTCAACAACTACACAGTGATAGCTCGTTTCATAAAAAAATACCAGTTGCTCTATCACTATTGTATTTTATTATCTAGTCTTAGATTCAATTTGTTTATATAAATTCAATATATATTACACAGATAAGTTATGGAAAAATGAATCGTGCAACTGTTTATCTGTGGCATCTAAATCTCTAAAAAAAATCTTATCCAGCAAAACTTAAAATGGTTTCTCAAAATCTATTTCCATTTCCTTCGTAAATGTTGAAACCGACCGCGAGTACCTACGAAAGTTATTTTAAATATTAAATTTCCTCTCTAGTGACGTAATCTCGCCCCTGAGAAAGTGCTGGCAATATCAAAGGAGCGTTACTCGCGTAATATTGTATGGGGAGTATTATTTTATTACCGCCAGAATGCTGGAGACACGCATTGTCTACGACATCGAAACTCAATATCCGTCCGATACATTTGTTAGATTTCACATTTCCTCCCTACTTTGCCGCATTCACTTCAGTTGGGTATTTTCAAATATTCAATCCAACCTTACTCGTACTTTTTTTTAATCCTTCAGGCAAATGTAAAAGTATTAACAGTAGCGTGTGTTGGTTTCAGTTCAGTAAAAAAACAGGTTACCGAGATCAGTAACTGTGCTGTTTTATTATTCCCATGCTGCAAATAGAAGGTTAAGTATATAACTTTTCTCTTCGCTCACGAAGTGGCAGGCATCTTTATTACATAAACCATATTTTCTGAATGCTCTGTTTACTACACATCCAAATCTATATGTCTATCTATCTGTGTACACATGTGTGATATTTTTCTCACGGAAGAAAAACTGGAGGCTGAATGTGCTTCTATTACGCTACGATTCTTTAAGAAGCTACTTATAGTACTCCCTACGCTACGGTCGGTAGTTAAGCATTCTCCATATCTTACGTATAATTTTAACTACTGCTTTGTGTATCTTTAATCAATTTCAGTGTAGGATTAGCAGTCCGGAGAAATATTAGTATCTAGAGTCTCAAAAGTCCCGGTATTTTAGGGATAAATCCAGGGACTGTAAGCCCTAGTTCATTGGCTATATGATTTGTGTTTTCTATCTGTGGTTATTGTTAGGGAACTTGCAAATGGCGTTCATTTGTGTCCATTGGATACGAAAATAACTGTCTGTACTCGTATGCGTCTTTTGATGCACTACGAACATGTCTTATGATGAACATTAAGATTTGCTTAATAAATATATTTTTGGTTTATAAATTATAGTTCAGAGAATATCAAACATAGGAATGTGGTGACTTCGTACTAACTGTAGAAGAACACGCTTATTTGTGATAAGTGTTGATATCACCGTCGATTTCCGATAGTGTTAACATTGGTTTATAATGAAGTATACATTTTACTTATTCATAAAATTCATAAAGCTTAACCCCTCGATGTAACATGATTTGAAAAGTTGTGAAGTTCATAAAATTTTACCCTTTTCCGCATTTCATCCTTTAATTGATAAAGTAAGCAAAAGTATAAGTAATCTATATCACTCCAACAGCTGACGCTACTATCCACGAGTTTTTTTATCGACTTCTAAGGTCGTCAAGACAATATGTATTTTTCTTTAGTGAGTCTGTTCAATCAATCGTCACAAAAGAAAAGATGCGGCTAATCGGGAAATCAGACTTCAAAAAGAGGAGGTTCTTAAGATAACACATGCCTTTCTTTAGTAAGTCTAACAAGTCAAATCGTCTCATAAGAAAAAACGTCAGTTCGGAAAATTATCAGAGCACGAAATCAATAGAAATTTGATAGATACTGCTGATAATAATAGTATAACAGCTTGTTTGATAGGTAAAATTGTTGCTATATAAGAAACACAAAAAACTTTGGAACATTACTCACGGACAGACTAAGCAAATATTTCGTGTAAGTACAAAAAACTTGGTTCACAAAAACAACACTGAAATAGGTTTTGGTACAATTTATTTACCTCAACTACCGTTAATTACTGTCCCAGTTAGTCTAGAAACATCTTCGGGGAATATCGAACATAAATAGAACACATTCGAACGTGGTAAGTTATTCTCTTTGCCATTAATAGTTTAATTGTATGTATCTAATTTTATAAATAGACTTTGCTTTTGCTTTTGAAAGACGATGCATGTACTAACATAACATTCTCAACTGGTCCAAAAAAATCCTCATTGTGAATCTCAAGTCTTAGATACATTAGTAGAGTTTCGAATGCATTCGAGAGTTTCATATTTAAAACAATATCTCTTGGATTCTGGATTTGACAACGTGGCGTGGTGGAAACGTGGCAGAGATTCTGAACTAGTGACTGTGACCTATTAGCGAGTTTGTATAGAATTCCTGAAATTTTACGGCTTCAACCTCAATATTTCCGCCATTTCAAAAAACTATAACGGTCAAAAAATTATATGTCAGATCAGACGACGCAACGGAGCCACGCCGTTACTTCGCCTAAATCAAATTAGTTTTTTTTTTATGTATAATTTTGTAGTTCACAGTGCCTTGTGTTACTAATTTGAATAAATAAATATTAAATAAATGTACTTATCGTACCTACTTACAAAAATTCATGAGAATTGGTTGAGAAATGTGATCTCTAGGCGGGAACATCCAAACGTCCGGACATACGAAAGAATTATGGCCAAGCTGAAACGGTGACACTTCGCTCGCTCGGTCAATTAATTAGTTACAGCCCGTCTAGCACAACTATGCTTCACGAATCTTGTCGCGCGAGTTAGCCCTAGCCGTCACTCTCTCACATTACTGCTCAGAAAGAGACGGGTAATTAACTCGCGCGAGAAATAGTCGAGTGTGACAGTTATGATAGAGGTGCAGCTTTCCCGATTCTTCTGTATTTTTTTTTAATACTTTGGGAAGCCGGAGCCTAAAGTATTGAAAAAAAAAAAACTTCTAATGAGTTCTTCTGTATTTTCATTGTGATTTAGTTAAATACTTATTAATGCCAGTCAAAATAATCCCACAGCTTAGTTCAAGACTCACCTTCAACTAAACTGTGGTGTACAGACATTCACCTTCAACTAATTCAAAAATTTCACACGACCACTATCAATCTATTTTACATAAAGGAGGACTCGGTTAATAAATTCATGTTCTAAGGCCCATTAGTTAGCATTAGTGGTCGAGTGGACAACTTGACTGATACTCGTCACCGGGCGGCAACATGAAGTAAAAGATTAATAGCTTATTTACTGGCTCGAGATAAAATATTAATTGCTTGCATACATTTTAGGAGTCAATATACATATTTATTGCACCTGTTTCAAGTTTAGCGAGAAGGCGTAGGAAGCCTCAGTAAATATTTGTTCACGATGCTTGATGCAATCTATATGCAGCTAGTTATAAGCATGGGGCTTGTGGTTATTAAAAAAATAGAAATTAAGAAAAAGCTCCTGAATAGATTTTGTGATAATTTAATTACTCTCTTATATTACCTACTCATAATTATGTAATGTTATTATATCTATGCAAAGTATTTATTATTGCATGTAGAACAAATATATTTATGTATTCTACTAGAGCGGGGGACGTTGCGTAAACGTAAGTCTTAGAAGTCTCATATAGTCACGCATAGAATAAAAAAAAATAAACGGCCAAGTGCGAGTCGGACTCGCGCACCGAGGGTTCCGTACAACTAATAATGTTTCTATTTTTCTTCGTTTCCTGTATTTGTTGTTGTAGCAGCTACAGAAATACATCATTTGTGAAAATTTCAACTGTCTAGCTTTCACAATTCATGCGATACAGCCTGGTGACAGACAGACAGACAGAACAGCCGGACGGACGGACAGCGGAAGCTTAGTAATAGGGTCCCGTTAAAGCTCTTTGGGTACAGAACCCCAAAAAAGGGGTAAAGAGCACTTTTGGTGGAATATAATGCTCAATTTCGCGAAATGTGCGTAACCTCGCGGTAGCTCAACTCAGGATAAGTAGAGGTCCTGGGTTCGATACCCACTGGAATGTAGTGGATTACAAAAATGTATTTACATTTAACCTCTGTATCAATGTTCATAAAAGAGTATATCTCTAGTAGATTTTTATTTAATAAAATTGTGATGCCAAGTTTAATATACGCCAATTGAGATAGTTATCCTGAGGTACAAAAGTTATTAATAGTTTATTTACCTACTGGCTAAAGGTTCATAAAATATTAATTGTGGCTTAGCCGAGGATAATATTTGCACCAATAAATATTTGATTAGACACTACCGAGTATTAATAGAATAGACAAACTGATAGGAAGATTGTATTATCACACTAAAATATAATAAAGACGAAAGTGTGTGAGTGTGTTTATGACTGTGTATGTTTGTTACTTCTTTACGCTGATACGGCTGGGCCCATTTCTATAAATTTTGGTATTAAGGTAGCTGACAACCTGGATTAACACATAGGCTACTTTTCATTCCGAATGAATGTAGTGTTCCCGTGGGATGAGTACGTAACACCGCGTGTCGCAGCTAGTATAAAAATAAAAGTAATGCGGTTTAGATACGATGCAATTTAAGTACATAATATATAAATGAACGCATCAACTTTTGAAAACTCGGACCTCGAATTTTATCCATGAGGTTTGACTAATGTCGTCTTCTCTAATACTCGGATCTCGAATTTTATCCATGAGGTTTGACTACTGTCGTCTTCTCTAATACTCGGATCTCGAATTTTATCCATGAGGTTTGACTACTGTCGTCTTCTGTAATACTCCTTAACTGATCATATAACCGTGGCCATTGAATATATAACCGCTCAATATTATATTAACAAAAGCCCTATCACATTTAAATAAAACAATTTTAACGAAATATATTGCTTATATTCATTATTTGAGCATCCCTGTCAATATTAAAGCCACATACGTTTTCCTCGCTTGGCACTTAATTGTTATTAAGTAGTGAGAGAATTTCTCTGGATATTACCGGTCACGCTTATGAATCCCGCTCATGCATAATAGGTACCTATGCACCTGTTCCGTTAGTATTCCTAGCTTAAGCTGTATAGTTAGCTTAAGCTAGGAATAGCCTGAATGAATGACATAAATTAGTGCAGAAACAGATGTGTGCATTTGAAACAGGACCCTAATTCGACGAGGAATTGCAATATCCCCAATCTAGCTACATCTCGGGACACATGGAAATATTTGGCAATTGTGCTGCATCACGTGATGTCGCCAAGTTGATAATTTAGAGGATAGGTCCGTGGGGTCCGAGCGCCCACAAACTGTATACCTTACCTTAGTAAAATATTAATAGAAACTACTGAGGACCGAAGACCTGGCAGCTTCCTCGCACAACGCATAGCATTGTGATTCAGCGAGAAAATTCTGCCAGCGTCTTCGGGATCATGCTGCGGGGAACAGTTTTGTACATCCTTCTTAATCTATTTTAGGTATGTAATTTTTTGTTATGGTGTTGTACATAATATGGTAAGTCCGTATTGAATAAACAAAAGTACTATTGGCGAACTTCATGCCAAATGGCATTCTCTACCATTCAACGATAGGGCCAATTAGAGATAGCATTTATAATCTTTTACACGTAAGTAATATGATACTCTCTATTTAACGCTCATAAAGGTAGGGTATACTCAATGACTCAATGACCTCCTTAGGGTCGCAGGGAGTCGATGGATGCGGTCTGCACAGGATCACACCTCTTGGGAGAGGCCTATGTTCAGCAGTGGACGTCCGTGGCTGATTGACAGGTACTCAATGATAATGCCACAAGAGATATAACACACACAGCATACATATTACAGTAATACAAAAGGTATAACGCATCTGTTCAGTAAGCATTCCTAGCTTAAGCTAACCATACCAGCCTGAAAGAGCCGAGTCGAGACACCTGACGGGGACGGGACACAAATCAGTGCCAGAAACAGTTGTGTGCATTTGTTTTACAATACGGGGTTACTTCGGATGACTGGGACTAGATACAATATTAGCTTTTAGATAAATGGTGCATTCTCAAACTCTAATCTGGGCCATCTGACACTTTGTGGAATAATATGGTGCTATTGTAAGTTTAAAGTGTGTAGTGGTATGTACATAATATAATATGTACATACATTTTGATTGTTTATCTGTTTAATTATTAGTAATTTAACAAGAAAAAATCGCTTTTTATACACAAATTAAAGGATTATGTTAGGAGGATAAGTTTTAATTTCGTATTCCGTTTTTAAAGAACGAATTTCCAAAATTCCTTAATGCCCACATACAGTAATTATAGTTATAAGAAATCTGCACAATTCGTCAGTTAGCCGATCAGCAAAATGTTATAAAGCACATAATAATGTTATAAAATCTAATATTAAACCACAAGATATATCACTCCGCAAAGCGATTTCTTATCCGATCCCGTTCACCCGCTTCGACCGCCATCGCATCCGAAATAGCCCCGCCGTGCAAAACAAATGCACAATGAGACTGTTCCGCGTGCCGGCGCCAATTTATGTCCTGCCTCATTCATGGGACTAGTTCGAACACCCTGGCTGAATGAGTGCTTGAGAAATTACGTTATGGGTTTAACATTCATGTAACTAACAGTTAATCGCAAACGACAGAAAATACATTGAATCGAAATGGTTGACTGGCAGATAGTGTCTAGCTAGCTAGAAACATTAAACCCTCCATTTGTACCCTACAGATCTATGCAAAGAAGTTGAAAAAAAAAAGTCAAGGTTAGATAACTTTACAGATGTGACAATACACACACACACACACACACATCAACACTTAAACGTGTTGCAGTCTGCGTAATAATCGTTACGAGAAATTCAATCGGTCCCTCATTACTGAGGATCGTTTTGCTTTAATAATCTGTCTCCATCGGTGCTGGTTCATCGTTGCCCTCACCGCTTGGTGGAATTTGCTTGAGAAGGCGCTTCTTTGACTTGGTCAGACCATCTGGTTGGTGAACGGCCTCGGGCTCTCTTGCCTTCGATGCCCCCAACTCAGGGCCGGACTTAGAGGGCCAGGGCCCCTAGGCACTTGGCATTTGGGCCCCCCTCCCCTATAACGAGAACATTATTCTGGTGCAAGCAAGTCCTGAGTCTGAGACTGGGCCCCTAGACTGGCTGGGCCCCTAGGCCTGGGCCTTGTGGGCCTAGGGGTAAATACGGCCCTGCCCCAACTAGTTCCAATAACGGAACTATGTCATTCTAAAACTGAGAATTTAAACAAGGACGTACCTAATCCACTATTTGAAAAAAATGGTAATAAAAGTTCTATTCGGAGCAGTTAAGGTTTAAATGAAAAAACTTTCCTGTGACTACAGCACTTTGACGAACGCTAAATTCCATTTCAAGGTTCAGTTTTTAATTTCGTCAAACTTTCTGCTTTTAAATTTCATTTACGCATGTAATTCTGATTAAATACTTTTACTTAGTTTATTTTATACTTACTCTAATTAGAATTTAATAATCATACATAATAAAACAAGACCTATGAACTTTACATATTTTTTTATAATTTAATTTATGATTAAAGTAGTGAGGCCTTTGTCCAGCAGTGGGTCAGTATAGACTAGATAAAAAAAAGTGTAACATGTTTTTCCAGTTTTTCGGACGTAGTTTACTTTTAGTCGCATTGTTAAATCATATTCACTCATTCTTTAATTCACAACACTTTCCATTATTGGTTATTTTATAACTGAGTGGCGAATCAATTATATAATAATTAGGTACATAGAATACTTCCGTGGGTCTCAGAAATATTAAAACACTTACGCAACGGGTATTAAAATACAAACGAATATTGCCGAGTGATACTTGACTTCTACGACGTGAGTAAACCCGTATAATGCCACTACCTAGACTAACTTTAATGATGCTCAGTAACTGTCTTCATTGGAATGTTAGCCCTAAAGCATGTTAGTGCAACTGGTAACTTAGAACCCGCATTCCCCATTCGATTATCCGATTCTAATGTTGGTTTTAAATAGCACCACATTGGCCATTGTCTTGCTTTTCTTGTTTCCCGGCGTCGCGACTAGGGTTGCCAATCTTAGTTCGCAGTTTGCGGTACATTTTATGATGCGATCAAATTGCGGAACTTGGCTATATAATGCGGGAATCCTTTATACGGCTTAACTTGGTAAGGTATATTGGCCGTCAACGTAACGAAAAGCATGGAAAGTAAAATTAAGAAGAGGGCACAGGGTAGTGCCAAGCGAGCGCGTTGTGGTATATTCAAATTAATATCACGTTTTCTCAAATTACTCAAAATTACAACTCAACGTACGTTTCAGTACTTATAATCTAGTTTAGCCGGAAAATGGGGGAATCGGCGTCCCGCGCTAACCCTTTGGCCTAAGGCTTCAGAAATGGGACGTCCCGCGTCTAGCGGGACAGTTGGCAACCCTATCGCGACCGCGCTATTTCGGACTCGTGATCTCTTAATAGTATTTGCTATTCGGATAGAAGCTACTGAATTAAATCGATTTGGAAATGCTCTGAGCAGCTTGCTTTTGTTAAGCGCATTTTAGCGCTTTGTGAACTTATTATGTATTTAAATATTTGTATAGAATCTTTTTATCGATTCTATATTTTTTATGTGGTAATACCACATTTTTATTTTTATAAATAATGACACAAAGGTAAATTAAGAAAGAAAAATTGAATGCGATCTACTACAATCGAAGCGGGGTTTGAACCCGCGACCTCTGCGTTACCGGCGCATTGCTCTCCCAACTGAGCTATTCGACCGCTACGTCAGTCACACCAAATCTTTCATCCCTTAATCCTTTACGCTACTGGAGCGCCCTCTGCGTCATATATGTTTTTTGAAATGCTTATTGCGCATTAGCCATACCCTAGGATGTGCGTTTTACACGCACGATCCCCAATCCCCATTGCTTTACAGCAAGTGTGAAGACTGCGAGAGAGATGGCGCTGTTCTAAATATTTGTATAGAATCTTTTTATCGATTCTATATTTTTTATGTGGTAATACCACATTTTTATTTTTATAAATAATGACACAAAGGTAAATTAAGAAAGAAAAATTGAATGCGATCTACTACAATCGAAGCGGGGTTTGAACCCGCGACCTCTGCGTTACCGGCGCATTTTTAGATTTGGTGTGACTGACGTAGCGGTCGAATAGCTCAGTTGGGAGAGCAATGCGCCGGTAACGCAGAGGTCGCGGGTTCAAACCCCGCTTCGATTGTAGTAGATCGCATTCAATTTTTCTTTCTTAATTTACCTTTGTGTCATTATTTATTATTATGTATTTATTCAAAGTTTACAAAATAAAATATTATACGATTACGTAAATCACTGATAAAACGCACGAAAAGTTAGTAAAAGATGGCATTTTTATGTCACGGAGGTGTCGACAGTTGGAATATTTTCATGTTTTAAAATTTAAAAGTCAAAGTAGTATAAATTTAATATATAGGGAACGGAATTATATGGCAGCACTATAATTGTCTAATATTGAGAAGGTAATAGATGCTGATTAGCGGCACCAGGTGGCAACACCAACCTTATGGCCGTCCCCTTGCATAGATAGAAGAAATAACTACCACAGATTATTTTCCTCTGGGTTCCATTGCTTTGCTTGTACCATAGGGGCAGCACTATAAAAGTCAATGTCATGGATTGGTAACGGAAAAGATATAATTTGACAGCTCTAGTTGGCTGCACCGTCGTTGTGTACTTTACCTTTGCCAGCAAGGCATATACGAGTATGCGTTCACCGTCATAAAAGTTTGTTCCTAGGCCATGCCCCGCGGCAGTGAAAGGTTGACTCGACGATATTATGTCGCTTGATAAAGTAATTACAACGTTCTACGATTGTTTCATATGTAATTTTTCACCATTTTTTTTATTAAAATTCATTAGAAACCAAATCAGTTCTACTTACTACAAAATCCTGAAATAAATTCTAATGTCAGAAAAAGAACGCTGTCTCAAACGATTTCTAGTTGGGAGATACAAGGAGCAACATCATCACATATAATGACTCGTTCAAAAGAGGTGTGTAATAATTCATAGAACAACAAATGGTATAACGTTCATCACATCGAATAACATATAATATAATTTCAACACATAGAATCGATCAATTGATAGAATAATCATTTCGTAGAAAATCAGTTCACATATTTTCATTTCTTATAACAACACTTGATATATTTTTTGTTTCGTATATAAACACTAAAAATAATGAACACTTAATATAATGAACATTTAATAGAATAAACAAATAACATAATACATACTTAATATAATTAACATTTCATACCATAAACATTTAATAGAATAAACAAATAACATAAACACTTCATAGATTATTTGTCAAGAGAGAGTGACTATTTTGTATCATTTACGCGGGTGCGTCTCATTTCATAGAAAAACAATTAACATATTTTCATATGACCGAACATACGTTTGGTAGAATTTTCAGATTGTATAACAACGTTTCATAGAATGTTTATTTCATATATCGTTATTTCGTAGAAGCACAATTGATAGAAAGTCATTTCTTATAACAATCATTTGATATAATGCACGTTTAATATAATGCACTTTTCTTATAACAATAATTAAATAGAATGTACGTTTAATAGAATGTACTTTTCATAGAATGTACGTTTAATAGAATGTATTTTTCGTATAATATACTTTTGAATTAAAAAATTACAAAATTTGAACAAGCGAGCGAAGCGAGCGAGCAAAACCTTTCAGAGCAGATCCGACGTGGCCGGGTTATGTTAGAAGGTCAGGCGGGAGCGAAGCGTAGCGAGCTCCCGCCTGGCCTTCGAGGTTTTTTTTTTTGCGTACCGAAAAAGTTTTGCTTGTATTCATACCTACCGTTTACATACAAGAACAAATCCACCCAACCACTTCCAGGAAAGTATTAAGTTTGGAGCTAAGGCGGAGTTCTGGCCAAAAAAAAACATACGAGCGAGCGAGCGAAGCGAGCGAGCAAAACCTTTCAGAGCAGATCCGACGTGGCCGGGTTAGGTTAGAAGGTCAGGCGGGAGCGAAGCGTAGCGAGCTCCCGCCTGACCTTCGAGGTTATTTTTTTTGCGCACCGAAACAAGTTTTGCTTGTATTCATACTGTTTACATACAAGAACAATCCACACAACCACTTCCAGGAAAGTATTAAGTTTGGAGCTAAGGCGGAGTACTGGCAAAAAAAAAAAACAAGTAATTGAATTTTATACATTTTCATTCATAAGCGCGTAAATGATACAAAATAGTCACTCTCTCTTGACAAATAATCTATGAAGTGTTTATGTTATTTGTTTATTCTATTAAATGTTTATGGTATGAAATGTTAATTATATTATTTGTTTATTCTATTAAATGTTCATTATATTAAGTGTTCATTATTTTTAGTGTTTATATACGAAACAAAAAATATATCAAGTGTTGTTATAAGAAATGAAAATATGTGAACTGATTTTCTACGAAATGATTATTCTATCAATGGATCGATTCTATGTGTTGAAATTATATTATATGTTATTCGATGTGATGAACGTTATACCATTTGTTGTTCTATGAATTATTACACACCCCATTTACGCGCTTATGAATGAAAATGTATAAAATTCAATTACTTGTTTTTTTTTTTGCCAGTACTCCGCCTTAGCTCCAAACTTAATACTTTCCTGGAAGTGGTTGTGTGGATTGTTCTTGTATGTAAACAGTATGAATACAAGCAAAACTTGTTTCGGTGCGCAAAAAAAAATAACCTCGAAGGTCAGGCGGGAGCTCGCTACGCTTCGCTCCCGCCTGACCTTCTAACCTAACCCGGCCACGTCGGATCTGCTCTGAAAGGTTTTGCTCGCTCGCTTCGCTCGCTCGCTCGTATGTTTTTTTTTGGCCAGTACTCCGCCTTAGCTCCAAACTTAATACTTTCCTGGAAGTGGTTGGGTGGATTTGTTCTTGTATGTAAACGGTAGGTATGAATACAAGCAAATCTTTTTCGGTACGCAAAAAAAAAAACCTCGAAGGCCAGGCGGGAGCGAAGCGTAGCGAGCTCCCGCCTGTGACCTTCTAACCTAACCCGGCCACGTCGGATCTGCTCTGAAAGGTTTTGCTCGCTCGCTTCGCTCGCTTGTTCAAATTTTGTAATTTTTTAATTCAAAAGTATATTATACGAAAAATACATTCTATTAAACGTACATTCTATAAAAAGTACATTCTATTAAACGTACATTCTATTTAATTATTGTTATAAGAAAAGTGCATTATATTAAACGTGCATTATATCAAATGATTGTTATAAGAAATGACTTTCTATCAATTGTGCTTCTACGAAATAACGATATATGAAATAAACATTCTATAAAACGTTGTTATACAATCTGAAAATTCTACCAAACGTATGTTCGGTCATATGAAAATATGTTAATTGTTTTTCTATGAAATGAGACGCACCCGTTCAAAAGACTATAACGATCACAATTTTTATTACACTGTTAATTATATACCCAATTTAAAGTTTAACTACTGCATTAACTGTTACCTTATTTATCGTCGTAACGGTTAACTTTTAACTAACACCGCAAACATGCGTGAATGATTTTATGTGAGCCGCTAATGGTTTTACTTCCGGGTTAGTTGATCCTGGTTCACAATTAAAAGGTCGTATGTTCCATTGGAATTTTATTAAGTTAAGTCGTTTTAAGACACGGTAGCATCTGCTTTACAGTTGACGTTTCTCGAAGAATACTGACGTGTGAGACTATATTGCCGAGCGTGTTAAAGAGACGTGTGTTACTATGAAATCCATACAAAGATACGACCTTTTTGTCATAACATGGCTGTATAAACTTAAAGTCTCATATGATGTGGAAGACTTAGACGTTGTAAAGCATAATAATGCCCTAAAGCTCTTGTAAATTTTACTAGTGTCCGTAAAATATAGGTAATTTACTTGTTCCTGGAGGCAATATAGTAAATTTATAAATAGGTAAAAGTATGACATTTTCTTAATAAAATTTAATCACTAGTGATGTTACCTACTGCTTTTTATATTTCACATCATCCAAGTTTAAGAAGTACTACATCGTGCCGTCAACTTCGATCTCTTTATTTTTTTTTATTTACCATAGTCTGGTAAAAAGTACCTTAATATAACAGATAGGTAGCGCTGTATCAAAATTGGTTCGCATTTGTACCAACATTTTGGCGCTGTTCGGCTGACGACTTGCGTCCATACAAACCTGCACCACTAGTCTGCGATAATTTTTCTCGCGCGAGATGTTTATCTATCTCTTTCTGTGCAGTACTGTGAAAGAGTGGCAGGTGACGCTATGCCGCGCGACAAGTTGTCTAGACGCGCTGCTGCTGTTAATTTTTATCCTGAAATATTGGCCACTCACGATATAAAACGCTTATAACGCTTCAGTGTGGGTATTTAATATGGGCATATATTGAAATGACGATTAGTATTGGACCCAGGGATCCTATTTACATTGATTTCTTTAGAAAATTAGTTTTTTTTTCATACGAAATAATTGAACACGCAATATATTTGCATCCACATTAAACGTACCTAAACGTCATGACATACCATGTCAGCGTTCATTTGTTGGACTACGTACATTGCTGCTTGGTTGGACCTTAAAAAATTATTACACCTAATTAAAAACACTATTTAACAAAATAAATTATGCCGTACGATTCCTATGATCAGATACTATAACTGAGTACATTATATGACCGTATTAAATACCCACGCTGTAGATGTTTATTTAAGAAGTCTTAATTCAAAAGTTTTGTGTGCCCGAATACTTATTCAACGGAGTATAGATCACAGAGGTTCTTTCGGTAACCCGAAAAATTATTCAGATACCTTTGACAAGCACTAGCAAAACCTTTTTATAATATGAAATTATTGGATATGAAGGAAAGTCTTTTACCCAATCCCCAGCAGTCAATACCAGCAATACAAGCGACACAAAATAAGTCTAGAAAAAACTACATATCCTTTATGAATTAAAGCGTACCATTCCACCAAATGTCTACCCAAATCACATACGGATCAAAAATGTCACGCATATCTTTAAATCGGATATGATAAAAAAAACCGGTCAATCGTTTATATCTTTACGATGGGTTCCGCAGCAATTGTGAGCAAAATATTAAATATTAATGTGAATGCTTGTGGAAAAATAATAAGTAAAGATAATATTCCTGCTAAACATTTCACGGCTCACGGTCAATTTAAAACATGCTTATTAAAAAAAAATAAGGCAGTTGATAAACGTCAATGCTCTTGACGGAAGGACGGGCGACGCCAAAAAGAGCCAGTATCTCTTAAAATATATTTTCTAAAGCAAAAAATGCATGTAAAGCTAGCTTGAACTTATTTATTACAGCAGCACCATCTGTTGATAAAATATTCTTCTTATTTACCTATTACGGATGGATATCTATTATTTACCTATTTTGGTACCGGTATACCTGAACTTCCAAAGATGATTACAGGATACCTTTTAGTATGAATATAATAATAATAATATAATCACCAAAGACATCGGTCTACAGAATCTTGTACGAGTTCCTATAGCCCGAGGAACCTTAATTATCGCAGTACAGTTCAGTGAACTCGAGCACAATGGGTATAATGGTACAGTCAGACGGACTAGGACTGTCACTGGTAACTAGACGCCCAATGGTACGTAAGGTGCATGTAATGGGCCGGGCATTGTGGGGTATTTAGCACAGAGTGCCGGTAGATGGCGCAAGACAAATCCCTTGTTGAAGCAGATGCAATTGACTGGGTCTTAATTCCATTAGGCTATGCGGTGCGCATGCCATAAACAATTTAGTAATATTACTAATAAATAGAGATATTACTAAATATATCAAAATTAGACAAATTGCCGATGACACTCATTTGCTGTTGTGTATGTTTTAAATAAGCTAATACCTTTTATTGAAATTGTTGACAGTCCTTCTACCGATCTGACAGAATTTAAAACCTAAATAATGTTTGAACTTTGTTTAAGAGATCCTAATAAACAATAACTCTCAACGCAACTCACCTTCGATGTAACGGCAAGACAGGGCTTGCAACGCGCGACGCGCCAGAAGCCTCATTAATAACCTACGTACCGGGACGCACCATGGTGCTTAGCACCACTTTGAACTTTTGTTCGCGTGCTTCGGGAAAATAACGCGCATTCGTACCCGTTTCTAGTGGCGTACACGCGTCGATCGCACGCCCCAAATAATCGCAGGAACCTTCTGTAGTTTTCTATGCTGTGGTTGCGGCAAGACCGTTATTTCCACTGCCAAACACTGATTTTCAACTGAATCTCATGCAAAATTGTAAACAAAAGAGCATCAATGACCGCTATCGACAACAACTGAAGCTGAGGTGCTAATAATTTGTCCCCGAACACTACTTACACGTTTACAGCCGACTTGTAACGTGACTGCCATTTACTTACAATAACGCGCCCGGACCTGTTTTATGACATTGCCTTAATAGTTGCATCTGTTCATGATGAGGATAAAATGTTAAGTGTAAGTAGCTTAAACATGAATAGTCCCTTAATGATTATGCTTCGTTTTACAAATTATTTGCAGTTTGCTGAAGAATATATTCATATAATTTCGCTAACTGGTAGGCATTATGACTTTATGACTCTTTGTTGGCATAAGTAATATATTTCCTACATTCATATTTCTATTCTTCTAACGCTAACTAACGATAATAGGTATTGACTAAGTCATTTCTCTTATAAAAAAATTAAAAGTTAATCAATCCGTAACGAATCTGTTAGTAAACGAGGGTAAACGATCGCGACACGTGGCAACCTGGACCTGTATCACAAATACTTTGGCAATGGTGAATTATAAAGATAAATCTACCATAGTAACTCTAACCCTTGATAAATATTAACTATAAATTACCTCAACATTGATACTGATAATTCCTTTACAGTAAATTATACTTCATTACATATATATATATATATATATATTTAATCTCCTCTAATCGTAATCTCTTGCATTGTATTTCTCCTGTATGTTTTATGAGGTGTGCAATAAAGAGTACTTATATTGTATTGTATTTTTCGGGAATATTTACACGTTTTGCGTTGAATTTATGTTACCAAATAAAGTTGTTTTAATCTAAAAGTAGCGTTATATTATTTTATACCGCTTTGTTTAAATACCGTGAAAAACGACGTTTACAATTATGTTGCTTTTAACTGTCGCAACGAACCTTTAATGTCTTTAGATACACGTCCATAAATACCCAAACCGGTGCTTTAATGTAATATTAAAATCATTATGTGCATTAATCATGGTATAAGAATACTCGCTGCTGCTTTTTGCTGACATTCCCCATGCCTGGTAAATTGTATTAACATTTAAATTGCCACATAAAAGGTACTCTTCGCAAACCTTGTGTCGTACACGAGAACCTATGTAATAAATATTGTATCATGCTAAGTAAATTAACGGCTTAGTGAAACTACAAAGTTCATTAAATATACACACATTTTTTGCTTTCATAATTTACCTTTGTGTCAATATTTCAAAGAATATTATGGTATTTCCACATTAAAACAGAGTCGATAAAGTGATTAAGTTAAAAGACGTTCAGTAAATATAATATCAATGAAAATTCAGTAGTCTATTTCTTTATTTTTAATGTAACTTGGTACATTTTTTATCTCTATGAAAGTTTATTATCAACTACAAAAATAGGCAAACAAAGAAACAGTAGGTAAATAAAACATAAACTAAATAACAAATATGTACGTAAAAGCTAAAATAAAATAAAGTAAAGCGAATACAGAAAACTACTGCCCTTGGTACCGAATGAAGGGTTAATAGCTAAATTACTTCAATTTATAAACTTGAAAGCCATCTCATATTCTAGGAAGAATAACCGTTGATTCCATCCTATAATACCTTAAAGAATAGTATTACTTGTTAATACCAAAGTCTTAACATGAAATACTTTGGTATTATGTACCAAGCAATATGACCCTATAGTAACTAGGTATGTACGCGTTACGCGTATCAGAATACTTGATTAATCTAAGCCCCTTCTAGGAACCCTGAAGGTGGATCTCTCAGATTGTCTTATTAATGGGTTTCGAGCCTCCGTCAATTACTCCTAATATATGAAAACTTCACAGAATATGCCTCAGAGTATGTACATAAACGATATTTGAAATTGTGAAATTAGCAGGCGTGTTTGAGAACATGGATTTACGATCTAGAACAAGAGAAGCGTTTAAATCCTGACAGGAATTATAAAATAGGTATAATTAGGATTAGAGATGATGTGAAGTGATGAGTGTCGCACTTTAATTTAAGATTAGTTAAATTGTTTCTATCCGTGAGATCCTGTAATTGGCTTCCCTGCTTTCTATTATATTTAAGTTTACTCAAAATTGTTAAAGCTGTTGGTTCTCCTAAATAAATAAATAAATAAATTAGAACAATTAAGACGGTTTATACGTTAACATTTTAAGTTTTCGAGTGAAATATGGTCACAATACGAACATTTCTTGACAATTTGGAACGCGGGGCGAGTCTTAGGTCATAATTTACTAAAGCACTTAATGCAATTGCAAGATAACAATATGCAGTTAAAAATCCTAGTAAACTTACGCTCGACTAGCACTATTTATGATGTTAAACAGTTAAAGTGGACTGGAAACTCATTTTCCCGCCATTAATTCGTGAACAACTAACTACCGTAAGCAGATTTAAATGCACGACAAAAGTTTAAATTTATGTACCGGACGCGGTCTTCAATTAAACTTGTTATAATGAAACTCAGGAAAAACGGAGTAAATTGCCATGGAAGCGAGACGCAAATAATTCCCAAGTTTTGCAATTTATACTCATTTTAAAGTAAAGTTCGATGGCGCAGACGGACGTTTCGGGGCCCATCGCCGCCCGAATCGATTATTTCGCTGCTCTGACTCCTACCGTGGGACACTCGAAAATTGTCTTCCTTGTTTGTAATATAATTTGCTAACGGATGCTGAATTCGAAATACGAAACAGCTGTCAATTTTGAACGATATCGTCCAATTTGCGAGAAGGTACTGTTAATTAAAAACAATTTGGAGGAATGGGCTGAAGCGAGTCACATTTCACGGGTGTTATTTTTTGCACGGACAGTTTGAAGAAATTCTGTCAATGGCTTTAGCATCCCGTAAAATATTTTAGGTCAACTTGACACTTTACACGGAACAACTCTCTAGGCAGATACCAAACAGACACTTCTATTTCAAAGCCATTTGAGCTATTTAGATGAAATCGAACAGCGACATTGGGTTTTATTGTTTCGCTTGAATTGCCTTTCTTCTTTGGTTTGTTTTTCGTAAACATTCCAGATGTCGTTGGCAGACCATCCAATGAACTCGTTTCTATTCGCTATACGACTGGACGTGGTCTAAATATACCATTAAAATTCAAGAGCAGTTACCGTGCCTGGCTTCTAAGCATTATGGGCAATTTATTGATGTTTTTATAGAGTATCTGATCTAGAGATGATATTTTTAGGGGCGATTGTAGGATCATTGAAATGTTTGGTAGTTTGGCAGTCTGTTACTAAGTCGAATATTTTAAAGTTGCGCGAACCTAATGAAGCCTCAAAGATCCGAGAACCCTTCAGCGAACAAAGTGTTAGCGAACTTCTTTCATTGAGTATTCACAAAGCAACTGCTCTCAGCTAAGCTTTCAATCAAACTGGATTTCCACCAAAACAATAAGCCCTTGCCGCATCAAATTGCGCGGAGTGAGTGCGAAGCGAGGTCCCGCGAGCACTTTCTCATGCAAAAGTCGAACCGTTACTTTAATTCTTAGCTGGAGCACTTGTCGGTTTTACGAGCGTGGAGCGATTTAATCCACTTAAAACGCAAAGCACAAACTCCAAGCCGACAAAGCTCTCAGCCGCTCTCATTTAAAAATGGAAATAAACCCCCGGCCATCTTTGACTCGATGCGCGGCCGCTGGTTGAATTCTAAGTGCGGTTCTCCATTGATGCATTTGCGATTCTATTTTCACTTGACGCAGACTCGAGACGAGAACAATGCGGAAATAACAGTAACCGTGAACGTAATGATAATAAAACGATATGAGGTGAGACTCATCTTTTTCATGCACTTCAGCTGGCGGAGAATTCTATTGAATTAGTTTCATTGCTAAATTTGAGTCAGGCTGAAAATAAGCTTGCAGCTTGTCTCGAGCCGCTTTGCAGTCCATTCTTTATTTTTCTGGCCGCATATTTAAACTCACGTTGAAATGTCGCGGGTTAACGATCACAAAAACCTTTCAGTTTAATCGTTACTCATAGTCATCTTATTTCACCGTCTTTGCTTTGACTTTCATCAAACTCATTATACGAGTAGGTACAGCGAAATGAAGATCGCCGGCCTAAATATTTTTAATATTTCTCAGCTTATTTACGCAAGCATTTCTGATAAAGGCGCAAACCGAAATATTTCCACGGAAGCAATGTTTATCTGAGGACCGAGGAATTATTTGCCCGCGGTCCATGTCTTCGGTTTCCAAGTCTTAATGAAAGAGTTCGTTTGCGCTGAGATTATTTCGACTGTTTATTTTGTTTCTTTACGGCTTTCCCTCGCGGTCAATTCGTTCGTTCGTTTCATATTTGTTTTAATTTGTGTACCAAGTGTGTATAGCGTTTTCTTATTAGGCTGGGCGTGTAGTAATTGCTCTTTTAATTGGTCAAGCGTAGGTGTTTAGTTTCAGTATGTTTCTCGCTTCTAATATTATTAATTGCTCAAATAAAAGCGTTTCGTGCAATTTTATTCCAGCCAATTAGAAAAAAATGACTGGATGTTTTTACCAAACATGCCTTTATTTTTTACACGTAATCGAGCTTTTTGTAAAACATTCTCGTATTTAGTTAGGCCGACGAGTTCATTATGAACAGTCAAACATTCTCAATTTTAAAATCCTGCCTATAATTCAGACCTTGATCCTTAATTGCCTCCCTTAACGTTTTGCCCCTTTTTTCGGGGGCTCCAGCGGAAATTGCGTGGAAGGAAGGAATTATTTCAGCCAAATAGGTCTCTTAGGTATTGCTAATTACCGACTTTTACAGTTTGTTAATTTCTCCGTGTCGGTAATAATTGCTGGAATGTTGGGATTGTTAAGTTGATACCCGACATTATGAACCAGTCGAAACCTTATTAATAATTCAGTTTTTTTTTAATGTTGAACGCGTACGCTCATCGTTTTTTTTTAATTGATTATTTTTGATTTGAGCGTTCCCTTTTCATTTCAACGAGATTTTTCTCTTGAAAATGTACATAAATGTATGTAAATCTTTGGCATGTACGTACAATGAATTGATAATGTAGAGTCGAAATTGCTGTGTGTTAGTTATCTCAAAAATAACTTCTTTTTAGTTAAGACGTGTGTCACGAGACAATGTGTGCACATATCTAAGCTAAGTTATTAACATAATTTTTCGTAATTACTAAAATCGTCTATTCTTTTCAGGATGGAGACCGAGGCTACCTAGAAGGATTGGCATCTCGATATGCTGATCTCTTCTCCACCCACTACGGAGACGTCCTCGACCACCTCGAGGAGCTTCGGCGGCATGAGTGGGAGGAGATGTCTCCACGCATGAGGGTTCTGGGAGGCCCTGGGACCCCACAGACCCCACCCCTGGCCAGCCCCGGGTCTCTCGCGTTGAACAATCTGACCACGTCACTGTCACAGCCAATTTACGTGCCAGGAAAATATTCGGTAAGTTTTAGACCCTTCTTAGTTATCCATGGCGATGTGTGACATTGTACGTTTGCTTAAGGAATGTGCATGTGTCTATTTTATTAAAGTAATATTGCTTTTTATACAACACGAACCAGCGTTCGTTCTAATATCTCAAACAAAGATTTCTGATCGTAATTTCAAATTATTGAAGTTAGCTCCATTCTGTCTTCGTCCGTGCTTTTTTTCTTTACCATAGTCGGGTAAAAGATGAGTTATAGCCATCTTTGGATATCTACACCTCACCTGTAATAAAATTGGTTAAAATTCGTCCTACCGTTTTGGCGTGATGAGAGGACAAAGAAATTATGACCAAACGGATGACACCAGACTGGCATGATGCGCCCGTACAAAACAAAAGGCGATACTATACTATATAGCTTTTTTCTTGAAATCGTGACCCCTCTTCATAGAAAATTTATTTTCAACACAAATATCTAGAATTGTATTGAAAATCAGTTTTCGAATTTCCATGATTATTCCCAATATAGGTATACTTTATAGTGGCTATATATTTTATTTTGATTTGTGCATCTGAGTTTTAAATACAAATATCATACAATTTAGATGTATATGTAGAGCCTCCATTTTTGTTTCGAAAACGTTCTACCATGTTTTATCACGTTGTATTTTCAGTATTACTAGCAATCGGTATAATACATCAGAATGATCTAATTTTTAACCTATTACTTACAAGGTCCGCTCGTAAATACTTGA
Organism: Apotomis capreana; assembly: GCA_947623375.1. NCBI lineage: Eukaryota > Metazoa > Arthropoda > Insecta > Lepidoptera > Tortricidae > Apotomis > Apotomis capreana. The sequence continues at coordinate 7,845,872 of OX392505.1, read as the reverse complement.
TCATCAATATTTTATACTTCTAAGAAAACGTATTAAAGGTAGCAAAATAATTCTGTGAACCAATTGGCATAGTATCCCCGTCAATTTGTGGAGCAAATATCGATGTGGTTGAAAAGAGGAAGTCCTTGAGCCATTTATAGTAAGCTTAAGATAGATTCCAAGGATCGTGGTGAAATAAATTGGACGAAAATAAATGAATGCAGGCTAAGTTGGGAGACTCGAGAAATATATGTATAGTCAAAACCTCCAAAGATAATTTTATACTGAGATGAACTTAGGCTTTGCGATAAGTAATGATACATTAGAGATATATGAAAGTAATATTATAACAGGGATGAATATAATACCGGGTTACTATTTAATGTCGAAAATTTAAATATTACGTATAATTGCTGTAGATCATATCTCACTTCGTATTTCACTGAATATAACAATAATTTATTTAGACTGACATTTAGCTGGTAATTTAATTGATACAATAAGTATAACAATGGTCACAAAGATGATTTAACTTTGTCCTAGCTAATGCGCGTACTTTGATTATGAACTCGCAGTAAAAATAATGTTCTATAAATAAAATGACTGACAAAGAGTCATCTTCAACATTTGCTATTGCTAATAGTTATAAGTACAGAAATTAATTTTGTTTCATTCTTGAAAGGGTTAAATTATTTCTGATTCATCATTTATTCTCTGTCGTGAAATTTATCTCTCTCTTGATGGTCGCACCTTAGTTTTCACTCAGTGACTTCTTAATACTTAAATCTAACTAACCTATAACTGTACAGCACGCCAATTGAGTAATCTTAACTAAAACATTCCAATCAATTCTTCATTCCCTATTTCACTCTTGCATATCCATTTAATTTAAGAGACTTTTCTGATTTAGCTCTAGATCCTTCACTAACCTTCACCCATGCATCTAACCTAGTCCTTTATAACATACCAATTTAGTCTTATGTTCGACAGCCGTCCAGCTGCTTAAACGACAAGGAAGAGGATGAGATCTACGGCTTCGGATACGGGGTCTTCGGGAAGCAGATGCTGCAGCGCCAACAACAGCAGAAGCAATTGTTGCTGGCGCAGCCAACGCAGCCGCTCATCCACAATCAACAGCACAACTATCAGAGGTGAGTGTCTCAATGGAGTTCATTAACACTTAAATGCATGATGATCTATATTTACACGTTACTGAAATGACACAAGTCAAAATCTGAATATTGGCAATAAAGAATTTGTCAAGATTGTCTCGAAATCTTAAACTGACGTGGATTTCATTGCTAGTTAGGTACGTCATTTCAGAAATAAAATAAGTTTCTGTCAAAAATTACATTTTAGTGGCAAGCTTTTATAGCCGACTGTACTTTTCTTTGGATATCCATGAAATGCTCACTGAGACGATTCTAAAGAGCCCAAGCTCGGTAGGATTGTTTTTTTCTATTATAGAGTTCCTATGGTCACCTTCCGGCTCCATCATCAGATCAGCCCCATGGTAACATATTATTGTATTGTCATCAAAGTCAAGTAAGTATGCAAAATTTCAGCTCAATCGGTTGACGATATCTGCTTTAAAATTGAGTTGCAAGATTTCACCACAATGCAAGTTAAATAAAAGCTTTTAATAAGTGTAATTGTATGCATTTAAGGGTTAAGAGGAAAGTAATGAGTAATCATAATCACTCCTGTAAGTTAATCTCTCCTGTGGCGTGGAGATAATGCTATTAGCGGGTTGTACTTACACACAGTCGGACTCCCTGGTAGTGAGAGCTAAACAGCCCTGATACAGTTCTAGTCATGTTTAAAAAAAAAGTAATCAAAAGATCGGCAGCTCGCGCGTTTTGCGTCATTAAAATCGCAACGTCTTATGACATATTATAAGCATAGCATTATAAGCAAAAGTATACCATTCCAACGACCCATATATAATAGGGATGACGATTGATGTTAATTCTGCTATTATATTCGAATAAACTTTGCTCAATAATCAGTTTACAAAAAAAAACTTGACTATTTATGTACGCAAATTTTATGTTGTTACTCTTTGTTCGAACTTTGACGGTCATTTCTGACCTTTAAAACAGTCTAAGTGTAGTGTAGTTAGTCCCATTTCGACATTTGACCCCAATAAAAAATGGAATCGATCCATATTGAACATCAAATTGTAATCAAAGTGACGGAGATGATAATTAAAACACAAACAAAGGAAAAAACGATGTTGCCGCATATAGATTGTCTTAATATGCTACAAAAATACATCTCCTTTCTGTGCATCCTCCGATACCACAAGTTTTTATTATAATTTGCATACTTAAAAAAGATAAGATACGTGATAAAACATAATTGCACCATTAAACGTTATAAACATAATCAAACACGTACTTACCTACTGATTTCCTGCAATATTAATATACATAAACTTTGTGAAACTCATTTATCAGCAAGAACCGCGCGTTTATCACTGTTGGAGTTAACTTAAACTATTCAGGGTCCAGAGCTTCTGTCGCCAATCGAATGTCTGATTTCAATTTAGATTAGCTTTTAAACATGCAGCGTAAAAGCTTATCTAACAAGTACACCTGTTAAAGTCAAAATAATTTATCGCCAGCCCCATGGCATTCTCGTTAAATTGCCAATGGATATAATCTGACCGCGAATTTCCATAGTCGTTATATAGTCGTATCGCATATTGTCTCTCGCTTTGTTATTTTATTTGCACAATGTTTATTAAAATCCGTTCAATTCTAGTTTTTATAGCTAGACCGCTTTTATCTATACTAAGACTTCTGTTTTTGCATTTTTATTTGAGTCAACAGCAGTTATCTTTCATGTACATTTTAGGCAACTGTCATTTTCGTTTGGTAAATGTATCAAACTTGTATTTTATTGATAACGATTCCAATAAAATCAACAGGTTTGGCATGTTTTATGCTAATTTAATAACTGGTTTAAAATATTGCGGCATCAAAGATAACGAAAGTATAACATTTATCGTAATTTCCATAATATAATAATGTGATAAAATTTCCATTTTTTTTTTAAATCGGGATGCTATGCCACGGATCGAATAAGTAGAAAATGTTTTTTTTTTATTAAAAGGAGGATCCACAAAGATAAATTTTGTTTTATTCATCACTTCACTACATAGTATAAAACAAAGTCGCTTTCTCTGTCCCTATGTCCCTTTGTATGCTTAAATCTTTAAAACTACGCAACGGATTTTGATGCGGTTTTTTTTAATAGATAGAGTGATTCAAGAGGAAGGTTTATATGTATACATTGCACCCGTGCAAAGCCGGGGCGGGTCGCTAGTTTTACATAAAGAGTATCTAATATCTCGCCTGGTGACAAACAAAACTCTAAAATTTCTGTCACTATTTTTCAAAACCTCGTATCTAGTTTGTAGAGATACAAGATTTGTTTTAAGTAGGGATTTGTTAGTGAATTTTGATTGTCAGCTGATTCTGTTAATAAAACATCTGTGACGTCATCAAACATCAATGACGACGCGTTTGGCTCGGTTTGTAGACACCTGCCTACTGAGCCGGCGGTCCCGGGTTCGAATCCCGGCCAGGGCAAATATTTGTGTGATGAACTCGAATATTTGTGCTTGGGTCATGGTTGTTCTATGTATTTAAGTATATATTTATATATATATAAGTACGTATATCGTCGTGTACCCATAACACAAGCCTTGTTGAGCTTAATTTGGGACTAGATCGATTTGTGTGAGGTTGTCCAACATTTATTTATTTATAATCTGTTTTTTTTGTAGCTGACTATGCTTACCTTTACAACGTCACTTTTAAAAATCTTTCAGTTAATTCCACTCTACTTCAATGATTATGGTAAGATAATATCAGTTAAAATTACGTCAGTACTAAGTTATTATTTTACGCCAGTAAAATGAATGAACGAATTATATTTAAATTTTATCGAAGCAAGGACGCGTTTTATTCGTAGAACTTAACATGTTCGTACGCTACCGAGAAACGAACATTATACGAAGGAGTGACACGATATTACTTTATTACATATTATTTATTGCTGCTCAACTTGGGTGATAGATATATCACCTCACTGACTGAAAGCAACGGCAACTGGTGGTAGTTTGTCACACTAATATTATAAACGCGAAAATTTGTGAGTGTTTTTGTGTGTTTGTTACTTCCTCACACTCAAACGGCTGGAACAATTTTGATAAATTTTGGTACGAAGGTAGCTGACTCTTTGTATTAGCGGATAGGCTACTTTTTATCCCAAATCAATGTAGTGTTCCCGTGGGATACGCGAGTAACACCGCGTGGCGCAGTTTCTTCATATTATTAGCTTAAAAAGCTGGCAGACTTCAACTTCCAAAACAGGTATTCAGTTAGACCTTTTTCAAAATGTTATGAAGGCTTGTCTGTTTGACACCGAACTTTTTACATGAGATTAAGTATAATATGACTACATTATGGATGTCATAATTTCAGTTCCAACAAAACCGAAACCGAGAATAGACTGAAATTTAAAAGCATTTTGCAACTGCGTGTTCCAATTGTAATCGCCCACTACGGCCGTGGTTAATCTCGAAAAGCCAGCCATTCCACGTAAACGCTGTATTCCTATTCGTACCCCATAAAACTTGTTCCGAGGGAAATCTACAACTGCCGATGTCACGACGACGCCTACGCCGCCATGTCCAATGCTAATTAGATCTTCTGCTAGTCTAACTAATGAATTACCTCGTAAAATCAGCCATGCTGAACATAGATGTTTTCTAGTCGTAAAATATTGTTTGTTTTATGTTTTCGGCGGCGCTACATGTGGGTTGCTTGATTTATTATCAAGTTACAAAGTTTATGACGTGTTTTAATGACTTGAATATGGTAAAGTTTTCGGTTACTAAAATACCTAATAGTCAATTAAGTTTTTTAATGGGCTATCACTTGAGTTATACATTGGAGAATATGAATTCATGTATGTTTATAGCTTTGTTTGGTTTTGAATGTGAATATTTAACTTTTGAAGCAAAAATATGTTTCTGAAACAAATTAACTTTCTTAAAGCGCCTCGAATATTCCGCAACTCGTATTTGAGTAAAATCCCGAAGAAACTCGACTAAAGTCTTTAAATAAAATTACCCTTAGCCTGCGCATAGCATATGGGCTCATCTCTGCGTAAAACTCTGTGCCCGACCATATTCCAAAAACACTGTGCTCAGCAGTGTATTAACACAGAAATTACGATTCATGCAGAGGCAAAGCTGTGAACCGGAGCGCAGAATAAAGTAAGCGATGCGAACATTACAAGCGACATGCGACTTTATTAGAAAGGTTGCTTAAATCGTATACCATCCTTTACGATTTGAGTTCTTCGTATTTGGCCGGATGATAAGGGACAGATTTACTGGTAAGCGTTAGATGGAAAACACTCGGAAGATTGTGAAGGGAACATCTGGCGTCGCTAGCAACTTTCAAGTCCGTTTTGTTAACTTTATACGGTGATATATTTTCTTGAATGCGGCTTCCTTTAAAATATTTCATGATAATCATGCGTATACTGTATATTCATGAATACAATAAATGTTCACACGGGGGTTTTATTAATCAAATGTGAAATGATATTCATTCATAAAACTTTCTATTACACTCAATACAATTTCATCAATTTGATTTATAAAGTTACTAACAAAAGTCGAAAATTCAAACTGATGTTTCGCATGTAAATAAACCAAATCAGTGTGTAATTAAAATACGTAGATGATTATTCCCCACCCAAACGAAATCCGTGAATTTAATTCATTAACCCACGGAATTGTAGAATCGTATTTCAGAAGCGTCGAATTAAATACTATGAATTTCGAGGCTTTGTACATCTAATTTTGTTCGCTAACGTATGTAAAACCAGTTTGGGATTATACAATTATACAACTCGTATTCCCGACAATTAACAAGAACTGCAGACGTGAAAAAGTATGTCGTCTTCCGTTATTAACATAATTCGGAAATTTAATTTGCATAATTATGATATTTAAAATAATGAGAAGAAAAGATTTGGGTTAATTTTCAGTTTTATTGGTTGGGACGGGTGATTATTTTAAATGTCACCATTTTTTCAATTTGTACTCAATCAATTAAAACTTATATAAAAATCTTAGAAAAAAGGTAGAATTTATTAAGTATTTTTATAAAGAAGCATCTAAAAGACTAGGTATATTTATATTTTCCGCAACTCGACGTCTTATAATGCGCCCATTTTGCGTAAAGCATAAACACTCATTTTACTTTACAAAAGCTTTGTTTTAAGAAAAAGAAAACTGAAGACTTATGTTTACAGAATCTTGACAAACACTTTTCGTGCATGCGTAGCTGGGTATTCACAAATGTTAAATAATACTTTTTACTGGACTACGGTAAGGCAGGGTTGCGAATTTCTTCCCCACGTGAATAAAGTTGCACGTTCTAGTACCTAATAGTGTACAGGTTCAGACGGTGTTAAATTGGTTCATAATGAGTCTAAATCCAATGACCAACTCTCATCTGAAATACTAAACGATTAGTGCATCAGCTGCTATCAATTAGTAATAGGTACTATTAGTCAGTGACTTGTCAATCCACGCGTGCTTGTTCCAGCCGCTCGGATTCAATAAATATTCAATGAAAGCTATTTATATCGACGCAATGGTACGCGACAAATTACATTTTACCTTTATTTGGATTGTTTTATTTTGAACGTGCTTGTTTGATTAAAATGTGCTTTTTCGGGGCTCCGCCATTTTAAAAGTCTATTGTTAAAAATACTTTTTAGAAAATTAATGATTATAGCAAGTCTACAAAGTTGTGAAAGTATGTACCGATTTATTTGGCATATTCATAGTAGTTTTAAAATTGTTACAATTCAGACGTGGGATTAAATACTTTTATTAGGTTACGGATGGATGTATTTAGTATATAATAATGCCCACTATTTATTGCAACGGTTCCTCTTTTTGAAGATACTTCAAAATTTTGTCGTTACACCTGGTACCTCACTTAATTAAACGAATATTTATAATCGATTTTATTTGTACCTGATTATTATCTTATTGGTATTAATTAATTACTGTGTATCTGTGAGCTTGAATCCTGCACGGACTGTTACACTCAGTTGTTGACTGATAGTGAAAACCCTAAGTCAGCCATTTGTGCTTTTTGTATTATCCAATAAAGTTTAAAGAAATATGTCAGAATACGTTTTTTTGTGAGTTTGATTTTGGTCCCAGTTTTCAGTCAGCCTCGGATTCAAAATAAGACTGCATATTTCCAATAGTCACTCAATTCTCAGTGTCGCTCGGGAGTTACACTAACAAGACGATGGCAGAAGCCGAGGTGTAAGTAACGGGCTGGGATAGCATCAGTGCTGTCGGTAATTGCAGTGTAATGTAACGCGGTTACTATACCAATTTAATTCATGGGGACAAGTCAGTGGCGGTTAGTGGGTTTTTCTATAACTTGGACAAATTTGTGATCCAGAGCTCAATCTTTGTCTATCCTAACTATAACCCAGATTTTCTTATATAACTTCATTACATTTTTCTTCTGTGTCATTGACTTTTACTTGATCTGCCTCATCTTTACTACAAAGTTAAGTCATTTTGCTCTGCAGGATTTATCTAAGTGCCTGCATAAACGCAACAGTTCGTTACATCTGTTACTCGCTGTGGAACTGGTCCATTTGTAACTTCATTATATTTTTCTTCTATGTCATTGCCTTTAACTTGCTCTGACTCATCTTAGCTACAAAATAATTCTTTCAAATCGCTTTTCATTGTAAACTTGCACCCCGTTAAGTCATTTCGCTCTGCAGGATGTATCTAAGTGCCTGCATAAACGCAACAGTTCGTTACGTCTGTTACTCGCTATGGAACTGGTCCATTTGTAACTTTATTTTATTTTTCTTCTATTTTTCATTGCCTTTACCTTGCTCTGCCTAATCTTGGCTACAAAATAATTCTTGAATATCGCTTTTAGTTGTAAACTTGCGCCCCATCGAGTCATTTTGCTCTGCAGGATTTATCTAAGTGCCAGCAATAGTTCGTTACGTCTGTTACTCGCTATGGAACTGGCCCATTGATAACTTAATTATATAGTTTTTCTATGTCATTGCCTTTTACTTGCTCTGCCTCATCTTTACTATGAAATAATTCTTGAATATCGCTTTTCGTTATAAACTTGCACCCTGCCAAGTCATTTTGCTCTGCAGGATTTATCTAAGTGCCAGCAATGGTTCGTTACGTCTGTTACTCGCTATCGGACTGGCCCAGGACCGGTTACTATGTTAGACTTAATCGATTTAAAAGTCTTATTAAGCTTGTGGAATTGATGATATACGAAGTTTTGTTCAGTTACGCTTATCAATTTATCATTCTAGGTTTGGTATGAACGTGTTTTATATTAATAAATAATGTACGTTATCCATATGTGCTTTGCTCTTGTACCTATAACAATTTACTTTATTATTAAGTAAAATTTCAATAGTATGATTAGTATGTTTGCTGACTCGCTTATATCAAAAAATACTGATCTGTATTTCATTATTGTCCTCTAATTATTATTATTAATTTACTAGTGTAAATTCCAACAAATTGCATTAAAATCTATTGTCGCTCCTTTGTCTATATCTAAGAGCCTCGCATCGTCCTATATTTAAGAGCTTTTGGCTCTTGTCGGTGTAGTACTTTCCAGCTTTTTGTACATTCCAATTTTTCTTTCACTTTTTATAATTTACGATCGTTTATTTTTATTTTTTCCTTTATTTGCTTATTATACTTGACTCTCCTGGTCTTCTATATCTAACTCTATAATTATATTTCTATAACGACCGACTGTTGTTTACCTCTATTGAATTCAACGTGTAATCTGTGTTTGTATTCATTTCCCGTTGAGATATGCAATAAAGAATATTCTATTCTATTATTCTATCTATACCTATAGCTGCAATAATGCTTCGGGGGAAATTTTCTATTTAAAATGTTTTATCTCATCAGACACAGCATCAAATAGAAGTTTTTATTACAAAATCAACGCTACAGGCTGCGTTTTATTACTTCTCAAACGAGTACCTTCGATCCCGTAAATCCATTTTACAACCTCTTAGCCAGTATATCTACTCGTAGGTATATAAACTGTTTTGTTTTAACAATAAACAACGCTTATTTTGAGATACACTGGATGTATTTTATCTCGGAAAATAGTAGCTTCTGGCTTCGTGACATGTAAAGATGGGGAGTTATATATCACTATATACTACTTACTCGTACTATACGTATGTTCAATGGAGGACAGAGCAGTGGCGTAGCGTCCATCAAACCCGATTCCCACCGGCTTGCCCATTTTAGAAAATGAAAAATATATTATTATTGGGGAAAAGTAGGTGAGCTGAAATCGGGCGCTTGGCCAGATAATTTGTTTCACGCCACGTTACTGAGATGGTAATTTTAATTATAAATTAATAGAACAATTTAATGGAATACAACAATAGTAACAGTTTAAAACTACGAAATAACGATAAATCAGTAAATATCAGTAGCATGCACATCTGTCCATGTCATGGCCATTGATGTTAGCATAATATTTAGATGGGTTATATGACTTGATCATAATTATTCCTGGTTTGCAACATAAAATATATCTATTTAAAACCGAAATGATAAGCTTTCCGTTGATGGGAATCCATATCCTCAAGAATGGCACATGACATCACGATTGTGTGTGTTTTAAACTTGTATTATATTATCAATAAAAGTTTCACATTTACTCTAAATTGTGTAGTAACAATGAAAAAAGCTAGAAGCTTAACTTTCGTATCTCAGCTCTGTAAAACATGGAACAAACGTAAGACAAAGTAAGATTGAGTTTCGTAGCGTAAATAAATTCCGTTCTAGTCGCTCCTCGCGTCCTAAGCAAACGAGATTTTCTTCTTACGTTCGTGTAAGGCACTACATCTTGCGGGTCTACTACTGTACAAACAGATATATTGAATAAACAAACGATAGTGAGATATTTTGGACTATATCCGAACGGTATTGTTGTGCTTGTAAAATTTTATTTGCAATCAGGTAGAATAATTCTTGGCCCACGACAAATTATTAGGCATTTAAAAAAAAATATTAAAAAAATAAAATAAATATTGTTTATTTAAAAAGAAGAACCTAAATAACATATTACAATTGTCCAGCGGTCCCACGCTAGGCTATGCCTGTCATGTGGTGACCAGATTCGGTTTAAAACAATACAGTTGAAAAAAAAAAATATATTTTAACCGGTTACAATACAGCCAAAATTAAGGTTTACATAATGAAATTAATGAAATAACCATACCTAATATTTATAGTATATCTAAGATGAGTTAGTATACAATATATAAGTTGTGTACAGGTGTGTGTATGTGTGTATGTAAGTGTTGTGTGTAAACGTGTGAGTGCGTGTATGTGAGGCTACGGAGTTAAGTGTGTCAGTGTACGGAATTAAGTTGCCTTCAGCAGTTGCTCGGTTTGACTGTAACTTAGACCTTTCAGCCAGCTGAGAGTCTTAGATTTTGCTTCACGAGGGGAGTTTTCGGAAATGTTGCATGCCTTAACCACTAAATTGTAGATGTATGGGTGCAGAAAATTGGGGAGACGTCGTGAAAATGCAGTTTTTGTGCGGGGAGTAGGTAATCTGAAAACTCTTTTGGCGATTAAAGCAGGATACTCTTCAGAATTAAGAGTTTTTAGATGTACTTGCGACGAAACTCGCTAGATCATTAACTGCCTCACACTAAGAACGTCCGCAGCTTTATAGAGAGCAGTCGTTGGGAATTGTCGGGGTTTCCTAAGCATAACCTTGAGCACAAAGCGCTGCGCCCTTTCGAGGGGTAAGAGTGCAGAAGTACTGGAGCCACCCCAAACGCCTATACAGTACGACAGGATCGACTGACACATAGAAGTATATACAAGCTTCAGCAAATCTTGCCCTGCAGAGTTTCTCAGTAATTTCATGACAAACACTAACTTTCTGACTCTAGCAGACTATCTCAATGTGTTTTTTAAAGTTCAGATTCTCGTCCAACGTGATCCCAAGGTACTTTACAGTGGAGCAGTTGCTAATGACTTTGCAATCCCGGGCAAGGTTTGTAGATATGTCCACCGCACGATTACATGAGAGCTTAATGTCTGGACGTGAGCGAGGAGCGGAAGAGGCAGTTTTATAGAAACAAAGGTAGTTTGTTTTTAAAACGTTCAGGGAGAGCAGGTTATTCTCAAGCCATTTTGCCAGCGCTGACAAGCCACTTTCCGCAACTTCGAAGCATCGCGTCCACGAAACATCGTGAAAGACCAATGCAGTGTCATCCGCGTAACAGACGATCTCTGCCTGCTCTATTGGCAGACATATCATGTTGTTAAGATATATCAGAAACAGGGTAGGCCCGAGAATGCTTCCCTGTGGAACACCAAAGGATATTGGTACTGGATTACTGACTAAGGTGCCCAGTCTAACACACTGTTTCCGGTTTGTGAGGTAGCTTTTGAACCAATCCCAGGCAGTACCTCTTATGCCTAATAGTTCAAGCTTCCTTAGCAATATCGGGATTGAGACAGTGTCAAACGCCTTAGCCAGGTCCAAACAGATGCCCACACAAGCTTCTCCCTTATCGAGGTAGGACGATATTAGATCAACTAGCAAGGTGGCAGCTTGTTCAGTAGATCGGTTCTTCCGAAATCCAAATTGTCTTGGGGAAAGAAGATTTTCTGATTCAAGGAAGCCGATCAACTGGTTATTAATGATCTTTTCTAAAATTCTGGAAATGCTGCTAAGTAACGAAATCGGGCGATAATTCCCAGGGCAGTCCTTAGCTCCTCCTTTATGGATGAGGACTACAGCTGCTACTTTCCAGCTCTCCGGGAAAACCCCCGTTGAGATGCTCAGGTTGAAAATATAGACGAGTGGCTTAACAATGTAGTCTTTTATACTTAAAAGAATGCGATTGTTCAATTCGTCCATGCCAGAAGCGCTCTCCAGTTTTAAATTCAGAATTTGTTTCTCTATTTCATTTTCGTCTATGGGATTAAGAAACATAGAATTTACGGGGGAATTCGGTACGGTGGCCTTGGTTGACAAAGAAGCCTCAGTCGTATTACTTTGAGCAAGGATGTCATTTGCTAGTTTTTCCCCCACCGATGAAAAGAATTCATTTGTGTGATTTAATGAGTCTAGAGTGTTAGATTTGATAGAAGCTAGTTCATGGGGCGTTTGCTTGTCCTGACTGAGATGGGTTATGTTTCTAATGGTCTTCCATAGTTTTCTGGGATTGTCTTTATTCTCTGCGAGTTGCTTTCGGTCGTAGTCATCTTTTGTTTTCCGTAAAATATCAATATAAAAATTTCGGTATCTCGTGTAAGTAAGTCTGGCTATTTCGTTTTGGGGGTTTTTCCGGTAGCTAGCGTGTAATTTATCTCTTACTCTAGAACATTTAATTAAGCCGGGAGTCATCCACGGCTTAAGGATTACCTTTGAACGGCTCACTGTTTTCTGTGAGGTGTTTCTTGAAATTGCGTCAGTCAGTATAGAGTAGAAAGCATTTGCAGCATCAGTAGCCGATGTTTTGCTAGTGACCAGTTGCCAATTCTCGTTCATTAGTTCCGCTCTGATAGCCTCCACGTTCTGTTTAATCACGGTTTTTGATGGTTTGGCAAACTTTACTTTGTTGAGAGCCGTAACCCCGACCATTACTAAATCGTAGTCAGTAATATCGGAAGCACAGACGACTGACGCTAACTCCTTCCCTGACCTGACAAAAATGTGATCCAAACAGGTATTTTTCCTCGTCGGCTTATCAATTGCCGAAACAAACCCGAGACTTGCCATCACACATAAATATTCAGAGGAATGGGAATCAGAGGGAACATTGATATTAATGTTAATATCGCCGGCCACTATAAAGCAGTCAGGACTCTCGATTTACTTTTAACAAATGATTCTAAGGAGGATATGAATGGGAGAGGGTTAACAAAAGAAGGCGAGCGATACAAGCCTAGCAAGGAAAAACGTTCTGGTACATGTATAAAAAGGCTATCTGTATCCTGGATAAGTGGTTCCGTGACTATGGCGTTTAAGTTTTTCCTTACATAGGCAACCACTCCACTTGCTTGGTTGTGAGATCTTAAGGTGCGAAACGCAGTGTAACCCTCGAGCTGCCCAACGACCGAACCCTCCTTCAGCCAGCACTCTGTTAAAATAACAACGTCAAAGTCAATCTTTAGCCGTCCAAAAGTCACAAGAAACTGATCAAAGTTATGTTGAAGGCTTCTGATATTAAGAGTGAGAACCTTGACACAATGTTTGGAGTCTATGATTTTGCAGCAGTGCTCCGCCGAATCCACAGCGTGGCAGTTTACTGGAAAAGAATTGTCAAGTTCCATCCCTAAGTCTAGCCCGGCCATGGTGTGAAAAAGTGACGGTTATTGACACGGCTCGGGTCCAGTGGATGTAGACGGTGCACATGATAGATATTATAGTAGCCTGAAATTGTGAGTTTGTGTGTCTTGAATGGTGTAAGTTTGTGTATGTGTGAGTGAAACCGTAAGAACGGGTAGTGGTACCTAACTGATAGCATGCACATAATAATTAGAATTAGGAATAGTTTATTATAAACAGTTTAGGAATAGTTTATTATTTTTCATAAACAGCCAATAAAAATACAGTTTTCAGGCGGCTATTAGGCGGATGAACAAAAGTTTCTTATTCTCTGTTTATTATGATAATATTAACAGATTAGAAAACCGGCCAAGAGCATGTCGGGCCACGCTCAGTGTAGGGTTCCGTAGTTGCCCATCGTTCACAATAGACGGGCGTAAAACAGCGGTTTTAAGCCCGAGGTTTAAATTACGAGGAAGATTTCAAGCTCTATAAAAAGGTCGTAAACGCCAAACTGTAATTACTTATTACCTTCTGGAAGTCAACTTACGTCCTTTTAAAGAAAATGAAATTTTGCGATAACTCAAAAACGGGTAGACCGATTTTGTTCAATATAGTTTTCATTGAAAGTACTTTTAAGGCCTCATTTTCATGAATTTTTCCATATTTTCTTGACCCATGGTTGAAAAGTTAGAGGGGGGGAGGACACTATTTTTTTTATTTTCGGAGCGAATATTTACAAAACTACTGACGTTATCAAAAAGTGATGGTTAAAGACCCCTATTATTTTTAACAGACCTATTCAACGATACCCCACACACTAGGGTTGAAACGAAAAAAAAAATCACTCCCACTTTAGGTGTTCTAACTATAAAAAGTTTTTGATGATGTTTATTTAAGTTATTATGTGATGTTTTCAATCGAAAGGGATTTGTCGCTTACCGTAAGGTCGATTTTTTTTTACATCCTTCATCTTTATGGTATAAGCGACAACGTGATTACCTTTTGCTTGATAGAATCGCATATGATTTGATTCCAAAAAAGCATATTTTTATAAATGCATAAAACTTGTCGTGATAATAAATACATAAACAATCCAATCTAACATAGAGCTTGATAAATGAAGATATTTAATAGTATTGTATATTAAAGTCATCAATCATTTGGAATAATTCCCGCCACAATCATCATTAGCGACGTTAATTATCGGCACCGATTATTTCCCCCGAATTCCGCAAACCATTTTTGCCTATTCAGCAACCACGCTGTGCATTTTCGTGGCATTTTCTATACGGGCTGTACTGATGATAATCACCTGGGCGTCAATCGACGTGTGATACTGTCCTATATTGCTACTTTAGCGATATTCGTTCAAGTACCTAAGTACACTTTTTTGAATATGCTCTATTTTGATAGGAGTTTTATTGGAAATAGCAATTAGGTATATCGTTAGGTATATTAACCTAAATATAAAAAGAAAGCCCGTCACAAGTTGACTTTCTTGAAGACGACTGCTTTTCCACATGAGTTTCAACAACGGGACGGACTTTTAACACAGATATAAGGGTCAAACTTAAAATACGCCTCTTTTTGAAACGAATAACTTGCTTTTAACGAACGCGAAGCCTGCTACATTGAATCTTTTCTTTTGTTACAGTTGCTTGAGCCCACGATCAGCTTATTTCTACGAATTTCCACCGAGTGGTAAGTATTTTTGAACTACTTGTTAAGTAAGCTAGCGTAGCGATAGCGTAACGTTAGCGCAGCGTCGACGCAACGTCAGGTCATTGATACCATGCGCCGGATAAGGCATCTGTTGAGCGACAGCGTCTCACAAGCGCCTTTACAGCGACAATGCGACATACTTATTAATGACATCGCGTCGTCGCTGGTTGACGTTCGATAAACGCTGCTGGCGTCACGCTAACGTTGCGTTGACGTTGGGCAAAAGCTGCGTCGCCGACGCATGAAGAGACTATAAATAGAAAAAAATACGTATTTGGTGTAAGCTCTTTATACACTACACTGAAAAAAACTAGTTCAACTAGTTTAACTTCTTGAGAAATAGCTAAATTGTGCTTAGTTGCATCCAAAACTGTGCTAATTTTACACTACTTACTTTGGTTACTAGTAGCCTTCAGTTTGTCAGTCCTCCAATTTTTGTAACTGGCAGCTAACATTACTACTGTTAAAAAAATAACCTATTAACCAGAAAACAGTCTCCTCCGCAGACAACTGCCTGGGAACGGCCAAGAAGAAAGTGACCACGTTCTCCCGACTCCTGCGCGGACTGAAGTCTCATAGAAAAGAGAAGCATGGCTCGTGTTCTCCCAAACACACCCATAGTCCACGGCAGATACTTCCCCCACAGCGAGTGAGTATACTGTAGTCACAGAATAGGTACCTAGTTTAATACTAGTTTTGCATCCCCTTTTCTAGACAGACGGACAGGCAGATGGACAACGCGTACCTAATTATACACCCACCACTAAGTAAATTGCTGTTCCCTGACAGGGTTCATGCTATGGACTTAATCTTATATTAATGTAACTTCTTATTGTACACCATGATAATGCTATAAAGGATTATGAATAGGGATGACGATGACGACTGATGTGACGACTGAAAAAACAAAGAAAAAAATTTTAATATAAAGATTTGTTTTTGAGAGATGTTCAAAGGAACGCATTTTTTTCAGAATTTTCATAATTTGTGTAGCAAGTGTCCATGGGCGACGACGGTAATCGCTTACCATTAGGCCGTCTGCTCGTTTGCCTCCAATACCGAAAAAATTGACAGGAAGGGTTTTTTTCCTTTTAAAAAACGCACGATACATCGACGCATTATCCATTTTCCACCTGACGTAAAGGTACCCACATCAACCCAAAATAAAACCGTGAACTTAGACACTCATTAACAGCGGGCCCAGACATGTGCGTCTTCCCCCTATTTTCACATAGTACATCTATATTATGGTACACATAGTACACCTCGCATTGTGTGTATCCGGCGCGACGCCGGTCCCCTTTGACATGTACTGCCAGCAATTAGTATGGCGGGGGCTAGTCCGGACGGTGCCTTTAAAACGAGATGGAAATAAAATTTCGGAAACGAGACTGCCTTTTTCTCCCTCATATTGTAGCAAATATTGCACGAAAAACGAAGCCATATCAATTTAGTACCATGCAGAAAGGAAATATCTTTATAAAACCTTGCTTAGTGTGACAATTATTGCACTAAGCCAGATTTACCAAGAATTGTTGTTAATCATTCTCATGATAAAAATAACTAACCTTTGTAATTGTAAAAATTATATCAGGCGTGGTTTAAAATTAAGAAATACAAAAATTAAGTACAAAAACCGTGCATTTCTCAAACTTAGAAAGAGTTCATTGATTATGTCGACGTTTCCATTATGTTTGAAACTTTATTTATTTAAGCCTTTACTTTTTAAAATGTAGCTATCTGAAAGGTTAAGCTCCTTGTATTTATAAAGCACTAGGCTGGAAAAGCAGTTTACTTTCTTTACGTAAATATCACATTCGTGCAAGTAATTTAAATAAAAGTACGCGCGAAAAATATTTTGTGAAATGCAAATAGTAAATGACTAGGTACATACATTCTTAATCTAAGTCGCGTTTCGTCTTACGTCTTAACTGAAATACATTTTAAAGCAAAAGCTTAATACACCTTTGCAAACAGGAGTGGAAATAAGACATGGATTTAGATAACGAAACAAGCGAAAAATAATCATTTATTTTGTAAATGATGAATGGTAGGATTTTTCATAAAGAATAACACTTATTATTACTAAAAATACTTATTTTCTTTTTATGGAAGTAAAAAGAAAAAATCAATTTCTTTCAGATGCGATCCAACTGGCCTCCTTATATAAAAACACATCACTTTTGGTCATGTAGAGACCTACACAGGTTTGATCAGATAACAATGTAGAGTTTTTATTTACTAGTATTTTCTTAAATTTCCGCGATATTCATCGCATCATCATCGCATTACGGACGCATCGTATCGCATGAATATATAACCCGTTTAAATTACTGTATTAAAAAAATATTTCATAGATTAAAAATTAGAAATTTTTCGCAGCATAGTTAATCCACGCCGTTATAATTATATAAAAAATAAATAAATAAAACAAAACTGCGAAATTATAGGAAACCATTATAAAATGTCACTACAGTGTACTTACTGTATGGGCTCGCACCGGAACACTCCCCGCTCGTAGGCCTCGCAGCTCGTGTGAATGTAATGCGTGCTTAAATAATGCACGGCAGTGTATTTTTTGTCGCGGCAAATACGAGCGATCTCTACGAAGTTCAGCTAAAAGTTGTAGCTTTAACTTAAACGTGAAATATAGTCGTTGAAACCGTTTTATTCCAGTTGAACGGAATATTTTTCTTGTTTACAGAAATTATTGATGCATGCATTACAAGAGTGTTGGTGCGATTGATATGCTAAGTAATATACAATAACTTTATTTAGATCCAAAACTGTAAGACACAACTTATAAAAAAAACACAGAGAGATTATTATCTAAATCTCATATATTCACCTAATGCCCGATTTCCTTAATATCATGCAATAGGTACAATATAATGCTATATCGCACACCAAAAATAGTTTATAGAAAAACCACAAATACAAAAAATATTTATTAAAATGAAATAGAAACCGAAAATTCAAGCAAAAAATATACGAGTACATCATTAACATCCCTTATACGATATCATGAAAATACGAATTTGTCTCATATATCGCAATTGTCCTAACTTACCGAAATAAAAACAAAAGAAACACGTAAATTCTAAGTGCATTACGCAACAAAATCCATCATCATCAACAACTCTGGAGTATTTCCTGATTTGATGAACCAAACCTTGTGCGAGATAAACATGATATAGTACTATTTGCAGATGACACATCTCTTCTTTTTAAAGTAAAAAGGCAAGAAAACAACTTCGATGTGATTAATGATGCACTGTCCTCTATTGTGGATTGGTTTACTGCAAATAATTTGCTTTTAAATGCCAAGAAAACTAAGTGCATTAAATTTACATTACCAAATGTGAAACAAGTCAATTGTGCCAAGGTAAAACTGAAAGGCGAAGTACTGGAATTTGAAGAAAAAACAGTATTCCTGGGTGTTACTTTAGACTCTAAACTGCAATGGAGTGCGCATATAGCCACTCTTGCAGGTAAGCTTAGCTCCGCGGCCTATGCAGTTAGGCGAATCAGGCAGCTGACAAACGTCGAGACGGCAAAGATTGTATATTTCAGTTATTTCCATAGTGTTATGTCATATGGAATTTTATTATGGGGAAGAGCGGCGGACATCCAAACCATCTTTGTGCTACAAAAACGAGCTGTACGCGCAATTTATGCACTAGGAGGTCGTACGTCACTAAGAGAGAAATTCAAGGAAACAAACATTCTCACCGTAGCATCTCAATACATTCTTGAGAATATCATGTATGTGCGGAAAAATCTCCATGAATTCAAGCTCAACAGTGACATTCACCACTACAATACGAGAAGTAAGGACAAGCTCGCAATACCTGCCCACCGTCTCCGTAAGGTTAGCTCGTCGTTCGTGGGGAACTGTGTACGCTTCTACAATAAAATACCTATTGATGTAGTAAAATTGCCCTGTAGCAAATTTAAAGCGCAAATAAAACGTCACTTATTGAATAAAGCTTATTATACTGTTAATGACTTTCTAAACGACAGTGATGCCTTTAAGCCAGTAGTTTAGTGTTGTGTGTCAATAGTAAATTTTTAAATAAGCATTATTTTGGTGGGTAATTTTTAATGTAACATGAGAGCACAATTTGTTGTTTCTCACCGGGCAAATAGTATTAGTCAAGTATGCCCGGCAGCTTGAGCATGCCATGCTCGCTTAAAGGTCTTTGCTTACGGTGGCGTCGTTGATCGGGTCGCAGCCTTCCCTATAATATGGTTGAGGGAGGCGATGGCTGAGATATGCGTCATACTCGTGAACGGGTGCCGTTTGTGGGGTCCGGTCTGTTCATGCTAGCAAGGGCCAAATTAAATATGTAGCAACCGCATACTAGTGTTAAATTAAGCAAACGTGAGAAACTTCACCTGTACTCGATTGAAGTTATTCAATGTTGATTTTATCTTTTTGAACTCTTAGAGACTGTATACATCTCTAAGAAACAGCTTAGTGTAGTATGACACTCAGAGACTTTATACATCTCTGAGGAAATTAAATCATTTTAAAATATTTTATTGCATGTTATGACGCCTAGAGACCATATACATCTCTAAGAATTTTAGGTTTAATAACTATTTTCTAAATTATTCACGTTGACGCCTAGAGACCTTATACATCTCTATGGAATTAAATTAATTAAGTAATTATTATTTTATTGCATGTTGTGACACCCAGAGACTTTATACATCTCTGGGTATATTTAATATTTTAAATTTATTAAATTTTTATTTTATTTGGAGTATCTATACATCTCCTTTACGTGTACCCAGTGTAATTAGTTATAACACAACTGTATCATGTAATTGTTTTAAGTATTATTTACGAAAAAATGACTTACTGTTGAGTTTCTTTCGGCTTTCTTCTCAACAGCGGTCTCCTCTTGCGAAATGCCGGTAGATTCACAATCTGACTTGTAAAAGTGCCCCTGTGGCCTACTTACTGAATAAATTATTTCATTTCATTTCATTTCATTTCATTTCATTTCATTTCACTCACAAAAACACCCCTAATCAAAGCTGGATATTGTCAATGCCCAAAAAAATCAAGCGAAAATTCGAGCACATCAATTCGCAAAAAAACCTTTATACCTACATCAGCATCAACCTTTGTACAATATCACGAAAAGACGAATTTGTCTCACAAAACACACTTGTCCCAACTTAATAAACAAAGAAAAAAGAAAATTCCAAGTGCATTATGCAACAAAATCCTTCACATCAACAACTCACAAAAACACCCCTAATCAAAGCTGGACATTGCCAATGGCCAAAAAACTTGACAGGCCTAATCCTAAGTGCAACTCGTGCGATAAGGCTTAAACCCCCGCCTTAATGGCCTTCCCCTTGTACAAACTACCATAACTCAACCGCCTTGGCTCAACCGACTTAGCTTTGGCAGACGTCATTTCTCAGGGCATGCGGTGACGTCAGAGATTAATAAATATAACGGACGTGGAAAAATGTAGCACTTAATTCGGAGATGAGTTGCGTGACTTATTAAGAATTGCTTGTGTTGTTTTCTACGTTCGGTGAATATGTTAAATTGTTGGAAGTTTGTTGGCAGGGTTGAATGTCTGACTTTACTTATATGAATGCATAGGTTTTAAATACTCCGAAAAAACGAATCCATTCGCTGTTTATATATGTTCTATAAATAGAACATAATAAATTGACAACCTGTTATCATCGCCTAGGTGCAGATTGAAGAGTACATTCAAAATACTTATATTGGCCACTCGTAACACATTATAGGAGTAACATAATAAGCCTTACATCGCTCAAATATGATATAGGATAATTGGACGTATTTAAGCAAAGATGAACCAACCCACATATAAAACGTTTTAAAATTGGACCATCTATACATACATTTCAAACGGTTAACGTGTGTTGGTTCTCTTTTGCATAAATACGTCCAATTATATCAGAATAACACTACATTATGTACTTGTTAATCCGATTGAGTCCCTAGTCGTAGTAATCAGCTATTTTACAACCTAACTGCAAAATAATAGCCCATATTTCCGTTTAAACCGTAACTAATCAAAGCTTAATTAAACCTGGAAGCTCTTAATTAAACCCTAAAGCTAGCTAACCAGTATGACGTTTATAACGTTTAGTAGATAATGACAAATACGACATAAATATTACAACGTTTAATCGCTTTACAGCTACTCGTATGTAATTAAATAATATATCAGTTGTTCCCAAACTTTTTCAGTTTGCGGCGAATTTATAGGTGAGGTAAGGTGGGATAAGATTAACAGTTTAATTAGTTAATGGACTGTATTCGCGCCTCCGAGCGACATCTAGTAGCCACACGACGAAATTATTCCGAGCGCCCCACTATACTTCAAAATCTTTGGGTTTCACTCTCCTCACGATCGCCTTTACACGCGACACAAACCATATCGCATATTTTGTAATTTCGATAGTTTTAACGAAATAAACTACATTTAAAATTCACTCAATTGCTAAAAGGTTAACTGGAAGAGATCCCTTATAAGGATAAGTTCGCCTTTGTACCTATATGTTATTTGTAATAGATGTATTTTTTAACTACTTACTTACTTACTTAGAAGTTCAAGTAATCGCCTTCATTGAATGGACCCTGAGACGCCACCAAATCCTGCACAGACTGCGGCAGTCTTCTCCCGGTCTAACCCCACCTAACCTTATATTCTATTGGCGCCCTAGCTATTTGCAGTTGTGTTTCTGAGGAGAGTAAATCTAAGCGTCGACTTACGGTGCTCTTCTACTCTTAATATCGTAGATGGCAGCAGGCCGCCACGGCATTTAGTTTGAGAACCCCTGATGTAGATTACTTGGTAGGTACAAAAAATAATACTAGGTAGGTAGTTTTTGTGTTAGAACAATTGCGAGAATACCACGAAGATAGATTCCCACGGATACTAACTACTTCATTAGTGATACGTCGATACCACAGCTACTATTATTTAATACTTGTCAAATACAAGGGAAAATCTAAACTTTCTTTTAAATTTTTGATTATGCCGTGAAATAAGATTTACTTCTACAAATAAATGATTTCACTTAATAACCATACCCTCTGTCATTTTTACTGAGCGTATTTTATTATAATTGAGTTGAAACGTTGAAAGGCTTAATCTAACCACGGATAAACATTGATTGCTGAAGAAACTAAACACACACAACATAAATTTAAATCCAAAGGTATGTTACCAAATGTTTGATTACTTTGAAGTCTCAAAAACCTAACCAAGATAACTCGCCTCTATTACTGAATATGCCTTACGGATTACGTACTAAGTAGCACCGAAGTATTATCCAAAACAGCTCGGAACTGGGTTAAACAGCATTTTGAAAGTCCAAATAAAACAATGACTTAACAATTTTATTACGCTTTTACTGCTACGACGAAACTATTTGAGTTATACTTCAGTGTTACGTTGGCACCTTGCCGTAGTATCCTTACGGACATTATTGCACCACTACTATACATTATGTTACTGCTGACTTCGAATATCGGCCATAAAATGTTATTGCCAGACTATGCTAGCTTTCGGTCGGTTTTGGTAGCGTTATGTCGCTCGTAAATATTTACATGTATCGATAAGATTAGGTTGCATGTTGCATTATTAGATAATGTTGGAACAGTTTTGTAGTAAGTTTAGAACACGATTGTAGGAGTAAGGTCAGCCTGGACAAGTCCGCTAGTGGGGTAAGTGCATCTACCATGTCGAAATATAGAGATGTTAAACTACTAACTTTATAGGCGGTTTTGCCCTAATCGCCACGCTGGGCAGGCGGGTTGGTGATCGCAGTAGGTCGATGGATGTGGTCTGCACGGAATCGCATTTTGTGGTGAGCTATAGGGGAGATCTATGTTTAGCAGTGATATAGAGAGACATGTACTACTAACAACATCTTACTTTTGCCAACTAACTATAGTTGCGTGGTTGTAAGTTGACGTAAAACATCTGTACCCTTACCATGAGTACTCGCTAGCAACTGCGTAAACAATTATATGGAGAATTGTAGTTCTACAAATTAACCATTAGGGGCGTTGTACTATTCTCCATGCAAGTTGTTTACGCAGTCGCTGGCAAGTACGGTCACGTTAACTCATGGTAAAGGACTGATTATTTCGATATGGTAGGTGCACTTGCCCCGCTGTCGCACTTTACCCAACTGACATTGTTAGACGTTGATGCATGTTTTTTGAAATTGGAAAATTAGAGATTATTATCAGC
Source organism: Apotomis capreana (assembly GCA_947623375.1). NCBI lineage: Eukaryota > Metazoa > Arthropoda > Insecta > Lepidoptera > Tortricidae > Apotomis > Apotomis capreana. Next base: position 7,822,468 of record OX392505.1, on the reverse strand, counting down.
TGGAATAAGTCGCATTAAAATAAAATTTTCGTGAAACACATTTTGAAAAATGCTTTTCACTTACGTTTTATGTGTTAGAAACGGCCTGTCATGGATGTGTCGTTGTCCCTGAGGATAGATACCGTCCGAGTTCTTAACATATAAGGCCGTTCATGACACATAAGCTTGAGTGAAAACCGTAATTTCCAGAATTATTAAAATAACTTTCATAATACTTATGTGTTCATTCTTAATGTGTTTGCCTGTTTAATTAAACTTTTTATGTCATTTATTCCAGAACAGGTCTCGAAGTTTGCGAAGCTATTTGCGCAGCTCATTCATCATGTTATTATTTTCACTAGCCATGTTTTCAAGTTATATTACGTTTTCAAGGCACGTGGATTCCCTAAAGTCTAGGTTTTACTTCAGTAATAGTTCTACTTTCGTTCCATCTTTATTAAACTTTTACGACTATAGTTATACCATATGTTTCATATATTCGTAAACATGTTTGTATCGAATACAAGTATTTTCGCGTCACGGTTTTAAATAACCTACTAAGTAAATAAAGATTTTTAGCGATATAAATTAATAGTAGTTTATTCAACTCTTGTATAATGAGAGGTCTTAAAATATGAGCGTGGCTTTATGAAACGAGTCGAAGGCGAGTTTTTGAATGTAATCAATCACACGAGTGTTTTAAGACCTAATTATATACAGATGTAGAAACTACTATTATGAAATGAAGGAAGACGAGTAAATACAAATGTAAAACGGTAAAGGTTTCTATAACAATTGATGTCAATTTGTGAAGCAATACTAATTGAAATACAGAAGGCACGCGAAATAACAATTACTGAATGAAAGATCATCATGATAAAGCTGATACTAACTAAACGGTTTATTATTTCATAAACGAGCAAAAAATGCTTTTTAATAACTGGCGATAAACAATATCCAATTTGCTTTCAATTGCGAGTAGTATTTGATGCTTTTTCAATTATCGTGAAAAGGTCAATCTTGAGGTTTTTTCTCATCATAATATTATGAATTCATGTGAATTAACTTAGGGTAAATTTATAAACATGTAATCTCTCATTATTTTTACTGTTGGTACACCACATTTTTATTTAACCTTTGATACAAAGATAAAAGAACAAAGAAAAATATTAGGCTAAGCCTTTCAAATAAACAATGCAAAGATCGACACACAAAGGCATAATCAAAAATTCGGTAGGTTATAGGTATGGCGTTAGGGTGGTGGAAAGGTTAACACTTTGGACCGGTAATCGAGAGGTGTCGGGCTCGATTCCCGGTCTCTTCCGCCAGGTTACGCATTTTAATTTTTCTTTGTGCTTTGATCTTTGTATCAATGATTGGTACTAATTAGGGTAGTTTGTAATGTAATTTTTTGTTATATGTATGTATATGTTATATGTCTAAATCAAATCTACTTTACAGGTGCAGTCTTAGTACTAGATAATGAATGGGTGAAGACCAAAAAGTTTGCTGGCTTAACTCATTTAATTTAAATTTGTATCCATTTTTCCATTGTATGACGACAAATCAACCATCGAATAATGATAACAGAACTTTATCCGATCGCTTTTTTTCTAAGGCTAACTAAAAAGTTCCGTTGTGCGACAAAAATTAACGACACAATAATGAACCTAAAACAGTACCTTAAGGTACATTATTCGATGGTTAATTTGTCGTCGTACAATGGAAAAATTGATACAAATTTTAATTAAATGTGTTAAGGCAGCTAACTTTTTGGTCTTCACCCTAATACGTATAATGTCAATTAAAAGACTTAATTCAACAATTCAATTAGTATAGCTTTTGTCTGCGATCTTGCTACTATCCATATAAATTAGCGATGTGTTCAAATGGCAGTACAGATACGAGTATAGTGCATAAATATATGTTTTCCATCGTTTTTGTCAGTAAAGTTTGTTTAAACATATTGTCTCTGTCAATTTCGTTGAATAAGTTGAGATGGAAATACCATGTGGGTCCTGTAACAGGAGCAATAAACTCATTTATAATGTAAACCTGTAAAATAAAGCTTATTCAACATTTGATATTTAGTAAAGTGACAGCTATGTCAATGCTAAGGCGTTGTCAATGTTGGACTCGTTATGAAGTTATACCATTCTCTTTCTTCTTGAGTTGAACTCTACTATATTACTATTTTGACAGGCGTAAAATGCATGGTTCGATTCATATCGTTCAAATGCGAAGAATGGCGGTGAACAAAATATTGAATTCTAATATTAGTATAATATATAATCTTCTTTCAATTAAACGTCACTTTAGGCCTGTAATAAAGCCGGGATATGTTTACACTGCGGATATTGCAATGCGTCATCGAATAAGGGAATTAGTCAAGGCAATAGCCGGTTTTTTATTTAAATTCTCTGATATTTTTATAACTTTTCCGTTTATTGATATCATAACAAACTCCTCTAAGAATCTAATAAATTACAATATTAATCGGTCATTCCTTCCTATTAATTCATTTTGAATTAGTTAATCAATTATCTCTAATATTGTAACCGTAATATCAAATCCTCATCACTACATAGTATAAAACAAAGTCGCTTTCTCTGTCCCTATGTCCCTTTGTATGCTTAAATCTTTAAAACTACGCAACGGATTTTGATGCGGTTTTTTTTATTAGATAGAGTGATTCAAGAGGATTTAAGAGGTTTATATGTATAATACATGCATAATTTATCAGCATTGCACCCGTGCGAAGCCGGGGAGGGTCGCTAGTTTATGTATAAAATAAATCACCCCTATTTTTGTATTTTAAATGATTTCATCGACTTACAGTGACGACTTGTTTGTGACAAATTTAACCAATTTAGTAACCGGTACCAAACATCATTATCCACAAGCCAATTCGACGACAATATGTCTACTTAAGTGATGTGCTTTACATTTAAATGCCAACTTATTAATGTCACATAATTCTTACGGGATATGACGACGCGGTTGGCGCGGTTTGTAGTGCACCTACCTACTGAGCCGGCGGTCTTGGGTTCCAATCCCGGCTAGGGAAAATATATATGTATTTATATATATACATTATGTATATCGTCGCCTAGTATCCATAGTACAAGCTTCGCTTAATTTAGGACTAGCTCGATTTGTGTAAGATTAATGTTATTTATTTGTTATGTTCTAGATAACGCCCGATATAATTATGGCCGTGTCTATGTTAATTTTCCCTTACCTATTACAACAAAGCTTTAGGACCATTAAGACCATCGACAGTCGTAACTCACAATTTCCTCATACAGAAGTTACAAAAAATGAATTTTTAAAATTTAAGGGTGTGTGATTTTGATAAGGGGGCAATAAATCCAGAAAGGTTCGAATTTCGGCGTAGGGCTGTCGCATTATAGGCCTATTGTCGGCTATTCGCATTATTCCCTTATCAAGCGAAGTTAATGGGCAAGCTTTGTGCCCTGTATGATAAATTGATTCGTCCATACATAGCCTCATTGTGATGTAGATATTCTTAGCTCCACGCTTAAGTGTGGATGATAAATGAAATGTTTTTGTCTATCCGACTGTATGTGGTTCTAGTTTCTAGTGCTGCGCGCAAAAGACGAAAACTAAGTCTACTTTGGCCGAATCATATTTCTGAGGCTTTAGTAGGTTACATGGTTTTAACTCGAAACGTCCCGAATTTTTGTGACGGGACACATAAACGTGGCCGATACGGTTTTTAAAAGTTTTTATTTAACTTGCAATGTATGTATTTAAGTATGTTTGTTCGGGTGAAATCTTGCAACTCAATTTTGAAGCAGATATCGTCAACCGATTGAGCTGAAATTTTGCATACCTACTTAACTTTGATGACAATACAATAATATGGTACCATGGGGCTGATCTGATGATGAAGCCGGAAGGTGGCCATAGGAACTCTATAATAGAAAAAGCAATCCTACCGAACTTGGGCACTTTAGAATCGTCTCAGTGCGCATTTTATGGATATCCAAAGAAAAGTACAGTCGGCTATAAAAGCTTGCCACTAAAATGTCATTTTTGACAGAAACTTATTTAGCGTCAAAACATATTCTGAGGCTCTGGGTTTAAACAAGAAGCTTTATTTTTGAAATTAGCTTTTTTTAATTTAAATAAGGTTAACAAACTACTCGTATTATTGACACTAGCTTTGCCCGCCGCTTCGCTCGCTTTAAAACATACGATGCTATGGTAACTATAACTTATCTCCGTTCTAAGTTTCTTGCAAATCTGTCCAGTCGCTTCGGCGCGAAGAAGTAACAAACACACACTTACAAAATTTAGTTTTTATAATAGTGTGTTTATCTGCCACATACGACCATTTATGTCATACGAGGGAGTTAAAATATGATCATGATAAAGAACTTAAAATAATTTTCTTATAACCTTGTATTTTGCTAATCGTTCTGTTCCGATGTATCGACTTGGCCAAAAGTTTCATCCCAGCTCTAGCAGCAAAAACGAGTATGTTAATGATCGTTTAGTCCGGTTAAGATAGTATTGTTTATGTGCTTGTCGATGGCTGTAGACGAGTGTTATTGTAATGATTACACTCGCTATAGGAAAGCCGGTCGGTTATTGATGCTGTAGATCAGAATTTAACTATTGATGACAAAATTGATAAATTATGACAGGCTTTAATTTATTTTGCTAACACAAAACGGTATATTTTCAAGAAATAAACTTCTACTACAAGAAGAACATCACATGCTTAATCTTACTTCATAGTGAATGTTTTAGCTATATACCTTCTTCTTTTTCTTCCTCGCCTGACTGAGGGTCATAACCATTTGAGGCCGTTATCCCTTGCACCAAAGCTCCACACAGTTTTCCGCCTTCCGGATTGACGTTTGTAGAGTTTCCTGACAGGCTTCTTTCACGGCATCGGTGATCTCCCACGGGCCCTTTCCTTCCACGTGGCCACATACCTAAAAATGCATTATACGGCGTTTGATGACCGAGTTGATGTTTGGTAGGATAAACATTTACATCGTTTAAAGGAGAGGCACCATACAAAAAAATCTCCTAAAATCCTAATCATTCAATCTCATTTGGGTTGTGAGGAGAGGACCATCTTAGAGAACAGATTTTGATCACCAAACGGCGTATATTAAAGCGAACGTTCATAATAATATAAATAAATTGCCGATACTGAAAATCAGGGCCGCGTACCGAGACTTCATTACATAATTTATAAATGTAAAAGCCTTCTCGATAAGGTTCCCGGTCAATGTAATTTATCATACGAGCGGAACCGTGATTTGTAAAAAAGTTTCATCCTCCCAAGAAAGTTCACAGTGTATTAGAGGATCCTGTTTAAGAAAAATGACTAGTCGAGGACGTGATAAATGATCATTTTCATAGTCTTCTTCAGTTTTAATGTTGATTTTACTGTAGGGAAATTTTCTTCCCTCAATTTTTGATCATTTTCATTAACCTTAATTCAACAGTGATATTTCAATTCTTATCTTTGATATTCGGAAAAGCAGTTGCTATTGCATTTGGTATTTCGTCTACTTAATGTATCTTTAGGTACGGAAATAAGGTATTCAGTTTTAGTTTTAACTCAGTTTTCCTTCCTTAAGATAAAAACTTGAAAATACTGCACATAGTAATATAAACATTATATTTTACAAAATATATTTTATGTAGCATATTGACATCTTCACACCTCAGGGTCTACTATCAGCCACGCCAGAGAATGACGTGTCGAATTATGTCTTTGCTGATTAATAATTTTGGATATCACTTAGAAAATCCTGTGTACCTGAAACTAGGGTTATACCAGTTTGAGTTATTGGATAAGCTAGGTCCAGTTCTCCTATTGCTTGTTTCAGCATCATTAAACCCTCTCCCCAGGTTGACACTCCAGACAGCGTGCTGCAAAGCGGCCTGGGTCTCGGCCCTGGGCCCGACACGGCCCTAAGGTCCATGGTAGACCCCCGGGATTATGACCGCCTCCGCTTCTTTCAAATGAGTGCCGCCCAACCCAACACCTTTGAAGAGACTATCCATAGGGTGAGCTCATTTGCTTTTCCTACTTACAGATTTTGACAGACAAAAGAATTAAGTGTAGTACATCATTTTCTAAAATGAGTCACGCATTTGTTCTAACTGAAATGTTCATTAAACTCACTGATTTTACGTTTCAGTAAAGTTTCTTAAAATATTCAGCCCTTTTTTTATTTTATAAATTAATCTGGCTTGATTATCAGATACTTATTCTATTTGGTAAACTTTGTCTGTTAAAACTCTGAAGGTGGAAAACAGCTGTAGTCTGTTATCCTCTGAGTGGCAAATAATCTGTGTGTAGTTTACCTTTTTTATTATTGCTATTTTTATATACCTCCTAAATTACTCCTCCTAATGTTAATTTATGTAACTTAGTATATCATTATGTGTGTACGTAGATATGTAATTATTAACTCTTGACCTTCCTTAGTATTTCTATTGTTTTAAATACTTGAATTTTTATAATCTGCTATTAAAAGTTTTCAAAATGGGAATATTTTATGTATATTTAGCATATATGTGTAATATTTTATTATTATTTGCCAACAGAGACTTAACGGACTCTTTCAAAATTCAAAATTATGAACAATGCATTTTTGGCTACGTTTTTATTCGGCATGCCTAAAGAATTGGAGGTGGATCAAATATTTTGGCTGAATCAATCATTTTCTCGAATTGTCTCATGGGTTAAATGAAAACATATAAAACAAACATGAATGTAGACAAAACTTGACATCTTATTATTATTGCGATACTGTAAACCGCAAAGAAAATTTAACTTTTCTTGATGCTTTATTATTGTGTAAAGTTCAATAAAAATGTAAATCATTATATTCATAACTATTGTCAAGTCTGGTTCTGTTTTGTGTTTGTCTTTTCCTTGCCTGTGCTGCCATAGTTACACAGCACGCATTCATAATGCACTGTAATGTTACGATAAGTTGCACTTTCATTTTATTTTGCTCATCTTAAGCATGGGTGCATGTTTTGGTTTATAAAAAAAAGTCATAATGACACTCATAATGATGCTATTTTATATGACGAATGATTTTACTATTATTTCGATGCACAGCGTTAGATTAGAATTTAAGTGAAGCTTGGATGTAATATTTATAAACAAGATGGTGTTTTTTTTTTAATTAAAAATTAATATACAAACACAATTTTTTGCAACAAAATTTGTTGTGTGCGGAGGCTTCATTCGAAGTTCCTAATGGCATATGGTCGAAACAATCACCTTTAGCGGTGTATCATTTTTGTTATTTGAGCTGCAAAAGGTCACTTTTGCAGCTTAAATAATAATAAAATGAACTATAAATCACGTCAATATGTTAGTGATATGGGCGATACATTGCTACGATATGCCAATGTCAATCGAACAGTCCTATGATTACGATACTAACTACATCTTGATATATACTCGTGAACACCGATTTAGATATTGTATACATTCTATGTTAGTTCACGAGTGTCATACATAGGTTTTAATATATTTTGTTTAAATATGACTCATTAATTTGGCGTCACTTTTCACAAAGTTAATTACCTTTCTATCCTTTGTTCCAGTTAAAAGTTCAGGAAGCGATGAAGAAAAAAGACAAGTTAGCGAGAGAACAGGAAGAGGTAATATACTTTATAGTTTCATTACCTAATTATCATAATCATTTTGACGAAATTGTTTCTATCATCCCTTTTTAGTGATCGTTATTTCCAGTTTCTAGAGGAATAAAACACTAAATGAATTTATACTGACTAACGAGGCATAGTGAAATCAACTTCACATTTAGTATATCCATAGATTTTTTTTTTACCCTTTTTTATAAATTTCTTTATGGATTGTTTAGTCATTTTAGAAATTATAGAGGTACAAAGCTAATTTGATCGTATAGTCTACTAATTCCTGTAAAGTGAAATTATTTCTAAAGATCCTTAAATATCCAATAAATAGCGAAATGCCACAAGCCTTTGCGATACTCCGACAAAAATGCGTCCACGAGTCAAATTGTAAGTACAAAAAAATAATTCCTTAATAATATTCATAATTAATGGCGTATAAATCGTATTTCTCCACACATCCCACGTTGTTTGCACGCGCATTACACGAAAAGACCGTTACCCAACTTATCACACACACATCCAAAACATAATCTGACGTGAGAGTCGCACCAACATGTAATCTTCAAGTGTCTCGAACATTCGACGCGCGAACCAAACCATGGGCTAATCGTGCCCTAATCTCAAGCTAAGCCTATTAAAGGCAGTTGTATCGCTTCCCTACGAAACTTCAGAAGCCCTTGCTCAGCATTTAGAACTCTCGTAAAACTATGGGACCCTGTTACTTCGGAATATCGAACATTGAAATTTTACTGCGGCAATAAACCGCTGCCGCGTTTTGGGGTACATGGTACGACGATTGGTATGATGTCGGTTATTAATTTTTTTATTGGACTGGAAGTCGGTATCTACATACGAATTGAGTTGTACACGATTGGTTATCGATCGTGTTTTGTTTCTGTTCACATCTTTGTTTTATTTCTCGCTTAATAGTATCTCATTGATCAAATGAAACTATGTATCTAGTTGAGTTATTTTCTTTAAAGTATTCGAATATGCTTTTATGTAAAATATCCATCTTAATATTGTGTTCTGTTTTCAAGGAATTTATTGAATAGCACAATTTGTAAAGGCACTTTGGAAACTTTTTCGTCATTTATCACCTTTAAGCCTCGTAATACATGACTTTCAGTTTTACTAAAGTCACTCGGTAAATTCCTGAATTATGGCGTAAGAAAGCTATTTTCTTTTTTATAAGCTCCTTAATGTTTGATGTCTAAGTTGATAACTTTTCAAATTTAGTCGAGATATTACTAGAATGAATTTTGTATTGATAAATAATTGTTTGTTACAGATTTTGAGGGATATTAGACATGGTCTTATGAACATGGGTCGTGATGGCGTTAGGGGACCATTTGGAGGTACGTTTTAAGTTTTTTATCTAATGTAGATCAAAAAAAACTTAAATTACTCTCGTATTGATAAATATATTTGGATATTGCTTATACGCTGAAACTTGAAATGAAAATATTATCTATCAGTTACTGCAGGCTGAATATCATTAAAATTACATTTATTTCAACTCTTAATTCAATAATTAAAAGAGAGTTATACAATTTTGTCAATTAAAATATTGCAGAATTATTTAAGTCGTGAATTTACTTTTTTATTATTTTGATTGCAGTTAACTATTCCGTATTGTGATACTATAAACATCATTTTAAGAATTACAATTAGATAGATCTGGTCCCAATTCACTGAGTTTTAAGTAATTCTGAAAAACAGTATTTCTTGACCACAACTTATTCTTTAAAAATTTCGCATGTTGCTTGCACGATGTCAAGTATGAATTGTTCAATTAAGTTCGTATACTGTGTTATATCTGCGGTACGCTTATTTATTGATGTATTTCAAACATTCACCTCTTTGAATATTGTACAGTGTGCTTTTGTTTTACATCGCCCATCGATCATTTTTGTCACGTTCCGGTTTGATGGAACAAAACATTAATAAACATCATGTTTCAATCAACAACACAAAATGCCAAATAAACGGCAAACAAATGACGTCGAATCGAACGCCACGAATCAAAAGCGGCAATTGTTGAGCTCACCTTCATCCAGACATTTAATTTGCGTTAAAATAAAATGTTACATGCATGTCGTTTTAAAAATATTTTGCATCAAACCACGCACGGCTTTCCGATGTTCGTACACAGCTTTAAGAGCAGTGTTGTCAGTGATACCGCCACTTTGCGCCACCTACGGATGGTCATTTTACGGTAAATTTTTTCGCAACTTATGTTCGCACGTTTTTTTATTTGCGCTAATGAAAGCTGCTACGCTGAAATAGTCTAATAACGGGATCGTTTACAGACGACACGTACATGTATGACGACGAGGCAAGAGGTCTCTCCGGGCGAGGGCACTGGTATGATGAGCCGCCGTACGAGAGTGATCCGGAAGACTTCCTTATGGGCGGAGGAGCCCCAGCAGCATCATTTCAAAATGGCCGCGTGTGCTTCACTCTAAATCTCCGCAATGAAACGAGAGGTGAAGGCGTGATATCTCTTAGAAGCGCCGGCGACATAAGCCTAGCAAGAGCCCCTCGGCGGGGATTAATAATTCCGCAGAGCGGACCCTACCCGACAACCGTGATCCCGTTACGAACAGCAAGGGACCGAGAGAGTGGGGATTACGCGGCGTCGGACATACAGTCTATAGGGTCGAGACTGTCCGGAATATCTCTAGACTCCACTAGGTCAGAAAGGGATTCGCGGAGAGGCTACAGGCAAATGTCAGGATATCGGATAGGCGATCCATTATCACCCGCCTCGTCAGATTACGAAGATCAGGAAAGCGAAACCGATTCCCAACACATAGCCACCGTGCACCAGGTATACTACGACTGTCTTTTTCTGCGCTTGACTGAACATTTTGAAATTTATTTATTTCAATAATAATTGGCAATTTAAATGTAATAAATTAGCTGAACAATCGCATATCGCTTTTGACTTGCAAGCCCTTCGTCCATAAAATACTTTTTTATTCCTTTCAGTCAGCCGAAGAGTGCGAGGGGGTGTCAAACCTAGCAGGAAAAGTGCGGGGTCTTAGGCAAGATGTACAGAGAAAAATTTCAAGACTACGACAAGAAACCGGACCGGAAGGCACCGACCGAAGGACGAGCGCTGACCAAGCGTTCCCTTGTTCTAATAGTTCGTTTGAAAGTCTTCCCAGCGGATCTGGCAGTAGTGAGTGGATTTATTGAGTTTTTTTGTCTGTGTTAATATAAATGTTTTTTGTAAATAAGTTTGTCTTTCCTTTCTTTGTACCAATAACTCCCCATTTATTACTTACAGATAATAATGGTCTTGTAAATAGGTAGTCAAGTTTTAGAACCATACCCTACATAGTTGTTACTAATCGCACTTACATGTCTTCCTCGAAATAATATAACGTTGTCCTACCTATTCACAGTCTTACAAAGATGTACCTACAGGTGTTTCTATTTTCAATGTCATGGTAATAAAAAAATCGTAAAACTCAGATGCCTAAGTCTTAACTGTTTATGTCCAGGCACACAAGCATTGGTTCGAGCCGGTAGTAATCACTCATCTCTCTCGGCAGAAGAAAATATAGAATTAAGTCCGGCCGGGCGCAGTTTACTCGCGCCACAAATGCTGTGCCGGGCGCGGGCGCTCGTCGATTTCGTGCCCAATATTTACGACAAAGATGCTTTGAGATACAAGGTAAGATAGTATGCAAATTTCAGAGCCAATTAAATACACTTTACTGCTCGACAACATTCATAAACTCGAATTTATATTTGTTGACAGAAAGGAGACATCATCGAAGTAATCAACATGAACGCATCTGGTATCTGGCGGGGCGTTTTAAACAACAAAGTTGGAAACTTTAAATTTGCGCACGTCGAAGTATTATCCGACAGAGAAACGATGCGATCGAGATCATCCAAATGGTGCAAAAGCCGAGAGAGGCTTTGGGAAACGCGACCAAGGACTGTAGAAGAATTGCTGAGGAGGATAGACTTACCGGAGTACACAGTGGCCTTTGCGAGAAATGGATATGAAGACATAGAACTCTTTAAAGAAATTGAGCCATCCGATCTCGATTACTTAGGGATAATGACCCCGGAGCACCGCACACGCATTCTTGCTGCTGTACAACTGCTGCACCAACTCGAATGTAATTTCACCTATTTTAGAAATACTCGTATAACTCTATGTGGTTAATTATCATTTAGTGATAAAGGATTATTTCTGTTTGTCTTAGGTGGCGAAGGTGATTGTGAAGGAGAAGGCGGTGGCTCCAGCTCCGAAGGCGGCGATTCGCCGTTCGGTCGTCGACAGTTTCCCCGGGACTCCGGCTGTTATGAAGCTGGTGTCGGAGTCGGGGGAGTGAGAGTCCGAACATCCCCTCTTGTCCACAGATCAGATGAACCGGCACATAGACCGCCAGAGCCGGCCCCGCAAGCCAAACGCTCCGTCCGTCGCCGACAACCCGATGACGCCGAATGCGACAGAATCGAACGCTATCCTGGTACTAACGCAGAACGGATCACCAATCGCACCGTCGGTCTGCCAGGAGGCGGTCGAGATGACACTTGCGAATCGGATCACAGGCTTAACGTGGTCAAGTTCGTGGCTGGCGGAGAGCCTTGTGCGTCAGAGAAGAGCAGTGATTCCGGTGTAAGTAGTTCATCGTTGAGTTCGGCGCACCCTCATCGTCCCTGAGCGAGGCCCGCCGCGCCCGCGCTCGCCTAGGCACTGGCGCGGGCGCGAGCGCAAGCCGCGCTGCCGCCCGCACCCCCAAGCCCCACCGGAGAAACAGAACCTTCCGCACCACAAGCCGAATAAGGCATCGACCGTCTGTCGCGCAACTTCACAAGTGCATCAGTATTTCTCGCGTACTTTCCACCTTATTAAAGTATTACGCGCAGGTTATCGTGCTTTGGAAGAGGATAATGAGAAAGGTCTAAGCAGGAGCATGCTCGCTAGGGGGCAGTGGGGGTTACCGTGGACGTTTTAGATATTTCACTTATAACCAGGCCGTTTTCATAAGAGAACTGGTCGCATACACGTTTGGGTTGGCTGCAAGGAGCTTTGAAGTATGTAAAACACGGACAGACTTTGAATCGTGGCATTTAAAGATTTAGAGGTGTTGTTCCAAAATAAGACTGATGGTTCTGTCTGGTCAGCTTTAAATACTTCTCCAATCTTCTTGTATGAGTGTAACGCCGCGATAAATGGTATTATGTTCAAAGTTGAAACTAAAAGCAATTTCTCCGGCACTAAGTATATATTATTAATAGTGTTAAAGGTAAATTCATACTTTATTGATGGAACAGTTGGGAAGAAAAGCATGGGTTAGACGTGATTACATTCAATCGATTTCTTTGAAATAGTTATATTCCTTTATTTCTAGTGATAACATTGATGAGTTTTGCGGTTACTAGTGGAAATTATTGTGGCTTAGTCTTTTGAAATCTTGTTATATTGTGACTTTTGAATCGTCTAATCATGACGTTTGTTAGAAGATTGTGTTTTCTAATGTCTTAGGGTGCTTCCTCACAACGAACGTTCATTCGCCTGTAACGTAACAAAAAATAGGAGATTTTTCAATTGTTACAGGCTAATGCTCGCGGTTAGAGAGCACCTTTATGTTTTAAATTATCATTCCTTTAGTAAAATTAAAAGCATATCATGAACGACGCCAATTTTATTTTAAGTTGCTTCTAAGCGTTATTTGCGTAAACTCTGTTCAAAAAGAACATTGAAGGTTAATTATGACAATACAAAACGATTTACCATTAAAAATGGTTAATATTTAGATGCTGTCTCCGCTTATGTCAATGTTTTTTTGAACAGGGTGTATAATATGATATATATTGATGAATTATAATTTGTAGAGAAGGCAATAAGCCAGTTAGCTGACTGGGGCGTTGTAAGCGCAACATTTCGATAGCAATAAATGTAAATAAATTTAGTAGATAGGCTAATTATTGTATGTTGAGACTTTTTGTAATTTTTTAAGAGAGCTTTATGCGGTTGGCCGCATGTACAGAATAGTTGTAGGTGTCCGTGAAATTTTGAATTTCGCCCAAATCTTCCGACTCATGTTTTTGTCATTCGTCGTATTTTATGGCTTTCACACTTGCGACTGGCCTGCCTCGTAAAATGACGAGTGTAGTTTTACTGCTGGCTGAAAATCAGACTTGTTTTAGAGATCCCACAGACGTTCTAACCATAAAAGTGAAACTAGCTAGCCCAATTGATGTGAGTACGAATTGTTTCCGTTCTTGTAGCTACATGTACTTATTTCTACGTATTTTGCAGCATTTTCCGTAGATTCTGCCAGCCGATTGGAGTATTTAAAAAGAACTCTGGCCAGCCAGTCGCCGTGCAAAGCGACTAATTAGTGAACACTCCCGACTGCCAGTGGTGTTCCTTTTTTGTAAATTTTGTAAAAATCTCCTTAAAATGCACTTTTTGACTACAATTGTGAACTAGTCCGAACTACTAAGTGTATATAGATAAATGTTTGTTACTTGTATATTGTAGATAGAATATATTTCTTTGGCAATTATTGTATATTCAATAATTCATTCTTTATCGAAACATAAATGTTATAAAGTAATTTATTTATAATTAAATTACGTTTCAAATGCTCAGGTAGAAAATGTGGCTGTCCATTCGTTGGATACTAGGACTTGTTTTAAGACTTGTGATTATTGATACTTAAGCTGTACATTACATCTTCATTTCATTTGTGTTAGCCATATACTACTGTAATAGTACTTTTTTGTAGCCATATTTATATTTTTTTAATACAGACCTTATGATGTATGTTTACAAATCTGTTTACAAACATGGATTCTAAATTAATAAATCCAAAAATGAATATGCGACTTATTATTTATATATCATCGTCATAAACAATAAGGATAAGATAGTTTACGTACCTACAGGTGTTATGGATGAAATGAATCTCAAAATTAAAACATTATCTCACAATACACAAGTATAACTAGGAACTACTTACTTATTAAAAAATATAGTTGCCTAATTTTGCTAAGTTTAACATTTGAAATTCTAAGGCGCATAATGTTATAATAAAATTTAAGCCAGCAGGGCCTTTTTTTAGCCCGGCGTTTTTTGCCCGGGGCGTTTTTTGCGAATTTATTAGTGGTACTAAATTTATAGGTATTACTGGCAATTATAATTTTTTTGGTACATAGCTGACGTTGAAAGTCAGTGAATATCACTGATGTAAACAAATAGGAAGCAGGATTAAATAAATTAATATAATATATCAAGGTTACCTACCGTAAGTCCGAATTTTGTTTCCAATCTGTAATGTTTCGCCAAATTTTCATTTGTCCGAAAGCCATTTTTTCCAAAACTCGGTCGATTGCAAAAAAATTGTACATAGTAAAAAGCTTAGTTAACAAAAAATCACGATCGCTTCCTTTGTGTGACGAAAGTTAGTCATACAAAATGTATGGGTAACTTTCGTCACACAAAGGAATCAATTAAGTTTTGTTTTACCTAAAGCCCTTAACTATGTACATTTTTTTTGCAATCGACCCTGTTCAGTATAATTATAAGACAAACCTAACCTAACCTAACGGGTTCTTTAAAATGATGTTTATAAAATCCTGAAAATATTACGGGTTTCAGGAAAAAAATACTTTAGGACAAATGAAAATTTGGCGAAACGTTACAGATGGGAAACAATGTTTCGGAGTTGAGATAGGATACCATATATCCAAAATTCTTAATACCTATCGAACCTACTTACAAACTTTCATGAGGATCGGTTTAGAAATGTGATCTGTAGGAGAGAAGATCAGGAACGCGTCTGGGCTAAACATCCTAACAAACGAAAGAGATTTTTGGGCCAAGCTGAAATGGAGATTCTTCATTCCCTTCGCTCGCTCAGCTAATAGCTTAATGAACTAGGAAGTAGGTCAATAACCGAAGTGTGCATAATCCACCTAATAATGGCATAAGGAAAAAGGAATCTCTTAATACTTAAGAAACGTCAAATTCATTCGAGCGAAATTGTGTATCAAGTAGGTAGACCGCCGTGTTGAAATAATTATTGCAATCCAATTCTATCCAGTTTACATTTTAAGCACCTGTAAAATACCGTTTCGCCAATCTAAACTGTACTTGTCCAATAAAGCAATTGTCAAACGAGCGGAGCAATAAATTAATTTGATAACTACAACCCATTTGCGTAAGAAATCCAACTCTTCGGGCACTAGAGTTGATATTATTTAGAAGCTAATCCCTTAAAACGAGGCTTACTATTAAGCAAGCATATTTACGGGCAGTCAGTTAGTAATGATTAGGCATTCAATCAGGAAAACGGGGATACTTAGTCAGTGGTATCGCAGTAAGATTAACCAACAGTGTTGTATCGATCGGAATGCGCCCAGACAGCTTAGGGATTTGATATCCGTACGTACCGTGTTCGGTGCACGGGGATGGATTGTTTTCAACCGGATCGGGTAAGTACATTATTTATAGGTATAAATTATCTTTGGCCTATTTTATAAGAATTTAACAAATTTTACGAATGTTATATAACTGCAACCGTTTTGATACATTAAATATACGCGCGGCTTGAATAAGTGGGTATAGCAGTATCGAAAATTCTGGAATAGAAATCTGACCCACTAGAACTGCATCGCCACTCGCCAACTATGTAAGCCACTAAGCTATATAATTCACTTGCCCAAATTGCATTGGCCATATTTCAATAAACGTAAACTCTTCGCGTTAAAACTATACAGGTAATCCTTAGGTTAGGTTAGGTTTGTTTTATAACATCCCCAAAAAGTTTCAGCTGACAGAGAAAAACATATTTAAGTATGTCAAGTGATTTAATAAGGCATATGAAATTCGAGCAAACAATAGAGAACCATTCTATTTGGTAGCCAAGCGTTGCCAAGTCAGTTAGAGCCAATATATTCAAATAATTATGATTCGTTTGGATACAAGTCAGTCAGCGTCCATGCATTTCAATATGATTTGTTTGTATTGTATTCCAAAATAAAAGCCGGAATTAATTAATCTTGCAATTTATTCAAGAACACATGCACACGTTAACAATGTCTGTCAGAGAGGGAGAGAGCGACAGCTGTAGAGTAGGACAGCAAATCAATAACGTTCCGAATCTCACACTCTTCCGCCCAATAAACTTTAACATTAAACTCCATCTGCTATTATTTTGTTTTAAAGATAACAAAACTTCAACAGACTTAAAATATTGTATCCTAGTAGAAATTAGTTAACTAAATGTCTTACTTGACAAACTAAACTTAATTTGACGAATTAAACTTAATTCTAATTTATCTTAAACATTATTCATCTTCAATATCTGAACAGGATAACATTTGGTTCACATGACGTTTCCACCTTAACCCGTCTACATCTATTATATATGTAACATCTGGTATAGATTCCTCTATAATTAATCCCTGAATCCATGGTTTACCTTCCTTTCTATAATCTTTTACCAAAACCGTTTGTCCTATAGTAAATTTAACTTGTCTCTTCCCTTGATCTCTTTTTTCTACTTTCTCATGCACTATTTCTGATAGAGGTGGTGGTCGTAAAAAACTGAAACGATTCCTAATTTCCCTACCCAACATCAGTCTATCAGGAGATACTCCTGTAGTACGCTGTGGGGTACTTCTGTAATCAAATAAAAACATATTTACTGATTCTGATAAACTATATCCACTTTCTTTTATTTTTGTGATTGCTGATTTAAATGTTTCTACGAATCTTTCAGCCGCACCATTGGTAGCGGGGTGATATGGAGGAGTAAATGTATGTTTAATTTGACAATATCTACAAAATTCTTCAAATTCTTGACTTGTAAAAGAACGACCATTGTCGGTGACTAAATGAAGTGGATAACCAAATCGCATAAATATGTTTTTAAAACAATCTATTGTTCTTGTACTAGTGATGTTGGCCATTTCATATACTTCTGGCCACTTTGAATAACTATCAACCACCACCATGAACATTTTATTATAAAATGGACCTAGGAAGTCTGCATGCACTCTATGCCAAGCTGAAGGTGGTAACGGCCATGGTTTCTGTGTTTTATTAGGTGATTTACTGTTTTCTAAACACACCAAACAAGTTTTAGATATCTTATCTATTTCTACATCTAAACTAGGCCACCAGAAATAAGATCTAGCTATTTCCTTCATACGAACAATTCCTAAGTGTGTTTTGTGTAACTCAGTTAAAACTGCTTCCCTTAAAGATTCTGGAACCAATACACGATAGCCCCAAAACAAACAACCTTTATCCAATGATAATTCATTTCTACGGTTATAAAAAGGTTGAACACTTTTATCAATTTCTTTTTTATCTGGCCAACCATCAGTCATACCACGTATAATTTTTGTTAGTATCGGATCTTTTTTTGTTTCTTTTTGAATTTTTTGCCAATTCAAAGATTCCATTTCTGAATTGTTCGTATAAATTACACTTACATCTCCACTCACACATAAAGAGTGAATTTTTAAGGAACATTTTTCTTGCGATGGATCATTAGCAGTTCTTGATAAGAAATCTGCTGGATTACAAGACGTTTTAATATGACGTACTTTGTAATTAAAAGCGGATAAGAATATAGCATAGTGCTGTAGTCTTTTCGCAGCCATTTTGGGAATACTTTTTGTTGGGCCGAATATTCGCACCAACGCTGCATTGTCTGTCTCTAATTCGAAAAATCTTCCATAAATATAATTATAAAACTTAGTTATTCCGAAAACTACTGCCAAAGCTTCCTTATCTATAGTAGCATACCTTTTTTCAACGTCATTCAACTTTTTACTAGCATACGCAACAGGCCGGACCACACCATTTTTATCTCGGTTTGATAAAATTGCTCCCAAGCCCGTGTCAGATGAATCACAGGTTAGGATCAACGGTAAGTTTTGATCATACTGTGCCAAACCAGTCGCTGATGCCAGTTTCTGTTTAATTGTTTGAAATGATTTTTCACATTTCTCATCCCATTTAAATTTATTTTTTTTAGTACATTCATACAAGGGTGCAAGTATAGTTGCCATATTTTTAAGAAATCTAGAATATTAATTAATTTTTCCCAAAAATGATTTCAGCATAGAAAGATTATTTGGTGATTTTGCATTCAATAAAGGTTCAATATTTGATTGAATTATGCTGATACCCTTTTTGTTCACACGAAAACCAAACACATCTAAACTAGTAGTAAATAGCTTACATTTCTCAGGTTTCAACTTAAATTCACACTCTGCTAATTTTGTTAAGACCTTCTGTAATGTTTGATAGGTATCAAGAATGTTATTTCCTTTAATATAAATATTGTCAATGTAAACAACTGTGTTTGGAATATCATTTAACTTTTTTGACATTAATCTCTGAAAGGATCCAGGACCAGAACTCACACCGTACGGTAAGTACTTATACCGAAAAGTACCAGCCTCGGTTACAATGGTAGTGCAATCTCGACTACTTACATCAAGCGGTGCCTGCAGATAGGCTTCTTTTAAGTCCAGTTCGCAGTAATATTCACCATTCTTTAGAGTATTCAAAATATCGTTCACGTGAGGTAAAGGGTAGTGATCTATTTGTAAACAAGGATTAACCGTTAATTTGTAATCTCCACAAAGCCTAACTGAGGAATCCGGTTTTAATATTGGCACCACAGGTGTACCCCATTCACTATGTTCCACTGGTTCAATTCTATCATTATCTAATAATCTTGTAATTTCTTTGTTTACCTTTTCTCGAAGTGAATATGGAACCCGTCGCACCGGCAGACTCTTCGGTTTGGCATCTGGTTTTAATTTTAATGTTATACTTTCACCTTTAAAATTCCCCCAACCTGGACTGAATACCGTTGCGAACTGGTTTTTTATGAGTTGCTGTGCATCTGAAACATTTTGTACCTGATTAGTTCCAATAGCCAAAACACTACGTATAATGGGTGGCCACAATTGCAATGCATCTAACCAATCCCTACCTATCAGTCTTGGAGAACCATTCTTAACAATATAAATTGGTAATATTTTTGTTAAATTATTATATTTCACTGTAACATCATACACAACACCTAAGGGTAATGATACAGTTTGATCAAAACTCTTAAACAATGTACAACATTCCTGTACTTCAAATGATTCGAGATATTTATTTTTATCTTGAATTGACATTACTGTGACCTCTGAACCTGTATCTAGCTGAAAATCTAAATCATGATTGTTAACATTTATTTTTAAGATATGTGGCGGTATCCTACTTACACTATTACAGGAATATGCTTCATTTTGCTCATACAAATCTTTTATGGAAGTCTCCACACTATCAGATTGTTCTGAAGATTCCACATCTAATACATTAACTTGGCGTGTTTTCTTTGGACACATTTTGAAAATATGTCCCTGTTGTCCACATTCCGAACAAAACTTCCTTTTTAAATAACAATCAGATTTATAATGATCTGTCTTCCCACAACAATAACATTTCATACTCTTTTGTTTGTCAGCATTATAATTTTTCTTCTTTGGTTTAAATTTCTTTTGTGTATAGAAGACCTCAGTAACTTCGTGTGTATTATTTGTATGTAACAAGGCCGCTTCCACAGTCCGTGCAAGTTCAACGCACTTCTCCAAGGTTAAATCCACTTGACTTTTCATTAACTCAAATTTAATTATCTTTGATGATACTCCATCCATGAACTTTTCTTTTATTTGGTCGTCACAATCCTTAAAATTGCATTTACCAGCCATTTTCCTCAGCACCAGTAAATAATCTTGAACCTTTTCATTTGGTAGTTGGTTTCTCTTTCGAAATTCCACTCTTTCTAACGCAGTTGACAGAGGTTTATCATATTTATCTTTTAATTTATAGCTCAACTCGTCATAGGTTAGCTTACTTGGTTTTTTCGGAGAACACAAGTAAGTAAGTGTTTCAAAAACTTTTGGTGTTAATTTTGTTAAAAGTAACGGAACTTTCTTGGCATCATCGATGTCGTTAACTGTAAAATAGCACTCCAATTGTTGTTCAAATATGTCCCACTTTTCTCCATCAAATGATTTGATATCGCCGCACATCGACATGATTGTTTTTTTAACTTTTATCACTGGAGATTCCTCAGGTAATATTGGAATTTGTTTTTGTTGTCTTTCTTTATAAAATGAACTAAGAATCTTCCTTAATTCCTCTAAAGTTGCACTTTCCGTGAAGGTTATGTTTTCATCTTTCAATATAGATTTAACTTCTTCTTTTGTACAGTTATATATGTAAGTCCTTTTTCCCTGCTTTACTAATGCAACTTTTTCACTCATGAAGACAAAACACCAACAATATAACAGTATTTATTCACTATTTATGTAAATCTTGTTCGAATTTACATGTGATGCGATTCAAAGAGAATATAACACTACGTACATACACTTCACATATTCTACTTTTACCACGCATATTGATAACAAACACATACAGAAAACAAGTTTATCTCAGAAAAACCGTATTCACAGTTCACACAATAAATACGAGTCCAAGGTTAAAAAATTAATACGAGTCCCTGTCTCACACAAGTCGCAAAATACACACGAGTCCTATCTCTTCACACTTCACATGACTAAATAGCAAAATAACTAAAACACAAGATGTAAACACAATTTAAGCAGTTTCAAAAAGAAAATTTAAAGTCCGCGGCCATGACACATGACAGAAAAATTTAGTGTGGCCTTACTTTTTTTATATTTCTACCATATTTTAAATAGCTCTGAAACCATGTACTTTTGACCACTCATAATACAAATATTATTATTTTGGAAAAGTGTGTATCGTCATATGTAAGATTTCTTTTTTTTTTCTGTCATACTTGTAAAATAAAATTGTACTAAGTAAAACACTTGTTTTAAACATAGCAACAAAATCTTTCCACTCCTTTATGTTGGTACACTAGACACGGTCTGCTAGTACATCAAGTTTTTTCTATGAAGTTTCATGAGACTGATGCGATTTGTTAATTTTCCGTAATGTCACTCTAATCTATGGTAATGTCACCCTGACATACACACGATGGCAATTCACATAGCGAAACGGAACGCAGCATAACATGGCGCTTCTCTGGAATGCATTTGCTTTTACCAAAACTGTTACTAACTTCACTATGGTTGCGCGGCACCACTTTATATTTTTTCAGTTTTTGCCGTAATTACGTGTCACTTTTGTTCGTAAATTAATCTGCTCACTCCGTTAATTTAGGCTCTTCCTCGTCGCCAATATTGTATTCCAAAATAAAAGCCGGAATAAATTAATCTTGCAATTTATTCAAGAACACATGCACACGTTAACAATGTCTGTCAGAGAGGGAGAGAGCGACAGCTGTAGAGTAGGACAGCAAATCAATAACGTTCCGAATCTCACAGTTTGGATCCAAGTCAGTTAGCTTCCATACATTTAATATGATTTATTTGTATACGTATACGTTAGTTTTCAATATCGCTGTGGCGTCCTTACGTGATTTAGAGTTAGGAGGACAGATATCAGTTAAAAGATCGGTGAATCGGATCCTCATTACCTATATCATAAGGCTTGGTTAATTGCAATATAGCAATTTTGAGGACCAATCCAAATATATTCAATAAGCAAGTGATACATAGCAACTAGTAGTAACTCTATAATATAACAACTTCCTAAAGTAGCGAATACCTACTGTATTACTTTATTAAGTATCTAATGAGGGATTATCTTATTCTGGTAATCAACAAGTTTGCATGCATTGGCTTATGGTGGTATTGTTTCATCATCATCATCATCATCATCTCAGCCATAGGACGTCCACTGCTGAACATAGGCCTCCCCTTTGGACTTCCATATATACCGGGTGGAAGCGACCTGCATCCAGCGCCTTTCGGCGACCTAAATAAATGATAAAATATCCACCATCGCTCTCACATACTTGACAAAAAGGGACGAACGCTTTGTCATTTAGTGGCAGCTTTGGGTCGATCCGGGGGCGCTGGCGCCTAAAGGGCGTTTTTATACCAGTACTAAAAATATATGTGTATATTATTACTTAGTTTACGTAGTCATAGTTTTATTAAGTATAGGTATCTCGTTTGTACGCAGTGTAGTTCGCCTATTTCTTCAAATACCCATTCCTGCAATTGCTCAAAGGTTAACTGGAAGAGATCCCCAATAGGGATAAGTTCGCCTTTGTACATGTTTCATTTGTTATCAATGTATTTATAACCATCAGTTGTTGCGTACAATAAAGTGTTTACAGACATAGGTACATACATACTAAGGTGCCTAGAGTACTACATAGTGAATGATTCGCCCGGGGCGCTTTGGCTAAGGCCAGCCCTGTTTATTTATTGCGAGATAAACGGAAACATCATAGTAGGTATAATAGATTTTCGTCGAAGCAACTCGTCTATCTATCTGTCAGCCAAAGACGTCCACTGCTGAACATAGGCCTCCCCCATGGTTCGCCAGAAATTGCGATACCGTGCAGCCCACACCCATTGATTCCCGCTACCCTCGAGGTCATCCGTCAATCTAGTCGGGGGCCGACCCACGCTACGATTTCCTATTTAACTCGTCTATACTATTACGAAATTCTAAAATTTTATTGAAAATCAGCTTTTTCAGCTTTTCATTATTTGAGAAAAAATCTTAACAGCACGATGCAGCAGCATGTCGCCAGCCCTACAGCGCCATTGTTGGTAAAGTTTTATTTGTCCTCTCATCACGCTGTAACGGCTATACGGATTTTAACCAATTTTGGTACATTGGTAGCTTTACATCCAAAGATAGTTATCTGATATGGTAAAGAAAAACAAAATATGCGGACGAAGTTGCGGGCAAATTCTAGTGTGGCCTGTAATAGGAGAAATAAATTAAAATAGATTCTAATTCAAACTGACCTTCAAACTGAACAACATTTGTTCAGCAACTTTAAAGAAAAGTCAGTTTTGCATAATTTCACTATTTCAAACAAATTAATAGTTATTTGTTATGCAAGGCTGCAAAGTTTTTATTTGGCGCGAGTGTTGAAATTGAAAGCTGAGCGAGCGAAGGAATCTAAGATTGAACCATGAGCGAAGCGAATGGTTCAAAGATAGATTCCTGAGCGTAGCGAAGCTTTCAAGACACGAGAAGCTAAATAATTTTGCAGCCATGCGGAACACACAACTTTTCACCTCACTACAGCAAGGAAAATGGAAGTTCAAGAAAAACAATTAAAACATAAAAATAATCTTATTTAATTTCGCCTTCTATGATGTGTTAAACATCAAATTTAAAACATTAACACACTCAAATCCAAACCAAATAAATACGAGAGAAACACACATATTAAAAATATGGCCGTAATTTTTATTATCGTCGTGTATATTTTATCGTTGAGTTTTTCTTAAGCACTGTGATATTATATTTGTATTTGAAACTACTTGACATATTCCTTGTGAATGTGGGAGAATGGTATTCTGGGAAGGATAAGTTGGCCACTCGGAAGTATTTTCCAAAACACTTGCTTTGGAAGTTATTGGAAGATGGGATCCGCACAAAATTATTTCGGCTTTATCTTCTTTAAAAACGCCAAAAGTTTATATCAAATCCTTTTTCGTTTTAATGCAGGCTTTTAGCATTGAATAAATACTCCAAATTGGGCTTAACTTTCTTGTTTTCCATTTCCGTAAGACAACAGTATGTATTCTCCACAGAACCAATTTACGTTGTTTACGTGAATTGTGAAAACTTTCAACTTTTTAATTATTATTTTTTTCTCGGGTGCGTTCAGAAATTACACTCTTATGTTCCAACTTTTATAACAAATAAATATTAAAATTTGTGATGTATTTAATATATTTACTAGTCAAAATATGTAAATGAAACTGAAATACTTACTATTAATATATAAACATATTTAACATAAAATAAAGTGTAGAAAAAATAAAAACTTAAAAATCTGTAACCACAAACCGGGTTTCTGGACGTGATATTGTAGGTGTATTTTTTTTAAAAGAAGTATTCAAACGTACATATGATTTTAGCCGGCCAGACCAGATCGCCCTTTATTAGCGTGCGTTGATTGGTTATTCGAAGATTTATTGACTGATGAAATCAGTCACGCGTTGAAAGAGTCTTAAATATAAAAAAGTTACATGCACCACAGAGAATCAAAATCGTCGTGTTCGGAATTCAAATGACTTTTGCACGCTAGCGAATAAAATAGACTTTTGCACGTAGATTTCGCCCTATAAACGGAGGTTTTCCGAGCGAGTGAGGTGAAAATAGTATTTTTAATGTACGTCGTCCAATATTGACATTCCTTAAGCATTGACATGAGCTGTCACTACTAATATTGGACATTACGCAATACATTGCTTCTTTGTCTAATCATTATTCTACAAAATATAATTTTATACACGTTTTTTTCAGAAGTAGCTGAACAAATGTTGTTCAGTTTCAAGGGAAGTAAGAGTTGCTAAGCCGCGAAATTGTGCGCATCGGGTTACAAGGATGAAATTTCTACCACACATAGAGCGTTCCACGGTGATTATTTTCAGATGTGGAGGGAAGTCAGATTCGTCCCCTGTGTGGTGGGAGAGCGGGGTGAAGAGGACCGAGTACCGTTCTTTTTCTTTTTTTTATTACTGATCAGATAAGGCTATTAGGGCTTGCGCGACATCGTTTTCGTGTAAAATAGATATCAGCTATCAATTTTTCATGTTATTTAAGAATAGTTTCATATAAAAAATTTGGGTTTATTACCGAAAATGTAAAAATCACTACAAGTCTTTTTTTTATTCAGAACGATAAATTAGTTATCTATCCTGAATATTTACAATTTATAAAAATATTACTAAACAGCAAATTTAATTTTGTTTTTAAAAATGTATACAGTATATTGGGCACATCTGATACAAAAAGTACGTTGAAAAAAATGTTGATGGTAAGCTTAGCCTGCGTGTTCTAGTACATTTTGCTAAGTCGCGAAATTGTGTACATCGGGATACAACCACGAAATTTCTACCACAGATAGAGTATTCTGCGGTGATTATTTTCAGATGTGGAGGAAAGTCAGATTCGTCCCCTGTGCGGCGGGAAAGTGGGGTGAATGGGACAAAGGAGTCCTCTTTTTCTTTTTATATTACTGATCAGGTAACGCTAGTAGGACTTTTTTCGTGTCGTTTTCGTGTAAAACAGATATCAAAAATTCATTTTTTATGTTATTTATTCATAGTGCCATATAAAAATATGGTTGTATTTCCGAAATTGTAAAAATCACAACAAGTTTTCTTTATTCAGTGAGATAAATTAATTATATTTCCTGAATATTTACAACTAAGAAAAATATTGCAAAATAGCAAATTTAATCTAGTTTCTAAAACTATATAAATATTGGGCACTCTTTATACAAACAGTAACTTAAATAAATTGTTGATGTTGAGATTAGCCCATGTGCTCGTGATACATTAGCAAAAAAATATTTTGTTTTAATTATTTATGTACAATGCAAGCATTGCACATTTACGAGTCAGCATTAAATACATAATGAATAGGTAATAATTGTTGTATTTGCAATCGCGCTACTTATGAATTATAATTTTAGTCTACGTTTATACGTGCTCCTAGCTAGTACTCATATACCTTGGTTATCAATAAATGCATACACCGACATTAGTGTTTCTATCAAATCTACAATCAACCATCAACAATCAGATCAGTTCTGGTGTACGACTCGTACATCATATGGTCCTTCGAGCCGGATCAGTGACTGTGACAGTGATTTTGTCGACTCAGCTTCTTACCACGGCCTCCCACAAGCGGGTCTCACCGTGCGGAAGAGAGTGAGCAGTAATACAGAACCTGAATATATTCATTGTCACAACGGAACGTCATCAGTTCATCAACGAAGATATCAACATCGTCTAGACTACTATCAAATCAAGTAAGAGGAAACTCGAACTTCAAGTATCATAATCATCAGCTGCAGCAATTATCATCAATTTAAAATCAGTGAACCAAGGAAAAATATCAACGTCAAGCATCAATATCAGTGGCCACACCGTTATCAATTAATTTCATCAATATTATTTATTTTTATATTAGTTATTTTACGTACGTAAAGTTTTAAGTAAATCAAGATGAGTTCCGACAAGGAATTGGACACTATTCTTAATGAACAAAACCAGCTTATGGCTAATATGAATAGACTATACGAGAACTACAAAAAGGATGGACCAAGTCGTCGAACTGTGTCTAATATCACTAACAAATTGATTGGCCTCGATGGATTTTGGCAAGAATTTCAAAATAATCATAAAAAATTAGTGGAGTGCAAGGATGAAGAATACATTTTTTTTGCCAAAGAGAGTTATGCCAAAACAAAAGCCTTTTACGACTCAACTCGATCAGTTTTGGAAGATCATCTGAACTATGCTAAGCAGGCGTCTTTATCACCTAGACCACGGCAGTTATCTCCAAAGCCAACAGAACGTCTGAGCAACCCCTCGTCATCAACCATGCCTAGTTGGCACGAGACAAATAAGAACATCAAAACAGTGTAACGCGTCAACTTGTAAACAAACCGATGATAGTATTATCAACGAATTAATTAATAAACATAGCAACATGACTCATTGCACTCGGGTTCTCGCATGGATATTACGAGCAACCCCGCGTCGTCAGCAAAGCTCAAGTTACTTAACAGCCGGCGAGCTAAATATAGCTAAAAATAAAATCATTAAGTTTGTTCAAGAAATGGAGTTTTCAAACGAAATTGACAGCTTAAAATCAAATCAACCATTGGAATCAAAAAGCAGTATTTTGAAACTAAGACCTTTTTTGGATCAAAATGGAATGTTGCGAGTTCGTGGAAGACTTCATAATGCGCACATCAGCTGGGAAATGAAACACCCTCTCATCATCCCCCACAGGGGTCGACTTACTGAGCTGCTTATCGATCAGGCACACGAAGCTGTTTTGCACGGAAGCGCCAAACTAACTCACTCAAGGCTGAGAAATTCATACTGGATTATCGGTGGTAACAGAGCTACAAAAAATCGACTACGCCGTTGTATAACGTGCCTAAAACAGAAACCCCCAAAGTTATCACAACTAATGGGTGACTTACCTGAATCAAGGTCAAACCCGTCAAGGCCGTTTTATAACACAGGCGTTGACTATACGGGATATGTCACAGTGAAGGCTAACAAAGGTCGTGGCATCAAAACGACAAAGGGATATATCGCCGTGTTTGTCTGCATGGCGACAAAGGCAGTTCACTTGGAGCTAGTTTCTGACCTAAGCTCGGAGTCATTTCTGGCTGCTCTGAGAAGAATGTCCGCCAGACGTGGAGCACCCCGTCACATTTACAGTGACAATGGAACGAACTTTACTAAATCCAGTAAAGCAATCAAAAGGGGGTACGAAGACATCAAGCAGACATTAGAGGAATCATTTTTCAAGGCCATCAGCGACATGAACATCAATTGGCACTTCAACGCACCCTCATGGCCCAGTGCCGGTGGATTGTGGGAAGCTGCCGTGAAAAGCCTAAAATATCATCTTCACCGAGTGCTGGGAGATCAACATCTCACATTCAAAGAATTTACAACGCTACTCGCACAGATCGAAGGCTGTTTGAATGCACGACCACTGTGTGCATTGACAGAAGATCCCGATGACCTGGATTACATAACGCCAGCACACTTTTTAGCAAGCGGTCGAGAGAACACGTTGGCGTCTAACTCAGAAAATATTCCAGGACATTTGGAAAAAATGGCAAGCTGAATACCTGTGTCAATTACAATCACGCTGTAAATGGACACAGCCCAAATCAAATATCAAGGTCGGTGACGTTGTAATTATTCACGACGCAAATTTACCCGCCGGCAAGTGGGCATTGGGCAGAGTATCAGAAGTTCACCCGGGGAAGGACGGCTTCGTTCGTGTCGCATCAGTAAAGACAAAAAATGGGATCATGAAAAGGCCAATCATCAAGTTGTCAAAACTGCCAGTATCAGAAGATGAAATACCGTCCAGTGAAGGAGAGAAGAAAGATTCAGAGATAAACCCACCCAAACCACCCAGAACCACCCAGAGACCCACAAGACAAAAGAAAACGGCAAACAAAATCATTAATTTCATCACTATGGCATTCATGTTATTGATGCTATTTATATCGCCCGCAGAATGCACTTACGACGTATCATCTTTCAACGAAGGACAAGGCATTTACTTCGACAAAGTAACGAATTTGAAACTGGCTCGGGACGAGTGGAAGCTCGTAGTTTACTATGATATAAACCCATACTGGGAAGGATCAGAATTATTTTCCAAGTACATCAAACACTTAGAAAATTTTTGTCACAATATCGAGAATCAGCGACATTGCACTATCATATTGACTCAATTACGTCACGCCATTTCGGAATTAAAATACTACGACGACATGTTACTCGGACACCGCCCCGAAGCGCGAAGAAAAAGGAGAGGCCTCATCAATGGCATCGGCAATATTGCTCACACTCTCTTCGGTGTGCTCGACGAACAGTTCGCCGAACAATATCAAAGAGACATCGACCTGACGAGAAACAATGAAAAACATTTGGCGCAATTATGGAAAAATCAAACTTCAGTTATAGAGGCGGAATATAACTTGCTAAAAAGAGTACAGAATTCAATGCAAAATCAGCATAAAACTTTCAATCAACATATTAACAACATCGAGATCACTCTCAACAAACAAGGAAGTCAAATTCAAGAATCAACGATAATAAATGAATTCACTATGTCATCAATTATTGCAAACAGCATATTCGTCAATCTGAAAAGCATACAAGATACTTTATTGGACACCATTACAAACGTAATTTATGGAAAATTCAACATTCATCTCTTGACACCGCAACAGTTAAAGGATGAGCTAAATATCATTACTGGGCAAATGCCAAAGGACTTGACCCTTCCATGTGAAAATATCGACGCTGATCTACCAAAGTTTTATCAATTAATGAAGGTGCGAACCAGAATGACCCGTCAATATCTTATCTTCGAAATCAGAATACCATTAGTGTTCCGAGATGTCTATGAGCTATTCCGACTAATATCAATTCCACAGCAAGATGGAAAAAATATGATCAGAATACGGCCCATTGCCGATCAAGTGGCAATAAATATTCAAAAGGAATCGTATATACCCATGCTCGATGAAACCGTACATAAGTGCTCGCACTACGATTCTAACACACTTATTTGTACGCTACAAGGACCAATTTATCAATTAAAGACTGATTCACACCTGTGCATAGCAGATCAAGTTACAAATAGGTGCTCAGCCGACACTGACACTTGCCGGAACATATGGACGGAACTAAGTAATATGAATACATACCTTTTCTTTTGTTGTGACGTGTGTACTGCAAGAATCATATGCGGACAGCACGTCAAGGCCGAGCATTTAAGCAAAGCAGGAATCATCACCCTCAAAACCGACTGCGTATTAAATGGCGATTCTTTCAATATATTTCCACAGAAGAGACTTTCTAATGAAATTAAAAATCAAGCAGACGTCGTTAAGTTTGACGTGCCATCTTTAAACAATGTCATCAATCTGACAGTTCCAGTGACACGAGGCGAATCGGGTGTTAATGAAAGTAATGGCAAATATCTCGAGGTTATCAGAGACCAAATTGATCACATGAAGAACGAGGGTGCCTTATCAGACGGAATCAATTACCACGACGTGCATCATTATACGGCGATCTACGTGGTCATGGGTGTCGTGGCCGTGTTAGCGGCGCTGAGTGTACGCCGCTACATTCGGCGCCGGCGACTAATAGCACGTCTCACCCCTCCGTTCGACGCCGCCCCTGGGGAGAGCGGTCGCAGTCGCAGACCCACTTCGATGTCATCGCACAGCTCCATTCCATCAGCAACCGAGCGCAACTACAGCGGACAACACGCAGAAAGACAAGATCATCGCGTCGCAGCAACTTCACTTAACAATACAAATACCTCATCTAGATTCAGGGAATTGACCTCAGTCAAATAATTTTATGAAATTTAATTCAATTTGTTTCTGTCGAATTTGTCCATCATAATCAAATACAAATACAAATACAAATACTCTTTATTGCACACCTCCAACATCAAGGAATATACAACACAACATGAGATACATTCATATAACAGGCAGAGGTAAACAACAGGCGGTCTTATCGCTAAATAGCGATCTCTTCCAGACAACCTTTAGGTAGCGGAGTAGTTGAAAAATTAATGTTTGAAATTAGTAGGTGGTGCATTATAATTAAAGGACTAAATGAACGACTACCATAAAAGACAAAGGTAATAAACATACATAAATAAAAATATACAAATATACTTACATAAATACTTAGACATAATAAATAAATATATTGTAAAGTAATAAATAAAACAAAAACAGTATGAGCCACAAAGTTAAAGGAGCGATTATTATTGCAGTGTACTAAGGGAGAGACAAGTAGTGTTTTTTGACGAGGGTTTTAAATGTTGCAAGAGATTGGGCACGCCTTATATCCAGAGGAAGCGAATTCCACAGTAAAGTAGCCCGGAAAGTGAAAGAACCATTATAAAATTTAGAAGATGAAGGGGGAACAGTAAGAACTAGGTTTTGTGCAGAGCGAACAGAACGCAAATAACTGAAGCGCTCCTTGAGGTAGCGGGGAGTTGCGGGGTTAAATAGTACATTATAAAGAAGAGACAGAATATGGGAGTGACGACGAGAACGGATTGAGAGCCACTTGAGCTGAGACCGGAAGTCGGATACATGGTCATACTTGCGTAACCCAAATATGAACCGAATGCAGATGTTTTGGATACGCTCAAGCTTATTAAGCTGCTCCTCCGTGAGGTCAAGGTAAGCTATGTCAGCATAGTCCAATATAGGAAGAAGTAGTGTTTGAGAGAGCGCAATTTTGGTGGCAATAGGCACAAAAATTACTGAGCCTTCTAAGAGAACCGACTGCCGCAAACATCTTTCTGCTTACTTCATTAACCTGTGGCACCCAAGATAAAGTGCGATCAAGAATGACACCGAGGTTTTTTACGCAGTGCGAAAAGGGTATATGAACTCCGTCAAAGAAAACAGGTTGGACATTATCAAAGTCAACCCTGGAGATCAGCTTCGAACTGCCAATTACGATAATCATTCTAGTATAACAATTTAGTTTGTATAAAAATAATATTAATCAGCATCTCTTATCAATCTTCATCTCCTGGCCGGGAATATGTACAATGCAAGCGTTGCACATTTACGAGTCAGCATTAAATACATAATGAATAGGTAATAATTGTTGTATTTGCAATCGCGCTACTTATGAATTATAATTTTAGTCTACGTTTATACGTGCTCCTAGCTAGTACTCATATACCTTGGTTATCAATAAATTCATACACCGACATCAGTGTTTCTATCAAATCTACAATCAACCATCAACAATCAGATCAGTTCTGGTGTACGACTCGTACAAATTACATTAATTTGTTTTTCTAGGACGTATATAGTAAATATTATATGTAAAAGCATGTTAACAATCATTATTTAATGTATTTAATGAAGCGAAATAGGATGCGTTCGGAGATTTACGTTGGTTACGCCGACGTAAAGATATATTTTAAGCTACTGTTTGTATGAGAAGTGCCCAACATGCATATATTTTTGGAAACCAGATTAAATAAACTTTTTGAAATAATAATAATAATTTGAAAATGTTCACGAAATTGAACTAATTTACCTCACTGAATAAAAAAACTTGTTACGATTTTTACCTTTTCGGCCATTACACCCTTATTTATATATAGAACTATACAAAAATAACATAAAAAATGAATTTCTGATATTTGTTTTACACGGAAATGATACCAAACACGTCCTGGTAGACTTAACTGACCATCAAGAAAGAAAGAAAAGAGGGATACTTGGCCGTATTCACTCCGCTCTTCCGCCTGACAGGGGACGAATCTGACTTCCCTCCACATCTGAAAATAATCACCGTGGAACGCTCTATGTGTGGTAGAAATTTCATGCTTGTAACCCGATGCGCACAATTATGTTAGAAAACAGCGGACTAACAACTCTACTAAAGAATCTATGTTTTAATATATTGTTCATATTACAGGCCACACCCTGTATAAGATTATACTGTATGTAGATGTATCGAACTTAACAGAGTTTACGACTAATTATTACTTAGCTATCTCCAACACATTAGGTGCGGGTTGCGTCGTAAAACGCGGTATCTTCCTCACTTTCCGGTTATAAACGCGACTGTGGGAAAGCGGGAATAAATTTGTGGTCGCTGACGATATTCATAGCGTATTTTATTCAGAATTGCTTATGTCTTGCCGTAATTTGTGGGTTTGGTTTCCTTACTGTTCGTAAAAATGGTGTAATTTTGTTGTAACGAAAAAAGTTGTAACTATAATTTTGATATTCTGTATGTACCTAACTGTTTTATTTTTCCGTGGTTAGTGTCTGTTACAAGTTTTTTTTTCTAAAGTAGTTTTCGTATCGTAATGTTGCCAAAATTCAGTTAATACAGAAAAAAAATGAGAAACATTACGGAAACACCAACTAGGAAGAAGATGACGAAGCTAAGGTAGGAAAGGAAGCATAAGGAAAAATTCGAGAGGAAGCGTTCGGGTGGTGGAGTGGTTGACACATTGGACCAGTAATCCAGAGGCACCGGGTTCGATTCCCGGTTTCTTCCGCCAGGTTACGCATTCCTATTTTTCTTTGTGCTTTTACTTTGTATCAATGTTACGAAGCCAAAGAGACCATAACTGAGCCATTTTGTGGAGAAGTGATGGATAGTTTTACGTGAAAGTAATCTATACTATTATAAAATTCTAGATTTATATTGAAAGTTTTCTATGGAGAGAGAGGAAAGATTTCATGATTTTAGGAAAATTCTAATAGCCTGATGCAGGATCGTCTTTTGTTTTGTATGTGCGCGGCGCTGTACCAGTCTGGTGCCAACTGTTGGCCATAATTGATTTGTTCTCTCATCGCGCCGGCTGGAAGGATTTTAAGCAAATTTAGTACAGAGATAGCTGAATATCCAGAGATAGGTAAATGATACTTTTTACGCGAATATGGTAAAGAAAAACAGCCACGGACGAAGGTTGCGAACGCTTTCTAGTACGGGATAAATTTTGCCTTATTTCTACTTCTAATTACACTGCTGTCTCATAAAGCCGACTATACAAACATAACTTTGATCAAGACAACCAATGGCGCGACATTTACAACCTTTTGGTGCCTAAGATTAACTATCTCAAACGTACCTCATAAAATCCTTAACAAATCGTTAGTCAGTGCAAACTGCTGAAATATAGCGTACCTAAAATCATAAACCAGCTAGCCACAACGCAAAGTCAATTTGGCAAATGCTGCACATCTCTCTTTACGGTCGGTGTATTCTGCTCCACACCACTTCCTATTTCCAAAATGTCGTAACCGCCATTGCCGTCGGTGTGACATAAAGCCTTACTTATGAAACGCGTGAAATGGCCGCTTTATACATTGTTTTACGGCGTTGCGAACATTATGGGACATCTGACTAATCGGAAAGCATGTGCTTTGTAGTGCTGATCAATATGGTTGTCGAACAACTCATATTGCATACATTTTATGTGAGTATTTATTGTCTGTAAAAGTTGTATGTATCTTAAAAACTTTATTGTGCACAACAACTGGTAACAAATAAAACATGTACATACAAAGGCGAACATCTCATCCAGTTAACCTTTGATTTGTCTTCAAGATTTCCATGACAGGAAAGACTTGGATTCTTTGAAAAATCATTTGTTTCTTATGCAATTTTATTGTCAAAGTTAATCCTTACTTCTGCAGAGATAAAGTCAGTGAAATTGTTGTTTTGTCGTGTCGTTAAAAATGTTTTTTTCGAATTGTAAATAAGTAGGTATGTGAAACTAAAATTTTAGTCAAAAGGTGCGAAATTTAAATTCTTTGATATCGAAAGATAAAAGTTTAAACATACTTAAAAAGCAACAGTATGAGCCTACGAGCCGGGCGGTCGGTATGAAAATAAAAAGTTAATTAGGACACAGGCAGGTAAACAACGGACACCCGCATCGCTCCACAGCACCGTTCCCATTCCTAAAGGGCGTATACGTGTTTAGAATAGCAATGGTATAAGCCCTTTAGATGCACCTGAGCTGTAAACTGGTTTGAATAAGGACGTATGTGGATACACATTTATTGAGAATATATTACCTTTAGGATTAACAAGAGCCATAACGGACCTGCATGCATTGCGACAGAGGGCAGTAAAGAAGCCATTTTATTCGGTAGCGGTTCTTACCTTTTAGTTAATTAAAAAAAATCTTGCCCAAAAAACTCATTGTAACAAGCGACTAATTAAAATACTGCAATGGAATTATTACTTGTTTTCAGTAAGCTTAATTCAAAAAATGATAGCAGTGAAAGTTTTAAGTATATGATTATAAAATAAAATAATACACAAACGTTATTTTAAAAGCAAAAATTGAGTTTTGTAGAACCGTAATCTGGATTGTTCTACGGAAAATAACTATACTATTCTCGAATGATTTTTTGACTTTGAAAAGTTGTAATTTTAGACCCAATACCCGATTTTTAGATGTTTTGCATCACTCCATAGTTGTAAGACTCCCCAATGACTTCAGTAATTGAAAAAGTAAAAAAAAAAAACCCGGTAAATTAGTACCTAAATGAAAATCTTATCAAATAAATCCAAAGAAATTCAACGCTCATTGCGAAAAGTAGATTATCAAATTATTCAAGCTGTTATTTATGTTCCCGTCCATAATCAAATTATAGCAACAAAACTCATCACCCAACTTCAAAAGGAGCTACCTAATAGAAAATATTTCAAAGCTGTAGAATATACGCACATTCCATAGGGAATGTGTCTAAGATTTATCTTTGCACTTAGGGTTACCATATGTAAGGATTCCTCCGGAGACTGCATGATTTTAGGATCTCTTCTCAGGATTGCGACCGGATTAAGGAAATCTCAAGAAATATCGGGACTTTTAGAAATTTCGATAAAGTTGAGCACATTTTCAGATCTTTTCCATTACAGTACCTATTTTTTTTTCTTTTTAGCCAGATCCATGAAGCTGGCCACGGTCTTAAGACCGTCACATGAAAGAGAGACTTCATTAAAAGCCAACAATGGTCTTGTGAATTTCACACACCAAAACAATTTTTTTATTCTGTTTCAGGATTTTTCAATGGTAACCAACGGGCATAGGCGTTTATCTTATCACTCAATTAATGGACTAAGCATCTGTCACTTTCTGAAAAGTGAATTGTCTTATCATCAGTGATCGGCACGGTTTGTGCAGCATCGCAGTATCCGGCGTAAATAAGAATACGAACATGATTGTATTAAATATAAATTTAACATTATTATACTACCCTCAATAGGTCATTTTTTTGCAATCTAGATGGCGGGATTATAATTATGCTATTAATATTACTATAGAAAACCCGCAGTGTTGCATGGGCCGTGCCGGTCACTGATGATAAATCAACTCACTTACTTATCACGTGATAAAGGTAAACATCATAGGATTCATAGGACCATAGTCCTTTTGTCCGGACTTTTATGTTGTCTATCTGGTAACCCTACTCGTACTGAAAAATGGTTGGAGCTGCATGATTAAGCGCTGTGTGAGCGCGTAACTCTCTGTGCGAAGAATGTTTTTTTTTAATTTGTTTGAATTCTTACGCTGGTGAAGTGAAGTCATGGTGTTGTCCTAAGGCACCCCGGAGGTGCAGAGGTCCTTCATAAGCTTGTTCTACGTCTTTCTATTTGCAGCTGCTCCTTTAGGCTCGTTCCAGCTAAGTCCGATTGCTCGGAGCTCGCCAAGAGTGAAGTGAAGTCATAATAACAATTTAATCCTCCTTTTCAACCGACTTCGAAAGAAAGGAGGAGGTTCTATGTTTCACTGCATGTATTTTCTTTGAAATAGTCCAGTATCCGTTGAAATTAATCACAACTTTGAATTTATTTACCTACTGTGAACACAATTTAAAAGTTAGTTCGTACTTACTGAATTTTGCTAAGGACTGTGTAATTTGCTCTATAACTAAAAAGCTG
Source organism: Apotomis capreana (assembly GCA_947623375.1). Taxonomy (NCBI): domain Eukaryota; kingdom Metazoa; phylum Arthropoda; class Insecta; order Lepidoptera; family Tortricidae; genus Apotomis; species Apotomis capreana. The sequence goes on along the minus strand of OX392505.1, from coordinate 7,785,670 downwards.
AATAAGCGTTGAAGTTACCAACGTTCCTAGGACCTTCCAACTTTGCTTAGCATAATTGCAGTGCAACGATCTCGCAGGTGGTCTAACGTAAATGTTAACGCAGTAAAACGCCAAGGAAAGCTGTAAAACACTTGAAACTGGTACGTTTTACTACCTTCTTACTTCGGACAGCAGAGTGCTATAATTCTACGCACCCGGCACTTTTATAATCAATGCGCACCGGCGAATAGTTCGGATTAACCGGTCAATTTAACTATTTTCCGGTAGAACCGCGTCGGTATGACTTAATCCCGTATAATTGACGTAGGTTGTAAACCACTGGGGCCGCGTTTAATGTTTAATTTAATGTTTTGATGGATTTGAAGCCGTTACGTGAGGTAGAGTAAGACCGGTCATCGTGGAAACTCTTGAGGAGGCCACTTGAATGTCACCCGGCTGAGATGATAATAAAGAGGTTTATTCCAATATAAGTAAGTACACTTATATCTAAAATAAAGTACTAATAGTTCTATAATAGATTGTTGCCATACTTGAATAGGTAGGTCGTGTAAATAAGCAATTTTTCCATTGCTATGAATTGTTAGCTATGACAGAGCGTAAGTAAGTAATTTACGTTGTTGAACATATAAATATATATTTTTCGAGAGTGAGATAAGATCACACTTAGGTATAGTAGGAATCCTTTTTTGAGGCCGAATTAACTTCACTTTGTTCTTACAAACTATGGGACTTAACGGCTATGGTGTACATTGAACAGCGGCCCCAAACTACTTCTTTGAAATGAAATTAAATTAAATGAAAAGTGTAGTTTGTGTCCCAGTGATGTTAGAACAAAGCGAAGTGAATTCGGCCTCAACAAAGGATAAATCATTAATTATAGGATAAAACTTTTGTAACGACTCATGATCGAAACTTCAAGACGTGTAATTTTGTTTAGCAAAGCAGTTATTGTATCTAATGCACTTGTGTCGGAATGGCTTTTATAATCTATTTCGCTGTCGGGGTGTGTAATTGTATAATGAATTGCGGGTTGCCTTGAATTCGCTTGATTCGTACGCTGCTGAATTAAAGCCCTGATTTGGTGCGGATTACTCGATGAAACGCTTTGGCCAAATTCGACAGCCGCGAGCAATCTACCCCACTCCAAAACTTATCTATTGAATGACACCTCATTTACAATTTCGAAAGTCTTTCATTTAACTGTCGTTATAGAACATTATTTTCTACATTCATATCGATTATTGCTAAATGAAGGTTGCAAACTTCAAAATGTCTTTAAGTGTAAATTCATCGGAACAAATGGTCGCTTGCGGTATTTCTAGACCGATACAACCTTTAAACCTTCAAGAAAAGAGCGTACTCCCAACTCAAAGGCCGGCAAAGCACTTGTGACTCCTCTGGTGTTTCAGGTGTCTATGGGTGACGGTAGCCGCTTTCCATCGGGCGATCCGTTTGCTCATTTACCCCCTATGACATAAAAAAGGACACCAACATACCAGCCTCCGCTGCCCTTATCCAATGGACTCCAACGGCTTTCGCCATGTCGTCATTCCATGATGCGTCTTCCAGGTGCGTGATTGGCCCCCGCGGCCGTTGGAGAATTTAAATTAGAAACGTTAAAGATTCCTCTCGGGTACCATTATTTTCTTCCATCGTGAAGTGATCCTTAAGGCTGTTGGGTCACCAAGGGGTCAACTGTCGCTGTGTTATTCCCAGGTGGTCTACACGCCATATTATCCTCTGTGAATTAGAATCCCTGGATATCACTATTTAATGGTGATGTGATCCTCTAAGCCGATGGGTCAGTTAGGGGTGAAATATCACCGAGTGACCACCCCGTGTTGAAATCGTGTGCTCCTTCCCAGGTGGTCTACATGCCATATTATCCTCTGTATATAAGAAACCCTGGATATCGCTATTAAATGGGGATGTCATTCTCTAGGCCGATGGGTCAGTAAGAGGCAAATTATCACAGAGTGACCACCCCATAGTAAAGTCATGTGCTCCTTCCCAGGTGGTCTACACGCCATATTATCCCCGCTCCGCTAATCGGTTACTTCGATAAGTCACGAGAAACCCGCAATTTCGCGGATACGCAAAATTACCACACGAATTTTACGGTTCTACTCACGATTTTAGGCTCTAATTAATTTCATAAACTGAGTCTCTAGCATCAGAGTTTTGCCATGTAAAGAGAACAAAGGAAATTCAAAAGATTAAAATAATGCATTTATTTTGACAGAAGGATTTGTCATCGGTTTTCTTGTATGAAATTTTTACACATTTGTGTATGATAGATTTATTGTTGATGACAGATGTTATGCAGGATTTACTAAATAAATCTTACACCCTCCAGATCAGTTTTCCTAAGTTGCGATGAGCTACTTTTATTTTTTTGTTGACCTTCTGATTTCTGATTTTCAGGGCTTCACAGTTTACGGCAGGTATGGAATCTGTGTTAACGTTTATCCGCAGTTCCCACAGGAAAACGATTTAAGAGGAAATACCACTGCTAACTTTTTCACACAAATCCAGATTTCGTTCTTGTATGCTTCCTCCTTCAATTGACGACGCGTTTGGCACAGTTTGTAGACACCTGCCTACTGAGCCAGTGGTCCCGGGTTCGAATCCCAGCCAGGGCAAATATTTGTGAGATTAACTCGAATATTTGTGCTTGGGTCATGGTTGTTCTATGTATATTTAAGTATGTATATCGTCGTGTAGTACCCATAACACAAGCTTTCTTGAGCTTAATTTGGTACCGGATTGATTTGTGTGAGGTTGCCCGATATTTATTGTTATTACTATTTATTAACTAATCATTACGAAATTTTAGAAATGGGAAGGAAATGTTCTGTGTCAGACTGTTTCGATTTTTGCGCCATTATATGTAAAATTTCTTTTCTAACATTTCTTTTCTATTCAGTTTCTACAATTTCGTAAAGAATGGTTAAGTTTAGGAGGAGGAAACAGAAGATAACGAAACCTCGATTAGTATAACCCGGTTACGTTAAGTTTGGGCCTGATTTGTATCTGACCCCAAACTTACCAGGCAACAACTTAACGTAGACTGATAGTATTGGAAAATGAGCAGTAATATGTCCTCTTAACGACCCAACAGTGAAATCGTGAACACATGCCATCAAACAGGGTAATATATCCCATCCACGAAATTCTAAATATGGAATTTCAACAGTTCACACGTAAATTGATGAATCGGTGTGGAGCTCTCCACCTGAAATTGCAATTGATATGAATGCGTTCAGTAGTTCAGTATGCGTTGTGTGACTTGTGAATAGATATATAGCAAATTTATTTTTCATCTGATTTCTCTGGAACAAAAAAAGGTTTTTTTTCTTTTAGCTTTGGATTTGGGAGTCACGTATATCCCAAACGGAAGTGTATCATAAATTCATGGATTTAAAAATGAAAGCCTTCCTGCAATCGGACTCGTATTCCAAAAATCCCGATTCCCGAGAGAGAGTGGGCATTTTCACATAAAAAAAGAATAGAGAGACATACATATATGTCTATTTTTCTTTAATCCCATTACTTTTATGAGCTTATCACAGATTGTATTTCCCAGCCCATTCGCCAATCTTTATTTCCCTTTTTCTAATAAAGTAGGTAATATTCGCTAAAAATACATATTTTATTCTGACTAGATAGAGCAGATGGGATAGCTGGATAATTACTAATCAGTGTTTAAGGCATTTTAACATATAGATATAACGAAAAATCATGAATAACTTAATAATACCTTTTGTGAGATTGCTCTATTTTATAAATTTATATTGCTAAAATTAAAGGATTTATTCATACCAGTATCTAACGTTTACCTACATAATTAGGTAAAAATCTAATTACATGTAAAGACAAATCTTCCACACAAAAAAAAAACGCAACATATCAAGTGTTTCAAACAAACCCAATCCAGTTTAATTGCTCGCAATTTTACAGAAAAGGCGTAATCCCTTTCGAACTAGCAACCATGTACCAAACGTTAACAATGGATATTTCTTTTTTACTACGTCTGTGTCGAGTTGTGAAAAAATACAAACAATAAAAGACGGACAGAGGATACGAGAAGCGCTCCGCCGCCCTCGCCATAAAATTAAATGGGAAAAAGGGCTTTTTACAAACGCTTGCTACGTGCAACTTTTGAGCGGGTCACTACAGATCTGCTCGCTTAAAGTTATGAAAAATCGCATAAGTTAAACCTCCTCTCGAGATAACCCCGGGTTATTGCTTTTTTGTGACGTTACGTGCTCCGCCAAGAGTTTTTGTTCGGTTGAAATTAATGTCTTAAGATCTTAAGTTGTACTGGGGCTAAGGAGTTTAAGAATAGTTGAGCTGCAATTTTAATGAACTGAGTCTCGACGAAGGAAGCAAGGAATAATATGGTTACGGAACCAATTGAAAATTCCGAGCGGGTTAAGTCAACCCTGAAAATTAGAAAGGCGCTTGATTGTGTGTGACATATACTAATTACCACTAGGTGCTCCTATTGCCTAAGCTCTTATCTTAAGTATTGTCATCCTTCGGCCTGTTAAATCGAGTTTATCCCCAATGGTTGAAGTAGTTCAATCACTAAAAAAATTACTCTGCTTTTATCCTCTGCCTCCACTAACATACCTGGGACTGGGAAGAATCGGGTGCTGGTCAACCTCATCTCCAAAATGATAGCCACCAGTCTGCTGTCCAGAAAATGCGCTCGAACTCCCAAAAATATCATAGAAATAAAAGGTGTTCCTCAAACTGCTGCCATCTGAATGAATCCTTATTGATTCAGTGGATAGGCCCGTTGGACAGCGTAAGTAGGCAAAGTAGGCATTGTTTGTGTTCTAGTCTTTCCCCATTCTATTTCAACTTTCTTAATTACTCTCGACTTCGTAATCATCGTAAATGTCAGTATGCTTACCTACTAAAAATTTATGGATGGCTGAATTATATAGTGGTGATCTCTCGAACCTCATTGGTCACATGGAATCTAGTCTTAGGCATGAAACGAACAATTCGCAACCACACGGCTCTCGTTTTGTTGGGATCGATTACAGTTCGAGACATCTCATCAGGGTTTACATCTCCAAATCGATTTACACTCGATAATACTGAGGCCCGATTGCAGAGGGACTTGATCGAGCGTAGGGTTGCCAACGAAACAGAGCACAATTGGGATATACCATTTTTTACGACCTATCGACCTTCTGAATTAACAGAAGCCATCACTGGGTATAGGGATCCTATTTTGCAATAAAACAATTAGTGACAATATAACACGAGTGATATGTCATAATTATTTTTTCTTGTTCTTTACCATTTTGCAGTACAAGTCGATAGTGACGTCATCACGAAATACTTACTAAGCTGAAAAAGAAGCAAGCTTATTAATTTTTTGCCTATTTTTACAATTTAAATAAAAATATTTTAATTTTTACAATAACACACTTTTACAATTAGAGATATACCTCTCTAATTGTAAAAGTGTGTTGTCGATATAAATGATAATGAAATAATGAACTTTATTCTGCAAGTAGGCCACAAGGGCACTTTTACATGTCTGAGTCTACGGGCATTTCACAAGAGGAGACCACTGTTGATAAGAAACGCCGAAAGAAACTCAGCAGTAAGTCATTTTTTCAGAAAGCATAAGTACCTAACTATTATAATGATATGAACTACGTAGTTCTACAAGAAAACATATTAAAAGTGTATTTTAAGATATAAGTGAGGAAAAGTGTAAGAATAAAATAGAAACTACAAGAAAGCCTGACGGCTTATCACAATTTGTTAACGTTACATATATAAAGCTTCATTATTTTTATCAAAACTTAATTATTTGATCCACCGTATATTAATAAACTTATTTTTCTAACCTCCTTTGTTAACGTATGTTTCTGATACCTACGTCCATAAAAACCCTTTCATGAATATGACAACTGAATCGGTTCAACAGGTACCTTTTGATAAGGGTCTAGTGCTCTTAGCCGGCTGTCAGTTTCGGTCCTACTTCTACAAATCTAAAACCTGTAGTACCGTGTAGTTGAAAATCGTGGCATTACAAGCTCCTGGCCGGTGTCATGACAAACGAATCCAATCAGAGTTTTACACCTCTTGTAATATTAAAGATGATGAATTGATTTAATGGAACTCTATCCACAAACATTTCCGTTTATCTGTGATATTATAAAACTTTACAAATACAAGGCGATGCCTAAGTCGCGTATACCTCTTGTTATTTCCCCACCCAGTATTTCGTATTTATTGTATTCGCTTTAGAAGCCAAAAATTTAACTTCGGGTTTATTTTTATTTTACAGTAGGTAAATAATATTCGACCATTTTGTGAGCACGCTTTGTAATTATGTTTGTTTTTGGCTAATTATCTTTTTCGATTTTGAATTCAAACATACTTAAATTTAAATATGGAGCGGGGCTATAAACGTAAAAAATGAAAATGAACTTTTTTCAAACTACAGTCCACAGCTCTAAAGAGCCAGTTAATATTTAAAGTATGCATAGTAAGAAAACAATATGTATGTTCCCGTATTAGGAATCACCCTGTAGACATTCAGCACTCATCTCGTGGCAGCCCTGGGGCAAATATTAACCACTCCGCGGCTAATTGTCCCCGCTCAATTATCGACGGCTGTCAATATGTTGGCGGCTGTCTCTGAAACTAGTTACCGTCATTTGATTTTATTGCGGAATACATCGGTTTTTAACCCAGTTCAGAAAAGGATCGAATGTAAACGATTGTAAACTATATGATATGTGTACATGTACGAACGACATTCTTCTGATAAGAGGTTATTTTGAAAATTTAACGCGATCCACCGCCTTGTTACGGTAAAAAGTCGTATCTTTATACGGATGCCATAGTAAAATACGCCCTTTTATCGTAGCACAGCAGTATATTATAGGTGGGGAAGAATCGAACCCACGACCTCTACGTATCTGGAGAAATGCTCTGAGCTTCTGCGACGACGTTACGGACATCACGTGAAATTAAGTATCCAACCAAAACATTTCATGTAAAATCACTACAAAAGTAGTAATAATTGTGTATTTAAGAAATACTTACGTTTAGCCCCATATATAATATACACTTTTATCCCTTATTATGGGAACCCCATACAAACTTCCATCCCCTTATTTAAAGGATGGGGAGGGTGATTTTCTAAAAATCCTAGAATATTATGTGTTTTGTTTATAACAAGGAGTCCCTATATTAATTTTCAGACCTCTAGTATCCAAATTTGCAGAAGTCTCATACAAACTTCCATCCCCTAGGGGTAAAAGTTCCAAGTTTTAGAATTATTTTGTTGTTTGTGTACTAATACTAGCCTACATACCAAATTTCAGCTTTCTAGGTCATCGGGAAGTACCCCAGAGGTTTTGATACGTCAGTGTATAAGTGAATGGCAAAATCGGCGTATTTTAGGTATCAATAAAACCTAAAGTATAAAAGCTAGATCAATGAAATTAAGTACATTTTATATGTTCCCTAAAAGCATCTTAACCTGTGAATTTGGGCGCTCTGGTGTTAACTGGGACGAAACTATGAGGGTTTGAAAATGAGACGAAACGGTTCGAGAAAAGGTAGGTAGTGACCCGCCTCTTTTTTGTTCGTCTTGGCGGGGGCACTACCGTGCCCCCAGATTATTCCACCAAAGCGGATCCAGGTTAGCTGATTGTCTCAGCCTTGTTGCGGATATGAACTCCACCGCTAATTGTTTTAGTTCAATTATCGAACATCTGTCGATTTGTTCGGGGCGGCTCTGAAACTGAACCGAAACATATAGATAGTTGCTTCAATAAGCATTTGAAGGATTTTTTTCTGTTTTCATAACATTTCAGAAGGCCAAATACATAGATGTTTTCTAAAGTGAACTGTGGTATGATTTGAATAGGACCTAGGAATTAGTTTGGATGTACGCCGCTAGTTGTTCTAGTTCACTTATCGAACATCTGTCGAATTGTTCGGGGATGGCTCTGAAACTGAACCGAAAAATACCCATGGCTTCATAAGAAGTTATACAGCTTGTATACAGCTCAAATTAGTCTCATAATGGCTATAAAAGCTCTTATACAGCCTGTTTGCTACCTGAGTATAGTTGCTTATTGATGAAGATTTTTTTTCTCATAAGATTTAATAAGGCCAAATACACAAATGTTTTCTAAAGTGAACTGTGTTTACTAGAGTATTTGAATGGGACCTAGGAATTAGTTTAGATGTACGTCTCAGCCCTGGGGCGCTGGGGCTTCATTTAAGTCTCGGTATTGGTACGATAATCGTAAATAGTAATACCTATTATAGGAAATTGAAAACCATCTAGTCTTACTACCAGTAAGACCTCCGCCTGACCTTACAAAGCAACAGCGCCTACGCAGCAAGTTACGCAGCGATCACTACAAAGTTACCGTGATCGATTTTACACAATGTGCATCTTAAATCAAGGCAGGACTTTTAAGGCACCTACAGTCGCCTATGACCTTGGCTGGAATGAGATTCCACTGTTTTTTATTTGTACACTTGAACGTGAGTCTTCTTCTACGTTTGACACCAATATCATGCCTGATATTTTCTACTTTTGTATTTTGCTGTCTTCGACCTTTACTGTAACGTTATTTTCTTTTACATTAAAATCAATTCCTATAGGTACCTGTCTAAATTAAATGTAAACTACAATTTAATATATACATAACAAATGTGGTATAACCACGCAAAAAAAGATCAACATTGTTTCTATTCAATATCTTGTATTAAATAATCGTCGTTCATTATCAAAAAGCCCGTCGACTGCGAGTCGGACTCACGCATCGAGGGGGATCCTCTTACCCTCTTATATATATATGCGCTGAAATGAAGTATAGTACATTGTTGAAGAGGCTGAAAAGTAAGCAATAGATGAACGAGTAATTTCGAACGAAGTAATTAATTTAAAACGAGTTCATCTATTGCACTTTTGGCCGAGACTAAACTTTGTGCTTTTCACGACTACTGCGAGTAAATAAAAAAACATTTCTTATAATAATACATTTTAATTAAAGTTTATATTTATACTAGCGTGGGGGCAATTATTAAAAGACAATGAAATGTTCTTTCCTGGTACATTAATATTTGTGTTTTGCGTCAGTTCAGCCGGTATGGAGTAGCTTGGCGTATTATTCGCAGACGGTATTGAAGGACTTGGAGACGGGGATTTGAAATCCTCACGAGACGTAGAGGGACGGGGCGTGTTGGTCTCTGTTGACGTAATGTTGATGGATTCTGTTATTAAATGATTTATCTTCTCCTTATTCTGAACAGAATCCTCAATATATCCTTCCGCAACCTTATCAGACATCCAACCACCATGTCTTTTTAAGGTAGTTAGATTTGCTCCGGAGTCTGCTAGGAGAGTCGCTGAGGTCCTGCGGAAGCAGTGACCAGTGTAGCATTCAGCGTTCGGTAAATTTAGATATGCGGCAATGGTTTTTGGTACGGAAGCTATTTTTTGCCTGCCTATGGGTTGTTTGGTACATTTGCCATTCAGGTAATTCAAGAAAAATCGATTATTTTCCAAATCCTTAGGGCGGAGATTTTGATATTTTTTCACAATGTCGAGTAGTTCGTCTCTTATAACAAATGATCGATCTTTTTTCGTCTTTGTGTTCGGCAGGTTTATAAGAATCATATTGTTATGATTTTTGATATCACCCATTTTTATATTAACTAATTCAGCTGCCCGGCCCGCACCATTTACTCCAAAAATCAATACGACCTGTAACCAGATAATGAGATTTTTAAGCATTTTTATTACAAATTGAAGCTTAGATGTTTAATGTTGACCCTGGCAATTAAAAGTCTTGAAAGTATCACGCAGTTAGTTTACTTATTATATGTAACTTCAAATAATCAGATCTCGCAAAAATCATAACCCAAAATAATAAAAAAATCTGAATATAATAGTAGAATAGTTCTAACAATGGGTACCGAGTCGACCGTGTCACTACTATTGCAGTCAATAGCCGTCTCAACAATTTATTAATAATGTTAAGAAATTATGACTATATATTTATTCTAAGGCCGTAAAATATAAGTCTCGCAATACAAATTTTTATTACTAGATATTCCACTTTCGACTTACCTTTGCAGCTAAATAAATATGATCAGGAGCTTCATTAAGGAATGTCTCTACGTTTTCGGCAGTCAATATTTTCGATTTTTTCGATTTGTACCCATCCGAAAACCTTTTCAGTAGTGTCGTCAATTTTTTGTAATTCTTAATGCTTACGTTGTGCTTAATACTTAATGTTGCTTTAAGCATTGAATAAATTCCCCACAAAGTTGAGGGTTTCAAAGTTTTTGAGAGTTCGTCAAAATATGCGAGTAGAACATTTTCGGAAAAAGATGTGGTATTTTTCTTGCTCCTCCATGTTGTAAAATTTGTGTATACTTTTAAATATTTCTCCCGGGATTTTTCGGGTAACAAGTTGTTCACAATCGCCTTCGCTGCCTCTTCTATTGCTGAAGGCGTAGCATCCATGTCACTATCGTCGCTAGAAGAATTCATTTTATTTGTCAATCCGATTAGTTATTTATCAATCATCAACAAACAATATCGCAATATTCGCAATACAGTGAGTTGTTCCCGCCGAATTTTGTATTTTCTTTTTGTTTGAATTGTTTGTTTTTTTTATCGTCCGTTCTTAGTGGCCAGTATTACAAAATAAAAAAAAAGACATTAAAAAATTAAAGTTGCATTAAGGTGTTCGCGCACTAGGCAGCCTGTCTACGGTAGCTAGTCGAACATATGGATATGTATTGGAACACGCGTACTAGGCAGCCTGACGGCGCGGTTAATGTAGTGCAGTGAGCGAAAGGCTTAAAAAGTGAATGCTGCGGCGTTTTTCCATACTTTAAAAAAATAACACGATTATGGATAGTACGCGTTTAAGAAAAAAAAATACCTCATAAATGACGCATTTTCATTGGTCAATTTAATTTCAAATGCAGCAGACGATTAGCTTTGATTGGTGAAAATGTCGTTTACGCAGGCCGAGAAAAACACTCTGAAATATTTTCTATAAAGTCGTATCTTATTATGAAATCTGTGTCTAGATACGAACTGTTACCGTAAGGTGCTACATTGTTGTCGTGTTGCGAGCTAATATAGATATACAGTTTACAAATCTACAAATATAAGCAGTTTTGGGTACTGTATTCAGGTAATCTATGACCACATTTTCGAGCAGTGTCGTGAAAAATTTAATGTTTAAAAAAAATCGGACCCCTTCGGCATGGTCCCGAATTTCTGTCTATGATCTGAGGTCCCGAAGACGCAAGCAGCATTTCCTCGCTGAATAGCAAGGCTAATACGTTACACCTATCTAAATTGATAGTAGTAAAATTCAAAATGGCGACAACAGTGAGCAATATTGTCTAAAACTATTGTTTCTTTAAAAGTATTATGAATATCACTATACAGCTCGAATAGCAAAACTTGTTATATTTCCGATAAAATCTCGTGAAAAGTCACATTATTTATTGCCAAATTGAAGATATCACTATCCTACAATCCTACAATCGTTCATCAAGGTCATCGGCTATAATCGCCTTAAATGCACAACGATATCACGATCGCTCCACTGAATCCCCATCCAATCACGATAAATCTGACGTATAGTCTTGTTACTTAAGGGATTGCATCTTCAGAACCGCAACGTCATACGCGCCTTTGGTCTACGTACAAACATACGACTTAATTCCAGTAAGAAATACAGATACCGGGCGATGAATGCGAGACGCAAAAGCAACATCCCAAATGAACTGTTGTTGAATAATTGATGTTCCCGTCTTCTCGAGACGATTGTCTCATTTCCACATAGAGTAGTGATTGAGAGAGATTTGTGAATAGATAGATCAGTCTTCTGATGGTTCATGATGTTACTGAGGTTTATCTATCGTAATTTTAATGCAAGAAACGCATGACAAGTGTCATCGGAAGCGCTTTTTATAGACGAACTGAAAATTTGGGTGAAAAATTAACAACGGAAAGATTGACCAACTTTAGTGTAGAGTTGGGATAAGAAGATTTTAAGTGGTTTGTTTTGACATAGAATACAATATAATAGAATAGAAAAATTTATAAATTAATAACCTAAATAAATTCAAAATTAAAATACCCAACCAAAATGTGCCATAATTTATAAAATTTGAAACAACCAATCGTAGGAACATTAAATCAATCATCGAAATAAGATAGATTTGCGTAGGTACGCAAATAATTACGAATTTTTTACCTATTCCACATTGCGGGCGGATGCAGATTAAGATTGGGTATACTCTAACGCTGTGCATTTTTGTCTATTGTGTTTGTACCTATCTCAACTTAAAATCTTTGAGCATCACTATAACACCACAATAATGCTGCTGACAGAGCATTGCCCCTATCCTACTTAGGAACACAATCGCAAGCTATTGTCATACCATTTCTAGCATGAAATACGACATAAATAAATACAGCTAAGTTTTCAGCTATATTTTATGTTTGAATGGTAGTTCAGATTATCATACAAGAATTTGAAAATGTTAATATATCACCAACTTCGGAGTCTTGCATCCTTGGTTTTTTAATTAGACATTTAATTTTAAAATGAAGGAAGAGATAAATATTTTTTTCTGGGCCATGGATGTTTTCTATGTCTATGTGTATCATCGTCTAGTGCCCATAACAAGCCTACTAGATTTTTTGGGGGCTCGATCAATTTGTAAAAGGTGTCCGATTTATTTTATCTCTCTCCACCAGCACACAGCGACACATTGGTGCGCTACTACACTGATTACCTAAACCCCATCATCATATCAGCCGACAGACGTACACTGCTGGACAAAGGCCTCCCCCAAAGTTCTCCACAACGATCGCTCTCATCCAATTTCTGCCCGCGATCCAGGTCGTCGGTCCACCTTGTTGGAGGCCTTCCCACGCTGCGTCTTTCGGTCCGCGATCGCCACTCAAGAACCTTTCTGCCTCAACGGCCAGCGATTTAACCCCCAAATTATACGTAAATGCCACCAAAACCCTTTACGTATATTTTGACATATCTGTGAGCTTGCTCCCTCTTTGCGGAACACAGCCTCTTTGTGACTTGGCTCTCCAAGTTCGCTAATTGGATCAAGATCCCTTGTTTAAGAAAAACCTACTGTTGAGTTATCTACTATATAAAGTTTACTTTGCATTTAGCTCTAATTAAATTTTCCTGATTGGAGAATTTCATGGGGAGCATTATATTGTTTGCGGATGTAATATTGTTGTGATTATATTATCTAAAATGATGCCTATTGAATTGGAACACGTTATATTGATTATTCGAATGTAGTGATTTGTATTCTAACAATCGTTACCAAATTGATTTGGTTTTGTATTATTATTCATATGTGTATTTTCAAACGTGTCACATTTATATATTGCCAATTATAAGATATCGATAAACTAAGTATCAGAAGGAAGTCACTAGCGTTGCATCGTTCGTGCCAGGAAGATCTCTAGGTCTACTCATAGCTCATAGCTAACAGAGTGTGGTGAAAATGAACCTGTGAATTAAAAAACAAGGTACTGACATTGTTAAATTTTAATGCTTAAAATGTAAGTAGTTGCAAGTTTTTTATCTCCCCCGTATTTTACTGGCGCTTAACTTTGGAAGCAATTCAAACTTATGCACTTTGAACTTTTTGCCACATTTCTTATAACAAAATTTTTATTATATTGTCATACTCTGTCTTCGTAGATCAAGTTCCCCATTTATTTGCATTTTAACAAAAAGTAACTGATGTAAACGATAAGGAGCTATTCTGTTTGAGAATGGGACCAACTATAAAGTATACTCTTACAAAAAATTTAAATAGGTTCAGAAATTTTCGAATAATCGTTCTTCGATTTCGGGAATTTTAAATTACAGTTTACAGATGTCTGATATAAATTAAATAAAATGCATTATTTATATCAAACAAAAGATATTCAACTAGAAAATATAACTTATATGTTCATCAGGTTCTTTTCACAGTGCGCTTATAATTTGCGTAAGACTGCTATAGCGACTTGGGAAATTCTTATTTTGTTTGAAAGGGCATTAAGTACTTTTGATTGACCATTCATCGGGACAGGATTCGGAATAAATCGAGCAAACTCTTCAAATATATACAAAGTACACGTATGGTAATTTAAGTATTTTTTCAGTAACTTGTGAAGGTGCTTTCGATAGGCATCATTTCGGGACCTGATACTGATGCAGGCGACCTTCGAAGGCCCTAAGAACTATAGAAGGTGCCGCAAGTTCGTACGCGCATATTTTTTTAAGTATCCTATAACCATCTTTAGATGTCCAGCTATCCCAGTAACGCAATTGGTTAAATTTTGAAAATAGATGGCGCCAGACTGGTAATGTGCCGCGCACCCATCCAAAACAAGTGACGATCCTGCATCACGCTATTAAGATTTTTCCTGAAATCATGACCACTCTACTCTCCATGGAAAACTGATTTTCAATTCAAATCTAGAATTTTATAATAGTATAGATCATTTCCATTGGAATGTTTTTTAACATATTCACTGCCAGGGGACGTGGCCTAGGAACAAACTTGTATGACGGTGAACGCACATATGCGGTAGCAATGAATGCGTTAAATCATTATTATTAAATCTAATTCTTTTGTCTTTGTTGGTAAGAAATAAAATCAGTGAATATATACACGTAGGTATGCACGAGTGATTACGACGGGCGAACGCCCTTATTAGCGTCGCGATGGAAGGCTTCATTTCTTTGTTATGCTATTGATTTCTTTTATTTTGCTTCTGAGATCAAAGCACAGGTCATTGAACTCGGTTTACTTATTTGATTATTCAAGTATGCGTTGCGACCTGTAGTTTTGCGCAGCCAAGTCATATCATGATTTTTATATGCATTCCTGACGACTGACTCGTGTACCAAAAATTTCTAAAGTTCGCCTTTCGGTTAAGGGCGTAATGAGTACGTTAATACACATTACATTATACACATAATATTTACACACATAGTCAATATATACTGTGTATACTATGTGTCCAATATATTTCTAAATAATCATTTACTCATACATTCTTCATTGTCAATCAGTTTCCATGTAAAATATATGATTGTTGTAGTTTGACGTTGTGTTGTAGTTGCGTAATGAAGGATACAGATAAACGAACAAACACACCTTCACGTTTATAACAAGGGTAGGAAATTGTACAACATGGAAATTCTAATGGCCAATCAATGCACCAAAATATTCACAAAAGCAGTAAAACGCACAGATACAATACATACAGCAACTAATTAATGCAAGTGGAAAGCCGATAGTTCTGATTAACTCCGCCGGGAGCCGACTAATCAGCTGCCAAAATAAGCTCGATTATGTTGCGATCTCCCTTTGTAATCAGGTCCATTTCCTACACAAAATATATATTATATAGGGCGATAATAGCAGTGTTGAATTAAGACATGTAAAAGTGCCCTTGTGGCCTACTTGCAGAACAAAGTACATTATTTTATTAATCATTATTTCATTACTTTTTCATTATTTCACATTTAACTTCGAAATATCGCATGTACTTTAATATATCATTGACATATTGCTCATAACTATATTCTTTGAAGAATTGACAACATTTCATATTTATAACAGGTGGAAATTAATATACAGATCGACAGGGCTTTAAAAAAATCTTTGAATTTATTCTTCTGTATTTAAAGAAATATTAGAAAATACATCAAATAACTGCAATCTAAGACAATACGGGCTGAATAGGGTTGTTGTCTAAACCAAAGAGCGAAAAAATATATATATTTTTAATTTGACGTTGACAGATGACAGATGCATACCGAGTTTTATTAAGTTTTTTTTTTAATAAGAAAACCGACTAAAGTAACCGTCCCATTAAGTTCTGGTTTTGGTGTTGCCACATTTTAAAATGAGTATGTTTTTATAAATTAATATTAAAATAAATCATCATCTCAGAAAATAAATAAAAAGAGAGATTACTTCATCTTTTTAAGCAGAATTCAGAAAAGTAATAAAATGATAGTCTTAAAAATATGAAATGTTGTCAATTCCTGCAGTCAGATTAGTGCACCGAATAGAAAATTAGATATAAGTATCAGTCGTGCGCCAGTGGGTGATCAGAATCACAGTAAACATAAAAATAATATACAATAATTTATTTAAATCAATTTCAAAAACAACTTAATAAACTGTCTTCACGTTATTGGGCACCGCACACGCGCCGCACGACCATTCGTGGCATTACACCCATACTAATTACCATTAAACGCACTCGATGCGTTACCTTTATTGTCGATTCGTGACTTTAAATCGGAAATATAATGGATTATTAGTTTTGATATGGATTTTTTACTATAGCTCTACGGTTATTTTAGTGTTTAGCAACGTGATTGGTTAGTTTCATGTCGCTGGTAGATAACCGAACTGTTCTGATTTTAGAATCAGATTTATACAGCATGGATTCTTATTCCCTAAGCCCGATTTAAATAAATATTAAGGGACAATCTTACACAAATTGACCTAGTCCCAAACTAAGCAACGCTTGTACTATGTCAAACTATGTACTAACTAGACGATTTATTTCTTTATTAAAGATCGCATTAGATTCGTTATGGTAAATGCTTTTGATGCTTTACAATTCAGACTTAGCTCTCGAGTCTAAGATAAATTATTAGCTACCCAAGTAGCACACAGGCTGCATAGGGGAAGGTTGCTATCATTGGACGGGCGCTTTGAATGGACCATCGAAATATTTTAGAACCTAAAACCGGTCCAATCATGGCAACTTTTTTTCAGTTTTGTGTGTTTTTTCGGTGTTGGTGCACAGATGGTATTCTGTTATTGATTTATTTATTATTTAAAAACGTTTAAATACTCTTAAAAAAAAATATATATTAAAAGAAATAAAAATTACAATTTCTATAAGTCTCCTTGATTGGACCATCAGCAAAAAAATCCTAAGTCCATTGATGGTGACTCTGTGGTCCAATCAAGGTGACCCTAGTCCAAACAAGGCAACAGTGGGAAAAATCCTTTTTTTTCTCCTAGATTATTATATTGTATTCATTTGTCTGTAAGGTAACGAATAAATATATTTCAATGGTTCAAAATGATCAAACTTGTTTTTATTTCTTACATGAATTGTGTAAATTATAAGGCAGCGAAATTAAGTGTTCAATGATAGCAACCTTCCCCTAAGCACTAACTTATATTTTCTTTCTTAGCTTTAATACAGTTTAAATTAGAGTTATAATGGATGCACGCCTTCAACTGTCGTTCAAAAGCGATTTTTGCGATTTTTGAATCATTAAGTGACATTTCACGTTACTACCTGGTCAAGTTAAGTTTGCGCCTGATATTTATGGCGTCGCATATAATGAGGCGCACATAAGGTAACGCTACTTTGGAGATCTCTCCGAGATATCAGAGATATATGTATGGACTTAGGGCTGAATAACGTTTCCCGATTTCTATACAAATAGAACTATATTTCAGGGAAAAAATAATGATTGTAACACATTTTAACCATCACAAATAAAATTACCAAAGTAGACTCATTCGAAAATGTTGCGAAATGGCCGTGTATACTCACAAATGGTATAATCGCTTACGTTTTTCTCTGACTTTTGATAGCAATTAAACTTTCTTTGTTCTGTTATTAAAATTCCAACTTTCGACTGAAACCCTTGTATTTTCACTACTCCAAGATGAAATTAATTGAAAACAAGCAGACATATTTTTTAACAGATTCAGCAAGTAATTTTATTTATAGATTTCAAGTGTAATAAACTAAAAAGTTATTAATTAAGACGTACAAAACTTTCGATTTTTTCAAGAAATTAATTAGGTTACATCATTAATAGGTATCATGGAATTCATGGATAAGCGAAAGTAGGAACTCAAACAGATTGTTTAAAATATTTAACCTTAGAATAAAAAGCCTAGAACGATAGTCTTCATACGGTTTTAGTTTTATGTGTGCGTGTCTACGAACCAATCAAGCACGTCTAGCATAACTTTGACACGCGACTCATATCGCGGGAGATAGCATCGTCCGTCACTATCTCATAGTACTGTACAGATAGAGACAGGTAGTACTTATATCTCGCGCGAGAAAGAGTCGCGTGTCAAAGTTATGCTAGCCGTGAAGGAGACGTTTTGCTTGTTATATTGACGTTGTGACAGATGCGCACACGCGCACGGACGAAACTGTGAGAGGCCGTGGCTCACTAAAACTGGCTTCACTTTCAAGCGCTAAGTTTCTAAGTGTATTTATACTAAGTATATTATTATAACTAAGTAAATATAAATTTCGACTTTCGGCTTTCGATTCAGTCGAGACCTGGGCAGTGCTGCAGTCTCTCCAGCGGTGTCAAATTGACTACAGGTATATCGAGGTACTAAGGTGTTTATATGAGAATGCCACTATGTCAGTCCGCGTCCAAAACCAGGACTCGAAACCTATCCAATTGCAGCGTGGTGTGAGGCAAGGAGATGTCATATCTCCTACATTGTTCACAGCTGCATTGGAAGACGTATTCAAGCTTCTGGATTGGGACGGACTTGGCATCAACATAAACGGCGAATACATCACCAACCTCCGCTTTGCTGATGATATCGTGGTCATGGCTGAGACCCTGGAAGACCTCGGCAAAATGCTCAACGACCTCAGTAGGGTCTCTCAACAAGTGGGTCTTAAAATGAACATGGAGAAAACGAAAATTATGTTTAACTCCCATGTGGTACCCACTCCACTTAAAGTTGGAGACTCTGCGCTCGAAACTGTAGACGACTATATCTACCTTGGACAAACGATCCAGTTGGGTAGGTCGACTTTCGAAAAAGAGGTCACTCGTCGAATCCAACTCGGATGGGCAGCGTTCGGGAAGCTGCGGAATGTCTTCTCGTCCCAAATACCGCAGTGTCTTAAGACGAAGGTTTTTAACCAATGTGTGTTGCCAGTGATGACATGCGGCACTGAAACGTGGTCGCTTACAATGGGCCTCATAAGAAGGCTCACAGTCACACTCAAAGGGCAATGGAGCGAGCTATGCTCGGAATTTCCTTGCGAGATCGAATTCGAAATGACGAGATACGCAAGAGAACCAAGGTTGTAGATATAGCTCAGACAGTCGCCAAACTTAAGTGGCAGTGGGCAGGGCATATTGCTCGTAGAATCGATGGCCGTCGGGGCAGAAAGGTTCTTGAGTAGCGACCGCGGACCGGAAGACGCAGCGTTGGAAGGCCTCCATCAAGGTGGACCGACGACCTGGTTAAGATCGCGGGTAGAAATTGGATGAGACGGTGTAATGGGTTTCAACTACTAGACTGTTTGCATAAATAGTTATACTATTTTAAAGGTAAAGCGACAAAGTAGTAGTGGACGGGTAAGTGGCGTTGGGGCAGAAAGGTTTTTGAGTGGCGGCCGCAGACCGGAAGACGCAGCATGGGACCAACAAAGTGGTCTAACGACCTAGTTAGGATCGAGGGCAGAAATTGGCGCAAGACCGATCGTTGTGGAAAACTTTGGGCGAGGTCTTTGTCCAGCAGTGGACATCTATCGGCTGATATTATGATGAACGTGAAAAAGACATTTGGGTCATTGTCAGTTCAAAAAACAAAATTCGTCCCTTCGGTAGTCAAAAGTTAAGAGCTTGTATGAATCTAGGTTATGTTGCTATTGAGTACATCGGATTATAGACGGAACGTTATTTATTCTCACAGGCATTTTATCAGAAAAATTAGGCCCTGGAATCCTTAATTTCGCAAATGTCCACCGGAAAGACGCGAACCTAATCTGACCAATGACCCATTTATGACATCGTCCTACTGCATACCTTCCGCTTTATACACCTTGGTAAAAATGTCTTTACCTATACTACATTTTTACCAAGGTGTGCAGCGACCGCGACAGGCCCGTAACGTATTGGCGGCTTACCACGATCCCTGACTGATTTATTACATGCGTAAATCTCCGATTTACACGACATTCTATACTCAGCCCAGATGCAGAGAGAGATATCGTGTGCTATCGAGTGTTTACGCAGATTGTCTCGTAATTGGGTTGCTATTGTACAATCTATACTATTATAAAAGTACTTATATTATCTATTGATAAATAAATTTCTATCATATAAAAAAAACTTCTGACCTTTTTCCGGATGACCGGTTTGATTTCTCCGCCAAAACCTGCCATCCTCGAGGTTGCTTGTAGCCGACCAACTCAACAAATTCACCTCTTTTTTGAAGCGGTGCTAATGCAAGTAACTGTAGGTACGAAAGATTGATATATACACTAGATTTTTTCAAAGTAAGTTGCACCATTTGTAATTATTGAACAGTCCGGAAAAAACAACGCGATGCACGTTTTTTATTGTTTCTTACGAGCATTGATGAATACGCCAGTTATCCTTCGGGATATCTTTGCGGCGGAGCCGTTTATTAGGCGTAATGAGAGAACAAAGATATTTCCACCGATAGATTGCGTTTTAATCAATTAAATGTACATACGAAAGGCACTTCAACGTGCATCGCGTTATAAACCTTTTGAACGCTACTGTTGTCATATCAAGACATCGGATAATTGCAACGCTGACGTTGGCGTGACGATGATGTATTTCTATTGCCGCTATAACAACAAATACTAAAAATAAAATAAAATAAATATTTAAGGGGGACTCCCATACAACAAACTTGTTAAAGATTATGGTACGGAACCCTTCATGCGTGAGTTGGACTCCCACTTTCCCAATTTTTTGTTTTTGCCGTTTAAAAAGTTAAGATTTTTCCTGAAATAATGGCCCATGGATCCCATCCTTTACCATGCAAAATTGGTTAACTATACAATTTTAGTTTATAACAGTTGAGATACCTTCGTATTACGTATTATGTAATGTTTTTTTTTGTGAAAGCCAATATAAGATTATATTTACACGGAAGGAGCATTAACATTTTACTCTACCTACAAAGTATTCGTGTGTCGTCACTTTTTGAAATTCTACCCTACGTCACGTTGTCACGTCAAAATATAAGTGTAAATAACGCCCTCTCAAGCGTAATGAGCGGCGGAGTGCGGTTCCTTGTACCGGAACACGTGCTCTGTTAGTGGCGCGTATATTATAACTATTAAGATAAAAGATATGACATAAGAAAGGAAACAGATTTGTTTACGTATGAGATTTTACAAAAAGAATAAGAACTAGGATATTCTAGCTTTTGCTTATCCGTAGCCAGGGTAAAAGTATTCAAATATACCTAACCATATTGAATGTTCAGCTATTTCTGCTCTAAAATTGATTAAAATCCGGCCAGCCATTCTGACGTGATTAAGGAATGCAAACTGGTATTTTTTTTAATAGAAATTATTAAATTAACCGGTAAACCGGTAATTCTCTTGCGAAAATTTCCTGGTTTTCATTCCCTAGGCGCGAAGAGCGAGACGCGCGACGCAAGACCAGATCAATAGCTGGATTTAGAACAGAATCCTGAGAATGGCAAAGTGTTCTAGAGGAGACCCTGAGGGGTCATTAAAACCCGAATCCTGAGCATAGCGAAGGGTTTTAAGAGATCTCCAGACCATTCAAGTAGAACCTTGAGGGCGAAAGAAGGGAACAAGAGTCTATAAAATGTTAGTAATCTCTATTGCAGTCTCAGTGCTGTAGCGATGGCTGTTACGAGCGCATTCAACACGCGGTGCTGACGAATTGACGATGCTGAGGTTTTTCACACACATCACAGCACATACAACGACCACCAGCTGTGTACAATGTTCACCTTCTGCGCAAAAGCCAGTGGTAATATTTAAGTGCCTACCATATGTGGAACTGATATCTCCATAATGACATCGTTTACAACACATCAGTGAAACATGAATTTCCATAGCCATTGGTAGTCTCTTCAAATTATTGGTGAGGATGCGATTGGTGCTGTGTAGGTAAAGTAGCTGCCTACTGAGCCGGCGGTCCTGGGTTCGAATCCTGGCAAGGGTAAATATTTGTTTCATGAACTTGTTATTTATGCCTGGGTCATGGATGTTATTTGTGTTTAAGTATCTATATAAGTATGTTTATCGTCGTCTAGTGTCCATAGCGCAAGCCTACTAAAGCAAACGGATCGCCTGATGGAAAGTTTCCGTAGCCCATAGACACCTATAACACCAGAGGACTCACAAGTGCGTTACCGGAAATCCAGGTGGGAGTACGCTCTTTTCTTGAAGCTTGCTGTGGGCCTAAAAAGATTGAGTCTACACCAATTATTGATCCTTGCAATAACCTTGACCTTCATTTTGAGATGTCGATCAATCTTCATGAGCTCAGTGTTTTTGCGACGAAAAAAGTGATTAAGTAAGTGTGGAAATTCGTTTTCACATCCTGTCTCACTGATACACCTAGACAGCTTAGTATTTTATTAATGTGATCTAGGAAGCTTTCGGATACCGCTATTGTGCATAGAGAGCATAGAAAAATAGGATTAATTATAATTCGATTATATTTCATTTTAGAACAGGTTTTGGTGTTAGGGGCTAAATTCGACGCTTATTGAGATTGAGATTGAGATTGAGATTGAGATATTTATTGATAAAATTATAGAATTTTACATGTCAGTTCATTATTTAACATAAATAGTATATAAGTAAGTTCAAATACAAAATTTTATATTATACAATGATATAATTAATATTCATTTAAGTTATTGAAATTATTATTCATTTAAATTATTTACAAGTTTCATTTTTATATTAGTATTTTAATTATTACTCTTCATTTTAATAATTATACATTTAACATTTATCTGTTGTTATTTTATAACAATATACTTTATATCCAAAATATTCCCAATATACCTTCTTCAGCGATTGTGTTTTATCATTATCAACCTTTATGCTATGGAAATTGTTAAGTTGAGTACTGTAACCTAAAAATACTGTTATCAAAACGACGTTTTATAATAACGGTTAACAAAAGAATATTTGATAGGTACTTGACGACAACATACATCGGAAATATTCATGACCCAAGAACAAACATTCGAGCCCATCACATAAATATTTGCCCCTGCCGAGATTCGAATCTGACCGTTAGCTTGTTAGGCATCTGTACTTTTACGGAGACAAACACTTTATCATTGAAGGTGAAACCTGAAAGGAATGCAGAATGCAAACCAAGTGAACCTTAAACATTAAACCGCATTACACAGCAGGCATTACCGCAACATTCCGTACATGTAAATAAGTAATACAGTCCGTTTTTACATTAACGCTCGTACGCTAGGGTGCTGGTCGTCACATTGTTTATTCAGTTCAGACCTTTCGGCTTAATCCTTATCGACCAGTCTATGCCGCAGTTGTGAAAGAACAGTATGCCATTTTTTTTTCACATTTGAGCAGCACCTCTAGCACAACTTTGACACGCGACTCTGTCTCGTGCGAGATATATTACCTATCTCTTTCGGTACAGTATAGTGAGAGAGTAAGGAGTAACGCTAAGTCGCGCGATAAGAGTCGCGAAGCATAGTTGCGCTAGACGGGCTGAGTTCTAAGTCGATTGACAATGACATTATAGCCATTTGAGCGATTTAGGTATTGGTAAATATGGCTAGTCATATTACGGAATTGATGCAATATAAAGTTATCATTGATTGTAGTTAGCATTAAAATAGACACATTTCGGAGTTTAGCCCCGATTTTTACATAAAGGTTGCGAATTTTGCGAATTATGCATAAAGAAAGCGTGCGATCGTTAATAATGGAAGTTTCTGTAAAAATATTTCGATGTAAATTTTTGTTTAGTAATCTGATAAATATAAGACTTTCATGAATTATATACCTTCAGAATTTCCCCAATACCGACTTCAAGACGAAATAATACCGTGTCAAAATTCACCTATTATTCCAAAGTGACACGTGAAGTTCTTTAACAAATGCAATTCACAGATCTCAAACTTCTGTAGTGTTCGTACAAACTTCAAACTTCGCCCATCCAAAGTCATACGTTCAGCGTATCAGTCTGAGTCAGAACTTGCCTTACTGTTATTTTATTGCTGTCTCTGCGGTAGTTTACGGATGTGTGTTCAACCTTGCCTCTGTGGGTGTGACTTTGTGTAAGTAGTGTGAGTTTGTGTAGTCATAGTCGTTTTGTTTGATTGCTCCGATAGATTTGTGAATGATTTCTAGGACGACTATCGTTTAGTTACGATCTCTCAAATCGGCAGGGTTTCGAGGAATTGTGTTTAAATCGATTTTTAAGTCGGGTGTTTTCATTGATTTTAATGGAGTACGTTCCGATGCTTGAATGTTAATTATGGACATTCGGATTACTGGAATAATGTACGCTAATTAAATAAATATAATTAACACAAAGTTTCTTTTAACTTAAAATATTGGTAGAAAGCATGAAAACATTAATTTGGATGATGATATTGTGATACTAAAGGAGAGATAAAACAACAAACTTTTACAAATAACTTTTACATTTTACAACTTTTAAACAAAAGTTATGTAAAACCACGAATATTCAACTCCTTTATAAAGTTCAGCGAGTAAATTATTTCCGCAAAACAAATTTAAATATTCAAACATAATTATATCGTACAATCGAATCGTCTCCATTCTTCAACAATCAATAATCGAGGTGCATCTGATTATGGACACAAAGCCTACCAACACCCTGAGCTACCAGTTATTCTTGAGCTCCCCTTCCCCCCCTAATCTATGCAGATTAGTTTCACGAGGGGGCATTCAAAGGATCAGGGCAGACCAAGTTAGATTAGACATGTCCACCTGCAAAATGTACTTGATGTAAGGGAATATGTTTGACTGGAATCATTAGGCGTGGTTGGATAGATGAATAGATTCAGCTCGCATTAGGTCAGTAGTGGCCAATTATGTCGATGAGGACTCTTAATCACTTATATGTGCAAAATTCGCTGAACTTTAAAAAGGAGTTTAACCCCATCAGGATGGCTGTATCGGTTATTAGAATGATTGGCACTTGCATTCGCTTTATGATCATTTTTTTTTATTGTCTATATCTTTCTCAGTCTATTTTCGTCACGGCTGGAGTGGCCTCTTCAAGTTTACTCCACTGTGCTGTATGCTGAGCACAATCCTTAGTAAATCTTATCTAATCCTACGTCGCGCGTCGATGGGATCACAGCACCCGCAATCTTCATACAGAGCGCACCAAAAGGAGGACAGAGATCACTGATAACCAAAGAACTGGCAGCTTCTTCCTCAGCGTATCTGCCAACACATTGGCCATTCTGGATGAATAAGATAAACCTACAACAGCAAATTGATATTCATCTTGAGGAATATTTCCTAAGATCGCTTTTCTAAACACCTAAAACCTCTGTGGCGCAAGCTGCTTTTGACCACATTTGTCAAAATTAACACCACGCTGCAAAAAAATTGTTGCACTTTCCTATAAACTCTGGTTCTAAAACTACTGAGTACCTCTTTCGATTCTGACAAATCAGAATTGATATAACAAATATCAACTATACCTTTTTTCTTTACTTCTGCTGAAGTTATCGGCAGAACGTTTAGGTTGTATTTCATCTAGCCTAGAAATCTATAATGTAATACTGTAAAGTAACACTACAAGCCTAATGTAATACTATTTGAAGGTTACGCCGTTATGTAGGTACACGTCTCTGCTTATGATTCCCATTTTCATTTCAGGCATTGCATAATGAAGCGACCGCGGCGCAATCAGCCCGGTACAAAAAGCTAGCGATTCTTGCGGTTTCTGTATCCGTATGATACTCCTTCGTAACGAGCGCTTTCTATATTTTATTGCAATGATCGTTTGCTTTAATTAAACCTGTCCTTACATAATGTTTACAATGAAGCGAATTTGAAAAATTCAATGGTTCGATTTTAAGCTTCTTAAATATAAAATGAAGCAAAAAAATATCTTACATGCCTAAAGCATTTAAGTAGCAACTGGTTGAAAAATTCAATGGTTCTCGCGTTGGTTCAGTGGTCCAATAGGACGCACGTGTTAACCGTTGAAAACGCGGGTTGTTACAAACAAAAATAAAAATGAGAAAGAAAATGTCATAACGGATAGGCACCAATTTCTAACTAAGCACCTAATGCAGTGGTAAGATCTCAGGTAAGTACGAGTATATGGCATTGAAAACGTCGAATTCAGCCTCTTGGAGTTCATACAGCGTCACGGTAAAACGTGATTTATCCCCATGAGTGTGCATATCGTTCAAGGTGAAACTACTTCACCCCACTTGCTGCAAGGTATAAGGTGGTTTCAGCTACCTTAACCCTCATTGACCTTGACGGGTATTCGCGTGACCTTGATAGAATATAATGGTTGTGCACTTTTTATATATAGGTATTTAGTAAAATTGAAACAGCAGTGTGGATTTTTCTTACTATTCCTAAACTCGAAGGAGATGGCGAGACGAACTTGATGCCTTTCACCAAAACTGGTGGGAAGTTGCTCAGGACCGTGACATATGGCAGAATCCAGCAGTGGGAATATAAAATAAATAAATAATAAACTACGCCTGAAACGTAGGGTCGCAGGTTCGAGTCCTGCTGACTTTACAATAGATCACATTACATTTTTGTTTTTCATTCTTGTTTACTACTTATTTGCAGTGTTTTTATTCTTTTTATTTATTCAATAAGGTTTACGACCAAAACAGTACCTACTCACTGTTGGCGGTTTTTGGCGGCTCTGAGCCAAAACACAATTACAAGATACGACATCGCATTGTAGTACGACGCGACGTCGTGACATGTAAATAAAGTTCATTTTGCATTTATAAATTTCCACGACACGACGATGCGATGTTGTGTCTTGTAATGGTGTTTTGGCCCTAAGCGCAATTAAACAAAAATACTAGAGCATCGGGACTGTCTTGATTCATGCTTGGCTTGCTTCAGCCAGCCATTGCAAGACGACACTGGAGCTTCCAAGTCATCGTCGTTCGAGTTAGAATGACGAGACATCACTTGAAACTAACCAATATGTGTCTGAAAGACTACGTGTAAAAAAATATGGTGTATTTCAAAAATATATGGTTTAGCAATGTCCTCTGTTTGGTGACACCCACCCACACCAATTAAAAGTAGCAAATTACTCCAATATCGACCTGAAACTACTGCATGTTTGTCTTCTTTACCAATGTGCAGTTTACCTTTAAATAAAAACTTATCGTTATCACTTAATAGGTACCTACACACATCGGCCATAGTTTATGGCCATAACGTCAATCAAAACCGAAAATAAATAATGTCGGGGGTTGATATTAAAAAAATCTATATATTGGTAAATTCTTGCTTTACTAGGCCGAAAAAAATGACACATCCGAGCCATCAAAATTGTATTTACAAATTATTTCATGACAATTCAATTTAACACTTCCAGTGCTCCTACGACCGCCTTACATTTGCATTTGAGGAGCGAGCTGTCATCGGCCCGGTTTATGCAGGACTGACCCATGTTTACAATAACTATGCAAATTATTCCGATACCTACCCTATCACCCAGTGGGGTAAATTGAATTTGTAACTCTGATTAAAACCCTCTTTTGAAATGCCGATTCTGTCAAACAGCCGTTGACGGGTTATTAATGTTTTTTTTTTCATCTCATACTTTGAAGTGGTAGGGCATCAGCGTACTGTATTCAAACTGATTATTGTTTTTATATTGGAAGTAATATTAAAATATTATACACTCATTGTGAATTACAGAATCCCTGTAAATATACTCAAAAACTAAAAAAAAAAGTTAGTTAAGCACGATAATATATGTAAGTATGACGTACCTATTCTGCTGATTTCACAATTGGAGCTAATTTAGCCCTCGTGTATAAGTGAATTCTATCGTCTATATCTATATCGTCTATTAACCTTAATAGTTAAAAAAATCTGAAGAAATATGTATGTAGGTATGTCTCACTTATTTCCAAGCAATTTTAGACTTACTTTTTCATTTAGTGTGTGCACATTATAGCATACAAATATTATAAAGCCCGTGCGCTCCGAACAGCTTACGCCGATACCATCGGCCACGTGCCACCCTCGGTTAGCTATCGACACACTGCTGCTAAGAATGGTCAACTTTACTGCCAGCTTTAGGGTAAAGCAACAGCTCTAGGTGGCTGTTGATGACGCCAAAATGGCAAAGGCAAAACATACAATTTTGATGACGCCTCTTGAGAAACATGACTGAATATCTAGAACAGTGCAAAAAATACAGCTAGGGTATAAAAACTATTGTGTACTCAATATTTTGTCAGTTTTCTATTGAATATATTTAGTATATTTCTTAATCTCAGTCCACTTTGTAAAATGATGAAACGCGTTATCACGATTTCAAATAAACGAACATGAATTACTACAATCATGGTATAAAATAATTATAGCCCGATAAGTTGCTAAATGTATCTTGATATGATGATGGGTTACCCTCCTCTGGCACAAAATTATTTCACCCATTCTGAGCAACGTCAATAACGTCATTCGTCTTTTCGCATAATGCTCATTTTGCAAAAAAACTAACTTCAGCTGAAACCGGAGATATATTTATAAATGTTTTTGTGTATCCTGGTAGATTAGGCTAGGTTAGATTAGGTTTATTTTATAACTTTTAAGAAAAGACAATGGTATATTATTACTAGAATAACAATAATGCGGAATATTTCGTTGGGTAAAACAATTTTCTGAGTAACATTAGTAAACCGGTAATAATATTTACACTGCAATGCGGAATAATAGTGCCAGTCGACTGAACATAGCGTCGGTGTGTCACTGGAGTATTATACACATTCCTATGCGATTATACTAATGCCATTTTGATTAAAATGCACTGCGTTTTTCCTTTTACAATATTGAATTTTACGCCTTACTAAGTTTTAAATCCCTTAACACCAAAAAACAAATGGAGTTCCTAAATTGATGGGACCATATGATACGATTTTTTGGTTCCGTTACTGCGATTTGAGTTAGGCTAAGTTATTCTGCACAAAACAGTGTAATTTTTGTATAACTTTTCTTACATTTAACCACTAATTAATTAAGCAGTAACTTTTTATTTCTAGTCTAATTTTATTGTTTGTATGGTGATTGACTTAATACATTATGGCTGACTTGTGTAATTTTTACGTTTTACACTCCATCTCTCCGCTATTTTACATCTATAACCTGCTTACAAAATTTCACGAGAATCGGTTGAAAAACGCAACTATAGGCGAAATCAGCCAGTTTTTTTTTGGCAAAGCTGAAACGCACGCTCTGTTCACTCGGTCAACAAAAAGGTGTTACCTAATTGCCAGAATCGGCCGGCAGAGAATTGGATCAAGTGTGAAGATCCGACGACTTGTCTTTAATGTCTCACCTGTGCTCATTTACTCTCGAGCTGAAAAGATCATGGTTGCGGTAAAAAACGTTTATTGAAAAATAAATAAAAATAATTTATGTTCTCGCTCTAGCTCAGATATAAGCGAGATTATAATTAGCTCTTAGCCAAGACTACGTCGAGTCTAAAGCGCATGCAACCATCAACACATCCGATAAAAGCGATGGTTTTCGTGTGTGAGCGCTTAATATTTACAGTGAGTGACAGGCCGCCTGCGATACTATCGCGGCACTCGCTCGGAACAGAATAATGACTGTGACAACTTGAAGCGCCTTGAGAATACACCCACCAACCTAAAAAGACCCACCTGGACCCTTCCAGCAAACTGATGCAAGGAACTCGAGAAGCGGATAAGAAGCCGACGAGGGATCTTCATATTATGGACGTAATTCCCGTGGAGAAATTATAATAAATTTGATGCAGTAGAGCGTGCGAATGTTTGTTTTGTCAAACGTTAAAATTATTTGTGTTATCTGATGAGTTATTCATGTTTAATTGTGTGAAATGGTTCAGCCGTATATCGATGTTTGGGTTCAAGTGCTGTTTGAGTTTTATTTATTTGCGTGATTCTGTTTGTAATTGGCTTTGAAAATACGCTTTTAACTTTAGTGCTTATGTCCGATTGATGGATCGTCAAATCCAGCACCCACAGGAACCATTATTTCAGCATTATTCCACACGGATTGATAATAAAGTTTTCTAAGTCCCGGTAGACGTTAAGCGTTTATTTTATTATGTTCCGAGTCATCTGAGCTCCGCTCGTGGTACAGTTTCGGGCTTTTAAATAATCCCCACGAATGCTCGACTGCAGCGGATTCTTCGGGCGTCCAAATTTATGCGTCGCCTTAAGCACTGCATCTTAAGTTTTTGGGGCCACTAAGGTTTCTAGAAGACGACCTTACTTTTTCAGTTCGAGGATTTTTATGTGTACTACACATAGGTATTATTTTTAAATATTTGTGGTGTTGTTCTGTTGACATGTAATTATAAATAATTTAATTTAAAAATGAGAAAAAAATTGTTACTGTTTCAAAACTAGGTGATTCTTTAAAAAAATATGTCTACTTCTCAAAAATATAAGGGCCGCCTAATTTATAATGCCGATTTTAAACTCCTTGAATAGAGCATGTCATTAAATAGGGAAAAAGGATTACATAATTTGGGGTTTAAAATTACAGTTTTAACTCACTGTTGTGTTGTTCAACTTCACTGTTATTTAGAAGAATGATTAAGAAAATGAAAATTTTATAAGGTGTATAACATGGAAGGAGTTCTTATTTTCATTTGGGCAGCATGTTTTATATTTTGATGTTTGTTTCCGTTATTCACTGAAATATTTCTAGGTTTAATTAGTTGCAAAAGTAAAAAAAAAATAACAGTTGGCAATTCGAATCTTAATTAAGTTACAGTAATTTAGTATATTTTAATTTCCTTAAGCAATTACAAGTTTACAGCTTCTAAGGAAACCAGAACAGGAAGCAAAATGTAGTGAAGTGTCAAGAAATCTAATCCCTTAACTCGAGCTGTTAGAAGCGCATTTAATGGCCACATCATAATTCTCCCTTCCGTGGGCCATTGTGACTATAATGTCGCCTTCCAAAACTTTTAATTTACATTCGCACACGCAAATCCAGTCCTTTCATCCAAACGCCCAAGGGCGGTAATGGCTTGCGTTCGTAACAGCGCATTTGAGATAGCACGGCGTAATCAACGTGAGAGTCTGGGAAAGGAAACGTATTAAATATGAATGGATGTGTTGAAGGGATAAGATAAACAATAATCGTAAACATAACGACTTATTGCATAACACTGACATTGTGAAGTTTACCCCATTGTTAACATAGGGGAGTCGTACCCGCCGATTAGTTATTGTTATCGACGACCAACATTTTAGGGGCCAGATTCACTTAATTGCTTTCGTTTCGAGTTTATTTGGCGCTTCTGCTCCAAATAATCAACTGGAAGGCTGATGAATAAAAATCTTTAATTCAGAACTCGAACTAGCTCGAGTTTCACTCAAAGTGGTTTTTCAAGATTAAACCAGCTTGAAACCCTACATATTCTATGCGGACCAGTACTTACAAACGGTGCTCCACTTCACTGGCGACCATCTTGAATTCAGCATTAAGATTTACTTGGAGCAAAACATGAATAACAAAACGAATCCAAGGACATCTACTTTTGCACAGAAAAGCGGGGAGGGAGCAAAATTTAATATTAAATTAAGGTGTTACCATACCCTGGAATCGAGAAACGTAGGTGAAAATAAATCCTTGTGATATATGAGACAGGTTCGGGGATTCGGGAGCGTTGACAGAATTTTTGAGGTAACATTTTTATGTTTTCGCCGCGCTTCTGTTGGGGGTTTATTTATTTATTTAATTTTGCGTCACTTGGGACGGAAGCGCCACTTGTCTTAATCCTAAATCTTCTTTCCCTTCTTTTGTTGGAGTAATGCGTGAAATAAAAAGGTTGACGAAGTTGGGGCTTTGTAAGTTATAACGTTTTACGGTTTGACTGCGACACTGGTTGGCAAGACAAATCATAGAAAGTTATTGACTGGAGTTTATTCTTTAGTGTTTTTGTGACAGTTATTCATCACACACAGGATGCCGAAAATTAACAGATACTCAATAATTGTTCCCACGCCTGATGTACAGCGATCACTAAAATAACTTTGAACGTCAGCACTTCTGAAAAAGAGCCCCATCCCTTTTACTTATACGATCAATGCAGATAGGGTGCCACCGTTCATTATAGGAATCCTTGGAGACTTATCTTCAGCATTGGATGTATAAGGATAGAAATGATGATAGTGAAATTTCCTCTTATTATGTCGACTAATAATAATCTAGACTAGAAGTCCCCGTGATCTCGTACCTCGCAAGTTAGTTTTAAAATGGCTGTGTATTTCTTTCCATTTTGAAAAAAATCGAAAATATGAATCGACAAAATAGTTCAATACATTTATCGAACGTACTCACGCAATTTGATCACTCCTATGCCGCGAAGAGATTTCAATTAGCGGGTGGTTATACTCTCACACAAAAACTCTCTAAGTGAAAACAGCCGGAAAACATCTGGACAACCAGTCAACCCAACACCTCCGTACAATAGAATCTCGGATCAAGTTTAAACAGAGACGCTTTGCTCACTCGATCAAGGTGTAGATAAATAAAACTCACAAAACTATAGCATGAGCGGTCTTTAATAGAAATAGCAGCGCGACCAAAACCCGCAAAATGTCAAGGGCTATCAGAATTGAAACGCGAATTACAGAAGGCCGGTACAATTGCAACTGCGTCGGTATCATGAATAAAGCATATCACACATGGTTCAATTTTACGCTGCTGCACCTCGCTAATACGTTCTGACTGTATGCTTTCCAATTTTGCCGCAGTGTTTGCGAATGGGAGTGGAGCGGTTTTTGAAATGTTCTCCGGAGGGAATCTGATTTAAAGTGTTTTGAAAGTTTTACAACTACGCTGTCTAGGTAGGTAATAAAGGATTTAACTTATAAGGTCCCAGTGCTCAACTGTTCCGACAGTTGCCACTTTCAGCCTGAATTTATACACAGCGATAGACATTGCACAATTTGCACATTATATATAAATCCCGGGTACTTGATATAATTATTATTATGATTTATTTATTCATGTTTTAACACAGCATTACAGTATACAATAAGACACTGTGAAAAACAGCTACATACGTATGTACAAAAATTACAGATGAAGAACAACCAAAAAATACAACAATATTATCCAATCTTACATCTATATTAATATATGGTCGATTGACGCGTATCCATCGCCTCACAGAACCCCAAGCATTCTCTACAAACATGCAAAAATATCGTATTCAGGTGCTGACGCGAGGAGCGCGTTGAGATGCCGTAGTACGTGGATAAGCGGAGAATTACGATGGGCCACCGTGCGCGCTGTTGGCACTGCCAGCAGGGCGCAGTGGCGTGGTCGGAGGTTCAGCTTAGGTTTGGAAAGGGAGGGAACCTTAAGACAAACAAGTTGATAGACCAAATCAGGCCAGTCCGAATCTCCCCTTAATATCCTGCT
The DNA here is from genome assembly GCA_947623375.1 of Apotomis capreana. Taxonomy (NCBI): domain Eukaryota; kingdom Metazoa; phylum Arthropoda; class Insecta; order Lepidoptera; family Tortricidae; genus Apotomis; species Apotomis capreana. The sequence continues at coordinate 7,752,147 of OX392505.1, read as the reverse complement.
CACAAAAGTCATGATAACGTCACGAGGGCCTGACGAAGAAGTTATGAAGTAGACTAAGGAAATCTACAATGGTTACTAGTAACACATTCGAGTCTGAATGCATTATGTTATATAGAATTATAGATGAACATCTTAGAATCTCACCTATTGGTAATTGATGATGAAACCAACAATGATCATGAGTGCTTATTTACATGCTTGCATTAGGTTAATGGCGGGTATTTTTTTATGCTACGACGGTGGCAAACAAACATGCAGCCCGCCTGATGTTTCCTATGGATGCCAGGAGCATCACACGCGCGTTGCCGACTCTTTAAGAACCTATTTACTCCCCTCTTGAAGAACTGCATACTGTAGCCCCTGGGGAAAACCTCGGCAGGGTGCTCAGGTGTATACGGCGGGTTAATGAGTTAAGGCTGCGCAGGTCCAGTGCCCAGTGGTTAGATGTGACATAGCCTTTAGAGCGAAATAGCAAATCTAAGTATTAAGCCCTTAGTACTACGTGTTAATTGTTCAGAAACCAGTTAAACCCATTACTGTAAAAAATAACCATTTCACCGCCCACATCCAGCAATTCCAGCATCTCACTCATCCGAATAACGTAGTAAATTAAAAAATATAATCGTAGAATCTGGGTTTATACGAAATCACGAACCAGGTTTAGCGGAACGCCAGGTATTTTTAATGACAGGCGAAAATAAATTTCCTTGGCTCCGTGTGTGGGTTTAACGTTGGAAAAATATACGGAACTTTACTGCATAAGAGCGTTAAAGCACGTATAGAAATGACTTTTAAGTGCGATCAAAGATCTACCGTCTAAGACCTTTTGTAAGGTAATAGGATGATTCGGGGCTGGATACCTAACATCACTTGTGCTATTGATTAAACTAGCTACTAAATCCACGAGAAAATTGCCTTTAATTCCAGTTCGTTGACGTACTTCATGTCAGATTAACAGCCTTTGAGATAGCGAAATGCTCCTGACGACTGAGTATGCGTCCTAAGCCAAAGTTAGACTTGTAATATCAATTTATCATAAAAAATACTGACTTGGAAGAACGAAACGGGTATATATTTAGTTTTTTGTTAATTTTCTCAAAAAGCGCTAAATCAAATTCAATACAACTTATGGGACTGTGATTATAGCTATAATTTAGTACCTCTTTTTTTAAGTCGGTTGAAAATACTGAACCAGAAAGCCACCCAAAGCGTCAATTCAACGCATAAAACTTATGAATGTTTTTCAATGGCTAATAAGTAAGCTACTCTTTTTTTCGCATTGGTGGTGTATTTTTAACTCAACGCTACACCTGAGACTAGCTACACCTCTATCCTTACTTAATACGAAATCCGCATCACGTAACTACCTCTATTCGAGTTAAAAAGAACAGAATCCTTTAAGTCTCCATTAAAAAGAACCTCCAAATAACTAAAATCTCAAAGACATTTTCTCGAAACATCTCGACCGAAAAGTCCACTCCCGGCCAGATGTTACAGTACAGGACTAATTGAGTTTTCATCCCCCAACGTTAGATACGAATTGCTTTTTTGCTTCATAATCTCTTTCGAAAATTGCGTTACGAGATTATTCAGTGACAGGGTGATTTACTTGTCTTGATTGGGTTCTAGGAATCCAATATCGATGGGTGATTATTAACTAATACAATGCTGATGACAGGCATGTGTGTAATGATATACTTACTAGTACATTACTGCAGAAGCCGGGAAAAAAGGGCTTGCCGGCTTCGTATCACTATCCAGCCTCCCACATTCACGGCTAAGGCATGTATACTGCTTTTCTAAAACATATGCAATGAAATAAAAAATACACTACTCAAAAAAAAATTAGCTGTTTAGCCTTTCATGAACAGAGACGCCATGTATAAAAAAATATTAGAATTACTTCCCGGCCAAGGCCTTCAATTTTGTATGAATTTCCTTTACAATTCTCTTGAGTTGTTCCGCCCGAAACGTGATACTTCGAAGCCTGTTATATTTAACGCACGCTATGACGACATTTCATAGCATGTGTGAGAAAAAGTAGTTTAAAGACCTAGCCCGATTCAATCCGTGTATATTCAAGTTTGTTTATTCAATGCCCCGAGATACAGGCTCCGCCTAGTTCGGGGTCTGCAGTCGCGCCACACTTCATGTCAAATGATCACTTCACACAACCGACGACGAAGTATGGCGCGACCGAAATTACGCGACTCAAATTACGCACGTCTGGCTTCACCCTAAAATGCAGTTTAGAGGCGACTTTTGTGCAAGAAAACATCCTTCTGTATTCCCATTCTGCAGTTTTTCTAAGAAGTTGTTAACAATAAAATCCAAATTACTTTCTATAGGTACAATTTGATATCAGACAAGCAAATCGCTGTATACATTAACGACTATTATCTATGTACAGTCGTCTTCATTAATCTGAACGCTTTGAACCCTGCGTCTCTGTCAATAAGAGCCGACATCAGCATGTAGTACCCATTAGCGCGTACGAGTCGCAAAACTATTCGAATTAATTAAATTTAATTGTGTAGAAACGCGAGCGGACTGGGCTTGTCTCGTAAATGTGAGAATAAATTATGGTGCGCACTGTACTTCCATTAAAGTCTGGGAGCTGAAAATATTTCGCATTTGTTCGATTTGCAAGTTTATTGGGAACAGTTTGGACTTGTTAGCTTAAAGTTGGGTAGTTCATATTTGACTTGTATCCTCTAAATTGGATGTCTATTTTAGGCTTCAGATATTTATTTCTGAAAAGATCACAAATCATTTACAGAGAAATTCATTATATTCTTAATATCTAAAATGAGGGAGTACTTTACAATAGAGTTAGTAACAACTGTAACTTGATTATACTTAATAAGTTGGTAGCTTCCACTAGTTATACAGAGCGTTTTGCGAAGCCGTTTTTGTTAACTGACGCTTACCTTAGTTAGTTTAGTGTGTTATTTACAGCCAATACGGTATGAGGTACTTTTTAAAAATGTGAATGAACTGGGTATAAAATATGGCAGCCAGTAATCAAACTAAGGACAACCCACAAACAGAAATGTCATCCGTGGCATCATTTTGAAAAAGGGCCAGGTATTTAGTGTGTTTAAGTTCAACCAATCCAACTTAGCTAGTTACTATATTTGGAGAAAATTAGGCATAAAAATGCGGCTAATTTAAAAAGTTGTTGTTTCTTTCTTTCTACCTAAGTTGTTTCTATAAAACAAAATGGTGACACATTTTTATTGACGACTAGGTATACGAGTACTTTCTTGCGCAAACGTTAATTGTTCATAAGATAACTGAAATCAGCCGAAACACACTATGGGTGTATCTTATGATGCTATGATCTTAAATTCAGCAATATTTCGGCAATATCACGGCAATTATGTTATCTTGGTGAAATGCGCTCTTTTTTTACCTCACGCAAATCAATCTAGGTCCACAGACAGGTATCTCTAGTAGGCTCGTGTTATGGGCACTAGACGACGATACAGATATTGTTATATAGATAAACATATATTCGAGTTGATCACACACATTTTTGTCGTTGCCGGGACTCGAACCCAGGACCGTTGGCTCAGTAGCCAGTTTCACTACCACTGCGCTAACCACATCGTTAAATCTGGCTTTTAAGCGATATAATACGAAATTATTCATTTTACGCGTTTCAAAATAAAGTATGCATTCATCTCCATCCAATAAACAAATATATTGTAACAATAAATATTGCCGTAAAGGCTAAATAGCTATCGCTTAAGTAGAAAGTTCAATATAGATTTCGGACCAAACTCATGCGAAACGTCTAGCCTTGTATGGTCTCGGGAACTATTCGTAATAGGAGATTCGACATTATACAACATAGTGTAGTTATATGAATAAAATTAGCTCAATATGTCATGATACAAAGAAAAAAATAAAAACAAAAAATATTTTTTGAAATTTACTATCTTACTTCAAAGGTACGAAAATTTTATGATTTCTTTATTAATCCCAAAAGAAATTTTGAAATTGTTTTTATAATTCCCATAATTTAATAAAATTATAATTGTGTGACAACCATGAACTTAAACGCACTTTCACGGTGAAAATGGCAACTTACTTATTTTCTTCATACAAATACTAGTACGTAATCCACAGATGACGTCACACGTAGGTAGGATTTATATGGAGCGTTTTTAGTCCTATGTCGGAATGTTGAACTTTGACGGTCATTTCTGACTTTTAGAGCAGTCTAAGTGTAGGTAGTCCCTTATAGATATTTGATCCCAATAAAAAATAGAATCGATTGAAATCGTCAAAATTAATCCGCACGCCTATAATTTCAGTATAGTTTCTAATGCCTAGCCTACGCGTCTCATTCACCTTTATAACGGCCAAGATGCGGAACTCCCCGCCGGCGTCAGAATTTCCGACCAATTATAATCCGGCCATTTTTAGGAGCTGTCTCGCTATTTAAAGCAACCGTAATGACATGTTCATACCCATTGAGATGAAAATAGTGAATGCTTTAAATTACTGACAAGTGTAAAATATAAAATGGCGAGACATATCGCTCGTAGCAATGTTTAATTTTATATTCAGCCATATCTTCTTTCAAATTTCAAGTGGTCAATGGTGGGTATTGATAAATTGGGAATATCGCATCTTGCCGCTTCTCGTGTCACGCAGCTCAATGTCACCTGTCTTACTCGCACGGTATCGAGAGGAAAGTGACAATTAGTATTTGTGGCACGACAAAAAGATACGTGTCACAGTTATGCTGGAAACACGTCCAGTCGAAAATAAATGAAATCGGTCGAAATAGAGCCCAGAATCTATCGCGTTCGCGTTTTGTGGAGGATTGTGAATCCATTATGAAACAAATTGTTCCTTGTCAATTTTACTAGTCTAGATTGTGATGACACATGCAAGCAAATGCGTTTATTATTAAAATACTTAAACGGGTTTACTCACGTCGTAGAAGTCGAATAATGAATCGCGTACCGATTCGAAACATGTCGAGCGTTATTCGACTTCTACGACGTGAGTAAACCCGTTTAAGTATTTTAATATGTCTGAGACTCACGATAGTTTTCTATGTAAAATAGCGTTTATTATTATGCATTTGACCTGTACATAATATCAGAAACTATTATTTTTAATCACATACCGGCTACGGACACGCGTCGTGTCATCGCAGATTTATCACGTGGCGTCACCATCACGCCGAGCGATTCAAATACAATATGAATTTAAAAATGGAACGCATGATTGTTTTTGAACTTTGAATGTCAGATCGTTACAGCCGAAATGCGTTGTTTTGTTTTTAAAAACAGAACGCCCGTTATTAAATTTGGCGGAATCTGGGGTTTAACATTTTTGGAACGTGCTTGGGTTTTATGTACCTACCTAGTTTTTACGTGTTACACTTTTTACTAACTCCAGGAATATAGTTGATTTTTGTTTGTTTTGGAGCTCGCAATGGTTCTCTGCCTTTTCGCTGAATTATGTTTCGCAAACGTTTCATTTCGCAAAGGATTCATTTCGCCAAAAGCATTTTTCACTGAAACTGTAAACTATTTCGAATTGTTATAAAACAAACCTAACCTAACCTAATCTAAAGGATGATATTTACAACAATCCGAAATAGTTTACAGTTTCAGTGAAAAATGCTTTTGGCGAAATGAAACTTTTGCGAAATGAAACGTTTGCGAAACATAATTCGGCGAAAAGGAAGTACACCACTCGCAATATCTCTTATTCAAACTTCAATATATGTTCTGAAGGTAAATTGTTTGTCTTCCATTTCACTTCTTAAAAAATAAGGCGAACCTTACATATTTACACATCAATTTGACATACATATCATAATTATATAATAATTATTTATGTGAGTGATGGTCTTTGCTTTTAACCTTTGTCCTGAATTTCGGAAACTATTATTTTTAATCACAGCGGCCACGGACCGTGTCATCGCAGATTTATCGCGTGGCGCTGTCACCGGCCATCACGTCGAACGATTCAAATGCAATATGAATTTAAAAATGGAACGCATGTTTTTTTTTTACCTGCGAATGTCATTTTGTTACAGCCGAAATGTATTGTATTGTTTTTAAAAAGCAAAACGCCCGTTAGTTATTAAATTTGGTGGAACGGATTAATTTTATTTTTGAATTGCTGCTTGCTATTTTCGCGTAGGTACACGTGTGTTATAGTTTGTATTTTACTGACTCCAAGAATATAATTCTCAGTTCAGCATTTTATTTTTGCTTGTTACAACACAATAATATCTCTTATTGAATCTCCAATGTGTTTTATTAATGTAGTTAATTATTTAATGTACTTACCTATGTTTATTATACGTTTCACTTCCTAATAAGGATAATATCTTTGGTATTATATCATCTTACTAAAACTTTAATTATTGTAAAATCATGTCGATAAAATAACAGTAAGCTCTTAACTTATAACTATCTTAAGCCTAAGCGGTATCCGAGTTGTTCCTAACTGAGGATGAACCAAAAATATTAGGTAACGCCCCGATTTGGGAAATTTTAATATTATAGGTAGTGTCATTGTCTTTTTGTCATCACTTGGACATAGGTATGTATTTTAATTTGCGCGGACGAAGTTTGCAGATACCTTGTTGTAAGCATTGAGGTATGTAATTATTACGTCAATGCTTGTAAGTAATAAAACATTGGGATAGCTATCCCAATTTTCGTAACCTCTATTAGCCGAAAAAGTTACGAAAAAAATACCCAACACCGCTTAGATATACGACGTGGAGACGTTAATGATTTCCTAGCTCATATTTTCGCATTAGACATAACTCACTTGGGCCGAAAAAAGGTTAGTAAGAAAGTTGTTACGTAAACGCGAAATATTTGGCAATAAATTGTTTAAGAGCAAAACTTTGATCCCGGTTGTGAGTCGTAAATTAGTACCTGCAGCCATTAACGTGAACTCTGAATTTACTTTTGATCGTAAAAAGGTGGCTTAAGTAGCTCAGTAGCTCAGAACGGTGCGACTAGTTACATTCGTTGCGCACATTCAAATTAGCATTTTCTGCCGTTTTTAAATATTTGAATTTTGAACGCTGTGTTTTGAAAAATATATACAATTTGAAAATAGAACCGAATACAATTCACGAGGCGGGATATCGACTGTCTTTTATTTTTTTACAGTATAGAGTTGACCGTTATCAATATTTAGAAACTGTAAGTTACAAACTCGACCAACTAATTCGTTACCACCCCAACCCCACGTAACAGTGAAATAAAACTTAAATAGTTGGCCAGGCGAGACGGATTACGGGCATTAAGCCACCCCCGGATTACTTTGTCACCGGGTTTGGGAAATCGTAGAAATAGGTGCATTTGGATGAGACAATCGATCGGTGACTTAACACGATACAAATGTAGGTTATGGTATACACAATGTTGCTGGACGATGGACAAATGTTAATAGACATTGGTTGACTAGTTACTGTGTAAAATATTATAAATACCAACAAATACACGACAACCATCAGTTTTATAAATAATTTTGTGTAAAGCCCGTGTATGTAGTAGGTACACGGGGCGTGAATGCTATTTAAGTTTCATTACATTGTGGGGTTAGAACGAGTGACCGAACTTGTCGTACGATGGTAGCGCGCAATGGGACGTAACTCGCATGCGAATTTACGCTTCGTCTACTCGTAAATGAGTCTTAGAATGTGAACATTTTGTAATAGGTATTATATGACATGAAAATACATCACTAACGTTACTCCTTTCGTGTTGCTACTGCCTATTACTGATATAATGTTGTTTAATCAAAACATAAGTAACATTGCTCTCTGATAATTGCGATATCGCGATATTTTGATTGATGAGTAAATAGGTTCTTAAAGGGTCGGTAACGCGCGTGTGATGCTCCTGGCGTCGCTAGCGTCGCTAGGCAGCGGTAACTGTTTTCCGTCAGGCGGGCCGCATGCTTGTTTGTCACCGTCGTAGTATAAAGAAAAGTGGATTTCCGCCAAGTAGCACCTGATTCAATTAATAAAAATATTTTTGATTTCAGAAAAATGTTATATAATTTACTATGATATAACAGACTTAAGAAATCAATTAGGTAATTACTTATGATGATATCTTCTATATGATGAAATCTAAAACGGCAGGCTTAAATATATGAAACGATACTACTAAAAATTAGCACAGACTTAAAGAAATGTAGGCCAAGAGCAAGTATATTTATTTTTATGTTACCAACATCTGTTATTATAACTACGCAACAAATGTAGTAGGTAAACATGTACTGTCTATTTATTCAGAATTTCGTTGTAGCGCGTTGAAAACTCAACTCACGAACAATTTAGTTTCTAAAGCAAATAATTTAAATTTTACAGACGGTATACGTACAAAAGACAAAGTTAAAGCACCTAGCACACGCAGAGAAAATGTTAAACTACAAAGAAAATAAGCAATGAACTTGCACGTAGTAATCAAGTGCAGTCTGCGTTGTTGCGAACTTTACATAGGAATTACCAAGTTAAAAACTGTATTTTATTGAGAACTTTCTCGAATGGTCTTTTGGAACGTCTAGCGAGCGCCTTATGAAAGTTATATTGCACTCAAACAATGTTTTATTAAAAAAAACTTATTTTTTTACGCAATTTTCGTGTTTTAAGATTTTTTATAGTATACTATGACGGGAGAGTCTCTAAATGGCAACGTTGTGTTCAATTTCCATTCAACGAAGACTAGGTCATGCGGTGGTGGTTCCATATATAATCACTAGGTATTAAATAGCAATCAAAATATTAATTTATACAAACTTAAATATATTCTGTGTTTCCATCAGGTGAGACGAAGCCCGACGTGTTGACTAAGATTGTGAAACAAAAAAACAAGTGAGGGTAGTTACACAGCAGTCGCAAATGGGACGTGGACAGCATGCTGCTCTGCTCATTTATAGGATAATCTTATTGAAAGCATGCTGCTCTGCTTATTTCTAGGATAATCTCCTTATCGAAAGCCATTACCGTTGTACGTAATAATAATAATACAAGCTAAGATATTTTGTTTTTTTCCATCAGGTGAGACGCAGCCCACACCCACACATAAAAAAAATGGCAGACGTGTTGACTAAGATTGTGAAATAAGGAAGCACAGACGGGACGCGGCCAGCATGCTGCTCTGCTAATTTATAGGATAATCTTCTTATTAAAAGCCATTACCGTCCTACATAATAGTACAGCCTAATATTTGGTTTTTCCACCAGGTGAGACGAAGCCCGAACCTGCTCATAAAAAGAGCTCAGATATGTTGACTAAGATTGTGAAACTAGAAACAAGTGAGGGTAGTTACACATCAGTCGCAGACGGGACGTGGCCAGCATGCTGTTCTGCTCATTTATAGGATAATCTCCTTATTGAAAGCCAATATTGTTGTACCTAATATTTTCTTTTTCGATCAGGTGAGACGCCCACACTCACACATAAAAAAAAACGCAGACGTGTTGACTAAGATTGTGAAACAACACAAGTGAGGGTAGTTACACATCGGTCGCAGACGGGACGTGGCCAGCATGCTGTTCTGCTCATTTATAGGATAAGCTCCTTATTGAAAGCCAATATTGTTGTACCTAATATTTTCTTTTTCGATCAGGTGAGACGCCCACACTCACACATAAAAAAAACCGCAGACGTGTTGACTAAGATTGTGAAACAACACAAGTGAGGGTAGTTACACATCGGTCGCACACGGGACGTGGCCAGCATGCTGCGCTCGTTTGCGGGAATTGGCGGGTTATAGAAATGAAAGGTGATTTCAAATTGCACACGTAGACCGCATTGTTGAAGATAGAAGAGCATGGATTTTTAGACACACGTATTTTAAGTTTTGTTTATTTTCAAGTTATAACACCCATACTCCTATTATGGTATTACATTACTTTCCACAATTTCTTATTTCCGAATCTACTATGATCGAAGAGCACAGCGGTTCAGCGAGGGAATGCTGTCAGTGCAGCGTCTAAAGGACCATGCCGCGGGGGCACAGCTTTTTAGTTATTTTAATTAGCTGTATTTCATTTATTATAGGTTTTACATTTAATTTTAATTAAATTGTGTTACATACTTTAGTTGATAACTATTAAAATAAATAATCCCTTATGTCAACTACTCTACTTAAGTAGCAACATTAGTCACTAAGTTACACGTCACTTTTCCGTTCCGAATTTGAAAACGCGATTTCAAATTTCGAGGGCAGATTTCGGGGATCAGAGGAAAGCCGGGCCATATATAACCGTTAGTGAAGTCATCAGAAGGGCAGCCTTCGCTCAAGGCGGCATGGCTGCCATGTGAACCCACTATCAATCACGTTGGCCGCACGCATAGCGCTGCTTTTAAATGGAGTTAACTTCTTTGTGATTTTTTAGCCCGCGTTTAAATGTTTACAAACACTTTTATTTTGTTTATCTGCGTAGTTCTTTAGCTTCATAAAAACGCTATTCGTTAGCTTAGGGTACGTTTAAAATAAATAATGAGAAGAAAATGACGATGTATTAAATTAATATAAATTATTTCATAACGAGTTAACTTCTTTGTGATTTTTTTAACCCTGCTGTTTAAATGGTTATGGTGTACACAAACACTTTTATTCTCTTTAATTCTGCATACAGTTTGTTTATTAGCTTTATACAATCTTTCTTTCGCTGTCTTCACAGCGAGTTTAAAGTTTATTAATTTTGTAAATAATTCTTGTCACATTTCGTTTTCGATGGGACAATTTTGAGTTAATGTGATTTAGGGCAGGCCAAAATCCTGGTGTTCGACAAGGCCTTGCGATATGGCCAAGTTATCAATATCTCATTACGATTATAGAGGATAAACTTTTAGGGGTGCATGACTAAAGGATAGAGTCCTGGTAAATAAAATAAAAAATATTAAGACAATATTACACAAATCGATCTAGTCTCAAAATAAGCAATGCATGTACTATGGGTACTAGACGACAATATACATAATTTATAAATACATATAGATATCATACTCGAGTGCATCACACAAATATTTGCCCATGTCGGGATTCAAACTCAGGACCGCCGGCTCAATAAGCAGCTGCAGTAAATACTCGTGTCGTTATGACAATTTGAAGACCAAATCACTGCTCCTATGAATAAATGATAAAGATATTTCTTAATAATAGCATGTCCTTTATCAACTTTCTCCATTGCATTCGTTTTATAATGCATGATAGATAATGACATCGACATCCCATTTTCGCTGTACCGGTATGTGTTAGTACATATTTTGTGAGACTCGTGCAATAATAATTTTGGCACACCTATCCGGATGCAAACGGCAGTTACGCAGACAGTTCCGCTCCTGTTTTAGATATATAGTCATACTAGCTTTACCCCGCGGCTTGGATCGCGCAGCAGAATTAAATGTTTTTTTTTATTTATATCCTTATAAATGTAGCTTATGTCCTATTGTGATATCTAAGCAACTCTGAAAAGTTTTTGGAAATTTGTCACGTGGTTTTTGCGTTTATGCGGAACATTCTCACAAACTTCCATGTACATTGGCGTATCTTAGATTATTTTTCAGGCGGGGCCTGGGTGGGACCTGGCCATGGCATATGAGATGAAGTCATGAATTTCTATGGATTACCCAAAATCCTGGGGTAGGCACTAGACCATATTTGGGTGGGCACGGCCGAAAAAAGGCGAATTCTTTTTCTTCCTTCCTCTGGAAAATCCTCTTTTTCTCTTTAATTTCGCATACATTCAGAATTGTCATTCCTTTACCTTTTTTTCCCCGAGTCATCCCACCATGACTGTTTTGTAGACGTGTCTAATCCCAGATCGTTTTAGCTATGCATTCATATTTTAAAAAGTCTTATCATCTCTCTTCAACATAGAAAAAATAATAATTATGAAACGTGTAATGTCTAATTTTTTAATGTGGGTAGGTACACCACAATTTTTATTTAAGCCTTTTTTTAATAAAAAGATCAACGCTTAAAGAAAAAAGGTGTAAAAAACTTTCAAATAAAACAATGCAAAGATCGACACACAAGGCATAAGGAAAAATTTGACAGATCTTCCTGGAGCTAGGGCAGCGAAATGGTTAACGCGCTGGACCGGCAATCCAGAGGTACCGGGTTCGATTCCCGGTCTCTTCCCCCAGGTAGCTCCTTTTTAAATTTTTCTTTAAGCCTTGATCTTTGTATTAAAAAAAGGCATAAAAAATATCCCTGCTCTTTAAAGCAAAACCGCTCTTTCATAAGATAATCGCTATCCGCTCCCGCTCCGCTTCCTCGCGTCTTTGTCTCCGTCTAGACGCGTAATCCATTATTACACAGCAGGAAACGGGGAGACGCGATTCTTTTATACGCGTTACTTAGCATATTTACGCAACTGATAAATTGTTATCCTTTTTCTTCGCTCGTGATAGAACTGTTGCGTTTTTCTTGGCGATAAAAATAGTGGGACTTTAAACGGGTGCAAGTTTTGTTGTGGGTTTAAACTGGGTTTCTTTGTGAGGGTTTGAGGATTAAAATTTCTTTGTTGTGGTTATTGAAAAAGTTGTGACTGTAAGGATGTTTCTGTTGCTTGGATGTTTTGTGTGTAAATGTTTCTTCAACACTACATTTCTGAATCAACATTATTTTTCTTCTCAATTCAGTTGAAACGTCCACGTCTCTATAATAGTTGTATAAAAATATAGAGCATTATGTTTGCATGACCGTCTCATGTCTGTCATTGTCTTAGTGATGTTTCAATTCGTTCTTACTTTAAATGTGTTTAGTAGTGATCCTTACTTTAATTCTTGGGAAAAACTGGAATAAAATTCTTACACATAAGAAAAAGTACCTACCTATATAAAGTCGTCACAGCAGTGTCAATCAGGTCTAATTTGTTTATTTCCAATGTTCCTTGCTTTCTTTGAATGTGGTGAGTATATTACGGATAGAATTCTTACACCGAGGTAAAAGAGTTACTGAACCTCATGGTACATTTAGTCGTCACAGCCAGGTTTAAGGGCACCAACTCAAGTGAGAGTTTACTCGGTCGACCCGAATAAATTTAAATAAACTAGCCCATAAATAATTCTAAAACTTTTATTTTCATTGCGCGTCTGTTCATAGAACTGAACGGCCATCAACTTTTTCTAATAGGTACAGTAATAAAGAAACTTCCAATGCTTAAATGTCTCGTAAGAACCTTTTAAAAACGCGCGCGTCGTATCGGAATATTCCGAATACAAAAAGTATTACACCCAAGCAAAAGGAAACCTAATAGACATCGGACATTCCGCCCGTGAAAAATATCCATTAAGGAAATTTATCATTCCTCGCCATAAATTACTGGTCCCCTCTTTTAAAGAACCTCGCGCGCTACGAACGGAAAGCTGTATTTAAACAAACTACATTACTTTATAACGACCAATTCACTCGACAATAATTCGGATAATGTATGATAATTCGATCAGGTGATAGCACTAAAAGGGCTCTGCCCTTCCCTGCGGCTGTTATTAGGCAGGCAGAGGTCCTAGCATGTCAATGCTGACCTATAAAACGATGCGACTCTCCCTTTCCAATTATTTCAATGTGAGAGGGCAGGCAGGATATTCTCCAGTACAAATGCATCATGCTAGTCCGCCTGATGGTTGCTTTAGCAAAACAACTCGGCATATTACGCCGTAAAAAGCATTGAAATAGGACCCCATACGGCACCCCTTCGATTATTTTTAAATTTTCCATTGTTAGTCGTTTTGATTAGAAACAATGAAGGCATGTTCAGTTGTTAGTGGTACCAATTATTGGGAAGGAGGGATGTGATTGTGTGCTTTGAAGTGGTTTTTAATAATAATGAAGAGGAACTTGTTTTTCCTTTTGAATATATATTTGCTTATTTCACCCCTCTGCAATTTCATTGGAATATTGCGATTGATATAGACGTATTTTTTCACATCTTCGGTCCCTGTAGTTATTGAAACGAACCATGGTACGTTTAAAAGCGGTTTTAACAAAGGAGCATCTTCCATACGTGAACATTTTGTTTAATAAAAACATGTAAGCACTTAGTGATGATTTACATTCTATTAAACACCTAGATTAATTTGATCCAAATACATTATTAAAATAGGCACCTCCCGTTACCTAGATTATATTATTATAAAATTCTAGATTGGTATCGAAGATTCGTTTTCTAAGGAGCGGGATCATGATTACAGGAAAAATCTTAATATCGTGATGCAGGATCGTCATTTTTAGGGTTCTGTAGCCAAATGGCAAAAAACGGAACCCTTATAGATTCGTCATGTCTGACTGTCGGTCTGTCTGTCCGTCTTTCCGTCCGTATGTCACAGCCATTTTTTTCCGAAACTATAAGAGCTATACTATTGAAACTTGGTAGGTAGATGTATTCTGTGAACCGCATTAAGATTTTGATGCAAAAATAAAAAAATAATAATAAATACTTAGAACTGAAACTCCAATTTTTTTTTTCATCAAACACAATACGTGTCTTTGGATAGGTGTTCAAAAATGATATCGAGGTTTCTAAAATATTTTTTTTTCTAAACCGAATAGTTTCCGTGACAGACGCTTCCCCCCCCCCCCTAACTTCTAAAATAAGAAAATGAAAAATCTAATAAAACATATGATGTACATTACTATAAAAACTACCAACGAAAATTGTTTTGAACGAGATCTAGTAAGTAGTTTTTTTTAATACCTAACTTTGCACCTAATTTATATGGGGCGCTATACATACCAGGTGCAAACTTAACTTAACCACTCAGGGATGGAAAGTGTTTGTACGGAACCCTCGGTGCGCGAGTCCGACTCGCACTTGGCCGGTATTTTGTTTTATATGGACGTGCGGCATGATGCCAGTCTGGCGCCATCTGTTTTCATAATTTAATTTGTCTTCTCATCACGCCGAAACGGCTGGACAAATATTAACAATTTTCAAAGATGGTTATAGAATACATTTTACTCGACTACATCATAAATAAAATACGCGTACAAAGTACCTTTTAGTAGATTATATTATCACTTAAGGGCGTATTTACATATGAACTTCAAAGCTGGTATTTCGATAAAGCCACGTACAACATCTCTCACGTACCTTCATCATATTTAGAGATGATAGACAAAACAATTCGCTCTATTATGCTAACTATAAATATACATGTAATATCTCTCAAAACACATCGACAACAGCCTACCACACTCTCATAAGAGTAAAATAACAAACTCTCAGAGAAATGAGCTCGCAGTCACGTCTTTAGCCTAATACACATGACACTTACAATACAACTAATAACAGCGAGTGGCTCCCCCAGGCGTTTACTTAGTTCTTCTGAAATTGAAACATATTGCGCCAACAACTATTTGTTATTCAGAAAGGGCACATTCTACGAATGCCTTGTTTACGTAAGACATTTTATTATGAAAAATTATGTTAAAATGGTAATTTATAATCGTATAAGTGACGGTGGTATGATGTGTTTTTGTTTCACGCATTCGAGTTTAGAGCAATGTGTCAAGTAGATTAGAATCAGAGTATGATTGTAATACTAATTTAATGGTAGGAATTTTCTTTCTTGTGTTGCATTTAGATTGTAAATGGTTGTATTTTTTACTGCTATTACCTATTTATCAGGATTGTTTGTAGTATCTATAAGAACAAGCGTTGCTTAATTTAGGACTGGACTGATGGACGAAAGAGCGTTCCCAATATATTCGTCTGTTGGCAACCAAAACTCACTAAGTAGTAAGCAAAAAATAGCTACTTAAAGCAAAGCTCGTAACTCAGTGTCAATGTACAAACTAGATACGAGGTTTTGAAGAGTAATGACAGAAATTTTAGTGAGTTTTGATTGTCACCAGGCGAATATAATAGATATATTTTTTTTACGAAGAACGTCTACACTTACTCTTTTTACACTTTTTTTAGTGATATTAAGAACATCTTTTGTTCATCCAGTGACAATGCGTTAAGATTTCATTGGGCATCACACATGATTTAATGAACTGAGTCGTATCTGAGCGCGTCTCAAAGGGTAACGAATATTAGTTCCTAGGTCATGAATGTTTCTAGTACCCGCACCACATTAGCATTATTAGTAGTAATTAAACATTATTAGTAGTTAGTTAGCATTGTAAATTTTGGGACTAGATCACTTTGTGTAAGATCGTCCACTAATACTAAATAACTTATTTTTATAATTTTTTTATTCGCCATTTTTTTGTAGCGACCAACAAATCCGTCAGATCGTCTTTCATGAATGACATTTTAGGACTCATCTGAGCCAGTGACAACGCGTTAAGATTTCAATCGGCATCACACGCTCTTTAATGAACTGCGTGCATCTCACCTCGGAGGGTAATTATTGAGTCCGGACACGTCTCGAGAGGGATGACAGAGTCACCCTTCGGGCCAGGCCGCTAAAATGTACCTTCGTCTGAGCTTAACCCCTCATATGCGATGTCAAAAACGTGCTAATCAAATTCAAACTAACTGGTATTTTAACGTAAAGTTGAAATGTCCCGCACGGATCAGTGTTACGGAGGTGTGTATTATACGAGGGGTTGAAATAAGTCTTCTAAGAAAACATTTTTGAAGGTTGTGCTACATTTGTAACAGTGGCGTGGCTTCCATAAAACGCAATATGTTTGTGGACAATAATATGGTGAATCGGTCCCGGCTTCACGCCGTGCCACGCTTAATACAAGTTTATGCAACTACTACATAATGAATGATGGCCGTTAAAACACAGGGTTACGAAAAGAGCCGCAGTTTAGTTACAAATTTAGATTGCAGTACCTTAAATTACTGGGGTAAAGTTTTCATGAGGAATTAGTTGACAGGAGTATATTATAAAGGTCATTTTATACAGTCAAAAATATATTGTCTACCCCCTGCCTATCGTAAAAGACGATTAAAATGGGTTAGGTTGTCCCGAGCCGTCGAATCCGTTTCGAGCATATATTTTCATATCCTGATCCAGGAATCTTTTGTGCAGATAAGACACAGAGATAACGAGTCTCCGTGACGTTTTTGTACATAACCGAGCTTTTCTCCAACGGCCGGGTACTTGATTTGCAGGTTTCCAAAAAAGTAGAATTCCAGTATCTCTGTTTGGCTTTATGATTGATAGGTGGAGATTACCATTTGCTATTAAGTTCTTTATTTGTACTTACATTTGTTTTGTGAAATAAAGTTGAAACCAATAAATTACCATAAAGGCAGTGTTGCCATAGTACTATACCAATTTTGGCACACAAAAGATGACTAATCAAGAACCGAGCGGCATTTTAGCTCCCCAACCCCGCTACAATTAACCATAAGTATTAATACTGTTTCCCCTAGGTTTCCGCGCTATTTCTCCAGCTTATTGCTAGGGGTGTCACCGTGCTATTTTTATTGGCACCGATTGTATGTCGCATTGTGTACTTTGCGACACTTTCCCTTTATGAGTGTTATGGTTTACTGCGCCCCTTGTTTCTGGTACAAATTGTCTTGGCCAAGGAAAGCCAGCCCCTTTATTACGTCACTAAAACTGGGTATATTCTATTATTTATTTAAAATGACGTAAGTGACGACTTTATCCTACTGAATTGGGCCATTTTACTTGAAGGTGTGCAGTATATTTCGAAAATATAAACCGAAAATGTAAGGTCCAAGGGTGCAATGAAATGAATACAATAGGTATTGTAACGGAATATGAATTCCCTGTGTGTGCGTGCGCACTTTTACGCCGAAGCGGTAATTTAATATTGATATTTCGTTTAGTCTTATAACGTACCTAGTGGGGAATTAAAACCTCATACCTCGTACCGTATTTATTGTTCAAGCCAAAAAGTTACTATCGGAAATATTCTGCATGGCATTGAAAGAAAGAAAGAAATATGTTTATTCCAAAAAAAAGCACACAAAGACAGGACATTACTGGAATAACAATGTGTGCCTTGGCGCACACTGTTATGCTCTTGATATGGTAGTTGCATTTTAACAAGTATGTGGGCAAAAAGCATGCATTGTTTTAATGCGTGATAAACGTCCTTATATGTCCACCGATCTGGAGAACATTTTCATTTCAAACACAATTTTCTTCAATACTACTACACTTATTTTAGAACGTTCCAATACCAACCCCTCAAAGATTAATTAAACACATAGATACAGCACGCATTGTTAAGAAGCCGTTGATTGTCTTCCTTCTATCCCCTTTCGCGAACATTCTTCACCGATCCCCAACTAGCGGGCCGACCGGCGATCTCCTTAATTGCAGTTTACTGGCACCTATAATTCAGTCTACTTAGCGGCACAAACACGTAATGTATCAAGAGGGACGAAATTGCATGTCGTATCTAGTTTTTTTAGTAATCTTTTTATTTAAGGGATTTATTTATTTATTATTTATGTCTATTTTCTTTTTTTTTTGCTTTTCGTAACATAATTTATGTATTAGGTATTATAAGAAGAAGAATTTATAAAATATACCTTTTCAGTAACATCACGCACGCTAGGGCAGTGAATTCGTGAATGTCCCAGATTTCAGGTGTTTGTACCATAAATATGCGATCTGGGGCTTTAAGAATTACCGCCCGTGGTTTGCCTAAAGTGTTACGTTTTGCCTTGGCCTGAAAGTGAGATTTTCTCCCTGTAGTACCCGCGGGCAGAAAGTTCCACTTACGGCCTAGGATGACGTAAAAATAGGATTAAAATGGTGGGCCATTCATATTCAATATCGTTAACACGAGTCTAATATAGGTACTTAATAATGAACTTAATAATATCTTTGCCGTAAATAAAACTTTTTAATGTCACTTAACCCGTCGAGCACTCTAGTATCATACCATACATTACGAGTATGATACTAACGTTTTTGTCATCATGTAACTTACTTAATCACATGTAAGGGTATAAATAAGACAGGCATAAAATCACCACTGGTTAAGGTAGCTTGAGTAGCTTAAATTGATGTATATCCGATATAATACAGCCAAGACATTGGGGATCTAGCAATGCCACAAAAATTGCCCACTTTAGAGAAAATACGATGAGAATTGAAATCATTATTGTGGTTAAGATCTATAAAAAAAAACAATGTAGCAAGAAGAGTACAATTTATTGAAGGTCTTGCAAATACGCAAAACAACCTCATGTCACCAAACTTTTAAAACTGCCGAATTTCTCCAATACAATGAATTTATGGGTGACCCTTTGGAGTTGCAAACTGCCATTAAACTCGCTCGACCCGAAAAACCAATCGTGGACACGATATGTACGTGTTCTCTAATTTGCTTTAGTTCATATCCAATCTGCAGTTCCCATCTCGGACATTAAATCGTATCTTAGTGTTCCATCTCTAGAGAAGTTAATAGCTCATATTAGACGCATATCTAGTGTTACAATAGCCTCAATAAGAGCGACATAGTTGTAACTCCACTTGAACCACTAGCCACTTTGGACTTTGTGGCAATAAAGCAGCGGTTTATTGCGAAAAGGTCGCAATTCCGAACAGCCTGAGGCTAGTTTAGGCCATTTGCTTAGTAAATTTAGTTTGCAAGCATTGACTTTATTATGCTTTAGATAGTATTGTTTTGAGATAATGATTGTATTTGGAATGCCATATTGTTTCGTTGTTTGATTTATTTTGTAGTTTTAATTATGTGCTTCTAACTTGTTTAGTAAGATATCATGTTATTAAAACGAGTAATATTATATCATAATCATTTGTACCTACTATTAACTATAATACCTACCGTCATTAAACTGCGCAGATACTAGCTACTATATAGCAAATTTAAGCTGAATAAAGGTTGTACAAGCGCTTTTGCAGACTATGTGTTGCTTGGATAGCCTTTTTTCGACCAGGGACCACTTTTATTTCTTTAATTTTCGCGGAGACCAAAATGTAAATGAATCCCCTCTAGTAGGTTCCTGTGATGTAGGTATATTGAACAGCGAAATAAATAGATTCAACCCAACTGTATTTATCTCCTCAAACTCAAATGCCACAACCGATTTAAATTCGAGCCATCTTAAATATTTCACTCTACAAATTTTAAATCTTTGAGGTAAATCCGTTCTAAAACTATTCGTCAATGGTGTCGAAATCCTACGATATATATATCCGCGCACCGGTATATCAGATGCGCAGCGTCGTTTGTCAGGGAGTTTCTATTTAAAGGGTAAGCCCCTTTTGCGGCTCCGTAACTTCACTTGTCACTGCCCTGGGGCCTTATTCAATATGGGTTTGTGATCATATGTGATTTGCCATATGTCCACTTGCGACCTTCGGCGAGACTACGATGGTATTGTTCATATTCATATTATTTTATTGACAAAATATTTTCCAGGTAAATGACCTAATGATTCATTAACCTTTATAACTGGGTTAGAAACTAAGAGTTTTTACGAAGGAAGATTTATAAATTCTTAGTTTGTAACATAGGAAGACATACCAATCAAAATCGAATTCTTTATTAGTTACAAAGTTACAAAGGAAGAAATTTCCTCGTTCGTAACTAGTTACAAAACTTGGTTACGAACGTGGACGAAGGGTTACATGTATATTACAATCCCTACATCAACTCGTTGTGTTCATATACCGCTTGCTTGAATACTAAAGCACTCTGTTCGGCAAAAATGTCTTCTGGGAGGTGATATTTGGGACTCAAGATGTGGTAAGTAGTAAAAACAGGATGTCTTGATCTCTTACTTTTGTGTTTTATGGGATACTGGGATACAAAAACCTAGTCTATCGGATAGATCAAGTGATATCAATTTTGCACAAGTCATAAACAACTGTATATTTATTGATTTCAAGGTCCGATACTAAGATCAAACACAATGAAAAATTTGCCACCTTACCGGATTTGAACCCATAATATCTCTTGCCATGCCGGGGCGAGTACCTACTCGCCCAAATTGAGCTAACGGCGATAGTCAAGAGGTTGACGAATTTTAGCACTGCCCGTCTAGCACACCTATGCTTCGCGACTCTTATCGCGCGACATAGCGCTACCCGTCACTCTCACATTGCACTGCACAGAAAGAGACGGGTAATTATCTCGCGCGAGAAATAGTCGCGTATGATTGTTACGCTCCTGCGGTGTCCTGAGGTGCTGTGTTGCTTCCACCGATCCTTGTATGTTGAGTTTAAACGGCTATTTCAACCGTCAGCGCATCTAGTGAGAAACTTATGAAGTCACGTTACCTAACCGGGAAACTTTACAGTTACCACAAGTTACGACAAAAGAAATTAGTTTCGGTGTTTACTTGTGCCAGTTTGTTCTTATGTTCCGGATAGACTATACGCACGATCGCTTTCTCCGTTAAAATACAATGTTTTACGTTTTACTACACCCATCAAATTAAATACATACATACGCATAATCGAAATACACTCGTGAGTGTATGCCCATGTATTTTCATTTTTTACGACACATCAAAAGAAAGTGAAACCGAGTAATTTTATGATAATGGAGGGGTATGGAGGGGTGCAGGCCAAGTAACGAACGCTTTTATGGAGTCTCGTGATGAGAGTGTTTTATGGTTTGCAACATTTAAACTCTGATGGAAGGTAAAAGTTGACTTATTTGGTATAGGCACCGCTATCGCTAACCCGTAAAAGACCGGTTTGATTAGACTAAGCTTTCTGTCGGAATTTCTATCGTTTGGCTACGTTGATTATACTTTTTGGTCGTATGTATAGAACTAAATACGTAAATCATCAAATTATCAATAGGCGATCTTATCGCTTTCTATTCTAAGTATTATCACTTTATTTAACAACTACAAAAAAGACGAGGCTCTCAATTCGAAACGTACACTTAAGTTTTTTATATTCGAACACCGTCATTTATTGGTTTTTTTCTCAGCTCAAATCTGTCAGAATAGAGTTGACGACAGTATCCACGAAGAATCGATGGAACTCCTAAATTTTAATGGACTCGTATAATGAGTCTTATTTTTGAGCCAAAAAATTATTAAGACGCATATTTTCTCCTTTACTTATACGGACTGAATTGGCTTCGCAAACATTTCGGTAGATAATCAAACTGTCAGTATGCTTAATCAGTAACTGATCCAATATGTCGTTATTAACATGGCCAGAATTCTGGTAAATAAACTACTTTCAACGGGCCGTAATTCATCATGCATCTCCAACAGAATAACGTCTTATATCACTATGATTCTAACATTATATACGCCGGTTTTTCTCCAAGGACCTCAAGTATCCATATTCACCGATTCGGGTCAACATCTCGGCCCAGTTTATTTAAAAATTTAATAAGTTTCATGCAAATCAGATGGGTGCTTCAAGAGTTAATATTGCCCTGATCAGAGCTGATCGAATTGAAAAGATCGCGACGTGAAGAGAGGTCAGCTTGACGGGGGTGAGGAACCCTTCTTACGCTTTGACGTTCTGACAAACCGCATTGGATATTAAAAACGTCATTATGATTGGACTGGTCCGGACTTGTCTCATCGGGAATTCATGACTTTGCATTTTTATTGGAAGAAATTTGTTCTAGCATAAATTTTTGGTGAACAAGTTTTCTCATTGCAAATAATTTATTTATTTATTTATTGAAAAACAGGTTACATAACATTACAGTTTACACCAATGCGTCATGAACCGAACAATGTTTATTTTGACGGCGAAACAGCGTGGCCCCGTTGTTCCGACATCTCGGGTGTTGTATTTGGTAGGTTGCCCCGGAACCGACGAAACACGACACCTTTCGGCCAGAAATCAGCACACGCGATGGTCTCCTGGAGCGGCCGCGGCACGCGCACTACAAACGAGCTGAAGTGCACGTAGTGGCGCGAATGCAACTGGAACACCCTCAGCGAGTAGCCGGTTTTCTGGAGAACATACTGCGTCACTTCTTCAGCGGTGGCAGTGTGATGCAGGCGCGACACGTACAGCGCCTTGCTCGGTGTGGAGACCCGCAGACCACAACCAACCGGTTCTGCAGTACCACACTGACTCTTGCGTGTTTTACGCTTTCTTGACACCGTTGTGAAACCCTCCTTGTCCACACTGGTGCGAGGGGTTTCCTCCTTTGGAGGATCCCGAACTTCACGCGCTTTTGAGGGCGCGGCTTTCCGGCGGGCTGGAACAGGCTCACCAGCATCTAAAGTACATCTATTGTTGTTAGTAAATTGGATGATTTTATGTACCTATTTGTTTATGTGCCTAATTCATTGTTAACTAGTATACAATTTTAAGGCGCGTTAATTAGACAAATAAGAAATGATCACATTTATAATATCAGAGTATAATGTACTTTGCAAAATTCTGTTTAATGGCAGTTCAGTGACCGGTAGTTTCAGTAATAGCTGTAAGTAATGAAATTGACCTCTCGTAAAATGTTAACTACTGGCAATATTACTATCACTGGCAAACGAAAGACGAAACCTGTCCCAATAGACATATAAAAGTAAACGACCTTTTCTCTTTCATTGAAATAGTGTTATTTAAGTTCAAATATTCAGACACAAGAGACTATTTATTATATTCTAACATTATTCAGAATACACTTTGATAAAACTACGCAATGCACGAATGACACTTACCTAGGGATTGCTTATGCTAAGGACTAAATTAATCTTCAATTCCAATCTAATTTACATTTCTAGTTTTAAAACGTAGGCGAAACCAAAACGTAAAGTACTTACGTCGAATAATATATTAAAAGGAAATACCATCGACTGATAGCGGCAAGTTGTAATTTTTAGGATAAATGGTGAAATTAGAGTCATGTCAAGTCATATTTAATTTGTAATTTCGTGATATGCGTTGTCATTTTGAAATTTACGTCTATTTAATACCTTAAATATTCTCAATATGAAAGAAAATGACGTTTCGGTAAAGATCGAATAGCTCAAATAAAAATAACGAATTACTCTCGGATTGGATAGGATGTCAATGTCAAACGTTGAATTGAGGCCCTACGAGGACACTGTGAAGCTAGCTGGAAATAAAAACAAAAGAGAAAAATAATCGAAATCAAATATCGAATTCAGTAATAGACTGATCGTCGGGCCCTGATTCTGTAGCGAGGCAGTAACGAGGCAGTCGATTGATCTCACTGCGACAGATACGTTAGATAAGCTTTATCCATCCTAGGACGATACCATCAGCAATTCAATTAACCTAATGATGCCTGCCGTAACTGAGGGACGCATCTATTTTTTAAAACAGAACTGACATTCGCAATTTGAATTTTTAAATCCGAAACGGGGTTTTTTACTTTTTTATTTCTATGCGATATAATCTTCCTCTTTGCGTTGATGGGGTTTAACCTTTTTATGTCCTTTAATTATTTTTTTCATTGTTTCCTGAATGAGAAGTGACGAGTTTTTTAACGGGGTAAGTAAGATAAGGTTTAAAAATTTCGCAGTATTTTTTATTTCAACTTTTACGACTTTTTCTGCATTTATGTTCCCGGGCCAGTCCAGTGCCACTAGGAAAAGGATTAATTATTAATAGCTTGATTCAAGGTTTAGAGCTCTAAAATAATTTGACTAGATCGTGGACTATGTATGTATCTTTGAAATATAATTATCATCTTGATCATCATTCTTGTATCAGCCGCAAGATCTCCACTGCTGGACAAAGACCTCCCCCGAGGTTCTCCGCAACCATCGATCGTGCGCCCTCTTCGACCAAAGATTCTGAAAATTATCATCGATCTACTTTGTGGGATCCTCCTCATATTGCGTTTCGGATTGGCACCCATAAACCTTTCTACCCTATGACCATAGGTTCTGTCACTTAAATCTTTGCTACCATAGAACAACATTCTATAAAAGATACAAAATAACACATTTATACAAAAAATAACCGACTTCAATTAGAAGAAATTGTACTTCCGAGAAAAACTGAACGATAAAAAGCACCGGAATCATCATAGATGTGCCTATAACATTTGAGGAGTTACTTCGATTCCTCATGGATCTCGTCATCAGATCTTCACCTAAATTTATGGTACCAACTTGGAGATACCTACTCCCGAACAAAAATATAATGGTCGAAATCGGTTCATAGATAACTGAGTTCTGAGGTTTAACGAACAATAAATAAAAACTAATTGAACCGTGTCTATCGCGATATTTTGATTTACCTTCATTTCCTGACGTTTCAACACGGTTTCACGTGCCGTGGTCTCAGGCGTACGCCTAAATAATAAGTAAATCAAAATATCGCGATAGACCCGGTTCAATAAGTTTTAATTATATGTTCAAACCGTGAGAGTATAAAGTTTTATAATAAATAAAAACACCGAATTTGAACATTCTCCTTTTTGAAGTCTGTAGATAATATAATTTAGGTGCCTAAACAAAGAAAGTTTAATTTAAAGCGACTATATCACCGTACTACAAAACTACTCATCTGTAAAACGGTGAAGGCACGGCTAAAGGTGACGATTACGGGAGATTTATTATATCGACGGAAGTTTAAACAAGCTGTTATTTACATTTATCAGCCTTGTTTTGCTCTCACTTAACCAGTCAACAGTAAACTGTGAAGTTTCCAACCGTTTGTTATCTCCGGCCAAACATTGACTTAGATCTAATCGCTATAAAATTCTAGTACAGTTACGTTCGATACTCGGCGGCGTGGGGAACAAATTGTGGTAGCTTTTCTTGATAAAATTCTACGTCGATAATAGAGAATTTAGAAAAAATCTCTTGGAAATGTTGATATAATCGTGTTTTGAGTGCAATTTATTTTCGAGATTCTGCGGTACCACGGAATAAAACATGAGAACATCTTTATTTAGAACCGACTTCAAAAAAGGAGGAGGTTCTCAATTCGAACTATTTTTATTAATTTCTCGTGTATTTGGTGGAGGGTGTGGTGAAGCGTGTGCGACACTGCGAGTAGCTATGAACGCGCGCCCGAAGAGCGAACAAAAGCGAAAGGCGGTGCCAAGCACTTTTAGGCAAGCAGTTAAGGCTTTTAATGTTGTGCATATTTACTGTTAACTGTAATGTAGACGAATACAAAAGGGAGTTCAAAATTATTTCATTATCAATCATCTAGAATCCTTTATAGAATTTTAATTGTAATCTGTGTTTGTTTGTGTTCATTTCCCGTTGAGGTGTGCTATAAATAATATTCTATTTTACTCTAGACAAACACTTTTACTGCTGGAAAAGGTCTTGTTGGTGGAAAGGGTTGTCCTTCACCCTCATTCAATGGCATCTTGTGACCCTGACACACCGATCGATCTTCGATAGCGCTGCACTTGCAAAACGTAATATAATTTTTCAGGTTTCATCTTCTTGTTAATTGATTAAAGCTGATGCTCCCCGTGCCTGTGTGTCCCGCACGGTAGTGCAGCCCGAGGGCCGGCATAAAGCGCGCAATTTGCACAAACTTTATAATTTGACTTTGTTTTATAGGTCGTAATAGACAGTGGGGCGCGGGCTCCATTATTGCTCCGATCCGTTAAATTTTACGTCACTACTCCAATCAGCGAAGATTTGAAAATAATCACAGTATTCCACTGACGAATACTTACTTTCGACACACCGGACGTAGGTAGGCGCGTGGATTGATGACCAGGTGGAGGTCGCAAAAGTCCGTTGGAGGCGGGTGGCGCAGGACTAGTCATTGTAGTTGCGTTTGAAGGTTGTATCCGTCATGAAACACTTTTGCCAGTTCTCTGTCCACACACACACAGGGAATTCCATATTACGAGTATAACCCTTTTCATGTAAAGAAGCTTGTGCTCATCAGATCAAACGAAATTGGAGCTGGATACACAGTCTGACTATTTTTCGCGCGAGAAACATTACTTATCACTGTCTATGCAGTACTGTGAAAGAGTGACAGTCGAGGCTAACTCACGCGACAAGAGTCGCGTAGCATAGTAGTCTTAAACGGGCAGGTTCTCAATTTTAATCTTCGTAAAAGCCGCCAAGGGTGTAATTTTTAATAAGCTTGGTACAGTTCTTCAAAGACCATTTTTTTTTATAGGCCTTGCTGTAAAGGTCTACAGCTGCAGGTCATTAATTTTTCTTTTATTAACACGTTTTTTTTATTGACAATTTGACATTGACAAGTTCGCAATAGTGTTGGCTGAATGGCCTTTTGCCTTCGATACCCAATCCAAAAAAACCGGCCAAGAGCATGTCGGGCCACGCTCAGTGTAGGGTTCCGTAGTTGCTCATCCTTCACAACAGACTTAAGTTACAGGAAAGATTTCAAGCTCTATAAAAAGGTCGTAAACGTCAAAGTAAGTGTAATTACTTATTACCTTCTGGAAGTCAACTTACGTCCTGTTAAGAAAATTATGAACTTTTGCGATAACTCAAAAACGGCTCGACCGATTTTGTTCAATATAGTTTTTATTTAAAGTATTTATAAGGACTCGTTTTCATGAATTTGAGGTTAAAAAATTAGAGGGGGGGGGGGACGCTATTGTTTTTATTTTCGGAGCGAATATTTTCAAAACTGCTGACTTTATCAAAAAATAATGTTTTGAGACCCCTATTATTTTTAAAAGGCCTATTCAACGACACCCCACACACTAGTGTTGGATCAAAAAAGAAAATTCACCCCCCTTTAGGTGTTCGAGAGGTACCCGAAAAAAAATTTTTTTTTATTGTACCGTTTTATCGGCGTTACACATACTCATACCAAATTTCAGCTTTCTAGTACTAATGATCACGGAGCGAAGCCGCGGACGGACAGACGGACAGACGGACAGACGGACAGACGGACATGGCGAAAGTATAAGGGTTCCTAGTTGAATAGGAAACCCTAAAAAAGAACTAGTCGAAGGTTGAATTTAAATCAAGTAAGTCAATCGTTGATGAGACGAGTTTTGGATGGATACAAAATTTGGTTGACTGGTGTAAACCTAAAAGAAGAGTCTTATCGTGTTTGCCCCAGCCAATGGCCATAACGTTTAATTACAACGATTGTATTCGCTGTTGATGGCTATTGTAATTAACAGTTTAGTTTAGAGTACCTACCTTCCATATTTTTACTCAAATATATAAAAAAACATTTTATGGCTAGTGATTAAGAAAAATAAGTGTAGCAACTTCTGATGTTGAAGCTATATTCCACAACGGTAAATTAAACTGTCAGGTAACGGACTAAATGCCTGCAATTATTCAATAATACAATGTTTTTGTGTACCATTTTTTATATTGCATGCAACTTATTGTTTCTAAGGATAGGATATAGCTATCCACGCCGTGACCGGCGACGGCGACCCAAACTAATTACGGACGATAGGCAAAGCCAAACTTTTAAATATGATAATAAAATAAACAACTTATTTTTACTTTACATCTAAGGATATCCCTGTCTTGGACACCCTTGGATGCATTTTTTCTTTCCAATTTGTACATACGAGCGAAGCAACGGGAAAAAGCTAGTCCTAAATAAAATAGAATTATTTAAATTAATATATTGAATTGTGATAAAGGGATAGCGTAATAGTGAAAAAATTAGTACCTTAGCATTCTTAAAAATAAAAAAAAAAAACAATATTACATTAGCAAAATTGTAATGAATTACTTTGACAGCCTTCTCCATCGTTGTTACACACAGAAGAAAATACCCTGTTTCCTTGCACCGTGCTCTTGACGATATTATCTTGTCGTGGGGACAGAGGTTATCGCGGCCGGACTAATGACGCAGCCTTGTTTTACATGGGAGATGCATCTAATGGAGAAAGCGGGGGCATGTGCGACTATTTATTGGTTTTGCGATGTAACTGAAAAAAAAAGCATTTATTTCGGCCACATTAATCCACATATTGTTAGTATTACAAAAATAACTTAAATAACTATACATTTATGAAACATGTAATGTCTATTTTTTTTTATGTGGGTTGTGGGATGTGAATATAAACGTTTTCACATAGATGTCGCTAAGGTGTAAAAAAACCTTTCAAATAAAAACAAGACAAAGATCGACACACAAGGCATAAGGAAAAATTCATTAGGTAGGTCTGGGAGCTAGGGTAGCGAAGTGGTTTCCGCGCTGGACCGGTAATCCAGAGGTACCGGGTTCGAGTCCCGGTCTCTTCCACCAGGTAGCTCCTTTTTCAATTTTTCTTTAAGCTTTGATCTTTGTATTAATAGTTAAAATAACTAGGTATGTTAGTTTTGTTGAGAGGTCCAGTGCCTGATTAGGGAACTGTCCCATCTCCCCGCCACGACAGTCAGGAGACTGTGGTGGCTGTCGCGCACTCTGCGGAGCGTCGCGTGCCAACCGTCATGCACGTCTGCGAAACTGCCTAACATATTTTTACTGAAATATTGATACAAATATCACAGCACAAAGAAAAATCTAAATGCGTAACCTGGCGGTAGAGACCGGGAGTCGAACCCGGTACCTCTGGATTACCGGTCTGACGTGTTAACCTCTCCACCCTAACGCCAAATAACCTTTGGATTTTTTCCAGGTTACGCATTTCAATTTTTCTTTGTGCTTTGATCTTTGTATCAATAGTTCAATATAAAAAGTTGTAATGTACCTTAAAAATAATGAGATAACATGTTTCATACATTTATATTTTTACTGATTTAAATACGTACTATGTACATTGAAATAATATATATCGTTGGAAAGGTTTTTCATATATTACAACTTTTTGTATGGCGGGAAATCTCGAATCCCTGTGTAAAAAAAGTTAACAAAAAGTGATACAGGAACGTATCGCAAAAATCCTACATAATAACGTTTCAACTCAAACTTCTTTTATGCAGCGATAACTTAATTCACTTCCTGCCATAGTAAACGTTTAGAACTTAGAATTAGCTATCCAGTGACATATATATCGCTTATTGGTCATTACAGGCCAATTACCACACCTTCTTTTAGGTAAATATGCCTTGCGGTTTCGTTAAGTTTCCATCTGGTATCTACGGAGTCGCATTATATGCGGCTCTGTGTGTGGTTTGGTGAATATGTGCGGTCCAATAATGTGCACACTTGAGGCACCGGGTTTATGTATTGTCCAATTGAGAAAAATAAGAGATACGTACATAAATGTATTTGCTAATAGAATAATTTGAATATCTTTAGTTTCTTTTGTTATCTTTAGATTTTTTAAACATTTACCAGCAACAATACAGTTCATCGGTTTTACGGTACTTATACTTACTTTTTTGGTACAGAACCAAGAAACCGTAAGTTTGAAGTTTGAACGTTGTCATTTAAGTACGGCAATTGAGTGGGTATCATTGAAGTGACGTTAGTGTACTTAATACTAACTACATAACCAAAGAACAAACTTCGTAAGACTAATAAAGTAGAAAAGCCATTATTTAATGCCTACTAAGCCAACTCCCCTGAAATGCCTGAAGAACATAAAAATTCCATTCGCTTCTCTTGTTTACGTGTCAAGTAATAAAATCTTCCCAATGGCTTTTATAACCTCAACCTTTAAGTAAACTTGTTTCGCAAAAGGCGATACTAGGTTGTTTGTCTATTTTTTATTTATATACAGAGTCAAATATGTGAAATGTGTGTACGTGTTTTTAAATTAGTATCAAAAAAAAGCAAAGGAATACCATTTTAGGCATCTCTACCGCGCTAGTAGCGTAGAATTATGGAATCAAAAATTTGGTATGGTTGACGTAACGATGTGATAGCTCAGTTGGGTGAGTTACTACACCGGAAACGTAGGGTCGCAGGTTCGAGTCCTGCTCCCAGTGTAATAGATAACGTTACATTTTTCTTGCATAATTAAGCTTTGCTTTGTTTTATTCACTGCTAATAGTTTGCACCCCTGAGCTATCGATACAGATATCTTAACACAGATTAATTTTATTTAAATATTAGCGACCGGCTTGATACTAAAAATACTATGCATGCATTAGAGATATATAAACCTTCCCCTTGAATCACTCTGTGCAAAAAAAACCGCGTCGTACACCTACAGACAGCAGAAAGCGACGTTGTTTTATACTAGCAGTGATACAAGGATACCTTTAGTGAAGTTAATTTTAAGTCACCAACTGAAGGAGCGCAGACTACTATCCTACCTTCCTGTCACGTCAGAGCTGGAATTTTCTGAGCTATCCTTTGTTCACTATAAACGAAATTTCATTAACTAGACATCATAAACGCGAGTTGTTAAACGTCCATTTACAGTTTTAACAAGCGTTTGATGCCAGTAATAAACCTATCCTTCCGTAAAAACCGCCTTTAACCGGACCTTAAGTATCCCCCTGAAATACGGCCTACAAGTTGGATTAAATTTATGTTGGACAGATACGACACCAAAAATCCCTGCTATTTTATGCCCCTCCATGACCCCTGGACAACGTGCCTGACGGTCATGTCACCGGCCCCTCGACAACCACACTGACACATCGGTGTAGGTACACCCCAGGCCAAAAGTATGGAAACAAAGTTAATTCTTTGAATATTTAAAGTTTCCAATAATTATTCCTTGTGTAAATGTTAGTAACCGTTAGGCCACCCCCAAAAGATAAAAAAATAGAACATCCACTATTAAAACATCTGCATATTGTAAAAATATATATATACTTACCTAACTCCGGGACAAAGTGCATGTCGTCGGTTTTTTATTCTACAAAATGTTGCACTGGCAATTTTCATAAGCAGAATTTGCGTTATTGACTTTTAAAATGTTTATAATAATTTTTATATTGTGGTTTTGTAATGTATTCCGTTAGGAAATCACATGTTACTATAGTAATTTAAGCTTGTTTCCATACTTTTGGCCTTGGGTGTACACTGACACATCGGTGTACGTACACCGTATTCTAGTCACACTTGCATCTCAAGGGACTAGGGGAGTCTGTTAAAGCGAATATTGGAAGAAATAATCTCGTTCTGTCATGCCCTCCTAGTTATTAGTTCGTAAGCACTATTTATTGAGCTGTAAATTCAGGTTAAGCCCGCTTTCACTGTTGACCACGTAGCTAGTAAATAAGATTGTTAAGTGTTAAATTTATTATCTATTATCTCCAAAGTTCACAAGTCCGCAAATAAATTCTTTCAACATTTTAAGCTCAAAGATGCCTAAGTAAATTTAATATTCAAGTACCTACAGCCAAACAACGTGATCGAAAAGGTTTTCAAGAATTAATGATCTTAAAACGAAAATGTGATTCTAATTCCGAATACCACAATCGTAAAGAACTCCAAATGAATTGTATCGATCATAAAAATATTCATGAGCTGCATCGAGCTCTTAAATAAATCAGAGCAATGGAGGCGTAAAAGAATATCAGTTAACTCTTTAATATTTACCGATTGTTTTCATCGTGATGTGAAATATTGCCATTCCATTCAATAGCGACCAGCTTAATTAGAACTGTAATCATTCCGCTTATGCCCCGCGCTCGATTGTATTCAACCAAACAAAGAGAGGGGAGATGGTTCTCATTAAAGTGGACGCTCACTACATTAGTAGCTGATACTAACATAATCGTGCCGCTTCATTAGAGAAGGCTTCGAGCGTTTTAAATGTAATCATGCTTGTACATATACCCACGCGAGTTGCTGCATTAACCTCTAAGCTGGATGCATTAAAAATAACCGTATTTTAATAAACATAAGTGAGAGAATGGCGTTTTAGGCTTGCCAATGTGGGGAATGACTTGGGTTGGGATACGTATTACAAAATTAGCTTCTAAAGTCACCTTTGCTGGTTTATCGATAAGTTGTAAATGAGATTGGGAATTGATTTTATTTGTGAGCTCACTATAATGTATAAAGGTACTCCGCCTAATTTAGGCTCTGAAACTTTAAAACACTTTTGGCAATCAACTTTGAAAGCAATGTTGATATTGAAAAATCTGAAATTTAATTATTGTATTAAGCGGTTTACACTCACGTGAAATTGTCAGGAACGGCCCGACATGTTTCGAACTCGTATGGAGCCCTTCATCAGGGACGGCTGCCTGTACACCGCCGCGGCAAACTCGACACGACTCGTGACGAGTTTGCCGCGGCGGTGTACGGGCAGCCGCTTAATACAATAATTAAATATGTCTCACGAAAGTTTTAATAAAATTAATCTGAAATTTTTTAAAAGATTATTACTTGTTAATATTTTAGAATACTAATTTACATTAGCTACTTTAAGTTTATGTTTCTTATTGAAATGAAAAATTTAACGCATTATAGGGAACACTTTTCCTTAGGGAATATTTTATTCGTCTCAAGACAGTTTTATATTTTTATGAAAGTAACTTGTATTTCTGATCAATTCAGTTTTTCAGAGGTCATAATATGAGCCGATAGACGTCCACTGCTGGACAAAGGCCTCCCCCAAAAGTCTCCACAACGATCGGTCTTGCGTCGCCCTCATCCAATTTCTGTTTAATTTTCCAAGTAATTTCTATCATAGTTGGTGCAATGTAACGGTAGCAAAACGTAGCAGCATTATCCTTGGACGGCAGTTCTGTACCCGCTTTATACTTTCAAACCGCTAAAATATTGTTTCTGGCGGTTGCGATACGGCGAGTCAGCGTTGCGCGTCATGGGAACCTGCATGTAACAAGCAGCTAGGGATAATGGAAGATACATACAATTTAATTTCGTTTTCATACCTAAAGTATATTTCAAAGAATATTTTTTTGTTTTACAATATTAAAGTTGATAAATACTACGTACGTAATAATACGTTTTCATTATATTATAATCAGCCATATGAAGCCTCTGCTGGACGTAAGTCTCCCCGAAAAACGTCACCATAACTAATTTTGCACCTTTCGAGATCATCGCCAGGCCATCAGTTCACCTTTTGACCTACCCAAGATACATCTTCCGATGCGTGGTGACCAGTTTAACTGCAGCGGTCGTCGGTTCATCAAGCAATGTGCCCTGTCCATTGCCACTTACACTTAAAAAAATGTTAAACTTGATACAAAGATCAAAGAAAAATTTAAATCAGTTACCTGAATTTAACCCAGTACTTCTGGATTGCCGGTCCAGCGCGTTAACCTTTCCGCCACCCTAACTCCCAAGCAACCTATCGAATTTTTCCTTATGCTTTGTGTGTCGATCTTTGCATTGTAAATTTGAAAGGCTTTTACACCTTAGCGACCTCTATGTGAATACGTTAATATTCACATCTTACCGCACTTCTTTTACAGCAGTGAACGAGCAAGCGAGAGAGGGCAATATTATTTTATAAATTTATGACGATGGATGTTTTTTTTTTAATTTTCATTCAATACGGTGTGTGGGTTTACCACGTACCAACCACGTACCACTTACCGCAAATTTGCCGATAAATAAGTAACAAAAGTACTTAATTTATCCTTCTTGTAAGCTTTCTCCTGAAATTGTGTATTGTAATCTGATTAGTAGCCTCAAATTGGGAGCCGAATTAGAAAATTTGCAGCTCCCACGTTTCAATACAACAAAGTCCTTTGTATGCGTAAAGTGGAGACATGACAAACCTGTTTATATTACTTTCTGAAAATAAAAAATACAAAAAGCAATAAATTAAGAAATAATCACGAAATTTAGAATTAGATTACCCTATAAGTACCCTACCTACACTAAGTACAATGGAGTGACAATGATCTCTCGGCTGTGACGACATGCCCGCGTATGTTTAAGTGACATTATGAATATTATTTTTATTGGATTTGTATGACAAAGCTTCATCATCAGATTATCTATGTTTATCTCGAAGAGTTTTTATTTATAGCAACAATTTAGCATGCATAGAAGAAATATATAAATTTTTGCTATAATATTGTCTGACCATCTTATGTACCATATTTCAAGCAAAATAAAGATATTTGTATTTGTATTAATTAATGTCAGTGCCATTATCTATACTTCCCCTACGTCCGCGTGACTGTATCCATCAGAATAAACCCCCGCCCTATATCGGACTAGCCAATATCTAGTTAATGCTGCTATGGCAGCGTTTGCTCACAATCCTCGATATTGAGCTATCGTTTTCTGTCTCTTTCATTACCTGTCATCCTTTCACGTACACGTTATATTTTAAACGTTTCCCCTTCCAGCAATCGCCCCGAATGGATCTAGGTCCACGTGGCTGTATCCCGCAGAATAATCCCCCGCCCTATATCGGACTAGCCAATATCTAGTTAGTGCTGCTAAACCAGCGTTTGCTCACAATCCTCGATATTGAGATAGCCGCCCGCTTCAGTGCAGCCGACGCGCGACGTTTCAAACAGGGATTTCCATTTTTTTAGAAATGTAACCTTTTGATCGAGGACTTTTAACGTGATTTTTTTCGCTCTTTGAGTTACACTTTAAAACCATTGCTATATTTCGTCAATTGATCACTGGGGATTGGTCACTAGAAGTCACAAGATTCATCTGTATTTTTCAAATTCACGTATACAAATAACTTTGAATTTTCGCTTAGTGATCAGGAAATCACCTAATTCATGTTAAATGTGTGCATCAGGGTTAAGCAGACTAAGGCAGAGTTGTTAAAGCGAACAGCCTCGAAAACACCTTCTGAAACCCTCGTTAGTTGGCTGGCCAAGGAAATAATCTTGGATACTTGTACAGGGCAGACCCTGCGATAATAGTAAAATGTCAATAGATATCAGAATATCTAGATATATGGCGGCGATGTATGATCGTTGGTTCTAATTTCAAATTAGTGATCAATAAAGACATTTCATACAACATTATTGGCCGTGGCCAACAAAGAGATTGTCTTTTGTTTCAGTGGGGGTTATTTCTTTTATTGATAATATATGGCATACTGCCAATAAAAAAAAACCTAGTTTGTGCATGTATATTTACGTTTTATTTCTTATATTTCACCTTATTATTCATTTTGATTAAAACAGATATTCAATAAAATAAACAAGGAATCACGTTTATTGTTAAAAATATAACAATATCTTATTAAGGTGTTGTCATTTTTTTATAAATAGAATCATCTTAACATTTGGTGGCAAAAAACATTGACCCGAACAGCTTAAAAATATAAATTTGTTTTTTTTTATTATATTTGTAATAAATTTGTTTTTATATGAATATATAAGTTGAACATTTGTATTATTTCCTTGGATTTATTTGAGAAAAGCACTATGCAAGCCTCGGCGCGAACAGGGATTGTCGGCCTCGTATCTCTAGATGGCCTCGTTATCACTCGGCCATCTATTAGGTACTACTCGGCCAATAATCCCCTATTTCACGGCCTCTGCAGTAATGTACTAAAACTTGAAGGCAACTTTACACGCGTTAAACTTTTATCATTACCGTAGGTATTCGGGTAAAAATATCCTGGGATTTTTATCCTGGTAGTAAGATTTTTACTGAAATAATGACCCCTCTCCATAGATAACCGATTATCAGCACAATTTGAGAATTTTATTATACGAGTAGTATAGATGTATATTATAATGTATCTACATAAATATGTTAGGCAGGGCTTTCCTTTGACACGCATTTTATGGTAGTGTCTTGACTTCACTTTCCAATATGGCCAAACCAAGGTCCGTTAAAATACTCAGAACTGATTATTAAAACTATTAAAACGAGAGTAGGGGTCATCATAATATTCCCACTATATAGTAGTTGACGACAGTTGGCTGCTTTCCATGCGTTTTCCATGTTTTAATATTGAAATAGCCTTCATTTAACACACATTTTGTACGCCAGTACACTATGCAAGGGTATATTAATACGTGAGCTGACTCTCGAAACTAAAACTAAAAGAAAATCTTAGCCAACTCTTTTGCTACTCCGTTGTCGGGTAAAGAGTATCCTTTATGCCACATGTGCCGTGCAAAGATAAGTAAGATGGCGCCGTAATTAATAGCCATGACAACGAGTCATCATCATCATCAGCCTATTCTTGTCCACTGCTGGACGTAGGCATCTCCAACTGCGCGCCATTGCGAACTATACTCGGCTTCTCTCATCCGGCTCTTGCCAGCCACCCTGCAAAAATCTTCGCTCCACCTAGTCTGAGGGCGTCCCACACTACGCTTGCCGATCCGCGGTCTCCACTCGAGAACACGTTTACCCCGCCGGTTATCGGTTCTTAGGCTAATATGGCCAGCCGACTGCCACTTCAAATTGCTAATACGGTGAGCTATGTCGGTAACTTTGGTTCTCTGGCAGATCACTTCGTTCCTAATTCGATACTTCAGAGAAAATCCGAGCATTGCCATTTCCATAGCTCTCTGAGCGACTTTAAATTTGTGGACCAGCCCAACCGTGAGTGTCCACGTCTCAGCACCGTATGTCATGACAACGAGTATCGAATCGAGGTGTTAAGAGTTGCCTACGATAATAATTCATAGCTTTCTGTAGCCTGTAGAAAATTGGTATCCAATATAATGAAGTTAGGTAAATGATATCAAAGACTGCAACCAACGTCCAAACGTAACCCGAACCATAAACAACGGTGTTACGGTGACCCAATTGAGCCAGACACGAGGTAATCCATCAAGCGACGTCCGAACTCCGAATACAATTATGAACTAAGTTCATGTCGCTGTACACGGTGTCGTGTTCTGTCCTGTGGTGATTAATTAGTGCGTTAGTGAAACGGGGTACTAACGAACTAAGGGATCATATAAATAACGTAGTATATTTTAATAGCACATTTCATTCGCTCCTAAATCCTATACAGATTATGATTGTATACCTACATAATATGATTGTTAACAAAAAGAATCCATACATCGATTTTTTTATCAAGCTGCGTTAATTGTCATTGAAAAGTAGTCATTTAAGGGTAAATATAGATGACATCACTGAACGGACTTATCGTTAGAAATGTCGAAAAAACACTCAAATCTTTCAAGACTTCGCAAATCTGGTCGCAAACTTGTTCGCACACAATTTTTTTATTTACCTTAGCTGAATACATCTCCTATATCAATCTTTGAATGGTAAACAATATCAAAAGATAGCAGCCGATATTGATACGGTGACCCACTTGAGACACGAGGCAATCCATCAAGCGACGTCCGAACTCAGAATACAATTATGAACTTAGTTCATGTCGCTGTACCTACACGGTTGTAGCAATTCACATGTTCTCGTCATGTGCTCGCTATCATATAGTCATATATCACCATCGTAAGACTCACATTATCATTGTCAACATCAAATTCCCGACACATTAGGATCATTTTTCGCCAGCTAATGCTAAAATCATCACTTAAAAACTATAATACAATACAAATGCCTAATAGAAGTAACAGTATGAATGTTTACGTTTAGTAAGTAAAAATATTCCAATAACTGAGCATCCTACCTTTTTAAAATAGCAAAATTACTATTCACAAAAATTACCAACGGAAGAATTGAGCTTTATTTATACTGCGTAAGGATCAAAATTGTGAGGATGTCCATTTTGTCCACTTTGTCCACTTTGTCCACTTTGTCCACTTTGTCCACAGTTAAGTATAAATACGGAGGGGAATTGAAGGATGGCATTCATTTTTACTTGCGACTTCGACTGGGTAACATTATTGTCTGGCAATAAGGTATTTAATTTAATTCTAAGGGGAATTTCTGTTGGAATTTAGATTACATTTCTGAACTATAATTATTTATTAAAAGTTGGTGGGATTTTTTTTTTTTTATTGAAAGCTATTAAGCTTAATTACATGCCAGAAATAGTGTTTTGGTACATGGTTGCCAGATGAAAGATATTTAACCTTGCGGCTGTTAAACGAATATCTTTCAGACTCTTTAGTTTTAATCTGGGTTAGGCAACCCGGACACTTGCCATTACAAGCGCAGTGATAAGCCTACAAATCTAGAGTGCTCTATCTGGTGAAAGCAAGGACCACACGTGATGGACATGCGGGGTAATCCGCGCTTGCTGAAGCCAAATGGACCTCCAGGCTTGGTCTCATATGCTTATATATTTATATATTTGCATTATCTACACATATTAGGGCGGGTTACTCTGTGCTTCCGGTATGTCAGCCGCACAGGGGGGATCCACTTACACCGATTCTAGTCCAACCTCGGGTTAATCTCCCGAATTTATAGTTTAGCTTACCTAGGTCCCATACACGTTTAAATGTAAATATGAGGTTTAGGCCTCTAGTATTGGTGGTGCTAGCTAGGGCAAACAAGGGTTAGTGTTAGGTACACTTCAGTAGGAATATTAGGACCTTCTGTATCTTCCGAGCAATCGGCCATTTATCATTAACTAACATAATATTCAACTTATTTTAATCTCGTCTGGTATAATAATACAAACAGCTGATTTCTTGTATTACTAGTGTCTATGATTCGGGGTGTCAGCAGTAAAAATAAAATCTTGTAACAGTTTATAGAGAATGGGAATAGAGCAACCTGTTATTTAGACCATACAAATATTTAGAACCGTTAATTTTACATCGAGATTTGTAGAAACATTTAGTTAAAATTATTTTTTATCGATTATGATTTAAGTTTTGGTAAAGCTATACTTACAGCTATATTACTTACAGCTTTTGTGTTGAGATGGCAACACTAAAGCGAGAAGAGTCATTACTGTCACTAGTCAAATCACATGAAAAATGAAATGAATTTCATTTCGTTTTATCCCTACAATAAACAAAAATGGATTGTAGATAATATGCTCCAGTGTTAATGAGGAGATTCTATTGTTGATTGTTGTGTAGTATGTCTAGGAATGAAAAAACAAATCATTCCTTTTGCTGGATCTGGTGTCTGAAGTGTTAACTGCTAAGAATGGCCAAGGACTTTTAAAACAACAAAAATGAAAGTTGTTTGTTCTTGTGTTTACACCACAGATCTCAGAACTGAATTAATTTATATCACAGAGGCGTAGAAGAATTTCCTTATCAAAATAAGTCAGTCTAGAGTTAAAAGATACCTCGGATGGACACAATAGTCTTCATAATTTCAAGGATGTATGACATTTGCGAGTATGATCAAACGAAAAACCAAGTTCTACAACTCAGTTGCGTATAATGAATGGAATGGGAATTCATTTAGTCCGCGAGTGAAGGGAAATCGTGTTGTTTAATAACAAATATACTTAGTAAAGTTCCATAGTCTCAGGATAGATCTGAGAGAGATCTTTTTCTCTAAAAGAGCCCGAAGGCCATTAAAAGATTATAATTAGCAATCATACGGCATCCAGGGACATGGGTTTTGGTGATATTCAAAATAACACACCGAACAAATACAATAGATGAATTGTTTACAAAACTAAATATTTTTGGGAGAATGAGATGATAGCATTACAAGTATACGAGTAACACAGTCAAATGATAATATTTTGTATGCGGTCGAAGGATTTCAATAAAACTCAGAATTCTATTCACCAACCAATTACTTCTTGTTTAGACCTAGAGTCTACTTTAGAATATCATACTGGAACTTACTAAAAGTATGAAATCCATACCATTATTCCATATTAATTTATCATACTAAAATTATTTAATTTGGTCGAACATGAAAACTTAATATTCATTAAATTTGTAATAGAATCTTATAGTTTCAGTAACTTCGATCTATTTATAGATTAGTTATGAAGTGTAGTTTCATAAAGTACAAAATTACTTGTCTACTAGACATTCTAGGAACAGACATGCAATTCCAAGAAAACAATCTAAATTATCTTTCATCTTAGAACTCTTAATAATATTTGGTTTTGATTCATATATTTACCTTTATTGTTACATAGAGTAATCTAATATATCTATAACTTACTTGTGGACTGAATGAGTTTCTATATTTCATATAGAAATGATATAAATAATATTTAATAAGAGTAGAATATCCCATACTGAATCATGTTATAAGAACTGTAGATATTTTTGAAGGCTAGACTACACAGGAAACATTATATTTATATTTTGAGGATAGATAACATTAAGTTAAGTTGAAAATATAATTAGTATAAAGAACTAAGTTAGCAGAAGGATAGAAGCTAGGGTTAAAAAAGAAACAGATTACAATTTTATTAGGTTCAATTAACAAAAATACTTAGTAGCACAGTATATAGGTACGGAGGCACTCAGCAACACATCACGGTTAAATATCCCTTAAAAAAAACTGAGTTACTACTTCAACGTAGGTTCCTTCCATCTAGACGTTCACAACGGTTATACCGATCACTTTTTTGGCCATTAGTTATAAGAAATGTTCAGCTCAACTGTATAAAGATCCTTTCATAGCTAGGTTTGGTTAGTTGTAGGTTTTGGAAGGCTAGGTAGTCGTTGAAGGGTTTCCTTAGGGTTTTGTTGTAGGAGTAGAGTCTGGAGGCGAGGGTGAAGCAGGCGAGGGACCTGGAGGTTTAGTTTAGCAGGTAGCTCGTAGACATTTCAGTTGGTGCGTTTTCATAGGAAGTATTTAATAGCTGCCTCGTCGATAGATTACAATTGGTGGTCCCGTGACTCAGGATATATCTAGAGTTAAAGTACTTAGGTAGATATTACAATTGGCGCGCGTTCCCAGGA
This sequence comes from Apotomis capreana, assembly GCA_947623375.1. NCBI lineage: Eukaryota > Metazoa > Arthropoda > Insecta > Lepidoptera > Tortricidae > Apotomis > Apotomis capreana. The sequence goes on along the minus strand of OX392505.1, from coordinate 7,710,747 downwards.
TTTGTTTATTTAGTAGGTAGCTCGTAGAAATTACACGGTGTCGTGTACTGTCCTGTGGTGATTAATTAGTGCTAAATTAGAAAAAATTAGATGACGATATATATATTTATTTTTATATATATTGAAGCGAAACATTTTAACTATAGGTACGTTTTTTGTAAACGGTATCTTTTACCTATTAGTTAATTGAATATTATATCGAAATACTCGTAAATGGTGCCTTATAGTAGGTATTATTAGACATCACTTTTTACCAATTCGTGTATGTGGTCACCACTAGCTTTCGAAAGACATGATTCGTTTTAGATATTTCATTCGTTCTTGGAGACTGGCAGGAAAGGCTATGGTAGGAAATCATTTCTCTGACCCCGCAGAAACTAAATAATATTAAACTGCAACCAGCCACCAAAGCCATTTTGTAAAACCGATCTACAAAGTGAAATATATCGAACGACTCCAAGTTTCAATTTTGCTTTTCTAGCAATTTCTTCCAGTTAGTGCCAAGGATTTTCAACAGTTGTGGAAAGTTGCAACCGCGGTTTTGATGCTGTTTATTTTAATAAGTTTTCGTCGTAGCTAGTTCTTTGTTCACTGTATTTTGTTTTGTTTCGTGGTTTGATACTGCGTTTAATTTATTTACAGTTTACAAGGAAAATATACAGCAAATTACGATAGAGCAGAAATTCAAAAATAATTTCAATGGAAAACAAGTTTTCTTCAGAGCGTTAGTGTACTTCCAATATACCTTATTTTAAAATTTTATTCATTAATTTACCAGCCTACATGTGTGTCCCCATCCCCACTACAACTGCTGGGCAAAGGCCTCCTCTTTTGAGCCAGTCGTCTGTGAAACGCATGCTCCGGCCACACGTCCTGGAAACTTTCAAGGTCATGCCGCCATCTCCTTCTCAGTCAGCCGGTCATAATATGCCCCATCGTTCCGGATGCATTCGGCAGGTTTCCAGTCCTCTGCAATACCTTTTTGAAGCGCATTTCGGTGTTTCTGATCTTGATTCAATACGATACGATACCAAATAATATATGTATATACTAACGTAAAAAGAAACGACAGCGACACTTGTGTGCAGTAACAAAACTCGCGGCTACGTGTGCGTGTCGAAGGGCGAGCGCGGGCGAGCGCGAGACGCGCGAGATGAGGAAAGGCGTTCACGTGAATGCCTTGTCAAAGGATTCGGCATTACAAGGTCACCGATGCCCGAGTTACACCGATAGGCCGCTGTCGCGCCTGTGACGATACATAGTATATGCATATCCAGACATTATGTCTGGATACTCACCCACTGAATGATTATATACATAATATGAATACATTTAGGTAACTGAATTGTAACGAATGCCTTAAGCTAGCTAGCATCTTTATCAAAATATTATCAATACTACAACAACATGTTAGAACACACACGAACCCTAGATTTACAGGTTTAAAGTGTTTCGTTAATATTTTTGTATCATACTAAGTAATTCTTCAGAGTAGAATATTGGGTTATTTCTAAATATTTTTCATAATACGGGAACACTACATAATTATAATTAAATCGCCAAATTGTAATTAAGGCTACAAACAATGCGTCGTCAAAATAAAATTAGTTGTATGTGTAAAACATGACGTAATGGGTTTCGGGGCGTGGAGACGCGAATGAGCCACGGGCACCGCTGCGGATGGTAAAAAGAGCGCAAACAAAAGTGGAAAGTTTACCGAAGCACCATGGCGCGGCGATGCATAAGCTGTCAACGCGGATCGCGGTGCATAGTGAGCCACATCTCTTGCCGAATTCAACCGCATTTGTACCCCAAGCCTATTAGTTAATCCACGTAAGCGAATCCGGTGCGGCGAGCGACTGGCTCATTGAATTAAGTGGTCAAAGTGTTGAGGCTGGGCGCGTGTGTGGCATGCCTTATCAGCGGCTTTGTGCCACGGAAGAATGCCGTGAATGGGCTTAGTAATGTCACAGATTAATATAATGGTAATGTGTAGAAGTTTTGAATGGCGTAAAAAATATATATTTATTTACGTTTTTCACCTCAGATTTCCGCCATTTTGAAAAAAAAAACAAAACACTGTATTGACTAATAAATAATAAATCATTTTTGCACCTGCTCACAAAATTTAAAGAGAATCGTTTCAGAAACGCGTTCTGTGGAATTTTGACATACGAAAGCTTTATGGGCCAAGCCAAAGCGAGAACTCTTCAAATATTATATTTAAGTAGTTAGGTACCTCTAGTGTCTGTTCTTTTGATTCTCTCTTTTTTTAACCGGGCAAAATTTGACACAGTCTGTAAATGATAAATTATTTACTTAATAACTTAATGATAATTTGATTTATCATTAAGTTATTAATGATAAATCAATTTATCATTAATAATCAATTTATCATTAATTTATCATTCTTGAGTTTTTGTTGGTGTGCAATAAAGTATTGTTGTATTGTATTGTATGGATAAATTATTTAATTAAATAGCTTTCATCTTCTCCTAATAAGTTACTCGTAAGAATCATCATCACAAGTGATAAGCCTTAATATTTAAAAATGCTTTCAAATTCGATCGTTTGAGCGTTACGATATCACAAAAATGCAGATAGACACCCATTTCTTTCATCAATACAGGTATCTCCAAAACTCCAAAGGAACTCTATTTTAAACAGTCTTGCGATACCAGCATTAACTCTACCCAAAGGGTAGGGCTAGTGATGTGCCGCTGAGAAATTACGCACTTACCGTAATTCTCAACTTGAGAAATTACCGTAACTTACCGATAATTCTCGGTAAAGTTCTCCACAAGTAAAGCTGGTTGGGTTAAAGTTGGTTTATTAATCGCTTAAAATGCTGCCATGTATCTTTTAAATATTTTTATTAACTACATTATATTTAAGACACTACATTTCGTGTTAATTTTAAAGTTAGGACGTTATTTTGCAAACAGGTAAATGCTTATCAAATAGGGTCGTATTCGTATTGTAACCTATCCTAGCAAGTAAAAAAACCACTAGAGGTAAATGGTATTATTTCAACTAATCAGAAGCTGGGCCTCAGTCTCAGTATTCCTAGATAGTAGCGGTTCCTGATTGGCCCTCAGCCCTTACCCTTTAGTCATGGTGGGGAAAGAATGCCTACGGCACAGGCCGAACGATGTACCTAGTTAAGTTCATCTTGAAGCTACCTGTTGTAAATATAAATATTACTTAAGTGATTTGAGTGTTGTTTTGTGAAATCAAGTGGAACAATGAGGCCAAAAGGCAAAGTATTAGAATATTTTAGACAATCCAATGAAAACGAACGAATTAAATATATTTGTTTGTTTTGTGAGCAAGTTTATACCGCCAAAAATGTAACTCGTTTCGCACAGCATTTAGCAAAAATTGCCAGAACTGTCCTATTGACGTTAAATCGGGCCTTAGAAAAGGTGGAGCACAAAACAACAATCCAGCAGCTGCAGTCGAAGGTTCTGAATCCGCAGCAACCGAACAACTCAATGATGCATCTGTAGACGAGGTAAGGAATAATGTATTTTATTAGCCATTTTTGTGATCTATCATATTTCTCTTACACCTTTGTATGTAAAGGTTGCATTAAGAAAAATACTTTTTGTACTTAAATGCAATCAATTTTGTTTCAAAATACAATCCATAAGGCTTTTGCCAGAGCTGTTTATGTAACCGGTATGCCATTGTCCATATTTGAGCACCCTTTATGGATTCAAGCATTTGAACTCCTTAAACCAGGATATAAACCGCCATCACGTAAAGTCCTGTCAACGACACTTTTAGAAGATGAGTACAATGAGATGAAGGCCGTAATCACAAAGAAAATCCAACAATCGAATGTTTTGCACTTGGCGGCTGACGGATGGTCCAATGTCAGAAATGATTCCATTATCAATATAATGATTTACACTCCGCAACCGTTTTTTCATACATTAATTGATTCTCAGACAAATAGACACACGGGAGAATATCTAGCTGAGAAAATATCGGACACAATGGAAGAAATTGGGGCTGAAAAATTTCTCAGCATTATAACGGACAACGCAGCCAACATGAAAAAATGCGGCAAATTGTTAGGCGATAGGTATGAAAAGACCACGTGGATTGGGTGCCTTGCCGGTAGGGCCCACAGTCTTCTCATGTTAAATCTCTTTGGGATCAATATCCTAAAACTAGCTATTCAAATATTGTATTTCAAATAAACCACCGTGTGACAAATGGGACATAAATTTAACGTCACAATCATGTCACACATGCAGCGACAGTTTTATGCCATCAATTTGGTTGAGATAAAAAATGTTTGTAAAAATTAACACACATTTTTTTTCAAATAAATAAAAACGATCGTTCAGATTCGTTCGTAACATGCAAGCGGCGGTTATAAAACTTTTAGTATTGACGATAAATTCAATTGATACTTCGATAAATTATCAAAGCATAAAATGCTTGTCTTACTGAGTCAGGTTGGTGTTGTCTCGTTAAATAAGTTTTACTGCCAATTTTGAAAATGCCTAGGTCCCATTTACTTTTCGAATTTACTAATAAGAATTACTCAATAAAGGAAACTTACTTAAAATTAAGCATTTCGTATCGTCCTGTAAACTATACCTTTCGACATTAAAAAGCGACTGATGAACTTGTTATTCAGTTAGCAGAATTATTGAGAACAACGTTCTGTCAACATAGGCCTCCACCAACGATTGGTATCATGACCTCAATTCTTTACCAGAGAAGCATAATATTATAAGTCCTTCTGAACCTGGGAAGCAAAACACTGTAAATGCGACGACTAGCGAAGCGAGGAGGAGTGTTAGGTTTTCCTGCGAGTATAGACGTTATATTATCAAATAAATAAATAAATAAAATAAATAAATATCGGACAAACTCACACAAATCGATCTAGTCCCAAATTAAGCTCAAGAAGGCTTGTGTTATGGATACTAGACGACGATATACGTACTTATATAGATAAATATTATTATTATTATTATTATTATTATTATTATTATTATTTATTATTTATTTCTTTATTAATTTTACAACAAAGATTACATATAATCTAAAGCCCTGCGAAACTGTTATGACAGTTTGTCTACAGGAAGACTTTTCAATACCTAACTAACTAAAAGTACAATTTATAAAAATCAGTATCAATTTTTAGTATCAATATACTTAAATACATAGAACAACCATGACCCAAGCACAAATATTCGAGTTCATCACACTAATATTTGCCCTGGCCGGGATTCAAACCCGGGACCGCCGGCTCAGTAGGCAGGTGTCTACAAACCGAGCCAAACGCGTCGACAAAATGTCTTTTATACCAATTAAAATTATTCCCAAAGAAAAAAAAATTGCTTATTGTTGTTAAATGAAATAAAACTTTTAATCAAATGTTGTTATTGTATCTAGTGAAATTATATGGAACGTTGTTATATCCATAATTAGACAAGCACGCTTCTCATGCATGGAGTCACTTATCTATGTATCATACCTACCTATAACATTACTGGATGAATGCACTTTAAATAAATAAAATATATGACCATCATGAGATTAAAATAAGGATGTCCTTCGTAATTAAAAGGTAAAACTGTTTTACTAAAACGATGAACAAGGTGACGTATTTCAACCATTTGAAAAAAATCGAGTGGTCTACACAGTTCATAGAGCCACCTAGTTTAAATAAATATGTAGTAATATTACCGTTACCGTTTTGTAATTATTGTTACGCTATGCTTAGGGAATGTAAACCGGTATTTTTTTCTCTAGAAATTACCGGTAATTCCCGTACACAAATTTACTGGTTGCATTCCCTTATGCTATAGAGCCATGGCCGCCACTGGCAACACGATACGTCTTTCGCATTCGACGGCGCGATAAATTCTCCTAAATCTAATAAAGAGCCGTGATTTGTGCACTCCGGGTTCGAGTCCCGACTGAATTGGGTTACACTGGCATTACACATGTCAGTCAAGCCATTTATGCGTCGTGGACGTGTATGGTGATTGAAAATGTATTGCTTTAATACATTTTACAACACCTATGGCATCTTTCTATTTAATTAAATTGGAGAAGAATAATATCCCTCTCAGCGGCATAATAAAAATAATACAACTAACAATCTTAACCTACCCATAAAATTCAAAATTATATATCCCCTAACTCCTAACCATTAAGGAGTTGTACCTTCCGTCTTCAGCTCAGCATAATGAGATGATGACTACTGGAAGCAAATACCTGAATAACATTATAAAATACATACATAAAAAACATTCCTAGTGCTTATAACATCTGAGGGTTGCCCACGATTTCCCTGGGATCTCATCATCAGATCCCGACACGGTGACAATGGGACCACCACAGGAGTGTACACTTTCAACTAAAAAAATATTTTTGAGGATTGATCCATAATTGGCGAAGATATCGAATAACATAATAAAAAAAATACATATAGTGAAACATAGAACCTCCTCCTTTTTTAGAAGTCAGTTAGTTGTGTGAACACTCTTAGTTCTTCTTTTAACAATATGTAGTTAGTGGGTTACTTAAATTCTAGCTGAGATACCTTATTAAAAACTTTTTCTCTCGACTTAGCTTCTTACAAAGAAATACGGAGGCTAAGTAATTTAATTCATCAGTAAATTCTGATACAACTTTCCACTAAAATGGCACCCGCGAGACAAAAACTTAGCAAGGTTTAACATAACTTCGCTAGAGTAACTTACCAACTTGGAACTTATCGCTTAACTGCGTATAACAGAGTAAAAATGATAAATGGCTTAATATCCTGGCAATTACTATGGGTGTCTATAAGTTGTTCCCAACAGTGGTTAGTGTTGGATAAAGTTACGTAGTTACCTTTATTATCAAGTGTCGGCCAAATAAGTGGGTTATTTGTGGCTTTGTTAATATTTTAATATTGTACGAATATCACCTAATATCCCAATCTAATCGAATATAAAATATGTGGAGCCACTAAGTTATAAGATTTTGTAATACCCTAGCACCTTGTGATACGAGTGCTACATAGGAAATATAATTTGTAACAACTTCTGTCCTCTGTCTTTTCTTTGCCTTTATGTCGTAATCATGTCGCAATAAACGATGATGTGATTAGGGAGTCGTGGAAATCAGGGGAAGAGGCTTTTGTCAAACAGAAGACTCACACAGGCTAACAAAAAAGGGTTTGCTATCAATTATTATTCGTAAAAAAACTATTCTTTTTATTATCATTTTGTGACATGAAAAGCTTGTGAAAAGATGCTTTTAATTGCGAAATGTATATTTGTCAAATGACCATTTGTGATATGAAGAGTTAGTGAAATGGCATGTTTTCAAAATTAATTTTCTAATCTGTTGGTGAAATCATTATTATTTAAATAAAATAATTATTTCACAAATATTTGTCAAGCGTTATTTTTGAAGGCATGTCTCTGCTACGTTGCGGTTGTTGCATGTCTCTTTTTTCAGTTTTGGTCGAAATAATGACTAGTTCTGCTTGAGTGTATCTGACGGAATAAAATAAAATATATATATAATGAAAATGGGTCTTAACCTATTACTTGTACTACATAAAGCGCGACCTATCCATACCTATCACTGGGTGAATATTTATGGCTGATAATACCAGTATCACTACATCACTACATAGTATAAAATAAAGTCGCTTCCTGTCTGTCTGTCTGTCCCTATGTATGCTGAGATCTTTAAAACTACGCTACAGATTTTGGTGGGTTTTTTTAATAGATAGAAGGATTCAAGAGCTAGGTTTATATGTATAATACATGCATAATTTATCAGCATTGCACCCGTGCGAAGCCGGGGCAGGTCGCTATTAGCCATAGTATAAAACAAAGTCGCTGCTGTCTGTCTGTCCCTATGTATGCTTAGTTATTTAAAACTATGCAACGGATTTTAATGCGGTTTTTTTTAATAGATAAAGTTATTCAAGAGGAAGGCGTATAATACATGTATAATAAAGCATTGCACCCGTGCGAAGCTGGGGCGGATCGCTAGTCTTAAATATTTTGAGCATTGAATTCTCTAATCACGGCTGGCTACTCCCACGACTCAAGTATTTATTAACTCAAACCGACCTATTTACGATTCCGACTATTATTCGCTCACAGGAAAATGCTATCGAATGCGATTTCATTACAATAAATCTCTTACCGAGAGTTATAAAGTTTTCTGCCCAACAGACTAAGATAATGTAGGTCTGTCAGGCCATTCTTTACGTTTCGGTTAATTTTACAACCTCAATTCAACTCTAAACCTGAACCTGTACAGTCTAAGTTGTATTACTTCTCTTTTTACTGGCGGCTGGTGAAGTATTTGATAAATACAGTCAGATAGGTTTAATTGGAGCGATATTTAAGAGCAAAATGATAATTTAGAATCTAATTTTAATATGGTGTAGTTAATCAAGTTCAATTGAATCGGTAGATTTTATTGAATTGATAATGTTAATTCCCTTATGAAGTGATTGATATACTTACCTACTTAACTATGTAGGCTTTTTCAATCTCTTGGTGCTATTAATTTCTATTCTAAAGTTTGTTCCACTATGTACCTCTTACTATATTTTTTTGGAAGCGCAATAATACAACTTTATTTTCAAGCCAGTTGTTATGATTAGGTGTAATGGAGAGAAAATGATTTACCTAAACAAAGTAAGCTGTGGTCCTCGCAAAAATCTATCAGGCTTTTTATTAAACTAAACTTGTTATATCCGATAGTTTCGTATTAAGAGTACTGTGATTGATAATTTGGCCTAAATTGGTTTCATTGTGTAATAAAATGCTTCTTTAAAAATTCTAAGTTCGACTTTCCGCTTCACAATCGGTGTTGTGCAATGGATGAGTCATTACTCATTATACGGATATTTTTGTTATACCTGAACAATAAGCAAAAATAATTATATGCAGGAGGTTTTGGTGATCTGTTCTGCTTTCATCAAAGTTTGTTTTTGAACAGAGGGCTATGGAATAGACACACAAATTTTTATTTAGCTATCTCCTAAAAATACGCAGTAATTGCATCAAATTCAAAAGGTTGCGTTTGCCAATGGGCACTTCCGCGAATTTCTTACTTTGTGAGACTGTAATACCTAATTTTCTCCGGTTTTTACAATTTCTGTAGGTTTAGATAATTATGTATATTTCTGATAGAAATATTAAACATCATCACAAAATATTATACAGGATGAACATGTCTCAAGATCACACCTGCTGGATTACTCAAAGGACCAACATTATTCAATGCTAATCATGCTATCCCGCTCATCTAAACATAGTTTAACTGGAGAAAAAGAAGGACGGCATAATTCGATTCACGAACTTCGAAGTAGCCTTGCAATCCAATGCTAAAATAAGCCATAGATTTACGAGCGCTGCACCGAAAATGACTTTTATCCAAACTGACGATATCTACTTGCGCTGGCATGTTAATAATGGGATTTCTATTGAAATATGGACTAAAGAGATAATATTTTAAATCACTTAGTGTTGTAACTGCATATTGAATGTACTTTCTGGTGTAAATCCTGTTGGATTAACTCATATCTTTATACAATATTACCTATAATTATATATGTAACGGGGTTTAGTGGTCAAATGCGATGTCGAAACAATTACTACACTACAGTTGTTCTTATTTCGCGAGTAGTATTTTAAGATTAATTAACACTACCTATAATGTTAGAGTTAAACATCATTGTACGTTTTACTTTACTGAAAAAAAAACAGAATCAAGATCTTAATGTTTCAGAATTTATATTGTAAATGTGTGTATTTTTAATAAAACCGTTTTTATTTTCGAAAACAATTAGTAAAATGTAACAGTCCCATAATGGCAAAGACGGTAATAGGCACTACATAGACATAATATATTGTTTCAATTTAAAATAAGAATCTATCATATTCTACTACAACAACAACTATTATTTGCGTGGCTATCAGAATTTTCGATTATAATACATTGAAACAATAAAGCCCTTCGATAAATACTTGTTCCGTTCAAAAACTTACTGATACCGTAAGGAAGATTCATACTCGGCGTATTTATAGTATCGTAAAAACCTTTTTACGACACGGCATAATCCGCATATAAAATTATAACGGTGGATCGAAGCCACCGAAATAATAAATCGGGGCATAAAGTAAATATAACGCTTTCTATCATATTTTCTTAGCTCATCTGTAAATAGTTTCAACCCACAATGCTTTGACGATGGATGCGTTGGTCATGTTTTAGAACCACGATTTAGCTATCGTATTTACAATACATACATAGACTGCTAAACTTATAACCCTTCCTTTTGACTTTGCTGTTGTAGTGGGATAAAAATGTGCCTCACTGCGATTAGCGCTGACGGGGCTCATGTCCACTACAGTATGACATCTAGCCATGATAAATCCCTTGAATATTGAAGTACCGTACAATCAATTTGACGACGCGGTTGGGGCAGTGGTAGTCCCTTTTGAGCCGGCGGTCCTAGGTTCGAGCCCCGGCAAGGTCAAATATTTTGTGATTAAATAACTAGAATATTTTTTCATGGTCATGGATTTTTCTATGTATTTGATTGTTACCCAAGGATACTATAGCTTAGCTTAGGACTATTTGTGTTTGGTTGTCGGATATTTTATTTTCTTATTTATTATTACAATAATTATATTCTTAGCACGGTCAAAACAATCAAGAAGAAACAAAAGTCAAATATGTTTCGGGTTAAAGATTTGAAGCTCAAAATAAATCAAGGAACATTTAACCTTTTATAGACTAAAACCATGCCATGATACACATTACGCCTGTGAATTAGGTTCTAAATATAACTCCCGTTCCCAACACCGAACATTTCAAGTCCAAACAGAAATTTTCAAATCACCCGTATCCACCTAATTCCGAATCAATATTGAAAGCATGATTTTTAGTAGAATTACACCGGAATCATCTAAAATCGCGCGCAGGGTATTTGCAGAACGTGGTTCCCGTCCGTTGGAGGGCATTATGGTATTAAGCCTTATTACTTGGTCGATTCTCATCGAACTTGCATTGTCGACGTCACGAGCCCATTCGTCATAGTTGACGTAATTGTGATCCTGTTAGAGAATGGCGCATCTGCCTTTAGGTTAATGGATTGCATTAGTGGCGAGTGAAATTTGGTGTTTTGTTGGTTACTAATGATGCAATTAAGTATAATGTAATACATCACTTTAAAAGGGCATTGGGTTAGTGTTTCTCGTATGCACTGTCTCTTGTCGTTTCAGTATTATAGTGTTGGTTTTTAGTATACATTTAGAAATTATAATTGTGTTTTTACAAATGTTTTGCTCATGTTTACTGTTCATTTGTACGTAATAAATAAATAAATAAATGACTGGACGTACGATGTCATAGGCGTCATAGCATTAATATTTGTTTTAGGTATTAGAGTTTTGAAATTCAGCAACGTTAAGTAATTTCAAGACTGACTATGAATGATCTAATTATGCCTGTGAGATGATCACAATTGACAGACATTTAAAACTGACAGTAGCGTAATTAACATCAATAGCATCATAAAATAAATATATATATATATATATATATTCAGTGAAATAATAGAACTCCTTCTTTTTTGGAAGTCGGTTAAAAAATTTACATTTATGTAAGTATGCCCATTGAGCAATCTACATTTTTTTCGCAATTGTCAGGCATCTACTTTTATTTATTTATTTATTTATTTAATCTTTATTGCACAAATTAAAAGCAAATCATACAAAAACGGACTTAATCCTATTGCGCAATCACTACTACTACCTACTTATACTTTTCATACAAGTCTTTTCGTATTGATAGGACAGTATTACAGCAAGACATTTGACTTGAATTGCCAACAAGTTGACAGAAAAAAATAACAAAAACAGTTTATGTATGGCTGGGAGTAAATAAAAAATGCAAGTGAATTGGTTACCCGAAGACAGGGGTCGCGTGCAGCTCGTAAAATTGGTGAGATGCCAAAATAAACAAGCGAAGAAAGTGCAGCGCAGACAAGGGTGGGTCATTTTTAAAGTTTAAAGTATTTGGATTCAGGATTACAATCAGTACCTACAAATTGATTTGTGAGGGCAACTACTAGTTAGCTCACTATGTGCCGTGAGGTGCGTTTTATAGCCTTCCGTAAAAGTCTTTCTGAATCATGAAGCATGATGTGGACTGGCGTTTGAGGCCAAGATCCACTTTGGGTCGATGAGCAGAAGTAGTTACTTTTTAGTAGGTAACAAAGATATCAGTTGAAACGCAATAGCTGGTTAAACGGTTTACCCACCATTAAAACATAATTATTTTTTTACAACAAACCACTGAAAACGAAACTAGTGATTACCGAGATTATAGACACCGTATACATCTAAATTATATAAATTAAAAAACGGTTTCAACACTGCGAATATCATTCGGCTTCTGATTACTTGCAAAGTGAAATCGTGACCCATGTCACGATCGCATTAAGTAATTTCATTATTTGTTTTTTCCCCGTATTTTTATTGGCTGAACCAAATTTACTGCCAGGAAAGCGGCGTTTATTTGATTATATACTGTAGTTTAAAAAGGAATACCTCACACGAAGTTCAAGTAAGCTATAAATTCGGTGAAAACGGGAGTTCGGAGGATTCGTCCAATATCACGCTACATTCCCTTTTAATACTCTTAAACGATGACAAATTTACTGTTACGGATTTTAACTTAAACACTCAGACTGGCCTTTTCATTAGCTATAAACTGGGGATAGCCTTATTCGGGATTTTTTTTATTTTTGGACTTCATATAACCAACGTTTTACATTTTGTTTTGGTTTTTCTGACCTATATGAATAGATGTTCACAGTTATCACAGTTTGTCGACGAGTTTGGCTCGGTTTGTAGACACCTGCCTACTGAGCCGACGGTCCCGGGTTCGAATCCCGGCCAGGGCAAATATTTGTGTAATGAACTCGAATATTTGTGCTTGGGTCATGGTTGTTCTAATTATATATTTATCTATATAAGTATGTACCCATAACACAAGCCTTCTTGAGCTTAATTTGGGACTTACTAGATCGATTTGTGTGAGGCGTAAATAGGCTTGCTGTAGACGGCTAGATAGTATCTAGAGCATGGTCTTAATATCATATATTCATGAACAATTCACATTATGTTAGGTACACAGAAAATTACATAGTACGATAGAAAAATAGTCAATAATAATAATATGTTTTATGGTACGGAACCCTTCATGCGCGAGTCGGACTTGCACTTGCCCAATTTTTTGAATAACGCTCAAGTTCGAATTTCGGCATAAGCCCGGCTACAATAAAGATAAAGATATGTATTGCAAGAACAGTGTAGCTCTACAATGGATGTTGATAACACACAGGAAGTTCATGTTCGCCCTAAAATAGGCGAATAGTAAATTCAAACCTGAAATAAGATATATTATATTTTAATACAGGAATTATAGCGTAAAACAATACAGTAGCAGATCACAAATCAGAAACAGTAGTAGCTTATTTGTAGAATTATATCGGATTTGAAATCTTGGTTAAATGCCAAGGGGTAATTTAGTAACAGAGGCCGAAATGTCAGGCTTGTTGCTGTTACAGTATCAGTGGACATAACGTGACCATTTGAATAATGTATAATTTATTTGAACCTGGAGGCAGATTTGCTTGATAGTTTCCAATTATAAGTAATTTACGCAATCATGCCATTGTTGTAATTATAGCATATACTTTATTGCATATTGGTACATACCAATCTGTGCACCGCACATGCCTCTCTTACCTACTTTAATCAGACAGAATATTTATTTATCTACGCACATATCATTAGTGCTCTAAAATGCGTTCAGAAACCGTAGGAAATGACCAGCAGTACTACAACCAATTTTACTATGAGAACTTTCTTATCTGTGGCAGTAGGTAAAATCTGTACTGTAATGTTATAACAGTATAAATTTTTGTAAGGTTATGAGTTTAAATTTGGAACAGCTGTCAAAACTAAAGTAGGTCTCTATTCTAGTATCGATATATATTAATATTGTTATCGATACGAAACGTCAATTCAGTATGTTTTTTTATAAAAACCGCACGACATTTGATATCGAGTGACATGAGAATATGGATACATTCGTTTGTATATGATTTAGAAAAAAAAAACATTCGTCTTGACGGAGGTTCGAATTGCCGCCATTATTGTTGTCATTTGTTTGTTGGTTCTTTGCTGTTACGAAAGTATAATTGTGATAAGTTTATTGTAATTCACATTTTAGTTGAAAATATTGTTTCAATGTAAATGTAAATTACAACTATAAATACTAATATAACAATAAATAATCTGTTTATGTATTTGTTCAGATTTATTTCTTACTGCATTAGTATATGTCGTTTTTAGATATTTTACAGGTAGCACTAGTGGTGCCGGTCATTTCCTTATTTATTTATTTAGAACCATTAAATGAGTAACATTACAGATTTCTCCATTGCGTTACATCGATTCTTAATCTAGGCTAACACTAATATTTAAAACTAACACAAACACAAATCCATGCTAACGTCCTTCTATCACTCTCTTCCACTCGATCATCAGTCGCGCTATCGCTGTCACAAACACATCGCACTGCGGTGACGCTGCGAGTACCGAGTTGAGCAGAGCGGTCGCGCGGGGGATGGGCGAGTGGTGGTACAGGTTTGTACGTGAGGGAGCTACTGCTAGAAGTGGCACTTCCCGCCGCCTGTTGCGGTAGTCGTCGGGCACTTTTAGCTTAAGTACCTTCTCCAGAAGACTTACACTGTCGATCTTATTCCTTAAAATGCTCAATATAAATAAGAGCAGGCTTATAGATCTACGCATCTTTAAGGATTCGAAACCTAAATATCCTAATAGGTACCGCGTCGGATATAGGTAGGGATAGTACTTATACAGTTTTTTGTACAGATCTCTAAGAAATCTTTTTTGGACTTGTTCCAGCATGAGACAATATTTGGCCTCATGTGGAGCCCAGACCACTGCATTCGTTTCTAAAATGCTACGCACCAGAGAAATATACAATGTACGCATCCCCGTCGCGGTCAGTGGTGCGGCGTTACGTAACACGAACCCTAATCTCTGATACGCAGACTTAGTAATAAGGCGTATATGAGGACGAAAAGTGAGACACGTGTCGAAGGTAACCCCTAGATCGCGCACCTCGCTCACCCGTGCTATCGCCGCTCCTGCCATGATATATTCGTAATTGAGGGGCGCCGCGGAGCGCGCGAACGACATTATCTCACACTTGTCCTTGTTAAACAAGAGTTTGTTCGTGATGCTCCACTTGCTAACCGCATCTATGTCCTTCTGCAAGGCATGACAGTCCCGGACGGATTTAACGGGCATGACCAACTTTACGTCATCAGCAAATAGCAGTATTGTGGCGCTGCTAACCACCTCAGGGAGGTCATTTATGAGTATCAAAAAAAGGAATGGCCCTAAATTTGAACCTTGACTTACCCCAGAACGAGTCTGATACGGCTGTGACTGGTAGGGGCCATACCTCACGAACTGTTTTCTATCCCCGAGGTAGCTAGCAAACAAGCGTAAGAGCCGGGGACCAAAACCAATCATGCTCAGCTTATGGCTTCTGAACCCATCTTAGAGTACTTATGATATGTGTGTAGATAAAGTAGTGTATACAACTGTACATAATTAGGCCTTAAAACACTCGTGTGATCCTATTATGAAATTCGCTGACGCTCGTTTTATAAAACCACACTCGTGTTTTAAGGCCTCTCATTATGTATCAGTTGCATAAACTACTATTATTTAAACTTTATTGCACAGAACAAAATTCAGTACAAATGGCCGACTCGATGCCAACAAAGTTGCTGGTTGTCTACCAGTCAACCATAGGGCCAAACAGAGAAACTAAAAGTTAGTGCAATAAAGAAATCTAATTGTACAGAATACCTACCTATCTAAATTACTGAAATGCACAGAATTTTAATACTAACGAAGAAAAATAAAATACGCAATATGTATTCGGAGACCCAGTAAGCCGCGTATTAATTCGATTCCCAGCACATGAATATTATCAATAGAATAAGGGTAATAAAATTTTACAAATAAACTTTTCGATTGCGTAGTTTTCGATTGGCCGCCGCCGCGACGTATCGTATGTTTTTACTAATACAATTCATTGAGTAATATGTTCAGTTCGGTTACTTTTACTGCTGACAGTACATTTCATCACCACTCATTGACACATTTCTCTTTTCTGAAAGTATTTGTATCAAGCGAAATTACGACGACATATGAAACAAGATTAAGCGCCTTAGTGTTACATACATACTTAATACCTTCTTCAACTAGCACCTCAGAAATAAGGCCAACTCTTCATGCAGTTAAATTTATAATATAAATATTCTACGAATTCTGAGAAATTATAAACAGCTACTTCGGCGAAGTCCCACAAATTGTTTGATGCTCGGTTTATTTTTATTTGTTTGAATAATGACTTGATGAGATATTATCTTGAACTTTTCAAATTAATTATGTTCGGTACCGTGCGTGCGTGCCCAAAATGGACAGGGGTGTGATTTTCGAAAGTAGCGTCATCGCAGAATTCGCCTCGAATAAAAGTGGAACTTTTTGTTTCTGACACATAATTACGCACATTTCTGTTCTATACTCCAGTGAGCTTACTGCGTTCATGACTTCATGAACAACGTACGATCAAACGTATAAAAATTAATAGCAGCTTCATATACTCGTAATTAACAGATCTGACTTTAGTTCTATGGACCTGTAAGTGACAACTTGGTTTACGAGTAATGTCAATAAATGTAGGTCGAATAGCAACAATTGAAACTAATAATATCACAGCAATATGTCCGTAATATGGCATTGCTCAATTGGATGTATGTTCATAAAATTAGGGCCATGAATTAATTCTTTGCACCATTATTTTTATACACAGTTTTTGTTATTTATTGCCAAAACCAGCGTATTAAAAGAACACATAGAGAGGTTATATTTCGGACGGATGTCAATCGGTATCAATTGCGTGTCGGCCATAGAAGCCGAACTATATCTACGCTTGTCTTTTTAGAGCGTTTTATCATTCTTCTTTATTGTTCTTAGAGAAAAAATAAGCCAATTCTGTTCCAGGTTGCCCAGCACCTCCAGCAGAACTGTGACACGCGACTATATCTCGCGCGAGACATATTAACTATCTCTTTCTGTGCCGCGCGAGACATATTAACTATCTCTTTCTGTGTAGTGACGGGTGACGCTATGTCGCGCGACAACAGTCGCGGAGCATAGATGCGATAGGCTGGCAAGATTTTTTTTGACGCCACGCCACAGATGCGTACTAAAGCCTAAATTTAAAATGCCCCCGACACAAGTAGCTGGTTATCATGAGACCATCATTCAATGAGTCATATATAAATGCTACTAAATCTGAACATAACTACAAAATTTGGACTTCTTAGCTTCAATATTGTCTGAGATCTTATCACTTGTTCCAATTAAAGCTGAATAACTTGGAAACTACTGGTACTATCTCCACCAAACATAGCTAAGAACCATCTCGACGAACATGCCTTTCGATAAAAATCACACTAAAATTGGCTACAGACAGACACAGATACTCAAATACGCACATACGCATGTTAATTAAGCCCAGATGCACTAATGCCGGTTCGTTGTCAACGCAACTTTCTTCAGTCAATCCGAGCAAACCAACTGAAGAACAAGCTTAACGAATCCTTTAATATGCAGTGCTACCGACAAAACAATATTGACTTTCCCACAGCTCATCTTAATAGTGATAGCGGTATGTTTTGACATGTAATTCACAGTGTATGTTTGTCTGGTCGTTAACGCTTGTATTGTCAGTCTCGCTCAATTAGGGTCACGTTTTTGGTTAATATGATTTTTTCGTTATTTGTAAATAGTATGGGATATTTGGAGTGGTAACGGTACTTTTTTTATTTTGGGATTTTGCAGTTAAGTTTGACGCCATATACGTGAAGTACCTAACTTATGATCGGTTATGATGGTCGAGTTTACCGTGCAAATATAAATAGTGGGCTTCGTCCCTGTCGCATTCATGTACGGGAGGGTCGGAAAGAAATATGTAACACTTTATAATTTATCTATCGCGCCATAAACGTGACTATCAAAAGCCCGTTAGCTATCCAAAGTAGGTAGTAGTATAGTTACTTACTTAATTATCATTATAAAAGTGGTCATGATAACATTGATAACAGAGAAAAATAAGGAACGATCAGAAGTTTAGAGCCAAATTCCTCTGATATTTATTTATTTAAACTTTATTGCACATTACAAAAACCTAGGTACAGATGGCAGACTTAATGTCACTAGGCACTCTCTACCAGTCAACCATAAGGCCGAATAGAAACATTGAAGATCATATATATATAGCGTATCTGCATGAAATGATTAGGAAGTGTTTTAATCTCAATTATGATTATGACAAAACACCGAGATTTACAAGTAGGTACAATACGTCATGTTTTATTATTAGAAAGTAAACAGGCAGTTTAAATCAAATAGTTTGAACTACCTGAATAGGCAGTCGACATCCATGGATGTGTGTAACAGAAACTAAGCTAATTATACAACGCGCAACGCATCCAGTTCGAATGCGGTATACTCTGGATATACCCACTCGTAACTGCGTTATGGCATTATATACTGGGGTATTTCGACTGAATTAACTACGGAAATATCTGACGCCTCGTCACTGCAATGGAGATATTTCATCCAGGTCACGTCTCGATTTGTAAAGCCAATTTACCAATTGTATACAAATATTTGTAACGAAAATAACAGCCATATACTTAAATAAAATGTGTCACACGCCGTTGATTTCAATATAATTTTAAGTAGCCTCCGACACGAGTGTCAAAGTTTAATGTACGGCTGGATAGACACGCCCGTATCTGCCATTAGGTCAATATTGGCTCATTTCGGCCAGTGACAATGCGACGCGATGAAATGACACCCGCATATTAATACAGGACTAAGAATCATAATCATATTTTAAAAAGAAAAAAATCTTCCATGTTTTTCCCTTGGTCCGATAATAGTTTACCTACCTTGGGTTAGACCGAGGGGTTTTGAAATAGATGTGAGTTAAAACAACATAAAATTCTTCAAAACTTCGTTGTATGATTGTTTGTCTAATTGTGTTGACAACAATCAAACTTTTTAGGACAATCATTCATATACATCCTATTATACAATTAATAAACATGCGTGTAAATGCGTTTCATTTATCGCTAGTTCATCCCGCAAACAAGCGACTGCATTCGGAACACGTCTATGGGACGGTATGAATATGGAATAGCGCTTTGTCCCACTGTCCTGGGATCAAATGATTCCCGCACAAAAGTATGAAAATGAACGGCTTCATCAATCATTTCCAAACAAAATTAAACGTCACACGCGCGATGCCCGCGTCGGACGCCGGTAGTTGTAGAGTACAAACAGGACAGAGAGCGCTTGAATTTAACCGACTTC
Organism: Apotomis capreana; assembly: GCA_947623375.1. Taxonomy (NCBI): domain Eukaryota; kingdom Metazoa; phylum Arthropoda; class Insecta; order Lepidoptera; family Tortricidae; genus Apotomis; species Apotomis capreana. The sequence continues at coordinate 7,691,194 of OX392505.1, read as the reverse complement.
AAAAAGGAGTGTGGACTTTGGGACTCTAGCTCGACATATTCGTGATTTATATCTGGTTTTTTGGCAGCTTGGCTGTGTATTTGATAGAGACGACCATTGTTTGCTTGTTTATACCAATAACCTGTCCTGTCTACGCGTCCTTTGGAAACCTGGATAATGGGCCATTTACTAAAGACTGTATTTTTTTCATATTTATTGTTTTGACATGTTTCTGTTTCTAATTTGAAAACAATATTAATTTTATTCGTTAAGTTTTTTTTACGATTTAAGATAATTATTAATTATATTTTCTTAGCATTTCTAGTCATCACTATTTTCACACAAATTATCGATTAAATGATAACAAATAAAACCAACAAATCCAACTTAACGAGCTAGGAAAATGAATGGGTCTAAAGACAGCCGAATCGATAGTTTTGATTGTTAAACTAAGAATACTCGTATAACATTTCTCATAATATTCGGTTTCCGCGACTGTCATACATTTAAATCCTTTTACCTCAGCCTTTGACAACGGCAATTGGAAAGCTACCGAAACGTCAGGGAGGCTCAAATAATTCATATACGCGATATAATTCGTTTAAATTGTTTTACTTAAATGTATAACAATTCTCTTTTTATAGGGAGTTAAAAATAAATTCTCGCTTGCAGCCTCTGTCTTTAAAACACCTATGGGCAGTCAGCAAGCGACGCACTCATTAATACTACATTTGTCTCGGCAAGAGACAGAATTCCTTCCTTATTCACTGTTATTAATATTGTATCAGCGTAATTATTTCCATCCTCTTGGATCGAATGTGACACGGTTGCGGTTGCTTTCATTATTATTAGTTAGTTACGATCATGTCAAAATGAAATTGGATTTCGATATAATTTGGCGAAATTTATTGCAAGCGTTAGGTGTATTTCTTTAGGTTTGATTACTTTTTAATTAAGGGGGCTAATATGGTACCTTGAATCACAATATTACGATACTTAAAAGCTTGGACTGAAGTGAACTTGAGCGTTTTTTCAAAAAAAGTGTACACGTGACGAACCGGAAAACGGTTTTTTTTATAACAACGATTTTAAATTTTCTTGGCTTATTTAATTCCCCATAAGTTATAGTGTATTATTTGAGAAAATGGCATTAAAATATTAAAAAATATAGAAAATATCCACATTTTAAACTCAGATTGTGGTGAAACTAGTTCCGGATAGTCACAAATATAAAATTCATTATTAATTGATTGAAGTATTTTTTGGACCAGTTTTAGTTTACACATTTAAAATACAGACAATAAACTATTTAAAACGGGTTTAATTTATAGAATTAATGGAACAAGCAAGCTTTGAGGGTAAAATAAAGGTCCAGTTCGTCACAATCGCCACCAAATGACTGCTAAAACATGTATTTTTTTGCATTAAAATGCGACAAATCAACGAATAATATTTTTTATTACATTAAGGAATATTCAATAAGTAATGTTAACGCTTAAATATGTGAATTGTTGCACTGCAGCAGCCAGAAATAATTATTTTCAACATCCCAAATCTTGGGACAGTAACTAAACGGAATCTCATGTGACTAACTGGAAAATGTAAGGAATAGTGTACATAGATTGAATATATTGAAATAAAATCACAAAAATATTATGTTATGAATCGTATTTATTGCAACGGAATCAAAATGGTATAATATATATTATTACTAGTTTATATATGTATAAAACATGTATTAAACTAGTAATAATAAATATTTACCATGTATATTATTATGTATTACATAATAATCTTTCATGAGTAAATGACAATCTTAACATTGAAAGTTTTATTAGTGTTATTTATCTATTTTTATAGATTATTAATAATGTTTTATTAAAAATGTTTAAAATAAAACATACAATGTTACGATTGCCTTTAGCAAGTAATAGCAACATGAACATTTCAAAATATAGAATAACAGTCTTAATTCTCATTAATAAAAAATTGGGCAAGTGCGAGTCCGACTCGCGCATGAAGGGTTCCGTACCATAATCTATAACAAGTTTGTTGTATGGGAGCCCCCCTTAAATATTTATTTTATTTTATTTTTAGTATTTGTTATTCTAGCGGCAATAGAAATACATCATCTGTGAAAATTTCAGCTGCCTAGCTATCACCGTTCTTGAGATACAGCCTGGTGACAGACGGACGGACGGACAGCGAAGTCTCAGTAATAGGGTCCCGTTTTTACCCTTTGGGTACGGAACCCTAAAAACGGTTGTAATTAAAATACTTACATCGAACGAACTTTATTTTAGGACATCGCTTAGAACGCTGTCTGCCTTTTGTTTTCTTGATAGTTATAAACGAATATAAACCTTATTGCAATATGTTAAGGTTTATGGGTGTATACTTAAGGTTATATCGACATAAACCAATCACAATTTTTTTTCTTCATTTCTGACAACACTTTCAGCTGTCAAGTTAGTTCGCCTAATTAAAAACTCGACTGTAAGCGTGGCCCGACATGCTCTTAGCCGGTTTTTATAAATGTTTTAATTGTTATTTTGCTTTTTAGTCATTTCTTCCGGAGATAACAAATACTTTTCTGAAAACCGCATCAAAATCGGTTCTGACAAATGCGAGATAATGGCGGATAAACATGCATGTATAACAAACATATGGGTCAAACTAAGTAACTCCTTTTTTAGAAGTCGGTTAAAACATCGGTCACATTTCGATTGTGTACTAAGCTTTATAGTTCCAATTCGTCACAAAATCGTTCCGGTAGTATATCACGTCACTAATCGGACGTGACGAATTCTACCTCGACAATTTGAAATCAAAATTTCAACGTGTTCTGAACCAATTTAATGTGTTTTTGGTTTAGTTTCGGATACTACGATAGTTTCTTCTATGTCTATTTGTGTTTAAAAAGTTAATTATAATCTACTTACCGAAAAAACTGTTACTAACTCGAAATCCTATTTTTAGCGCACTGACACAGCGTCCACCTTTCGTCACCGTTTTCACGGAACTGACGTTATATTTGCAATGAAATCCGATGCCTATAGCATTAAAATGTTGCCAGGATTGAAAAATTAACGCTTTTTGGGGAATATCGATTGCACAAGTATGTTAAAATCGCTTGTGACTATAACCGGAAGTTCCGGTCTGTCGATTTCTTTGGACAGTGGAAAAAGTAGTTTTTCGGCATTATAAACCGTATTTGTTTATAAATAAAGCACACGACTAAAATCTAGACTCATTACTTTATCTGTGTGACCACATTCAATATTCGTACAAATTTATTTCGAGTTTCTGCAAGCCTCTGAACATGACTAAGTCGACGTGGGACATACCCATTTTAGCACTTTTCATATCTTTATTTTGCAATAAATCTAGTAATAAATATAATATAATCGTTCTATAAATATAAAATGAATGCCCCACATCTACAGAATCAAATGATACCACTCATATACCCAAATACTAAAGGTAAAGTAAAAAAAAAAAAACACGTTGAACGTGTCGGACATTCAAATTTTGCTTTTACTTTACTACTTTTTTTGAAAAACGCTCACTTAGTTTTGGAGATCGCTCCAAGTTATCAGAGATAATTAGTTCCCTGGACCGTCGCACAATAGATAAATCTGTCACAATAGGCACTCTGTAATGAACACATGATACAGTCAACATCAGGAGTAACAGATCAGAGATCGCATCTAGGATCTTCAAACACCCGCTTTCCTAACACTAGTTGGAGAAACAGTAGGGGATGTTGCGTTAAGTTTGCGCCTCATTTATACGCGACGAAAGATATCAGGTGCAAACTTAACTTGACCGGGTACGAATGTGAAATGTCACTTTATTATAAAACATTTTAAAGTAAATGTGTGAAACATGTAATTTGTCTTTATTTTTAATGTGGATAATTTTTTTTTGTGCCATTGATACGAAGATCAAAGCGAAAGCTGCTGTAAAGCAGTGCAGTAAGATGTTAATATAAACGTGTTCAAATAAAGGTCGCTGAGGTGTAAAGACTTTCAAATAAAACAGTCCAAAGATCGACACACAAAGCATAAGGTGTTCTGGTGTTATAGTGGTGGAGAGGTTAACACGTTGGACTAGTAATCCAGAAGTACCTGGTAGCTTCCGCCAGATTACGCATTTCAGTTTTTCTTTCTTCTTTGATCTTTGTATCAATGGTAGGTACCTATACGTTTTAAAGTTTTTCTACGTGGCTTGAATTGCGCTGCTTTTTTTTCCTCAGATTTCAATAAAATTTGGTGAGTTGGTAAAGTTGCTTCTTCTGACCATGGTAAGCCTAATTCCACGCTATGTCCTACAAATTTATGTTAATTGAGTTACACAAGATGTATTACAAAAATTGGCGCATGGTCCAATTAACATTTTGTTGTTGATTTATTTATTTTTCATTTCAAGATCCTCATTTTGTACTAAATTTAAGTACAAAATACGAAATTTAGTAAAAAAAAAACCGGCCAAGTGCGAGTCGGACTCGCGCACCGAGGGTTCCGTACAAACACTTTCCATCCCTAAGTGGTTAAGTTAAGTTTGCACCTGGTATGTATAGCGCCCCATATAAATTAGGTGCAAAGTTAGGTATTAAAAAAAATAAATATGGTTTTCGTAATTATTCCTTTATCTATGCTATAAGACGTTGCTTCGTACCAAATTTCAAGATTCTGAGTTCACGGGAAGCACCCTGTAGGTTTTGATTCCCTTGCAAGTGTCGAAAATTTGCGGCATAAACGGCTGTATCTTTTGATTTCTTTGGCTTAGAAGTTTGATTTTTTCACAGCTTCAAGGGACAGTAGACCTGAGTAATTGATATAAATTTCAGCTTCATACCTCCACGCGTTCCTGAGAAAAAGGGTCTTGACAGACGGACGGACGGACAGACGGACAACAAAGTGATCCTATAAGGGTTCCGTTTTTTCCTTTTGAGGTACGGAACCCTAAAAACCCTTAATTTTTTTGTAACTCAATGCAAAAATTTTGTATGGCATTCCGTGAAATTGGGCTTACCTTGTTCAGAATAAGCAACTCTACCAACACACCAAATTTGATTCTCTGTGGTCATGACTGAGGATCGTGGTCATCGGTGGATATGGATGCTCTACACCTAGTTTTGATGATCTGCCTCCACCGGTGCCTGTTCATCGCGTCTCTGGTAACCGAGCAAAACTTGGTTGAGGAAGGGCCCTTCACTTGATCGGTCCATCTGGTTGGGGACCGTCCCCGGGCTCGTTTGCCCTCCGTGTTCCCAACAATGATCAGCTTTTCAAGGCTTTCATCTTCCCTCCTCATTATGTGGCCGAAGTAGGTCAATATACGCTGCTGGCAGATTGTGAATAGGCGGGTTTGGACACGAAGCTGGGAAAGGATCGAAACATTGGTGCGCATGGCGAAATTTGATTAAAATCTGAGAAAAAAAAAGAAATTGACACAAAATAAAAATTCGCCCATTTAGGAGCACAGCTTTAAAATAACAGCGAAAAAATACTATTCTAATTTTGGTACATCGCCATTGTATCTAAATTGGTTTGACGAGCTTGACATACATAGAATCTGTGAGTTTTAATTGGATTGCGTTCGCTTGCATACGGGAAATACAGTAGCTTAATATTTTAGTTGGAAAATGGTGACCTCTCGGTTTGAAGCACTCATTCTCATTTAAAAACGTAAAGGACACTCGACCGCACCCACATGGTGTGAAAATACAATAAAACTCTTGCGTGGAGCGTGAATAAAGCAGTGGAAACCGGTAGATATGAATGCGATATATTTAAAACAAATTTAAATGAAGTGAATTGTTCCAAATCCTGAAAAAACAATGGGGATGTTAATGTGTTTCAACTGTTTGAAACGGGTTTTGTTTATATAGATAGAGTTAGTTGATTAGCTTCAAGTCACTGTTCATAGTTATAATGTAGGTTAAAAATTTGTCGAAAAATAATTATTTAACTTTAACTGTTAAGCTATTACCGAGCAATACCAAATACCAATGTAATATAATATATATATAATGTTACATTTGGAAACAAATATTTTTAGGCATTGTACAATTATTAAAATACTAGTTTTCTTGGTAAACATCATAAACTGAGTCTCAAACTAATCAGGGATTAAGTAACCGATTTCAATAAAAATATATAACGATTGGCGGTTACTTATCATATGACCTTCATAATTAAGTTGTCCCACCGAAGGTCAAGTAAATAAGTACAACTCATTCCGGACTCATGTCATAAGGAAAACCTCCTTATACTAGCCGCATACTAAACATTGACTTTGATATCAGCTGCTTATACCAAGAGTATATTATACATTTTCTTAAAAGGCCTTTATCTCAAATATTTACACCAGTAAAATAACCATAAACGTTCCACTCGTAAATTACCTTTACCGTTAAAAAACTAAAATAAATTCACCATATGACAAAGTAAAACAAATGATACAGCCAAAGCAAACGTGTTAATACACGTGGAGAGAATAAATACTCGGCTTAAGCTGATAATGGCTGAATATAAAATAATACAGGTTAAAATTATAACAGCCCATAACTGGGCTTAACGGAATGGCGTTGACATACTGTTATACCGGGCTGAAATATACGCAGCCGAAGGGTTATTCGGAGGGAACAGATGGGATATCTCTGAACACTATTAGTTGCCGGCAAACCTTTAGAACAAAAATTGGGCAAGTGCGATTCCGACTCGCGCATGAAGGGTTCCGTACCAGAATTTATAACAAGTTTGTTGTATGGGAGCCCCCTTAAATATTTATTTTATTTTATTTTTTGTATTTGTTGTTATGGTGGCAATAGAAATACATCATCTGTGAAAATTTCAACTGTCTAGCTATCACCGTTCTTGAAATACAGCCTGGTGACAGACGGACGGACGGACAGCGAAGTTTCAGTAATAAGGTCCCGTTTTTACCCTTTGGTTACGGAACCCTAAAAAATGGCGAATATGCGCATGTACATTTGTACTTAAATCGGCTACTGCGCAGTCGAGGTTATGCTCTAACAGTTTGCCGGCAGCGTTACTAGTGGTTCTGTGAGCAGGCGGCCGATGATGGTTGCGTTTATCACGTGATAAATAAGTGACAAAGCATCTGTCACTCACACTCGCATTTTGTCAAAACGTGACGGATGCTTAGTCACTTCTTTATCGCGTGATAAAAGCAACCATCATAGGCCCGAAGTACAACTCGCGATCATTAAAAAAAAAAAAAACACCGGTCAAGTGCGAGTCGGACTCGCACACCGAGGGTTCCGTACAAACACTTTCCATCCTTAAGTGGTTAAGTTAAGTTTGCACCTGGTATGTATAGCGCCCCATACAAATGAGGTGCAAAGTAAACGCAACCAATCCCGTTTGTTATATGGGAGCCCCCCTTAAATATTTATTTTCATTTTATTTTTAGTATTTGTTGTTATAGCGGCAATAGAAATACATCATCTGTGAAAATTTAAACTGTCTAGCTATCACCGTTCTTGAGATACAGCCTGGTGACAGACGGACGGACGGACAGCGAAGTCTCAGTAATAGGGTCCCGTTTTTACTCTTTGGGCACGGAACCTTAAAAATAGCTGTTTTATGACTTCTTAAGGTTCCGTACCCAAAGTCTCTCACCAGGCTGTATCTCAAGAATTAAACAGTTGGTGATGGAATTTAACAGTTTTGGTTATTTTGTTTTCTTGTACTTAGCGTAGGAGGCATTTCGTAAATATTGTGGGTCAAAATTGTCAGTAGTATAGCAAACTTAGGTAACAACATTTATACGTATTTTATAGTAAACAAAGGACGATAACAAGCGGTTCTTAGGATGCTTATTCAGAAATTGTTCGTCCTCGCTGCGCATTAGGGTGGAGCGAATTATTTTTTTTTGGATTTCAACTCAGAACGTCTCTAAAACGTTGCATTAGGCTGCCAGGTGTACGAGAAAAATAATAATAAAAATATTGAATACTACTTTTAGCATTTTGAATATTATGATCAAGCCCATATTGAATTTTTTTTTTATCAAAATCTTGTTTTTTTTAATGGAAGTCAAGTGATTTTTTTCTAAGCACATAATACTCGAAATAAAAGATATTTATTGCATAAAACAACAATAAAACAATATTAAAAATATTACATTTTTTAAAATACTGAATTCTAATTTGTGTCACAGGTTCACGTAGTAGTTGCCGTAACATTTAAAGTTGAAACCCTTGTTTATAAATCTGATACTAATTACGTAAAAAAAAAGTTTTTTTTTTTACCAATTATTATGAGCAAAAAAAATTTTTTCTAGCTCAAGTAGAGGGCTGAAACATATTTAAATCAATTATGTACATATATATATATATTCATTAATATCTTATCTAAAGGCAACATATTACAAATGTTCCAGGTCGATCAGACCACTTTTTTTTTCCATACATCTACGCTCCACCCTACTGAGCATTGGTCTGATGATTTTTAATTAATCAATTAATTAGAACGCGTGTGTTAAAGAAGAAATAATTATGGCAATACGTGTGATGTGGTGAATTCTACGTCTGAAAATCAGAATAACCCGCGCCGCGCGCTGTATATTTCAGCTTTTCAGCATTTTTGTCGGTATAATCTGAAACGGTTTGGGAAGCAATTATAAGGGTGATTTATCTTTGTTATTTTACATTATTGCCCTGGTGTTTACGGAGTTATTCTGTGGTGACCAGAAAGTTACAATGCCGCCTGCCACCAGAGCAAGGTGCCCCATCGCAACAAAATGTGGCGATCTCGCTTATACTTTTCGTATCTATAGATAACATTATCACAAACGCATTTTTGCCTAAACCAAATTGAAACTTTCTGCTCATGCTCTGTCACAATGTATCTAAAATGTCTAATCATTTTCTCCTACACAAGGGCAAGCCCGAGTGGCACACAGAATGTTTAAGCGCTTATATAGCCCTTACACAGCTGTTATAAGCTGAATAAGGGGTTTATAAACCCTTAAGAAGCATGTGTGCTACGTGGGTAGTTAAACTATAACTTACACCTAGTCACCTATGATATGAATAAACATTATCGTTAAATTAATAAAATTACGTTTATTTTATAGACATTGACAAAACTGGAAACATGACAAGACAGAGAGTCGATATGATATATGGAAAGTATAAAAGAGGTTGCGAAGTGCCAAATGAGTTTGTAACATTCGTCCGCCTTTCTAAGACTCAATTTTCCATTTCGTCTATTAAGCGTCGGGGTGGTCTAACGATACGCTTGCTGCGACGTGGAGCCATAGGTGTAGTCGGTGTGTTGGCCGCGTTCTGCGGTGATCGTGATGTAGCAGCTTCTGGAACAGCTTCAGATGCGTTTTCTGGCACTTGAGACGCTCTAGGTATTTGTGCAGCTTCTAGTATTGGGGTCGAAGATGCGACTGGCGTAAGATGAGTGTGAGATGTCCGTCCAGAGGAACCTTCGTCGTCACCAGTGGGTCGGGGACGTATATGGTCCGCGTGATACCTCCTTTCCACACCCACTGGAGTGTTGATGACATATGAGTATCGATGAGTCCGTCGTGATACTGTGGCTGGTTCCCATCGTGATTGATCTCTAGCACGTACATACACAGCATCACCGGGTCCATAATTCGGCGTCTGGTCATCGGAGTTCACGTTAGCTTGTATTTGCTTGTATTGTAATGATCTTTTGGTACTTGGTCGGGCATTATCAAGGACGCAAGCTATCTGACGCCCAAACATCAGCTGGCTCGGCGCCTTGCCAGTGGTGCTGTGGGGAGTGATGCGATATGCAAAAAGGAAATGTTCAAGTCGTTTCTTTAGGCTCTCTGTGCTTGAGGACATTCTGGTTTTGAAAGTCCTTACGAGACGTTCTGCTAACCCATTTGTTCTTGGATGGTAAGGTGATGATTTAATATGTTTAATTCCGTTGTCTTTGCAGTAACTCTGGAACTCCTGAGAGGTAAACTGCGGCCCATTATCGGAGACTAAAAACTGAGGAAGGCCAAAGGTAGCAAAAATCGTGTCCACTTCATCACACAGTTTAGTAGTTGTAATCTTTGTCATCGGTTTGACCTCAATCCATTTGGAAAATGCGTCTGCGAGGACCAACCAATATAAACCCTCAAAAGGTCCAGCGAAATCGACGTGAATCCTTTCCCAAGTTTGATCTGGCAGGGACCAAGAGAAAATAGGCAACTCTGGGTTATTAGGACGGTTCTCCTGACACTTGCGACAACTTTTCACGTGTGTGTCAATATCTTCCTCAATGGTTGGCCACCTTACGTAAAAACGTGCCAGTGCTCTCATTGCTGATATGCCTGGGTGTCCACGATGCAGATACGTTAAGGTCGTTTTCCTTAGTGTGTCGGGAATTATAATTCGACCTTGCCACATTATAATCTTATTTTCTAGCGAAAGTTCACCGCGTTTGCGAGCGTATGGTTTTATATCGCTTGAGTATTGCTGTTCACGCCAGCCGGTTTTAATGTGCTGTGATACGTGTCTGAGTGTGGTATCCTTTTTTGATTCTTCTTTTAAGATCTCCTCCGAAAGCGCGAGATCGGTAAGTCTAACTGACTGCAGGTGTGACACAATCTTGTGGACTGCGAGTTCAGCTTTGGAAGGTAGCTCTTCCGGATTGGGCATTCGTGATAAATAGTCGGCAATCAGATTGTTACCACCTTTTGTGTATACGATGTCGTAATCATAGCTCCCTATTATCAAAGCCCACCGCACTAGGCGGTTATTAGCAAGTTTCGGTAAGTTGCGTTGAGCCCCCAGGATGTATATGAGAGGCTTATGATCGGTAACCAGCGTGAATTTGATACCACGAAGATATTGATCGAACTTCCGGACAGCAAAAAAAATTGCAAGAGCTTCGCGGTCTATGACAGAGTATTTGGATTCCGCAGGACGAAGTTTCCTTGACCCAAACGCGATTGGTTGTTCAACGTTGTTCTTCTTATGGAAAAGTATCGCTCCGACGCCTTTTTCTGATGCATCACAGGCTAAGAACAGAGGGCGATTGTCATCGAAGGCTACAAGAGGCTTGGAGCGTACAATCAAAGACTTTGCATGTTCAAAAGCCTTAATTTCTGTGTCTGTCCATCGCCATTTCAATCGGCTTCCTGTTAGTGCGTGGAGGTCGGCACAGACACTGTGTAAATGTGGTATGAAACGCTCGTAAAAGTTGACTAATCCAAGGAATGACCGCAGCTCCTTGGCATTTGTTGGAGGGGAAGCTTTAGCGATTGCTTCAATTTTCGATCTTGTAGGACGAACTACATTTTTGTCAATTGTGTGACCAAGGTACTTCACTTCAGATTGTAGGAAGGTGCATTTCTTCAAATTAACTTTTAATCCGGCTTGTTTGAGTCTTTCGAAAACGATTCGTAGTGTTTGGAGGTGGTTTTTTCATCCTTTCCTGTTATTGCAATGTCATCGAAGTAGACTGCCACGTTCGGTATTCCTTCTAGGAGTTTGTCAAGGTAATGCTGAAATATTGATGGAGCAGTGGAAATCCCAAATGGCATTCGATTGTAGGTATAGTAACCTTTGTGCGTCGATATTGTTAGGAATTGCTTTGAATCAGGACTTATTTCGAATTGAAGGTAAGCGTCTTTTACGTCAATTTTAGAAAATTTCTCTCCATTTGCGAGGTTCTGCCGTAACTGGTCGAATAATGGAATTGGATGTGCGTGTGTGATCAGTACGGGATTGATTGTGCTGCGGAAATCACCGCATATTCTGATCTGACCGTTGGATTTGACAAAATTTGATCGACCTCGCTGGAATGTGTTTCGGCTCAGCTTGAGGTTTGATGTGTATGTTTACTTGGTAATTTTTGACTTTTCCAAGTTTACCATCGAAAAGAGCAGCGTGTCTGTTTAAGACCTCCTTTAGGGTATTAGATTCGTGTCGGGTGTTTTTGATAGAGTAGACTGGTTTGGGAAAGTCCATGTGGAACATTTCACTCCACTGTAGGCCGAATTACATTGGTTCTGCTGACTTCATGACGACGACAGGTAGTATTTTTTCCTCCCCTTGCATCTGTACTGTAACGTCTGTAAGGCCCTTTGGTTTGAGTTTGATGTTGCCGTAGGCGCGTAATCCTGGAGCCTTCGTGAGAGGGGGTGCCTCGATACGCCTACTTGGTGCTGATAATTGAATAGACGGAGCCGGGGTCCCAATCTAACGTACAATGAACGCCATTGATTATGACGTCTATCCGCTTGCTGTCTTTGCTTTTTGTAAGGTTGATTTGACAAACAGTATCTGTGTCGTCGTCATTGTCATCTGAGTCAGATGTTTGTGAAAAGTCGTTATAGCTTCCGTTATGTTTCAGCTTGTACAATTTGTTTCTTTTAGTAAAAGTCCTTGATGTGTTGTCGTTTCGATTAGGTAGACATGCTTTGCCTGACTTGATGCAACAGTCTTCGAAATGACCCTGTATATGACACTCAGGCTACTTCTAAATAAATTAAGTCTTTACGGTCTTCGAGGTTCTGATCACAAATTGCTATCATCTTTTCTGTCCAATCGTAAACAGGTTGTAAAAGTGTCTTCCAATGGCAAAATGTTAATTTCAGATGTCGGCTGCGTAAGGCTGGGTATCCCTCAAGGATCAGCCCTTGGAAATGTCTTATTCACGTTATTCATTAACGATCTACCCTCGGCAATCAAGAATGGCCTATCGGTGCTCTTCGCAGATGATACCACAGTCATAGTTAGCGCAAAAACATACGAACAGCTCGCCGGTAAAATACATGAAGCTTGTGTCCAACTGCAGAAATGGTTTTCGTCGAATGGCTTATTATTAAACGTATCAAAGTCTAATGTCATGGTATTCTCGGGCCGGAACATCGCAATGCCCCCATGCATTAAAGCCGTCCCGATGCCATTGTGTAGTGAATGCAGGTTTCTTGGATTTATGCTAGACTCCAACTTGAACTGGAAGTGCCATGTAGACATGCTGTGCGACAAGTTGAGTAGTGCTGTCTTTGCGTTAAAGAAATTAAAACCGTTAATATCAAGTAATGCATTAAAGTCTGTATATTTCGCACATTTTCATTCTATTATGTCATACGGTACTGTTTTTTGGGGAAATTCCACTGATGCTCAGCGAATTTTGACACTCCAAAAACGAGCACTTCGAATACTGGCCGGAGTAGAACCCAGGTATTCTTGCAGGGATCTCTTCATAAAGCCGCATTATGACTCACTACTCACTTTATATATTCGAGGTATTAATGTATGTACGAAATAATTTGTCAATGTTTGCACGTGTCGAGGTATCGGGCAAACTAATACGTTCTACGGGGAGACTTAGGACAGTCCCGCGTCGCATGGCACTGGCAAAAAAAAACCCACGCGTCATCGGCCCAACGTTCTATGAACATCTACCCGACGAGTTGCGAACCGAGGCGTCAGACGAGAAGTTCAAACATCAATTGAGAAACTTTTTATTGGATAATCCATTATACTCAGTAAATGAGTACATGGATAAATAATTTATATTTCATTTTATATTGTTTTTGGTTTCTTGTAGTACATTGTTGACAATCCTCTAAGGAGACACCTTTGACATATTTAATTTCAAATTATTTGACATAGTAATATATAATAATGTTTGTATTTAGCACCGTGTATAAATATTGTTGGTAGTTGGTATTTTTTAGAGTTTTTGACAATCCCTTAAGGAGATATTCTTATATTGTAACCACATTTAGCTGCATTATGATTATGACATGTAAATATCTTTTGTTACCATCAATTGTTATGTTTTTGACTATTATTATATTATCTCATTTTTATCTTTATGACGATCATAGTATAAATGCATGTAAATTGTCTTAGCGTAATTTATACTGACATTTTATATTATGAAATAAATAAATCTAAATCTAAATCTAAATCTTTACATGTATGAGCTTTGGCTGCGCATTGATTTAGTGGATGTCTTTCTGCCTGGCCGCATCTGAGACATTGATGAGTTCGTAGTCTGCGTGGCGATGAATGTGTTGATGGCTGATGAGGTCTAGTATTTCTTTTAACTTTGTTGACTTTGACGTATCCATCTTCATCGCCTTCTGCTCGTTCACGTGACTGTGCAACGCTGAAGATTTGTGCAAACGTGACTTCTTTAATTTTTCCGTCTAAAAGTTCTTGTAAGTCAGGCCATTTTTGTTTCAGATCGATCTGCAACTGTTGGTGGTTGAGGCCGGTGGCAAAACGGTCACGTAGTTGTCGCTCTAATAGATTGTCGTTATAGCCGCAATCTTTGCTTATTTCTTTAAGTCTGTTAGCGTAGTGTTCCATTGATTCATTTTCAGCGCGTATGCAGTTCCAGAAGTCTGTAAGTGCTCTGTATCTTGTGCGCTTTATTCTGTACAAGTCGAGAAGCTTTGTTCGGATGTCTGCATATGTACTGGTTTCAAAATGTGGTGTCAGAGCAACTTTTATGTCGTGAAAAGTTTCAGGAGTGAGGCAGGCGAACAGAAGCTCTTTCTGAATTTTTCGTGCGTCTTCTTCCCAAAGTCCGCATTTTGTTTCGAAATAGTCAATAAAGTTTTCGATCGTTGTGTCATCAGGATTGAATTTGTCACCTTTAAAACTGTTGTAAATGGTGTTTCTGCTGGTAGAGCTAGATGACTCCGTGCCGTTTGTCGTGTTCGGTGTGGAAGTCACTTCAGCCGCTTTGTGTTGTTGTGATAGTAACAATTGTAAAATGTCCGATATTTGTTTCTGTTGTGCTGCTTGCAATTGCAGGAATTTGTCAAATTGTTCGCTGTTCATTTTGTCTTTTAATTCTCGTCGCCACTGATATGAATAAACATTATCGTTAAAATAATAAAATTACGTTTATTTTATAGACATTGACAAAACTGGAAACATGACAAGACAGAGAGTCGATATGATATATGGAAAGTATAAAAGAGGTTGCGAAGTGCCAAATGAGTTTGTAACAACCTAGTAAATAAATCATCTATAGACTGGTAGTTCAAATAAAAATTTTCAAGTCTAACGGCATTTTGTGAGCCATTTTGGAAACATGACTTTTCCGACGTAAAAAAGCATGCTGAATTCGATTCTGGATGTTCCCAAGCCGAATTTTGCCCCCCTCCCCCCATTGCCCCCCTTTTTACCTCAAAATATGTCCCTGATCACGGTTTTTACGGTTTTATACAAAAAAAGTATTAAAGCTAGAAAAAATGTGTCAAAGACAAGACTGATCTCTATAAAATTTGCTATAACATGGTGTATAAACTTTTTTAGTAGGCCTTATGGTTTGTGAGCAATATCTTCCCGAACTTCATAGAATGGTAGAAAATTCTAAATATCGGCTTCCTTTACCGTCCTAACTGCATTTTGGGATCCATTTTGGCAACATGACTTTTTCGATGTAAAAAAGCCTGCTGAATTCGGTTCTGGATGTTGCCAAGCCGAATTTTGCCCCCCTCCCCCCGTATCCCCCCCTTTTGACCTCAAAATATGTCCCGAATCACGATTTTTACGGTTTTATACAAAAAGTATTAAAGCTAGAAAAAAAGTGTCAAAGACAAAAATGATCTCTATAAAATTTCCTATAACATGGTGTATAAACTTTTTAGTAGGCTTTATGGTTTGTGAGCAATATCTTCCCGAACTTCAGATTTTTTTTTAATTGATAAACATGGTCGATGCAGTGAAATACACTTATTTTAGGATAATTGGCATCGCACAGAATCCAGCCGCTCTGCTGCTCTTGACGCTGACATCCAGTTGGCGTGCTGCTTATTATATGTCAAGACTTACGAGGCTTTCAGTCATAGGCAGTCGTCAGAATTACACGCAGAACTGTATCCAAGTCGGGCTAAAAGCGACGTAGAAAATAAAAATGCTTTACTTCTGACCATGAAGTCATTCAAAATGCTCACGCCAGATTCTCCAGAAACGGGCCTCAGAAATGCAGTTACCCAGGATCTTGCAGCAGAAAAAAATGCCATGGTCCTTGAATCAATCTTCTTCCGAATCTGGCGAGCTGATAATTACCGTTTCTATTTCGTTGCAGCCGTAATGTTAATGAGGTGAGCATCCACAAGTGATTCAAGAACTTGCGGATATTCTACTGTTTCGGTGATTAGCCTGAAAACATTAGACTTGTCCCGCCCCTCAGGGATCCATCCGGGATGTAAATAGCCATGGAGACAGCATGTAGCTGATGATTCAAGATCTCTCGCAGACTTAAATTTCTCCCAGCCTTGTCAACAGCTGTCAAGCGTTGTTGGACGCTACGGTTTTTCTAATTTGTAGTTTTAGCAATGGCAGATTTTGAACGACCTGCCAAGGTAGGGGTATTTGAAGGTCGGGCCTTTGTTAATTTTGACCTTAGCGCAGTTGCTTACCTGCTATTGGTAGGCCTTTCGGAAGCAAACTTCGTTACTTGGAGTGAGCCAAGCTGCTTGGCAGTGAGAAGTGACACTTTATTTTTTTCTGCTGCAAGATCCTGGGTAACTGCATTTCTGAGGCCAGTTTCTGGAGAATCTGGCGTGAGCATTTTGAATGACTTCATGGTCAGAAGTAAAGAATTTTTATTTTCTACGTCGCTTTTAGCCCGACTTGGATACAGTTCTGCGTGGAAATCTGACGATTGCCTATGACTGAAAGCCCCGTAAGTCTTGACATATAATAAGCAGCACGCCAACTGGATGTCAGCGTCAAGAGCAGCAGAGCGGCTGGATCCTGTGCGATGCCAATTATCCTAAAAGAAGTGTATTTCACTGCCTCGACCATGTTTATCAATTAAAAAAAAATCTGAAGTTCGGGAAGATATTGCTCACAAACCATAAAGCCTACTAAAAAAGTTTATGCACCACGTTATAGGAAATTTTATAGAGATCATTTTTGTCTTTGACACTTTTTTTCTAGCTTTAATACTTTTTGTATAAAACCGTAAAAATCGTGATTAGGGACATATTTTGAGGTCAAAAGGGGTGGATATGGGGGAGGGGGGCAAAATTCGGCTTGGCAACATCCAGAACCGAATTCAGCAGGCTTTTTTACATCGAAAAAGTCATGTTGCCAAAATGGATCCCAAAATGCCGTTAGGACGGTAAAGGAAGCCGATATTTAGAATTTTCTACCATTCTATGAAGTTCGGGAAGATATTGCTCACAAACCATAAGGCCTAATAAAAAAGTTTATACACTATGTTATATCTAATTTTATAGAGATCAGTCTTGTCTTTGACACTTTTTTTCTAGCTGTAATACTTTTTGTATAAAACCGTAAAAACCGTGACCAGGGACATATTTTGAGGTAAAAAGGGGGGAAATGGGGGGGGGGGGGGGCAAAATTCGGCTTGGCAACATCCAGAATCGAATTCAGCAGGCTTTTTTACGTCGGAAAAGTCATGTTGCCAAAATGGCTCACAAAATGCCGTTAGGACGGTAAAGGAAGCCGATATTTCGATTTTTCTACCAGTCTACTATACATGATACGGTTTGCGCAGTAAAGCAACTACCTACTGATTGTGAGCCGCGGCCCTGGGTTCGAATCCCGGCAAGGGCAAATATTTGAGCGAAGAATTTGAATATTAGTTCCTTTGATGACCCACAGTTTTCATATCTGTTTTCTATATATTATTTAAGTAGATCGATTTGTATGAGGTGGTCCGATATTTATTTATTTATACATGAACGACGTTCTTATTCCAAACCGGGACTTAATCACATTAATAAAGTAACCTTCGAGACATGAACGTAACATCACGTCCCAAACGACGAGGTTAATAAACGCTTTTTAAAAGCGATTAAATCCCGTTTTATAATAATGTGTGGAAATCGTGTAAGTTTAAATCAATATAAATGAACGACGTTGTAGTTTATAATTTTGAAGCTAAGTACCGTGCAGGGAAATTGATGTCTTGGCACTAAAAATTTAGTCTGCGAAGGCTAACTAAGTAAATTATTGTTTGTCTCTATAGACGCACACATACTGCAAGTCGTAAAGAAAGGTAAGTACTAAGCACAAACATGTAACTTAAGTGGGTCATCTCAAAATTTGTTGCAGGTCAACGGAGATGGCAGGAAATAAACATGAATAGGAATGTAGAAGAAGTATATATATATATTAAAATTAATAGCCAGGAATAGTTAATGTAAACTACACATATATTAACTAACACTGCAAAAGCAGTTCAAATTTAATAAAAAAACTAAAAAACAAAATAACTGCGCTGGCTCAGCGACCCAAAATGAGTCTTGGCCTCCGACACAAGAGCTTGCCACTACTTTCCTCGGGTAAATTTAATAAAAACGAATTCATAAATTGTATCCTATTCTTGAACTAGCTATAAATTCCCCCAGCAGATTAGCACCACTTATCCACGTCGGCAATTAGATCAATCAACTTTATTATTGATAAATACCCCAATTCCCCCAAATATCAGCATTTAGAATCAATTCAGCAAACATCGCGGCGCCATCAAGTGATCGCGATGAAATATAGGTGAGGCGCGTGCGAGCGGCAAATGAGAATAAATAAATCAGCTTATAGCCAAAGAGCTGGGTTCCAACAGGGGCTGAAGCTTTGTGCCTATTGTTGTGTTTCCTCGCAGAGATTACAACTACAATAGTCTAGGGGGTAATACAAAATTTTAAAACTATAGTAGGGTGATACCAACTTCGGAAAAGACGCTCCGCGTGCCGTCTGATAGCCATAGCGCCAGCGCACACGAAGATGTTTGACTCCGCTCAGAATAAAATAGCGCGTGTTTGGCGGTCGTAGCGAGATGCACGCGTCGGCCTTTTTTATTTTACACAAAACAATACATAAAATACAATTCTCAGGCGACTTCGCCTAAGTACATTAAGAGAAAATCTTTTCATTCCGTGCTGCGGAGTAACCTCTCGGCCTAATAAATAGTTATTTGTTAGGTAGGTGTATAAGGCTGCAAAGTTGTTATTTGGCGCGAGTGTTGAAATTGAAAGCTGAACATAGCGAGGCTTTTAAGACACGAGAAGCCAAATAACACCAAAGGAACATAACTTTTAACCTCACTACGGTAAGGAAGATGCGAAATGCATGAAAAACAATTAAAATATAATAATTACCATATTTAAATTTACCCTCTTTTTAACATATCAAAAATACAACACAATCAAATCCAAACCAAATACTTAAATAAGAGAAAAGCACACAATATTAATTTATATTGGTTTATTACACAGGATTTCGCGCTATAAATTGAGGTTAACCGAGCGAGTGAGGAAAAACTCCTTTGTCGAACAGTCGCTGTATTTCCCCCTCTTTGACAGCGCATGCGCCGTGATTTACGCCGCGCGCGCACAAATTAACCGGCCCATGTACGGCGAGCGCCCTGTCAACGCCACGTGCTTAATATTTGAATAAGGAATCACATTTTTAATTTGTCTCGTTAATTTTAGTTGGGTAAACAGAAAGCGGTGAGAGCGATAGAACACGGGTGTTATTTCCCTTTCAATTTAAACGTTATATCTTCAGGTTATATCTTTGTTATTTTATAATATATATTTTTTTGCGTGATAAAATATATATTGAGTGTCATTTTATAGGAGATTTTACAGGACTTGAAATATTGCTCACAAGTTACATACTGTGATTTGCATTATGAACCAACTTATTATGAACCATCATTTTTAAGTTTTGCACCCAATTTTAATACATTATACAATGAAAAATGTTTTCTTTTTATTTCATTACGATAACTTAATGTTTAAATTTTGTACTCTCGGAAAGAAAATATGTGCAATAATAAATGTTTTCTAGTGTTGCCTGTTCAGAGAACAGAATTCATGCATCAGCAACCTAGATGCATTTACGCAAATAATAAAATGAGATCAAGCTCAGTTTGCAGTTTACACGTACAGTATAGGTACAAGGAAAATGTGTAGTAGTGTGCTGTACGTGAGATTTGTATATATAGCGTTAGGAAGTAAAATAAATTAGATACCAATTGTCCGTTGGTGTTTCACTACCTCTCTTACCCGACCCCATGCGTGTTCAGGGCTACTCTCTGAGCGTATGGTCCCATCTAACCCCGTAGACTAAGCTCCTCTTACTGTGGCGAAGACACCTTCAAGCCCTTAATCGGTCAACTGAGCCTGGTTGACTGGCAGTAAGAAAACCACCACTCCCCGACACCCCGTTCCTCCCCGTAGGAATCCATCTGTTACCTTAGGTCTCCTGGTAACAGATATCCCGCTACAAGTCGTAGGTTAAGGTGTTAGGTTAGGGACTTAGGGCAGTAGGCTCCCTAGTCATAGTCAACCCTTAGCTGTACGCAGTCTGTGCAGACACACGCTGGATAGTTAACTTACTTACCAATTACATTATATTACCAAACCTTACTTACTTACCTTACTTACCTACCTAACCCTATACAAATATACCTAATTTGTATAGTCACCCCATCAGGGGTCCCTAAGCCAGTGTGTGCCTGTACATATGGTCCTTCGAACCGGATCTTATTTCACCAATTTTACTTAAGTTTCGAATTTTAGCTTGTGACGATTTATTGACAGTAGGAACATATAAATGATAGTATTTAAAAGTGACAAATCAAGACATGTAGACAACATTGCTAAGCAATAAATTAAAATCCGTAGAATAAGCCTACGCCGAGGACAAGACGTATCTTCATACAACAGATTTGTGAAAGATGAAGCGGCTATTGCTTTTGTGTGTGCGTGTCTATGAACCATTTTATATGTGACATTGACGTTGTGAAAAATGCGCACACGCACGAAACTTAGCCTGTGGCTAGCCAAAACTGGCTTCTTTCAAGCTCTAAGTAGGTTTCTAGGCGTATTTATTCTAAGGTAAACTATGGAAAACGCTAAGTCATAGAAGAAAGGAGGTCTTTTTTCAAAACTCATCTTTAAAAGAGT
The DNA here is from genome assembly GCA_947623375.1 of Apotomis capreana. Lineage (NCBI taxonomy): Eukaryota > Metazoa > Arthropoda > Insecta > Lepidoptera > Tortricidae > Apotomis > Apotomis capreana. The sequence continues at coordinate 7,670,290 of OX392505.1, read as the reverse complement.
TATCTATGACCAAGTGAAGTAAATTCAATACGATTTTATTATACAAAAGATGTAGCGCTACATTTGCAACGCAACACGATTCTAGACCAAAACATGTTTATACTATTTAAATAATAGAGTTGTAGTTGCAAGCACTAGCCACTGAGCACTAGCAATGGTTCCTAAACCCGTTATCTTTATTTCAACCGTAAACATTTTGCAGGCGCTTCGTTGCAGTGGGTTTGTACGACAAAATGGGTTTTGGAATGTCTTTCGATATTATTTCAAGTTTCATTTAGTTCCAACTCCAACATGGTTTTGTACTAGTCTTACCTACAGATTTCAGTATGGCTCTCAGATCTTTTTGAAGTTGAGCTAAAACTATTCCTACCACGTTTTATATTCTAATAAAATAAGTAAAGTCAGTATAAATTCAGTTTTAATTATAAATAAAACTAAATAGGATAGCTTTATAAAACTAAAATCGGCGTAAGAGAGGCGTAAGGGTGACCTATGCCTATAATCTGTGTTTGTAACAAGTACTTAAAATAATTACACAGACAATTTTACTATAGTCTTGAATTTCCTAGTATTCTGAAAATAATTTAGTGGAATGAAATATGAAATGAAATAATTTATTCAATAAGTAGGCCACAAGGGCACTTTTACAAGTCAGATTGTGAATCTACCAGCATTTCCCTTAAGATTTAAGAGAGGCATTTCCTGAAGAGGAGACCGCTGTTGAGAAGAAAGCCGAAAGAAACTCAACAGTAAGTAATTTTTTCGTAGTATTTGTTAGTATGTCTATTTTTTGTTTTTGCTGATAATGAATAAATAGATTTTAGTTGGAAATCACACTGTTTTTAGTAAGAATGACATACATATATTATTAAGGTAAGCACCAATATAGTTGGACAAAATTTTGGCGTGTACAAAACAAAACAAATAGTTGAGAAATTTCCGTTGTGCGACAAACATTAGCGATACAAGAAGCAAACTTAAAATATGACTTATTCAACGGTTATTATTAATTGTTTTTTGTTGAGTGAGTAGCGGCCCGACCACGACTTCGGTCTTAGCGGTGAGCGACAGCGGTGCGCGGAACGTGTCTCGCTCACTCGTGTGGCCGCCGAGCTCGGATCTATCTCAACCGCTCGCCGCTCCACTTGCCGCCGAAAGTCGTGGTACTTATGTGTATTAAGGTGGTAAACTTTCCGGTTCGGCATTACTTCGGTAATGCAAGACACCTTTGTCACACAAGTGATATTGCGAGAAAATGCTAAGAAAATCTAAATAAAACAAAACTAAAATGCAAAACGGAAAATGCACAAAAGCAGTCACAGCGCCTGTACAGTCGAGTATACAGCAGGCTAATAATCTCCTAGCTCAGATTTCTCGCTTTCGGAAAACTTCATATCATGGATGTAAATGCAAAGAGACGGCGTTATTGCCGACTGTTTGTCTTAATGCGCCTCGTCTCAAGATGTTATCGTTCCATATAATTGAATTCTGTCCGCCTGTCTCTCCACTCCAGATGTCCTTGCTGGTACGTTGCTATGAAATATTTGGTAGGCGTTTGGGTACTAACATTTATTTGATGCAATCCGTATCTTAGGGATTTTCTGGAATTTTAATACGTAGTCTATCGAACTTCAAAGTGACCTCTCTTTTTACTAAATTCAATTCGTTTGGTAGACGTTTTCCTTGACCATGCATATATATAAATATTATAAATAAACATCTGATAATCTTACTCAAATTGACCTCGTCCCAAATCAAGCTTTAGTAGGCGTTTGTTATGTTATGTGTACATACTAGACGACACTATACATATTTTAAAGATAAATATATACTCAAATATCAGGTAAATGATCAGGTAAAAGACCTAGGAGTGCTGATGAAAGCTGATCTTACGTATCGTGACCATATTGTTCAGGTTTGTAAGAAAGCTTTCAGAAACCTAGTTTTTGTAATGCGCCAATCGCAAGGCTTTAATAATATTAATGCAATACGTGTCATCTGGAGCCCGCGTGAGTCTAAATATAGACTGATGGTGGAGCGCATACAGAATAAATTTATTAGATTTTTGTACTTAAAGATGTATGGAGTGTACCCGTTCTACCCGCTCATGTACCCCACGTTATTTTTGTTGGGTATGGTGGGATACAATAAACTGGAAGTCCGAATGGAATTGGGATTGGCTTCGTATATCTTTAAGTTATTACGGGGCAAATTGTTTAATCCGGGAGTCCTGGCGCAGGTTGGTTTGTACGTCCCGCAGAGGTACGTGTGGCGACGGCGGCGACCCAGCCTGCTCGCCGAGCCGCAAGCCAGAACGCAATTGCTGCGCCAGGCACCCTTTACCAGAGCTCTTCGCACTCTCAATCGAGTTGCTACTGTTGTAGACCTATTCTTTTGTTCTTTGAACGAATTCACAAGGGCCGCACTGTATGTTTTGTGTAATACGGATAATGTGTAGTGTTGTTGTGATTAGTGTATCTTTGTTAAATATTCCATGCTGTTGAATTAGGTTAGCCTGTAAGGACAGCTATGTAAATAATAAAGAAATAAAGAAATAAAGAAATATATACATATCAAACTTGCTTGACCCAGGAACAAATGATCGAGCTCATAACCAGACCCCGTTATCAGTGGTGAAGAAACATTGAAAATACTAGGGCTGGCACTACACATTAATATTCAAATTCAAATTCAAATTCAAATTCAAATATTTTATTTCAGATAAAATCCATATCAATGTTAGTACCAAATAAAAATATAAATCTTAAACGTAATGTTATATTACATTAATATTTTTACGTGTATAATTTGATATAAGTACTTATTAGATAAAAAAACAATATACTTACCTACTTATATTATTCATAGGTACCTATATATAATGTGAAGCCAATTGCCTAAAAAAAGGTTTCATTTGGTTATTGAATTCTATAGTAATAGGTACTAAATTGACATTTATTTGTTAAAACATGTTTGATGTCATATAAATACTTAATTTTATGTTCAGTAAAAATATGAATTTCCTGGACAATCGTGCTGAGTTTTCATAGTTTAAAATGGAGCTAATGGAAAAACTGGAAATAAACCGAATGCGACGCGGAAAAAATGGTTCGTAAGTAAAACTGTGCAATACAATGAATATTGGGTGACAACCCTATGATTCGATTTCAATGAATTTTCACCACCGATAACGGGGACTGCTCATAACGCAAATGCTGGCTTGCTGGGTTTTAAACTCAAGACGCCTACCACTCAGCCAACTGCATCGTTGATATACCTACGATACCGGCATATGTACACTGTATTATTTTATAGATCACAAAAGGCCCAGTAAAACCTATACTATAATACCTACTTCATTCTTTTATAGGCGTAGTCAAATCGAGTTTATACATAAACCGTACACTTATCCATACGCCTCTGCTTTTCCTTTTTACGACAAACCCTCACAAGACAGGAAGGCGTAAAACATTTCCTCGTGTGCCGTAAGCAACGCGTCAACAAACACATCTGTTGACATTGAAACACCACCATATTGGATTTGGGACGTGTGGAAATGCGGTGAAATATTTTATTTGTAGATAAACGTAGGCAAAACATATAGGTTTTATATGGGAGTGTCGGGTGGGTATAGTGGAATAGTTTGTCACGCTTTGGCATTGAAACTCTTTAGAACTTGTTAAGAAACAATTAGATTACGTATGATGCATATTGTATTATCGTACAGTTTTCTTAACCAGTATTTTAGTCCGTTTATAAAGGAACGAAAATTGTGAAGTTTTATTTAATTCTTGGATTATATTTAGAGCAGATTTCGAACAGCGACCGATTCGCACTTGCCCGGCTTTTAAATCAAAGCTCACGAAAATTCAGACTAAGTGCCGGTAGTTACACTCACACCTCATAAATAAATGAATAATCCTAAAAATAATCAGAATGAGTCCTCAGCATTATGCTCCCTAGATGGTCCAATAGACATCAATACTTTACCGTATTCTAAAACGAAATATGTGACACAACTTTATTATGCACATATGATGTTTCATCAACTAGAACTTTTGAGGTAATCTTTCAGCTGCCCAGCTCCAAAACGTCATATTCGCATTGAATATTGTATGTTCTTATGATGTTGCAGTTACTGGAGCTGTAGGGGTAATCGTTCGTGAGTCATCGATAAACGAACCGATTTAAGTTCGCTCCCCGTAGAGCGGCGAAACTTTAAATTGCTACGAAGGAATTTTACTTTGAAGGACTCACGAGTGTCAGCGCTGTCATTGATAGTTATAGTTTGTCGTCGTCTTGCTGACTTTCGCTTTGACTTTGGATGTAGCGCGTTTGTGTAAACTGTTATATAACAGCATGCATTAAAACACAGTTATACCTGTATATGTCCGATTTGGCAACGTGCACTATTTGCTTTAAATTTCCATGGCAATTTTGTCCGTGAGAGGACTAATATGTCGTTCACGTATCTTATATAAAAAAATACGAAATACAAAAATATTTTATAATTAATCTTTACTTCAATGTCTGTTATCTCTTATACAGTTTATCTATCGCTTATATAGGATATACAGATTACCAATTTGAGGTTACACTGAATAATAAAAACCCGCCCAAAAGATAAAAATAGGCTGATTAAAGAAAAACAAACGTCACAGGGTGATTGCACGAGTATCCAACTGGCAGGAAATAAAACTTTTATTAAAACGTTGTTTACAGCCAGTTTCACACGCGCACTCAAATGGCAGAAAATAAAACTTTTTATTAAAGCAGGCTCACACTGCATCTCTCGATGTGCTTATACCGTATGTTTCCATTTTTGCCTAATACGCAGGGTGTCCCTAGCCTAAACCTGAAAGGTACATTTTGATTAGGTTATTTCTAACTAATTAACAAGTCGTATTTACTGTGTTACTGAATAAATATCTTCATTATTATAAACAGTATTTATAACAATTAGTGCAGAACTTACAGAATACATAAACGACTTTCCGTTATTTATTTTGCGGCATGCTGTATGTAAGTACGTTTGCAAGGGAATGAAAACCTATAAGGGGCTTTCATTTACCTAGAATAATAAAATTTGCCAAGAAGCAATGCCATGTATACGTAAAAGAAATCATCCGAAAACCGTAAATTTGCAGTTACATACATCACGAAGTAATTAGTACATTTTTGCGAATACAAACGTATTTAGGTACTTACAGTATTTTGTTTTATTTATTTATTAGGAACTTTACATTTCATTGGTACACCAACCGCGACCTATCTCGATATATGGGGACAACAGTTTATGTTTTCGTTCGAACAATATCAGTACTTTAATGGTTTGTACGGAACCCTCGGTGCGCGAGTTCAACTCGCACTTAACTGGCTTTTTTCTTTAACTCTGACTGGTTAACAGGTTCAACTTGGGCAGTCGTTATATGTATAAAAAATTTCAAAAAACCGGCCAAGTGCGGGTCAGACTCGCGCACCGAGGGTTCCGTACAAACACTTATCCCATCTTTACTGGCCGAGTTAAGTTTGCACCTGCTATGTATGGCACTGGATAGAAATGAGTTGCAAAGTTAATGCAACCGATGTGTACACGTGTGTTGTATGGGAGCCACCTTAAATATTTATTTTTTAGTATTTGTTGTTATAGCGGCTACAGAAGTGCACGCAGCATCTCTCGATTTGCCATATCGTATCCATTTGTCTATGAATTACAAGGGATACGCGCCAAAACTGTACACATTGCAGGGGCGTAATGCTCTCAATTCGCAAAAGGATTTATGCTTGGATCTAAAATTTTGGACACACGGGCGGGCTTGATCTCAAGCAGAAGATCTAAGGTCTAAATCTTTAATGGATAAGTAATGGGTGATCAGTCTACTATAATTATATCAATCAATGGCCTTTCAGTCTTTTACAGACTATACAAACAGTGTCATGAAGAACAACGCTTTTCATGGCTATGCAAGTCAATACGAGAAGTAATTAATTAATAATTATTATAATATATGCCCATATAAAATATATGAACACACTCATATATCAGGGGGCCTATGATGGTAGCGTTTATCACGTGATAAATACTAGACGAAGCATCTGTCACTCACACTCGCATCTTGACAAAACGAGTGACGGATGCTTTGTCACTTATTTATCGCGTGATTAAAGCAACCATCATACTGGTCAGTTTGCAGACCAACTAGCCTGCAATCGGGCTAGCAATTTTGGCTTATGACTTGGCTTGTCGTTGGCAGCATAAAATATCGTAGGCATAGCCAAACCCTCATTCATTCCCACTTCAATTACCTTTTTTTTTTTTTTTTCTATGTAATAGCCCCCTATTAGCAAACGTATCACCTGATGGAAAGCGATTACCGTCGCCCATAAACACCTGCAACACCAGAGGAGTCACAAGTGCTTGCCTACCCGGAGGACGAAGATAGAATGCCTTTATGCTAGTAATTTCACCGGTTATCTTACCCCCACACCGGAACACAACAATGCGAACATTGCTGTTTGACGGTGGGTTAGCAGGCAAGACGGTAGTAACAATCCGGACGGACCCTGCACGAGGTTCTACTACTCCAAAAACTTACTTACTTTGAGATCTATGTATATCGATCTTAATAACCCTGTGTCCCAATCCGCCGATACGTCTGGCAGCAAGCCACCGGGCTCGTTTATATATCATCGTGTTTTGACACGTTCGCACACCGGCATGGAAGATGCTAGAAATTCTGGAATCAGTTGCAGTCGTCATTTGTTAATGTTTCATTTGTTTTTCTCAGCGTAACGCAAAATAATTTGAACGGATGGCGCGTCCGCATGCTTGCTTAGCCTCGGCAAGCGTACAGGACGCAGTTATATGTTAGAGTGAATACGATATATTATATAGTTTTGTCTAGCTCTATCATATAACTGCGTCTTGTAGGCTTAACATATTCGTGTCAATTATTGCGATATTTAGATAAGATGATAAAACTTGTCTCATGCGCTTATACACACACGTTTAAAACGAAGTGGCAAATGCATTTTTTATTTATAAATGTGACGCAATAATTAAATACGTAAGTACTGTGGCAAAATCTCAGCAGCACAGAAGACAAGACAGAAGGTAAAACTTCCAAATAAACTCAGAATTTTCCCAAATCTCAGGTGTGAGATAAACACGTCCATGCGATATCGCGTCTATAAATACGAAATACAACCGGACGAGTACCGGACGCGGCCACGCTTTCAGTTTATGTTCCGGCGTTCCGGCAGTTAGACCGGACCAGCCGGTCGTTTGCATACGGTTGGCTCTTTTATTTGGCTTGGCCCGAATTCGATGGGGCTTTGCATTATAATCTGTTTAGCAATGTCTCTGGTTCATCATGGATATAAAAGGATTTTGTTATTCGAGCTACATTTAGTGACAAGTTGACATGACTCAATAATGACGTATATTATGCTGGAGCCACAAGCTTGCCAAGCCTTGACAAGCCTACAGAACATAGTTATATGTTAGAATGAGCACGATGTACTTTCATCTCACTAACATACATATAACTGTGTCCTGTAGGGTTGCCGAATCTTGGCAAGCATGCGGTGATGGCATTAAAATTAAACATAATTTCCTCGCACTCATCATTTGTTGTTTGTAAGATACTTGGACAGCCCGTCTTAATTTTGCATTACTACGAGCGACTTGAGATCAGGGAAGAGTTGAGTGTAGGATGACAGATGAGATAAAAGCTGCAGTAAACGGCTCATCTACGACACGAATACACGAGGAAGGCGGCTATCAGAGAAGAATGGCGGCGTGTTGTGAAGTTTGCCACCAACATCTGAAAAATTCCCACGACCACTCTGTCAAGATTGAAACCGGTGTGTTCTTTAGTAATTAGTATTTTTAGATGTACCGTTGTAAAAGTGGAATCGAGTTTTAAAGTTTGGCAAGATGAATCTGATCCACGAATACACGTACTTCGAAATATAATGAAGATTTTGAAATAATGCCACTGATAAGTCCTTGATCTGTGACCACAGGAAATCAATAAATCATGAATCTGTGAGAAATTACCCACTACTAAAAAGTTTTGGATATCTATGGAGAAAACCTCTGTTCAACGTCTTTTGGTAATGAAAGGCCGATATGGATGAACACAGTATAATGAACTCAAGGTATTATACTGTACAAGTAGTTAATATCTATCTATCTATTAATCAATTCGTAGTCTACATTCTCGCTCGAAGTCCAGTACAAAAGTGATGGCTGTTGGGCGCGTTCCTCCCTCCATGCCTCCGCTGCGGGTCCCTACTAGCGCATCCAGCTCGGATGTGACGTCAGCCAGTGTTGCCGTTTCATAGCGACAACACGTCTGTTACTTGAAATTATGAGGATGACAATTGTTAAGTATTTCCATTGCAAAATCCAAACAGCAGCCAAAAAACGTACCTCCTAAATGTATTTAATTAACAGTTGAACCACCGCAAAGCACTTTTGCTAACAATAACACGATAATACGAAACATAACCAACAAATAACACGTCCAATGTACCTGAACCCCTCTGTTGTACAGTTGACCATATAAATCAGATCTGCTAGTAATCTGGTCGGTCTGTATAATGTACAGAGAAATGCACTTTCGCCTTCATTACCCTCCTGGGTACTCCGCAGTAAACAGTTTGGAGTACACCATGACAGACTGTGGGCGCAAATTCGTTGCAAAAATTAGTTAGGTACCTGATATCGACGTTCTTCATTTCCTCATGACACCAGTCAGCACTCAGATACCGTAGTTTTAGATAGTCTGGATATGGATATGATATGACCCTAGTCATGAACAGAAACATTACAAATAATTAGAGGATGGTAAATATTTTCCGTAAAATAAATGTATAACAAAAAAGAACCGACTTCAAAAAAAACTGAATAGCCAATAATAACCCTATTATGTACAGATTACATTAGAATCACCTTTTGAAGTCGGTGCCAAACCACTCAATTATTACTATGAAAACAGATACAGCGCAAGTTTAAGTGAGGTTTGCCAAAGCCAACATATTAAACCACACAGGTGCAAAATTAAGCATAGCTATAGATTTCCACCCTTACTGTTTTCACCCCGTGTGCTACAGGGCAGTGTTCGTAATTAACATGGCAACTTTCCCGGTCGCAGGTGAGACCGGCGTTCTCGTGGTTACTTGACTTTCTTTTACAGCTTAGATGGTCTCATTAAACTCTCCTTCATTTTATGTACCTGGAGTTCGAACAAAGCCATTTTTCATTTATACTTCTTGTTCTATTGTACTTGTAATGGCTACTTTTCCTTTGTAGATAATGTAGGGTTATCATAATCTTCAATAAGGGTTTAGGAGCTTATTTGAATTCGCAATTAATTACATTTAATATGCGTAGATTTAGCCGAGAAACTTACCTCAACGCAGTACAGGCTATGAAATATTCATCATAATTAGAAGTACTATTTATAAAAGCAAATTACATCTAACGTCGCTCGTCTTCTTAAAGCGAATTGACTAAAGTCGCGCTCTGGTACCATTTGAAGTATAAAAAATTGGGCAAGTGCGAGTCCGACTCGCGCATGAAGGGTTCCGTACCATAAAACAAGTTTGTTGTATGGGAGCCCCCCTTAAATATTTCTTTTATTTTATTTTTAGTATTTGTTGTTATAGCGGCAATAGAAATACATCATTTGTGAAAATTTCAACTGTCTAGCTTTCACCGTTCTTGAGATACAGCCTGGTGACAGACGGACGGACGGACGGACGGACGGACAGCGAAGTCTCAGTAATAGGGTCCCGTTTTTACCCTTTGGGTACGGAACCCTAAAAAGACGTTAAGATAATTTTAGACCTACTGAAGATATTTGCCTAATTTATTTTTTAAGAGATTTAGCTTCAAGTCACTAAATTTACGTGTAAAACCACCGGCTATGTGACGTGACTAAAAAGCACAAACTTAATAAAGTAATCCTTGTGTGACAAATAATATTACTAAGTACCTAATGTAAAGGCTAACAACATTTTTCATTTTAAATTCAATCATAAGCCGTTAGACTTAAGGGTAAAGAAAGAAGTGTCGGTCCAAATTACCACAGTGAAGATAATAACATGAAAGGATTACAAGAGAGAACTCCGAACCTATGTCTTTAATAATCAAACCACATTAGCTTAAAAGACTTAAGACATGTTTTCTCCAAATAAGTTTACGTGAAATACAGCTCTTGGGACTGAAGGTGTTATTCTAGAAAATTCTTTTGAGCGAGAGATAATAAATGTTTTACATTGACAACTAAAGTTTAAATCTTTTTTAATGTTTTAGTCTGGACCAATGTCTAAATTTGAATATCATGTTAGTGACTTATAGTGAATCGTAAAAATGTTCACTATTAGTCATAAATAATCAATAATTCTGGAGTAGGAAGTACGGACAGTTAACTGATTCCATATTAAAAAAAAAAAACTGTTTTTTTATCTGCATAACTACTTAATTTATAATTATTTACCACAGGTGTATTTTATACAAATTTTCCACAGTTCCACAGTTCTGAAATATAAGAACCACAAACCAAAAAGTTTGTGTGAATGATATTGTTTATATGAATTAGAATTACCTCACCCGATTTTTATTGCATAGCAAAAAAAACATTGTATTTTGTATATCTGTATTGAAATGAAAAGACAAATGCATTTTTAAATATACCATGCGCTATCCCTAACTTCTGCCTATGCATTATCAACAGTACAATAAAACAAAGTCAAAAACATTGCCTTAGAATGATACGGAAACGTGTTTGCAACCAGTCCCCTGAATAAGAGCGTAAGTATAACAATGCTCGGTGGGAATCTTATTGAATTTGACTGAAGAGACAAACTGTTCGGTTTGAAAGGCATTGTGTACCTTCTTCACCTCGACCGTCCTTTGTAGAGTTCCGCAGTTAAATTTTATTCACGCGTGCTTTTATAAAACAAGATATTGGCTGATGGTTTACTTTGAAATTGTCTGTGTACCTTAAAAATCGACTCGTTTAATGATTTGTAGTTTTTTTTTTATAAATACGTGCACGTACATAAATAAAGTAACATCTTCAGTATTAGGTACAATTCAAATAAGTACTGACTAGGTATAAGGTATATCTAATATCCTTAAACGCGTTTTCATTTTAACATGCCGATGTCATATTATTCATACTTAAAAATGAACCAGTGTCTTGTGCATGTCCAGGCAAAGTATATAAATAGGTATTGTTTCAATGTGTTCGATATTTGTATATAAAAAAAAGCCTTGGCGGACCTTGAAATTTATTTATTTAGTTATTTACTAGCATTTACATGGCATCACAGTAATAACCAATGCGTTAACAAACTTAAACTAACAATTAATAAAACTATCACTACACACTGCCACCCATTGCAACTCAAACAAGTTGCACTCAGGATTTATAAAATTTACGCAGCAGGTTAAACATTCTGGCTAACAAGTTCTCTCTTAACCAAACCGTAGCGGAACCCTTTACTCAAACAGCCCCCTCGAACTTTTTTTATTCCACTTCTCCTGAACAATAGTTTCATTCAATCCGCTTTTCGACATTAAACATGCAAGGCACGTCCCGCCGCCTCTCTGCAACCAAGTTTTGTGTCGCCCGCTTTGTAGGAACGGTAGCGGTAGCGGTTTGCGAATTTCACTTGTCGCCAATTTGTTTCGACGAAAGTTTTTGTGCATTCACGGAATTGTGATGCGTTTCTGCACATGTCAAATTTGGTAACATACCTAACAATCAAACTGATTAAAGCATCAAAACATTCTCCCCTTGTCTGTTTTACACGATAATATATCTCTCAATAGATAATTACTGACTACAAACCAATTTATGTGTCACCCGCTTTATAAGAACGGTAGCGGTAGCGGTTTGCGAATTTCACTTCTCGCCAATTTGTTTCGACGAAAGTTTTTGTGCATTCACGGTATTGTGATGCGTTTCTGCTCGTGTCAAATTTGGTAACATACCTAACAATCAAACTGATTAAAGCATCAACATTCTCCCATTGTCTGTTTTACACCATATCTCACAATAGTTAATTACTAGCCTAAAACCAAGTTTACGTCGCCCGCTTTGTAGGAACGGTAGCGGTAGCTGTTTACGAATTTCAGTTGTCGCCAATTTGTTTCAACGAAAGTGTTTGTGCATTCACGGAATTGTGATGCATTTCTGCTCGTGTCAAAGGTTACGTAACTTAAAATCAAAGTGTCAAACCATTTGAAACTTAATCGACATATCCACTGAGAGAAACGTATGCCTTTAGAGTAGAGGTTTTGACGTAACTCTGTCAATTTGTTCAGCTTCATCTCTCTCTATGGAGTCAGTCCCTCATGTCTAAGGATGGTAGTCAATTTCAGGTTTGCATCTGGTGCCCATGATCTGCCTCCACCGGTTTCTGTCCCGGGCGTCTCTTACAACCGAGTAGAATTTAGAGATCGATGACTCATTAACTTGATCGGTCCATCTTGTCAACAGCTTCCTATATCCCTACATATACGAAATCTCACATAGGTATCCACATTTGCAATTGATAAATTTGCAAATTGGAATATTAATCCCCAATGCATGTTCCGTCCAAATTTAATCCGACGTCCTGAAAATCCATATTGATGAAATTTCTTTCTCTCGCCCGCTTCATAAAAACGGCATCTGTAGTGATTTGCAAATATTGTCCTCCTTCGATTTGTTTTGGTAAATATTTTTGTTAAATATGTTCTGTTGTAATATTTCCTTAGTTACTTATATGTATAATATAAACGTATGGATGCGGAAAGCGGAGGACTGGATATGGTGGCGCGAATACTAAAATATATATTATTTTATATCATTATTCGAGATATACATGTATGTTAAAAATATTCCTTTCCTTTATTCAGCTTATAGGAATATAATCCAGCTGAAAGCCGATTTGCTTTTAAATTTACAAGTTTTAATTACCCCCATTACATAAATCTACGCATAACCTGGGGCAGTTTGTTCACTAGTGCGCATTTTACTCATGTCTGCATGAATAAAGTGATTATTTATACAAAATAAAATAAGTTAGTCGAATTTCCTGGTAGATGGCGGTGTTACTTTGAGGGCAATGCTGCATCGCAGTATCGTTTGTTTTACGGAGAATGTATATAGGCTTTCAAGAAACAAATATAGTTCGTTCGCAACCCAATAGTGTGCTTGATTAGCCGCTATTCTTAGAGGGCGTCCCGAGGACGAGTACGGTGTTGTACAGGTGGATATAACTTCTAGACTCAAAGTTCCCGCCAAATGTTGTAAGACTAATGATGACACTTGAGCAGTTTATGTTAATCATTTTGTTCAACAATGCATACCGTGATTATAAAAACAAAGAACGATTTAAAATAGAACCGAGAGGTTAAAAAAATTGGTTGCCTGTAAAGTCGGTATACGGGCGAAAGTTTTACGTGACAACGACTTTGAGTGGTAAAATAATTTTAATGTATGATGGATGAAATAATAGTAACAATTTAAAACATTTATTTATACACACTACACAATCGTTTTACAATTAACTGGCAACGTGTAAACTTGTATGCAGGCGCCTAAGCGAAATAGAAGCGCAAGACATGAACCGGTGTGTATGCCTATCTCTCTCACTCTCTCCCTCTCACTCGCTCTCATTGTGAGCGCATAACGTGAGCGGAGCGTAACGCAGTTTCTTGAAGTGTCACCCGGCAAACCAATTTATAAGACGTTGTCACGTCAATATGGTGAGGAACGTACACAAGCACTAAACTAAAAACTGTACAAAACCAGTATACAAAAAAGTATCGTTTCATGGTCGATAACAAAAATGTTCATAAATAAATGGACGGAAATCTTCTCCCGTAAGTATAGATTAAATAATTGTTATTTTCATTTTGATTTTTCATATCAAGTAATGCTAAAATAAAACTAGTGTCTACGTGCTACAGCAGTAGAAAATTGCTGAAATTTATAATATTCTACGTTTTTAACACCATTTTTAAAACCAATTTGAAGAAATTCGAAAAAGTCACAAAATATCATGAGTAATGGAATATCCAAACATCCGGACATGCGAAAGAATTTTGGAAACGGAGACGCTTCGCTCGCTTTGCCCGCTAGATCAATAAAAGTCTCTTAGAATAGGATTTCTATTCGATGAAGTCGATTATTTTTTTGTAGAATGTGATTATTCCTGTTATTTTTTGTCCCCTATCTAAGTATCGTGATTAAATTAGCCCATTATGTCATTCTTATCAATTAATCACCGCAGTTAATTCTATTAAAGACCGCATGTGATCGTTTATCGGCTTCTGGGTCATTTGTCAAGCACCCCAAACAACGGTCACACCACTTACATATAGAATTAATTAAATTTCATTATTTGGCCGTACTCTGCGTTGTTTACGTCATTGTTTACCTTCAAATTCGAAGAATAATTAAATAATCTATAGGTACTATTTATTTATTTATCGTATGGCGATGTAATATGGCACACTGGGTACAAAATTTTCTATTTACAATAAATTATCTAAAATCTAAAATTTACAATGCCGCAGGTATACACGCGCTTCCTCGGTCAAGTTTTTGAAGTCCTCAGCTGGTCCGGGGTATCTGGAAGTGGGGCACTCGAACACTATGTGGCGTATGGTTTGTTTCGGGTCCCCACACTCGCACGACGCTGACTCGCTCCATCCCCATTTCTGCCAAAGATATGCACAGTTTCCCATACCAGTCCTCAGGCGATTCAGTCTGCACCATATCTGCTCTCATTAAACCCTTTAGGCCGCTCTTGGGTATTTACTTGGAAGAGGTTGTTTTCGAGCAAGTGTTGCTGGGTTTCCCATTCTTCCATCCAAGCTTCGCTCGCCTTCCATGTTGGATCTCGTGTAGGAAGGTTTTAGCTGGTGGGTTTCGGGATTTGAGACGGATGCTGCTGGCGCTTTGCAGGTCTTCATGAACGGGCAGCTGGGGAGAGGAGAATTTTCAGCATAATTATAAAACAAAGCTAACCTAACCTAATGAGTTTTTTAAAACGATGTTAGTAAAATCCTGAAAACATTACGGGTTTCGGGAAAAAAATACTTTCGGACAAATGAAAATTTGGCAAAACGTTACAGATGGGAAACAATGTTTCGGAGTTGAGATAGGATACCTCTAAAATTGTATAGAAACACAGTTTTTTATGGAGAGGGGTCATTATTTTAGGAAAATCTAAACCGCGCGATGCAGTAGCGAGGTGTTAGCCGTACCTACAGTTGTTGTTTACATTTTGGAAAAATGTTATATAAATTCCATACTTCATGCAGCAAATATATTATATTTACCTGTATCTCCCTACTATCTACGTCTATAACAGATAGCTTAACAATAAACAAGACGCTGGCCTCCCCTCGTACGTGGCATTTACATCTCATCCGCATTTACGTAAACCTTACTTTTTATTTACCATGAACAATTGTTCTTATTCTAAACAGTCCCGGACGATATCACGAGGGTTCTGAAAATTCAATTTCAATGCCCTGCCTGGGACTGCGCTATGTTCACTTTATAGAGTTTAATACAGAGCAGATACAACGACATTAATACGATATCGTGTTCCTGAAAATAGAACGACATTTTGAACGGATTGTATAAAATTAAATTCGGATATTGACATTCTCGTGTTATTACTTAATACTTTTACAGACAGTACATTGAGAGACATAAATTCGGACTCTTGTTCGGGCGACTTTTATCTTGTCAAAACTGCCACTCCGCTTACAGTCTCCTTTGGCACATCATTTTTTGTATGAGTTTAGTCTATGCCGCAGCAAGCAATTTTCAAATTGTCACTTTGACTGTGAATGTGTTAGTTATTGTCTCTAACGGGAGCTTAGTAGAAGGCGCTTGCAACTTCGTTCACGCAGAAAGTAGTTATAAAATCGTTACCTTATTTTTCGCTTTACCAGAAATAGTAAAGAATATAATTTACATGTTTTAATGGATGCGTACCAAGAATAATTGCAAAGCGTCAAGCTCTTTTTCCTTGATAAGATCACGAAAATACATAGAAATGACGTTCAAATATATAAGCTATGAATAAATTTTTGCCATCGTATTTTATGCATTTATATTTTCTGCTCAATCATTTTCAAATTAATATTTTTGACCTTGCTACACTACATTACTCCGAAGCTCGATTGTCCGAAAACATTTATTTAGAATTTTCATAATTCCGAAAACCACTTTCTAATGAAAATGTTGGATAATTTTTTTGGATATCGGTATCACAACTAACCGAATTATATGGTGTAACATATTAATATCTTCAGCAACAACGCTTGTTTGGCGAAAATTCGTGTTCGAATCTATGAAAATACGGAATAATGTTCAATGCTAATTTGGACAAATAAAACTTCGGTATTGTTGGGTGTTCCATTTGTGACCTATCATTAAAATAGAGAATTATGAAAAAAAAGTAAAGTTATGGTAAAGTATTAAATCACTTATTCAACTAATTTGGGTGCAGTGGAAACATACCCACAATAACCGTACGTCGCAAATGTCAGGGGTTCGTGTTATGGCGTTTTTACTATAACATGCCGTATTTCGGGTACAAGCCAATAAAATTTACATTCGTCTAAACAAGTTTGGGACAAATTGATAAATGGAGTGTCTTTTCTTTTGAATTTAAATCGGGAAATGGTGCTTTAAGGAACATTTCGTCCCCTTACAAGTTTGTTTTTCTATTCTATTTTACTGTTGCAGATTGTATGTCTTTCAATACAAATAAAAGTGTTGTATTTGTAATCTTGCCTGTACCTAAGTATTTTATTTTGGTTATTAAACTTATTATTAGGTTATACTTATTATTTGCATTTAAACTTATTATTAGGTTATACTTATTATTAACTTATTATTAGGTTATACTTATATTTAAGCACTACAAATGTATATGTTATAAAAATAATCTTGGTTACATTTTAACATAACAATATTATCATCCTTGTAATATTACAAATGTCTAAAAGAAATTTATGAATATAAAACTAATAATGTTAATTTCAAGTTTTCATGATTTATAAAAAAATAATGAGGAGGTAAGGGACTGAAGGTAAATGGGGATACGGTTTCTGAAGAGATGATTTTTCGTAATTTCGAAGTGAACTAATCAGAAGCAAAGCATAAGCAACATGCGCGTTTTCATCGGCATCTCTCCTCAATTCTCATATTTACTGAAACTAGGTACACGTTTGCAGTGTTGCCCGTTTCCAATTTGCAACAAAATACGATTGTATTTGCTTTAATGCTACTCTGTGCTACTGTCACCAAGAGCACAATTACTGAATGTTCAATGTACATACAAAGCTTACAAACGTACTTTGAAAATATAAAATTAAAATCTTTTTACGGTACCCCAGGCCATATATGTGGAAGTTTCTGTCCACTACGTGGGGATAAAATCTCTTTTTCTAGCCAAGGCAAGACGTAAAGCTGAATACAAATCACGGGCGGTAATTTGTACAGCCCCAGCTCGCATATTCGTGGCCCTCACCTTCGGCTCGGGCCTCGAACACCTGCGATCTGTGACATTTACAAATTTGCCGCCTAGGTATATAATGTACGGCATTATTGTTTGATTGTTTAGTATTTTTTTAATTATTGAATTATCGTGGCATTTTTGCAAAGTCAATTTATTGTTATCATAGGGCTGTCACTATTCATTGTCTCCATCGACACTATCGATCTTACTTTAATATTAATTGCTTCTTTAACATGCTTTCAGAAAGGAACACTTATTTCCAAATCTGCGTTTTAGAGTTTCCTTATTTGACGAGTCGGCTGATACAATACAAATTCGTGTCGATTTATTTAGCTTGAGACTTTAAAAAGTGAGTGATACCCTATTAAGGTCTTCGCACATTATAACAACTCAACGGTGACTCGATTCTATGCCAAATATTGAAATTTAAGCCCGACGCGTCGTCCACTCGTCGTCCACTACCAATATCATTTTTTGAAATTAAACCTAGTAAATATAACATAGGGCTTAAATTTCAATATTTGGCATAGAATCGAGTCACCGTTGAGTTGTTATAATGTGCGAAGACCTTTAATTGACTAGAGTCCGTATTCTTATCGTCTCATTTTTAGCGAATTCAAGTTATTGGTATCATAGGGATGTCACTATGAATTGTCTCCAGCGATATTATCGATTTTACTTCAACATTAATTGCTTCTTTAACATGCTTTCAAAAACTAGAACTTACTTCAACATTTCATTCATGTCGTTACTGTTTTAGACCCTTTCAAAATTGACAAGCCGGCTGATAAAATACAAATTCATGAACGCACGTATAGTCTTCAATTTGCGAGTCACAAATTGAATTTGATCCAACACTATTCCGCCCGTTTATCTCAATCCGTGACAAAGTGTGTCTATCTATCTCTCCCTATTGATCAACCATCGACAATAACGTATGGATATCATAAATAACTTGCATCATTCATACATTTAGAGGCTTCGTTAATCCATGCTTCGTAAATATATATGTTTATCTTGATTCGACGAATGAGGTCAGGGATGTTTTTGTTTGCTTACAATTTATTATTTAGTTTACTATGGGGTGCCTTGCTTTTAGCGCGTTTTTCGTAAAGTCCGCTTTCCACCTTGGCACAGAATAAAGACACTACAGAAGCCGCACTCTTTTGTTATTTGTCGCTTTTGCAAAGGAATTCACCTACTAGTATCTGAGGGATAATTTCGAATGGCATGCGACGCTGTTAGTTGTAGCTTCTGTGGGGCGTGTCATACTCCTAGGGTTGCCTACACCAACAAAAGGGAACTACTTCTCGTTTCTCAGGAACTTTCCGAACCCTTTTATTTTGTGACAGTAGTTAGGTATGTTTACCTTGCGATTATTATGTTAAACCTTTAAAATTTAGGTATTAAACGCACTTCCATATAAACTGGTCAAAAATATAACAAGAATCAAAAATTTCAAAAGTAATATGTATGTATAGGTATACTGCTCTGTGAGCTGTAGACCTCGCAAGTTTTTTGTTAAACTCTCTGCAACAACTGACCTTGTTACAGCAATAAAACAAAATATCGATAGTAAACAACTTGTTTTGGGTGTCTTTATAGATCTCAAAAAGCTTTCGACACTGTTAGCCACGAATTACTGTTGAAAAAGCTAACCAGCATTGGCATTACCGGGAAAACACACAATATACTGAAGTCATACCTCAAAAATCGTAGTCAGGTGGTTACACTTAACGAATTCAAAAGTGATCCTAAATCCATTACATGTGGTGTACCACAGGGTTCAATACTGGGACCGCTTTTATTTTTGATTTACATCAATAATATACAAGATATTCCAATCAAAGGGGAACTAACATTATACGCGGACGACACAAGCATTTTTTACCATGGTAATTCCATTCAACATATTATAAATGACGTACAAAGTGACTAAGAACGCTTGAGTGTATGGTTTCAGTGTAACTTACTTACAATAAATGCTATGTTAAAACAAGTTATATAATTTTTTCTGCAAAAAATAAAAAAATTCACGAGTTTACTCCTCTTAAAATCCATAACCAAGTTATAAGTAAAAAAACATCAGAAAAATATCTCGGACTTATACTAGACTCACGGTTGACGTGGAAACCACATCTAGACAAGATAATATCAAAATTGAATTCTCTCACGGGTCTAGTACGAAACATTTCTCACTGTCTCCCACGCGACATTAGACACTTAATTTACAACTCACTAGTCAAGCCACATCTCGACTACCTAATAGAAATATGGGGAACGGCAGGAAAGACTTATCTAGGGAAAATTCAAACAGCACAAAATAAATTAGTAAAATCTTCATTTCATTATCACTATCTAACGCCGACTCAGAAAATCTATAAAGAAACAAAAATAATGAACGTGACTCAAACATACAAATATTACACCTGTCTTCTTATTCGGAAAATTATTAACAAAGACATACAAACAAATATTTCTTTTACAAAAAAACATAATGTTCAAAAAATAAAATTACGAAATGCCGACAACCTAATTTTACGTCATCCTAGGACTAATTATGGAAAAAAAAGTATCAGCTTTGAAGGTGCCAAGTTATATAACAAACTTCCTAAAGACATTAAAGAATGTAAGTCTCCTGCTAGTTTTAAAAAAAACTCTTAAGTTTTATATCCAAAATAACTAATTATATCTTTATGTCGTGCACTAACAATAAACATAAAAATAAAATAATAATATAGTAGTAATAATAAATAGCAGTTCTAAGTTATATAAAATAAATAAAGAAAACAATAGTAACAATACCGAAACAAAATTATAACAACTTTAAAACATTAATATCTACTTTACCTATATAACCGCAAATGCCGCATCCATCCGCGGCCGCCAACCTGCACCTTGGTCTGTTTGCCTTGCTTACAAATACTTGCAACTACGACGCGGCATCTACGATGTGAGCGCACCCTCATTATTATTTGTTTTTCGTTTGTTCTTAAATTTATATGTTTTTTCTTTTTTTATATGTCTGCATTGTACGTTTTTATATCATCATAAAACCTTATTAGTACTTAAGTTCTCATTTAAGCGAATTGTATAATTCTTATGAGAAATAATTGTGTTACACCATACTGCTCTGTGAGCTGTAGACCTCGCAAGTTTTTTGTTAAACATTTGCATGTTTTTCGGTTTTCTATCCGCATATCTCCCTATTTTGAAAAATTTCGTAAAACTGAATAGATTAACGAACCGTCTGAGAATCGGTGGAAAAATGCAACCTCTATGCGAGAACAGTCGGAAATCCGGACATTCGGACATACAAAAAATGAAAGGCGATATGGAATACATTATTTCAATAATCGTCATTGTTATAGGTGAAATGCAGTTTTGTACATATGTATTTACACTGGCCGTTGATAAGGTCCACAGTAAAACTATAATATCATTGAAGGCAATCAGCCGTGTCCCTATAATTAATGAGCATTTAAAAAAACACGGTGAAATTGCTCATAATTGTTCGCAAATAACTATGTAGTTCCGGTCAATATAGTTTTAATTGAGTACGGAAGATAATTGGATCATTCGCCCGGGTAATGATATGGTAAACGAATAATCGGATATTTGCGATTGCATTTATTCCAGCGTATTTTTTTCCGTACAACTGGAAATGATATATTGGGCAGATTTTTAGTCTGTTGGTCTATTTTTTGTGAAAATTATATAAATAGGCTTATTTTTTGGCATGTCATTAATTGGCCACTTGGCCTATATTTTAAGATTTTAACTATAAAAAAATATATTTTCATTATATCGCAAATTATTTAGGCGTTCTTAATTAGATCCAAGTAAGCATATGGAATCCACCGTTACAAGTATGTATTTGTACGAGAGACCTAAGATAAATGAGTGTTTTCATAATGAGTTACAAAAAGTAGAAAGTAGTAATTCCCATTCGTAATTCAGTTAGTTTTCAGAATTCTAAGAAACATTTTATAAGATTTGAAGTTAAAAAACGAACGTTGCAAGATAAATAAAATCAATAAGAAATTGGAAACTAAATTAAATAAAGTAATAAAAGTAAGCGTTATCAATGAAGTATTTAAGCTTTCCATTTTTCAAAAATAGATATATGCTCAACAATCTTCAAATTGGATTTTTTTATTTGACTTACAAAATAAATCCAGCACTGCAGTATGGTAAATATTAAACCACGCTCTCGCAGCCGACTCTAACATGTTAAGCCAATTTTGCATGCCTTTTTAATCTTACTTTGAATATTTAACGTTTTGGTATTTAACCGAAACGCCGAGGTAAGCTTTATAATTTAAGAGGATTGTAATGTGGTTAATTTATTATGTATTTTTAATTAAGTAATGCATTATTCGACTTAAGATCAGTCGGGGTAAATGCCGGCGAGACAAGCGCACCTATACTATACCCATATGTTACCCTACTAACGTCATCTACATCTAGTTGTATAAAGTAACTTTTAAAATATTTTCTTCGGTTTCTGCGACCGTCACACATTTAAATGAAACAACTTAAACGAATTATAAATAAATCGCGAATATTCATCATTTGACAGAGAAAATTTGTGTTTTTCACAGTCAACCTTTGACAACGGTTACTGTAAAGCTACCTAAAGCTACCGAAACGTCAGAGAGGCTCAAATAATTAATATACGCGATATAATCCGTTTAAAGAGCTTTATTTAACCTTTAAAATTTAAGAGGAACGATTCTCTTGTGGTTTATTGTACTACTTATGTCATATTGTATCCGTACCTACTAACATAGTTATTAAGTAAAAATTGTTACTAAATAACATCCTATGGATCATTGGTCTGCAATAAACTATTTTTATTTTTACATTGTGTCCCATTTGAAATTTTTCGCAAAATATTCATTTGTCCGAAAGTATTTTTTTCCGAAACCTGTAATATTTTTAGGATTTTATAAACAACGTTTTAAATAACGCATAAGGTTAGGTTTGTTTTATAATTGTTCTAAAAAATTAATAGTTTCGGAGAAAAAAATGGCTTTCGGACAAATGAAAATTTGGCGAAACGTTACAGATGGGAAACAAAAATTAGTCTTTCAGATATGTAACCATTTATTACGATTTTTTAATTAAGTAATGTATTATTCGACTTACGATTAGTTGGGGTAAATGCGCCAGCGAGACAAGCGCACCTACCGTATGGCAATATCCAAAAGTACCTACCAAATTATACTAATAACGCCATCTATACATATTTAGTTGGCTAAAGTAACCTTTAAAGCTTAAGAGGATTGTAATGTGGTTAATTTATTATGGTATCTTATATCAATTGTTTCCCATCTGTAACATTTCACCAAATTTTCATTCGTCCGAAAGTAATTTTTCCTGAAGCCTGCAATATTTTCAGGATTATTTACATCGCTTAAACGAAACGAACGGATTGTAATGTGGTTAATTTATTATGTATTATTAATTAAGTAATGCATTATTCGACTTAGGATTAGTCGGAGAAAATGCGCCAGCAAGAAAGCGCACAATTTTATACTACTAAAGCCTATATTTAGTTGGCTAAAGTAACCTTTAAAATTTACGAGGATTGTAATGTGGTTAATTTATTATGGTATCCTATTTCAACTCCGAAACATTGTTTCCCTGTAACGTTTTGCCAAATTATGTAATTATTTCCGAAAGTATTTTTTTCCTGAAACCCGTAATATTTTTTGGATTTTATAAAGATGGTTTTAAAGAACCCATTAGGTTAGGTTAGGTTTGTTTTATAATTATCCTGAAAAATGAACCGTTATGAAAAAAAAAATGGCTTTCGGACAAATGAAAATTTGGCGAAACGTTACAGATGGGAAAAGAAAATTAGTGTTTCAGATAGGTGCCCATTTATTATGTATTTTTCATTAAGTAATGCGTTATTCGACTAAGGATTTGTCAGAACAAATGCGCATGCGGGACAAGCAGCGCTAGTACGATATGGCATTTATTTATTTATTATTTATATTTAGTTGGCTAAAGTAAGATGGCGTTAGTAGCCGACAGGTTAGTTGTTTAATATCTCCAAAAATATATATTTTATACAGACATGACAATTTTCTATAACGTATTGTGATCATCAATCGTCAGCTGCCTTTGATGACAATACAATAATATGGTACCATGGGGCTGATCTGATGATGGAGCCGGAAGGTGGCCATAGGAACTCTATAATTGAGAAAGCAGCCGGCTTGGGCTCTTTAGAATCGTCTCAGTGACCATTTGATTGAAATCTAAAGAAAAGTACAGTCGGCTATAAAAGCTTGTCACTAAAATGAAATTTTTGACAGAAACTTTATTTATCACCTATATTCATGGGAATGCCTGTAGGTATCTCTTATCCCTTTTAATTATCACCCCATAATTAAATCATAATTAAACTATAATGAAACTTCTAACAAAAGTTACTTTAACATATACCAGAAGGTCGTAAGTGTTGGTGTTCGAGATTAAAATAAGCTCTTTTCTATAGAGAACAGATACACGTGGTTGCAGAATGCACTCCCTACTTGTAGTGTTGCCAGTTTTATAATAATGTAGTTTACTAGTACTCGTAGTCGGGAACGCCAAAAAATAAAGTTGGGACTTAGGATTTCGAATCGGAACAGTACAGATGAACTGCCTGTTTTTTCGGACTGTCAGCTATCGAATAACTTTTAATAAGCTGTTTTTTTTTTCTCGTTTTCGTGGTAGGCCCCATGGTAAATCAGCCCTGTCACCCATGAAGTACTCATCATTATTTGCTCGTTCAACAAATGAATTAAAATCATTGGTAATGGGCGTCCTGCTGTCAATCACTGAAAATCGAGACTTTCCGCTCAAATCGGGACATCTGGCAACACTACTCCCAACTGTTCCAAATCGCTCGCGGCGCAAAACTTCCCGGGTGTGAATTATTATGCAAATTTTATTAATTACTCATAGTTCTAGCTCGACAGTTACTTGCTAATGCATTCTTTAGGCACCATGCTCGCATTTGAGACGATCTAGATTACAAATCACAAAATTGGGGCTTCGCAAAACCTTTTAGAAGGCTCTGGATGAGTACGAGATGGTTGAGTTAAAGCCAAAAAAAAAACAAATCTTAAGAAACTATTAAGTTAGTAATACTTTGAGATGAAAATCATCCTGACGTTCATTAAAAAGCAATCATATAACCTCTCTTAATGAACTTGCGTTCTCGCTTATATCTTTGCGACAAATCATATCTAAGCTATAATTATGTCAATGTCGTCAAATTAGAGCCTGGATTATAATTATATTTTATAACTAGATAGAGTAAAAAAGCGTAGCGTAAAAAAAAGCGAAGCCCTTAATATGTGTCAATTGTAGCTTATCGCTATGAAAACTGAGACTGAGTGACGGGGAAGTAAATATTACTGTCATGTTAGTGTTTAAGGTAATCTTCTTATAACACATCATCGCCTGGATTATTCTCAGCTTTTATCAGCTAACAGTGTGTAATTTGAAACGGATTCAGAAGTTATCCATCAATTCATTTGCAGAATGTCAATTTCGCTGCATTTACCAGTCCGTTACGGCATTAAGATCGTAACTACGAAGTCCGTGGCTCCGCAAATAACATAGTTCGCGGGCGTGCTGCGGCATAATGCCGTCCCGGTGATGGAGCTTGCTAGCCGCCGACAATGGATTTACGGATTTGACTGTAGAGAAAATAAATCTCACACTAATCACTTCTAACACATTCAAAAATACAAGGATCTTTTTATTAAACGTTTAATACAAGAAATAATTAAAAACTACTGATACATTTTGCACATATTTATTAGATTAAAGATATAAAAACACGAGCGATTTTTATTTCGGTTTGAATTGGCTTTCAGTATAATTTTAGAGCTTATTATTGAATAGGAATTGCTATTTATGTCACAGGTTAGTAGTAATAGAATGTAGCCATTAGTTTTAGGTTTGTGACTATCCAGCTAGTGGCCCGGTAAAAAAAAGTCAATTCTGACACCTGTCAATTCATTAATTTTTAACCTAAAATTTATTTTCAGTTTGTGAGTGTGTTTATGTGTATGCTTGTTACTCTTTCACGCTCAAACGGCTGGAATTTTGATAAATTTTGCTATGAAGGTAACTGACACCCTGGATTAACACATAGGCTTTTCATCCCGAAAAATGTAGTGTTCCCGTGGGATGAGCGGGTAACACCGCGCGGCGCAGTTAACTGTAAAATCAATTATTAAATAGTTTTTACCAAGTAACTCTCGATGATTTGCAATAATAAAAAAATAAACAAGACCTTAACACTTTGTAGGTTCTGGAAAAATTAATCTACATTGACTGTGATGGACACAAAAGCTTATTTTTGTCTGTAAAAAAATTCTCTATAACACATATTTTCGTAACAAACCCTATAGCCAGAAAGCAACAATCATTTCAAAACCCGCAACCAATGTTTATTACAACAAAGGGCTGGAATTGGACAGCATAACAAAGACATTAAGTCAAAGAACGTCGACGTTATGTCCTCAATGATTCGATCCGACTGTTATGACGTCCGGTCTCCGCGCGAACGTTTTTTACACAACGCTTCCTTCCCGACTGTGCCCCATAATTGCCCATTTCGGCGACTTGAATGAAGTATTTGCATGTTTAGATTTAGTGTTCGATTTAGAGGGGAGCGCTGTCGTTTTTTGGATAAATTGCCCGAAGTAACGGCAAATGTAAGGAAAAGCCTTTCCGATATTTCATATTGGGATCCTGTGTCGTCCGTTATAATCGAGAGAAACTTCCATTCTTAAAATAGTGATTTTTGCAAAGAATAGCAGATGTGTTGTTTATATCTAGCCTATAGCCACTGCATGCTGAGCAAAGGCCTCTCGCTTTGATTTCCACAGGTCCCTGTCTGACGCTTCCTCCGACCAGTTGCTGAGGAATGCGTCTATGTCACCCCGCTACTCCGTCTGGGCCGGCCCCGTATACGTCGCCTATTTTGGGGCACCCCCCACGTAGCACCCATGCTGCGTAACAGCCACTATTCAGCTTATTAAAGCTGTGTAAGGGCTTTATAAGCGCTAATACAGCCCGTGTACTACTAGGGCCACTTGGTGGCTGTGCTGGCTCATCTTTCTAGGCTCATACGTTGTTTAAGTTAGATATTTCTGTCAATGAAGAGCATGAAGGAAACCTTAAATGATGAAAATCCCATTAAAGAAAACCGACTATCAGAAGCGAGGCAATCCGAAAAAACTCATCGCAAACGCTGTTATTCAAACGAAGCCGGCTAAATGGGCATTAAAAGTGATAAAATATCTATTTAGCTTTTGCCTGCGGACGTTTTCCCCGTTCTGGGGAAATGTGCTTCCTTCCCATCAACGTTTGGCGACGGCGTAATTGCACTTTATGTTTCTGCGATAAAAGAGTGATAAGTTTTTTTTTATCGCGCAATCACAGATTTTGGTTTTTGTTTTAAAGGTTACTATTGTCAAGGTCGGTTTTTATATTCGGACATGACCAGAAATTTGTGCAAAATTGGGATTTTAAAAATCATTTAATGATTATAATAATAATAATAATAATAATAAAGCCTTTTTTATTTCCCATAACCATTTTTACAAGTTGATAAAATTATGATAACTTATTAAAATATCAAATAAAACTTACAAAAAAATAATGATAATGTTACTTAATTAAAATATATATATATTTAGCTATGTTATAGGAACCCCTATTGCAGGGTATAGGCCTCCTCCAAATTCTTCCACTTCTTTCTGTCCTGAGCTATTTCAACCCAGTTACTTCCCGCAAGCTTTATAATTTCATCTGCCCATCGTTTTCGAGGCCGTCCTACGCTTCTTTTCTCTTGTGGACCGCCCCATTTTGTAGTTGCAAGGGTCCAGCGTTGGTCGGTATATCTTGCCACATGCCCGGCCCATTGCCATTTTAGTTTTAGGGCTTGTCGGAGCGCATCCGTTAGTTTAGTTTTGCTGCGTATTTCTTGACTTTTAACTTTTTTGATTTTCCTTAGATTTAAAAGACTCCTTTCCATGGCCCTCTGACATGTCATTATTTTGTTTTTAATTTTGTTGGTAAAGGTCCATGTTTGGGAGCCGTACGTCAGGCAGGGCAGTATACAAGTATCCATTACAGTCTTTTTAATATGTAAGTCGTAGTTTCCCTTTAATATTTCCTTGTGCGCCCAGTACTTATTCCAGCTAGATGTAATTCGTCTGTTAGCTTCATCTTCGTGGTTCGTTTTAGAGAATGACACTTGTTTTCCTAAATAAATGTATTTATTCACATATTCTAGTTCGACTCCGTCTAGCAATATTACTTCTTGTTTGAAGTTGGTCATTATTTTTGTTTTGCTGAGGTTCATGCGGAGACCGACCTTTCTACTTTCTATGTTGAGTTGGTGTATCATTTTTTGCAGCATTTGGTGGCTTTCAGCGAAAATTGCTATGTCGTCGGCAAACCTTAGATGAGTGAGACGTCTACTGTTGACTAGGATGCCTTCGTCTGCCCAGTTTAGTTCGGTAAATATGCATTGCAGGACCGCTATAAAGAGTTTCGGAGATAGCGGGTCTCCTTGCCTGACGCCTCTACCTATTTTGATCTCGTCACCTCTGGCTTCTAGCTTCACTCTGCTTACGCAATTCGAGTAAATGGTTTTCAGCGTATTTATGATTCCTGGGTTAATGTTGCACATTTGTAGAGCTTTCCAGATAGTGTTGTGGTAAATGCTATCGAAAGCTTTTGTATAATCAATAAAACCTATATAAAGGTGTTTATTAAGCTCTAAATACTTTTCTATGACTTGCTCCATTGTGTGTATGTGATCCATCGTGGAATAACCGGAGCGAAAGCCTGCTTGCTCTACTGGTTGCAAATTGTCTATAAGTGGGCTGATCTTGTCGTTTATAATCGAGGTAAAAAGCTTGTATATACTTGAGAGCAGACTTATGGGGCGGTAGTTGGCAACATCCAACGGATCACCTTTTTTGTATAGTAACACAATATCCGACTTGTGCCATTGTTCTGGAATTTTTCCAGTCTGTAGAGCCATATTAAATATGCACGTCAGTGGTTGTGTAAGCTGTGCGGCTCCTATTTTCAGTGCCTCGTTTCTTAATCCATCGGGACCGGGACTCTTCTCTCGTTTCAGTTTCTTTATATGTTTCCGGACTTCATCTTCCTCAATATAAATATTTTTACTAGACGAGGTTATTTCGGAAATATTGGCTTCTAATGTCGATGGCGCATACAATGGAGCCGCATAAAGCTCTTTATAAAAGTTCGTAGCACATGATATGATGTCCTTTCTTGACTTGGTTTCAGTAGACCCGTTATTTAAGCTTTGAATCCAATTTGTATGGGTGAGTAGTTGTTTATGTGCTTTTTTGGTGCTTCTGTAGTGTGTCAAGTTGGTTTCTATAACTCTTTTCCTATGTTGACTATAATCATATCTTATTGACTTACTAGTTTCTTTAAATATATTTGACAATTCTTTTTTCAATTCTCTAGTTTTGTTTTTGGTTTTTAAAAGCTCTGTTCGTTTTTTAATCAAATCTTTCGTGGTTTGACTGAAAAAGTTACTAATGTGTTCCTTGTTCTTTGATGTCTGTTCAGGTTTTAAACTATTTTTTATGCAACTTTCAAGCTTGTTATATGCTGCTTGTATGTCTTCTTTGTTATAGTGTGTGGTGTTGGTAATATGAATTTCTAGATTAGACAGGAAAGATTTTATTTCTCCATCTGTTTTTAAAGATGTTTCGGAATTATTAAAGTGTCTTCTACACTTTTTAAAGTTCTTTAGATATATTGTTGCTCTCACTATACGATGGTCGGATGGAAATTCTACATTGTTTAGTACCTCTATGTTAGTAATACTGTTAGGAAAGTTGGACAAAATAAAATCGATTTCGTTTTTAGTTTTTTGATCTGGTGATTTCCACGTCCATCTTCTACTGTCTTTCTTCTTAAAGTAGGTGTTCATGATGGAAAGTTTATATTCTAAAGCGTATTGAATCAGTCTTTCTCCTCTATTGTTTCTTTTCCCATATCCGTATTTTCTCATGATCAAGTTTTCGTTTCTTTTTGGTTGTCCTATTTTTGCGTTAAAGTCACCTATTACCATGACTTTTTTGCTATTTTCGGTTAGGTTGTGAGCTTTTTGTAGAGTTTTATAAAACGTTACTATATCTTCCTCGTTTGAATCTTGCGTAGGGGCATATGCTTGTATTATGAATATGTCCGTTCCGTTAAACTTTAGCTGTAGCAGCGCAACTCTTTCGGAAAGGCCGCTAAACTGTATAATAT
This sequence comes from Apotomis capreana, assembly GCA_947623375.1. Taxonomy (NCBI): domain Eukaryota; kingdom Metazoa; phylum Arthropoda; class Insecta; order Lepidoptera; family Tortricidae; genus Apotomis; species Apotomis capreana. The sequence continues at coordinate 7,640,416 of OX392505.1, read as the reverse complement.
TTTCCTTGAATTCTTTTCGCACTAAGAACCCCACCCCATATAAACCAGGTGTTTCTCCGATATAGCAGAATATGTGATTATTATACTCCTCTATTTTACATCCCATTCTTCTAGTTTCTGCTAAGCCGCTCTGCATTTAATGATTAGATATCTTCAATTATCAACGGTACTCAACAGTTTGTTTTTAAAAAATCCTCTGCAAAAAATATTTGTACTTCTATGTACACAGCCTGCCTCTGACTATGGGACCTTAAATGTTAAGTTCAATTCTACTCACTTAAATGATCTAATTTTGTTTTGTAACATTAATAAATAAAAATATAATTTACATTTGAATCACCTTTTAGGTATCTGTCATCAAAACACGATGTTTGGGATTCGAGCTGCATAAAGCGACATGTCACGTTACCACTCGGTCTAGTTTGCGTATGATATTTATAGCATCATCATCATCATCAGCCAAAAGATGTCCACTGCTGGACATAGGCCTGATCTCTCTTAAGGCCCAGGGGAATAAAAATCTTGTCATAGTATTAAAGATATGAAATAAGGTTAACGATTTTTATAAAATTAAACTTAACTGGCCCCTAACCACGCAACCCTCTAAAAAATCTATAAATACCAAATTAAATCTACTGCACATATTTTGTTTTAGCAGTTTTAGTGTTGTGTGGTATTATTAGGCGCTGTAACATGAAAACTTAGATATTATAAGGTTGTCTGGAAGAGATCGCTCTTAAGTGATAAGAGCGCCTGTTGCTCACGGTTATTAAAATTATTGTATCTGTGTTTCATATGTGAGCTTTGGTTTTCAATAAAGCATTTTGTATTGTATTGTATTAACTAATAAAAATAAATTAACAATGTTGTTAATTCCAATCAAATGAATTGCTCTCGCGCACCGGAATAAGTGTAGTAATTAAAATACAACAATCATTTCAATTGCGCCAAACCGATGCAACCAAAAACCCGCTACCTATAATTAATCACGAAACGGGGCTTAAATGAAAAATTTACCGCTGTTCCCGACACGCATTAAACGTCGGACTCGGCCGCGGCTGTCTATCAAAAAACAGTTTTGCGGTGCGCCCACGTGGTGCAGATTCACCGCTATGGAAATTTCCACCACATCGAGAAACAAATGAGTTTTCATTTTGTCGTTCTCTAAATTTCTCTTGACATTAGCACCGGATGGTCCATGGACTGTAAAAAAGGAGGAGCGCTATCTTTATAACCCAAAAGTGACCGTTGACAGTAGTTACGTTACTTCCCACAAGAGTAGCAAATAATGTGTTTTTATCCATACATATATTGGTACCTTAACTTTATTTTTGACGTGACAACGTCTTAAATTAGGTTGCGGCCCGGAGTCACTCATGAAAAAGTGTAACGCCCGCTCACGTTACGAGGGCCGGTTGTCCCGCTAAAACTCGAGAACGGCTGAACCGATTTGGCTAATTTTAGTATTTAAATATTCGTGGAAGTCAAGGGAAGGTTTAAACGAAAAAAAAAAGAAAAAGACGTTGTCACGTAAAATCTTCCTTCGCCCGTAAAACCGACTTTACAGGCAACCATTTTTTTTGAGCATTCTAAGTGTAGTCCTCCATTAAGACCTTTGATCCCAATTAGGGAATGCAAAAACCAGTGATTTTTTTCTATGGAGATTACCGGTAAATTACAGGTAAAACATACCAGTTTGTATTCTCTAATCTCAATAAGTAGTTAGTTCCATATAGACATTTTATCCCAATAAAAGATTTTATCAATTCTGGTCAGTTTTCTGCTCCTGAAAAGACTTGTGATAGTAGAGGAAATCAAAACAGACAACTCGAAGACAATTTTTTGTCTGACAAAACGCAAAATTGTATAAACGAAGAATAAATAACTATTTAACTCGCAATGCAAAACAGAGTGAAAATTCTATACTTAATCTTATTTGCATGCAATTAAAACTAAAACATAGTTTATGCGTGACCAAGACGTAATTGATCTACGGACTAACCCACATTGCGTATATTGCAATAATAACGACGTATGTGTTACTGTTTCCCTTAATGACTTACGCCTTTTTTGGTTAAACATGTATATTGGGCTAAACATTACAAATGGCCGGTCAACATGCAACCTACAATATACAACGTGACATAATTATATAGAACAAATTTTCATTATATGTACATACACTCTAAGTAATTACTGGAACGGATGAATGTCTCGACTGAAACGTACAATAAAAAAATACGGCTCATTTTATTGATATTATCAAACAATATAAAACTCTGATAGTATAAGCCCAAAAAAGGGTGTATTTCAGCCCACGCCCACCCACGCCATATTGCGGATTTTTAGTGTTAGGTACTAATTTATTTTACTGGTAACGACAATTTTTTGGCAACTATTACGTTGAAAGTCAGCGAATGTCACTGATGTAAACAAAGACGAAACATAACTAAATGTGTCAGTGCATCTGGAAAGGTAATTGTTTCAGGTATTGAGTTATGCATAGTTCCAAAAAGTAGATTAAATTTGCCTTCAATACAAAAAAGAATAATGACTGTAGGTGGAACCACTATTTTTATATAAATTTTTGAATTTTCGACTTCCGAAATGCACAAGTTGAGAAAATGGCATTTAAAGTTTATAGTGGCAAAATACACACTTCTACTTCGAAGTTACATAGTGAAGGGTATAATAGAATAGAATAGAATATTCTTTATTGCACACCTCAACAGAAAATAAATACAAACAAATTACAAGTAACATAGAGGTAAACAATAGGCGGTCTTATCGCTAAAGAGCGATCTCTTCCAGACAACCTTTGGGTAGCGAAATTAAATAAAAACATCAGAAATGAGTAGGCGATGCAAAAGTAATCATGGAATCTGTGGAAAAAAAACTACTTAAATAATACATAAATAAACTACTAAAATAATACTAAAATAATACATAAATATAATCATAATCTTTGAATGTTAAAGAATTATAAGAAAGGTGAATTGTCTAAAAATACATGTTAATTATTCTGATTTCTTAGGTTGAACATGCCAGGGTGGAAGAAACACGAAAGTGTTAATTATACCCAATTCATAAACAGTTACATATTCTATGGCATTTTGGGACAATTGAATGAAAGAAAACTCCATAATCATAAAGAAATTTTATAATTACCGCATTTTTAACAGTTACAAAAAAGATCACTTATAATATTAAAAACCAACAAAATAATTTGTATATTCATGCTATATCACAAGATCAAATGGTATTTAGCGTGGTGTACCACAATGGTATAATAGAAATGGTGTTAAAGCAGTTTTTTTAAACAATAAAATTTAGTGACTCGGTCGAAACTTTTGTATGGAAACGTAACTAGGGTACCTTGTCACGACATTTACTAAACTTTAGTAACTTAAACTCGAAGATCACTATTTTAGTAGGTACCTATAATGCAAGAAATATCTGTAACAAAATGTTATTTAGGATAATTATAGCGGAAATCAATGTATTCTTATTTATAAAAACTTCTGTTTTAGTCGTGTATGACATCTAGTTTAGCATTTTACTAAACTGGGTACCTTGTCACGCTAAGTCATTATTTCATTAACTATCTTACATAAATGGAGTAACTAGAAAAAATGTGTCAGTGCACAATGAAATGTACCTTGTATTGAGTTATGCATAGTTCCAAAAAGTAGATAAAATTTTCTATTTATACAAAAAAGAATCATGACTCTAAGTGGAACCGCTATTTTTATATAAATATTTAAATTTGCAACTTCCAAAATGCACAAGTTGAGAAAATTGCATTTAAAGTTTATAATGGCAAAAAACACACTTCTACTTCGAAGTTATATAGAGTGAAGGGTATTCATCAATTTTTTGGAAATTAAAGAAATAATAAAGGTTAATTGTCTAAAAAAACATGTAAATTTTTCTGATTTTCTAGGTTGAATATGCAAGGGCGGAAGAAACTCAAAAGTGTTAATTATAGCCAATTCATAAAAAAATGAGATTAAAACTGTTAGTTTCTTATCATAGTTACATATTCTATTGCATTTTGCGATAATTGAATGAAAGAAAACTCCAAAATCATAGAGAAATTTAATACTAGTTACCGCATTTTTTAACAATAACAAAAAAGCTTTCAATCTATATTATAATATTAATTATTTACGCGGTATGAAACATCTAACAACTAAAATCACAGTTCAATTTTGCATTGACTAAATTCGAGATCAACAAGAAGGTTCAATTCTGTATCGATATCGATAAAATGGGCTTGGTGAGATTTACCACCATTGTGTTGTGGTGTAATGGCAAACGTATTAAATTAAATAGTTATGCTTCTACGTTCATACAAGTCACGCAAGTTCAATGTTTTCTTATAAAAAACATTAAATTTTCATGGCTCAAAAAATCATTTTGCTATGGGCCGGTTTTATACCTTATCTTAGAAAGAGGCATATTCTATTCTATTCTATTCTATACTACCCGCAATGGAAATATTAACAAAATTATTCAAATTTTAAACGATTTTAAGACAAGCCGTGACAAGGTACCCTGACTACTAAACTTTATGGTCGGAGAAATATACTAAGAAAACATAATTTTACTGGTATTCTTGTACACATATGTTCCTTAGGACGTAAATGACCCAATTATAACACAAACCCATTTTGGCACTTTTTCACCCGCTTCCACAAAAACTCATGTAACTCTGTAACTAAATGTCGTGACTAGGTACCTTTCCATGTGCACTGACACAAATATTCCGCAATTTTTGCATAATAAAACCAAAACTATACATAGTGATGAACGTTAAGTTTTATTTTCAATTGGATTGAGTTTTTATTTCGCAATGAGAATTTGGTTAGTGACAAATCCTTGACAAACCGCTAACTGACGTATAATAATGCAATTATATGACGTCTGCTCATTATTGCCATATGAAAGCTGTTTGTAGCGAAACTATCCCTGGGCCTCTTGTTAGGCTACTCTGTTGTTGAAACTATCGTGAGTCTGAGTATAGCTTAAAAAAATATATACATTTTAAAAAGAGAACGTTATCCAATATCGTTCACTTATGGAATTAAAGCAGAAATCGTGTCGGAAGGAGTCCTAAAGTACACCTGTCCCGACATCCTCCGGAATCAAATACGACGAAATAGCTATGAATAAAATTATTTTACCGTTGAAATTTTTGGAGTGTCACTTGAAAATGTTACTACAAAATTGCCTTTTGAGAATCCGGAGTTGGTAAAAGAAATATTTTGGCATTTATATTTTGAAACCTGAACATTGCGGGGTTTTAAATATTTAGATTTGCTTGTTGGCGCCTAGATAAAACCGCTTTTAGAGTTTGTTTATCTCTCAATTTTTTTTATTTCTGTGATATATTTATTTTGTTTTGTGACATGTTCTTGTTGCATAGAAAGTACAGTCTGCATCAGTACCTACATCTGCAAAAGTACTTGATTTTTTATACAATTTGACATAAGCCAGTGGTAGAGTTGTCAGTTACTTTTGATGCTGACCGTACCTACAATAGTAAAACGAAACCGGACAAGTGCGAATCGGACTCGCCCACCGAGGGTTCCCTACAAATTTCTAGGTAGAATATTTTACATAATTATTTTACATATATTTTTTTAAATGATTTAAGTACATAATCATATGTATAGTTTTCAGACTTTTCCCTATACTTGTACTATAAGATAGAATTACTTGCCAAATTTCATGCTTCTAAGCCAACGAAAAGTAACCTCTAAATTATGATTTCCGTGAAAGTGTCGAAATTTCCGTTTTTGCGGTATTAACATATTTTTATTACCGTAACTTAGAAGTTAGATCTTTAACAGCTTCAAGGACCAGTAGACCTAAGTTATATGGTTTTAATTTAAACTCGACACCTACGCCTTCCCGAGATAAGGGGTCAAGACAGACGGACGGACAACGAAGCGATATTATTAGGATTCCGGTTCCGTTTCTTTTTTTGAGATACGGAACCCTAAAAAACAACCACTTTAATACTCCAGCTTTTTGAAATACGAGTAACGTTATTCATCATTCATCAAATATGTAATGATCTCTGTCATATGATTTCCAACCGTATGTTATTCCCGTAAAGTAAAATTTACTGATACTATTGTGTATTCACATGCGTTAGACACTCAACGGTTGAATCCAGTTTCAGTGTTATGAATTTTGAATCCTGTACGAATAGATTTTATGTAACGTAGGTATTTCGAAATCGAAATACTTTCTAGCGGCTCTATAAATAAAATAAAAAACATATATATCAGACAACTTCACACAAATCAACCTAGTCCCAAATTAAGCTCAAGAAGGTTTGTGTTATGGGTACTAGGCGACGATATACATACTTATATAGATAAATAAATACTTAAATACATAGAACATCCATGAACCAGGCACAAATATTCGTGTTCATCTCACAAATATTTGCCCTTGCTGGGATTCGAACCTCTGGATTAGCGGTACAGTTTTTCAATTTTTCTTTAAGCTTTGATCTTTTTATCAATGGTTTAAATACAAATTGTGGTGTGTACCCCACATAAAAACATGTGTATACCCCACAGACATTACATGTTTCATAAATTTATAAAAGTAACAGCGCCCTCTCTCGCTTGCTCGTTCAGTGCTGTAAAGTGGTTCGGTAAGATGTGAATATTAACGTATTCACATAGAGGTCGCTAAGGTGTAAAAGCCTTTCAAATAAACAAAAGGTCGACACACAAAGCATAAGGAAAAATTCGTCAGGTTACTTGGAGCTAGCGTAGCGAAGTGGTTAACGCGCTGGACCGGTAATCCAGTGGTACCGGTTCGATTCCTGGTCTATTCCACCTAGTAGCTCGTTTTTAAATTTTTCTTTAACATTTGATCTTTGTATCAATGGTTTAAATAAAAATTGGAATGTGTGTATAGTACCCACATTAAAAAAAAATAAGACTTTACATGTTTCATGAATTAATAAAAGTAAGGACTCCAGGCTTGGCAAGCGTCTTCCAATACTGATAAGGTCTTGGGTATCTTCAACATCATTTCTAATTTCAAGGTCCCAAAGGCTTTCCTGGTGAGAATAATCAGGTTTTTCGCTTTCTTTGTGATTGTGATTATTTGCTATTCCCACTTAAGATCTTCTGATATTAGTAAGAAAAATTACTCAAATAGTCCCCGAAATCCCTTAACAACTCACTTGTAAACGCACATTATAGCAAAAAGAGGTAAGAGTAAAATTTATAAAAGATTTTACTATAGGACTTGAGCTGATAAACGGCCTCCTTCAGGCGGCATCAACACGCTGATATATTACACAATCTTCTTTACGAGCGCAGCGGATTTGCAACAACGCGTCCTGTAGAACACCTCGTGTGTTAGGGTGTATGGTGTAAAATGGTAACGCGTTAGGGATAGATAATACAAACCGGTAATTTTTACTATGGAAATTACCGGTAAATTATCGGTAAGTTTACGAAAAACATACCAGTTTGCATTCTCTAGTTAGGGATGGAATTAAAAATGAACATGTACGCCGGGTTCTCGTAAAAAACAATTCTTACCTCTCAGAACTAATGAAATACATACGAAATGGGTTCACTCCCGTCGTAGATGTCGAATATCGCTCGATATGTTTCGAATAAATAAATAAAAAAACGGAGTTTTTGACTAGCCACCGCCGCGAGTGATCGTAGCTCCTGCTGATGAATCGCGTACTGATTCGAAATAATTATGTCGAGCGATATTCGACTTCTACCCGTTTTATATGTGTTTTAATATGAGATTCACGAGAGATTAATATTTAAAAGAACTAAAGAAAGTGGTTTACTCCCGAAAACTAGGTATTGTAAGATTGTCGTGTGCGGTGACATTATTAATTTGGTAAGGACTCTTTAAAAAATATCGATCCTGCATCAAATGTTGGTTTTAATTAACGTTTTACGCCATGACTTGGCTTTTTATTCTTGATAAGTGCTCTTAAATGTAAAAAGAATGCCTCAATAAAAACTAGTCAATTGCAAACCCAGTTATGCTCGAAGTTATAAGTGAAGCCACTTTTCATTGTTGAAAAAATAACCACTTTAAACCATAAATTCTAAACAGGTAAATTATGTTACAAAATAATATTATTATAGATAACGAGTTACATCAGCAATGTTGTCGTAATTTGTAACAATTATTATTCAAAAGAGTTTACAGGAAAACCACGCCATATCAACATTGTGGGTAAAATCAAGGAATTTAAATGTGTACCAATTGAATCGTATTCTTAATTTGTATATATTATCGTATATTGTGATGCGTCATCAGTTCCGTCGCTTAGAAAAAAAATAGCGCGACAAATTTCAGAATTACTGAATGCTAAACATTTAAATTCGTGCAGTATACAGCAGCGAAACGGCAATTTTGGGCGTCGACTGCCGAGAAACAAAGGAATACAAATATCAAAAACACATGATAGCATCACGTACCGTCTTAATACAACAGACAATCAAGAAATGAAACATCGTACGGGGAATAAAAACTGAAAAGATCCGGTAACGACGAAGGACGGGCTCAACAAATCGCAGGTCATCACTCAAAGTTATTATTGCCGGGGGGTCGGACCCTGGGATAACTCGGCTTTTCATTTTGTGCACGAGATGATAACGTTGTTTGTTCAATTTGTTATAAATCGATGTAGCACTAGCCTCTATTAGCTTTCGGAAAGTGTGCCGGTATTACGATACACTAAAGAAGTATCTTTACCTCATTCTTTTTGTGAGTTTGTCGCTCAATAATGGCGTATGTACCTAACAATTGTCGTTTCTTTTTGACATAAGCTTTAGCTTTCGGAAGGCTGTGATCGTTTTATTATAAAAGTGCAAAGCCACTTGAATACCTTCCAATTACGTCTGCGTATCCACTGTCAACAAGAAATTAAGGAAGAAGAGTTATAATACTTATATATTTTTCAAATGTGTTAATAACCCGTTTGTCGCTTTAGTGACGTACAGTTTCGAGATTATTTTAAGCACCGTGAAGCCTTTAGTCCCCTTACCATGAAATAACGCGACCATACTCGCTAACGACAAAGTAAACGGTTTGTATGGAAAATAGTACAGGCCCCTAGTGCCTACTTTGTATAACTACAATTCTCCATACAAATCGTCTACGCTGTCGGTAGTACGGTCACTGTAAACTCATGGTGAGGGTATAGTACGGCGCATGGTGCTTAGAGAGCGCATCTTGCCGGTTACCGGTGGTAAAATTTCAAACGCTGGTGACGTTGATAAAAGGCAATTAAATATATCGAAGTATATATCATTAAATAGAACAGTTATTCCAACGCTTAGTGACGAGCGTCCTCATTGTTCGAACTCCGACTTCCCAAATGGTAAACTTTTTAAAACAATTTGTCTAATGGAGAGGAAATCTGTCTCTGCCTAAAGTTATATCAAAGGAAAAGTTTACATCAAAAGGGACATTTTTCAGACCCGCGCCCAATGCGTTCATGTTAATCTCGCAGAATCGGGCATTAATTATTTTTCTGTCGTTACAAAGTATTTCTTTATTAAAAAGGCTTTGACGTGAGTTGCGGAAGTTATGTGGGGTGTATAACCTGTGGCCTTTAGTAGAAGTTAAAAGAGTGTATTGTTAAAATATTAAACCAGAAGAGCCTACCTATTCATATACAAATTAAACCATGAAAACCGTGTATTGAAAGAGTAATCTTATGTACCTACGTCTTACTAGTTGTACAATCGTCATCAGATATATCGCAGCATGTAAGGCGTTCATAAATATCTGAACATGTACTGTAACGCCCAGTCAATAAGAGTCGTGTTCCGATATTTATGAACGCTTTATATGCTCTTATTATATCTGATGGCGACTGTACGGAAATCTTCGATAAATTGGAGCGAAGGAAAACCAAGCGTCTTGACACGGAGATTTATTGACAAGCACTAAGAAAACATTATTAATTCAAAAAATAGACAAACAAAACCTAAACACTAGTCTATTTTTCGATTTTGTATTATAAATACAGGTAATAGAAAAAAAAATTGTGTTTCTAAAAACTAAAATCAACCTTTATTTTTATAGGAGCAAAATGCCGCAAAAAATATTCATTTTTAACATAAAATGTGCCATAAAATATTCAAACAGTTTGATCAGCCGCGTCGTTATGCGGCGTTTTTTAAAGTATTCGTTTTGACGTAAAATTTAAACACACTTTGCAGTCGTTATAACGTGAATTTACGGTAAGTGTGCATCGTAAACATGTGTCAGGCTTACGCGTCGTTCAAATAAACATCGCCAATACGTACTCATCGTGACGGATGTTTCCACTTTTAAAGACTATTGCAAAAAACTTTAATTAACAACGTTTTTTTGCCATTTTTTTCTGATAGGAAAAAAGAAGAGAATAAAAAACTTATTCAGTTATAAACATTAGAAATTGTCATATAATGGTATCAGTAATAATTATAAAAACTGTTTAATCTCACGTAAAAACTGTCAGGAACGGTCCGACATGTTTCGAACTTATATTGAGCTCTTCATCAGGCCCGCTATCCTTGCTGCTACGCGACTCACTGCCTACTTTTCCTAAGATGGTTCATTCAAGGTGTCTCACGATACTTTTGATAATATTAAAGATATCAATTTCAAAAGTTTCTCATTTTAAAGGTTTACTTAACACTGTCACTTAATCTTCGAATACTGCGTCGCAAATCATACAACTGCGACAATGACTAAACTAATTTTAACAGGAAATTTGTAGGGTTCCGTATAAGTATTAGTTCTTTTTATAGTTGTGATGTGATTGTCACAGTCCTGATATATATGTATGGGAAGGCGTGTTTCCGAATATTTTAAACACAATGAATTTAGGTATCTATTTAAGCTACTTAACTACTTAAAGTGCTTTCCTGAAACATTATACTATTCGTAAAATAACTTTATGATAAAGGTTACGGGCAAGTCAATCTAAAATGAATTCATACACTTACATTCAATTTGAGTGCATATTACAAAGAGTCGGTTTTATTGCAATACATTGTCGGAAATCACCGCAAATGCCTTCAAACCAGACGTCTGTCATTAAGTTATAACAGACGCGGGCGCAATAAATTCCGACCATAATCTAACAAACTAAGAGAAAGTGCACGTAAAATGGGGCATTTAAAATTTATCGTCAGGAAATATTACCACTTTTGGAACGGGAGCTAGCGAACTAATGTTGCAAGCAACTTACCGGGGAAAAGAAATAATGAGCTTCAGAAACGTGGTTTTGCTATAAGATTCTATTTGCAAATGCTAGACCTAGTTCTTGAGAAAGCCGAATGTGAAATACGTAATGAAACGGGTGTACCTACTCGTGTCGTAAAAGTCGAATATCACTCGATATGTTTCGAATCGGTACGCGATTCATCCCCAGGAGCGCCGATCAGTGTGAGGGTGAATTACAAAACGATCCCAAACTTGTCGAGTGATGTTTCATATGTATTATATTATGTCTAAGACTCACGGGAGCTTTCTAAATAAAAATGCAGAATGTGTCTTTTAGCAGATCATAAACAAACCAAATCAATAAGAAAGTAAACAGCGTGTCGTATCAGGACGTCAAAAAAAAGGTGAGGATATAGAAGCATAGGTAGACGTTACTTTGACAAGAGCATACAATTAGGAAATGCAAACCGGTAAAATTTTCTATGGAAATTACCGGTTAGTTACCGGTAATCCAGTAATTTTCATACAAATTACCGGTTTGCTTTTCCTTCATAAAATACGTATGAAATTAATGACGATATCCGGGCGTTTTAATTGACAGAAAGATGGGGAAAACGATGAAGGTATTTTTTTGTGTCTGATAATTTTATTGTTCTCCTAAAGTTTTTCTTTGCTTTCTATTTCAGAAATAGTCCATATTTAATATTTTTTATAAAAATATAGTAAGAGTGAAATGTATAAATGTTACTATTAATATGCAACATTCTTATGTAACTATACTGCATTTTTTCCAAATATTTATTTAGTAATGACAAAAAAGGGAAAAACAAAGAAACATTAAATAAAAACTTAAACTAAATACTTAACAACGATGTACAAAATAGTTAAAATAAACTAAAACCAATTTAAGAAATCGCCCCCTTGCGGCATGATACCGAATAAGCTGGCAGCATTTCCACGCTGAACAGCTGTGCTGATACGTTGTGCGAGTAAGCTGCCAGTTCAGAAATGACTCTCTTACTCTCTTTTGATGAAGGTTCACCTCTTTCTAATATGTTATGTACAACAGCGTCAACGTACGGACAGTGGAACTCCAAACAATGTTACCTTACATAATCCTCAGATACTGGCACTCCGCCATTCTTTATAAAAAAAAATCACGCGATTCCAAATTTGAAATCAAAAGCATCTCGCTCTTCATTCGGTCGGACAAATAAAGTTGGTTCGAAAAGTTAGTGCAAAAGTCTCACGTTCTATGGCTCCCACTTGGGATCCGCAGCTCGGCAGCCAGATAAGTGAATTGTAGAGAGCGCTCCATACGTGACGGTCGGTCGAGGTACACTGGCGTTATTCCACGTTCAAAAAGTCTTCTACTAACTTTCATACCTATGAGTGCTAATTTGAAGACGCGGCTAGTGTCATGGTAAACCAGCTGCCTATGAAGCCGGTCCTGGGATTTGAGTCTCGGTAAGGGCAAATATTTGTGTGATGAGTTCTAATTGTTGTTCCTAGACTATGATATTTCCCGTATATAGGATGTATATATCATCGCCAGACATATCACTGTATTTGGCGTTTAAATAAGCAAGTGTGGAGGCTGCAGAGCTTTTTCTTCAAGGTTCAGACTTGACTGAATAGAGTACGTTAGTTCAAACTTGGCAGGCCAAGTTAACCGACACATATTTTATTAGCAGGATGTTCAAGTATACTTTAATTTACGATTTCAACTTACATTGCAAAAAAAGTGACTCTTTAAGAGAGCACCAGTTTATAAAAAGATATTATCATTCCTATACATGTTTTACTTCCAGTTTTCCAAAATTTAAGAATATGGACTCTTCAAATATGTCTTTGCGTCATGCCTGTTTATCGTTCTGTGAATGACAGAACAATTTTTACTGAAATATTTACTTCTACAACTCGGCCAAGTATAATCGATCAACAGAAACCATTGTTCACGACACCCGAATAAAACTTCCATGCATTTACGGTCACAAAATTCATAACCACCGATCACCAAAAACTCCAAATCAGAATAAAGTCGGAAGCTAAAATTTTACGCCCGCAAACTTTGGTGCCATTCAATTCTAACGACGAATCGGCAGTTTCGGAATCCCGTTTACCGGCAATCCAAAATCGATTTAATCACGGGAATCATGCAAAGTTCCTAACAAAGTTTGTGCAAACTTTGGAATTGGAACAAATTGGAGCAACGTGGCCGGCGGCGAGGTATTAATGGTGGATTTATGACAGCGTCTCGTAGTTTGGCCCGAAGAGTTTATTAGTGACGCACGGCGTGAAACTATTGGACGTGGTTTGGTGTTTTGGTTGAGGTACGTGCAAGCTGTAAACTTTTGTTAGTGGTTTAGTTTTGTTGTTAGAAAAGAGTGCCTACGGTTTCAGGTTAGGAGTTCCCACAAATGGTCTAAACATCAATACGTTTTCCGAGTGTTTGCCTTTGTGAATCGAGCAGGCGCTATTTTTTGTTCTGGTAAGACGATTTCTTTCTCCAAATCATATTTCAGAGCAACAAACCGACTTGAAACTACAATATCTAAGGCGCGCTAACTAAAACTCCAATTTGTGATGTTAAAATAGAATATTATTTCAACGAAAAATTCACGTTTTGTACGAGTCAAACGTAATCAGTATTTTACTTACGTGTTTTATTGTTGTTTTCTTCGTAAATTGGTTCTGCTTTATCGTCACACTCTTGGCGGAGTGGTTTTGGTCGTCACAACAAGGGTGGTGGCAAGGTTCCTGGAAGGAATCTGTCGCCATTCTTCTCATATCGTATGTACCTCTTCCTGTATATTCGTGCAGTGGACCATTGAGTGCAGTCTTGATTTGGTCGATATATTCCATCGGCGACCTGTCGTGCGCTCTAGTGTTTTCGATTTTCTCCTGCACCACAAGACGTTCCACAGAAGTGCCTTCTCGTCGTATGATATGTCTAAAGAAAGTGAGAAATTGACATTGGACTATGGAATAAAAACGCTGATTATTACGCCCAGTTCTTGGATCATTGAGCCATTTATGTAGATTTGGTTAGCCAAATTCAAATGTGGCACTGAAGAAAATTTCATGTACTACATAAAAAGTTCTATTTCATAATTCATAAAAGTATATAATACCAGACAATCTCAGAAATTTCACTAGCAGAAGGTAATCCAACCTAACAAAAGGATACATCAATAGATGTCTTAAGTCGACAGATGGATCGCTTGCGAATCAAACTTAAAGATTTATCGAACTAACTTTAATGGCTTCCAATCTAATAGTACTTTGTTCTACTTCAAAGTTAACCTTTCGATCAAAATTTGGAGGTTTCCATTACAATGATTTATGACCTCATAAAGTTTAACTCAACCCTTTATAACTAACGCACACTACTAACTCTTCTATAGTATTTAATGACTGATTCGTTCATAACATTACATTGTAATTTTCGTCGATTTCATTATTCTACAACTAATTTTTATTAGCAATAGTCAAAAGACATCCGTTCACTTTTAGACATAAGCCTCTATCAAAGAAAGCCATATTATCTGCTCCTATACCTCTTGCATTCTTCAGTAGATCATCAGATTTACCATCATAATAATTTTATTATTATTCTTTCCTCATTGCCTCATTTCAAGTTTTTTAAACAACAATACGAGCGTAAAATTTTAAAGTGTGTAGTTAAAACGCTTAAACATAGCATACTAACAGTATTATCACACTAATGCCCACGTCTGTCGCAATAATTCTCTTTTAACACACAATCATGTGCAAATTTGGTTAAAACTCTCGCAAAAGACGCGAATCAGGCCCCACGGTGCGGCGCACCTCGCACATTGTGATTAAAATTTAGACCGATGCTAGTTTTCGCAATGTTCCTTTATGTATTAAACGTCATCTCTTTCATTACCCAAGGCTTATTCCTGCAGGCGTTTTTAAGCGTATTTTCATTAAAATGGAGATAGAATAATAAAGTAGCTTTAAGTTTATGAAACGAGGACAGAACGTTCGCGGCAGACACCGTGTCTGGATTAAAATTATTAGTTTTGTGTGTGCCGTGAACATTTAACGAACATCTGTTCTGCGGAATGGTATGCACGTGGTAATGATGATGAGTTATATTGTGTGGATAATGCTGTACCTAAGTCTGATATGTTAAGCAATTAGTTTGATTAAGTTAGTTTGCGTGGTACTTGTAATGTTTATACGGTGCATGCTGGGATGATGCGGTCGAAGATGAGTGACGAGACCGAGACCGGTGTCAGACTTGTGTTGGAGGCTCACGTCAGGTTGTTTTCTATCGGATTTTTTGCGTCAGAGGATTAATAGTACCTAAGTCATCATAAGGCCGCATACATCTTGACAGATTTTCAAGCAGCGTTTGTATGCGAGAGGCAACGCCTATGACTATAAAATCATATCCAGGAGCGACAATACTCGACCACATTTCTTACACGCTCGCCGCGGAGGAGAAGGTATTGGGGTTGTGCCTTTTACGTAAGTTAGTGGTCGGCAAACTGCGGCTCACGAGTCGCATGAGGTTTTAGAAGAGCCAGTTTGAGGTTTGAGTCTTGAGGTTTGTATGCATAAAGAGTATTTAGAGGTTATTGTCGAAATATTTAATCGCATTTCTACATTTCATCAGCGTTTTCACTATGCAGTTTCCTCCGTGGAAGGTCTCATAAATTGAAGTGTACGGTGTTTGCCCCCAGTTTTGCTTATTTTAGGATATAGGAAGCCAACTAGCAGGGATCACACAAATTAACATAATCAACATCAGGGATTGTTACCATTACCGTCGGCCGTGAACACCTACAACACCGGATGAGTTAAAAGTGCGTTTTCGACCTTTCAGATGACAGTACTCTTTTCTTGATGGTTGTATATATAATATATGTATTATATGTCCTGAAATACTGCAAATGACAGTTCATTCCACACTTCAGCTATGCAAGGCTAGAAGTGAATGACGAAGTTGGCGTATTGACGATGACGCACGTCAAGAATGAAACAAATTTACTACAAATGCAGTTTTATAGTAAAATCACAGCTACATTTTGACTTAAATTCGTTAGTCAGACCAAAACACCAACAAAAAAACTATAACACAGCTAACAAAGGCACGTGACTAACTAACGTAGACTGAATTCGTTAAACGGTAACCAACCGGATCCGAACTTAAATCCGTTTAGCGTCCGACAATTAAGGCAGGTGGGGACGTGTGGCAAATAAGCTAACGGAATAACGTACTTTGTTTACCGTGTTTGTCAAAATAGTAACATGGCGACGTGAGCCCTGAGACGTGATACCGAGATACTCGTGTTTCAAATGAGACCAAAGCTGTGGACGCTGATTTTGAAATCTTGGGAATATGTACGTCTTTAGTACGTGTACCAATTAATTGTAACATACATGTTAAGTTTGGTTAAGAAATAATTACTTATTGTCAGCTTATCCTTCAGCTTTTTTCTCAACAGCGGTATTCTCTTGTGAAATGCCGATAATTAAATTCAAACATGTAAAAATGCCCTTGTCTATCTCGTAAACACTCAAATCGTTTATCTTGTTGAAAGTCAAAAATCTTCAGATGCTTTGTCACTTATTTATTACTAGCTTTTGCCCGCGGCTACGTACGCGTGGAACTTGAAAAGGGATTATTAAAAGCGCCTAAGCAAATGTTAGAGCAATTGTGTTTTTGATCTAATAATTACATTTCCTACAGGGTCACCGCACCCCAACAGAAATGTTCACTCACTTTTCAATCTATCCTATGTCCTTCCTTGTATCTTAAACTATCTCTATGTCAAATTTCATCAAAATCGATTCAGCAGTTTAAGCGTGAAGAGGTAACAGACAGACAGACACACTTTTGCATTTATAATATTAGTATGGATGTGATAAACTAAACCATCATAAGCCCCCTGGTTGTAAAAAAAAATTCAATAGATAAATTACAAATCTTATTTATATGATAAAAATAGCCTAGATTCTGTGTGTATTGTATTATTTATTGTCTCCGTAACATGTGAACGGGAAAGCTCTCACGCCCGTGACATTTTGCCTAGTCCACTATTTTGGTCACAGTAAATAATATGTTGCGATCAGTAGTATAAAGGTCTTACAGATTTAAGAAAATGACAGTTGTTCATTAGTACGATACATAGTTAATTAATGACTTAGTTAATTTTATTAGATTTTAGTAACTTATATTTTGTCTACGTCTTATTTAGCTACGTCCGTCGCATGCATCGGGAACCGTGGGCTAGTATTATCACCAAGTGGGTGCCTCAAGATGGATAGCGCAGACGGGATAAACCTAGACGGCAATAGCGGGACAGTCTGTATGCGTTCGGGATGCTAAGTAAGCACCTCGGGAGGTGTGAAAAAGGGGAGAGGCCTTTGCCTAGCAGTGTAACGGTCCTGGCCGAAAAAGAAACTTATGTTTTCATCACGAAGTTTTTACATGTCAGGCATAGATTTACCGATTTGACAAAGCCGGCGTGCTAGTGGTCGTTATAAAATTTGAGGCTTTAATTCAGTAGTGGACGCTTTTCTGTTCAGCTTATATGATCACCACCTCTCTCATCACTTACTTACTTACTTACTCCGATGGCTCAGTGACCCAAAGTGAGTCTTGGCCTCCGATAAGAGATTTCGCCACTCCTGACGATTTAGTGCCGTCTCCAGCCAATTATCGGCGTTCAACTCCGCCAGATCCGCCTCCACTGCATCTCTCCAGCGACATCTGGGGCGGCCGACGGGCCGTCGTCCAGTCGGTCGACCCAGGTATGCTCTCCTGACACCACGATCATCCCCCATCCGGATCACGTGGCCGAGCCAGCGCAGTCTGTGCGCTTTAGTTTCCCCCATTATATTTGGGTCAGCCATAAGGTGTTCAAGTTCGATATTCTTCAGAACTCTCCATCCCCCATCCGGTGTTTGCTCTGGGCCGAATATTTTGCGCAAGATTTTCCTTTCAGCCACCAGTAACTTATTTTCCTCCTTTAGAGTTAAAGTCCAGGCCTCGCAACCATACATTAGTATTGGCCTAATCACCGTTTTGTATATGCGAATCTTAGTGCTCCTCCTGAGAAGCCTGGACTTCAACACCTTATGCAGAGCGGCACTGCAGCGCAATGAATTCTGCACGCGGATGTCAATTTCCTCCCCTCGGGTGTTGGTATCGGTGATGGTGCAGCCCAGATATTTAAACTCTGAGACCCCTTTGTAGATGGTATCTCCTACATCTAGGTCTTTTCGTGGGGCTCTACGGTTACTATAGCGTTTCATATGGAGATACTCAGTCTTGTCGTGGTTTATTCTTAGGCCGACCTTCACCGCTTCCTGTTCGAGAGTTTTAACGGCAACTTTCACATCCTGGCTGGTTGGTCCCAGCAGCGCAAGATCATCTGCATACCCTATCACCCTGTGCTTTCCTTCCAGTTCTAGTCCAAAGTCTAAGACTAGTACCTCTCTCATTACGTACTCGAGAACTAAATTGAAAAGCAAAGGCGATAGGGCATCTCCTTGTTTAAGGCCCGTTACCACTTCAAACTCATCTGTCAGCGTGCCTCCAACCCGAACCTTCATCTCATCATCAGTTCGTAATTTCGCAGGGGCCATTTTTACTGTTTTTACACTAAAGACTATGACGACATGCAGCTTCGACGACACCGAGCAGAATGCAAGTCAATAAACCCGCGTTCGCTCGGCGTTGCGACGTATTTTATCCGGCCCGACATTTTGTTCTAATACTTGATGCGAAAATCCATTTCTTGTGGCGGAAATATTCTAATATATAAATAATAAATAAAAATATCTTTATAGTTATGTATGTTGCGGCTATGGGCTTATGATGATCTTGTTTATTTTATACGTAGATAAAGAATAAGTGCAAGTGTGACGGATGCTTTATTGTTAATCTATCATACGATAAACGCGTCATCCCACTAATGCAAAATGTTACTCTTAAAAGTGGAATTTTAATTATAAAAATATATTTCCTTATAATATTTCAAAAGGAGTGTGTTAGGGTTGCGTTCACATATTCCACCATATCTATTTTGTTATTTTGGGAGGCGTACATTTGAGCTGCACCTTATTATTGACTATATTTATACCACTGGCTGCGGCTGGTACAAAGTTCTTTACTAACAATACTACTTTCCTCATTAGGAGTAAAAGTCTTTTTTCCCAAAGTTGCTAGCTTGAACTTAGTTTGGATCTTTTCAAATCAAGGGTAAGAGGGCACCATCTAGGTACTTGTTTATAGTCAATAAGCCTATGATTTTACTCGGAATCTTGTTTGTTCCAGTTGTATTTTTTTCTGTAGGTCTCGCATATAATACCTAATAATAGCTTTTATAAAATGTTACGTCCGACATCTAAAAAAACTAATCGCATAATTATTTTTGGTTCACAAGGTCATAAGGTCGTTGTGATCGGAGAGCATACCAGTGTTTTTTTTTTTAACTATGGTTAGTTATACAATCAAACACGATTTAATAATACTAACATGCTATTTTAATTAATTTATAAACATTAAAAATGCAATACATCTGGAGTATAGCTTAAGCTTACATTTTTTTTATATTATTTTCATTGCTTGCGTCGATCCCAAGAATAATAATCATCATTCTTGAGATTGAAAGATTTTAACATAACCTAAAAGGTTTTTTTCGACTAAGATTCGACTAAGTTATTTTGATTCTTGATGCAAGAATCAATTTCCTTTTTATTAGGTACTAATCGGTCACTCAACTGTCCTCTGTTTTGTCACTGAACAATCTTTCATACCTACTTCGAACACTTTCTTGCTTATTTCCGTTTTATTATTATAAATTAGTTCTATCCACAAGAGTCTTACTAATTTCTGCTAACATCTCTTTCATACTAGCAATATCAGATGTCAATTGATTTATTTTCTCATTCTGCTTAAGTATGGTCTCTTGCAACCAATACACATTTTCTTGGTCATTGTGATCACTTCCAGATTGTTTGCCTAAAATGGCATCATAAAGAGCATCTATTTTATTGATGGAGTTTTTCTTTACATCGGCTTCCTTAGCACGTTCATCTTTCTTTCTGGCAATATCTAAGATAGCTTTGTATAGCGCCGAGGGAAGAATCTGAGGGTACATTTCAACAGTAGAAGCGCACTCAACAAACCATGTTCTGTTTGCCTTGATTGAGTTATACATTTTCTTGTGATATGATTTGCCACCGTATTTCTTTTTGAACATTCTCATCAGTGGCCCAGAATTCACTAAAACGTCCAAAGAGCTGAGTAGGTCCACTTGTTTCTCCAATCTGCTTATATTGCCTGCTTTGTTCAAATTTTTGGTATCGCTAACGGCGACAGCTATCATAAAGTTAACGAGAACTATCGCCACAAAAATAACAAATACTAAAAACAGCAATCGAACTATAGTTCTTGAGTGCTTTAGGTGTTTGTGGTGTTCCTTGCTGAATAGGTCTTCATAGTCAAATTCTGATGACATCATGATTAAAGTTTTAACAATTGCAGATGTTGGACCATCGAAGGGAGGCTCTGATTGGAATTGTATCATAAAGCAAAAAGCAAATGCTACCACTAAACATGTTGAAGTGATGAACACCTGAAAATAAAATGATTTTGAAACATACATTAACTAGATACCAATTATTTTTGCACAATTCATATTTGGAATACATAAAAGTATAGACCTCATCATATACCTACGTAGATACATAATTATATTGAAATAACAAACCTTGAACATATTTATTGCAACTTTTCCAAACATGAGGACATAGTATCCCCACCCAGGGAACCGGGAGAGTAAAAACATTGCCTGTAGCCAGACCAGCAGTAATGCGGCGCAGGCTAGGTGACGTTGCCAGGCTATCATCTCCACATGGTGGACAATGAGTGGCACACAGCCTGCTAAGGCTAGACCGATCAGTTTCACCCACGACTCAAGGCATACGAAGTAGCGAAATCGTCTCAAATAAATGTAGAATGATTCCTGTAACAGTGTACAATATAACATTACTTATCACATGTTATGATTATTATTTGTAAACAGGATTAAAAATATAAAGTATATAGAAATTTCAGAGTGATTACATAGTCCTTACCTGCATAAGCAATAAAAGGAGCGTAGTGTAGATTATGGCCAGTAAAACGTAATAATATTTATCGAACATTTCAAACCAAGGCAATTCTCCTGACTTTTTTATTCGCTTTGTTGATGTAATGTTGGTAATTGTGCAATTATCTTGTGTAGTGTTCGTATTATCTTTACAGTAAAAAACGTTAATAACAAAAATATTGAATGAAACAAGGAAAACCGCATAAACTGTTATCAAGAAATAAAATACGGGTAAAAGCTGTTTCCACTTCAGATACAACAAACTTTCAATAAATGGGTGCAAGAGCACTTTTCGTAGACCACAACTCACAAATTCTTCTATAGCTTTTATCTGCCTTATATCATTATTTCTTGAAAGAACTTCATAATTGACACAGACAACGGTAGTGCCCATAGGGTACAATCCCTTTGTGCATACAAATTCATCGAACACTTGTTCAAAAAAGCTTAGAGCGTCATGAAATTTAGATGCTATAACTTGAAGAGCAGAATTTCCGTCATCATCTTTTGCTGACAACACTGCACCGTTTCGCAAAAGTAACGCAGATATACCTCTGTTCATAGTTTTGGCTGCTAAATGTAAAGGAGTATTTCCCAGCTCATCGACTGCATTTGCGTTAGCACCCATTTCTAGTAAAACTTCAGCTGTTTCAATACTAAAATATTTTGCAGCAAGGTGCAATGCTGTTAATCCTCCAGACTTTTCTTCTTTTACTTTGCTGGTAATCACAGTTCTTAACTCTATATTGTTAAATTTGTGTAGCAGTAATTTAACTGATTCTGGTTGGTTGCAGTAGGCAGCTTTGTGTAATGGTGCGTATCCATAATCACTAAAAGTGCTTGATCCATTGGTATTATCTAGCAAATACTTAAGAATTAAGGGTTTGCGTACAGCAATATGTAGAGCAGACTCATTTCGTCTGGAAACTTTATCCACAGATGCTCCTTTCTTCAGAAGAACTTCCACAGCCTCTAAATTACCGTTCATAATAGCCGTGTACAGAGAAGTTTGGCCTCTTTTGTTTAAACAATCTACTACTTGTTTTTGTTCTGCAACTTGTAAAATTTTCTTCAGAATCGTTATTTCTCCGCTTATTGTGGCTAACTGGATTGGCGTTTGTATGAACTGAAAGAAAAACATTTATGTCATTAAAGTAACGTTTAAAAATATAGTTAAAGCACATTTGAGGGTATTTATTAGATAAACTCATGTACCATAAGAAGAAATTAGTAGAACCTCATGAAATAAAACTATACATACAGCAGTAATGACGTCCTTGTAGGAAACGTGCTGGTATCTCTGGCGAGTGTGTGATAATAAGGGTCTGCTTGCATCACAAACGGCAGTAACATCAGCGCCTGCAGCGAGTACGGCGTCGACTCCAGGCAACCAGCCGTGCAAGACCGCTACGTGCAGAACAGATAAACCACCGGCATCTCTGACGTTGGCACTACCTTCGTGTCGCAACAAAATCTACAATAATATAGAGAATATTACCTGTATTTTAACCTCAATCTATAAATTAAGGTTTCATCTTTTATTTTTACTTACCTGTGAACCATCATTATCAAGTTCTTTATAGACACTAGAATAATTTTAAAGCTCAAAGTGTTTGAATTGTGTTTTTGTCCTAAAACAAGAACTACAACATTTTTATTACTTTAGCACAGTGCATAATTCTGCGGGTTCGGATTCTGAGAAACATTAATTATGCAGGAAGTGGGATCTTTGTTGAACTATATATTCATGGATCGGTTGTTAACATGTGAATTACTTATAGCTCTCATGGTGATGGTGTTGTATTCGAATTGTGGTAAATAAGGTTGAAGTCACTACTTCACCAAACACATTGTGACGAGAATTAACTAAGTGGATGTATGTGGTCATTTCGACTTACTTCGAATGGTCTGATCAGTTTTTTGACTATACATAGGTGTAACGGCGTCAACCCAGCATGGTCAAGCGCTGCGGTTGAAACTCCAGTATCTATTAAGTCCTTAATAGCCACCAAATTTTGCGCAGCTACAGCCTTATGTAATTTTGTATCTAATCGGTTGTTTAGCCTGAAATTTGTCAATAATCATCACATTGGTACCTTCAGAATGGTAATCCAGATCAAAACAAACTAGCAATGGTTTACCATTGGTTCTGTTTTTCACTAACCTGCGTATTTCATCAGCAAAAGTTTCGTTGCATGTATTGAAGCGTGGCCGTGGTAAGGTACAAGTGTCATAACTTTTCTGTAATTTATAGATTTCTGTTGCATCGCTGGTGCTTCTTTGTAATGTTATGCCGTCATCTTGAAGATAATTTGGCGATCCTGGACATCCTCTTAAGAATTGCCTGAAGATAAATATTAAGAAAATTAATGTAAGATGTTTATGTGATTATAGTTACTCTCTAGTAAAGAGCTATCAATTTCTTCGTCTACAGTTTTCATTATCATTGCCATAATTATCAGTTTACCTTAATTTATTGCTAGACCCATACATGAGTTAATCTCGGGTTTTTACTTAGTTATCAACTGCTGCCAGCCTTTGAAACTATGTCTTCCATTCCATCTAGCTGGAGAGCGTCCCATATTACATTTGTTAGTACATATTTCATATTGGTAAAATAATAGCACATTACTGCAGACGCCGGGAAAGAAGGACTTGGCGGGTGAGTAGGTATAGACTGGCCGGATAGTGATACGAAGCCGGCAAGCCCTTTTCACAACTAGGCTTGTATAGTGCTTTTCTCAAACATATGCAATGAAATAAAAAAAAACCATTAAAAAAATATAATTCAGCTCTTTAGCCAGTTCATAAACAGACTTCCTGTCTAAAAAAAAATTGTTTGAGAAAATATAGTAAGGTAAGTACCTAAGAGAAAGAGGCTAATAGAAGAATACAGCTGGGGTGGGCAGCATAGGGCAAACTTCGTCGGGTCTTCACATCGCCAATTCCACAATGTCTGAAGACGAAAGTTTTAATCAGTGAGTCCTACCCGTTATGGCATACGGTGCCGAGACGTGGATACTCACGGTTGGGCTGGTCCACAAATTTAAAGTCGCTCAGAGAGCTATGGACAGGGCAATGCTCGAAGTTTCTTTGAAGGATCGAATTCGGAACGAAGTGATCCGCCAGAGAACCAAAGTTACCGACATAGCTCACCGTATTAGCAATTTGAAGTGGCTGTGGGCTGGCTATATTAGCCGAAGAACCGATAACTGGTGGGATAAACGTGTCCTTGAGTGAAGACCGCGGATCGGCAAGCGTAGTGTGGGACGCCCTCAGATTAGGTGGAGCGATGATCTTTGCAGGGTGGCTGGCAAGAGCTGGATGAGAGTAGCCGAGGATCGTTCACAATGGCGCAGGGAGGCCTATGTCCAGCAGTGGACAAGAATAGGCTGATGATGATGAATAAGGTTAGTATTTACTTACCGAGTACCGTGTTGTGATTTAAATGGGCCTCGGAGGGACTTCCCCAGCGGCAGTAGTGGCAACGAATCCGCCTCACTCGTACTGGACAGTTGCGCTTCTGAATCAGTTTCTGGTTACAACATCAAACAATATTAATTTCAAAGTTTCCGTGACATATTTAATTATTGTATTTGTCGGGCCGTTCCTGGCAATTTCACGTGAGTGTAAACCGCTTCATACAATAATTAAATATTCATTTCATTAATTATTTCAATGATTACGTCGTTCTGCGTGTAAGAAATGGTAGATTATTAAAAAACCTTACTAAGTACGCTATAATTCAGTACATACAAGCCCTAATAAGTACATACTTAGTGAAAAGGTAAGTCAAGTGCGAGTCAAACTTGCGCACCGAGGGTTCCGTACAAACACGTTCCATCCTTAAGTGGTTAAGTTAAGTTTGCACCTGGTATGTATAGCGTCCCATACAAATGAGGTGCAAAGATGATGTATTTCTATTGCCGCTATAACAACAAATACGAAAAATAAAAATAAATAAATATTTAAGGGGGGCTCCAATACAACAAACTTACAGATAATGGTACGGAACCCATCATGCGCGAGTCCCACTCGCACTTGGCCGGTTTTTTTTTTTGTATTGTTTGATAGTTCGAGTATTTTAAATCATTCGCAAGATTGAAGTGGATAACAGACACCTAGCATCTAGCAAATTATTGTAAATAGGGGAGGTAGAGGAGTTTTGGACAGTCAGAAGTTTCCACTTTTTTATCTAGCTCTAACTTTTGCCTGCGACTACGTACGCGTGGAACTAGATAAAAGGGATTATTAAAAGCGCCTAAGCAAATGTAAGAGCAATTGTGCTTTTGGTCTAATAATTACATTTCCTACAGGGTCACCGCACCCCAACCGAAATATTGACTCACTTTTCAATCTTTTTATGTATAATTTCCAGGATGACTAACAAAACTATCCTATGTCCTTCCTCGGATCTTAAACTATCTCTATGCCAAATTTCATCAAAATCGCTTCAGCGGTTTAAGCGTGAAGAGGTACTTAACAAAAAGACAGACACACTTTCGCATTTATAATATTAGTATGGATTTAGGCCTTAACACAGTGTTATATAAATGTAAAAACTTAGGTACCTGGTAACGTTGAAGACATTTCACCCAACAATCACATTTAGTACAATCCAATATTGCAGAAACACTCACAATGTACATATAAATAGTTAACACAAATCACTAGAGTTCCTTAAACAAGTGTCCAAGTTTGAATGAGACTATATTATGCGTAATATTATACGTTTATCGTAACACCGGTAAACCAGTTTTAAAACCACGCCAAAACAAATTAAGTCATATATATGTAACTATAAAGTCGGTCTCGCTTTTACTGTAAATTGGCACCGTGCGAAGTCAAGGATGAATTAAATATAACATTAAGGAAAATCCGCAGCACACTTTAAATTGTAAAAATTATAAACACTATCCAGCTTCAAACATAAATAGACATAAAAGGATTGTAATAAATGAAAACAGATTTTTTGAAATATAATAGTACATTACAGGATCTAAATATTGTCACCGAAAAATGTTTTTTTTTGTTGCAATGAATCATTCAATATGACTTGAACACAAATGCGGTATAAAGAGGCACAACCAGTTGAAGTTGTAGCGCACCACGCACTGTCATAATGACATTGTCATGATGGCTTGATGATTCAAGGTACGAAGGGTTATTATCTACCAATTACTTCAAACAAGCAACAACGCGGCTCAGGCTTGTGCGTTCATTATTGAGTAATAATACATTTAACTGTGGTAGAAAAGTATATTTTCATAAGATCTCATAGTTCAACACCAGGAATAATCATATTTGTTGCACTTATTTAGTAAACAATCATTTTGTTAAAATTAATAAGAAATGAATTGGTAATGTCCGATAATTTCAATGTGACTAATAATATATAAAGAAGATAATTTAATGGGACATTTTAGGCCGAAATATGTATTTAGACAATTATGTAAGTGAAATGTTTGATAAGTTTAAAAGGAAAACCCATAATTTAAATCCGCAACGTTAGGATTTCAATAACAAATCGGCAACAGACTTCGTCGCACGCAAACCCATGATTCTACACCCGATCAGACGACGCAACGGAGCCACGCTTTTATGTCGCCTACATCTAACTAGTTTTAAGTCTTGTTTATATGTATTTTTGTAGTTCAGGCTGCCTATGTTTTGTTACTGTAATGATGTGTATCTTATTTGAATAATAAATACATAAATGACGACGCGTTTGGCTCGGTTTGTAGACACCTGCCTTCTGAGCCGGCGGTCCCGGGTTCGAATCCCGGCCGGGGCAAATATTTGTGTGATGAACTCGAATATTTGTGCTTGGGTCATGGTTGTTCTATGTAAATACAGTATATATTTATCTATATAAGTACGTATATCGTTGTCTAGTAGGTACCCATAACATAAGCCTTCTTGAGCTAAATTTGGGACTAGATCGATTTGTGTGAGGTTGTCCGATATTTATTTATTTATTTAAATAAATGATGTAATCAAATAGAGGCTTCGTCATTAGGTAGGGTATAGGCCAGTATATAATTAGACATGTATTTTCTCGTTTGTCAATTAAATTATATTTTAGAATAGAATCTAGGTATTCACAATCTATTTGGAATATGATTGGTTATTTAGTATTGTTTTAATTTGTTTTATTTACTTAAACGAATTTTAAAATAATAAATAGTTTACTACACAATTACACAAAAAGATGAAAATAAGTAAATAGTTCGTTAAAGTTCCAATCTTACTGACGGACTAATTTTATTATAATAACAATATTTTATGCAAGGCAAGGCACTATTCGATTATGTACAATGAGCTGCAGAATTGCATGGCCCATTAATGAGTGAATTCATTCATAAATGGGCCATACATACATTTGTTCTGTCCATAGTACGTTATGCCGTCATGACTGTTATGACAACTGGTATGTGTTGAGTTACGGCCTGATAAAAAGTCCTTTATTCCCGAAGGACGAAAAGATAAATATCCACCTCACGCAAGCTAGACCGCAGAAGAATCTAGAGCTTAGTAATATTCAGGTCAGTATAAACAAAGGGAAAAACCGACAAATCGTACGATTGTGTTCCCTTTTGAACTTAGTCATGTTGTTGTTGATGTGGTGGGAATTTTAATGTATCAGCTAAGTAATTATGTGATTAGTCGGAACAGTTGCGCGTTAGTATACTCGTATGCTAAGGTCTGTTACAATAACCACAACATGGTATTTAAACACTAATCAACCCATCCACGTAATGTGTTGAGTCAAACTTACAACAACAATAACTCCTTCTCGGGTTCGTGATATCCACCATGGATAAGCTTCCTCCGGGCGATGTTGTTTATTACCTTCGACGGTCCTCGGCCACCTTGAGCGCGTCGTGGATGTTGGAGTCACGTGCAGTGTGGATTTGGTCGGACCAACTCATCGGGCTGCTGCCCCGAGGCCTCTTCCCCTAGATCTTTCCAGTGACCAATAGTTTTTCCAGATTATTGTCGTCTCTTCTGAAAATATGCCAAAAGTATACCAGCACTCTTAGTTAGACGATAGTTCATAATCTGGTAGTCACTTTTAGTTTCTTCAGAATTGAAGAATTGGTCTCGTGTGCAGTCCAGGGGATACAAAGCATATCTTCCTCCAGCACCACATCCTGATACGTCGTCAAATCTCCATTTCTCGGCAAGAGCCGTTGTCAGCTATAAGAACACAACAATAATTACATAGTGACATTTCGATTGCTGTTACTTTGTGGTACATAATAGTGGATGTTCATGTTCATGACGTAAATACAATAATATGCAATGTTAGGTGTACTCGGCGAAAATTACTATCCTACGAAACGCGGCATCATTTTTTGCGCTAGTAGTTAATACTCTTCGGATTTTAATTTTAACAGCATCTAAGGAAGTATTGCTAGCGCATTATAATGTAGCCAGGTTCAGTAGATATAAACACACCTTATGGTGTTCGATGAATAGAAATTCTCCTTTGGCATTATAAAACTTTTGATCGAGAGGTCTCCCTTCGTTTTATAAAATGGACGCATATAACAAATCACCGTCAACACATCGACAACGTATACCTACTGAGCCACGATGTGGCTCCTTTATTTGTAGCAAGAATAAGAAAAAACAATAAATTAACTTCCGTTATATATGACCATAATACGTCCGGGGCCTATGATGGTTACGTTAATCACGTGATGAATAAGTGACAAATCATTGGTCACTCACGCCCGCATTTGATCAAAACGTGACGGATGCTTTGTCTTATTTATCGCGTGATAAATGCAACCATAGGCCTGCTGGGTAAAAATTGCTCAATTATCGAATTCAGGCGCTAGTATACACGGCAAGATAATAGTTATAAATGCTCGCAACCGAGGAACCATTCAACAATACAAGTACGCAACACAGTCCTAAAATCCATCATAATGTTCAGTTCAGCTCATGGAAACAGTTCTGTCAAGTTTATGTGAGCCGTTAAGTGTGATGTCATGTAAGCTAGTAAAGCGAAGACATTAGATGCAAGCCCACTTAATGGTACCAAGAAGCATCCAATGGAAGCGATGTATAATTTACATTTAATGAAGGAACAGTAAGTGCCGTCTCCAGGCAATACGTTGAGGGAATTTGCATTTTTATGAAATTTTTTACGGTACCGCCGGTTGCGAGCTCTGATATTTCTGGAAAAAATCCTCCAGCTATATATTGTTGAGTATTACTCAACTCTATTTTTTAACTGCCAACATAAGAGGATGGTGTAGTGGAAGACGTCTGAGGTTTAGGGAGTTTTATTTTTGTGTGGGAGCGCCTAAAATTATAATTATGATTTATAACGCCTTCGAATTCATGTTATTAGAACCAGTAAATAATAAAGTAGCTAATGAAATTACGATAACTTCGTCAGTTTTATCAGTTATTGAACGCGAAAAAACTTTCAAGTTAAATCTACATATACTAAAATTCTACTTTTGTATCGAATATCAGCTTTCTATGGCGAGGGGTCATGATATCAGGAAAAATTTTAAAAGCGTGATGCAGGATCGTCATTTGTTTCGTATGGGCGCGCGGCGCCATGCCAAACTGGCGGCAATTGTTTTCATAATTTCCTTTGTCCTCGCATCACGCCGAAACGGCTGGACAAATTTTAACCAATTTCATTACAGGGATATCTAGACATCCAACGATGGTTATAGGACACTTTTTATCCGTCGACGGTAAACAAAAAATACGCGGACAACGTTGCAGGCACCTAGTTGCTTTATAAAATAGGTAAAATAACTGTTCCCTGGGCCTCAAAACATGAATTTATTTTCATATTAACCTGCGCTTCGAACTGTAACATCGGGACCTGTACATGACAAGTGACTGGGTCGAGGGTTCCACCCAATTATTTCTATTGTCATTGGAAATGTCAAATCGTTTGGTTTCATGTCTGATTGGGCGAGGGAGAGTGGGCGAGAGCCGTGAGTTGCGGTTGGGTTCCGTAGCTTAAAAAAAGCCGGTCAAACATGAGTGGTTTTTTTTTAACAATGTGTATTGCATGAACGGTAGCATTTAACTTTGTATGGCCAATGGCATCAGATGGTGACCATCCGACCATTCAACCACGTGGGGAACTTGGCACTACAACTTTTCATCCCCAGTCGAAGATCCAGAGGCAGACCCAAAACGAGGTGGAAAGATGTAGTGCAAAAGGATATGAGTAAGTGTCATGTCGAAGACGGTGTCGAGGACAGGACGAAGTGGAGTTGCAAAATAAGGAAAGGACCCCACCACCATATGGGATAATAGCTAGGAAGAGAGAGAGAACGGTATCAGATGATGATACTATAATGATGTACCTATGTCGGAGAAATAAATAATTCGATTTTGGACTTGCGCACCGAAGGCTCCGTATAAACTATGAATATATATTGCTCTAACGAAAAGATGTACTGTACTGAGGAACGAAATAACTTTGCCATTAGAAAACTATTGTCCCAATACATCGACATAGGTCGAGGTTAGTTTACCAACTGCAACTAAGTTTTTTATCACAATAAGATAAATAATGTTTTGTTATGTAACCACGTAGAACCCACGTCTCAATTGGTTCTCCAGCAAACCACGAATACTAACGGGTAAAGAACGCGATTTCTTCGTCCGCATTACTGTCCTTTTTTCCGTAGTCGGGTTAAAAGTATCCTTGTACCAAAGTTGGTCAAAATCCGTTCAGTCGTTTTGGCGTTATGACCGCGCAAACAAATGTCTACCACCAGACGGCTCTGCATAACTGACCGCGCGCGCCCATACTAGATAGGGATCAATCTAAATCATGCTAAGTATTGAGATTAAACCTGAAACCGCCTCTTCAAAAATTTACTTTTCCTACAATTTTAGAGTTATAATACTCGTAGTATAGATTAAATATCCGTATTTTACGGAACTCTAAAACACTTCAGTGACAGGTCTGTTTTCGTTTCACAAAATTGAACGCTTGTTATTGGGCCACTCGACCAACACTTTATTTTACAAAGGTGTCAGAGGAAAAAAAGAAAAAAAGGGAATTTTAGGTTTTGGAGCAACCATTCAGAAGCAAAGAAAATATTACTTATAGCCAAACAAGCTGCAGTTTAGCCCTAGGATACTGGCGCTACAAACAGACAGTTTTCTAGTGGTAATAATTTGCATACGTCATATATGTAAATAAATAAATATTAAGGGACAATCATACACAAATCGACCTAGTCCCAAACTAAGCAAAGCTTGTACTATGGGTACTAGACGACGATATACATAATATATAAATACATATATAGGTAGATAACATCCATGACCCAAGAACAAATATTTGCCCCGGCCGGGATTCGAACCCGGGACCGCCGACTCAGTAGGCAGGTGTCTACAAACCGAGCCAAACGCGTCGTCGTGTGCATTAGGTATAATATGTATGTAGCTTTAGCTATGACATTTATGTCATCGACCAAATTCAAAACACTGTTTACCGGAATGACGCTCAATCACTCGTTTTTTTTCTGAAATAAATATTGAATCGTATTGAAAAAATACACTGAATTAATCTACAATTTATTTGTGGAGAAGAAAAAGAAGATATAATACTGCCATGACACAAGAATGAAAGTAACTGAATGACTAGATGGAGTTACAGTAACTGTTGTTTGTCCATTTTCAATATATATTCCATAATAATAGATTCCTTGACTTTAATATATTTTAATATTTGATACTATTTTTGGCACGGAAAAAAGACACACAAAATGAATTTTGAAAATATTTTTATTTAGATTTACAATTTATTGTGATTTTTTGAAGAATATTTTAATAAATATTCGTCACAAGTAGATATATTTTTTACGAAAATTATAATTTTATTTTCTATATTTTTCGACACGAGTAGCTTTAAAGTGTTGCAAAAGAGAGCTCGGTTTATGCATACAACACCGTCAACACCGTGAATTTACTCCATTAGATAGAATCGGAATTACCCGTTTCACCGTCCAGGCTTCTTATCATATTTTATCCTTTTTTATCACTTCCACTAGCATAAGGATGACTGTATTCTTTTTTCAATGACAAAGCTTCGCCAGTTGAATAACAAAACGGAGAATCTCACTTTTAGATTTTTCCTCTTGGCACTTGGTGAAAATGCTACTTACATTACAACCTTATACTATAAGACTGTAGTGAGGGAGTGAACTAAAAGTAACTTATAGTATAAGTTACAGTGACGGAGAAATTATAGTCTATTTTCACGCCCCTCAACACCGGCGTCATTGCAGCGTTTCCATATAAATTTATACGCTGCGTCAACGCATCACTGACGCAGGGTAAAGTTTTTTAATACATGCTCTGCGACGTGGCTGTTTATGTGGGCCGTTATTATAGTGCGACCAACTTATTTGTGAAACGGTGAAATTAAGGACTACGACTGTCATGCCGAAATTTCATACGATTGACAGTGTCTCTGCGTTTTAGTTTTAGTGCTCTGTGTGTGATGATTGTGGTGACACATCCTTCAGTTTACCTAAAAGTTAGTCGCGCTGGGCGCCAAATGGAGCAACATTTTTCAAGTACCCGGAGTCGTTTTGCTTAACGATCTCGTATCGCACACGCGGATTGGACCGTAATAAAGTAACTATTTTTAAAATAACCTTTTTATACAACAAAACAACTAAATCACATATAATAGATATGTCGTTTTAAAACAAAATGGTCCACTTTATCGCTTATCATAAGAACATTGTCTCAAGTATGCATTGGGGCTCAAACTCTGGGCGCCAAGTGGAGCAAAAGTCACTTTTTTCAAGTGCCCGGGGTCGTTTCGCTTATCGATCTCGTATCGCACACGCGGATTGAATGGCAATGGGGCGTGTATGAATTTGCGATGCCTTCTTTGGCGTCTGACACTTTAGATTTTGTATGAAACTCTCCAGAAAATATAATTTTGCGGCCTCATCACGTCCAAATGGCTGAACTGATTTGGAATATTGGACAAAACCGGGTTCGATTCCCGATCTCTTCCACTAGGTAACTCATTTTTAAATTTTTCTCTAAGCTTTAATCTTTATATCAATGGTTGGACACGGACAGATGATAACATCCACGAATAGTTAATAGTTATAAAATACATTTTACCAGACTGCATGCAGTAAAGCGATTTAAGCTACAAGTTATAATTTTTCTTTGCGCCAACGAATTTGAATAAACCGGCCAAGTGCGAGTCTGACTCGCGCACGGAGGGTTCCGTACAAATATTTATCCAATTTTAACTGACCCGGTTAAGTTAAGTTTGCACCAGGTATGTATGGCGCCGGATACAAATGAGATGCAAAGTTAACGCACCCGATAAGGTTTGTTGTATAGGAGCCCCCTTAAATATATATTTTATTGTGTTTTTTTTTTTAGTATTTGTTGTTATAGCGGCAACACAAATACATCATCACGGTTAATGAGATACAGCCTGGTGACGGAACAGACGGACGGACAGCGGAGGCTTAGTAATAGGGTCCCGTTTTTACCCTTTGGGTACGGAACCCTTAAAACCTTCTAGTAGGCTCTAAAGCTTAAAGACCCATCTCCAATGGCAGCACTAATTGAATGAGGTTAAAATCAGGCATCAAAGAGCCCAGTCGAGCGCGACGGTCCAATTGAGCTAAGTAGGGATGGGATATTTAGCATAATTATCAGTTCACGAGGGATCAGCTCTATCGAGCTCACTAATCTGACGAAGCCACGAATTTGGCTTTGGTGAGTAGCCGTGATTGATATGATATCACCTCGATACGTTCTATCTGCCTGGGTTGTAGATAATAAATCAATGGATTTATTAATCGGACTTTAGAAAAGTGGCACGGACCATAATTATATCGACTTAAGAGTACTTCAATGCTTGAACGAACTCGCGTTGCACTGACTTTTGTTGAAGTCGATGTCATCTTAATCTGGGACCTAATTCGAGAATGCCGTTTGAGAGATCGCAAAACGTCAAAACTCTATTAGATAACAGTGATATCGCCTTGAACTGTCATTAAAATGCGATGAGCTTCAAGTGACATCACATCTCAATTTCGGAAATACGAAGGCGATAATGATTGTCTAAAATGCTATTCATGCATAAGAATTTCTGTTTTGAACGTAACGTAACTGACTAATTTCACGCACAACATGGTCAAGTTAAAGCATGCGCCTGTTATTTATACCGTCACATACAAAGGAAACGCAAATTAAGCGCGACCGGATTGACGAAGTTGCGATGTTCTAGGGATATCGCTACTTGTCAAGTAGGGAGACGTCAATGGTGACGGATGACGATGAAATGGAGAGATCTCCAACATCTCTCTAAAATGTGTCGACTTACCCCCCAGGGAGCTAATTCGAGTTTACTTAGAAATATCTCCAAATAAGCAATGTCTCAGGTATGCCCCACTTATTATAGGCTTTAACTGACATTAAAACGCGATGTTTGCGATTCGAGCTGCTTGACTAACACTTCAAGTTAAGTTTATATCTGGTACCGACGGCACCGCATATAAATGAGGCGTTCACTTAACGCGACCGGAATGACGAATATCAGAGATATAAATATGGAAGTAGGGCCCAGGTCTGTGTCTTATCGATCACATTTTTTAAGATAACATTCATATATTTTTTTCTGAAATGTTACTTACTTATTTTTTTACCATAGTTAAGTAAAAAGGATCGCTCAGCCACCTTTAGATGTCCTGCTACCAAACAACACTGTTTAAAACCAGAACAGTGATAGCGATAGCGACAGGGATAACGTAAACGTCCACCCATTTATCCATACAAATCATACCCCCCCTCCGCATGGAAAATTGGTTTCATGCAATAATCAATAAAATTTTAGAGTTTTATAGTGCATGTGCCGCTACAACTGGCTACACGCACCACATCTCAAAATTAATGTGTTCTTAAATAACTTATTGCATCATAATATTACTCAAGGATTAGTTTACCTGCGTTTGTGTCAATTTTCAACTTGACCGGCCGTATAATCGCGCACAGCTGAGCCCGTAATCACATGTCACGTGTCATTAGGCGATCGGTGACAACATGACGTCACATGACGACGTGACGCGTGATGCTGATAAATGGATCACGTGTGTGTTGACTATCTGTGACCTACTGCAGCGGCCATTTACGTGAGTATTTCGTTAGAGTGATACCCTTACCATGAGATTACAGTTATCGTACTCGCTATCGGTTTGTAGACACCTGCCTACTGAGCCGGCGGTCCCGGGTTCGAATCCCGGCCGGGGCAAATATTTGTGTGATGAACTCGAATATTTGTGCTTGGGTCATGGTTGTTCTATGTAGTTAAGTATATATTTATCGATATAAGTACGTATATATCGTCGTCTAGTACCCGTAACACAAGCCTTCTTGAGCTTCATTTGGGACTAGATTGATTTGTATTTTTTTTTTTTTTTTATATAACGGCACAACATAGTGGCTCCACTTCGCCTGATGGTAAGCAAAAAGGGGAGCCCAAGTCGCAATGGCAACTGACGAGAAACCAACGGTGCCAAGTCAGTTGACACTGCCATGCTGGCCCGAGAGATGCTTCTTCACGCTTCGTTTGAAGGGTCCCAAGTTATAAGAAGGAGGAAACACATGAGCCGGCAAGGAGTTCCATACTTTAATAGTTCGGCAGATGAAGGAATTGCCAAACTTCTTGGTACGGGTGGGAATATTCTTGTATGAGGTTGTTCGATATTTATTTATTTTATCGCATAAACGATTTTTATGGATAATTGTAGTTCAAGAAAGTGACCGCTAGCGGCGCTATACTATTCTCCATACAAATTGTTTACGCAATCGCTAGCGAGTACGCATAGCTGGGCACCGTTAATCAAATAGTTAACTTCGTTAATCGTTAATAATAATAATAATATAATTTATTTCAGATCATGTCCATATATTGTTAGTAACATTATAACTTATCACTATGTTAGTAAACATATTATTAATTAATTTTAAAATATATTATATACTGAGCCTCTGGAGCCCATATGGACAAAATTCCAGTGCTCCCAAAAAGCGCAGGCAGGGTACTCGGCCACCAGGCGGACCAGGCTGTTGGAGCTGCCACTCACGCGCCGCATCAGAGAGGCGGTCCTTTTGCGAATGATCGCACTGAAACCATCCGTACGTGCCTCCGCGAACATTCCTGAAGCGCTGCAGTAACGTGGCAGTCCCATCAGCATTCTGAATCCGTTATTGAACTGGACACGCAGGGCATTGATCGCCTTATTAGTATAATTTGTCCACAGGCTGCACGTGTAAAAGGTTTGACAAAACGCTCTGAAAAGAGTTATTTTGACACTCCTCTCACAGCGTGCAAACCTGCGAGCCAACATATTACAGCGCACGGCCAATGCCCTACGCTCCCGCTCAATATCCACATCGTCTTGGAGATTTTCGGTAATCCAATGCCCGAGGTACTTGAAACGGCTGACCCTTTTAAGAGGAGCTCCTCCTAATAATACCGTCGGAACAGAATCGAGTGCCTTTTTACCTGCCTTAAAAATTAACAGTTCGCTTTTGTTGGTATTGTACCTCAGGCCGTGAGTTACCGCATACTCCTCACAAAGCTTTAACAGTCTTACAAGTGCACTTATCGATGGGCACAGCAGCACCATATCATCCGCATAGCTGACATTGTTGACAATGGTACCACCGATCGAACATCCAATACCAGTGCTGCTGAGCCCAGCGATAAGCTCATCCATATACAAGTTGAACAGCCTGGGTGAGCTGAGACCCCCCTGCCTCACTCCGCAATCCAACCTATACATTTCAGAGTGCTCACCCCCCCATCTTACTTGGTTGGTTTGATTACCATACCAATACTGAAACAGCCTGATAACCTCCCTTGGTGTGCTCGTGCACCTTTCCAGCTTACTCCACAATATGTCATATGACACCGTACCGAACGCCTTCGACAAATCCAAAAAACAAGCAAATACCGGTGTTTTTCCTTCGACGTAGTACTTAACGGTATGCTTGACACAGAGAATTGCGCTTTCAGTTGACAAACCGGGCTTAAAGCCAAACTGAGCGTCTTGCGTTTTCACATGTTTCGCCAACAAGCTATCGAGCAACCCGTCAAGAACCTTCGCCGCAACTGTCGCTAAGGATATTGGCCTGTAGTTGGACTTGTCGGAGGCATCCCCAGTCTTGTTTTTAGAAATAGGTACTACGATTGTTTTCATGAGGTCTTCTGGAAGGTAACAATGACTAATGCAGCAGTTAAAAAACATTTTCAGTACACGAGGCAAGTGAGCACCAGCGTGCACCAGGTGCTCTATGCTGAGGCCATCATGTCCTGGTGACTTCCCTCTAGTCATCGATCTGATAACCTGGTCGACCTCTCTGAAAGTGAAACTCACACAACTTTCACCTGATTTGCCCTCAGCAGAAAACACCTGGAGCGACCGCTCCTTGAGTTGACTATCAACCTTAAAATGGGCCATAAACATATTGGCAATCTGAACAGGCTCAGATAAGCCATCCACAGTAGCAGGGACTCCAGGTTTGGGATTAATTTTATTTGTGTATTTCCAAAACTTGCCAAAGTCTTTAGTGTTATGATGCTCAGCTAAGATATCCATTTTAATCTGCACCTGATTATCCTGGCACCATCTCAACTTGTCTTTAAAAATCTTTCGAGACGTGCACATATTAACATAAAACGGTCCCGACACTGGTTTCCCATGCAGGTGCCACTGCTGAAAACAAAGCCTAGCCTGAGCGTGTGCCTCCTTAACGTGCTTATTCCATCCGACCACCTGCCTGCGCTTACACTTTTTAGTCTTACAGCTAATTTTCGAGGTAGTTTGTAACGAAGTAACAATGTCATAATATAACTTATCTAAAATAACTTTATGGGAAACATCATTACAAAAGTGATCACAGCATGTCCGAAATTCTATAGGAAAATTAATTTCTCTCAATTTATCATTACATATACTATTATACAAAATTATTTGTTCCTTATATCTCTCCCCCCACACAATACCATTATCATTAGAATTTAATTTACTATTTATTACACTTGGATTGACTAATCTAATGTTACTTTTAATAATAACTGGAAGATGATCTGACCAATACATATCATATTTCACCCTTATATCAGTAATAGTCAGCCATGCTGCTTCGGTGACTAAGCAATGATCCAGCCACCGTGTACATCCATGAGCTTCACTCACGTATGTATAAGTCCCCGAATCACTGCCCAGCCACTTCACATCAGCACACAGCCACTTCAGTTCCTCGCAAAAGTCACACATCTCTTTGAAAAACGGCTGCCCCGGGTGGGCGTTAAAGTCCCCAAGTACGAAAACGCAGTCCGCATTCTGTGACTCAATAATAGCATTTACTTCACTCATACACTCCGTAAAATCAGGTAAGTTAGATGATTCATCCGTTGGCATATACAGGGTGTACTTTTTCAATTGCTTTAACTTTAAGGGGTAATTCTTTACGTCTTATTGAGTCAATTTCTCAAAGAAACCAAGTTCCTAACTCGCACCGTTTTCAAATTATTTAATATTCAAATTTAATCACTAATCTCAGTTTAACCAGTGTAAAATCTTCTTATAACCAAAGACTATTATCTGGTGGTTCGTATGTAAAGAGTTTTCAGTGTTCCTTATGTACGACAAGGTCTAAATCAATAAGTTCTTTTTTATTTTGCTCTCACTTGACCCGCATGTGTCACGTCAAATTGACAATAGTAATTTATTATTGTTGTTATTTACTTAATTTTTAATGAAATAATTGTGTTCACTTGCTTTGTGATGCCACGGATAAATTATACGGCCGAACAAGAAGCCAATATGCACTTTGTTTACGGTTTCTGCAATATATATGCGGCGGAAGCAGCAAGGGAGTACCGACGTCGATATCCCAATAAGAACTTGCATAATTTGGATTATTTCGATGATATTCCATTGGAAACACTGCGGACACACTGGATCCAGCATGACGAAGCACCCGCACATTTTGCTGGCCGTTTTAGACAGTATTTGGATGTGCACTTTGCTGGGCGTTGGATTAGACACGCGGCAGTCAAACTCTTGCGTGGCCCGCCATGCAGATCTCCGGACCGAACACCCTTAGACTTTAATGTCTGGGGTACTTTAAAAGAAAAGTCTACTCCAAACCTGTGGCTTCAAGGGAAGACCTACTGCAACGAATTCAGGAAGAAGCCGATGCCATGCGTGCCACTCCTGTCAAACTAAATCGCGAGATACGATTTCGGTTGAATATTTGTTTAGAAAATAATGGCGGGCACTTTGAAAACAAGTTGTAGTAAATTATTATTTTGGTTTAAATAAAAAATATTGAGTGTTAAATACTGATGAGATCATTTTATTTTATTAGGCCAATATTGTTTATGTAATTAAATGTTTATACTTAAACTAAATTAGTTTCATTTGTGACTATACCATAACCCGAAAGAATTTAAATAAAGTGAATTAAAATTAAAATGGATTAAACACATCGCAAAAATTGTTCTGAAATAAAAGATAAGCACAAAAAATTTAACTTTCACTGCCAATGAACAAAAATAAATACAAAAAGAAAATTCTTTACCGGGGTTTGAACCCAAGACCATCCACACGCATTCCACCTAGCTAAAGTTTTTAACGAGCTCTCAATTCTGTCATCGATGAAGTTTTATCAGTGACGTTAAAATGACAACAAGTTGACTCTAACTATTGCCTAACTCAAAAGGACCTTTTACAATAGCCACCAATTAAATAATTAATTACTTTGTATGGGATACCAAAAAAAAAAATTTTTCGAATTATCATTAAACGGTTTAAGGGATGAGTTTACGTTAATGTTCCAAGCACTATGTCGAAGTTAAAGCAATTGTATAAAAACACGTTGTAGACGGAAAATAGTAACAGCGAGCGGTCACCTACGCTACCTATCACTGCCGATACACGCACACTATTGCACTTAATCACTTTTACCGACGAAAACACTCCTTTCCTCCACATTAACGCCACGCCTCCATATGGACGTCCCCGTATAATCCCCTGCGAAGTATCTACTGCAGACTTGCTGGTATAGTCAAAATTTTCATCAATGCTTCCCACAAAGTCCACATCCTGATCCAGAAGCCAAGTTTCCTGTAAGGCTATTACGTCTGCAATCTTACACAATGCTCTGATCCCCTCCACCGACCTCGATACCGATTTGCAGTTAAAAGTAATGAGTGTAATATCCGATTCTAATTGACCAGCCATACTCATAAATAATATATTTTAACTCACGACCCTCTTTTTAACATCAAAATCCACAAATCTACGAAAAATAATTCCATCAGGCCATAAATTTCTTTTCATGAAAACGGCCAGTTTATGTCTTGGAACCAACACTTTATACGCATCGTACAATTTAACCCTTTTCGGAACAATTTTTTCCAAATCAATTCGTATTTGGGTATTATCAAAGATATATTGGGAGATATCAGCCATTGATGCATTCTTATCTACGTTATCTATGTATAGCGGAACTTTTAAATCCGCCGCTTTAAACTTGACCCGTGGGTCCGTAGTTGCATTGCCTGTACGACCAAAAAATCGGTTCCTTAACCGTTGTCTTTGTACTTCCTTCCACTCCTCATCCGGCTCCGATGACTTCCATTCACCTTTTGTTTTTGTTACTCCCGCATATGTGTGTTTACATTCCTCTGTTCGCACGTTATCGTTATCAGTTGACACTGATTTGGTTCCTAATGACGATAGCGGCATCTGCGCGTTCACAACACACGAGGCCGTATTAACACTCTGCACACTCTGATATTTCACATATTGGCCTTCCCTTTCGCACTCAGGCTCCTTACGTCGAGTATTAGGCGACGTAGTAACGACATTCGATGCCACGGCGCCGATCCCGAATCTAACATCGTCCTTATTAGCATCCGGCGCACTCCCACGTTTCGCATGCCGACCATCGCCCTCGCACTCAGCTACGCTCGACCTCCCACGTCGTTGATCAAGCGAGACAGCAACACCATTCGAAGCCGCGGCGGCGAACTCGAATCTATCGCACTCTCCATTACTGGTCGATGCACCTCCACGTTTCGCCTGTTGGTCGTCCCTCTCACACTCAGCCGCGCCCTGCTTCCAAAGTCGATCATTCGACGACATGACTATAACTTTCGATGACACAGTATCGAGTTCGAATCTGTCAATCGTATGCACTCGTGCGCAATTATTATTATGCTCGGAGCTGTTCGGTATTCGATCCGACCTTATACTTGAGAGAGCGATAGGCGCGTCCTGTTTGGGCGAAGGAGAAAGCCGATTACATTGTTGTCCCGCTACGTTCAATTTTAACGATGTCGTTTTTTGTGACTCATCCTCAGCTGTTTCTTTGTGGGACAGATCTAAGATTCCATACGGACCACTGTCTTGGGTATTCATAACAAAGCTCAGCTGATTAGCGTAATTTCGACCTCTATTTTTATTATTAACAAATTGAGTACCGCACTCAAAATTGTTGACTAACGAAGCTTCCCTTAGATTCAATAAATCTCTTCTCAACGAGTCACACTCACCCTTTGTCGCGTATTCTTCCTTAATACTGACAACCTCCTGCTGCAGAACAAGCAGATCCTTTAACAGTCTGGTGCAGTCGAGATGGTCAAAGGTAACTGGCGGGAGTTTCTGCAGGTCCCGAGCTACAAAGATGGGAATCTCATCGGGATGAATGCGTCTCATTAAACTAACCATATCCTGTAGGTTTCTATTTGCTTTTTGTTTTCTACGCCTAATATTTCGATCAGCTGTTTTAATTGAGTCAAACAGTAGATTCTTCGCTCTTGAAATGTCATCTTCAGAAAAAGAGGTTGCACATAGGTTCACAATACTGTCATCCTTCATAACTTCAACTTTATTCTGGATAAAAGCCAGTAACTCGTTAATAACAACATTGCAACTACTGCACTTCAATACGTCGGAGGTCATTGCCCTCTCTTATCTTAACCCGAACGGACAGCGAGCGCGTGTTGGTAACGTACGTACTCAATGCCGCACAGCGCGAGACTGACTTAATCCGCTACATATAAAGTTAACTTCGTTAAACGTTATAGCGTTACATTTCGGAAGAATTAAGGCAAGTTAACGTTAATCGTTAATCCGTTAATATGTGTAAAATTGCATTTTTATATCGCTGCGTTAGTGAACTTACGTACGACGCTTACACGCAAAAAGTATTTGCTGGCCCGATCTGGATACAAATTCCACATACTCTACTCAGTCAAATGTGGCCATGGATTCTCATCAGGACCGCTGGAATCCGTTTCCATGTCTGCCATGATATGGTTTTAATTACTACACTGCACAGTACACTTTTTCTATGTAACTAAATTCCACTGCACTCTTCTTTATCAACACGCAAATGATCACTGACAGTAATTTATAATAACAACAAACAAAACACTCGTCACTCTAAGCACGGGCACTAAGTAATGAAATTATCAAGAGAAATAAATCTCTTCGCAGTTTTCTCACTCGCACGCGCCGGCAAAATATATCTAGTTTTGTTTTGTTTCACTCGCTGCCACGCGCCGCCCTGCACTTGTCGTTTCATACTTGTCTGAACCTGTTTTTCACGCCGCGCCGCGGTGCCGTGCGGTATATAGTAGGCATCGGACTTCTGCATATTAACTAACGGAAGTTAACGTGTCCGTTAACATTTTTAAATGTTAACTTAAAAGTTAATACTTTAATCAATATGTTAACTTCGTTAATTAACGATTAACGGATTAACGAGTTAATGCCCAGCTATGCGAGTACGGTCACTAACTCTTGGCAAGGGTACTGTTCAAATGTGTTCCATCTGAGCGACGATTGACACTCCGTCTATTTGAAATGTCTATATTCCTATCTAGTTTGGTGATAAAAGCCAATCGATCTTTCTTGTAATCATTTTACGCCTCCCTAGGTCGTAAGTGGGATTTGGCTACGCGGGGAGAAAATGTCACTTCCTGGCCAAGGAATAGAATTAGAATAGAATAGAATTCATTTATTTGTAAATCACAGGTACTACAATAAGATCTTATTTGGTAATGTAAAAACATTCAGAACTCTGTGTTTTGCCGTTTGGCGTAAAAAGTTTGTTCCTTATTACGTAATAATAAAATATAAAACTGCACTTCATTTCGCTTATAAGATAAGTATTAACATCATACAATACGCTCATAATTAAATTTAAAAAAATAACATTACATTAAAATTTATGAAATTTAAAATATGTTATGTCAATATGGTATAAAAAATAAAAAAATAAAATCAGTTCAAGCGTATTATGTCAATATCAATATTGTATAAAAATTATTCTACATGTCGGTTAAAAAATCATTTAGGCTATAATAACATTTGTCTAGAAGATACGACTTTAACTCTTTTTTAAATTTGTCAGTTTGTAACATTTTTATTGAATTTGGGATTTTATTATATATTTTAGGAGCCATTCCAAGGATGCTTTTGCGGTAAAGGGCTGTTTTGTGTTCCGTGTGTGTTGTTACAGACATTATTCCTATATTGAGAGCGCACTGGAAGCCTGCGTTGCTGACAAACTGTTTTGAATAGATCAGGGTTTGTTTTAACAAAAGTTCCCACTTCAAATATATACAGTGCTGTTAGAGTTAAAATCTTCCACGATTTAAAAAAAGGAACACAGCTTTCCGTCATATTAAGGCCACACATTGCTCGCACGCATCGTTTTTGGGCTTTAAATATGGTTTCTATGTGAGCTGAGTTTCCCCAGAAAAT
Source organism: Apotomis capreana (assembly GCA_947623375.1). Classification (NCBI taxonomy): domain Eukaryota; kingdom Metazoa; phylum Arthropoda; class Insecta; order Lepidoptera; family Tortricidae; genus Apotomis; species Apotomis capreana. The sequence goes on along the minus strand of OX392505.1, from coordinate 7,596,222 downwards.
AATGCCATATCTGAGCACTGAAGCTACAAGACCATGGTAAGCACTTAATACTGCTTGTTCATTAGCTACTTTTGCTAATCTCTGCAAAGCAAATGCTGATTTACCCAATCTTTTACAAATATGGTCTGCTTGATGCTTCCAAGTGAGCTGATCATCAATCATAAGTCCCAAAAATTTTGTCATATTCACACTGTCAATTTTGGTACCATCATAGGAAAGACGTAATACTTTAGGCAAATCACGGGCGGTAATTCGTAAAGCCCCAGGTCGCATATATTTAGGTATGGCCCAAACACCTACTATCTGGGACATTTACGAATTCACCGCTCTAAAAACTATAAATATCATGTAATGTACTCTTTATTATTATTATAAGTAGGTATGTATTATTTTGATAATAACAAATGCTGTACACTTGTACAATTATAAAATTTGTAACCCAGTTTTCTATAGAGAGGAGTCATTATTTCCGGAAAAATCTTAATACAGTGCGATACAGGATTTGTTGAGCGCGGCCCACCAGCCCTACCTACACAGCGCCTTAATTTAGTTGGTACAAAATCTATTTCCTCTCACCGGATCGATTTTAACCAATTTTAGTACGTGGATAGCTTGACACGCAAAAATGGTTATACATATAATGTTTTTAACCGCGAAGACGGTAAAAAAAAATGTTTTATTTACCGGGATGAAGTGGCGTGGTCATCTAGCGAAGATTATTTTACACAACCTCAGGTGAGGTTGTATAAAACCTTATGCTCATACTGAACTCATTTATTTGCGAGTCTTCATTATGTACTTTATATTACCCCAAACATCGCCATACCGCCATCAATGCAGAAGTAATTTAAGTTGAGGTCATAAAATCCGACCCAGTAAAGAATTCACGGCTAACCTTCATTCAGGTCTCTCGATAAAAATTTACTTTAATGAGATCACGTAGACGGCCTGAGTGTTCTTAGATAAATTGTAATAAAATTTCCCAAGAATGTACTTTAAAGAAAGTTGCTAAGTGAGGCTTGAATTAAATTCTAAAATGACTGTCTGAGGCTTGCGTTTCCAATTTTAAAATTTTAGTTAGATATATCAGAAGTCAGGCAAAGAAAAAACGCAGAATCATCCAATCTTATACTGAATTTTAAATTTGGAATCGCAAGCCTCAAACAGTCATTCAATTATACAGCCTGTATATTTGATATAGCCGCAAATTCAAGCCAGACGGAGATTTTAGTGCTATAATTTGATACTTATAACAATTATTAATTTAGCTTTAACTGCTGTAGCGTTATTAATTTTTTAAAATTTTCTGAGCAGCAATGTATGGCGTAGTTATCACTTGTGACATTTGTCACATAACGATGTTAAGTGTCAACAAACAAATACATTGCGTGCTGAATTATTTTATATGGAAAAAATCGATTTTTTTAATAATTTACGGTGGAATATATTATTAAATGCCTATACTAAGACCCCGTAAAGTTTGCGGTAATATCAAAAATACACGCTGTACATAGACATATCAGAAGTCAGGCAAAAATAAACGTACATATCAGAAGTCAGGTAAAAAAGGAATAATATATACACGAAAAACAAACAAATACATCAATATAATTAAATAAATAATAAATAAATAAATATCGGACAACCTCACACAAATCAACCTAGTCCCACAGTAAGCTCTAGTAGGCTTGTGTTATGGACACTAGACGACGATATACATACTTATATAGATATATTAACAATAAATACATACAAACAGTCAGCCAAAAGATAATAAGACCAGTTAAATAAAATACGAACAATTCAAAATACGGTCATTTACCGAGCGAGAGAAGCATCTCTGCTTCAGCATGGCCATTTTTTTTTTTCGTTTGTCTGTATTCCGAATTTCGGATGTTCGATATCCTTACCATGAGTTAACGTGACTGTATTCACTAGCGACAGCGTAAACGATTTGTGTGGAGAATAGTACAACGCCCCTAAAGGCTACTTTGTAGAACTACAAATCGCCGTACAAATCGATTACGCAGTCAATAGCGAGCACAGTCACTGTAAACTCATGGTAGGGTGCTGATGTTTTGCCGTTTTCATGTCTCTTTGCCTGCTTTTATGACCTTTATTATGCTTAATCTGAAGGTGGACCTAAGGGCAGACACGGTTTATACATATATAACGCCTAAATCAACATTAAAACGAGTAACTTATTTTTATTAAAGCAGTAACGTCTGCTAACGTAAACTAAATGTTTACAAATGAAGCGAAAATTGAAAAATTGGCCCGAAAAGCCGTTGGAAACGCAGGTTCGAATCCTGTCCGAATCATTAAATTTTTCAATTTTCGCTTCATTTGTAAACATTTAGTTTACGTTAGCAGACGTTACTGCTTTAATAAAAATAAGTAATTCGGGTGTAGCACATCGTTACTATCGATTCTCAACAAATTTGAGACGATGGTGCCGACGATAAAGTCTAAATCTTTACGGTAGATGGCGCTACGATGCCACCCTAAGGCATGTCGAAGCAACTGGTTGAAAAGTTCAATGGCTCTGACATCTGATTCGGTGGTCCAATTGGGAGGACGCCAGTGTTGGCCCGGAAAGCCGTTGGAAACGCAGGTTCGAATCCTGTCCGAATCATTAAATTTTTCAATTTTCGCTTCATTTGTAAACATTAAAACGAGTAATTAGTATTAGAACCTGAGGGCCTTGTTGCCCAGATTTTATATTCAACTAGACATTGCAATATCCCTATTTTTGCAATATACGAGTATACCGGCTTGAGGAATGAACATATAACAGACATGAATCCCCTTTCGCTGTTCGAGCTTCGAGCTCCATATCAAACTCTAATATTTAAAAATTCAACTCAAGAACTCTTTCACATGTCTGATTAGGTTAGTCTTAAGAGATATATCAAGAGGAATATATCGCTGCTCATTTTTTCATACAAATCGGGGCTTCTTTTCTTCTATTTCCTTTTTCTTCTAAAATTTCGCTACAATTGGTTTAGTTTTGGAGAAGGAAACAGTCTAGAACGAAACCTCGATTTCTTCAACCCGGTTACGTAAAGTTTGAACCTCATTTGTATGCAATGCCATAGTTACCAGGTGCCAAACTTAACGTAAACGTATGGTAAGGAAAGATTGGCGGTGGTATTACCTCTTAATTGCGTTAAGCGTTAACTTTAGCGTTAAGAATTCAACTCCAAAAATAATAAAGCAAATTGAATTTTGTAATAGTTACTTAATTACTAATTCAAATACTCGCTAAAGTAGACTTATAAAGGTGATATGTCAAAAGAAACATTAAATCAAGCCCTAGGGCTTATTTCAGAGGTTTACAAACGGGGATTTATCAATATAATACGGCATGTTTACACAATCATAAAATTAATTGGCCTTTCAGAGCTAGTAAGCGGCTTCCTCACCTTTTATATTATTGTTTGACATCTTTAATGATCCTAATGCAAATTTGTTTTATTTTAACTTTTTAAGGTTTCGTGATTGAAATGATAATATAAACGGATTTATACTTCATCACGCTGATGGGTTCCAATTCCAATATTTGCATGGAGACAACAAGTAATTTGCGAATTCCACCGTGAAAAAGTGCGTTTAAGTTCATGGTTGTCATACAATTATTATTTTATTCGATTATAAGGATTGTGAAAATAATTTCAAAACTTCTTTTGAATAAAAAAAAGAACATAACATTTTCGTATTACAGCTACAAAGTCACATATGAAAAAAAAAGTGCGCGGAGTCCCTCCGCGCGGAAGAAATGAAACTTCGTAATGTGGAAATGAAAATAGGAAGGGGAAATTCATTGTCAACACTTCATTGTCATTATAAGCATCGAAACGAGCTTCACTGCTCTTTCACTTACGAAGTGACCAACATCTGTGTTCTCTTTGTTTAACAGTAAACCTTATTTTGTTTGATTTAAAGACTAATTTAGTGTAAAAGTAATTTGCACTTATAACGCCTTACATTTCGAAGTGGCAGCTGTGGCCACCGTTAACAATACAGATAATAAGTATTGTTCATCGGGTACAAAGCTAATGGGATTCGCTTAGCAAATTGGATTCGAACTATATTCGTATTTCGCGTGAAAAGAGTACGAAGCGTAGTTGTGATAGTCGGGCTGGTCACTACTACCAATGGTACTAAAACGTCAACCTTATCCGCCTTCCTCTTAAAACGTAAACCGTGTCTCCACGCCCGTTCCCGCAAAACCCTTAGTTGCAAGCATAACCTTATCTCCCCACAGAACTTATTAACTTTAAGCATCGGCGTACCGAGAAATTACTATCGGAAATTTAGCTGTACAAAATATTAGTATTTGCATACTCGGAAACTTGGGTGGCAGCTTATCTGGCACGTTGCACTGAAAACTTGTAATGCGGCTTGTAATAAAAGCCGTTTTCTGAGATAAGCATATTAATGCATGCAGTATTATATATTAATCCAGGAATGGCTCGTGGCTTTTGCCAATGTCAGTTTTTAATAATATTAACTTTATTACGAATAATAAGGTGGTTAATTAGGATTAGTCACGTAACGTACAATGGAAAGGGCTTAGAGTTTCTTTGCGTGATATAATCAGAAAAAAGGATACACACTAATATTATAAAGGTGAAAGTTGTGAGTGTGTTTATGTGTATTTTTGTTACTACTTCACTCTCAAACGGCTGGACCAATTCTAATATATTTTGGTATGAAGGTAGCTGACCGAAAAAATGTAGTGTTCCCGTGGGATGTGCGGATAACATCACGCGGTGCAGCTAATTATGCACTCAAATTATGATTTATGTTTGAATCCCCAACTCTATTACACAGCAATGCCACGTAGAATACTGCATATTCATTTGTATGATAGACACCTGTGCCAAACGCACTCAGTTTGCGGTTAAGGAAGTGCAACTTGGTTCAAATGTGGTTCACCATTTATTGATTTGCGAAAATAATTAGTAAATATCTAGGTGATTGCGATATTTCTTTAAGTAGGAATTGATTTGTATAATAACGTAATTTAATTGTATAAACTAGGAAAGATCGAGTTATTATTATAATACTAAGTAATGCAATGACCATATTAGACCATATTATGAGCGTTTATTTACAAGTAGCAACTAGTAACTCGGCCAGGATCCGGTGAAAGGACATACTCAAATGCTCAAATGGATGTTGTGGTTGCTCACTTTACTCAGTGTAAGTTTATCTATTACCAGGGCTTATTCGACGTAGCATTGCGATATTGCCGATTTAGAAAAATAGATTCAATAGCCAAAATTCGTATTATGTTTATAATATGGCTGGTTTGATGAATAGGTAGGTATATGATATCATCCAGGCATGTTGAAAATCCAAAGTCGCGTAAATTTTAGTATGCTTAAGTTAAATCCAACTACGACATCAATTGAACTAATAACCTTTCCTACTAAATTTTAACGTTACAAATGCAAATAAAATTAAATATTCAGGTGAATTATAATTAAAATTATGATTAAAACACCGTAAAGAGATAATTGAGAGTAAAGATCCATACCGGGACTTGCCGATATTAAATTTAATATCAATATCACGCGCTGCGGAACCCTCCGCCCCAATTACTGACGGTGAAATACTCAATTTACTGGCTAATTTTGATTTAAGTTATTTTTAACTGCTTAGCGTATTTCTATTCCTACTGTTGGTTTTTTGGTAGATTCTGATATACTTAAAATGGTAACAAGAACCGATACATGTATGGAACTTCTTAAAAATAAATTAGATTTATCCTCTTAAAAATAAATCCTCATTTTTTTTACTGCAGATGTCCCGGCGCGGCATGAAAGAAGGGATTGCCAATGCCAAGTGAGTGGGTATCTTAAACGTAGATATAAATATAGAGCTTTTCTTAACAAATCCAATGAAATAAAAAAACACATCACTCAAAAAATAAAATAAACAGCTATTTAGCCAGTTTATGAACATAGACACCGTGTTTAAAAAAAAGACTTCCCAACCTAGGCTATCAATTTTGTATAAAATTCCTTTTCACCTCACTCGCTCGGAAAACCTCCGTTTATTTATAGGGTGAAATCTGCGTGCAAAAGTCTATTTTATCCGCTAGCGTGCAAAAGTCATTTGAATTTCGAACACGACGATTTTGATTCTCTGTGGTGCACGTAACTTTTTTATATTTAAGACTTCCTCAACGCGTGACTGATTTCATCAGTCGATAAATCTTCGAATATCCAATCAACGCACTCTAATGAAGGGCGATCTGGTCAGGCCAGCTAAAATAATTTGTACGTTTGAATACTTCTTTTAAAAAAAATACACCTACAATATCACGTCCAGAAACATGGTTTGTGGTTACAGATTTTTAAGTTTTTATTTTTTCTTCACTTTATTTTATGTTGAATATGTTTATTTATATATTAATAGTACGGATATCAGTTTCATTTACATATTTGACTAGTAACTAATATATTAAATACCACACAAATTTTCATATTTATTTGTTATAAAAGTTGGAACATAAGAGTGTAATTTCTGAACGCACCCGAGAAAAAAAAAAATAATTGGAAGTTTTCACAATTCACGTAAACAACGTAAATTCGTTCTGTGGATAATACATAGGTACTGTAAATATCGAAAACAAGAAAGTTAAGCCAAATTTGGAGTATTTTATTCAATGCTAAAAGCCTGCATTAAAACGAAAAAGGATTTGTTATAAATATTTGGAGACGATAAGTAATTTACCGAAACTATTGGCGTTTTTCAAGAAGATAAAGCCGAAATCTTGTTCGCATCCCATCGTCCAATAACTTCCAAAGCAAGTGTTATGGAAAATACTTCCGAGTGGCCAACTAATCCTTCCCAGAATGCCATTCTCCCACATTCACAACGAATGTGTCAAGTAGTTTCAAATACAAATATAATATAACAGTGCTTTAGAAAAACTCAACGATAAAATATACACGACGATAATACAAATTACGGCCATATTACTTTTAATTTTTAATATGTGTGCTTCTCTCGTATTTATTTGGTTTGGATTTGAGTGTGTTATGTTTTAAATGTGATGTGTTAAGTAGAAGGCAAAATTAAATATGATTATTTTTATGTTTTCATTGTTCTTCTTGAATCTTGCATTTCCCTCGCTGTAGTGAGGTGAAAAGTTGTGTGTTCCGTATGGCTGCAAAATTATTTAGCTTCTCGTGTCTTGAAAGCCTCGCTACGCTCAGCTTTCAATTTCAACACTCGCGCCAAATAACAACTTTGCAGCCTTGCATAACAAATAACTATTTCTCAAACATGCAATGAAATACCTATTGTCTTTACGTTCCTTATAATAGGCTCGGAAGTATCGCTTTTTGGGCGCAACAACTCGAGAGGATTGTAAAGGGATTTCATACTGCTTTTCAGGCCTAGGCCTGCAAAGTAACTTTTTTTTGTTTCAACAACAAGGTCATTCACACAGCTGGCTGGTTTGACAAAAAGCAGATTTGTTTTTTAAGGTTGGTTGTTAGAATAAAATGTTCTATTTGTCAATTAATAAAATGTTGTTCTTTGAAGTATATTTTTTATTTCATTGTATGTTTGAGAAAAGCACTATACATGCCTCGTCGTGAAAACGGATTCCCGGCCTCGTATCATTATCCAGCCTATACCTACTTGGCCGGAAATCCTCATTTTCCCGGCCTCTGATGTAATGTACTATTACAGTTCTCTCAAGTTGATGCGCCCGCAACGTGATACTTCAAAGCCTGTTATAACGCACTGTTATGACGATGAGAAAACACTATTTTGTAACACAATTCATCCACAAAATAAAACCGAGCACAGAAATGTTTGGAAATGTAATTTTTGCTGGCCTGTTTGCGCTAGCCCCGTCTGCAAACCTTGTTTATACGGGGCGCAAACACGGCAATATTGTCTTAGGCCTCATAAATAATAACACAATAATTAGACTAAGCCGGTCCCGGACTAGATTTACGAGAAAAACGACTGTTGGTACTACGTAACAGCAGGAAAAGTTTGGATAGAAAAGTTGATTTTGGCACAGTGTGCAACAAAGGTAGCTGATAATTTTAGTAAGCAGTGTGACATAATATTGTAGGGTAGCAAAAATGATAGTTACTTTTGCTGACCGTACAGGGTTTAAACATTACTAAATTCTTTTCCGGAACTCTCAATCTGTGCTGCAGTTTACCTAACTATTGAAAAATAATTTGTTTTTCAATAAATATTCCTCAAGAAATCACAAGGTTGGAGAAATTGAAAGCGAACGTACCTACAGTGCGACTCTGGTCGTTAAGACATTGGACCGGTAATCTAAAGATACCTTGTTCGAGGTTACTGGTTCCTATTAGGTTCGGGTAATAACTCCTACTGCTAAATTTGAAGTTTGTAATAGCTCCACTTTAACTATTGAGCTTATTAATTTTTTCAAGTTTTTTTAATTAAGTAACGCGGCTTAAGAAGCAAGAAAACAAATTACAGTACATAATATTATTTTAACGGAGCTAATCAGTCGTTTCAATATTATTAAAACTATCCTGAGACGCTAATAATTATAAAAACCGTACACGGCCCGACATGTTTCGAACTCATATGGAGCTCTTCATCAGGGACAGCTTTCCGTGCCGCTACGCGAACGACCTAGTGTCGCGCCGTTCCTGTCAATTTTTACATGACTTTAAAACGTTCTTATATTTATTATCAGTCGTTTTGTTCAAAATACTTAATCACCACTGTCACTTTCATTTTCATTATCCTCAAGGTGGAGACCTTTCACGCAATTAATCGTCACCACGTAACGATTCATTAAAGTTTAATGAGAGTAACGCAACACTCCATTAATGGCCGGAATTCATCGGCAGTCTTCTTACTGTTCCAGCGACAGGGGTTCGTGTATCGCTCCAAATTGCCTACAGTAAAATTGGTGCGTCTTCGTTGATTTTTGCTGGAAGAGACACGGATCGTGCTTATTTATTTATCTTCCTTTAGTCTAACGTCAATAGAAAGAATACCCATACTATTCTTCAAGTACATATTAAATATGTATACTTATTTGTATGGCTGAGATTATGTTTGCGGCTCGAATAAGGAATAACCAGAATAACCAACAACAACAACCTTGGCGGTGAATGTGATATCTTTTAAATATGTATTGATTATAGTCGAATTGATGTTTTTTTTATTATGTCATTTTTGAATTTTGTTTGTTCCTTTGTAGTTTTGATTAAATATGACTGTATCAATTTTATAAGATGTATTTGCTTTTCGCGTCTATTTTGTCAAATTTACTTGTCTTGGCTACCTACGGGACAGGCTGGGCTTGGTGTAGGAGCCAGTGTAACAGCTAAGATAAGCGATATCAGTACATGAAATGGAAATTATACAACGTGTCCTCGGCTTCTGAACGAAGACCGAAATCCCGAGTGTACATAGTTATGTTGTGTCAGGAATGCTCTAATAATAATATATTATAATTATGATTAGATAAAAAAAAACTAATAAGGCAAATCAACAATAAATAGTAACAGACTGTATCAGTTGTTTGCCATCAATAACGCTGAGATTAAAGTGACACTAATGACATGAAATATGAACTACAATGTATATTTATCCGTAAATACTGTGCCGTTTGCCATGGTATTTTGTACATCAGTTAGAAATACCCTAATCAACACGTACCTTAGATGTTTGTCCAGAGGCCACGATGTATAAGCCATTTTTTGTATGTGTGCTAGGTTAGTATGTGTGACTATGAATTTCAGCCATAGGACGTCCACTGCTGGACATAGGCCTCCTCAAAAGACTTCCACATGGGTCGGATAACAGCCACCCGCATCCAGGGAGTTCCCGCAACTCTAACCAGGTCGTTCGACCACCTTGCGGGTGTGGCCGCCCTACACTGCGCTTGCCGGTGCGTGGTCTCCACTCGAGAACCTTTCTGCCTCAACGGCCATCGGTTCGTCGAGTTACGTGCCCAGCCCATTGCCACTACAGCCTGCTTACCCGGTTTGCTATGTCGATGATCTTGGTTCGTCTACGAATCTCCTAATTTTTGATTCTATCTCGTAGAGAAATCCCGAGCATAGCTCTTTCCATAATTCGCTGTGTGACTCTGAGCTTCCTTAAAAGGCCCACAGTTAGAGACCACGTCTCGGCTCCATAGGTCTTCAAGCACTGAGGTATTTGGACGAGAAGACACTTCGCAGTTTCCCGAACGCTGCCCATCCGACTATGAATTTATTTAAGTACAATGAACTTACTACTTACGGATTACTTAAAGGATGCACCATTTCTCGGACTGATGACTATTTCCTTATCTTTTGGAATCGTTATGGTGCCTAATATTTAGTCAGCTTTAAACTCATGCTACTAGAAAAGACATAATCATGAGAGAGTAGCTTGGTATATTCTTGTCATTTCTAGCAGCATGAAACTCCGTAATACGCTGAATAAGCAAAAGGGAAATAAGGCAGGAGGGGGTCAATGGAATTAATGTTTACGTTTAATTGTACGCGGAATTGGGACCGCCCCTCCGATGCGACGCGTTACAATGAAAAATAATATAAGCATTATTTAAGGGATAATTTGAGAGGATTGCCTTGGAGGACAGGGGATTTAAAAAAGTTGTAATTACTTTTGATGTAAAAGATGGAGATATTTTTTTTGTCATGCCATCATAATGTAGTTGTTTTGTATCGTATAATACATTGAACCGAGAATATCCCAAAAGGTGCCTATTTACTCTAGTTCTAAATTAGTCGGATTATAAGTAAGTTGAGGTTTGGATGTCCTATGTTCTATGTTCCGAAATTGGTTAAAATTTGTCCAGCCGTTTTTGCGTGATGCTAGGACAAAGAAAATTATGAAAATAGATCGTGTCAGGCTGGCATGGTGCCGGGTGCCGTACAAAATAAATGACAATCCTGCATCACGCTATTAAGCTTTTTCCTGAAATTATGACCCCTCTCCATACAAAACTGATTTTCAATACAAATATACACATAGATTTTGTTAAAATTTGAAATACCTACACACAAATTTACCTTCAAATACATGCATCTGCAGCGTCAAACACAATCTCATTGTACAATTGCTTCATTTCAGTCTCATTCCAATTACGATTGAACAAAATCTCGTCAGCCAAAACGGCGTCATATCTTTAAAACAATTCCATTTGTATTTCTACATCGCGGTAATTATTAAATGTATAAGTTTCAAAACTCAAGAGCTCCCAGAAAGCTAAACAACGATAAGTAACTTTAACTTGAAAATCTGAATATAAATGCTAATGCTTAATTCCGTCTGATCCATACTTTCAATTCCGCAGCTTCTTTGGAGAGATTATTATAATTTCATCCGAATCCTTTCAGGCAAAGTTACGGTCTCACCACTTGCATGAATAAATATTTAAGTACGATTGAAGTATAATATCTTTCTTAAGGAAGCAGCGATTTAGGCTGCGTCTCTTTCTTAATTATTTTTTTCCTGATTATTAACAACAAAACAGCATAAATATATATAAGGAACAATCTTACACAGATCGATCTAGTTCCAAACTAAGCAAAGCTTGTACTGTGGATACTAGACGACGTTATACATAATAATTATAGATATAACATCCATGACCCAGGAACAAATGTTCGAGCTCATCACTCAAATATTTACCCTGGCCGGGATTCGAATCCAGGACCGCCGGTTCAGTAGGCAGGTGAACTACAAACTGCGCCAACCGCGTCGTCAAAAGTATATCTGCTGCGTAACATGTTAACACGAATACCGTATTTGAAAATCATTCTGTACCCTTACCTGAGTTTACAGTGACTGTATTCACTAGCGATTGCGTAAACAATTTGTATGGAGAATTGTCGTAGTTCTACATAGTAACCTCTCCGTGTAGTAACACCTCGGGTGCTATACTTTTCTCCATACAAATCGTTCACGCTGTCGCTAGCGAGCACGGTCACGTTAACTCATGGTAAGGGTACTGATATCTTAAAGTCTCATCGTTATCAGAACGAGCGAAGCGTCTGCGTTTAAGCTTGCCAAAAAAAAAATCGTATGCCCGGATGTTTGGATGTACAGATGTCTGTTTGACCGGATTGTTGGCTGTTCTCGCCAACTGGCCGCAAACGGTTCTCGTGAAATTTTGTGAGCAGGTCTAATAAGCTAAAATTTTGTGGTCAAGTTAGTTTTATTGTTTTTTTTTATATAGCGGAGATATATGGGGGTTGCTAACGTAAAATAGTCATATTACATTTATTTCGAATGATTATCGCGAGTTCCCAGAGCCACAAGTTTAGGTACACAATGAAGTCTTCTTGAAGAATATTCTATGCGCTTGCTTCGAAGTGCATATAAAATTCCAGGTTATTCCAATTTCGCTTCAAAGGTACCTATTAAAAATATAAGAGACATGATAACTGTTTAAAAAAATAGGTGTACCAATAAATGTAAACAATGTTGCCTCTTTTAAGATGAAGTTCCTTCTGCATAACTAAAAAACTACAAAAATACATTTAAAGAAAAAACTAGCACGCAGCAAGTTTGCCACGACGCTTATTTGTATAGAAAAGTCGCTCGCAAATCGCAAGTCTAATAAGGCCCTAAATTGCACTCAAAGTCCAACCACAAGATTTCCCATAAAAATAAGCATTAAAAATATAAGAGATCGATAACCATTTTCAAGACTAAAATAAAATCACCTCTTTTAAGAGGAACCTTTGCGTTATAAAAGAACCTGAAGCTTAGGCGAGTCCCAACTCAGTGACATATTTAAATACTTAATATAATTATAGCAGCCATATCAACTAAATTTAAGAAATAAATACAAAATGTTGCTTCTTGTGCCCCTCTCATCGTTTTTCTTCAGAAGGCACTTCCTTTGCGTTAAAAAACTACCCCAAGCTACGGCGAGTCCCAAATTAGTTCAATTCCACTCCAAAGCCGCCCAACCGCGACATGTCCCATAAGATAAGTATTAAAAATATAAGAGACTGATAAAGCTCATCGTTAGAGAATCTGGAGCGAGTCCCCGGCGAGTCCGTCGTCCCGAGATATTTCACGGTATTTTAACAATTTTAACGAGCCGCCATATTACTTCAATGCACGGCTCCTTCTGAACCTTTAATCATGTAGGTGCCCTTTATGCTGTCCGAATATCGGTATGCAGTTACAGCTTGAATATTTAAAAATGTCAAGGCAATTTTTTTAAATTCTTGCTTTTAAATTGTATTTAGAAACGTAAATACGTACCTAGGTATAATTTACTTTTGTTTATACTTTACTGCAACGTTTTAAAAAGTGATAATTCCTAAATGAAACGTATTATAGTACTATGGTAGAACACAAAAAAAAAACATTAAAAAAATGGATTTTGAAGAGGAAAAATATTGTTTCGTTTAGATTGAAAATGAAAACATTGTAGATCTCATTTACTACACAAAAAAAATCATACCTACTATTAAAAAAATACTTACTATACTAATTCACTACACTTTCGGACGTTAAAAGGACTTCATTTCTCAGAAATCCACTCTTTATTCGAATGACCAGAATAACGTTAAATTTAGAAAAAAAAGATATATCAATTTAGCTCCACCAAGCGAGAGGGGCAGAAAATAGCAAAGCGAACGACTGAGCGAAGTAATTTATCAGAATAACGAGCTTTTCGAATCTCCTTTAGGTGACACTCGGTTCATTTATTTTTTTTCTCATACGTTTCTCGATCACATACGGAGTATTACTCTGCGTCTCTTAAAACGTTATCGCTGCCTTGTCTCAGCGAACTATTTGTCAAGTGGGGAGAGGTGATATGCGCCGAATTGGAATTTATAAAGAATTTTAAAATGCTCGAGTGTTTAATAATAATAATAATAATAAAATCTTTATTTCGGATATGTTACATCCATAAAAGGTTAGTAAACTTAAAACTAATATTAGTATAACACATTAAAAACCTTTAAATTACTTATATCTAAAAGAGGCAAATGCCCTAACTTGACTGACCCAGTGCATTAAGATTGGGCAGTCATATCGTTCAGCAATTACACCCAGAATGCTGTTAGTACTTCCCCTCAGCCTGTTCAGCATCGAGGCGATTTTCTTCCGCATTATGGCTTGAAAACCGTCCGTGCGTGCTTCCGCGAACATAAGGGAAGCGCTGCACCACCGGGGTAGTCCTAACAACATTCTGAATGCATTGTTGTACTGAACGCGCAGGGCGTTGTAGGCTCTTTTTGTGTACCTTACCCACAGGCTGCTCGAGTAAAATGACTGACTATAGGCTTTAAATAGTGTGATTTTAACCTCGGTCGTACATCGAGCAAACCTGCGGGCAAGCATGTTTGACCGTACCGCCAACGCCCTGCGCTCCCGCTCAATATCTAGGTCATCACGTAGATCAGGTGTTATAATGTGACCAAGTGTGTTTAAGGATTATATTATGTGAATGATGGTATTGAAGTCGCTTTCGTCGAAACAGTTTATATTTATTTATTTTATTCAAGGAGAACCAACAGCTAATTATGACATATAAAAGGAAAACTTAAATAGAATTACAGAGCCAATATGTTACCCTTTTTTAAATCAGATTTATATTCACAATTTACTTGAATTAACTTTATTTAAACAAGCTATACAAAACTGGAGAAAAGGCGTGCAAATAATACGACATATTGTTAAAGGGTTTATATTTTTTCTTTTAAAAAAATCCTAGAATAAAGTTACAGAGTTAATAAAATAATAACAAAGGTGAAAATGTTTTCCCCGCCTTGTACAGAAACCTAATTGAGGTGATAATATTCAAATTTGTGTGGTGCCGTGGTAAATAGTCAATATCGTTAAAGTAGATATAAGTATTATAAATCATTAGAAACGTAGTTAGCCTCCAAAGTATCTTAGGTCTATCCTTATGAAAAAGTGTCATTCTGTGGACAAGCAACCTTATCAACGACATCGAAAACCTAGAACTTTAACCTTAAACTATTCAGCTTCATTGTTAAAGCAATCCAGCAACGAAGGGTTCTGACAGACCGACAAAGGATGAAAGAAGGTACCAAGCAAAGTACATACGTGTTCGGAATACACACATCCTCACGTTTTACAATTTGAAACATCGCTTAAATTGTAATAAAGCTCCAGAGTAACACCTACATTTGACTAAATTTCGCCTATAACCTTTTACATAAGTCAATCTTACTTCAAACTTCGCTATGTGACGTTAGATTCAAAGTTGAGTAGGTATTCGCCGTTGCTTGAGACGTTTCGTTTTGATCGGGTTTCATGTGAGGCTTACAGAAAGAGGTGTACAACGAATCCTGGATGGATACTGTTCGTATTCTATTTACTTTAACAGATGCGCTCATTATTCCTTAAGCATTTCTTACGAGCAAGGTACGATTGAAATAGACAAATTTGCGAAAAACCGTTAAACGAAGGTGAGGGGCTTGCTTTTATTTATTTATTCTGTCTTTTATTTGTTCGAGATGTATTGTGATAGAACGATGTTGATTGGAAATGGAAAACGCGTTTGAAAATGTCGCTATGTGTATTTACTGGATTTGATTATAGGACCTTTTTAGGGTTCCGTACCCAAAGGGTGTTAACGGAACCGGAACGGAACTAAGCCTCTGTTGTCGTATTCTATCTGTCACACAAAATATACTCACATGATAATAAAAGAAAAGTAAAAAATCAAAAAAATTGTGTGATGAACTCGAATATTTGTGCTTGGGACATGGTCTATGTATTTAAGTATATATTTATCTATATAAGTACGTATATCATCGTCTAGTATCCATAACACAAGCCTTCTTGAGCTTAATTTCGGACTAGATCGATTTGTGTGAGGTTGTCCGATATTAAAAAGGGTAATTACTTTTCTTAAACTGGTTCATCAAAAGGGCCATACAAAAAACGTATTTTTAAGGTTTTCTACGTTTTTTGCTGTGACAATTGAATGGTAGTAAGTAGACACGTGACATTTTCACAGAATATGCAAGAATATGCACCTATATGGCTATTTTGAAAGTTTTTTATTATTCATTGTTGGAACTCTTCGTGCGTGAACTCGCTCGACCCGCTCGCTCCAGGTTGAGTTCAACTTGGTCGATTCTTGATAAAAAAGACTTATTTTTTCTTAACAATTAGATTTCGAGGTCGGTAAACTTTAGTGCTTACGCTCGCATTAAAAGTGCCGATCCTAAATGAAACAGTTATTGTTTTACCGTTCAGTTCTTAGACATAAAACTTTACAAAATAGCAAACTTGAAATTGAAATACAAAATAAAGGGTCAGGCCAGTTTTACGCCAATAGCTTCATTAAGGAAACCACTTCCATTAGCAACATAGTCATCGCAATTACAGATATACAATGATACAGATGAATGATACAGAGTCGCACTCTGCGAACAGAAAGTGCACTTTCCACTTTTTTATAATAAATATCAGACAACCTCAATCAAATCGATCTAGTCCCAAATTAAGCTCAAGAAGGCACGTCGTGGCACGTTATGGGTAGGTACTAGACGAGGATATACATACTTATATAGACAAATATATACTTCACACAAATATTAGCATTGGGCGGCATTCGAACCCGGAACCGCCGGCTCAGTATGCAGGTGTATTACAAACTGTTGCAATGGGATTCCTAAAAGAATTCGCCACCGAAAAGAACCACGTGCAATCAAGTTATGACAGTAATACTTAAACAAAATAATAAATAATACTTAAACGTAAATAAAATGTCTTATAAAAAGAAAATACAATTTTAAAGGTATTTTGCATCAGGCTTTTAACCTTGTATAATCCTTATTAGAGAAAAAAAACAACACAATATAAAATTTCTTTTTAATGTTACAAAACTACTTCAAGCTAAGGCAAGTGTCAAATTAGGTAAATCCTCCAAAGCCGCTAATAATTGTGAATCATCTTGTTTCGCGTGGCTGTGGCTGTACTTGGCATCTAAGGAAATAAACGCTCAACGGAACGGCGTGTGCGTTTAATAGTCCGAGACTGGGTGCTTTTAATTACGTATACATCACTATGTCTATCGGCTGACGGAGTGAACGCTCTGTATTCATACATACTCTGTATATCTAATCGCTGTGATTGTGATTGCGCTGAAATTTCTGTTATTTGCTGTAAGTTTGTATGCCTTTTATTTTTTATTATTTTTCATGTGGAAACATTGAAAATTGGCGAACATTTTCGGACAATATTTTTAATATACCTAACACTAACAGCGGCATGATCAAATAGTACCTTCGGACAATCCGGAGCATAATTTCGGTTAATTTTCACCATTAGTAATATTAAGGAGTCAATTGTTATGCAATAGGCGCTGAGAATCTGCTTCTATACACTCAACCAAATTGATCACTAGTATGATTTAAGATGATTTCTTTATAAATTTATGGAACATGTAATGACTCATTATTTTTAATGAGAGTACACACCACATTTTTTTTATATGAAACCAAACCATTGATATAAATAGTTTGTCGGCCTTAGAGTAAACGCAGATACACAAATATAACGCTGGACCGGTAATCCAGAGGTACCAGGTTCGATTCTCGGTCTCTTCCGCCAAGTTATGCATTTATTTGTAATATTATACCCGAATAAATAATAAAACAAACATTATATTCTCGCCGTATCGCTAGAATAAACCAAATATTTATCTTTATACGACCTGTCATTCAGAATTCTAAATTTTCAGCGCAAGATCACACGCTCTCGAAAACGCAGCGTCTCTCGGGTAATCAATACTCACCCTAGTTGAGATAACCAAGTCCTCCGCCCTTAGGGTCCTTCTCCTTTCGTCCGTGAAATGCGAATTAAAACTTTTTTTCCAACTATGTAATGACGAGAAACTATTCCAAAATAGTACATCTCTGCAGACTGTCTATACCTACTCACCCGGTAAGCCCTTTTCACGGTTGAGGCATGTATAGTGCTTTTCTCAAACATATGCAATGAAATAAAAAATACACCACAAAAAATATATAATTCAGCTGTTGTCTGTTCGTGAACACAGACGCTATGTTTAAATCCCGGCCTAGGCCGTATTTTGTATGAAATTCCTTTACAGTTCTCTAGAGTTGTACCACCCGAAATGTGATACTTCGAAGGCTCTTTTATAACGCAAGTTATGACGACATTTCATTGCATGTTTGAGTAATGAGTATTTTTTTACAAAATGTACATAATTCTTACTTTTAAAGCACAATTCAATAAAAAAATAGATTACTCGGGGGCGCGGGTCATGAATCCAGGGCCCGGCGGGCTGCTAGCCCTTCAATCCTGGCTTTTATTGTACAGCTGAAGATTATACATATACAGTCATCATTTTTGTCCTAAACTTGTCTGGTTGGAGCAGAAACCCTTCAATAAACGTGAAGACTACAAATATACTGTGATATTTCCTTAAAAAAATTATAATAAATTCATTAGGAAAGCCGGTCAATTGCGAGTCGGACTTGAGCAACAAGGGCAAGTTTGATACCACCACGCGTTCTTGAGAAAATGGGGTTGACCGACGGACCGACTGACGGACACCAAAATGATCCTATAAACAAAATTCAGATAAACTGTTTTTATATGTATATTTCTAAGTAGGTAGGTGTAGCACCATTTAACGTTTCTTAAGTGGTTTGGTTCATCATAAGTGGTGTAGCTAGCTTTTTCACTCGTGACATATATATATTTCTGTTTATCTGTCATTGCATTTTATGATTGTATTTTTATTGTTTTATTGTATTTAACGACTCACAGTTAGGGTCCAGTTACACTTTGTTTTCATTAGGTTGGTTCATCCGCGTGAGTATTCGGGCGAGGAGACAATGGTTGGTAGAAGTATCAGCCGATCCGTATACTTCACTTCCTATGATTGAACCAAACGCACCTGTAACATAAATCTAGAGTATCTATGACGAACAATCTAGGACTCCCAACTTTTATAACGTTCTACCGCAACACGTGAGGCGCTAGCTCGACATAGAAGAACAGCCCCAAAACGACAGCTGTCAATCCCGTCCTATATGGCCACCTCCTCAAGAGTTCGGTATCACGTACTAAAGAGTTAGGTCATTCAAAAATCAAGAGGCGATACTAGCGCCATCGAGCTAATTCTCTCGATGCGCCGTCATATTTTTATTGGTGTATTTTAATTAATTGAATAATTATTATTTAATTTTATGTTTTTATCGACGACCATAATGTCAATTTACCTAAATCAACTTAGGATGATTTGTAATGTAATTATCTAATCTAAGAAATAATACCCCAGGTCAGATAATAATTACCATAAAAAAATAAAACATTTCAACTACTTACTCGCGGTCGCGTTGGCAACAGCTAGCCCGCGCCTTCTGATAATACGGCCGAAACAGCCAGTCATAAAGCAAAAAGCGCACGTAGTGGGAATGTTTTTGTGGCAATCTATCCGGGATCACCTGGGGGCGCGGTCATCAATCTAGGGCCCGGCGGGCTAGTTTGCCAGCCCTGGCCTTTATTGTTCATCATTATGAAAATTTTCATTCCCAAGTGTCACAGGTCTGATAATAAGAAATTAACATAAAAAAAAACACATTTCAATAACTTACTTGCTGTCGCGTTGGATTCATGGGTGGCAATTTATCCGGGATCACCTGGGGGCCGGCAATCAATCCAGAGCCCGGCGGGATAGTTTGCCAGCCTTGGCATTTATTGTTCATCATTATGAAAAATGACATTCCCAAGCGTCCCAGGTCTGAAAATAATTTCCTTAAAAAAAACATTTCTAATACTTGCGGTTGTGTTGGCAATAGCCCGCGCCTTCTGATAATACGGCCGAAACAGCCAGTCATAAAGCAAAAAGCGCACGTAGTGGGAATGTTTTTGTGGCAATTTATCCGGGATCACCTGGGGGCGCGGTCATCAATCCAGGGCCCGGCGGGCCAGTTTGCCAGCCCTGGCCTTTATTGTACAGCTGAGGCACAATTTCTGCAGTCCTTAACTTGGCTGTTATGAAGGTTTGGTTAAACAGTTTAGTCTCCGGGCTAACGATGGTAAATACGTACAAATTATGAAGTTTTTTGTGTTGAATACGAAGTTTTTTCATATTTAAACACTTAACCCCGCCTCTTAAAAGTTTGAGGGGTGACGGCGGCTGCTTGATTGTTGAATCTAGTATGGGCAATCCATGGATTACGGGATTTCTCATATAAAAAAAACCTGGAAAGGGAAGCCTTAGTTAAATTGTACCTTTCTAAAGAGTAGTTTTAATAAAATATATATGAAAATCATTTTTTATATATGTAACCCTGCCCTAATATATGCCATAATTTGCATAAGTAGTTACAGTGCATGAGCTGTCAGAATGCGATTGCGTTTTATACCTGTCTCGCTCGCTCTTACGCGATCCTGATAAGAACCTCTCAGTTTCACAAAATTCACGGGCTGTACTACAAGCGTCGAGTTTATAACATACGACATTACTATAATGAAATTATTTAACTGACGAGATGTAATTAGCTATAACGTGTATAATAATAAAATCTATAAAATCTTTATTCATGAATTCATAGTAATAACAATTGGCATAAAAGGTCTTAGATTTATACAGAGCATTCATAATACTGGTGCCTGAACTAGGAGAATCCTGTATCTCAGGCTTTGAGAGTTCAAATTATACTCTAAGTACAAAAATAATAATCATAGCGCCTAAGCAAATGTAAGAGCAATTGTGCTTTTGGGTTTATCATTACATTTTCTACAGGGTCATCAATGTCATCATGAATTACTTACTCACTTTTCAATCTTTTTAGGGATAATTTCCAGGATGAAAACTATCCTATGTCCTTCCTCGGATCCTAAACTATCTCCATGCCAAATTTCATCAAAATCGATTCATCGGTTTAAGCGTGAAGAGGTAACAGACAGACAGACAGACAGACAGACACACTTTCGCATTTATAATATTATACTATACTATACTATATACTATTATAGTATATAGTATAGTATAGTATATAGTATGGATGGATGGATATTAGTATGGATTGCTTAATTAATATATGTTCAACTAAGTATGTAGGACATTGCATTGTCACCGTTAGCACAAATTGAAACTAGGACAGTCGGAATTGCATGCATCGTCAGCTTGTTTAATTTGTTTAGGTACCTATATTACAAATCAGAACAATATTTAATAATAAGAAGTTACGCGGTTATGAAATATAGGAAATAATGAGTCGAGAATGTTTTGAGTAATAAATACTAAAGCTGAAAATGGACTTCTTACTCGTATTCGTATATTCTAAAAAGGCGCTCTTAGGCGCCTTTATAATCTATAGAGTTTTGGAACCTTTTTTCGGCTAGTTTTCTTGCTGGGCATTCGGCAGTGCCAGTTTCGTGATTACACGGTTTCTTATAGTGCATGCATGTCGCGCACTTTGGTGGTTCGGCCTTCTTGGTGCAGTCCTTTATTGCGTGCCCTACCTCTCCGCAATGCCCACAGATGTTAACTTCCATCTTACATGTCTTCGCCGCATGCCCGTACTGCTGGCATTTATAGCACCTTGTGACCAGAGTAAATTCCCTTACATGGCACGACGACCAGTTCACGAAAACTCTGTCATTTGTGACTAGCCACTCAATTGCTTCGAATTTTGAGTTGGACTCTATTTATATAATAAAATAAGAGCGGTGACAGGTAGCCGTAGTTACCAAAAGCAACCTACCTTGCGAATGATTTATAATTGAAAATAATTTTGTTCGATCGGTTAGTTCACAAACCCATTAGATAGAAAAATAAATCAAATAGAATTTAAGTTGTTTCTTCAACAATAAAATATTAAAATGTCTGCAAAAACAGTTGAATTTCAACAAACATCATTTGTTTCACTGTCATATGCTGACGCGTCGCACAATTAAAAAAAAACGAATGAGTCGTTACTGCATTAAACTGCTGAGGCCTGCCTATAGTGGCACAGCGTAAAAACGTGCTAGTGATGCAACCATAATAGCAATATCATAAAGGTCAGTTGGGGTAAGTTCATCAGCGGGGCTAGTACATATTGCCGCGACTTTGCTTGTCGCGCGACTCAACGTCACCTGTTCGCTCGGTAATTGAAAGGAAAGGGATAGATAGTATTTGTCACGAGACAACGAGTCACGTGTCACAGAAGCTAGGCGTGCTGTGCACAGTAGGATAAGCGCACTTAACATATCGAAATATCGAAAATTACTAATGCAAAACTATCCGCCATCTTACAATCTTTGTTTATATTGCAAAAGATGGCGTTAGTACAAAAGTACTTCTGTAGTTTTCGATATTTTCTTTATCGCGCTCTATTTGGCGCAATAATACCCGACCCGACCCGACTGACCTTAGTTCAAAAATATTATACAACATAGTTTAGGGTCAGAGGTATGCAGTTGCCCTCACTATTAAATGAATATTCGAAATGTGATATTATTCTGTGGAGCGCTATTTTTATTTTTTACCCATCTCTAGTAACGTCTACAGCAGCAGCCGTGCATCAGTATGTCCAATGTCCATGACAGTTGATCGCAGTAGGGAGATTATAAACAATAACAGAACATTTACATTTCGCATAATAATATAATTTCTTAAATATTCAAGGATTTTTTATTAATAACATTTATTTCTATTATAACAGAACACAAATTTTGATTGTACCAAAGACGCTGGCAGCATTATTACCTCGCTATATTGCTATACTAAGACGCTGAGCTAGGAAGCTACCAGCCCTTTGATCACCAGTGGTCAGTCACCACTTTGAGGATTTGGACATGTCATCATTGTCTTCGCGATAACCAACCATGAAAATGATACATTACATACACTACTGGATGCATTAAAGATTGCCTCTAAATTCAAATTAAGGCAGTAATAATGAAATCTTACAAAATTGCAGACCTAGACCGCAATGTGATCATCTTTTGTTTTATTGATTTCGCTAAGTACTTTATTATAATATAATTAAGTACTTATGTGGATATAGACTGTGCGTACTGTTTGCAAACTGTGTGCATTCCCTCAAAGTTAAATTTTAAAGTGGAAATAGGAAATTCAAACTGATGGAAGCTATTGCTAAATGTAGCATTTATATTTTACTAATCTTACTTTGCGCATGTAAAAAAAAACAAATTGCTCAAATGAAATGAAAGATAAATAGTTGCTTTTCTTTGTCTATGTTAATAATAACTTAATTTATATTCGGGTATAGCGTTTACTCTTCACTATAAAATCAGGGTGGCAAATTCATAGATAATATTGAGACATTTCGAAAAATTACCAGCAGTACATACAGAAATCATAGACCTGCACAAAACAGCCTTATTTATGATTTATTAAACTCCAGCTCCGTACGAAAATATCTGAAACAATAATCAGTAGTGATCAACTGATGATACATATTCCACATAGTACCACATTCGATATAGTACTACATTCGATATATTACCAAATTCGATATAGTGCAACATTCGAATCAAACGATAAATACAATACGATAAATCTAACGTCTAGCACCGACGATCCCATAAACAATAGAAACAGAATAAATAAAATTTCATTGCGTCTTAGAGAGCTAAACAATAAAAGTTATCCTATAAAACACCGTTTACTGCCCAATGTCTGTCCTGCACAGTCTCTTCATACAATATTTATGCGGTGTACGGTACGGCACTCTTTAGGTTCTGGGACAAGTTACGAGTTAAAAGCGATTTTCTATTGTCCAACATCATGTCAGCAGTGGGCTTGGAAACATATAATTTTGGAAACATGCAATGTATGGATTTTAATATGAGTTACTTTATAACTCTACTTTGTTTATAGCGGTACCTAGGTACTTAAAAATATAGATTGATGATTTGTTCAAACACATTGCCCACTCATGAGTGGACAATGTGTTTGAACAAAACACCCTGTAGCATGCTACAGGGGGCATTCCTTATTATTGTTTTTTTACTTTGTCCTTTACGATTGGAATACTCACTAGTACTTTAACGATTATAATGGATAATTGTAGTACTACAAAGTAACCGCTAGGGGGCATTCTACTGTTGTCTCGTGGTAAGGCTACTCTGTTGTTGCTTTATTGAGTGAATTTCACTACACACCAGTGAAACCCTCTGGCTTACAAAAACAGTGTTTTATTATATTATTAACGTCTTGAATATGTAATTTAGAGGTAATAGTGATATGACATTGTATAATACATACTATACAGTAAAAACAAAACCGTCTTAATAGGTATATCACTATTTTCTTTAAAATATTCATTGATATTATTGTATAGCTTACACAAATATTAGCTGTAACAAATATTAGTTTTCTAGATTTTGAATCCCATTTTTGGCGTTTCTCTTTTGGTACTTGTACCATAACTTCGGAGCCAAAAATCTTCATATTCGATAAATTGGGCTTCTTTCCGGACCACATCTCTATGGGAGTTTTACCATCTAGTGACTTTGTGGGAGACCGATTAATGACATATGCGGCTGTAGCTAGGGCCTCTCCCCATAGTTTAGTTGGTAAATCTGCATCAAACAACATACACTTTGCTCTTTCAACCAGGGTCCTGTTCATTCGCTCTGCAAGACCGTTCTGCTGGGGCGAGTACGGAGTGCTAGTTTGATGCTCAATTCCATGTGAGCTTAAGAAGCTGTCAAAATCTCTGTTGCAATATTCTTTACCATTATCTGACCGAATTGCTTTAATTTTCATGTCAAATTCATTCTATACTTTACTTTTATAATCTTTGAAAGTATCTAAGACGCTCAGTTTGTTTTTCAGAAAGTACACATTAACTCGTCTTGTAAAATCATCAATATAGGTAACAAAGTATTTCATACCTCCGAGTGATTCATGTTCCATGGGCCCACATAGATCAGTGTGAACAAGCTGCAATGGCTGTGTAGCTCTGGAATCAATGTTGTTGAAGGGCAGCCGGGTCTGTTTTCCTCTGAGGGAGGTAGAACATGTGATCGAACCTTTACTAAGAAAAATAGTTATATTTGCACACAAAACAAAAACGCATCGGGAATAGACAATAGAGTGCAGATCGAGTTACCAACATAAAACATTAATATGGTTGCGTTCTAAAACCTAACACGGACCGACCCTGAAATGGATAAGTTCGCCTTTGTACATATTTTTGCTTTTAAAATGTATTTAATGGTCTTGTGTACAATAACGTGTTTACATACATACATTTTAAGCCACCCACTTGTGCCTTGCGTCGTCTTTTTCCAAGGGTCTGTTCCTATTTCTTGTCTCTTATATTATTTATAAGATTTCGGAACAGTACCTGCGGTATAATTATTTATTGGACACTTTTTTCCTTTCAGGAGCAAGGAATTTTAATGGGGAACATTAACGGTGAATCTTTTGTAATTGTATTTGGTAACGCAATACTTATTTGTATCGACGCTTCGTCTTTCATTATGATTGAGTTTGTTAATTTAAAATTCTTTTATGGCTCTTTTACTAGCTCTTTTAGTTGTCACAATAATGGGTAAAAGGCCTCTTCTTCTATTTTTTATTCCACTTTTTTCTGCCTGTTATTGTACAGCAAAGAAAAATAAATGTAGAAGAGAATGCTATATTCTTTGCAATCGGCGCACGATCACTACAATCTACTACCTATCGCGTTAAATTTTACACAAACAACCAAGAAACACAGTTGTAAATCGGTTTTGTCAAAGATCATTTATTAACCATACAGTCTACATTTATAATAATTAACAATACACATATATTTTGTAATAATATTTAAAAAACATTAAATTCCAAAACAAAATAATCATTATTTGGGTGGTTCTACTCAGAAGGGACGAAAATGAAGTGATTTGCGGCACACCATTTTTTTAGCATCTAAGGTCAGAAAAGTAGCTTAACGCCTAGCGGAGGTTGGTCTTTTACTGATCTCAAACGGGCCAGTCAAAAAATAAAATATACCAAATTTATGACCATTTAAACAATCTTATCACGCGATGGGGTGAAAAATAAAGGTAAAAATGCTTTTTGATGATCAGTAGCTATAAATACGGAGTTTGCCTACGTTATTAAGTCCTTATGTGTTTTTATAAACAATATATGGGCCCAGGAGACTGAGGACAGGATACTGAGATTATTGTAAGTTTTTAGCCAATAACTACGTCAATGCAACATTTAATATTGAAATCATGCAGTTCTGTACTATAATGCAACGAATTTACGACCTATGAATGCAAAAAAAGTGTATAGAAAACAATGGATTTTAAACAAATACGGGCCAGGATACTGTTAAGCTGACTGGCCGTAGCACAACTTCACTTACACAACTCGCCGTAGCGACTAAGCCAACCGCGAACCGAGACAAACGCGATCATTTATATGCTAACTTCACTTCGATCTTTCACTCAGACCGAACAGCCACGCGCTAGACGTGGTAACTCAAACTGATTTTAACGTGTTTTGATGTAGCAGGAGACTGAGGTAAAAAACGAGGGACAAAATATAATGCACTTTTTTTTAATAAGTTTCGCATTTAAGGTAAAATTAGACAAACACATTGAAACTACATATATTATAGATTTCTATTTTAGCGAAAATATTACGTACATACTCAAAATGCAGTTGTGATTGTGATGCAGCCATTAAGCTATCATTTCGTCCGAGAGACATGCCTGGAGACTGAGAATTTGGCACTTTAAAGTACAATTTTTGATAGATATATATTTAGGGCTTAGCTAATTTTCAGTGTCATACTAGAAACCATTTAGTTGTACAGTTTCGATCGTAAATCAAAATAATTTGCCTACAAAAACTATACAAAATAAGGTGAGCCGCGAAAAATTCCCTTGTGAGTAGAACCACCCATTTATAAATCATTATTATATTTTTTTCAATATAAAGTGCAATGTCTTTGAACGATAGATATTCAGTGATGGAGTGGAAGGCATTATTTTGAAAGAATTATAGTGTTTTATTCTCTAGTAACCTACTCACATTAGAAAACTGCTCCCATTCACTTTAACTTTACTTATGTTTTTTATTGAATCTTTTTTTATCGATTCTATTTTTAATGTAGAAATACCTACCACATTTTTATTTTTATAAATATTAACACAAAGGTAAATTATGAAAGATATAGATAGAAGCGGTGGTAGCCTAGTTGTTAGGGCATGCGACTTTCAATCAGGAGGTCGCGGGTTCGAACTCGGCCCGTACCAATGAGTTTTTCGGAATTTATGTACGGAATGTCATTTGATATTTACCACTCGCTTTTCGGTGAAGGAAAACATCGTGAGGAAACCACCTAAGCCCAATAAGGCCTAGTTTCTCCTCTGGGTTGGAAGGTCAGATGGCAGTCGCTTACGTAAAAACTAGTGCCTACGCCACATCTTGGGATTTAGGTAGCCGGCCCCGATTGAGAATTCATTCTCTACATAGATATGGGACAAAGGCTAGGAGGATGATGAATAGATTTAGTCTTAGATTTTAGAATAGAATAGAATAGAATAATTTATTTGTAATAAACTTACATTGTCAAACATTCAATTATTACATGTTCAGTCTTAAAAAATAAAAAAATAATAATACTAAAGTGTCGAAAGAAAATAAAATAGATTTGAAATTGTACACAAAGAAATCAATGCAGCAGTTATCAAATTAAAATTAACATGTCAATTATAGGTATAACTAGAGACCCGTTGCGGCGTCGAACCGCCGCTAGAATATGGAATTCCGGTAGTGTTACAGAAAATAACTACTTTATCGATAAGAAGTTTTTGGGGATCGAAGAATAAATACTGTAAAAAAACACGTTAAAATGATATTTCAAAAACGTTAAGACATGCCAGGCTAGAGCCAGGCCTGATAGCCAACTGCCAGGTTCATCGTGACAACTTTTTCAACTCTTTTGTAAAAATAACTTGTGCATTAATGCCATGTGATCTGCTGATCTGTTTCACAAATAAAATGCATATTATTCGATTTATGGAAAAAATATAATTCATGACAATAGTCCCAAATCGTAAAAAAATAATTGACATATTTTCATAGGACCGAACATAAGATTGGTAGAATTTTAATTTGTTATCCTTTCTTCAGGACATACATTTATCGATTTGATCGATTTCTATCAATTTCCAGAAATAGCACATGAATCGAAACGACAGATTTGGTCACTCACTACGCAGGTTTTAAAAAGGAAATCATGGAGTGCGTAACTGTTTATGTATTCATTTATAATCGTAAATACTTCAAAATATTGATAGTAAAAAATGTTACATAAACTCAATTGTATGTAATAGAGAGTAAAAAACGTTTATAGAATACACGAAAAACCACTATTATCAATGCTTGTTTTTTTTTTATGAAATTCAATAGATCGTGCAAATTTTCTTAATATGGGTGCTGCCATGTCATCATCATCAATCATTTATTCAATAACAATTTCACATTGTGTTTGAAATTCTTACGCCAGTATAACTCTTAATCAAACCCTACTTCTAATTCTAATTTTAAAATATGGCTTCCATCATAGTTAATGATGATTTCGCCAATTCCGAGTTTGCTCGTAGAGCATGCCGTTGTTCGGTGAGGTTTTGCTTTTTGTAAAGTGATAGCGAACACCTTAAATACTAATCTAAATAAATTACTGACTGACAATACTCCACCATAAAAAAAGAATGTGTCAAATATGTGTAATAAAATAAATCCAATATATAAAACAGCTAAACATGTTTGAGAAAAGAATATAAGATATATTTTATTCAATAAATTTAGAGCTGAAGGCCTTACGTATACCCAAATTCCAAATTCAAACTTTCGTGTCTTTCCTCTCATTGAAATAGTGTCTGACAGAAGAGTGAGGGAGATGCTATCTATACTCTCAAGTCTATGATATAAACCTAATTTTAGGGTTCCTTACCATAGTCGGTAAAAACGGAAGCCTTAAAAAAATCTATTTGTTGTGTTGACAGCATAATTTGACAAATTTTATTTTGAATAAGAATAAGAATGATCAGCCACACGTCATTAATTCAAATATGATTTATTCTTGAGCGAGTCGTTTTTTTTTTTTAATTTGCATCATATGTAGGTTATTTCTACCATCAAGTTTCGCATGTTAGGGTAACATGTTAATTATTCCACAAATACAACTCGTCCACAATGTCGGCTCGTCTATATTCCCATCTGGGTCACAATGCCAACTTGTCCACACACCCAACACGTCCACATTGCCAACTCGTTCATATACCCAACTTATCTGCATTGCTACCTCGTCTATATTACCAATTCGTCTCCATTGGCACCTTGTCCATATTCCCAATTCGTCCACAATGCCAACTCGAACATATTGCTAACTCGTCCATATTCCCAACTCGTCCACAATTCCAACGCGTCCATGTTGCTTACTCGTCCACAATGCCAACTCGTCACCACATAAAATTCGTCCACATTTCCAACTCGTTCATATTCCCAACTCGTACATATTCCCAACTCGTACACAATGCCAAATCGTCCACATTGCCCACTCGTCTATACACCCAACTCATCTACATTGCCAACTCGTTCATATTACAAACTCGTCTTTATTCCCAACTCATCCATATTCCCAACTCATCCACAATGCCAACTCATCTATATTGCTAACTCGTCCACATTTCCAACTCGTCCATACACCCAACTCGTCTACAATACCAACTCGTCCTTATTATTAACTCGTCTTTATTGCCAATCTCGTCCATATTATCAACTCGTCCGTATTACCAACTCATCTTCATTGCCAACTCGTTTATATTCCCAACTCATCCACAATGCCAACGCATCCATATTACTTGCTCGTCCACAATGCCAACTCGTCCACAAATACAACTCGTCCACATTTCCAACTCGTCCATATTCCCACCTCGTCCACAATGCCAAGTCGTCCACATTACCAACTCGTCGATACACCAAACTCATCTACATTCCCAACTCGTCTTCATTTCCAACTCATCAACAATGCCAACTCGTCCATATTGCTAGCTCGTTCACAAATACAACTCGTCCACATTTCCAACTTGTCCATATGCCCAACTCGTCCACAATTCCAAGTCGTCCACATTGCCAACTCATCCACATTTTTAACTCGTCCATATTCTCAACTCGACGATACACCCAACTCGTCTACAATACAAACTCGTCCTTATTATCAGCTCGTCTTTATTGCAAACTCGGCCATATTCCCAACTTGTTCATTTTGCCAACTCATCCACATTTCCAACTTGTCCATATTCTCAACTCGTCCACGTTGATAACTCGTCCGTATTACCAAGTCGTCTTCATTGCCAACTCGTCCATAATACGAACTCGTCCACATTGCCCCCTTGTCCATGTTCCCAACTTGTCAATTTTACCAACTCATTCACATTGCCAACTCATCCACATTTCCAACTCGTCCATATTCCCAACTCGACGATACACCCAACTCGTCTACAATAACAGCTTGTCCTTATTATCAGCTCGTCTTTATTGCCAAATCTTCCATATCACCAACTCGTCCGTATTACCAAGGCGTCTTCATTGCCAACTTGTCTGTATTACCAACTCGTCTTCACTGCGAACTCGTCCATAATGCGAACTCGTCCATATTGCCCACTTGTCCATGTTCCCAACTTGTCAATTTTACCAACTCATCCACATTGCCAACTCATCCACATTTCCAACTCTCCCATATTCCCAACTCGACGATACACCCAACTCGTCTACAATACCAACTTGTCCTTATTATCAGCTCGCCTTTATTGCCAAATCTTCCATATCACCAACTCGTCCGTATTACCAAGTCGTCTTCATTGCCAACTCGTCCATATTCTCAACTCGTCCACATTGCCCACTCGTCCGTGTTCCCAACTTGTTCATTTTGCCAACTCATCCACATTCCCAACTCGTCCATATTCTCAACTCGTCCACATTGCCCACTCGTCCGTGTTCCCAACTTATTCATTTTGCCAACTCATCCACATTCCCAACTCGTCCATATTCCCAACACGTCTACATTGACAACTCGTCCAATTAACAACTCGTCCAATTAACAACTCGCCCATATTAACAACTCGTCCATTTTCCCAACTCGTCTATATTACCAACTTGTCAATTTTACCAACTCATCCGCATTCCCAACTCTTCCATATTCCCAACTCGTCCACATTTCCAACTCATCCATTTTACCAACTCATCCATATTACCAATATAGATACATTCCCAACTTAGGCACATTGTCATGTCGTCCATATTCTCAACTCGACCACATTTCCGATCCCGTCGACATGCAAGCGCAAGGACTAAGTTTTTTCTTGTAAAATACCATTTAATTTACCATAACTCATGCCATTTTCCTTGGAATTATTTTTTTGATGGACTTTAATCATATTTATAATAATCTATCATAAATTTACCTATTTGAATGACGTGTAAATTAGTTTTACTAATTTTTTTCTGCTTTGATTTATTGTAAAACTCGCCTATAAAAATAATCTATTCTTGAATGACGGTCAGTTTTCTAGTCTTTCGAGCACCAGTCCAACTCGCACTTAACCGGCTTTTTCTCAGTTTTCTAGTCTTTCGAGCACCAGTCCAACTCGCACTTAACCGGCTTTTTCTCTTTGAGTTTGTCTATGCTCTAAGGCTTTTTCTCCACCTTTTTAACAGGTATGCGAAAAAAGTTTCCATACATTTTAACATTTTAAAAAGAAAAACAACCTGGCAATTTAGAGCATTGACATAATAGCCCCCAATAAAAAAGACATTAAAAGTTGTCAGAATATGGTTACTGTCATTCATTGTCAAGAAACTGTAAAATTATTTTTGCATATTCGTACATGTTTTAAGTGTTGCGGATATTATGTTGCCGACTCAAAAATAATATTTCATCATGCTGAACAACTTACTACAGGTTTGTGAGCAAATCATGCTTATTATTATTTGGTCATCTTATGTCAAAATAGGGATCACAGGTCACGTGGTCAAAGTCACGTGGTTAGCGCACAGTAGTTTTTTCAAATCCATTTTTCAGTACCTTTTCAGGAAAAAATGAAAATTCCAAGAGTTTTATGCACCTCTCCAGCATGAGACGAATCTAATGACATATCATTTATCAAAATCGGACCATAACTGTAGATCTGATGGGATGTACAAAAATCGGCCTCGCGTAATATATAAATAGATATATGTACACCGAAAGGACTCGACACACTCACTCATCAAGGAACTCCTTGACAGAGTAATACGCCTTTTTAATACAAAAAGTTTTAAGTTTCGTGATGAAAATACGTTCTGTAGGTGAAGCTCTTATTATTTCAGGTATTTTGTTAAATATACGTGCACCCATGACTGCCAGGGACTTGCCAGTTTTTTGTAGCCTGTGCGGCGGTACTAACAGTCCTGGTTTTCGCCTTGCGGAATAGGTCTTACCTAAGGGGAACTCTGCTGAATGTTTTCTAACATATTTTTTTTTTTATTAGATCACAATACATTTTTCTTCCATAATTTACCTTTGTGTCAATATTTACTAGTGTATTACAAAAAACATCATGTAATTCAAGAATTCCAAACAACATGAAGTAAATTTAAGGATTCCAGACAAATATTCATGTACATACACTTCTGTAAATTTATGAGTATTAAGAGAACGAAGACGCAGATGTTTTCAGTCTTAATTACGGAATCTTAGCTAATACTTCTCCGGCGGCCAAGGCACTGTTTACTTTATGTCGGCTACCCTTTGTTTTGCTCTAAACTCGGCGAAACAAATAAAACGGTAATGGATAAGCCAAATTGGCAACAATTGTCTTTGAGAAATCTCTAATTGGATTTTCACTTTTTGAACGCTTACGGTCCGACTACAAATCAAACTTGTGATCTGCGAGCTATAAACCTCGTGATAATTTTACTTAATTGCAGAAATATGACTTTTCATCCCGCGTATCATCAAGATTAAAGAAAAATAAATGAATCTCACCATAAACAATTACTTACCTATAATTATTAGACTCGTTTGTAGATCGTCTGTCTTCTTAGCTTATCATAGCACTGCTACTACAGAACTAAAACTCGTAGTTTCTTCCTGAGCTCAAATATATATACCTACTGTATATACATATAATAAATATTCTAACCATTTCAAAACAGCGTCTTGAATACAGAACTGAAACTAAACACTAAGAAAACTAGAATACCACGCAAGAGTCTCGAGAATCAAAATGTACACGATGTGGATAATAGTCAGAAACTACACCTAAAACACTTTACCAAGCTTGCATACAAATATGACTCCCTAGCAGGTAACCATTGAATGTTTTAGTCGTCTTATAAGAATGCAAATTTTACCGTTTTCCAAGCGAAAGGAAGATGGCCGCCCAAAGGTGCACTTCCATACTGTCGGGTACCTATTACTAAGTTCCATTGCCGAATAATGTTGAGAATAAACGCTTCTGCGACCTTTTTCCAAGTTTCGGCTCACTTATCCGGGACAAATTTAGGCTGTATTTGAATAGTGCTGAGGCGTGCTTTCTGGGAATCTGAAATGCGAATGCGATCGTTATTGGGCTGCTAAAACTACCCCTGGGCACATAGCCGTAGCTATAAAAGTTGGATTGTCATTATTTCACTAAAGATACATTTTGTTATTGTATGTTAGCTGACTTTCGAAAGTGTATCAAAGATTCACTTTCGAAAGTTGATATTAAATAAGCGATTGTGCTGTGCTATTTGTATTTAAACATACATGTTAAATTAAATAAGTATGTTGTACTTTTTAAAAGAGTAACATTGAGATAGCAAGATGTTGATATCATACCCTAAAGAAACAGACAATAGTCGTTAGGAAAATCTTTCATTTCTTATTTTACACATTATTCTAACTCAGCTTACCAAAGTATTTTTTTTCAACATCCCTTAACTCTCAAGTGCATTATTTGAAATCTGTACCAACCTGTAGTTTATTTTCACGAAGGTATACTTTTGTAACGCACAACTTAACGTATTTAGGTTCTACACAACGATCTGTGTCTGATCACCCTTCATCACTCTTTGACAGCATGTGAGTCGAAAATGACGAATGCTCTAACATGTTGATAAATGGGTCAATCAAATTTTTCTGTTGCTCGTTGCAATGGTGATGCCTCCTGGGTCACTACGATAAATACTATACCATAAATACTACGATTTTCGAAATCTACCAAAAACTTCGTATTGCAACAGTTATAAGCCCATTATTATTTAGACTGCAAATACTAGCAATATAAATTATCAACTCTGTTTCTAAGAAGATTAATCTGTGTTGTCCCTTGGTTAAAACCAGAGAAAATAACAACAAGAAAAAGTTTTATTTAAAGCAGTAACGTCTGCCAGCGTAAACCAAGTGCCGACCTAAGGATATAAGAAACGAAGCAACTGGTTCAAAATGCAATGCTTTAACCAGCGGCTTTGATGGAATAATTGGCAATTCACCCGTCTGCCCCGAAAACCCGTGGAGCCGTGGGTTCAAATCCCGCTCAAAGCATAACATTTTAAATTTTTCGCTTTAATATATGAACATTAAGAAAAAGTTGGTCCTACCAAATACATGTTATAAACGTTATAGCAATAAACACTCTCGCATGATAAACGTATCTATACGTTGCGACTTAATAGCACCGCAAAACCGGATATTGAAAATAATGTTTCAATGAAGGTGGCATCAAGAGCCGTTGCGTCACGTTAACTGGTGCAAAGTATATCATGGGTCCGTTGAAAATATATCTAAATGACTTTTTAGTTTGCAAAAGAAGCGGAGATTACGAAGTGAATAGTAATTGGAAAGTAATATGAAATTAAACATACACTCTAAGGCTTCACAGCGGCCGCGTGCGGCTGTCGTATCGGCCTCTAGCCACGAAAGTCAAGCTTAAATCATTGTATTAAGCGGTTTACACTCACGTGAAATTGTTAAGAACGGCCCGACATGTTTCTGACTCGTATGGAGCTCTTCATCAGGGACGGCTACCCGTACAGTGTCGCGTTTACTTCGTCACTGATTCTTTGAGAGCTCCATACGAGTTCGAAACATCGGGCCGTCCCTGACAATTTCACGTGAGTGTACACCGCTTTATGCAATAATTAAATAGGTCTCACGAAAGTTTTAATAAGATTATATATACCCTTAATCATTCAACAAGCGCCTAAAATACCTATCCATTACATATATGGCCCATTATATAAACGTTTATCCATATATAAGCAGTAAGAAGGACTTTATTCAGCATCCGACTATATCATGTTTGCTTAGGCCCGCTGTCGGTTAAATTATTCCGAAATTTGTGTAATGCTAACATATTTTATGGGCTGTGTACGCAATCTTCCTTTATTTTATCTTTTTTTGGTTTTGCGTTAGCTTTCTGAGTTTATAATAATTTTATGAAAGTGTTGGCGGGTTGAGTTATTATGTTTATCTGTATGAATATAAATATTTTAACTGAAATGTGATTCTCCCCACTATATAAGTACTTTAGCGATGTATTTTATCTGTTGAGTAGAACTAATTTACAAAATGTTGGCTTTAAATACTACACTTGTTGATTCCACTAACTGCAGGTTACTTAAATAACAAAACTATATCTGCACGGCAGTGCCCCCGCCGCGTCGAGCAAACGCGGGCGCCGCCGGCACGACATACCATCTTCCACCTTCCATCCACTTTTCTCGAAGCTATTCAGAATATTTTCGAATCCCCTGTATTTCTTTGTGTACTAGAAGCCTGAATTTTCAGTGAAAATGGCCTATAAGGGTCAGCTCACACCGAGACGGGACGCGACGCGACGCTGTGCGCACATTTCAATAGAGCGACTCAAAATTATACTATATCTACTACATTAAAAGGGACACATTTCCTCTTGAGAATTCAAAATACGTTGCGCCACGCAGCGCTGCGCCTTGAGATGCCTCGCGGCGTAGAGCGACGCATCGCGACGCAGCGGTGCATCGCCGGTACGCACGGCGTGTAAGAGCGGCGCTGCGCCTCGCGAAGCCGCGCGACGCCGCGAGGCGCAGCCTGAGGCCGCCGTGGCGACTTGTCTCTACTATTTCCGTCCAGTCTTTGTGTAGAATTTATGCAGTTCGGTCGAGTGCTCAGGTGAAAATATAAAGACGGCGAGTAGACACGTTCCGCTGCACCGCGCGGCATCTCGTCGGCAACGAGGCGTCGTGCTGCCAACGATTTTACGATGATGCGCCTCGCTACGTTGCGATGCGTCTCGCGGCGGCGTGCGGCGCAGCGCGAAATCACCGGCCTCTTCCAGTATCGTCGCGTCGCGTCGCGTCTCGGTGTGAGCTGACCCTAATGGTTGATTTTATCACACGATACATAAGTGCAACGCATCCGTCACGTTTTGACAAAATGGGGGAGGGCATAATATACCTAAGCATATTCATGAGTCCGTAATATAGCCGTGTTAATGGTATATTGGAGAAATCGCAATGTCTCTTGGAATTAAGATCCGCAAAGTAAGGTATCCATGGACAATTCTTAATTATTCTGGCCACATAATGTATTTTTCAATTACCGTAGTCAGATAAAAAATATCCTCTAACCATCTAAGACGTGCTGCATTTTTACCAACGCGACAATATGTTGGCGCTGTTATGATTTTTTCCCAGACATGCAATGAAATGTCGTCATAACGTGCGTTATAACAGGCTTCGAAGTATCACGTTTCGGGCGGAACAACTCGAGATAACTATAAAGAAATTTCATACAAAATTGAAGGCCTAAGCCGGGAAGTATTTTTTTTATAACATGGCGTCTGTTTTCATGGACGGGTTAAACAGCTGAATTATAATATAATTGAGTGGTGTATTTTTTATTTCACTGCAAGTGTTTGAGAATAACACCATACACGCCTAGCCGTCAAAAGCACTTGCCGGCTTCGTATCACTAACCGGTGTCACTACGATCGGCCGACTATAACTACTCACCGGCAAGCTCCTCTTTCTCGGCGTCTGTATTAATGTACTCATCATCATCATCATTATCTCAGCCATAGGACGTCCACTGCTGAACAGAGGCCTCCCCTTTGGACTTCCATATATACCGGTTGGAAGCGACCTGCATCCAGCGCCTTCCGGCGACCTTTATAAGGTCATCTGTCCATCTTGTAGGTGGACGTCCTACGCTGCGCTTGCTGGTCCGAGGTCTCCACTCGAGCACTTTTCGGCCCCATCGGCCATCTGCTCTGCGTGCTATGTGTGGCCTGCCCATTTCCACTTCAACTTGCTAATCCGGTGAGCTATATCGGTCACTTTAGTTCGTCTACGGATTTCCTCATTTCTGATTCGATCACGTAGAGACACCCCGAGCATAGCCATATTTATGTATTATTTAATGTAATATTAATGTACTATTCCTGAAATAATTACTCCTTTCCCTAGAACACTGATTTCAATACAATTTTAACCTTTCAAGTACAGAGATTAAGTCCTATAGCTTTGGGTTTAATTATTCTTGAGCTCAAATTT
This sequence comes from Apotomis capreana, assembly GCA_947623375.1. Taxonomy (NCBI): domain Eukaryota; kingdom Metazoa; phylum Arthropoda; class Insecta; order Lepidoptera; family Tortricidae; genus Apotomis; species Apotomis capreana. The sequence continues at coordinate 7,558,679 of OX392505.1, read as the reverse complement.
AAAAGACAAAAGCTCGAATGTAATTGCCATGTGGCCCACAGGAAACTGGCTGACATTACGGTAACAATGCCTCCGCGCCGTTCGCAAATTCACTGAATTTAGAGACAATTAAAGATAAAAATAGACTTACACTATGGCTTTTGTTTTAAACTTTTCAACGAATAGGTTTCGTTTTGGACATTGTTTATGAGCCAAGTGTTGAATTTAAAGTTTTATCTTCACTCATGTTGCTTCATTCCTATAACAAGTTTGGATACTATAGGTATAGACCTAATACATTACTTGGCAGATACGGCGGTGGGGCATGGATGACCAAAATTAGTGATGTTATTTCTTAACATTACGATATTTTGATGTTGTTATTGCGACCCCTTGTTATTGCGGGTCGTCTTATTCATTGCTCCTCTCCGCGGCAGCGACTGGTAGTTCAAAATTCCGAAAAGTACCTGCAGAAATATGAAGATATATACTATTATCAAATTCTAATACTGTTTTAGAAACCTGTTCTCTATAAGGGTCATTATTTTAGGAAAAATCTTAACAGCGTGACGTACGAGTATACATACGCGCGGCGCCAGTCATACAGCGACAACTATTGCTAAAAACATTTTTGTTCATAACGTCGAAACGGCTGGACGGATTTTAACCAATTTTGGTACAGGGATAGCTGAGCATCCAAAGATGGTTATAGGATATTTAAAAAAAATACTACGCTGACCAATTTGCGGACAACTTCTAACCATCGAATAAATATTTATTTTTCGTTCTTTATACGTGTAACCTCTATCGCTCCACAATCGTACACATTACGAGCGCGGCTGCGCTTGACTAGTCGAAACAAAATGGACGTAGAATATGCAGTGCCTGTGCGGAATATTTCGTTCTGTGGACGTTTAGCGCTGCGAAATTCGTGAGAATTCTGCAACGGGTTAGTCCGCTGCGGAATGTCTAAATTCACCTCCATGTTTTTGCTTTGTTCCCGGTAAATTAGAACCAAACTATGTTTAGTGCTCGCTTCTGCTTCGGTGCATACTGGACGTGTGTTTGGGGAACGGTAGTTGATTTTAAATGTACCTACGATGGCATTGCTTCTGACTCGATCGTTGCCATGATTGTAGTGTTCCAGTACCTACACATTTTTTGATGGCAAGTACATCCATCCATGTAACTAATATCAAGTAATTAAAAATGAAATCAAATGTAATTACTTGGTTTAACATTGTGTAATTTAAATTACGAATGTTTTTTATTTATTTTTCAAAGAATGTATGATTTTTTTGCAGGTTATTTTATTTTCAGACTTAAAAGTTTGCTATAAAGAATATTCGGTTATTGTATAATCTACAACTGTTATGATTATGAAATTCGGTTGCCATACCGGTTATAACCACAAAAAATAAACTTATTTAACAGCAATTGGTATGCATGTATACCTTACGTACCCGCAAAATATGACAATGTGGTTCAGAGTGAGAAAAGAGACGGCCTGAAAACCACCGCTGCGCAGACGCCTGGCTGTCGCAGCACATGCTGAGTCTACTCCTTTCGAAACACAGACCAATTTGGGACAGTGTACTGATAATCAGTTCTTGCTTATTCCATATACCTTTCTTTCTAATTGCCACTATTTCCTCTTCCTCTAGTTACATGGTGACAATCATTCACAATATTACACGTCCTGTGGCGCGGAGATAATCCCATTAGCGGGTTAAACTCCCACACAAAGACCGGCTCACTGGTAGTGAGACCTAAACAGCCCTAATACAGTTGATGTCATGTTTGAAAAAAAACATTCACAAGGGTGTAACGTAAGAAAACAATCCATAACATCGCAAATGCGTTCCGATCTAACATCCTTTCTCACTTCCATGATCAAATAATCAATATTCAACCAGTCGTCTAACATTTGGAATAACACATAAGTCGGATAGTTAGCAAGTCGGCATCGATAGTTTGCTCAATCAATCGCAAGTTGCATAAGATCGTGTACGCTTTCAGGGGGCAAAATCGATGAGGCATTGCGATATCGCTAATAAATAAATAAATAAATATTAAGGGACAATCATAAACAAATCGACCTAGTCCCAAACCAAGCAAAGCTTGTAATATGGGTACTAGACGACGATATACACAATATTGTTACGCCGGTAGGTTAGGTCAAAAACTTTGAACGTCGATTTCAGTGCTTTAGAGGCGTTTTCAGCAGGCTGAAAAGTCATTTCAGGCCGTTTCAGAAGTTGCTCTATCACATATCTAAAGATCGAAATTTCACCCAAGTTGCCGTCGTTTTCAGGCGCCTGAAACATGTTTTCAGTCCGTTTCAGGGCACACTCTATCAGATGACGCCATAACCTGAAAACACGTTTTCAGGCGTTTTCAGGACCCATTATGGGCCTCTGAAGAACAAATCGTTATATGGCGAAATATCCGGTAGGAGTGACAGAGATAGCACTACTAGAAAGAGATAGCTATACTCGGAACATTCGAGAAGTGTGTGACAGAGAGTGCACCATTAAAGAGAGACATATATGGCCTCGAATGTTCTCGGCCCTCCCGCTGGACCTTACTAGAACATTCGAGATATGTGTGGACAATGCGTCTAGCGCGGTTCCGCGGGATATAAAAAGCGCCGGCGGCCGGCGTGAGTTAGTTACATTTTAACTGCGATCGAATGCTAGTACAAGGATAATCGGAGAGAAAGACTCTCAAGTGACTAGTGCGCTTTAAGTACAGTTCATGTGAATAGTGAGTGCGTAATTTGTGTAATATGTGTTAATTAGTGGATTTTAAGTACAGTTCGTGTGAATTGTAAGTGCGTGATTTTGGTAATAAAGTGTGTGTTTTCATTTGTGTAGTAATTTGTGCTTTTTATCAAATACGAACCCCACGCTCGTAACAATATATAAATACATATATAGATAACATCCATGATCCAAGAACAAATATTTGCCCCGGCCGGGATTCGAACCCGGGACCGCCGACTCAGTAGGCAGGTGTCTACAAAACGAGCCAAACGCGTCGTCAATAAGCAAAATATCTGTGTTATCACGGTGTTGTAATAGAGATAAGTTTAGACAGGCAGGGTTGGGTAAGTCGACGAATACATCACGCAATAGCGTTACACCTATTTTATGTTGTTACGAATTTTGCTATTCGTATTCAGGCTTCGCATGTTGAAAATTTTAAAGGGATAAGGCTCAATGAATCATTATCTAGACACGCGGCAGCGTGTCCAGCCAAGTTCACCGCAGGAACTGGCGAGCAGCAGCCGTGTGTTATATTACACGAACCGTTTGGAGCCACTTTTGACCCCTCAATAACTCCAAATCTATTCAACAGAAAAAAATGAAATTTGGCTTATGTATTTAGGTCCCTGAGAACAACTAGAACCACAAATTTCATAAATGTAGATGAAATAGTTATTGAGATATTGACGTCCAAAAAACGGCATTTTTATCACTGACTGACTGACTCACTAGTAATCAAAAACCTAACCCACTTCCAGGTGACCTAGAAAGATGAAATTTGGCATTCAGCTTGGTAATTGTGTGTGTACACATATAAAAATCAAAAACAGTGATATTTTTTAGTTTTATTATTATTATTATTTATGCTTGTTGCCTCAGAACTCCGTCATTTACTAACCGATTTGGAAAATTCTTTCTTTGTTTGTAAGATGGCACTCTCTCTCTCACACACACACCACACACACACACACACACACACACACACACACACACACACACAACACAGACAGAGAAGGTTAATAAATTGCCGTGGCGCGGGGACGGATAGCGAAGCGCGGGAGCGCGGCGTGGCGAGGAGCGGTCCGGCCCCTCCCTCTACCCCGCGTCACTCTAGTCAAGACAGGTGGGGCGTCAATTCAAATTTCTGTACAAAAAGTAATGATATCCCATCAAAAACATAAATGTTAAATTAGAGCCAAGTTCTCGCATGCAACGTTGTCGACTTCGCCGACAAAAGAATTGAGATCTATATGGGCGCCAAGTTCTTTGCCCTAAATTTTTTAGATACAAGGACATGCGACATACTCAATGCATTTATTTTACTTGGGGTGTAATTCAATATCAAGATTTGACTTGGCTAGTTTTCACAAACTGACTTAATTTTATCAAAGTAACATAGTATTATTATCAAGCTAACAGTATAAGTAACAGGACGTACACTAACTTGCGTACATACCTTTACGAAAATAGGTTAATGATTAGACAAATGTAATATACATTTATATGTAAAAACTAGCCAAGTCCAGTCTTGATATTGAATTACACCCCAAGTAAAATAAATGCATTGAGTATGTCGCATGTCCTTGTATCTAAAAAATTTAGGGCAAAGAACTTGGCGCCCATATAGATCTCAATTCTTTTGTCGGCGAAGTCGACAACGTTGCATGCGAGAACTTGGCTCTAATTTAACATTTATGTTTTTGATGGGATTAGATATATCGCTCGTACGTGTAATTTTTGCTTCACTGGTGACAATGACGCACAATCGAAAGATAATCTCATAGATTTTCTTTACATCTGTAGTCTTACTTAATTATATAGTTTAACTAGGACTACGCTTTCAGAATTATGTAAATTCGGAATAATTTAATCATATAAAAATTCCGGAGTTTTCAGGTATTCCAATGGCAAGATCTCGTGCATATGTCACAAGAAATATCGAATATAGCTGCAGAAAGTTCCGCTCGCTAACTTATCTCCGGCCGAATGTGAAAATGTTATAATTGAACTAGAATCGCGGTTTTACGTTAACCGGAGTTCAGTAATTTCGGGAAGCATTGGTTGAAAATCCGATGCGAAAGTTTACCAACTGTGCCAGATTAAAAATCAAACAATGGAGTAATTAGTGCAAGCAGAACGAACAACGAGTCTGATTGTGCATTTTGTAGCACGTTTTATGTGATTGATCAGATTTTCTGATGATTATATAAGTACCTACTTAGTGCTGCTTTGTAAGCATTATATGTGACTAGCTTTTGCCCGCGACTACGTCCGCGTGGAACTTGTAAATATGGAATCAACCTCGTACAACACGATAGATATCCACCTAATCACCTTAATTAATAAAAGAGATTATTAAAAGCGCCTGAGCAAATGTAAGAGCAATTGTGCTTTTGGTCTAATAATTACATTTCCTACAGGGTCATCAATGTCATCATGAATTACTTACTCACTTTTCAATCTTTTTTGGGATAATTTATGTCCTTCCTCGGATCTTAAACTATCTCCATGCCAAATTTCATCAAAATCGATTCAGCGATTCAAGCGTGAAGAGGTAACAGACAGACACACTTTCGCATTTAAAATATTAGTATGGATTAGATAAATAATCCACAATCCAATCGAAATGCCGCCAGCATCTTCGGCACTTTGCCGCAGGGGCCATTTTTAGATTTAGTTTAACTTTATTGTGTTCTAGTTTAGTTTAATTTTTAGGTTTAGTTTTATTGTGATTCGATTAATGTTGAAATGTTGAAGTTGTAACTTCGTCCACTTTTCTTCGGGTAAGTGTCCTATGATAATCTTTGGATTTCTAGGTATCCATGCACCGAATTGGCTTAAGTAAATTCGTCCAGACTTTTCGGTATGACGAGAGAACAAAATACATTTTTATCGACGGATGGCGCTGTAAGTCTGACGCCGCACGCCCATACAAATCCTGCATAACGCTCCCGAAATAATGACCCCTTTTCATAGAAAAATGATTTTCAATACAGTTTTAGTATTTTTAACCCCCGACAAAAAAAGGGGGTGTCATAACTCATAACTTTAAAATTTGTACAAGTAAGCTCCGAAACGGATGAACCGATTTGAAAGCGGTATTTGTAAATCCTTGTCTGTCGAGATGGTTTTTAGCTATACTTTGTAGAGAAATACCTACAACAGTTTCTAAGATGTTATAGCTTTGATTGGAACAAGTGAGAGGATCTCAGCCATTATTGAAGCTAAGAATTCCAAATTCTGTTGCTATGTTCAGGTTTAGTTACCACTCATTAAATGAGGGCCTTATGATGACCAGCTACTTGTACTTATCGGTTTTTTTTTATTTTATTTTTATTTAGGTTACCTATTTAGAATCTGTTTGATAAACGTCGCAGCCAAAGGTATAATAAGGTTAGGGTACATGTTTCCTTCTGATTCTGGACTGATGGGTTATTTCAATATTTATTGATTGTCGGCCATCTTGATGTGGTGCGATAGTAACCTAACTAGTGCATCATATGGAAAACCGTTTACGCTGTAATTTTAAGTTGGTGGTCCGTGGCTTAATATTATTTGTCAATATTGATTCTGTAAATTCTTATATTTATTTCTTGTGTCTGTATGTAAATCGCAATACACCTATTTTACATAAAAAACTATCGTGAGTCTCAGACATAAAATATCTATGGCGGCAGTGCTCGGTTGGCCGACGCCGCGTCTTATTGGCTCTCCTGATGAATCGCGAACCGATTCGAATAATGTCGAGCGATATTCGACTTTTACGACGCGAGTAAACCCGTTTCGTAAATATCTCAATACAGCTATTAAAAGGAAAGGAACTTTATTTTGTCAACCCTAACTCACCTGTCTAACCCAACCTATTTCCGAGTCCAAAACTCCGGTCACCTATCTAAGAGCCCATAAAATTCCTTTCCCGTTACCGAAGCAGGAGTCATCATAAATATGTATAGTGTGAATCAAGCATGCGTCGCGTATAAAACGACGCCGAAAATGCGATCTCGCGGGAGAAGCTGCCACACCGGGATATAGGGATACTGGATAGTACTTGTAACATATTGTTGGTAAAAAAAAAAGTAACCCTAAGCCGTAAGTGTGGTTTTTGCCCGCGGGGAGTAAGTCTCACTTTCTGGCTAAGGCCAGACGTAAAACTTTAGACAAACGGGTGGTAATTTGTAAAGCTCCAGATCGCATATTTATGAAAATCACATTCGGTTCGGGCCACAAACACCCGTGAGCTGGGACATTCACGATTTCACCGCCCTAGGTATGTAATGTACAAAAATCTACCTACACTATTATAAAATTCTAGGGTTATAAAAGTCAAATGGTAACCTATCTAAAACACAAATTTTTGTTTCCCGTCTGTAACGTGTCGTCAAATTTTTTATTTGTCCGAAAGTGTTTTTTTCCTTAGATCCGTAATATTTTCAGGATTTTATAAACATCTTTTTAAAGAAACCATTAGGTTAGGTTAGGTTGGTTTTATAATTATTGTTCTGGAAATTAACACTTTTTGAAAAAGATGGCTTTTGGACAAATGAAAATTTGGCGAATCGTTACTAATGGAAAATAAAAATTAGTGTTTCAGATAGGTTACCAAATCAGTTTCCTATTAGGGTGTACTTATGTCAGGAAAAATGCAGCATTTGAATGGATGCGCGGCGCCATTACCAAAAATGTATTTGTCTGCTTATAGCGCCGAAACGGCTCGAGAGATTTTAACCAATTTTGGTACAGGTTCGACATCCGAAGATTGTTAAAGGATACTTTTTACTCAAATACGGTAAAAGGTTAACAAAATCCAAATCCGCCCAGCTGTTTTGGCGTGATGAGAAGGCAGAGAAATTCTAATTATTAGATGGCGCCAATTGGCATGGCGCGATTTCAATATAAACTTTTATTTTGCTGTGGAAATTATATAATGTTTGTTACGAAACTTTATATTGAGGTTGATATCGTTAACGAGTCTCTTCCACAGATGTATACCTCTTGTCACCGCCGACTCGCACCCGGTTTATTTGCCCCTATTTGCATAGAAACGTTTTTGTGGGCGTCCTTGTTTGTATAGTGGATAGGTGGAGAAAGCTTTCCTCGTGAAAACTTGCGAGTGTGTCGTCTCTGACAGATTTGTTTGAATTGAATGTAGTGGCGTTTTTTATTCTAGTGCCATTTTGAACTCGGATGTAGGTGAATCGTTGTTAGAATACAGTCTATTCGTTACTTTGCATACCGGTTATGTAAGTATGCATGAGTATTGTTATTAAAACATTTCAAACAATTTCGATGGGTGGTTGCGGGAAAAACGAATCCTGCGGTGCATGATAGGCATGATGGTTGCTTTTATCACGCGGTAAATAAGTGACAAAGCATCCGGCGCGTTTTGACAAAATGTGAGTGTGAGTGACAGATACTTTGTCACTTTTTTATCACGTGATAAACGTAATCAATATTAAAACAAATCCCAAAATCTCCTATTTGGTCAACTTGTTAAATGAATTACAAAATTTATACTTAAACCATTTATACAAAGATCAAAGCTTAAATAAAATTTGAAAAAGGAGTTACTTGGTGAAGAGACCTGGTATCGAATCTCTGGATTATTACATTAAAATAATGAGACATTACATGTTTCATAAATCTATAAAATACCAGTGCCCTCTCTCGATTGCTCGTTCACTGCTGTAAAGTGGTGCAGTAAGATGTAGATATTAACGTATTCACATAGAGGTCGCTAAGTAAAAACCTTTGAAATAAACAATGCAAAGATCGACACACAAAGCATAAGGAAAAATTTGTCAGTTTACTTGGAGTTAAGGTAGCGAAGTGGTTAACGTGCTGGACCGGTAATCCAGAGGTACTGGGTTCGATTCCCGGTCTCTTCCACCAAGTAACTCCTTTTTAAATTTTTCTTTGAGCTTTGTTTTTTGTATCAATGGTATAAATAACATTGAGGTGTCTGCTCCACTGGGAACAGATTTTCTTAAAAGGCACTTTTTAGCTTTATAATTTATAAACATCGCGAAAATAGTATTTTCGCTATTAAATACTCACCGTGCCATATTATAAGAAATGTTCTAACTCAAACTTTAAATACAACATTTTTATAAACTTACAAAATTACTTTAACATCATCGAAAAACAAAACAAAGCATTCACTTACTGAAAATGTACAAAAAAAACTAAAACCCAAGTTAATTTAATTCCCTACAAGCCTGAAATCCTGTACAAGGATTCTAGAAGCATTCTAATTACGGGTCATTGTCCTGTTCAAAAACGTCGGTTGGACGTTCCTTTATCCCTGCATTTGTACCGTAATCCCTGGGAAATTAATTACTGGCCGCCTAAGGTGCGTAGTACGTAAATTACTCTCCCTTCCCGGCTTAGAGAGACATTTAGCTGAACTTATTGAAATTAGGACAGGGATAGGTTGGTTTGTTGCAGGTATACGAGTATAGGTCAAGGTCCAGAATGTACTACAATCTGATGATTAACATTTATGAATCCTAGCAAGGGCTGATATTTATGTGATGAACTCGAATATGTATGTATTATGTATTTAAGTATTCCCGTATATGTATGTAAGTATTTATATAAAAATGTAAATTCGTGTCTAGTGCCCATAAGATAAGCCTACTAGAGCTTGCTGTGGGACTAGATCGATAACCTTATACATAATGTATATAACGTGATTTGTTTTATGTCTTCCTTTGTTTATTATATAATGTTTTGAATGACACGATAGGACAAAAAATGCAAAGCTAAGGGTAAATGGGGTGACACCCTATACCATAAGCAGTTTAGAATCATAAACCAAAAAACTGCTACTGGTAAAATTTACTACGAAAAAATGAGAAATTTGGATATTAGATTATGATAATTATAAAAAATTAAGCTTGATCATGTGTTGTAAATAATTTCAGAAGTTTAATTATGTAGTTATGCGTCACTTGTACGTGTATTTCCCAAGAATTTGAAATAAACTACACTATTTATCCAAAATTAAAATTACTATTTTCTTCAGTTAATTTATAAGTGACTTGTTTTCTTTCCAAACAACATCTATGTATATAATACGCAGCGGTAGTCATATAAGATAATATTATTATGCACGATTCACCCTTAAATTAGACGAAACAAGATTGTCACAAATTATAATAAAATAAATAAATGTGATACAGTGATATACCTATAGTTATAGTTATTTCCTAATGGATACCGTATACCGTACAAATTTAATCATCCTTTGTTAACTCCATTGTAGTTTAAAACAATTCCGAACTAAGCCAACCGCACCTACGGAGAAAACCGAACATTGCCGCACTAGATGGCAAAGAAGCCCTTTGCTTAAACTTTTTAATAATTCAAGCGATTTGATGTAATTTTGCTCGGATACCGCATGGAGTGTAGTCTTATTACGTGCTCCGTATGGGTACTGCCGCTAAGCGTGGCGCATTCGATACTCTACAGTACTCGTATATTCTACATAGACTGATAAAAACCGAAGCAGTGTTGAGAAAGATAAGACTTTAGGTTTTAGGTGATCTTAGATAAAATAATATAAATGTCTGGGGCAATGCTACCTAGCCCTTCGGCTGTTTTGTAATATTTTTGTAAATCGACTTCCTTCAAGAACTTTAGCCGATAAATAAATTAATTAATTGCTATGAATCCACAGGTAATAATTTATAAAACTTAAGAAAATATAATATATTTATGTACGTATTTATCCAAATGACTTGTAAACTACATATTCGGATCGGACTACAGATTTTCGATGTTATAATATATGTGTAGATTTTAGAAATAAAAGCCTGGTTTTAAGATAGTTTTATAGATAATTTTATTAAAACTTTCGTGAGACATATTTAATTATTGTATTAAGCGGTTTACACTCACGTGAAATTGTCAGGAACGGCCCGACATGTTCCTGACAATTTCACGTGAGTGTAAACCGCTTAATACAATAGTTTTATAGATATTTCAATTTACTTTTTCAGTAATGTTTTGGGTAGGTAATTTCTAGTGACATACAATTGAATTTTTAGTTCAAAACGATATAGAATTATATTTCAATTCAACTTAAACTATCCTCACTGGTAAATTTCACAGCATATTGCATTTAAAACATACAAATATTGCAAATTACGGGCGTAATCAGGCGTCGTTAACCCGAACGTTTCAAAAGTAGATCCCAACGGTGCGCGATACCTGCAGAGCTCCTTACAAGCTTCCGCCGAGAGGGTGTGGTCAGGGCGCCCTAACTTACCTTGAAAACCAATTTGTTAAATATTTAGCATCCCTCTGTGTAAGAGGCTTTGTGGCAGGCAAATACAAAGGTATTTTATAGGAAAATTAGCTGTTGTAATGGATAGAGTCTCTTGGGAGGAATGCCGATATATATAATGGCGTCACTGCCTGTCTTTGTTATATACGCGCTGTATTTGTGTATGAACTTTATCTCAAACGACTCCAAGCGAAACGAACAGGAGAACCTTTGTAAAATACTATGAAATGATATTTCTTCACCGTATATTGTAAAGATTTCCTGTGAAATTTAATACACCATCTTTGAACGTCCTCTATGATTTCAATTCTAATTATAATTGAATGAGCTATTCAATTTGATTTGCCACAACCAAACATATATACATTTTTGCCTAGAATCTTTTTTATCGATTCAATTTTTTATGTGGAAATACCACATTTTTATTTTTATAAATAATGACACAAAGGTAAGGTAAGGGATCGTGCGAATAAAGCGCACAGCCTAGGGTATGGCTAATGCGCATAAACATTTCAAACATATATGACGCAGAGGGCGCTCCAGTAGCGTAAGAATTATGAAATGAAAGATTTGGTGTGATTGACGTAGCGATCTAATAGCTCAGTTGGAAGAGCAATACGCCGGAAACATAGAGGTCGCAGGTTCAAGTCCTGATTAGATTGTAGAAGATCGCATTCAATTCTTCTTTCTTAATTTACCTTTGTGTCATTATTTTTATACATTTTGCTATTGTAGTCAGTGCTAAATTGAAAATATCGCAAAACATAAGAACGAAACGAAAGATGCCCCAAATAAATATCGAACAATTGTTACACAAATCGACCTAGTCCCAAACTAAACAAAGCTTGTATAGTCTGTCCGATCTCTAAGATCGGGTAGGAGACGACGATATACATAATATATAAACGCAATAGATAACATCCATGGCCCAGAAACAAAAAATCGAGTTCATCACACAAATATTCGCACTCTCGCTTCGCTCGCTTCTTCCCTATCCGGGATTCGAACCCAGGACCGCCGGCTCAGTAGGCAGGTGCATTCAAACTGCGCCAACCGTGTCGTCAAAAACCCCTGCATCATTATACTTACATGCTAAGACCATCTTTTGTTTTTAGGTACTTCTTTTGTTTATTACGACAAAGAACCCCAGCACCTGCCTATGACAAAAAAGCGAAACATTCACAAAAAAAGTTAATTAATTAGGTAGGTATGCGAATTCACGAAAGTCGAGACGGGGCGAGAGGCGTAGAAGATAACGAGATTATGCGAGGCACGTAGATTCGTGATTAAATCATTGCTTTATAATGTTTTCTTTTATCTCAGTCATTTTTGATGAGGCCGAGTTTGGTTTGCGCTCTATTTTTGTTGGCACTGTACTTGTGAGGAAGGATTAACTGGAACTATATTTTACACACAATGCCTTGCGGATAGGAATTATTACTATTGTTTATTTTTTCTATCAGAATTTCAGAATATTTAAAGCCATGGTTTGACGACGCAGTTGGCGCGGTGATAAAGTAGCTACCTACTGACCCGAGGGTTCTGGGTTCGAATCCCGGCAAGGGCAAATATTTGTGTGATGACCTCGAATATTTTGTGCCTGGGTCATGGATAAGTAATATTTATTTTTATAAGAATGTGTATCATCGTCTAGTGTCCATAATGCAAGCTTACTGTGAGACTAGATCGATTCGTGTGAGGTTGTCATTTTATTTTTTACGCTTATTTTGTGAAGAAGTTAATCTAAGATGCTAAATAAAAAAGAAAACAATAGTTATCACATTAAGATTATGAAGGCGAAAGGTTGGGAGTGTGTTTGTATGTTTATTACTTCTTCACGCTGCAACGGTTGGACCAATTTTGATATGGTGCTAACTGACACCCTGGATGAAGGCTACTTTTTATCCCGAAAAAGTGTAGTGTTCCCGTGGGATGAGCGGGCAGTACCGCTGGGTGCAGCTGGTATATAATAAGTATGAATGTGACCTAAATACTGCACGAGGAAGAGATTAACCAAACTCCGAAAAGTTTAAAATTTATTAAATATGTAGCAGTTTTCCTGCAATTTTGTTTGACAAGTGTGTCTTGCTTATCTTTCATAGAACGTGAATATATCATCATTAAAAAGTACTTTGTCATTTTTCGATTCAAAAGCTCATAGGGATATACAAATATGATATTTATGTGTTCGTTGTCACTTAAAAGATAAATACGGAAACAAAAACTCTTTTGCGATTAGAATGATAGCAATCATTGATGAATCTGACAATTATTATAAGAGTTTCTCTTTTTTTACTATCATTAATTAAATTCAACTGTTCTACTAATATAAACATGACGTCATACCAAACCCACAAGCTTCGTGCAGCTAAATATTCGTCAAGATTTTATGCAAAACGCCCCCATGTTTTGTTTACCCACTGTATATAATAAATCCGAAACTGACTCTGTAATTGAATTTACGTCCAAAGTCAACCAAATATAATTTTAATGACTGCATGCCCGGTTCGGTACTTAGCGCTTAAGTTGGGGTTAATTAATACGACACAGTATTTAACGAATACGAACGCGCTTGGGGCGGAATTTTATTAAATTTACCATACATTTGGTAGTCTGACAAAAATCACGTTAGGAGAGAGAATAGTTGCTGGATGTGGCTTGGTATTATAGGGGTAAGGACCAAAAGGTTGGACAAAATTGTGGTGTAGTTAGAGTCTGGCTAATGAAATATTACTCAAAGTTTTGGCGGGAAATTTAAAAAAATCTGCGGCTGGTCACACTTTTTGTAGTAGGAATTATAGTTTTGATACTAGAAAAAATTTGATTTTCTATGCACACGTAAGATACATAAGGAAATAAGTAACGCGCACTCATCATGAATTGAGAGGATAATTACTATGCCAAATTTCAAAATGTTAGAACTAGTACATAAAGTATCAAAATTAAGATAGAGGACCCACCTACTAAATTGTTTAAATCATAGACAATTGGTGATACCGCAAGGAAATATCTGTCAACATTATTTGGCTAGCCAGACTATAGCCATAAGTAAAAAAAAAGCGATTGGAAAATATTTCGTTGTGCGATAAACATAACTTCTTGAAAGTTCTTGAGTGGCGACCGCGGACCGGAAGACGCAGCGAGGGAATACCCCCAACATGGTGGATCGACGAACTGGTTACAACTGCGGGCAGAAATTGGATGAGGTTGGTGGAAGACCGATTGTTGTAGAGAAATTTTGAGGAGGCTTTTGACCAGCAGTGGACTGATTATTAGTTAGACACGGGCTTGGGCTAAGTTTCGTTCGTTGGCGCGTCTGTCACAGCTTCGATGTCACAATGCAAAACTTCTCTGTAGATACACATACATAAAACCTAAAGTGGCTTCATATTTCACAATTCTCATGTATAAACATTGAACAATCTCGTTTCTGTCATAGTTCTACGCGACAATCTTTTCATCCTCTCCACTTAGATAGTTTTCCAGTCCACAACTGTGCGTTTTTCTAGAATTTTCCTGCCTCGCACGACTGAATGGAATGAATTGTCGCTTGCGGTATTTCCGGACCGATACGACCTTCATACCTCCGAGAAAAGAGCGTACTCCCACCTAAATGGCCGGCAACGCACTTGTGACTCCTCTGGTGCTGCAGGTGTCTATGGGCGACGGTAATCGCTTTACATCAGTCGATCCGTTTGCTCGTTGGGGGCAAACGAGCAATATGTAAAAAAAAGTTCTGCGCGTATTTATTCTAAGGTTGTATACTCTCTAGTTAATAACGGCCACATCCAGTCAATGCATATCCGCACGCGACGAATATGCAGGGGGTAGGGGGGTGTAGGCAGTCTCGAGGGCCGTCTGCCGTAAAGTATCGCTTAATGACGTGTAACGAGCGTGGTCTCATGCACGGCGCAGTGGATAAAAGGATCCGTCGCGAGCTGTCTTAATGAATCGATGCAATGCTTTCTGACTCTTGGATATTTGACGGCCGGAACGCGGATGCATTTTTTTGGTGAAAGATGCTTTTAAGCACTTCATTCTGTTTGTCTAATTGTAAGTAAGGCTTTACTATTTTCATTATAATTTTTAGTTTTAGTTCCTTGCTTGCTAGCATAACAAAGTTGCTAAATCTTAATAGCGTGATGCAGAACCGTCTTTTGTTTTGTATGATCTTTTGGTCATTATTACCAATTTTGCTACGAGGATAGCTGGACATCCAAAGATGGTTAGGATATAGATAGGTATAGGATACTTTTTAACCGTCTACGGTAAAGAAAAAAAATACACGCATAACAAAACCGATAAGTATAAGTCAATTCACGAATACTATTACGATATTTATTACTAATTATAAGTCTCTCATTTCTAATGTAACAACCGTATACCTATGTTGGACAAATAAAGATTTTATGATTTATGATTTATGATTACAGTTTACAAATAAATATTAAGACTGAAAAAAGTCGTTTAGAAACCACGTTTGGATATTATTAATACAAACAAATCTAGATTGCGCTGGGACAATAAGTTTATTTTCTTAGTTATACTTGTATAAGAAACACAAACATCTAAAAAACTTCGTTCATATTTTATAAATCACGAACTTTAATTTCGATTTGGTTTGATTCGAATCCAAAATGATGAAATATGCAGGAGAACCAAGGATAGCTCAGACACTCGCCAAATTTAAGTGGCAGTGGTCGGGGCACGTTGCTCGTAGAACCGATGGACATTAGGGCAGAAAGGTTCTTGAGTGGTGAGTTGGCGACCGCGGAACGGAAGACGAAGCGTGTGAAAGCCGCCAACAATGTGGACCGACGACTTGATGAGGATCGCGGGCAGAAATTGGATGATGGCGGCGCAAGACCGATCGTTGTGCAGATCTTTGTCCAGCAGTTGACGTCTATCGGCTGATATGATGATGTACAGGCAAGCGTACATGGTTAGAAGTCTCATACGTGACGAGGCTAATCAGTTATCATTGTAGATTCATGGAAAACTTGTAAATTATCATTATGTGACGTGATGGAGGAAGTCACGTCGCTCACGTAGGTTAACTGTATATATTAAGTGTTAAGTATCAATAAAGGTGGTGGTAGTAGTAGTTTTCGTTCAGTATCAAGCTGTGGTTTTACACTGCACCTTTGCCTCGGCAGATATCATGTATCATTTAACATTCAGTTAGGGTTACTCCCTACAGATGATAATGAAACAATTTAAAATTGCTAGCGTTCGAAATCGCTTCATTATCCCACTTCTGACTTACGCGCCTCACTCAGATAGCTCCATTTGCATTGTCAATCGTTGCTTAGCCGAAAATCTGGGATTGAATGATGCGATAACTAACTAGGGCATCCATTAGCTCTATAAGCTGATGCCTTGCCAGCATCTTCGGCAGTTAAATTGAATCTAACGGAGTAGATATTGCATGAATGTGAACTATTTACATATCATATGTGGTTTATTTGTTAGTTCTATGTCGGTATATCACACCAATATTATAAAGGCGAACGTTTGGTTGTGTGTATGTTTGTTACTTCTTCACGCTAAAACAGCTGAACCAATTTTGACACCCTAGAGGCCTAGATTAACACATAGGCTACTTTTCATCCCGAAAAATGTAGTTTTCCCGTGAGATGAGCGAGTAACACCGTACCCTATGAGTTAACCCAGGTTGTCGGCTACCTTCAAACCAAAATTTATAAAATATAATCCAGCCGTTTGAGCGTGAAGAAGTAACAAACATAAATACACTCACAAACTTTCGCCTTTATAATATTAGTGTGATAAAATTTATATAATTTTCGACGTGAGTGACCCGTTCTAACTATTATGACTATGCCTGAGATTTGTTGCAATTGTATATTATTTATTTAGATAAAATTTAATTTTATAGAGTAACTTAGTAGCAGATATAATAACGATGTTGCCTCCTAGCACTATTATTTGATGAGACGTCGGAGTTTCTCCAAACTTGGTTCCATATTAGGAGGCCTAGTTTAAGTCTAGCTCATTAACTGTCAGTATTGTTTGAACATAATCTCGTTTATTTGCAAACCTCGCTTAGTTAAAGTTTGTAGATTTGTAAGAAAACTAGACAAGGTACTTAATAGTAATTTTTAACCTTCTTAAAAAAACAAGTAGGGAGAGGCTTTCGCTAAGTACTAGGTTCTTAAATTATTATATGGAGCTTCGTCAAAAGCCCCGCTGCTGGGCAAAGGGCTGAGAGCTGGGTCTCTCCCTTTTCTCATCAATCCCGATTTAAGGCTGTTTCTGGCCAGTCCTTTAGGAAGAGATCTATATCAGCTCCTTAATAAAAATAATAAATAATTATTATGATCTGATGACTGGCTCACCAACATTACGGAGATAAACGAGTGAAATCTAACAGATTCCCTAAGAGTGTCAAAATCACCGTGCTGTTGTCAACTTTACTGTTATGTGATTTATGCTTCTCGACCATTTGAAAACTTAATCAATACCATTAGAAGTACTAACGACACTTTAAGCCACGAGCCACAATAATAGCAGGCGCGCCAGCGTGTTTTAAGGTGCCTGCTTCTTTCCGGAATAATCGGCGCATATTCGTAGGCAGCCATACTTTCAATCTTATATAATGTTTATTAGTGACAATAGCTACTAAATATTTTGCTCAAAATTCATGATGCGAGTCTACATCTTCTGTCTGAGAGAATCTCACTCATACAAACCACAACCCGCTACAGTCACACTGCATCTTCACACAGCTAGACACGTTCTTTGGGCACGCGGACAATATCCCTCAGCATTGAAATGCTATGCAGTGACAACCCTAATTTGAATGCAAGCCGCGACTTTGGACGAAATAAGTCATTTCCTCCGAGGGGACATGACAGACGCAAATAAATTTGTCTCGCCTACCGAGGCAGGTTATTAAGCGCCTCAGATAATATTAAGTGCGTAAACGTTTGGGGATCTTCAATGGTTCCTGCATAGCTAAGCATTTCATCAAGCGGTGTTGTGCTTAATTGAACCATTTAATTTTTTTAGAGGGTTCTTCTTTACCTACCTCAAATGCGTGCTCTACAAAATGTCGATTCTCTTTTTGTTTTGTACCAAACTATTTATGAATAAATCCTTATTGTAACGTAGTTTGTTGAAGATTATTGCATATGATTATGTGGTTTATTTCAGACTAGAGATGTTACTCCATTTAATCAGAACTGAATTTTTACATCATCGACTCCGATATCGACTGACAGTGAAATTTTTACTTATATACCGCTCACTGTGAACGGAAAATTTCAATAGAAATTATATTGAAGCTGAATGCACCACGACACGTACTAATATTTTGAAATGACGCCAAATCACCAGCCCTCGCATTTCTTCTACAAATTAAAAAAAATGTGTTAAATAAATATCTCAAAGATGTAATGAAATGTCGTCATAACGTGCGATATAACAGGCTTTGAAGTATCACGTTTCGGGCGGAACAACTCGAGAGAACTGTATAGGAATTGCATACAAAATTGAAGGCCCTAGCCGGGAAGTAACTTTTCTCAAACATGCAATGAAATATTGTCTTTGCGTTCCTTATAATAGGCTCGGAAGTATCGGTTTTTGGGCGCAACAACTCGAGAGGACTGTAAAGGGATTTCATACTGCTTTTCAGGCCTAGGCCTGCAAAGTAACTTTTTTTTGTTTCAACAACAAGGTCATTCACACAGCTGGCTGGTTTGACAAAAAGCAGGTTTTGTTTTTAAAGGTTGGTGTTAGACACTTGTGGAAAAAAAAAATCAAGATGGCGACTTTTTTTTCAAAATTTCAAATTGGTGCTAGGCGGCTAAAACTTGGGGCTAAAAAATATGAATCTGAAATCTTGTCCGAAAATTCGGTCAAATTCGGAAAATGTCGAAAAAAACGATTTGTATGGAGAAAATTTCAAATTGGTCCTAGGAGGCTGAAATTCGGTATCCGGGGGTTTTTGGGGCTCCTGAGTCAGAATCTGAAATCTGATTTTTAAAATTCGGTCAAATTCGGAAAATATCGAAAAAAAAAAAACGATTTGTATGGAGAAAATTTCAAATTGGTCCTAGGAGACTGAAATTCGGTATCCGGGGGTTTTTGGGGCTCCTGAGTCAGAATCTGAAATCTGATTTTTAAAATTCGGTCAAATTCGGAAAATATTGGACAAACAATATTAAGTGTTATTCTTTGAAGTATATTTTTTTATTTCATTGTATGTTTGAGAAAAGCACTATACATGCCTCGTCGTGAAAACGGATTCCCGGCCTCGTATCACTATCCGGCCTCGCTCGCACGCTCGCTCGGCCGTATATACCTACTTGGCCGGAAATCCTCATTTTCCCGGCCTCTGATGTAATGTACTATTTCATAAACATGGCGTCTGTGTGAACAGGCTAAATAGCTGAATTATATACATAGTCTATACCTACTCACCCGGCAAGCCCTTCTTTCTCGGCGTCTGCTATGTACTATTATTTTTCTAACTCTGACTCCAATTCTAACATTGCCAGACGTCAATCGAATTCCAAACCGTCACTTACGAGTAGCATGTTTCGGTCAGGTCCGCATGAAATAGCCTGTCTAGCAACGTTCTATTAGGTATCCTGCCGTATCGCGGGCCACGATTCTGCCGTGTTATGAGAAAGGTTGCCGGATAATGAGAATGAATTGCTCTGTCTGCAGCCTGTCCTGTGCCTTTAGCTTTGGGGAGAGGAACCTTCTCACATCATACCATAAGTCAGTGCGTAAATTATTTCTGTTAGAGCTCACAGTTGGGCAACTACTTAAATGTAGGAATATTCCACATTCCACCACTGTTTTATTACAATAAATATAGCGTAATAGACACAACACAGCTTATAAGACAAAATGGCTCGTAAAAGCACTTGTTTTTATAGACTACCTAGACGTGGACGTTGCGGGAGATGTGGTGCTGGAGGCGAATGGTGGGAGTATCCTGGACCAAATATCACACAAATGTGTCCATACTTCAGGAACTTGGCATTAAGCAATGTCTATCCGCTTTTGTACAATCACGCATAAGAATGCTTGAGTCTAGTCCACGCGAACTGGGAAGAGATTGCAAGACATCAGTATAAAGACCACAAACATTCTGACAAAGCGAAAGCAAATACAAATGTGTAAAAAACTGAGTGGTGGTAAAAATATATCATATTTGGCAGTATAAAGTTGGATAACTTTCGTACAAAATACTCCAATAAGTATGATTGCTTTTTTCCGCTTCTCTAACTTTGTAGATGCAGGCTGAAAAACAGCGTTGTGCAGCTAACTTAGCTCACAGCATACGCTGAGCCTGAGCCTGTAGCCACTTACTGCGATGCTAGCACTAGCGATCCGCCCCGGCTTTGCACGGGTGCAATGCTGATAAATTATGCATGGTATTGTACATATAAACCTTCCTCTTGAATCCAAAAATTCCGTTGCGTAGTTTAAAAGATCTAAGCATACCTATGGACAGACAGACAGACAGCAGAGCGACTTTGTTTTATACTAAATATGTAGTGATAATCTGTTGTAGGTATTTTAGTTTTTGTGACAATAAATAATGTTTTATTTATTTATTTACTTCTATTGATTTTTCATGGACTGGGGATGTTGGGACATCACGTATCTTAATTCTGACATGAATAATTCAATCATTAACGGTCCTGCCTAAGCTTTCAGGAAAATATTAAATTTTCACAATGACGGAATTCTACGGTTACATACAATTAAATCACACGTGTCAAGTTGAGACCCTCCTCTTTTTAAAGTTGGTTGTTTGCAATCGCTCCTCGCAGTGTCGGGTTTCTCCTCTCTGGGGCATCTCCAGCGTTACTTTGGAATTAGCGAATTTTTCACTCAGCTCCTTATTGCGATTCATCTTAGTTTAAACTTGAATTTATTGCACTCGTAGAAACTGATTAAATCTATTCCGCTAAAGTTTTTTGGCTTGAAACTGGTAAGGTGTTTTTAAATGGAGGAAAGTGCTCTGTGCCTGTATTTCACAAAATAAATTTAAAAGTTTACTTTCGTTTATGATGAATATGAAAATTTTAAATTATTTCAAGGGCAGCGCGTACTAGCTCTGTAAATATATCTATTTACATATAAATTGTAAGTATATGTAGAAGTAGGTATAATACGTTTATTGGATAAGGGGAGGAATTCATTTTCATAATCGAAAACGCCAAGCTTTTGTAAATTTGATCACTGTAAGAACCAACACTTTAAATAAATAACAGATTATCTCACACAAACCGACCTTGTATCAAATTAGTTATATAAACTATTAACTTTCAAAAGATTACTTTGAGCGTAAGAAATAAAATGTCACTTATAATTATTTTACTTAGTATTCTTGGTATCAAAATATTTGCCTAAATAAACTCCAAGTGGGAGCCCTTTGGCTCCCAAAAACTTATTTCATCGAATGTTTAATTTCGCAGAAAAATCATTTGACAGAATGTTTATTTTTCCTATTAATTAGGTTAGGTTTGTTTTATAACAATCTCAAATAGTTTACAGTTGCGAAAAAAAAATGATTTCTACGAATTGATTTTTCGGCGAAATGAAAGATTCAACGAAAAATAGTTCTAGAAGTCAATATAAACCGCCTTCAAGTAAATATACGTCAAATATTCTATTAAACAAACAGAGCACGTAATACCGACATCATTTCGCCAAAACGCCGACATTCACAAAACAAACATATGGCAACAGTTGTACGTATGTAGATGTACTTGTCTAGAGATTAGCATAAGTATAATTTCCACAATCGCTAGGAAACTTGAATATCCGCGTTACGCGCAACCTTTGTCATTATCATAACCTATTATGTTCATTTAAGGACGCCAGCTGTAAGGGACTCGGAATATACGGTGCATAATTTTGAACGGGAACGTTGCGTACGGATACGTATTAACAATCTAAAGGAGCGGTTACACCGCTGCTAAAACAACGCTGACAGTTATTTAACGTAGTGACGTGTCGTAGGTATCTACACAATGCTTATCAAACTCTAAAGTGGCTTTTGGATTCATAAAAGGTCAACTGCAACTTTCATCTATATTTGCTGAGATGATAATGACGAAAAACGCTTAATATTCGCCCGTTAGCGCGTGGTGTACATAATTGTGGGCTCAGTTGGCTACGTTATGTTTATTAGAAAGAATGAAAGAAAGAAAATTCACCGCAAAACACATGAAAAGAAAACTAACATAAACAATCATCATTGAATAGGAATCAAAAGTGTCTTTTAGATTCATAAAAAGGTCAACTGCAACTTTCATCTATACACTTGTTGAGATGACAAGGACAAAAAACGCTGAACATACGCCCGTCAGTGCGTAGTGTGCAAATTGTGGACCCCGTATGCTACACATATGTATCAAACACAAAAGTGCCTTTTGGATTTATAAAAAGTCAACCGCAACTTTCATCTATATATTTGCTGAGATGACAATGACGAAAAACGCTGTACATACGTCCGTTAGCGCGTCGTTTGCAAATTGTGAGCCCCGTAGGCTACACATATTTATCACTCTATGGATTCATAAAAAGTCAACTGCAACTTTCATCTATAATATTTGCTGAGATGATAATGACAAAAAACGCTGAATATACGTCCGTCTGCGCGTCGTGTGCAAATTTTAGGCCCCGTAGGCTAGGTACACATATTTATCACTCTTTGGATTCATAAAAAGTCAACTGCAACTTTTATCTATATATAATTTGGTGTGATGACAACGACGAAAATCGCTGAACATTTGAACAAACGCACGTCAGCGCGTCGTTTGCAAATTGTGAGCCCCGTAGGCTACACATATTTATCACTCTATGGATTCATAAAAAGTCAACTGCAACTTTCATCTATAATATTTGCTGAGATGATAATGACAAAAAACGCTGAATACACGTCCGTCTGCGCGTCGTGTGCAAATTTTAGGCCCCGTAGGCTAGGTACACATATTTATCACTCTTTGGATTCATAAAAAGTCAACTGCAACTTTTATCTATATATAATTTGGTGTCATGACAACGACAAAAAACGCTGAACATACGCCCGTCAGCGCGTCGTTTGCAAATTGTGGGCTCCGTAGGCTACACCTGTTTATTAAACTCAAAAGTGCCTTTTAGATAAAGAGTAAGCTGCCATTTTGATCTATATATTTGCTGAGATGACAACGACGAAAAAACGCTGAACACACGCCCGTCAGCGCGTCCGTCGTGTGCAAAATTGTGGGCTCCGTAGGCTACACAAACACATGTTTATCAGACTGAAAAGTGCCTTTTAGATTCATAAAGAGTCAACTGGCACTTTCATATACAGGGTGGGACAGATCGAAGGACTTTTAAGCAAACAGGGAATCGTTCAGACTGAGCACTTCATTTTTCACCAATGAACTAATGTAACGTAAAAACTATGTAAATATTTCTATCCAATTTTGAGATACAGTTTGTTAAACATTAGTGTAAATATGCACATATCAACCCTAGCATCTTTTGAACATCGCTTAAGTTAGACCGGTGTCAATATAAAATGTAAATAAAACCTTTGAATTAGTAGGGTTGTCACTGATATAAAAATTATTTTATTTTGATGACTATTTTTACTTTTAAATGCTTTACAATTATAATAGGTCGATTGTAGATCACTCAGATGACACTATCCTGTCAGATCAGTCTACAAAGTTCCACCCTGTATATATTTGCTGAGCTGATAGTGACGAAAAAACGCTGAACACACGCCCGTCAGCGGGTCGTGTGCAAAATTGTGGGCCCCGTAGCCTGCACATGTTTATCCAATTTGGCGTTGTCTGGAAAGTTGTGAGCTCGCAACACGTGCGCGCTCAAATTAGAGATTCATATTAATTTAAGGATTACAGTGACAGTGCTCGGTGGCGGCAGTAGTTGCTAAGATGGCAGAGTTTCACTGAACTTGCTACTGTATTATGGGGCTTAGTTTGTATGGCTGAGTGTAAGCGCTCATTATTGTAACATTATGGTTTTTTATTACTTACTACAATCGACACGTACAAAAAAAATTGGGCAAGTGCGAGTCCGACTCGCGCATGAAGGGTTCCGTACCATAATCTATAACAAGTTTGTTGTATGGGAGCCCACCTTCAATATTTATTTTATTTTTAGTATTTGTTGTTATAGCAGCAATAGAAATACAACAATCTCTGAAAATTTCTACTGTCTAGCTATCACCGTTCTTGAGACACCGTGCCTGGTGACAGACGGACGGACAGCGAAGTCTCAGTAATAGGGTCCCGTTTTCACCCTTTGGGTACGGAACCCTAAAAACGGCCCAGTGCGGGTTCGACTCGCACACCGAGGGTTCTGTACGAACACTTCCCATCTTAACTGGCTGGGTTAAGTTTGAACCTGGTATGTATGGCGCCGCATACAAATGAGGTGCAAAGTCAACGCAGCCAATCGCGTTTGTTGTATGGGAGCCCCCTTAAATATTAATTTTATTGTGAGTCTAAGTATTTTATTGTTATACCACCAAGATAAATACATCATCTGTGAAAAATTCCACTGTCTAACTATCACGGTTCATGCGATACAGCCTGGTGACTGACAGACAGACAGACGGACAGCGGAGTCTTATTAATAGGGTTCCGTTTTTTACCCTTTCGATACGGAACCCTAAAAATCGACATCTTATTACGTCAATTGTTTGGTGAGCAAACTTAAATATATGTACATTGGACATATGACAATGACCCCAGCTCCGAAATGCGAGCGAAATTATCATAAAACAACATTTTCCACACCACTATCTAAACTTAATATAAAATTATAAATACAAAGTTACTGCTTCATTTTACAATATTTTTGCTACTGCAAAGCAAACAAGCGATAACAAAATTAAATACAAAAGTTAAAAATACGTTTTAAAATAATGTTTGAAGAGATAATTTTATATTAAATATAACATTCTAGCTACCACAAAACAAACACGTCTGGGACAGATGTTTTCTTAAATCAAACTGTAATGAAGAGAGGGTCACAGAGTACGGAGTACACAAAATGGCCCGGAGGCGAATGAATCTCGTTCGCTGACGTTTAGCAAGGTAGAAAATGTATTACAGTCATAATAATATTTACTTAAGCGCTGCATTGGCAATTTTAAAATGTATGTTGTTTTAGCTAAGTGTATTGTTTAGTGCCATAGGGAATGAGTTTTAAATATTCACGTCTCATGGTTCTGAAATGTTAAAAGTATGGGATATTTTTCTGAAGTTTTGTTATTTATTTATTTATTCGTATGGCAGGGTTGTAGGTCGAATACAGCTTAACTTATATATATTAAGTTTGAGACTCATGTTAATAAATCTGGCTATACAAATGTTGTATCTCTCTATATAGGGTGATTAATCCAAAGATGAGTACAGAAGCCACGATACTATGCGAGATAGCAAAATCTGTTCTAAGGAACCATGGCATCCGTTTTATTAGATTTAATAAAAATGCTTTATATTTTTTTACTTTAAAATACCATAACTAAAAACGACAAACGAACCTTGTCAAGATTCGGTAATCACATATTGTTTATGTTATTTTAGTTAATTCTGTGATTTGAGTAGGTACCCAGTTAATTATGAGATTGTAAAAAAATATTGTATGCAGTTTTTATTAAATCGAAAATCGACGCCTAGGTTCCTAAGAACAGAATCCCCTATCTCTTATTGTTTCTGACTCACCCTACTGACCCCTTTAGATTAATCACTCTGTAAATAAAGACGAATATATATTGCGTTTTATTTTATATAACGTACTTTTATTCGGAATGTCATTTGATATTTACCACTCGCTTTTCGGTGAAGGAAAACATCGTGAGGAAACCACCTAAGCCCAATAAGGCCTAGTTTCCCCTCTGGGTTGGAAGGTCAGATGGCAGTCGCTTGCATAAAAACTAGTGCCTACGCCACATCTTGGGATTTAGGTAGCCGACCCCGATTGAGAATTCATTCTCAAAAAATGGGACAAAGGCTAGGAGGATGAACGTACTTTTATTCACCGGGCGAGCGAAGCGTCTCCATTTCAGCATGGGCTAAAAAAAAACAAATTTCCGGACGTCTGGATGTCCGGATTTCCGGCTGTTGTCGCCTAGAGGTCACATTTTTTTACCGTCTCAAGAAATTTCGAAGTATGTTAGAAAATTGCTGTATTTTTTTTTTACGTTTTTGACCCCAGATTATGCTGGTATCTTCTACCCTGATCTTACAGAAGAACAGTTTAATGAACTTGAGCGTATTCAGAATACTTCGAAAAGTGTCTAGACATCAGTGAAACATCCGGGAATGCGAAAGGATTTAGGGCCAAATGTATGTCGTAACAAATACTCAATAAACAATAGTATTTTATGCAACAGTTGTGTAAGTGGGGGCAAAAAATACGCTCACATCGTATGAAAGATGCCACCGAGCGTTTTTGACCTACTTATACAACGTTGCATACAATACTTTTTCTACGACTCGACATTTTCATAAATAAAACGCAAATAAACAACAAAGAAAATAATTACATGTTCCCGCTCGGAACCAACAAAATTAAAAAAATATATAGTTTGATAAACTTTTTTTTTATTGATCCATCCATGCACAGAGGATAAAACATTTTTTTTAAGTTGGCAGCAATGCATTAGTACAGTAAGTTTTTTTTTTTTTTTTTTTTTTTTTTTTTTTTTTTTTTTTTTTTTTTTTTTTTTTTTTTTTAATTGCAAATTGTGTGAATGCAGCTGTTTATATTGTAATCTGTGGTACTAAGTAATACTTTTTGGGCGACATTATAACATGGTTTAGCAGTGTTTTTTTGGGTAGTAGAGTATAGACTTTTACAGACTTTCATAATTTATGTCTTCATATTAGAGTTAGTAACTATATAAATGACTGAAAAAAGTAAAATACAATACAATACAATACAACAATTCTTTATTGCACACCAACAAGATTTTTTTTACAATTGAAACCTTAATTTATAAATGGTACTGGTCCAGTACCAACATACAAAGGTTGTACTCCAGGAGTAGAAAAAATATATTAAGAAAGAAGAAAGTAAATTTAAATATAGGGGCATTCCACGTGAACCGGACAGGTAAAAAATATTGATGTTTCCGATTTTAGTGATATTTAAGTAAGTTATACCTGTATATGTTCTTGACCCATATATGCAATATTTTTGCTGTACATTGTACATTTAATAAGTTACAGTACATTGAAGTTTTGGCTAATTGACAGGTATACACAATTTCAAACTCAGGAACCCAGTTTAAAAATGTTATAATCAAATAAACAGAGCAGTGAATCATATACTTGATTAAAGGAGCTTACAAATTGCATTTTTGAAAATATATTTTTTTTGTTTTTTTTTTGTAAAAAATTAAAATTTATTTTTCGAACCCATTTTTTTCAAAGTTGGACCACTTTAATTTTTTTTATTTTTTTTCTCAAAATAGGTATTAGCGTACAGATAATCCGTGCCGAGTTTCATAATGGGCCTGAAAGTCGTTTAGGAGCTAGACCAGTTACATTGTCCGAGCGCGGCGGCCCATATGGGACCGCGAACGGCCGGGTCGGCCCGTAGTCTACCGCCTGCATGCAAATTGCAATAGCTTGCAGAAACTTTCGAGATTGTACACTTTATTTAGACTTAAATAAAAAAAAAACAACATATACCTATAAACTTAAGGGGCTTAAAAATTACGTTGAAGAAATAGGGTAAGTCCCAGTCGAAAACTGTGGACCTCACAGACATGGTCCATTCGACGCCTATTTTGCAATCTTCTTTAATTTCTAGGGTTTTATGCTTCCTTAATATATAACCTGTCGGATAAATTCACTTCTTATTGTTAATACTTTGCAGTCCCGATATAGTTTAACAGTAGGATATGAAAAGGGTTTTTTAGTCATAATCATACAGCTCGTTGCGCCCTCTCTATTTTCAATACTACAATTTTACCTGCACCATCCCAAACACAATAGCTTAACAAAGATTGCGTTAGAGCAAAATATATAGTTTTAAGTGTATCGAGAGTGACAACAGACTTTAGATTCTTTAATAGGTAATATATGTTTTATAATTTTTGTATTTAGGCATTCTATAATTAGCAAGCACCCAAGTACTGTATACTTTGCGATCACTCCCAGAGTAGTACTTGGGTGCTAACTCACGTTAGAGGGCGAGCACATGCAGGAAGAAGTCATATCAGGGGTGGTTGTGCAGTTGTGGACCACAATTTCCATTGAGCCAACTTTTGGGTGCAAAGTCGAGTTGGGGGAGAAAGTAACTAAATTTGGATTTCGCTAAATAGTCATTAAATTTGTCGTCAGCCAGGATGAAATGTGTCGAAGTGCATTTTCAGCAGTAGCTTTAGCACCCTTCCAGTCCTTACCATTTACAATTAACGCTGTGTCATCAGCTTATGTGATAAATTGACAATTTTGCAGATGAAGGGAGCATAAATCGTAATTATAGATTAGGAACAAGTAGGCCCTAACACGCTACCTTGAGGTACTCCGTGATTTATTGGTAGTTTGCTACTTTTAGTTTGATCAATGATAAAAGTTTGCGTCCGTCCATACTAAAAAAAAATGAAAATATCCAACACTAACCCTCTAATACCAATCACCTGCATCTTGTTCAGTAAAATAGACACTGAGACCGTGTCAAAAGCCTTGGACAGATCTAAGAAAATGCCAATAGTCCTTCGCTTATTTTCTAGGTTTCATCAAGAACCTGTCGTCTGTAAAAGTTGAACAGTTGATCTGCCACTTTTAATACCAAATTGGTTGAGAGCTAAGATATTATGTTGAATCGGGAAGCCAATTAGAGGTTTATTTAGTATTTATTCAAAAACTTTCGAGATACTGGTAAGAACAGAAAAGGGCGATAGTTTATTCACACACTTATGAATTGGATAAACAAGATACTTTTTGAATATAGAAGGTTGATAGAAGGAAAACTACCATCAGAAATACACAAATTAAAAATAAATGTAAGCACTGGGACTAATGTTAGGGCTCTAAGGACTTCGTTTTTTTAACACATTATAAAACATAATACCACTTTGAAAGCTTTTGTGTGATGACTGATGAACACTGACATTTTGCTAGTACTTTAATGCATTCAATATATAGTTTGTTTGAATTTTATATTATATTAAATTATTTAGTGGACCTCTTGTTTCGTGATACAAATTTGGGTCTGCTCGTAAGTTCGGGGCCCCCGTGTTTCGGGATAACATTTTTAAGATAAAGGTATTATAATTATAAAAAATAAATGCATATAACTACTTTACTTAAGCACGAACAAGCCAAGTACCAAGTGCGTGTTAGACTCGCGCACCAAGGGATCCGTACCATAAAAATAAGCACAAGTAATATTGACAATGATAAGATTGGAAAAAAATGTAAATAAACCTATTATTATTTATAATTATCTTGGTTTTTCTTTTCGTTTAAATTGAAAAATAAAGTGTACAATCTCGAAAGTTTCTGCAAGCTATTGCAATTTGCATGCAGGCGGTAGACTACGGGCCGACCCGACCGTTCGTGGTCCCATATGGGCCGCCGCGCTCGGACAATGTAACTGGTCTAGCTCCTAAACGACTTTCAGGCCCATTATGAAACTCGGCACGGATTATCTGTACGCTAATACCTATTTTGAGAAAAAAAATAAAAAAAATTAAAGTGGTCCAACTTTGAAAAAAATGGGTTCGAAAAATAAATTTTAATTTTTTACAAAAAAAAAACTAAAAAAATATATTTTCAAAAATGCAATTTGTAAGCTCCTTTAATCAAGTATATGATTCACTGCTCTGTTTATTTGATTATAACATTTTTAAACTGGGTTCCTGAGTTTGAAATTGTGTATACCTGTCAATTAGCCAAAACTTCAATGTACTGTAACTTATTAAATGTACAATGTACAGCAAAAATATTGCATATATGGGTCAAGAACATACACAGGTATAACTTACTTAAATATCACTAAAATCGGAAACATCAATATTTTTTACCTGTCCGGTTCACGTGGAATGCCCCTATAACAAGGTTCTTTTCGTCTCCTCAAACTTGCGCTCGCTAAGGCTTGATATTCACAGACGCAGCATTAACCCTGCATTATTTACGCCACAAGAACCTATCTCTTCTAAAAATCCGCGTTTTACTTTTTAAAATGGGCGTTTATCTACCAGACGTGTCCCGTGGGGCAGCGGCTCATGCAGTATTCATACATATAAAGCCTCCTACACACGATATGACCCGATAAAATCTTAGATAAATGACGCGCCATTGTTTTGATGACGATTTAATGCGTGCCGTTTGAGACGATTTTTAAAAGAATGTGTCGTATTCGACTGTGGGAGTGAGGGTGGGATATGAAAGGCTTATGGTCAGATGATGTGGTTTCAGGCGCGCCATGATTTAACGCATTTGACGACGCGGTTGGCGCAGTGGTAAAGCAGCTGCCGTCTGAGCCGACGGTCCTGGCTTCGAATCCCGGCAAGGGCAAATAACTGTGTGGTGAATCGAATATTTTGTGCCTGGGTCATGGATGTTACTTGTATTTAGGTATGTATTTCTCTGTCGATCTGTGATCGTCGTCTCGTGCCCATAACACATGCCTACTAGAGCTTACTGTGGGACTAGATCGATTTGTGTGAGTGTATAACTTTTTATTCCAGTAAAGAGTGATGCCTTAGAATTTTCTCCAGAAATATACCTCACTTTTATCGCACTAACATTATGAAGGCGAAAGTTTGTGAGTGTGTTTGTGTATTTAGTGTTTGTTACTTCTTCACGTTCAAATGGCTGGACCAATTTTGATGCATTTTGGTATGAAGGTAGCTCACACTGTGGAATAACACATAGACTTCTTTTTTACCGAAATAATTTAGTGTTCCCGTGGGATAAGCGGTTAACCCCGCGCGGCGGATCTAGTATATTATAGAAAGTCTTACGTCTTAAAATCCATTTGTAGAATCAAAAATATATCCTTGGCACACATTTCTGTAATTTTTTATGTGAGATTTAAATCGTTTAATAATGAATAACTACTGGCTGCGCTGCGCGGTTTTACCCGTTGATGCCTCGGGGAAACTACATTTTTAAGGGATAAAATGTAGCCTTTATGTTAATCCAGGTTGTCATCTACCTTCATACCAAAATTAGCCATTTGAGCGTGAAGAAGTAAAAAACATACATATAAACACACTTATAAACTCTCGCCTGTATAATATTAGTGTGATTTTCGTTTTAGATAAGTACAAGTAACCGTTTCGAAACTCAAAACTAAGGGTCCGGTGTAAAATAGCCTAACACGCGTTCCATCCGAGGACCCCCTGTGTTCTCGACAAATACCTGTGATACATTTCCTTTTGCATGTCAAAAAGCTGCCACTATTCGTATGAATTGATCCGTCAAACGTACACCGGCAGAATTCACAAAAGGTTGTATTGAAACTACAATTGTTGACGACTTTTTTAGAGTTCTTTTAAAAACGGACACCCGTAGGCAAAGGTTTTGTTCGGCGGGTTTTTGTCAGCGGGAAAGTAAATATTTTGAGAACAGATCCAGTTTTGTGATCGTTTTATTGACGCGAATTTTAGTGTATTGAGACTGAAGGCGATATCGCTTGTCATTGTTACGTGATAGGCTTTTGTTACATACTGGAGTGGCGATGGTGACCACGTATAGCAAAAGGCAGTGTATGATGGCCCCTGACTAGGTGGCCACAGAATCGCAGGCTTAGTTCAGGAACGGACTAGGAATCCTTAGTTATGGAAAATCTAGGCATTAAAACAAAATGACGCTTTTTAGGGGAATAGCAAAATAGACTCTTTGTTAATGTGATGAATTATGTAGTCTCATTATTTTTTTATGTTAAACATAAAACACATTTATTATATCAAACCATTAACCTGGCGGAAGGGACCGGGAATCGAACCCGGTACCTCCGGATTACCAGTCCAGCGTGTTAACCTCTCCTAAACCTCATTATCTCTGTTAATCACTTCATTATCCAGTGTTCAAAGATTTTAATGTTACTATTTAACGCTAATTAATTATCAGTAACACTATTAACAAAGCTAAAATTAACTCTACTACGCTAAAATCTCAATTAATAACCCACATCATTTCTCAAACTACAAAACAGCAAACACTCAGCAAATTTAATCGTGTTTTTAATCGCAAGGCTGTAATCATCAATCATCGACACAAGGAACAAAACCTGTAACGATACATCATAGTCGTAATTACCCTGGAGTTTCACTGCAAGACCTGGAGTCTTTATTTACAAAAGGACAAAACTGCCTATATTTTTCTATTCAAATAAGTCCTCTTGGATATTGTGTGTGGTAAAGGCTAGCCTTTGTGTAGGTAATTGATGTGGGCTAGTGTTTCGGTTCGCACGCTGAGGTAGAGCTTTGTGGCTGTCACTACAGATTTTTGGAAGCAAGATCAATCGCAACTCTCATACTTAGGTACAATTTTTGGAAGACCGTTAATTTTTTATTTGGAATCTTCTCAATCATAGTAGCTGAAGGGATACTTGCCTTCGAAACTTCATAAAGAAATATATAGTTTATAAATAATGACACAAAGGTAAATTAAGAAAGAAAAAACGCACATCCTAGGGTATGGCTAATGCGCAATAAGCATTTCAAGAAAACATATATAACGCAGAGGGCGCTCCAGTAGCGTAAAGGATTAAGGGATGAAAGATTTGGTGTGACTGATGTAGCGGTCGAATAGCTCAGTTGGGAGAGTAATGCGCCGGTAACGCAGAGGTCGCGGGTTCAAACCCCGCTTCGATTTTAGTAGATCGCATTCAATTTTTCTTTCTTAATTTACCTTTGTGTCATTATTTATAAAAATAAAAATGTGGTATTACCACATAAAAAATATAGAATCGATAAAAAGATTCTATACAAATATATTATATAGTTTAGTTTAGGGTTGGCACTTGTCGATGTCAAACCGTTGAAAAGTCAATGTCAACAATCGACTAGTTTTTAGGGTTCCGTAGTCAACTAGGAACCCTTATAGTTTATGTCCGTCTGTCTGGCCGCGGCTTAGCTCCGTGATCATTTTATACTAGAAAGCTGAAATTTGGTATGACTATGCGTAATTTAGGGTGGAGCGTAGATGTATGGAGAAAAAAAAAAGTTGTCTGATCGACCTGGAACATTTGTAGTATGTTGCCTTTAGATAAGATATTAATGTAATTGATTTTAAATATGTTTCAGCCCTCTACTTGAGCTAGAAAAATTTTTTTTTACTCATAATTGGTAAAAAAAAACTTTTTTTTTACGTAATTAGTATTAGATTTATAAAGAAGGGTTTCAACTTCAAATGTTTTGAGCTTATTTCATACTTACGACAACTACTACGTGAATCTGTGACCCAAATTAAAATTCAGTATTTTAAAAAATTTAATATTTTTAATATTGTTATATTTTTATGCAATAAATATCTTTTATTTCGAGTAATATGTGCTAAAAATCACTTGACTTTCATTAAAAAAAAACAAATTTTGATAAAAAAAAAAAATTTCAATATGGGCTTGATCATAATATTCAAAATGACAGTAGAGGGCTAAAAGTAGTATTGAATATTTTTATTATTATTTTTCTCGTACATCTGGCAGCCTAATGCAACGTTTTAGAGACGTTCTGAGTTGAATTTAAAAAAAAAAAAAAAAATTCGCTCCACCGTAATGCGTATACATGTATCACGCCGACAAAACGGTAAAATAAAAATTAAAAAAAAAAAAATGTCGGGTGTTCGAGAGGCACCGCGACACTGTATGTATATTAAAATCAAGAATTTCTTTAGCATGTTCTTCAATTTCGTAGCATTGTTGGCCTAGTTTACTGTAATTATTAGAAATCATTAGATATGGGACAGCTACCGTACCGTACTGTGGGTAACTAGGTACTGTGTATAGTAGCAAATATATAAGACGGCTAAATTCAAAATAACGTCCCTCAATTTAGTAGTTTACGAGTGGCTTATACGGCTGTCTGTCCCGGCCACCTTAATTAGCCGGATAGGCTTCTTGCGCGTTCCAAATGGATTTATAGCTCAACCAGGCCTAGGGTTTAATAATAAGTCACATTGTTCAACTGTTGTGTCGTATTTAAAGGGTGGTATTATTTTATGTCCGTCGGCGTTTAGTTTATATGCCCTGTCAAGAGATATGGGTCAGGATACAAATTAAATTAGTATACGTCAGTAAGATTTTAAAAGACTAACATTACACCAGTCAATATTATTATTCACTGGGATCGATATTAAAATCACGAGATTTTTACATTTCATGACTGAACAATGGTTCTTAATTTTTATTTTTATTAATAACTTTATCAACAAATTGCTCTGCTTTCTGTAACTGACGATTTGAAAGTATTGTTAAATTTTTATACTGACTTCTATGCCACTTTTTATTTTGTCAAAAAGATCTTTTTATATATCTAGTTATAATTGTCATTGGTCAGTGTACCAGTACCTACGATCAAAATCAAAAATAAATACTGTCCTTAAATTTCATACTAGTACTTATACGAAGACATTTAATAGTTTTGTCTATAAACATCTATTGAATTATTAATAACGTAGTGAGCTCAACCGCTTATAACCGCCGCCTAACGTCGGTCCTTGATAAATAAATCATAAGCTAGACATATTTTATCTTTATTTTTAGAAATCGACTTCGAATAAGTAAAGTTAAAACTCTCAAAAGTATAACTCACGGACCAATAATACGGATCGAAAACCCTGCGTTCCACATGTAATCGAAAATGGTTTGACAATTAGTTTTTTAGGGTTTCGTACCTAAAGGGTAAAAAAAGCCTACTATGTCCGTCTAACTGTCTGTCCGTCTGTACTAAAAAACAGGATAAAATAAATATTTAAGTTGGCCAACAAACGTGATCAGTTGCGTTAACTTTGCACCTCATTTGTATCCGGCGCCATACATACCCGGTGCAAACTTAACTAAACCCGGCCAGTTACGATAAGTATTTGTACGAAACCCTCGGTGCGCGAGCTAGACTCGCACTTGGCCGTTTTTTTAATGCATTCTTTATATTATTGGGCCCTGGAGAAATCAAACGTACACTTGTATAACAATATAAGACACACGTCTCGTAATTTACTATTTAGTAAATAAGTTGTGCTCGCTGCAGTTGTCGTATTTGCTCTTACTTGGTTGTTCATGTAAAATGTAACGCATACGCCATTGCGAGTGGCTATGAACGCGCATCCCAATCGCGCGGACAAAGGCAGCAGGAGGAGCGAAACAACATGGCGCACGGCGGTTATTAGTGCGGCCCAAAGGCACATAGTGAGTCCCTCTTAAACTCACTCTAGCCTAGATTTCTAACTTTAATTGCACCGCAAATACTTGGGTCTAAACTTGAAATTGTTATTAACTTAGGCTCATACGCACTGGCTCATAACTGGGTCTCATTTGATGTTCTTCATAAGTAAATCCCTTTTATCTAGCAAACTTCGCCCAATTTATTTTGTTCAGTGAACATTAACAATTTCAAATTTAACTTCCAGATGTTACAAAGGAATTTCGTTAAAATATTTTACTTGAGTGTTTTGAGCGGTAATTTGAATTTAATATTGAAGAGTTAAAGGAATAGTTAACCCTTTCTTTGTACTTTAAAGTTAACGATGCGATTGATAAAGATAATTAAAATGTGGACTTATGAAACAATCCTTCCTCATTAGAACAACTAAAGAGTGCAAACATTTTCCGGCACCAAAGCCCGAAATCATGCATCATTACATATTTATAAAACTACAATTGTATTACTTTTCTGTAAATAGGACTTAATCACTGTTTTTATATTTTTCCTGAGGTGACTAATTATTTTATATTAAAATTTACCAATTCTAAAAAGTTGTTACTCGAAAACTATGACACACTGTATTTACTTTAAGCTTGTGTGTAATTAAAAAAAAAACTAATGACGTTGAGCTTGACATTATTGACAGCTTATTTTTCTACTGATAGGTCGAAGCATAGTATGCAAGCATAGTTGTCGTAGATATCGGTTATTTTATGTATTTTCTGATATAACTTTACATACATGAAAATAAATCAAATATTTTTTATGGTTTACACGACGCAAAGCTCTGAATCTCTATATCAATTTCCACCTGTTAGAAATATGAAATGTCAATTCTTCAAAACGAGGGTGATAAGCCGCTTTACACATAATGAAGGTCGCATGTGGCGTCTTTTTCAGTGGTTCAGTAGCGGTGCTGCTGCTGGCGAAGGTACACCCTCGCACATGCAAAAACGA
The DNA here is from genome assembly GCA_947623375.1 of Apotomis capreana. Lineage (NCBI taxonomy): Eukaryota > Metazoa > Arthropoda > Insecta > Lepidoptera > Tortricidae > Apotomis > Apotomis capreana. Next base: position 7,522,300 of record OX392505.1, on the reverse strand, counting down.
TGCTGCATCGCTACAGCCACGATGCAGAATTCCCACCATGCTCTCCACTCTTCCTATACCCGATGTCGTGCGAAACAGCCGCGCGCTTGCATCGACGCAGAAGTGATGCCGAATCAAAACAGCGCCCCTGCATCGCGACTTGCGTTACCCGTTTGGTTCGCTACTGCATCGCTTTCGTTGCATATGACACTATGCAGTCGAATCGGTGCAAAAAGAAGCTATGTGCGACCTCCCTATACAAAAGCATTGTAGGTACCTAATACTTCATTGTCGGTTTCGATGCCGCTTACCAACAGGTAAAATCGAAGTCAAATGCTCACATGAAATAATATTTCAACTATAGATACACTAGTTTATATTGCAAAACTAGTTAGTTATATTTTGCGTTTGTTTTGGAATACTATTACTTACACTTACTATTATATTGGTGCGCGATCACAGAGTATGGAAGTAATAGTCACTTAGTCGTAGTGATACGTACCTACTCTACTTTTCGTATATATTTTTCGTAGATATGAATTTAAAGTGTTATTTAAACCACATAATAGAGTTCACAGCTTACCTAGCGCCACTTACATTAAAATAACGTTACAACTCTGCCACAGAAAGTTACGACAATACTATCTCAGTCCCCAGCGCCACAAAGTTCGGCAGTTGTCCGTCTGACCGGGGCACGTTCAGATGGTAAGCGCTCGATGCGCGTTTACAACCGGTATTCATTTAAAAAAATGTTTGACGAATAATCATTTTAAAAATAACTTTAAATTTTCAGATCATTTCGTAAACTATTTATATCACCAATTGTCATTGACAAAATATACGTTTCGCAATTGCATCATTTCACACTCTTCATATCGCTAATGGTTATTTGACAAATATGCACTTCATAACTGTATCATTTTTCGCAAGCAATAATTTAAACAATATTTATTTCACAAATTACTTACGTCACAAATTAACTTTTTTACTAATTAGTATTTTCATCAAACGGGGATTTATAAAATATGATTTTTCAAAAATAACTATTTACGTAACAAAACGCAAGCAACCATTAGGTTTGTGTATGTGTGTGTGAGTATGCGATTTCAACGCAAACAAAACCGCGAGCAAAAGTTACAGGAAAGTCAATTTCAAAATGATTGCGATTCAAATTTGACTGACGCAACTTTATATAAAATTTGATGATTTGATGTCATCATGGTTTATTAAGATATCATTAATAATACATTAATATTCGGTACTTATTAATATTGAATCTTAAGTACACATAAAGCAATATCAAATCAAACTAAATAACATCTTTGGTGTCAAAGGGACTCAACATTCTCAATTATACGCATCAGGTTTTGAGATGAACTTCAGAGCGACAAACACTTGGCGCGTATTAATTTTTTTAACCGACTTCAAAAAAGGAGGAGGTTCTCAATTCGAACTATTTTTTTTTTTTTTTTTTTTTTTTTTTTTCTATGTATGTTACTCGATATCTCCGAGAATCGTGAACCGATTTTCAATTTTTTTTTTTTAATCGAAAGGGTATAACTCCGAGTTGGTCCCGTTGGCACTAAGTCGGGATCTGATGATGGAATCTTGGAGAAATCGAGGGAACTCTTCAAATGTTATAGGGACATGTACGGCGCTTTCGGTAATTTATTGATAAAGTCAAGAATTTACATTCAGTAAATAGGATTTGGCCACTAGAACTTTTATATGAATCACTAAAAAGCAAAAAAAAAAAAAAATTTTAACAAAAAAAAGAACCGACTTCAGTAAAACTAAAAAACCAAAAATAACCCGTTCAAGTACAGATTACATTTGACTCACCCTTCGAAGTCGGTGCCAAACCTCGCATAAACTATAATATAAATATAAGAACTGAGTGGTTTGGGATCGACTTCGAAGGGTGAGTCAAATGTAATCTGTACTTGAACGGGTTATTTTTGGTTTTTTAGTTTTACTGAAGTCGGTTCTTTTTTTTGTTTTTTATCATAATACTGTGTGTGTTGTATAAAGCAAAAACAGCGATAAAATCTTGAGTGAAATCTTAATTCACCTTCCGCGCTTCTAACGCTACAAGCATTAGCGAAAGCACACGCTCCGGGCAACAGACACCCTTTTAATCATAAAAGAGTATTACAACAGCGTAATTTTGATGCTATCCGAGGGACCCATTGAATCTAAGGCAAGCTAAAGGGTTACAAGTGTCGAAAAACGTGAAAAAAGATCTAAGTATGAGAGACACTTGATGGTCTGTTTGCGTTGCTCGAAATTGACTTTCAACGTGATTTTTAGGGATCCGTACTTATAAGTTAAAAACCCGATCCCATGTACTCACTAAGATTCTGAAACACCCAAAAATTTTGCAATACAGTAGTAAGTAAGGTATAAGTAGATATAGGTTGTACTTGTGTATGGACCAGGATATTATTATCTTTGTACCGTAAACCTCACTTGAAATTTTAAATAATTGTCCCGAAATATAGGCTACCTACTTGGGTGGTCGTCAGGTAGTGTCTATATTTGTAATCATACCGTTTGTGTACCGATAAAATTTACTAGTTTTCAACTGACTTTGGAGAGGAGATTCTCAATTCGGTTGTATTTTTTTTGTGTTTATTACCTCAGAAAATTTTATTTCGTAATTTAACTAATTTTACTTTACCTCAGGTATATTTCAATCGTTTTATTCATATCGTCAGAAAATGGCCTGGGTCCATCGGACCCTTTAGCATAGCGACTAATAATGTTTGAAACTGGGGCGTGACTACTAAAGTGTTAAATACATTACAGCGTTATGGAAATTTTAAAATGGTTATCATTTCGCTGGCTCCATGTTCGACTTTTGACGAAATCAAATTTTGAACATGATTGTCATAATGACATTAAGACTAATTTCAACTACCCTGAAAATGTTACATAGAAAATGTAACAGCGATTCTCGACAGTATGTATAAGTAGTGGTTCAGTAAGCTATTATACCTCGAGAGTTTGTTTCTAAATGTTTGAAATTTGTAATTGTTTACGTTTTCAACCCCCAAATTACCGCCGTTTTGAAAAATGCCGATAAACTGAATCGACAAAAAAACTATATTACCTACTCACAACATGAGGATCGGTTAAGAAATGCGATCCCTAGTCGAGAAAAGCCGGAAATCCCGAAATCCGAAAATACAAACATTCAAACATTCGGACATAAATAAGAAAGAATTTTAGGTCAAACTGAAAAGCGACGCTTCGCTCACTACTAATATGGAACCCTCGGTGCCCTAATCCGATTCGCACTTGGCCCTGTTCTCCCTACGTACAATGTCAGAAAAAGATTAAAATAAAGCACTCTCTGCTGAGAAAATGTTTAAGGCCTGAAAGCGTCTGTGGTCGTGTGGCCTCATAAATATAAGCTGAGGCTGGATCCATTGTTCAGACGTAGAGGGATTTAAAATTTTATCATTGTTCTAGAACTGAAACTTTGTATAGAAGTTAAACGAATTCGGTACATAATTTATTTAAAATGGATGCAGGCTTAATTACGTCACTATTTTAGAGGAATTTAACAATTTTATCATTGTTCTAGAACTGAAACTTTGTATAGAAGTTAAACGAATTCGGTACATAATTTATTTAAAATGTATGCAGGCTTAATTACGTCACTATTTTATTAAAAACTAGTAGTCTAAGATCCCGATATAAAACGACCTTCACCGAGATGTTTATTTGATGAAATGTATTTTATATTTAATTTAATATGTCAATAAATATATTGCATATGGGTTGCCTACCAAATTTTAGTCCAGGGTATTTTAATTAATAATAAAAAAAAATAACATTTCACCGGTTTGATTAATATTAGATAAATTCTATAGGTACCAATCGAAAGTATGAAGCCCATAGAATATGCAAACGTTAGGTTACCTATTCTTTTCCCGTCACAACTATCGGGTAGATAGATGGTCTAGATGGATGGATGGTCTACTAATTTTGTCCGTTCAACCCTACTCTTTTACAGGAGTCAAAATGTTTCCATAATAAGAATTAAGTTAACACGAGACTAGTGTGAATGAAGCTATTTTACCTTTTCGTTTTTTCTGAATAAGGAATGAAACTGCCATGTTTATTTTCGGATAATTATAATTCCAGTGGTTCTGTTAGCTGTAGACCTCGCAAAAACCACCACCCTCTCCGCCTTCTCCACCCTCACCCCCTTTTCCACCATTCTGAAACGTTTAAGAAAACCGAACCGACAACAAAAAAACTATCTAACTATTTAACTAGCTCAAAAATTTTACAAATATCTGATGAGAAATGCGACTTGTAGGCGAGAACAGCCGGACATCCGAGCATCCGAAATTCGGGCATACGAAATAAATTTTGGCCAAGCTGAAACGGACACGCTTTGCTCACTTGGGCAAAAAAAAATCGAGGCAAAAGTGGAGACAGAGAGCTAAATCAGTTTCTGACGAAAAAAACTCCCGTCTCCGTACTGAAACATCATTACTGTACGTTACGCCTCCAGACGACGTCTTTCTTCATAAAGAAAGTAGTAAGAAAGTAGTTCGTAAGTGGGCTAGCAAAGTTTCCACATAAGTTACCGGTTACAAAGTCATCGTAGATAACGATAACAAGATTTTGGTAATAACTAATCACTAAGGCTTTTTGAGGAGAAACAACTTGTGATTGCGCTGTATTTAGGTTAAATAACTTTCTGTTATCGTCATTTCGGCAAAGACCGCCTCGATTTACGTATGAGAAATGTTTTCGAGAACGTTCTGTCGCCGTACAAATCGAGAAACGTTCTCGAGAACGGCACATCTCTAGCTCCAAGACTCTCCACGACGACCGGTTGTGTGCTGCCTTCAGACAACGGCTTTCCGCGATCCTGACCCCATCCTCGGTCTACCATTTTGGGGCAAACTCTCGGTACGCGATAACCACACATGAAGTTTTCTATCCTAAAGAAGAACTATTATATTAATCTGTGCCTAAAGGCTTGGATTTCACCCGCTACTACTACGCTGCCGCTGCCACTTACCCTACTGCAACATCTGCGCTGAATGCATGGAGTCAAATTACAAAAAGCAGTAGCATTTTTGACTCCCCTCAGCTTAATTTTGTTCAAAAACCTATATAAGGTATGCGATTGATTTATGTTTAGTGCCAGCAAAACCAGTGTTTCAACAAAATCTCAGCTATTACCCTACATGAAAAATTACTTAGATAATGCTGTGAAAGTCGAGTCCCTTCAAGACCATGAACGTAACATCAGAATCACGTTCGAAACATCGAGATAATTAAATAAACACTTTTAAGTTCCGTTTCTTTGTAATGTGTGAAAACCGTGTAAGGTTAAATCAATAAACATGAAAGTCTAAATACAACTATGCCTTGTCGTAAATAAATAAAAGAATGCCAGCAGACTCGTCAATTGACACAAACAAGCGAGTAACGCTGTTACGGATCAAATTCAATTTGCGAGGTGAGTATTGAAGAGGGTCCATCGGCGTGACGGGACGAGGCGACGTGTCGGACGCACGGGCGGGATAATACGGCGGCGATATAATGTGTTGATGGAAGGATTCCAGTGAAGTGCTGCTGTTGGGTTGTTGAAGTAATTGTCACGAATAAGGCGTTTAAAATTCGTGATACATATTAGTCGTCGAGTTTTAGAGGATAGAGAGAGAAGAGATTTCATCGGCGTGACGGTATAGGACGACGTGTCGGACGGGCGGGATGATACGGCGGCATTATTAATGAGCTGATGGAAGGATTCGAGTACCGTTGTTAAAATATTGAGATTATAGAGGATGGAAGCGTTACAAAAACTTAAAGGGCATAAAATCAAATAGAAATAAAATACTTTATTTTTTACATAGCTCGTGAAATACTGCGTTTAAGCATTTATTTATGTTCGCGTTTATAATATTGTGTGCCTACACTGTTTCTAGAGGACAAGCAAAATACGCTATTTGATATCGCAAATAAATAAAAGAATGCCAGCAGACTCGTCAATTCGCGCACAAACGAGCTAGTGACGCTGTTACGGATCAAATTCAATTTGCGAGGTGAGTATTGAAGAGGGTCCATCGGCGTGACGGGACGAGGCGACGTGTGGGACGCACGGGCGGGATAATACGGCGGCGATATAATGTGTTGATGGAAGGATTCCAGTGAAGTGCTGCTGTTGGGTTGTTGAAGTAATTGTCACGAATAAGGCGTTTAAAATTCGTGATACACATTAGTCGTCGAGTTTTAGAGGATAGAGAGAGAAGAGATTTCATCGGCGTGACGGTATAGGACGACGTGTCGGACGGGCGGGATGATACGGCGGCATTATTAATGAGCTGATGGAAGGATTCGAGTACCGTTGTTAAAATATTGAGATTATAGAGGATGGAAGCGTTACAAAAACTTAAAGGGCATAAAATCAAATAGAAATAAAATACTTTATTTTTTACATAGCTCGTGAAATACTGCGTTTAAGCATTTATTTATGTTCGCGTTTATAATATTGTGTGCCTACACTGTTTCTAGAGGACAAGCAAAATACGCTATTTGATATCGCAAATAAATAAAAGAATGCCAGCAGACTCGTCAATTCGCGCACAAACGAGCGGGTGACGCTGTTACGGATCAAATTCAATTTGCGAGGTGAGTATTGAAGAGGGTCCATCGGCGTGACGCGTCAGGGCGACGTGTCGGACGCACGGGCGGGATAATACGGCGGCGATATTAATGTGTTGATGCAAGGATTCATGTGAAGTACTGCTGAAATTATGAAGTCCTTTGAAAGGGATGAAATACTTTTTTCAATCCGAGCACTTTGTAACGTGTAACTGCGCTTTGGGCAAACTGAGGCAGTTCTACGCTCACCTATGTGCGATGGTCTCTGACAGGAGTGAGTCCCCGTCCACACTTGATGTAATGCTCCGAACTAGACAGCGAGAGAGATCTAGGGTATCTTAGTGGGTAAGACGTCTTCAACGAATATGGATGAGTTTTCGGCTTAGTGTTATATTTATTAAGAAAGAATAGTAAAGAGAGGGCGCCAGACACTTTTATTTATTTCCTCCAAAGGTCAAGAGGTTAAAAGGGATTAAGCTAAGGAGAGAGAGTTAAACAAAACTTGAAATTATGAACCACATATGTATAATTGCTAAGTGGCAAATTATAAATTACACAAGAGTAACACTTATTCTACTATTAATTACTTAAACTATCAGACAGTTTGGGCTATTCCCAAAAGAATACAGAGCTCTTTAAGAGGCGTATACGCATAGAAGTTTAACTAATTTAATGAATATTTGTATAGAATCTTTTTATCGATTCATATTTTGAACCCGCTTCGATTGCAGTGGATCGCATTCAATTTTTCTTTCTTAATTTACCTTTGTGTCATTATTTATAAAAATAAAAATGTGGTATTACCGCATAAAAAAAAAAAAAAAAAAAAAAATATGAATCGATAAAAAGATTCTATACAAATATTTAGAACAGCGCCATCTCTCTCGCAGTCTTCGCACTTGCTGTAAAGCAATGGGGATTGGGGATCGTGCGTGTAAAACGCACATCCTAGGGTATGGCTAATGCGCATAAGCATTTCAAAAACATATATGACACAGAGGGCGCTCCAGTAGCGTAAAGAATTAAGGGATGAAAGATTTCGTGCGATTGACGTAGCGGTCGGATAGCTCAGTTGGAAGAGCAATGCGCCGGAAACGCAGAGGTCGCGGGTTCAAATCCCGCTTCGATTGCAGTGGATCGCATTCAATTTTTCTTTCTTAATTTACCTTTGTGTCATTATTTATAAAAATAAAAATGTGGTATTACCGCATAAAAAAAAAAAAATATGAATCGATAAAAAGATTCTATACAAATATTTAGAACAGCGCCATCTCTCTCGCAGTCTTCGCACTTGCTGTAAAGCAATGGGGATTGGGGATCGTGCGTGTAAAACGCACATCCTAGGGTATGGCTAATGCGCATAAGCATTTTAAAAACATATATGACACAGAGGGCGCTCCAGTAGCGTAAAGAATTAAGGGATGAAAGATTTCGTGCGATTGACGTAGCGGTCGGATAGCTCAGTTGGAAGAGCAATGCGCCGGAAACGCAGAGGTCGCGGGTTCAAATCCCGCTTCGATTGCAGTGGATCGCATTCAATTTTTCTTTCTTAATTTACCTTTGTGTCATTATTTATAAAAATAAAAATGTGGTATTACCGAATAAAAAAAAAAAAAAATATGAATCGATAAAAAGATTCTATACAAATATTTAGAACAGCGCCATCTCTCTCGCAGTCTTCGCACTTGCTGTAAAGCAATGGGGATTGGGGATCGTGCGTGTAAAACGCACATCCTAGGGTATGGCTAATGCGCATAAGCATTTCAAAAACATATATGACACAGAGGGCGCTCCAGTAGCGTAAAGAATTAAGGGATGAAAGATTTCGTGCGATTGACGTAGCGGTCGGATAGCTCAGTTGGAAGAGCAATGCGCCGGAAACGCAGAGGTCGCGGGTTCAAATCCCGCTTCGATTGCAGTGGATCGCATTCAATTTTTCTTTCTTAATTTACCTTTGTGTCATTATTTATAAAAATAAAAATGTGGTATTACCGCATAAAAAAAAAATAAAAAAAAAAATATGAATCGATAAAAAGATTCTATACAAATATTTAGAACAGCGCCATCTCTCTCGCAGTCTTCGCACTTGCTGTAAAGCAATGGGGATTGGGGATCGTGCGTGTAAAACGCACATCCTAGGGTATGGCTAATGCGCATAAGCATTTCAAAAACATATATGACACAGAGGGCGCTCCAGTAGCGTAAAGAATTAAGGGATGAAAGATTTCGTGCGATTGACGTAGCGGTCGGATAGCTCAGTTGGAAGAGCAATGCGCCGGAAACGCAGAGGTCGCGGGTTCAAATCCCGCTTCGATTGCAGTGGATCGCATTCAATTTTTCTTTCTTAATTTACCTTTGTGTCATTATTTATAAAAATAAAAATGTTTACCGCATAAAAAAAAAAAAAAATATGAATCGATAAAAAGATTCTATACAAATATTTAGAACAGCGCCATCTCTCTCGCAGTCTTCGCACTTGCTGTAAAGCAATGGGGATTGGGGATCGTGCGTGTAAAACGCACATCCTAGGGTATGGCTAATGCGCATAAGCATTTCAAAAACATATATGACACAGAGGGCGCTCCAGTAGCGTAAAGAATTAAGGGATGAAAGATTTCGTGCGATTGACGTAGCGGTCGGATAGCTCAGTTGGAAGAGCAATGCGCCGGAAACGCAGAGGTCGCGGGTTCAAATCCCGCTTCGATTGCAGTGGATCGCATTCAATTTTTCTTTCTTAATTTACCTTTGTGTCATTATTTATAAAAATAAAAATGTGGTATTACCGCATAAAAAAAAAGTAAAAAAAAAAATATGAATCGATAAAAAGATTCTATACAAATATTTAGAACAGCGCCATCTCTCTCGCAGTCTTCGCACTTGCTGTAAAGCAATGGGGATTGGGGATCGTGCGTGTAAAACGCACATCCTAGGGTATGGCTAATGCGCATAAGCATTTCAAAAACATATATGACACAGAGGGCGCTCCAGTAGCGTAAAGAATTAAGGGATGAAAGATTTCGTGCGATTGACGTAGCGGTCGGATAGCTCAGTTGGAAGAGCAATGCGCCGGAAACGCAGAGGTCGCGGGTTCAAATCCCGCTTCGATTGCAGTGGATCGCATTCAATTTTTCTTTCTTAATTTACCTTTGTGTCATTATTTATAATTTAATGAAGTTACATGAGAACTTGGGTTTGTGTGTGAGGCTAAAGAACTTTACTTTATAATTTAAACAACAGGAATGCGACTAGGAGTTAAATACGGAACGTTTTCACCTTGGCTTAGAAGGCGTGGTGAGTCCACGCTGCCGGCGTGCGCTTCGACCACAGATGTCTCCACTCTGGACCTCGTAAAAGGTACAGCTCGTGACAGTTTCGACACCCAGTGTCAAAGTCACCAGTCCGCAACACGGAATCAGCACGGCCAGGGGCCACGACGCACCCAGCTCAATCGCCTCCGCAATCTGGCTACTACGGCCAGCATATACGCGTAGCGTAGGTAGGTAGCCAGTGCTATCACCGGCGAGAATCAGGGTTAGACAAATTCGTCCGTCACATCGGCTGCTGTGTGTGTTTCCACAAGAAAGAAAAGAAAGATGTCGAATGGTTTATTGTGTCATCGTAGGTTTTGTGTCTAGGATGCCTCCAGATATGAGTGCTCACATTTTCGAAGACAAAATGGCTGCCTCTCAGGGAGAAGTCGAGTACGTCCTCACGCTATGGGCTTCGGGAACGTACTGCTCGAGCGCTCTGCCACAACTCAAACCATCGGAACACTAGAGATGTCCCCACGCAATCGCGAAATTTCCGATTCCAAAGACAAATGAAGCTACTAGTCAATTTGATTGAGATTTATATGAAATAATTGTTTCATACGATTAGATACAAAATAAAACACTCCTTTATTTAATATTTATGAATATTAATCCTTAAATTATTAAGAAGACATCGAACTATGTCGATTCAGTGTTGCCAGCTGCAACGATCTGCTGATGTATTTGAACAATGCCGCTACTAGATGGCGTTAGATCCGCACCGCTGTCCTGCAAGAACAGTGTTCCTGTAGGAATACCAGAAACTAGATGGCGCTAGTAGTAGGAAACTAATAAAAATTATCAAAAGATGATATGAGTGTGTAACATTACCGCTCCAGTTAGAGAAAAAAAAAAAAATTTTTTTTTCAAAAAAAAATTTTTTTTTTTTTTTTTTTTCAAAAAAAAATTCAAGTGAGTATGATCACAAAAGAAAGGAAAAACTCCATCCAAAAGTATCTCAAGAGAGAGCCCAACTGCCTTCCAACTTATCAAACTAACCTACACCTTACCACTACGACACAACCCTATGTAGAGGTCATCGACCCTTGACCCACATACGAGTATCACCTTAGAGTTAGACAATAACAAAAGATAAATAGTTGAGCAGACGTGACAGTTGTCACACCATCTCAGTATAAGTTTAACTAAGTTTCAAAAGTTTTAGATGAGAAAAGAAATTCTATCGACTGTACGTGAAGCTTCATACGTTGACAAACTGTCCTGAAAGTAGCTAACCTTGAGCGTTTCCAATTAACACGACAAAACAACACCAGTCTTAGAAGTAAAAGAGAAGACAATACTGTATATGAGTAACATCAGCGCCTGCATATGTTGATTAGACATACACCTGTGATCGAGGTCACATGGTTGCACCAACAGAGATTTCAACAGCAGTTCAAAGAAAACACCCCTTTTCCACACAGGAATTTCCAAGCAGTAGACTTAAATTTAAGATGTGTCATTCCGACAACAGTAGAAATAGAAGACTTATTTTGTCTTTAAGATCAGGACTGAATTTTTCTTTCAGCATTAGAAGAAAGTAGAAGTGGACATATTTATTCCAACAGCTTAACCTAATGTCGACAGTAAAAGCTTAAATATATGAACATGTGAGAATATGTGAGAACCATGGCTATCCTAAAAAATCCTAATCTATTTCTTACGCGTAGGCGTCCCCACTCTATGTGATATCTACCTATCTATTTTCCTAACGAACTATACCTTGACAACTAAGCATGCACTTATCAAATTATATCTTTATACTACGAAATTAACTAACACAAACGATGGTACCAATCGATGTGTATCCTAATAATGAGGTCGACTGTCCATTCCAGATTATTTTCATTTGAGTGTAAAGTAATTACCTATCGGTATTTTACCTAAGAGAAGCTACGTCCCTACGTCTCACTCAAAGAATAACGGTTTCTCAATTATGTAAAATTCTACGTCAGGTAACACATCACTAAGTGCAATGTGCATATATACGGTTCGTTTATTACCTAAAATTACCTAGACGGAATCCATATTCTATTTAATCAGTAGTCAGCAAAATACGCTTGAGCAAAAGAAATCAGATAAATGTTACGTCATCAGTTACTTAAAATCTCAATCTTTGAACACAAGTCTACCTAGAAGGCAAAGTTAAGTTTCCCTAACCCAATTGCGACTCATTATCTGCGCGCATCAACCTATACGCTAACTACCTACATTTGAGTAGTATTAGTCACTATGTTAAGATATCTCGCATAGCAAGAATAGTCAAGCAAAGAATGCAATGACCTAATTACGTTAATATATTAAAATACTGCATTCTGAGAATTAAAAAAAATGATAATTATTCAGTTAAAATTTCCAGTCAGAACATTAAAGTGAATTCTATTACACCGACAGAATGAATAAAAGAATTAAGCCTAACCTTTTGAACGCCGAAATTTTATTTTATAGTTTTAGTTATAGTAGGTATATGTTCAGTAAAAGCAAAGAATACGTTAAAAAAAACGTTTCCACAAACTAACCCTTTCTACGCCACAGCATTTCTACAGTTTTTAGTTTAGTTTGTCATTTAAATAGTTACATTCAAACTGAATAGAACAGAATTCTGTTAAAAAAATAATCTAAAGTTTTAACCTTTTACACGCCAAATATCTTTCTAGTTTTATTTCTAAGATTTAAGTAGTTGAAATACCACGGATTAGATTGAAAATAAAAAACAAATTTGAAATTTTAACCTTTTGAACGCCAGAGTATTTATATGGCTTTATCAATGAAATAAGTTTTCAATGATTGCATTATGACTTGAATAGGGAGAATTAAGTTAAATGAAATGTTTATAAAATTAAACCTTTTTAACGCCATAAGGGCTTTGTAGTTTAAAGTTAATCTAAGATTTATTTAAGTATTCGAATTTGCATTGAATATATAGAATATATTCATGAAACTAAATGTTTACAAGGTTCAACCTTTCAAACGCCACAACATCATCATTAATCTCGATCTTGTTAAAGTTTAAATACTTAGTTAAACCTTCACAAAACGGAATTTACTCTAAAAAAAACGAACTATGTATTCAAAGTATCAATGGGAATTAATCTTTGTTTTAATTATTGACAGAACAAAAGAGGAACATCAGCACTAAAATAACAACCCGTGCCATTTATTATTTTAACTTGTTACCCACATATTACGCTTCACGATAAAAGATACGTAATTTTGCAATGCTGCTTCCGCTCCTTCTCATCGCGCGCGGTAGCACTAAAGTTTAACCTACGGTTAACCATCGGTTAGGTTGTTATAAGAAAATAGCTTTTAATTTTGAGAAAATGTCAAGAACATGCAATGTGATTTATTTAGTATGGTTGATATATAAAATATTTTAAACTGGAAGTATAGAAAATTACTTTTTAGTATCTAAAATGGCCTAATTTAGTTTAAATTTCATATGTTAAAAAAAACTAAGTTGTGAACATTTTGTCGTACATATCGTCAAGAGAAAGTAAAATTATTTGAAACTGTATATTATTATTGTTTACAATGGAAACAAAACACTAAGATCAACTTTGGCTACAAGTCCAACGTTAACCGACGTTTAACGGTTGCGATAAACCGGCCTTATAACACAGCACTACATAACCGTTTTAAATCGGCTGAGATTTTATGATGTCTTTTACATGCCAAATGCCTAGAGACTTCTGAGTATTAGAATCGCGGAGTTCGTACGTTACCGGTGATATTTTTCTAAGTACGACACATTTTTTAAATTTGGGAGCTAATTTTTGAGCAAAGAATTTACTTGCGTCGGAGAGAGGAAATTCTCTTTTCCAAACCACTTGACCCACGTCATATTCTAAGCGTCTCCTACCCCGATTGTAATATACTCGGCCTCGCTGATAAGACTTCTGTAAACGGTCATTGACCTTTTCAAAGATAGGTTTTAAATGTGACAACATTGAAGAATATAAATCCCTATTAGTGAATTGCAAATTATTTCCGCTAGGAGGTCCTGAAGGGTACCATTCCCCAGAGAGAATAGCCTCTCGTCCACTATTCAGAAAATAAGGGCTAAAACCAGTGACTTCGTGAACAGCTGTGTTTATAGCGAACTCGATCGCACTAACTTCTCGATCCCACGTGCGGTGATCGGTTCCGACATAAGAAGCAATTGCTGTACCTATAACTTTAAGCGTGCGTTCTGCAGGGTTATTCTGCGGAGTAAATCTACAGTTATAAAAGAATTTGGGTATCTTGTACTTCTCCTTCAATGACTGCATGTGATTAGACACATACTGTGGACCATTGTCCATTATAATGCACTGAGGGACTCCGTACTTTAAGATAACATTATTTTCAATTAAACTTACAACAGTTTTCGCCAATGAGTTTCTCATGGGGAAAATACAAGTATATTTAGTAAAACAGTCGCAGACTATTAGAATAAATTTAAAGCCTTTATAGCTTCGAGGGAGAGGTCCCAAAATGTCAGTACATACTACTTGCCAAGGTCGTTGAACCTTCTTGGGGTTCTCCATAAGACCAGCAGGTGCTTCATTAGTGCTTTTATAAGCTAAGCAGATTTGACAGTTTTTCACATACCTTTTAATATCGCTTAGCATCTTGGGCCAAAAATACGTTTGTGCTACCCGTTTTAAAGTTTTAAAGATACCTAAGTGTGCAGCGTCTGACCTATCGTGACATTGCTTAAGTATATCCTGCCTAGACTCGTTAGGTACAACTAATTTCCATTCTGAATCCCTAGATAACGGATTTTTGTTTCTAATACGTTTATACAAGTTGTCATTTAAGATTTTAAAGTCAGGAAATTTCTGAGGAGTCGATTCGACCCTATTATTAGTCTTTGTATACCAGGCATCAGTAACATTATTTATTGGACAGATAAGCTCAATCGCCTCAGACGATATCGGAGCCCTAGAAAGCGCGTCTGCTAGCTTATTCTCGGATCCCTTCTTGTACTGGATATCGAAATTAAATTGAGAAAGCCTAAGAGCCCACCTAGCTAAACGTCCAGTTGGTGATTTTAGACTGACCAGCCACTGTAAACTACTGTGGTCAGTGTAAACCTTAGTTCGGAAAGGAGAGCCTTCTATATAGCCTCTGAACTTCTCTAGAGCGAATATGAGAGCGTTAAGTTCTTTTTCAGAGACAGAGTGGTTTCTCTCTGTACGGGTAAGGGTTCTACTAGCATAGGCAATAGCGTGCTCGTGTCCTTCATCGTCTAATTGAGATAATGCGCATCCTAATCCAACATCAGAAGCGTCAGTCGAAATGATAAAAGGTCTATCAAATTTAGGAATAGACAGGATCGGTGCTGTCACCAATAGTTCCTTAACTATTTTAAACGCCTTATTGGCCTCCGGCGTAAATTGGAAAGAAGTTCCTTTCTGAAGTTTTCTAGTAAGTTTATTTAAAGGAGCACAAACAGAGGAATAGCTTTTTATAAATCGACGGTACCAGGACACCATGCCTAGAAAACGTCTTAGTTCCTTCTGAGAAGTAGGCACAGGAAAATCTACGATAGCTCGTACTTTATCACTATCCGTACGCAAACCCCTGCGATCTACGACATATCCCAAGAATTTCAAAGAAGAGCGACAGAAAACAGATTTTTCTAAGTTAATAGTGAGTCCGGCTTGCTTCAACTTCTCACAAGCTTTTCTCAATAAGGTCATGTGATCCTCAAACGTTTCAGAAATTAATATAATGTCATCAACATAGTAGAAAATGTTATGAGCAAACTCTGGTCCAAAGACCTTGTCCATGAGTCTCATCATACGAGCACTAGAATTAACTAGACCAAATGGTAGTCTGCGGAACTGAAAGCTTCCTAGTCCCGGCAAGGAGAAACAAGTTTTCTCTCTCGATTCCTTAGCTAGCTTAATTTGGAAAAAGGCAGATTTTAGATCCAAAGAACTCATATATTTAGCATTATTGAGAGAATCTAATATTTCCTGAACCCTAGGCATAGGATATGTATCTACTTTAGTTAAGCTGTTCAGTTTTCGACTGTCTAAGCACATTCTCAGCTCACCGTTAGCTTTAGGCACTAAAAGGATTGGACTATTCCAAGCGGAGTTACTTTTCTCTATAATACCCATTCGTAACATTTCATTGATTTCCTTTCGAACGTATTCCCGGTGATGAAATGGAATCGGATAATATTTTTGCTTGACCGGTGGATGATCACCCGTATCAATGACGTGTTCCTCTAGTGGAGTACAGCCTAAACGGTCCTTAGTAGCCGTGATGCATTTAAATCCCGAGACAACCCTATTCAACTGTGCCTTTTGCAGGTCATTTAAATCCTCTAAATCGTGCAAATGTATCTCAGAGTCTTTTAATAAGTTAATATTAGAAGATGCAGTATGATAGCGCTTCGATTTTAAAATGTCAGAACAAAGGTTAAACTTGGCTAGAAAATCTACGCCTAGTATAAGAGGAGTGTTCACATCCTTACATACAAAGAATGTGACATAATGTAAGTCATGTTTATAAGAGATAGGTACTTCTATTTTCCCTAGTACTAACAAGCGTGAACCGTTACCTACAGTCAAGTCTTTCGCACATGTCTGCAAAGGAAATTGCAAGCCTTCCTTATGCAATAGTGAATACGCGGATTCACTGATTATTGACACGGCAGCTCCACTGTCCGCTAACGCGTTACACTCTAAACCTAGAATACCTACTGATAAGAACGGTCTAGGATCTCCTAAGTTTTCTTTAAATAAAGGTTGATAAGAGTTATATTGCAATATATCAGACGAGTATAATTGTGTTTGTGTTGACCGGTCAGAGACTCGAGTAGTCTTAGAATTATTATTATTATTATTAAAGTTAGCTGCCTCTCACCTGTCACCTAGTTTTTTGTGCAAGGGCAATTTCTAGTAAGGACTCCAGGTCTCTTACACCTAAAGCATATGGGAGTGGGATATGCGTCACAACGAGAATGATGATGGTTCCCACCACACTTTCCGCAACTAACAGTAGCTCTATTCTGTCCCTGATTAATGTTACGGGCTCTAGTATCAGAAGATGAAGGAATTGGGTTTGAGATCCCACTACAAAAGTTAGGTATAACTAGCTCTCTACCTGTGTTCAAGAATCCACGGTTCTCGCATTTAAACTTTGATACTTCTAAACGCGCACAAATGTTCTTAAGTTCCCTAACGGTACGTACTTCAGT
Source organism: Apotomis capreana (assembly GCA_947623375.1). Taxonomy (NCBI): domain Eukaryota; kingdom Metazoa; phylum Arthropoda; class Insecta; order Lepidoptera; family Tortricidae; genus Apotomis; species Apotomis capreana. The sequence continues at coordinate 7,505,179 of OX392505.1, read as the reverse complement.
TAAAGCCAGACGCGAAATAAAATATGGATTCATGTTCGTCATGATAATTTCGAGTTGTTCTGCGTCGGTAATAGGTACTGACAGACGCAAAAACAAACTTTCCATGATGTTAACATACGATCTAATTGATTCATTCTTGTCCTGCAATCTAGCCCTAATCTGGTTCAATAGACATCGTTCGTATTCTACCGGTTGAAACTCGTTTTTAAGCGATTCGACAAGATCATCAAAGGTACTAAAGTGAGACTTATTTATGCGAAACCACATCAACGCCTCCCCAGAGAAAAGATGAACCGCGTTTCTCAACAATTCCTTATCCGAAACCTCCGAAGAGTATTTAAGCTCTTGCAATCTAAAGATGAAATCCTGGACGGAACCTCTACCATCATATACGATACCCCATTTAAGCACTTGAGATGTACGATTTTGACAGAAAACCGGAGGAACAGACTCAACCAAGTTCATCGCAGAGTCCTGAGAAGATGAGCCAGGCTTCTGATTACATTTTAAATTTTCAATGGCATGGAACGCCTTAGCCACTAATGCTATCTTTTTCAGTCTCTGTTCAGAATTAATTAAAAGCAGTTTTTCTAACCTGAGTATGACATGAGACAACTTCGACAAACACCTTCTCCGACACGACGAGGACGAGTGATCTGCCTGCAGAACCGCATCCAGTTTTCCCTCGCAGACCTGAAATTCGTCGTCAACAGACAAACTTGAGATAAAAGTATTCGCTTTCGTGTTGTCTAAAGATGTGCCCTTGGCAGATTTGAATTGAGATTTAAGCTCCTCCACAGTATAGCTAGTGTCTACATCTAAACCTCTTGCTTGTAATTCAAACATAAGTTCGTCCTTAGTCAGATTATCAACTTCAATTTGTAACGCCATGTTTGACAAGTATATCAGTATTCAACACTTAATATTTAATACAACAGATAAGTAAAAACAGCTACTAGAATTATTCGTACTTATCTCCTCTATTTAAGATACAAAAGATAGGTTTTATACCTATTAAGTTAAGCTTTTGATTTTACACACAATAGAAATAAAATATTAAAGTTGACAACTATTTCAAAATTATAGGTTTACAGTTTTATAGCTGTAAAGTAGGTATTCAGTTTAGTTATAATATAGTTTTAAAGTAGGTATTGAGTTTAGTTATAACTCAAGTAGTAGACTTTACTCACACGAGCAAAGAAAAGAGTGAATGTCCAATTGACAACCTAGATACACAATAGAAATAAAATATTTTTGACACAATAAACATTAAATATGACACAGATTAGATTAGTAGTTTTTGTTTTATAATAAAGTTAGCCTCACACACCAATGCAACTAGTATAGTTCAAAATTCAAGCTTATTTGACAGATTTATACTGACAGAAACGATAAACACATCCACAAACGTTCCCAGACGTACCAGATAAATTGAAATTCCAGGGTTCACGTTGACGTGCTAGAAATGTCTGAAATTACCGAGCCCCAAATGTTGGGCCGCCAGAAATGTAACGTGTAACTGCGCTTTGGGCAAACTGAGGCAGTTCTACGCTCACCTATGTGCGATGGTCTCTGACAGGAGTGAGTCCCCGTCCACACTTGATGTAATGCTCCGAACTAGACAGCGAGAGAGATCTAGGGTATCTTAGTGGGTAAGACGTCTTCAACGAATATGGATGAGTTTTCGGCTTAGTGTTATATTTATTAAGAAAGAATAGTAAAGAGAGGGCGCCAGACACTTTTATTTATTTCCTCCAAAGGTCAAGAGGTTAAAAGGGATTAAGCTAAGGAGAGAGAGTTAAACAAAACTTGAAATTATGAACCACATATGTATAATTGCTAAGTGGCAAATTATAAATTACACAAGAGTAACACTTATTCTACTATTAATTACTTAAACTATCAGACAGTTTGGGCTATTCCCAAAAGAATACAGGGCTCTTTAAGAGGCGTATACGCATAGAAGTTTAACTAATTTAATGAAGTTACATGAGAACTTGGGTTTGTGTGTGAGGCTAAAGAACTTTACTTTATAATTTAAACAACAGGAATGCGACTAGGAGTTAAATACGGAACGTTTTCACCTTGGCTTAGAAGGCGTGGTGAGTCCACGCTGCCGGCGTGCGCTTCGACCACAGATGTCTCCACTCTGGACCTCGTAAAAGGTACAGCTCGTGACAGTTTCGACACCCAGTGTCAAAGTCACCAGTCCGCAACACGGAATCAGCACGGCCAGGGGCCACGACGCACCCAGCTCAATCGCCTCCGCAATCTGGCTACTACGGCCAGCATATACGCGTAGCGTAGGTAGGTAGCCAGTGCTATCACCGGCGAGAATCAGGGTTAGACAAATTCGTCCGTCACATCGGCTGCTGTGTGTGTTTCCACAAGAAAGAAAAGAAAGATGTCGAATGGTTTATTGTGTCATCGTAGGTTTTGTGTCTAGGATGCCTCCAGATATGAGTGCTCACATTTTCGAAGACAAAATGGCTGCCTCTCAGGGAGAAGTCGAGTACGTCCTCACGCTATGGGCTTCGGGAACGTACTGCTCGAGCGCTCTGCCACAACTCTAACCATCGGAACACTAGAGATGTCCCCACGCAATCGCGAAATTTCCGATTCCAAAGACAAATGAAGCTACTAGTCAATTTGATTGAGATTTATATGAAATAATTGTTTCATACGATTAGATACAAAATAAAACACTCCTTTATTTAATATTTATGAATATTAATCCTTAAATGATTAAGAAGACATCGAACTATGTCGATTCAGTGTTGCCAGCTGCAACGATCTGCTGATGTATTTGAACAATGCCGCTACTAGATGGCGTTAGATCCGCACCGCTGTCCTGCAAGAACAGTGTTCCTGTAGGAATACCAGAAACTAGATGGCGCTAGTAGTAGGAAACTAATAAAAATTATCAAAAGATGATATGAGTGTGTAACAACTTTATTGCATGAACAACCGACCTATATTTTGTTTAATGCTGATATTATTAAACCAAACAAAGAGGCTTCTGTACCTAGTTTTTTATTTCGTGAATTAGGTGCAATATTTATTGGGTTAATACCATTAACATCAAAAATAATAGTGAAGTAGCTATTTAAGCGACGTATCGGCCATATGATGGCGAAACGTCATTTGCCGTTTATGTACGTTTTTGTATTGATAACCTATCTCTTAAAAAGGCACATAGAGATCACTAAAGTCGACATATTTTCATATAGGTATCATAAAATATCTTTAGAAATGGCTAATGCATAGCAATGGCTTCCTAGGGTTGAACCGCACGACCTAGACTAACCTATAAAAAGCATTGCCTGCAATATCGAATAGTCAGTGTTTATAGTGTACGATACTGCACGTCTTGTATTCCGGGCCACGTATAAAATAGGTGGGATAATTTGTTTTGATATATCTGTTTAAAGATAAATAGAGGACATTACTAAAGTCGATGTCATTAAAAATTTGTCGAATCGTATGCTGGTAGAATATAAGGAGCTGGGTGGGTAGACGATTAATGCTAGTTCGAATTAGAATGAAATAAGGAATGTGTTAGATTGGACGTATGACGGAGTGTCAGACGATAGAATGATTTTGTAAGAGGAAGACGAAGATTTATATTATAGTTGTAAATATGTAAATAAAAGACGTTGAGCAACATCTTGTGCCCCGTCCCCATATGTATGGCAATTATTTCTAAAATTAAACCGCACGGCCTAGCCTCACCTATAAAAAGCAGCGCCAGCAATATCGAGCAGTCAGTATTTATACGATCCTGCCAGTCTTGTCTATTCCGGAGGACGTATGAGATAGGAGGGATGGGCTATTAGTGCACCTATAAATACTAGGCTAAATTCGATGGCATTAGAACAATCATCGTATGTGACCGATAGCTCACGTTGTATTGTATATCTATTATCTATATTTAGCTGAGCAATGTAGCCGAAGAAGCCGTTATGATTTTCTTTGCGATTGATAGCCGTAAGATTCAAATTGACGTCCTATATTTGATAAACTTCAATAAATAGAGTTATTTGAATTACTTCTATGAATGAATCGAATGACGACGTATTTTCAACTATAGCGATTTACTAAAGAGCTCACAATTAGCAGATTTCAGTTATTTCTTAATATCTTTCCATTTCTATACTAACTTACGACCGGCACTTATCTATCTTATGCTTATCTTGCACATTCTTACTCGTTCTAAAATATAAGCAACATATTTTCTTATTAGTCTTATGCATAATTGCATTCATAAGTAGCTGGTATTATAATACTTAAGTATTATGTTAAAAAAACATGCGTCTATGTAAAAGCACTCAATACATATGATTGATAGCTCATTTTTAAAATTCAACATGTGTATTTTTTATTTTCAAGTCTAACGCTATGTTCTTCTTTTGGTAGTGTCAATTTGTATTTTTTTCTTGCCGTGATTAAACTATTGTAAACTTTCAGTTGGAAACTGCCACATAATATGTAAAACTTGGTAAGGGTTAGAAATCGTGGTAAAACAATATTATTTTCGCAAAACAATCATTAAGCAACTACTTACTATAAAATTCAATGTACACGGGAAACAAGGAAGTCAATACAATGAGAGTCGGAACTCGGTAATTCCTTTATTTATAGAGTTAACTGAAAGTTCATGGGTACTGTTTAGTTAGGGCAATTAGAACTGGCGTGCCGTTAAAACACATGTTTTGACTACTATGCTGCTATTTGTCGCTATTAAAATTCATGGTATGAAAATTGGTGATTGTTCACAAACAACGCTTCCCAATACAAGAATGAATAAAAATATATTCACCTTTCTCACAAAATTTTAACAGACTTCAATGAAATGTAACTGTAGTTCCGAGAACAACTGAACTAGTGATAAAAAACACCGAAATCGTCATAGATGTGCTTATAGATGTACTTCCGAGATTCCTAATGGATCTCGAATAATAGTACATTACTGCAGAGGCCGCGAAATAGGGAATTATTGGCCGAGTAGTAATAGATGGCCGAGTGACAACGAGGCCATCTCGAGATACGAGGCCGACAATCCCTGTTCGCGCCGAGGCTTGTATAGTGCTTTTCTCAAATAAATCCAAGGAAATAATACAAATGTTCAACTTATATATTCATATATTTTTACTATTCCCGCCAACTTTTTACTCTTTTCAAAATTTATTTTTTTAAGCTGTTCGGGTTAATGTTTTTGCCACCAAATGTTAAGATGATTCTATTTATTAAAAAACGACAACACCTTATTAATTAGATATTGTTATATTTTTTAACAATAAACGTGATTCCTTGTTTATTTTATTGAATATCTGTTTTAATCAAATTGAATAATCTAGTTAAATATAAGAAATAAAACGTAAATATACATGCACAAACTACGTTTTTTTTATCGGCAATATGCCATGGATTATCAATAAAAGAAATAAACCCCACTGAAACAAAAGACAATCTCTTTGTTGGCCACGGCCAATAATGTTGTTTGAAATTCCTTTATTGACCTCTTATTTGAAATTAGAACGAATTTTCAACGATTGCTATACAAAGACGTATTTCGCATTCTATTACCACGATCATAAGAACGACATTTCCTTGGATGTTTGAGAAAAAATAGTTTTATATGACACAAGTGTGTAAGGTAGCTGATTTCAGACGAGTGTAATTTTTAATCACGAGTGAGTGATTAAACATACACGAGTCGGAAATCATCTTGCACACAAGTTTCATACAAAACTTTACTATGCATGTACGAGAAAACAGAAAATATTTCTTCACTACTCACAAAGGCGGTTTGCATTGGAAATAAAGTACATATTTTGATTTGATTTATCCAGCAAGAGAGCTGAGGTAACAAAAAAAAGGACAACCCAAGTTTCCCATCTGTAACGTTTCGCTAAATTTTAATATGTTCAAAAGTATTTTTTTCCTGAAAACCGTAATATTTTCTGGATTTTATAAACATCGTTATAATGAGCCCATCAGGTCAGGTTAGGTTTGTTTTATAATTATTCTGAAATATAAACATTTATGGGAAAATACACCAAGTGCGAGTTGGACTCGCGCACGAAGGGTTCCGTACCATTATCTGTAAGTTTGTTGTATGGGAGCCCCCCTTAAATATTTATTTTATTTTTAGTATTTTTTGTTAGAGCGGCAATAGAAATAGATCATCTGTGAAAATGTCAACTGTCTAGCTATCACCGTTCTTGTAATACAGCCTGGTGAGAGACTGACAGACGGACGGACGGACAGACGGACAGCGGAGTCTCAGTAACTTTCTGGCAAATTAAAATTTGCGAAACCTTACAGATGGATAACAAAAATTAGTGTTTCAGATAGTTAACCGCCGAATTTAGAACCTCCTCCTTTTTGAAGTCGGTCAACCGTAGGCATGACGGATGTCAATATTTTATATAGGTACTATTTACTCGTCTATTTGCTGTTTCTGAAATAATATAAAGTCAAGCATATTTAAGTAAACCGATTATATCCATATTTGACGATAGTGATAGGTAGTGCACCTGCATGCCTACACTGAGCCGGCGGTCCAGGTTTCGAATCCCGGGCAGGGCAAATATTTGTGAGATGAACTCGAATATTTGTTCTTGGGTCATGGATGTTATCTATTTATGTATTTAAGTATATATTATGTATATCGTCGTCTAGTACCCATAGTAGAAGCTTTGCTTAGTTAGGAACTAGGTCGATGTGTGTATGATTGTCCCATAATATTTATTTATTTATTTTATTTAACTAGAAAGTGCCCGCAACTTCGTAGGTATGCATACGTACCTATATATATATAGGTAATATCTATATATAATGGTAACCTATCTCAAACACTAAAAACCATTGACTTAATTTCATTTGCTCGAAAACTATTCGAATTATTATCGTTTCTCCGATGACAGGATTCGTACATTTTTCTTTTCACCATTTTACATTTAGTAAAAGTATCGTTTGTCCGAAAAACTTTTCCCGTCCCATTCACTTGCCCTATGAGTTGTTACGTATTTTTTTCGTAGCCCATTTTTCATTTATCCTATGATACTTTTGGCACTGCATACATTTGAACAAATTTTCAGTTCACCTTTTATCTTTTCCCGCCCCATTCACTTGCCATCTGAATTGCGACGTCTTTTGTTTAATACCCATTTTTTCATTTAGCCAAATTTTCAGTTCACCTTTTAACTTTTCCCGCCCCATTCACTTGCCATCTGAATTGAGACGTCTTTTGTTTAATACCCATTTTTTCATTTACCCAATGATATTTTCGGCATTACATAAGAACTGCGACCACAACAAGGGCCCGCGAGCCGAATGAGCGAAGCTACCGTGCTGCGGCAGCAGCCGACAAACCGACCTGGTTGGGTTAGGTTAGGTTAGAACTGTGACCACAACAGCGCGCGAGCCGAGCGAGCGAAGCTACCATGCTGAGGCAGCAGCCGACAAACCACCAAAACCGACCTGGTTGGGTTAGGTTAGGTTAGAACTGTGACCACAACAGCCCGCGAGCTGAGCGAGCGAAGCTACCGTGCTGCGGCAGCAGCCGACAAACCACCAAAACCGACCTGGTTGGGTTAGGTTAGGTTAGAACTGTGACCACAACAGCCCGCGAGCTAAGCGAGCGAAGCTACCGTGCTGCGGCAGCAGCCGACAAACCGCCAAAACCAACCTGGTTGGGTTAGGTTAGGTTAGAACTGTGACCACAACAGCGCGCGAGCCGAGCGAGCGAAGCTACTGTGCTGCGTCAGTAGCCGACAAACCGCCAAAACCGACCTGGTTGGGTTAGGTTAGGTTAGAACTGTGACCACAACAACGCGCGAGGCGAGCGAGCGAAGCTACCGTGCTGCAGTAGCAGCCGACAAACCACCAAAACCGACCTGGTTGGGTTAGGTTAGGTTAGAACTGCGACCACAACAGCCCGCGAGCCAAGCGAGCGAAGCTACTGTGCTGCGGCAGCAGCTGACAAACCGCCAAAACCGACCTGGTTGGGTTAGGTTAGTTTAGAACTTTTGGATTAGAATTCGACAAATTGTTGAAAAAGGATACAATAATATGACTAAAATTAAAAAGTCCACTTGAGAACAGTCGAGTAGTTAATAAACCGAATCGTTACATCGGACAAATGAAATCAAAGTCATACAAAAAAAGTCGAGTAGTTAATAAATCGAATCGTTACATCGGTCAAATGAAATCAAAGTCATACAAAAAAAGTCGAGTAATTAATAAACCGAAACGTTACATCGGAAAACTGATATTACGGACAAATGAGATTTAGGGAAACGTGTCATTAGTCGAGTGAATAAAAATCCTAAACAATTAATGCCCAATCGTAAATTATCGAATTGAATTTTCGGACAAATGAAAAAAGTTAAAATGTTATTTGTCGAATAGTTTTTGTCGAAATGAAATTCGGACTAACGTTTTTAGTGTTTCAGATAGGTAACCATATATAATGTAGGTAATATTCATGAACTACGAACAATCATCTAGTACTCATAGTACAAGCTTTGCTTAGTTTGGGTAGTTTTATTTAGGTATTTCTTTTAATATCAACCCCATATTATAATCCCACACCACCACCACCCATCATTGTTAATCAAAACAATGGCTAAACATTTTTACGAGGGCTGGTTGAACTCGTCATAACGGCGGCAATAAAACATGTCTAAGCACACACTGCGGTAATATCTTTATCGCGAGTTGCCAGCGCCCGTTTCCATTCGTCGCTTTCATCACAAAGAGGGGGGCGAGGGGGGTAAGGAAGAGAGCGGAGGTTCGACGAATTACCATTATTTTATTGTTAAGGTTAGTCTCGGTATTAAAGTATTATGAATACGTTATAATAAGGAGCCTTAATTTAGATACTTTATAAAATTATGTTAACATTAGTCCGTTTTCTATTGGGAATGCTTGTATGGAGAGGTATACAATTTTGAGTACAGCAATGCCATTTGGCACGGGTATTATACACGTCTACCTGAGCCCAAAACACCCGGTAGCCGGACTGAACACCGCGTCAGAAGGGGGGAGGGGGGGTTCAAAATACAGTGCTCCCGTCGTTCAGAAAAAAAATCTGGCGGATTAGTTTGGACCTTTAAGTCAAGTTTCGTGACGTTATCCGGTAATAAGATGATGCCCGATTCATTGCCTGTGCCAGTTTTTTAGGGTCCCGTAGCAAAATCTGACGCAATCCTTAAAATAACAAACTTTCAGTACTAACAAAATGTAAACAAACCCTTATATTTCATATTTTTTGTATCAAACTTGGTATATAAAAAATACTATTCAAAAGCCAATTTAATAAAGATTCTACAAACATTAACAATAAATATAAATTTGTCTATTTTCAATGAAAAATAAAATATTGAAAGTACTGCAACGTTCGTCAGCGCAGCGTAGGGAACGGCAAAAAGACCCGAATACTGAAGTAAAATAAGTATTACTAACAAAAGAAACCAGTCAAGTGCGAGTCAAACTCACGCATCGAGCGTTCCCTACAAATTTTAACCTTTCTCATCCCATCTTAACTGGTAGGACCCGGTTAAGTTAAGTTTGCACCTGGTACGTATGGCCCCGCATACAAATGAGGTGTAAACTTAATCCAAACGGGTAGTCCTCATATAACTTTTGAAAGCACATTTTTTTATGTTTTAATTAGAAATGTATAGTTTTCAGATAATTACCTGTACTGGTGGTGAAAGACGACATTAGTTGCTAAATTTCATAGTTCTAGGTCAACGGAAAGTACCCTTATACTTTGATTCTCTTGAGAGTGGCGAAATATAAATATACGGCCGTATCTTTTTTTTTTATTAATTTAGAAAACTGATCTTTTCACGACTTCAAGGGATTGTAGATTTGAGTATATAGTTTAAATTTCAACTTGATATCTCCACGCGTTCCCGAGATAAGGGCTTTGACACACATACGGACCGAAGGAAAACAACGTAATTATATAAGGTTTCCGTTTTTGCCGATAGAGGTACGGAACCCTTAAAATAAGATATATCTATAGCTTTCATAATATCTATAAATTAAATTTCTTAAAATAATATATTAATTATAATTGATATTCTATTATCTATTATTAAGTAAAACAAAAGTATTTTTCTCTCTTTACAAATATCTTTCTTCTTTTTAATATACTAGCTGCACCTCACGGTGTTACCCGTGGTCAAAAAATAGCACATGTGTTAGTCCAAAGAGTCAGCTACCTCCATCCTAAATTTTATTAAAATTTGTTCAGCCACTTGAGCGTGAAGAAGTAACAAACACACACACTCACAAACTTTCGCCTTTATAATATAAGTGTTATTTGTAATCATCTGCAATCTATGTATAAACGAAGTCATATTATACATTTCTAATTAAAACATAAAAAAATGTGCTTTCAAAAGTTATATGAGGACTACCCGTGTGGATTAAGTTTACACCTCATTTGTATGCGGGGCCATACGTACCAGGTGCAAACTTAACTTAACCGGGTCCTACCAGTTAAGATGGGATGAGAAAGGTTAAAATTTGTAGGGAACGCTCGATGCGCGAGTTTGACTCGCACTTGACTGGTTTCTTTTGTTAGTAATACTTATTTTACTTCAGTATTCGGGTCTTTTTGCCGTTCCCTACGCTGCGCTGACGAACGTTGCAGTACTTTCAATATTTTATTTTTCATTGAAAATAGACAAATTTATATTTATTGTTAATGTTTTTAGAATCTGTATTAAATTGGCTTTTGGATTGTATTTTTAGGGTTCCGGACCTCAAAAGGAAAAAACGGAACCCTTATAGGATCACTTTGTTGTCCGTCTGTCCGTCCGTCCGTCCGTCTGTCAAGACCCTTTTTCTCAGGAAGGCGTGGAGGTATGAAGCTGAAATTTATATCAATTACTCAGGTCTACTGTCCCTTGAAGCTGTGAAAAAATCAAACTTCTAAGCCATCGCAATCAAAAGATACAGCCGTTTATGCCGCAAATTTTCGACACTTGCAAGGGAATCAAAACCTACAGGGTGCTTCCCGTGAACTCAGAATCTTGAAATTTGGTACGAAGCAACGTCTTATAGCATAGATAAAGGAATAATTACGAAAACCATATTTTTTTTTTTTAATACCTAACTTTGCACCTAATTTATATGGGGCGCTATACATACCAGGTGCAAACTTAACTTAACCACTTAGGGATGGAAAGTGTTTGTACGGAACCCTCGGTGCGCGAGTCCGACTCGCACTTGGCCGGTTTTTTTATATACCAAGTTTAATACAAAAAATATGAAATATAAGGGTTTGTTTACATTTTGTTAGTACTGAAAGTTTGTTATTTTAAGGATTGCGTCATATTTTGCTACGGGACCCTAAAAAACTGGCACAGGCAATGAATTGGGCATCATCTTATTACCGGATAACGTCACGAAACTTGACTTAAAGGTCCAAACTAATCCGCCAGATTTTTTTTTCTGAACGACGGGAGCACTGTACTTTGAACCCCCCCTCCCCCCTTCTGACGCGGTGTTCAGTCCGGCTACCGGGTGTTTTGGGCTCAGGTAGACGTGTATAATACCCGTGCCAAATGGCATTGCTTTACTCCAAAATGTCATACTGTTTCCCAATAGAAAACGAACTACATGAGGTAGCTAAGTATAAGTGCTTGAGTGACACTTTAGGGAAATAATACTAATAATACTAAGTCGAGTTTAACGATATGACCAGTTGAGAATGCGTCGTGGCATTATGTCCGGCATTTGTACTTTTTTGTAATGTGCAATAAATTTTACACAGATGACCAGTGTTATTTTCAAGAAATAATTGTGAAAAATTATTCATTCCCTTTTTGCTATTACGTTTTTTCCGATTTTATTATTCCCATAATGGCTCTCTTTGTAAAGTATCATGACACGACGTCAAGGAACTGATACATTTGATGAAAAATCGAAATCGAATAAAGTGTTGGGTTGGGTGAATCATAATTATATAACGATACTTAAATAGTCCTGTTTTCGCATCATGCTATGAACAAAATTCGTTGGTTGGCTCATACGCCTGTGCAAGAATGAAATGGGCCAAAGTAATTGAAAGTGCCGAGCTGCAGAGAAATTATTTGAAATGTTTCAATGGGAAACTATTAAGAACGTTCTCGCTCCATACAAAACGAATGACGTTCTTAAAAACAGCACAACTCTATTAAACTACTCTGGGTGCATGTTTAAAAGCTTCTCCGCCGGTTCCCTTACTCCGTGGCTAGGTGCCAAATAAATTACTGCGGAGCGTGCGTTTCTCCGCGAAACTTTGCGTTCAGGGCTTGTTACAGTACCAGATAAACTGTCATTTGCGTCATTCCTCGTCATCATATTGTGGAGCTCGGAAATTACCCCATCCTTCAGCCAATTCGTTCAAAAGTTATGCCAAATATCGTATAGAAAATGAGATTAACTTATGTCCCGCAGTGCTTGGTGAGTAAATATAGACTAATTATTATTAGATGAATACCTAATAAGAAGTACTAAAATATATTTGAGCACGTAACATATTTCTAGCTAGCGAAACCTAGTGTAGATGTTAACGCTGATTGCTATATTTTTCCTAGACATTTTCGGCGAACAATGAATTCGGAGATTTCTTTCTACTTCGACGGTTGAGTGGGTGCTCACAGTCTTACTGTCATATACAATATAAATACGTAGGTGCTCATGATTGACAGAAAAAAAAACGAGAACATAATACAGAAATTAATGGAAGAGAATCATAACAAAATAGTAAGAGTGGAAAATAACTGTGAGATAGATTATCATAACATTATTTATCTCCACGACTTCCTTACGAAAACAAAAACAAAGCAAATGCAAAATTCCGAGTACAAAATCAGGTACGACATCAAATGTAGATCCAAAATCATTGCAAGTTTACAGGTTATCTCCTTTTATTGCCAAAGTTTAATAGAGAACCGTGAATCGGCCAATCAATACTTTATCCCCCAGTTCCAAAGTACGGTTCAAAATATAAGTACACAATCAAAAGTGTGGGTTTACGATTGAAAGGAGCGAGATAAGTTTTCTCTCCGCTTTATACCGATGCGCTGTAAAATGTAGCAATTTTCGTATTGTTAAGAAAAAACGAGATTGATTTAAGGTTCAGCAATCTCCTGAAATGCGAGAGACCCTTGAGAAGGCTCTCGGGTTACTTTGCAACGGGGCAATTTAATGGTTATTTGAGTTGACCTGATTTTGGTCAGCGTAAGAAAGCCACTGATTTTGAGAAATTGTGTACTACGAATTTTAGTGCTGGGCTAGGAATAGGCCAAGCTGTTTCGGTGTGTTTTTAGGAGTTTAACTCATGTATCGACAGCAGCGAAGAACTAAGTGAATTTTAGGACAAAAACAGAGTTTTAGAATAGTAATTACAAATTAACGGTGTATTTCTAGTATACAACTTTCTAGGACAATAAATATAATCATTATAATTCAATAACTGACCCGACAGACATCGTTCTGTTAAAATATGAGTAAGTAGTTTATATAAGAAAAGGAAAAGTAACATTTTCTCTTTATGAAACTTCTAGAAATATAAGATGATTTCTTAAAATTTCAGAAATATAAAATAAAAACTTAATTGGTCGACCCGATCTTGAGTTTTACGCTTATCAATACATAAGTTATTTATATAGATACAGATATGTAAGTTGTAAGTTGTAAATAAAGATGTTTTATTTTATCCTATGCAGAATATTGAAATCTTAACGACTAAAAGCTTTTACGTAAAATCTGCATACAAAATTGCAGAGTGCTTCCATAAACCAAAGAAACTTACCCAAAGGTCGAACACATAACCCTTTCTCGGCTTAAAAGCGTAGACGCTCTAAACCCGAAAAAAATCTTAATGATTGCGAAGAGAAAAAAGTGGATCTTAGAAGGAATGAGCTTCGCGTCTTTGCAACTTATAAAAGGTAAAGAAAGAGCTTGCAGTTAGTGAATGGGTATTCAGTGTCGGAGAATTCAGACCACTGCGACTGCACAGCCGACGCGAGACAGCTACCTCGCATGAGAACTAAATCACAGCGGCGGCGTGGCGTTATTTGTATATATTTTAAACCTGACATAGTTTCTAAGCATTATGTACGTATGTTACTAACAAGAAATGAACTTAGTCTGAAATAAAATATTTGTCTTCGGAAAGCCGAACCAGATTTGAGGAGCATTTGAGCATTTGTTTGTATTCAAAAGCATAAATACAAAGGTACTCAAAAATGTTGAATTAGATAAGCCGCGAAAATCGGGTTCTGTGAACGCTATAGATCTCTCCAAAATGTGTATTTAGCGTCTCCTTAAGATCTCGTTAGTAGGTATAATATTTTTGAGAGGAAATACTCTATTTTGATAGGCGTAATTGACAATGTAGAGTCATATCACTTCTATAAAAATTATAAGAGTAAAGTCGCTAGAAATAAGTCGCTCTAACAGCCAAAACCGATGAAGTGCGAGTCAGACTTGCGCATCGAAGGTTCCGTTTAAATTAAATAGGTAGGACAAATATTACATACTTATTTAATTACAAATACATAACATCCACGACCGAGGCTCCAAAATATTCGAGTTCATCACACACATATTTGCCCTTGCCGGGATTCGAACCCAGGACCGCCGGCTCAGAAGGCAGTTGCTTTACCACTGCGCCAACCGCGTCGTTATTATTAAAGCACCGAATATTGCTCAACAACTGAATACGGCAAAGTTAACTTTGCCGTGAGTTTCATGGCACTATTGTTTACCATCTGCAAATAAGTTTTCTCAAACATGCAATGAAATATTGTCTTTACGTTCCTTATAATAGGCTCGGAAGTATCGCTTTTTGGGCGCAACAACTCGAGAGGACTGTAAAGGGATTTCATACTGCTTTTCAGGCCTAGGCCTGCAAAGTAACTTTTTTTTGGTTTCAACAACAAGGTCATTCACACAGCTGGCTGGTTTGACAAAAAGCAGGTTTTGTTTTTAAAGGTTGGTTGTTAGACTAAAATGTCCTATTTGTCAATTAATAAAATGTTGTTCTTTGAAGTATATTTTTTTATTTCATTGTATGTTTGAGAAAAGCACTATACATGCCTCGTCGTGAAAACGGATTCCCGGCCTCGTATCACTATCCTAGTATGTATATACCTACTTGGCCGGAAATTCTCATTTTCCCGGCCTCTGATGTAGGTAATGTACTATTGTTATGAAAAAAATATATATATTCAATGATATTATGGCTCAGTTTCATTGGTCGATATACGGGTATAACGACCAGTAAAACTTACAAGTCGATAACTCGGTTGACTCCCCGCAGGCGGTATAACGACCAGTGAAACTCATAATGGCATGCGTTCTGGAAATCTACCGCACCCCGCATGCGGGCCCTATCGACCAATTAAACTGAGCCATTACGAGTATGTAACAACATATTTACTGTTGAAGGTGCTCACTTCACCCATGTACTTAACCTTATTTTTTTCTTCACCGTAACCGAGTAAAAGTTTTATGTTTCCCCAGTTGCGTGGAAAACTCATGTAAAAGGTTTCATTGCCACGTGAGAAAAACTCAGTGTTATTTTCAGTTACGTAAATTTCTATTTGTTATATGAGGCGAATTTTCGGCAATTAATGGAAAACATTATATCGGGTGATCAATCCAAATGGGTCAGTAGGGAGAAGTCAGAAACTATAACAACAGACAGGACAATCTGTTCTTAGGAACCATGGCGTCAATTTTAGATTCAATAAAAACTGCATTATAATTTTTTTATAAATATCGTACATAATTTCATACATAACCTTTCTGTTTGACCTTGTGGTTGACTGGTAGAGAATGCCTCATGGCATTAAGTCCGCCATTTGTACTTTTACTTATGTATTTCTGCCGTCATATCGAAAAAGGGCGCATCTAACATTTTTGTCAAAAATGAGTTCTATACATATTCGGAATCAGCAAAAAAAGACGGATCTACCAGTATTTTTAAATTTGACTAAAAATGAACAGAACCCTGTGAAACCTACAATCAAAAAGGACGTATCTGCGGGATACCGCGTATACAACGAATGAGAAAAGGCATTTCTGATGTATGCTAAAATAAAAAGACCCATCTAAGCAAAAGCGTTTTATTATTTTAGAAAAATATGGACATTTTCATAAAAATAAATGGCGCTTCTACACGATAATATGAAGAAAAGACGGTTCTGCGTAGTTGCTCCTTTTCATCTTAGTGAGATCACCATTTAAGTCACAATAAGTCCGGCGCAAGTGCCAGTACCGTCTTTTCTACGTAGTAAAGTTAAGCGTGCGGGGTAAAGGGGGCTCGCGGTTGGATATCAATTCAATCAGATGCGTCCAGGCAGTTGAAGGAAATTTTAAGGTTTTCTTTAAATTATCATCATAAATTTAAGACTCAAACTCCTGTCGGTGTTGCTGATATAGTATGTATACTCTAACAGGGTGTTTTTCAACCCACGTCATAATGCGGTTCTTTAGAGGTTCTACTTTACTGACAACGACACATTTTTGGTAACTAACGTTGAAAGTCAGTGAATGTCACTGATGTAAGTAAACAAAGAGGAAACAGGACTTTTGAGATATTCCATTTTAGTATTTATTTCATAATAAAGCCAAAACTGTTCACAGTGATGAAAGTCAAGTTTTTTCAATAGAATTCAGTAATTATTTCGCAAGAAGAACGAAGGATTGAGCAGCATTCCGGTAAAAAATGTTTTCAGTTTGGTCTGTGATAAATCGCTACTACTGACGTTTAATAATATAACGTATGCACATTATTGCCCTATGAAAGCTGTTTGTAGCGCCACTATCCCTGGACCGGACCGGACTTATGGTGTTCAACCATTTACTGTTAAATGCTTCACCAACACCACATTTCGAAGGTTTTCCGTACCTTCCCTTACCTTTGCGTCATGATCGATTTTCACACCCATAGAAAACTATGCACCGCATAAAAAAAATTTCGTTTGTTATTTTTTATTTTCTGGGATATATTTGCGGTCATTAAATTATTTTTATTTTTAACATCCACGTTTGCTAGTATTCTTGCTTTGATGTCTGGTTTATATATTTTGAGTCTACTGTAATAAATATACATAAATATATTAGTTTCCTTTTCTTTAAATTTAAAGGGTTGTCGTATTAAAATATACATTTTCTTCAAAGGAGACAGGTACAATCATTAAAAAAACGCCATATAGAAAAGGCATACATAAGCTAAAATCAGTTACGTCAAATAGCTTTTGACGTTTTCGGAAAAAAATACACTTGTACTTTTTATTAAAACAAATAAAAAGTCGTCAATGCAAGAATTCCGTTTTGACATTTATAAAGCGGTAAAACTAAAACTTATTTGTAGGTAACGCAACTAAAAAAAAAAGCAATTGCCTACTTCCTTCACTTCAACAATAATGTACCAAGTATTAGGGCTGGTCAAAAATCAAAAATCAAAATGCGTTACAGACGTATCTGCTTTTTTCTTTTTAAGTGGGTCGATGTTTAACTTACAACCTACGTTAAAAAGCAGTTAATGGCTATATGCGTCCTTTTTATTTCGTTAACTAAAATGCGCTATGCGTATTATTACTAAGTAAAAAAGAAGTTTTAATAAATTACTACGCTGAAAAGACGTTTCTAGCCAGACACGTCTTTTTACTGTAGTATAAAAGTATTTATTTGTATTTTTTTTACTAAGAGAAAAGATAAAATATCATAAAGATAATATATTAATTTATTATTAAATGTTATCCAAATTGGATTTTGCATATCAATCCCTATAGCTCAAATGCCACTACACGTTTTTGCATTAAATAAGTATCACATTTTTTATATTCTTTCACGCAGCGAATTTTTAATTTTCAAATTTACAAAATATTTTTTTTCTCCGTTTTCAAGTTTATGTAGAAGCGCCCTATTTCGATATGACGGCAGATTTTGTGCAATAAAGTTAAAATAAATAAATAAATAACCCGGTCAAAACCGCTGTAAAAAATGCTACAATACGACATTGGATTACTTATAGAATTTTAACCAGGTGCCATTCCCGGTTATGTATGAGGTTTATACAAAAAATTAAATGCAATTTCTATTAGGTAAATCTAAAATCGACGCCATGGTTCCTAAGAACAGATTTCCCTATATCTTTAAGTTTTCGTTTTCTCCCTTACTGACCCATTTGGATTGATCATCCTGTATATTATAGATAGACATGAACGGTGTTTTCCCGTTCAAACGTTTGGGACTGATGAGGTCGAAACGATATTCTAACTGATAGATAGCGTTATAATTATTGTCCATAGGAAAAAAAGAAACCTGCATCGCGCTGCTTAGATTTTACCTGCAACTCTTGACCTCGCCTTACAGAAACGCTTTAATAACATTATAGAGTTTTATAAACATACTTAAGGCGACGATTGGCGCAGTTTGTAGTGCGACTGCCTACTGAGCGGACGGTCTCGGGTTCGAATCCCGGCAAGGACTAATATTTGTGTGATGAACTCGAAAAATTGTTCCCGGTTCATCATGTTATCTATAATTATATGTATTTATATATATTATGTATTAAGTATTACTTAAACCTTTGACACAAAGATCAAAGCACAAAGAAAACTTGAAATGCGTAACCTGGCGGAAGAGACCGGGAATCGAACTCGGTATCTCTGGTGTACCGGTCCAGCGTGTAAACCTTTCCAAAAACCTAAAGCTAGATAACCTTTCGAATTTTTCCGTATACTTTGTGCGTCTATCTTTGTATTTCTTATTTGAAAGGCCTTACACCTTAGCTTTGATCTTTCTTTGTGGTTTGATTTTTGTATCATTGGTTTAATATAAAATTGAGAGTACACACATTAAAAATAATGAGACATTACATCACTACATAGTTAGTATAAAACAAAGTCGCTTTCTCTGTCCCTATGTCCCTTTGTATGCTTAAATGTTTAAAACTACGCAACGGATTTTGATGCGGTTTTTTTTTAATAGATACTTAGATAGAGTGATTCAAGAGGAAGGTTTATATGTATAATACATGCATAATTTATCAGCATTGCACCCGTGCGATGTACTTATATGATGGAAATGTATCAACGCTAGCCCCTGCTCTTATTTAATAGCAACAATGATCACGCCCTCACCTGACGTTATGACATTCCATAAAGACTGTCTCTGCGCTAAATATAATATAATCTTGCCATGTCATTGTGCTGATGACCTGATGACCTGAAGTTGGTGTACGGGGTTGAGAACGCTGCGGATTGCGTATCCTTGCAGGAGGATATAAAATCAGTTTTCAGATGGAGCCAAGACAATCGTCTCTGTTTCAATCCAGCTAAGTGCCATGTGTGTACCTATAGCCGTGCATGCGTCCCAATACTTGCCGAATACCTTCTTGGAACAGAGCCCATCTCGAGAGTATTTTCAGTGAAAGATCTTGGAGTTGTATTTGACACACGACTTACTTTTCACGACCACATTAAAGCGCTTGCCACGAGCAGCTTTCGTAGGCTCGGCTTCGTTGCTCGTAACGTCAGGGATTTTTAGGATGCAGGTGCTATAAAAGTTCTGTACAACGCTTTAGTGCGAAGCAAGTTGGAAGCATCGGCTCTTGTTTGGAACCCTTTCGAATACAGCTATATTCTTCTATTAGAGAAAGTCCAAAAAGCTTTCCTAAGAATGCTTTACAAGAAAATGTATGGATACTACCCATACCTCTACCCTTCTAAGTTCCTTCTCGGCATGTTGGGATTTAACTCCTTAGAGGTCAGGCGCAACTCCAGCTCGCTTGTGTCTGCATGTCGTGTCTTACGTGGAGATTCGGACTGTCCGCAACTAGTGGAGAAATTGGCGAGATTGTTTGTCCCAGAGGTCTCGAGGATTACCCTCAGGCCGCGTGCACGGCCCCTGTTGGCAGTGCCACCGGCGCGCACAGTGGCACATAAAAACTCGCCTCTCCTTCGCGCTCTGACCCTACTGAATGCGCTCCTGGTATCAGCACCGGAATGTGATCTGTTTGCGTGGCGATGGGCAGCTGTATGTTATGAATGCTTGAAGTTTTGTGAGATGATGGATAAAAGGCAATCCAGTGTATTCGCATGATGTTTTAATGTTAAAAATGTTTGATGTTACGTAGTTATTGTTGAACATATTGTAATTTAGTTAGTTACAATTTATGTTATTTTAAGTTTCACAGTGAATTAGTTTTAAGACTGTAATACTGTGTAACCTAATAAACAAATAAACAATAAACAATTGTGTGCTCTGTAAGGTTTCTTTTGTTTTAATAATTATATGTGAAGAAAGTTAATTTCTTTTGTTTAATTTATCAGGTTATGGGCCCAGCCCTACCTGTAAAAGTTATTAAGTAAATTTGTGCAGTTTTAAAATAGTAACGAAAATAATTTGTTAACTTAACCTCAAAGTTAGTTCGGTCGCCGGAATTTTTTTCAGCTTGCGTATAATAAAGTATAAATAATGGGATCAAACAATCATATGATGACAATTGAAAAGCTCACTGGCCGTGACAACTGGACAAGCTGGAGTTTTCCCGTCAAAGCTTACCTACAACATGAGGACTTGTGGAAATGTGTGGAAAATGAAACAACACACTTATAGAAGGATCTTAAAACGAAATCAAAGCTTATACTCTTAGTGGACCCTATGCTATATGTTCACATACAAGAGGCAAAAACAGCGAAAGAGGTTTGAAACAATTTATTACACGCATTTCAAGACTCAGGTTTACTCCGTAAAGTCGGTTTATTGAAAGACTTAATAAATACTACATTAGAAACAAGTACAAGCGTGGAAGATTACGTAAATAAATTAATGTCATCAGCTCATAAGTTGCAAAATATATCATTTCAAGTGGATGATGAGTGGCTCGGGACACTGATGTTGGCAGGCTTGCCAGATGTTTACAAGCCAATGATAATGGGCATAGAGAGTTCGGGTATAAAAATTAGTGCCGATTTAATCAAAACTAAGCTCTTGCAAGAGGTAACGAAAACAGACACTACCGCTTTTTACACAAACTCCAAAAATGTCAATCCAGGTTATTCATCCCAGTCAAAATCAAAAGGCCCCCGATGCTTTCAGAGTAATAAGTATGGGCACTTAAGTAAGAATTGTTGGCATAGGAAAAATAAGTCTGAGGTTAGAAATAAGAAAGATAATAATGGTTTTATAGCAGCCTTTTCAGCCATGCAGGTGAATGATACAATGAACTGGTACGTGGATTCTGGCGCATCAACCCACATGACGATACACCGGGAATGGTTGGTGAATGAGACAGCTCCACCTGTTAACCACATAATAATAGCTGACAACAAGGTGCTACATGTCGAAAGCTGTGGTGATGTTATAATACAAGTACCCAATAAGACTGGCAGTGAAGCAATCCAGGTGAGAAATGTTCTATTTATACCAGAATTATCCACAAATTTGCTGTCTGTGAGTAAGATAGTTAAAGCAGGCTGTAAAATAGAATTTAATGTAAAATGGGCAAATGGTAGTAAGTGCTACACTGATAAATGATACCTACAGACTTAATTAGCTTATAATAATGAGAACCGAGCGATGGCAGCTTCTACAGAGACTGATACCTACTTGTGGCATCAAAAAATGGCACATTTAAATTTTAATGATGTTGATAAAATTCCAAACTGTACTACCGGCGTGAAATTGTCACCGGAATCTGAAAGTTGTGTATGTGTTACATGTTTGGAAGGAAAACAAACCAGAAAACCTTTTCCAAGTAATGGCTCCCGGGCATAAGAATTGCTAGAGGTCATACATAGTGATGTATGTGGTCCGCTACAAACCACATCAATTGGAGGTTCAAGGTATTTCACAGATTTATTGATGACTATTCACGTAAAGTCTTTGTGTATTTTATGAAAAGCAAAGCGAAGGTATTTAATAAATTTATGGAATTTAAAAGTCGAGTAGAAAATGAACTGGATAAAAAGATAAAAGTATATCGAAGTGATAATGGGAAGGAATATGTCAATAAAACTTTTGATGATTATTTAAAGAAAAATGGTATATTGCACCAAAGTTCAAATCGCTTTCTCTGTCCCTATGTCCCTTTGTATGCTTAAATCTTTAAAACTACGCAACGGATTTTGATGCGGTTTTTTTAATTGATAGAGTGATTCAAGAGGAAGCTTTATATGTATAATACATGCATAATTTATCAGCATTGCACCCGTGCGAAGCCGGGGCGGGTCGCTAGTGTTTCATAAATTTATAAGCATGGCTTAGTTTGGGACTAAGTCGATTTGTGTAAGATTTTTCTATAATACCCACAGATAATACCGCTAATGAATGGAATTCGCTCCCATCGTGTGTATTTCCAAAAAAATATAATTTAAGTATCTTCAAGATAAGAGTGAATAGGCTATTACTGAGCCTTCAAGGTAAGAGTAAATAGACTATTCCTGAACCGATGAGCTACATCCTCGATACCGTACTTTCCATCAGGTGATACTGAGGTCAATCGCCGGTCAGTTTGTAAATAAAAAAAATGATTTATTTGTCATTAAAAAATGTATGGAATTTTAAAAGATTCCTTTAATGTATCTGTCCCAGCCAGCTGTGTCCAGACCACTGCAGCCGTACTTTCAGCACTTTACGAATGCAAGTCCCTTTGAAGGAGTCCGAGGTTTTTCGACAATCAGTGTTAAGGTGGGAATTACTTTGGCAAAGCGAAGCCTTATCATTGAGCGGTGGAATTACATTCTGAAAGTATTATTTTTTGTGAAAATTTAAAAAAGAAACCCTTTACAAAAGTCTATGAATGTCTATTTCCGTATCTAAAATAAAAAAAATGTGGGAAGTAACCGAAATAATAAATGATTTGTCTGTTCTTTAAATGAAAATATCGCGTATTTCCAATGTATGTCGTGGAAAATTAGGGTTGCTACAGCATTAAACTGCACGTGACATAGAACTACATTTAAATAAGGAGCGTTGATTGTAAATGAAACTTCGCATTTCTCGATATGAAAGTATGATTTCTCATTTACTTATACTTATAATATAATTGAAGTTTTTAACTGGGTACTTAGCAAAACCGAAAACTTTTGTGGGCGCTCAAGGAATTTTCAAGATCAAAAGCCGCTTCCTGCTTCGTGGTTGCTTCAAATTTACATTACACTTATTTAAAGGATGAATTTTCAACAAATAGCTTCTTTTATCCATGGAGAAAATTTCGTCTTCATTTTTTTTATGGTGAGCTTTTGGAAAAGCCGAACAAAAAGGTTTGCACGGGTATCACTATAAATTTATAAAATGCCCAAAGAGTTTCGTAAATCATACTTTATTATTGTAATACCTTCGTAATTACTATCAACATATTTCATTTATTATTACAGTGGTAACAACGTTAATCTTATTTTTCTTCGTTATCAAATGCAAAAATAAAAAACAGCTTGCTTTCTACTTTTTTTTAGGGTTCCGTACCTCAAAAGGAAAAAACGGAACCCTTATAGGATCACTTTGTTGTCCGTCTGTCCGTCCGTCCGTCTGTCAAGACCCTTTTTCTCAGGAACGCGTGGAGGTATGAAGCTGAAATTTATATCAATTACTCAGGTTTACTGTCCCTTGAAGCTGTGAAAAAATCAAACTTCTAAGCCAACGCAATCAAAAGATACAGCCGTTTATGCCGCAAATTTTCGACACTTGCAAGGGAATCAAAACCTACAGGGTGCTTCCCGTGAACTCAGAATCTTGAAATTTGGTACGAAGCAACGTCTTATAGCATAGATAAAGGAATAATTACGAAAACCATAAATTTTTTTTTAATACCTAACTTTGCACCTAATTTATATGGGGCGCTATACATACCAGGTGCAAACTTCACTTAACCACTTAGGGATGGAAAGTGTTTGTACGGAACCCTCGGTGCGCGAGTCCGACTCGCACTTGGCCGGTTTTTTAATCAGAAACTAGATTTCTAGATGTATGCATTCCTTAGGTATTTCCTAATGGGCGTTTGTTTTGTAGAAAAACAAATCATTATGTTAGGTAGATGGTAATGATTAATTTTCTGTTCGTATGTTTTGTAAACTCACATAAATCGATCTAGTCCCAAATTAAGCTCAAGAAGACTTGTGTTATGGGTACTAGACGACGATATACGTACTTATATAGATAAATATATATGTATTTATATAACAACCATGGCCAAAGCACAAATATTCAAGTTCATCACACAAATATTTGCCCTGGCCGGGATTCGAACCCGGGACCTCCGGCTCAGTATGCAGGTGTCTACAAACAGCGTCAAACGTGTCGAAAAATAAACAATTAGCACGATGGCAATTTTTTTGAGAATGTCTATCGATCCTATATTTTACTGGGATCAAATATCTGTATGTGATTACACCTTACCTACTTAGACTGCTCTAAAAATCCAAAATGATCGTGAAAGTTCGAAATGCCCCATACAAGCGTCCAAACCGTGACATCATCGTCAACTCATCATCATCACCATCATCATCATCATCATCATCATCATCATCATCATCATCATCAGCCTATTCTTGTCCACTGCTGGACATAGGCCTCTCCAACTGCACGCCATTGTAAGCGATCCTCGGCCACTTTCATTTAGCTTTTGCCAGCCACCCCACATCGTCAACTAAAGGTACCTACCAATATCTTTATGGAAAAATTGGGCAAGTGCAAGTCCGACTCGCGCATGAAGGGTTCCGTACCATAATCTATAACAAGCTTGTTGTATGGGAGCCCCCCTTAAATATTTATTTTATTTTTAGTATTTGTTGTTATAGCGGCAATAGAAATACATCATCTGTGAAAATTTCAACTGTCTAGCTATCACCATTCTTGAGATACAGCCTGGTGACAGACGGACGGACAGCGAAGTCTCAGTAATAGGGTCCCGTTTTTACCCTTTGGCTACGGAACCCTAAAAACCATTATTTCGCTATTAGGGCCGAAAAAAGTGAGTCTAAGTACATGTAAAGCAAGGAAGACTACACAGTTGTTTGTTTATAAAATTATTGTTATGTTGAATTATGAGAATTCTTAAGACAATTTCAAATTTGAATAAAAAAGACATCTAATTCGCGTAAATTTGAAGTCTCATATTTCAAGGTCCTTTTACTTTTTATTTCTTGACCTATATATCTATTTTAATTTATGTAGTACAGTATGTTGTAGTATTTAACATCGACAAGTTATCATCCCTAATTGCTATAAAGATTTTTATTGGTCCACCCAAAATAGTTTATATTATCTACTTTTCGCCACTGGATTGTAAAAAGTGGTGTACTATTTGGTAGCTCTTTAATATTCCTGTCAAACTTCTTTCACTAACCACTTATTACCGGTTCATTCCGTTAATTCCCTCGTAGTGTACATCTCACCAAGACGCGCACGTTTCAGTTTCACAAATCTAATTTTTCCCCCTAGAGAATTCCTTTTTGAGAGCTATCGGGCACGGCACGGTATTGGCAATTCCACTGAATGTTCCTATCCGGAACGAACTTTTTGTTCTTATATTTGAAACCGTGTGTATTGTATGTGACGTCGCGATTTGAAATCTTCTGAGGATTTTGTGATATTTATATTTTGAGAATTTCAGCTGCTGGCCGTTTGCTATCGGGATTTAAGGATAAGACACATTCAAGGAACGTTTTGTATAGGACTTTGGTTCGAAATTTTAATTTACTGCACAAATCTTTATCATAGTTCATATAATATCTATCCTATGTACATATTATAATATGAGGATGCAGTAAAAAAAAAACAGTACGGTAACTTTTATGTTTTTATTTTTAGTTAATTTTTAGGGTTCCGTACCCAAAGGGTAAAAACGGGACCCTATTACTGAGACTTCGTTGTCCGTCCGTCCGTCCGTCCATCCGTCCGTCTGTCACCAGGCGGTATCTCAAGAACGGTGATAGCTAGACAGTTGAAATTTTCACAGATGATGTAGGTACTTCTATTGCCGCTATAACAACAAATACTAAACATAAAATAACCCTCATCTGGCAGAATAATACTGCCCTGCTAAGCCGAAAGGCGCTATGTCTGAGATACGCCTTTTTGTTTGTTTTTGTACCATTCGATAGCTATGACAATTTCGCATCTAATAGTATAAGCCAAATAGTGCTATCTGACTTAAAACTATTAAATAAACCACTAAAAAGTTTTTTCATATCTCAATTTTGTATTAAATTACTAAGAGACTTCGCGGCATATCGATACTTTGAAACCAAAAAGCCTTTATATTGACATAGGCTAGAAGCGCTTAAAAATACTTGACAACTAGTTCATTGAATTCCTAAGACAATAAGCGGTAACTCCGTTTTTCGATCTGGTTACAAAGTTAGCGCTTTTGCGCGAATGGGGATGTTATTAGTTCGCTAAGGATTGAGATACGGCTATACCGAAATATATAGATGTTATAAGAAAATTTACCTTATCGTCTTAATGATTAGGTAAACCCACTTAAATTCAACAGGAGAACGTATCGAGACATGAACATAATCATTATGGTCATTTCTTTATGTGTTTTGTTTGCGGAAGGAAGCAAATCCGTTTTGTTGTGTTATCAAAATCAGAGGAAAGTTGATAAACACAGTATTTTTTATGTTAAATATGCAGTGATAAGCTGACGTGTATTGATACGAGTATCAAGGTAAGATTTTAAAGGTTTTTATGTATCTTCGTAACTTTCTTTGAGGTTAAAATAATTTCATACATGAACATTAACGCGTCGTCAGTTACATTCAAATCAGTCCTGTCAGTTCGAAAACGGATATGTATAACCAAAATAGATTATTTTATACTCCTAAATTACATACAATAAACCTCAACGGTGCGGTATCAACACGTATTCTCTTCACGCGCGAGTATTTTGAACTATCTGCACTTGGAGTTTATTGTCAACATCATGTTCGAAGCATCGAAGTAATTAAATAAACACTTTTTGAACGTGATTAAGTCCCATTTTGATATAATAATGTGTTACAAGAGATAACGAATAAAACAGTTAATGCTCTCAATGATAATTGTGCAACCGGTAGGAGACTACATTAAGGCTAACATCATAGGTGCAAAGTTTTTAAAATTAGAAAAACTTCCAGCTCCAATAAAAAAACAGTGCCAGCAGGAGTTTCTAAAATAAAAAATAAAAATTTTTTAAAATCTCTTTCCGTTTTAATACCAACAAAAAGGATGTCATTTTGGCGGGAACTTTTGATATTTTTTTTCGTATTGAAAGAAAAACATTTCTATTATTGTTTTTTTGCTTTTCACTACTATAATTAATAAAGTTAAAAAAAAAATGAAGTTTTATTACGATCTAAGAAGGAGTTTTTAGCACGTATTAAAATATATATTTTTGTATGACACGTTCTATGAAAAGATCAAGGTTAATAATACGGTGAATAGAGACTAAAGTACTATGTGTGACCTTACAAACGGTCCGGTAGTTTTGAATTTTTGATATGTTGTCTAGGATGGTTAGTCAGTGCTTAAAATGCAAAATGCACAATTCCCCCCCCCTCCGCGCCCGCCGCCATATTGAAAAAACTGGCACTTTCTACATATTTTTGCTCATATCTTCCTTTAGGAGCATTTTAGCTAGAAGAAAGCTTCGACAATGTTATAGAGAGTTAAATTTACTACATTCTTCATTTTATATTTTTTTTCTAGGACAGATAGTTACGGAGATATTCACATTTAAAAAAACGTAAAAAATCACAATTTCCTACTGAAAAACAAACTTCTGAATTATATCTTCGTTTAGGAGCATTTTAGCTACAACAAAGCTTGGGCAATGTTGTAGAGAATGAAATTTACTATAATTTACAATGAAAATTTTGTTTCAAGGACGGTTAGTTGCGGAGATATGCACATTTAAAAAACAGGAAAAGTCGAATTTTCCGAAAATATCTCAAAATTCTTGGTTTAGAACGCTGTCATTCAGTTAGGGACTAGTCTAGGACAAATTAAAACATGTAGGAAATATAATTGCTTATAAAACTCATGTCCATTTTTACATACATTTTCGGAAAATGTGACTTTATTTTGTACATATCTCCGTAATTATCTGTCCTAGAAACAAAATTTGAAATGTAAATTATAGTAAATTTAATTCTCTACAAAATTGCCCAAGCACTATTCTAGCTAAAATGCTCCTAAACGAAGATATAATCCAGAAGTTTGTTTTTGAGTTGGAAATTGCAATTTCTTAAGTTTTTTTAAATGCGCATATCTCCGTAACTATCTGTCCTAGAAACAAAATATAAAATGGAAAATTTAGAAAATTTAACTCTCTATAACATTGTCGAAGCTTTCTTCTAGCTAAACTGCTCCTAAAGGAAGATATGAGCAAAAATATGAAGATAGTGCCGGTTTTTTCAATATGGCGGCGGGCGCGGAGGGGGGGGAATTGTGCATTTTGCATTTTAAAACTGACTAACCATCCTATACAACATATCAAAAATTCAAAACTACCGGACCGTTTGTAAGGTCAAAATCCTTTATTCACTGAATTATAAGAGCCGTATCTCAATTTTTGGAGCTATTTATTTTAACCAAAACAGCGATATCTCACAAAATAGGTATAGTGATAGATTTTTTCATAATTCATGTATGTCTATAAAATATATGGTCATAAATATTTATAAATATGTTTTAACTTCTTTAAAAAAAATTGTTTTTGAAGGTGCGAAAGTATAATTTACAAAAAGTCGATTTTCTCAAAACTTACTCAGATTGAGATACTTAGCGCTTTTTGGCTTATCAGGGCAGAATATTGGTCAGAAATACATTTCGCATAACACGTTTCGCAGAAACACTTTCGATCGAATGGTAAGATGGCATAAAGGTATAGTTGGCATTACTATTACCTCGCATACGACACATTTTGCAGCACATTGTTTTGTAGAATATCTCTTTGGCCGACTTTGTTTTAGCATAATTTTATGTACCATAATAATCCTATAGCATACGATTACAATAGCATAATTATTTTCTACTAGCAGAAAAGTGCGTTAAGTAAACTTTACGTAGGTAGTAGAATGTAAGTACCGTTAGGTACGACGACGAGCGGTTCGGGGAGCAGTGTTAGGTATCTTGCCGCCGCGGGGCAACTGCCACACAATTTTTAATCACAACAATGTAATGCATAAATTAGGTCCTGATTCCACCTTAGGGCAGATCCGACTTGGATTAGGTTAGATACGACGACGAGCGAAGCGAGGAGGAGTGTTAGGTTGAACTGAGACCCTAACGAGCGAGCAAAGCGAGCGAGCCGCGCGGCATCGGCCGGCTACCTTACCACTCCATGGACAAAATGTGTAATCACAACAATTTGTAATGCATAAATTAGGTGCTGATTGCACCTTAGGGCAGGTCTGACTTGGATTAGGTTAGGTACGACGACGAGCGAAGTTAGTTAGTTAGTTGCGCTGGGCATTTTCCGCAAGTCGACATCCAACGTGCCTATTTTGCGTGAAAAGGGGGTAGCGCTACTCCAACCACCCCAGCTCCTCCACGAACCTAAACAAAGCCTTGATGTTGCTTATGGCTTCGTGTACGGTACTTGGAGATCCTAGGTATTTCATCCTGTATCCTTCTACCTGTTTGCAATCTAGTAGAATATGTTTGGTGGTTTCTTCTGCCTCCATGCATGCTCTGCATACTGGGCTGTCTGTTATACCTAAATTGAAGAGGTGTTTGTTCAGAGTATTATGTCCCGTTATTAATCCTACTATCTTGCGTAGTTGGTTCCTGTGGATTCTCAGTAAGATGGTGGTGAGTTTGTGGTTCCTATTCGGAAGTATTTCTTTTGTTTGTCTACACGTTCCCATGTCTTCCCAGTATTTTTGGTGTTGGTATAATGTATGTTGGTTCATTATGTTGTATATGTAAGATTGTGGTAGGGGTATTATTGGCTCTGGCCCGCATGGCGGTGTCTCTGATCCCTTACGGGCCAATTCATCCGCTGCGTCATTGCCTCTCGAGCCGCTGTGTCCCTTTATCCATTGTAATGTTACCGTATTTTTATCATCGCACACGTCTGTGATGCTGCGATGACATTCGTATATTAAAGCAGAGGTACACATTTCACTGTTTAGTGCTTGTAGTACGGATTTGCTGTCTGAAAGTATTCGTATGTTTGTGTTCTGAACCTGACGTCTTTTTATAGCGTTGCAGGCTTCTATTATTCCTACGCATTCAGCTTGGAATGTTGGCTTGGCGTGTTGTGTACACCTAGGGGTTTAGAGATGTGCATACTCAAATCCTCCGAGAATACACCACATCCCGTTCCTTTCTCAGTTTTTGACCCGTCCGTAAAGATTCTCAGGTCCTCAAGGTTGAGCCCCTCATTCGGGTCTTCTGTTAGGAGTATGACGTATTCCTTCTTGCAGGTTAATGTCTTAGGTATCTTGTCAATTGGTGCTTCTACTGTAGGGAATTTTGTGATCATTTCACTGTAGATCTTTGTGTGTTGGGTATTGCTATTCGTCCATAGGTTTAGGCTTTTTAGTCGTATCGCCGTAGCGGCTGCTTCTCTTTGTATATGTATGTGCAGTGGCGTGAGACCTAGGATCATCTCTAGTGCCGCGGTAGGAGTGGTCCTCATGAAACCCGTTGCGGCCGTGCATGCTAGTCTTTGTGTTTTCTGCAGGCCGGCAATCGCACACGCTAGTTGCGTTCTGGGCCACCATACCACTGCTCCGTAGCTGATCATAGGTACGATTACCGTTTTGTATAGCCACAGAATGATGTGCGGGGCGAGACCCCACCTTTTGCCTATCATCCTTCGACATTGCCAGAAGGCGACTGTGGCTTTGTTTAATCTGTTCTCAAGATGCTTGTTCCAGATCAGTTTGTCATCTAAAGTTATCCCTAGATATTTTACTTGTTTGGAGAGTGTAAGCTTTGTACCGAAGAGGCTTGGCATTTCGTATGACCCCAGTTTACGTTTGTGTGTGAAGAGAATTGTGTCAGTTTTCTTGGGGTTTACCGATAGGTCATTCTCCTTGCACCATTTCTCTACTATTTTTAGTGCTGTTTGTGTGAGTTCACACAGTGTGCTTGTTACCAGCCCACTGATAAGTATGACAAGGTCGTCCGCGTATCCTATGGTCGTGAAATGACTCTCGTTTAGTTTTGTTATCAGATCATTTACCACTAGGTTCCATAAAAGGGGTGAGAGGACTCCTCCTTGTGGACATCCTCTCACGACTAGTGCTTGCTGATCTTTGTTTTCTTTTAGTCTTATGATTCTTTGTTCTAGCATGTTCATTATCCATTCTATTAGTAATGGTTCTGTGTCATGTCTTTCTAGAGCTTGTTTAATGCTGCTAAAATTTGTTTTATCGAAAGCACCTTCTATGTCAATGAAGGTTCCCAGGCATTGCATTGCATTTTCCTTGTTAGTGCAACTTCGATATTGCTTACCACTGCGTGGAGTGCTGAGTCTGTTGATTTGCCTTGACTGTAAGCATGTTGGTTTGGGTGAATTTTTATGTTTTTGAGTGCAGTATCCTTTAGTTCTCTGTCACATAGTCTCTCTAGAATCTTCAACATAAATGAAGTTAGGCTGATTGGTCTGAATGACTTCGGGTCAGTGTAGTCGCTTTTTCCGGGTTTTGGTATGAATATTACCTTGACTTCTCTCCATTGCTTAGGTATATATCGGAGGGCAATACAGCTGCAGAGAAGTTTGGATATTAGTTCGATAAGAGTTGGTCCTCCCCACTTTAATAAGGCTGGGTAGATTCCATCTAGTCCTGGTGATTTGAAATTGTCAAAACTGTTTGTTGCCCAGGTGGTTTTATTTAGTTCTGTTATGTTTTCCGCTATCTTCCATTCACTCACGGTGGGTTGATAGTTCGTCTTTTGTTGTTCACATTTGTTCTTATCAATTACCTTGCATCTTGGGAAGTGAGTTTCCACCAGTAGACTTTCTGTCTCAGCAGGCGAACTGGTGTAGCTACCAGCTAACGACGAGCGAAGCGAGGAGGAGTGTTAGGTTGAACTGAGACCCTAACGAGCGAGCGAGCCGCGTGGCATCGGCCAGCTACCATACCACTCCATGGACAAAATGTGTAATCACAACAATTTGTAATGCATAAATTAGGTACTGATTGCACCTTAGGGCAGGTCCGACTTGGATTAGGTTAGGTACGACGACGAGCGAAGCGAGAAGGAGTGTTAGGTTGAACTGAGACCCTAACGAGCGAGCGAGCCGCGTGGCATCGGCCGGCTACCATACCACTCCATGGACAAAATGTGTAATCACAACAATTTGTAATGCATAAATTAGGTACTGATTGCACCTTAGGGCAGGTCCGACTTGGATTAGGTTAGGTACGACGACGAGCGAAGCGAGGAGGAGTGTTAGGTTGAACTGAGACCCTAACGAGCGAGCGAAGCGAGCGAGCCGCGCGGCATCGGCGGGCTACCTTACCACTCCATGGACAAAATGTGTAATCACAACAATTTGTAATGCATAAATTAGGTACTGATTACAATCACTGCTCTAAGGTACACTTAGAGCAGGTCCGACTTGGATTAGGTTAGGTATTCCGCATATGTCCTGTACAACAAGATAAAACAATGAAGTCTATCTTGGAATCAAATGGTATTCGGCTTGACAACTTTATGCCGCCTAAAATATTTGCGAAAGTACTATTCGTTTAGAAGACTGTTATGCTCATTAACATTATGCCAATATAAGATTCGGTATTATAGAAATCTGCGAAATGATTTATGCCAAAGCATACTCTGCGTAAGATGTTTCTGCCAAACGTTACTTCTGCCAAGTATCGTTATGCAAAACAAATAAATGTCAAAAAAGTTTCTACAAGATAATAGTGAACCAAAATAAATATTTAATGGGGGCTCACATACAACAAACTTGTTATAGATTATGGTACGGAACCCTTCATGCGCGAGTCGGACTCGCACTTGCCCAATTTTTCTTACATTTGCCATCCTTAATAAACAATTTAATGTCTTTCCCAGGTAGCAAGGAAATTTTAAAAAAGTGTTATTATTTGGCACACTTTCCATCTCGGAACAAACACAGACAAGTCTATCCATGTGCTCTATTGCTGCGTTAAAAATGCTAAAATATATACTAATGTGGTTGTATTTTATAATAGGTATCGGGATACGTATTAGTACTTCTTTTTGAAGCTCTAATTTTCTCCTTATCATATAAGATTTCAACATATTTGCGTAAAAATGCCAGGTCTCAACACTAAACCTACACAGATATAGCGTAACCTTCATCGCAAGCAGAGCGAGGAAGGCGCAAAAACTCAATTTTCTCCCTTTGTAACAAGGAAAACGAGCGAATCAAGTTAACTCACACTACCGTACCTTTACTGGATCTTCAACGTAACGTTCATTATGACGTGTTTAGCAATACTTTTGACATTTTGATTAGGTAGTGTGAATTTACTGTCCGAGCGAAGCGAACGCGTCGTCTCCGTTTCTGTTTGGCTAAACATTCAGTCGTATGTTCTAATTTCGGATATTCGAATGTCATATGAAGACATTTTTAACTATTCCTCTAAAACTTCATTTATGGCTTCACATTTTTTGGCTTCTAACAAATTAGTGGCAATTTTGCTTATTAGCGTTTTTTTTTCTGTTTATTCTGCGTTTGCGAGCCGAAATAAATGTTAAGAAAAGATTAAACCTACGGATTATTATTGATCAAAATAATAGTAAACGCGCCAAGAATTGCCCACAGTTTCAGTACTCACTCCAATAAACATAGCCTCGATCGCATTGGGCATCGTTAATGCAATCTATCTAAGCCAAAAAAATTCCACCCTGGTAAGACTTTTCTTATATTCTAATACACAAAATACTTACTACTTTTTAAGATAAGTATATCAAAAAATCTTGTTTTAAATTATTTGATATATATTATGAGAAATGATTGAACCTAACCATTTTATTTATTCTGATAAGCTTGCGAGTTTAAAAGGTCAAGCAATGAAATGTTGTCCATTGCGTCGTGGACGACAAAGATTAAGAGCCTACGGGTTACTGTTCAAAGTAATCCTTAACAAGCCCACCAAAAACGCGAAGCAATGTGTTAAGATAGGTATTGAAAATAAGTTGAAAACGCTAAGTGTTCCGAGTAGTTTTTGAAACAAGAATGATCAATGAAAAATTTTAACTGCCGTTTTCAAATAAATAAATATAATCAGCATTTTTGAACGGATAAGGAGCCTTAAGTACTTACACCAATAAACAAAGCCTAAGCAACGTTTTTTCCGCGTCCCAATCGCATTGGGCATCGTTAATGCAAACTAAGCCCAGAAGATTCCGCCCTGATTAAAAAGGACGGTCGCAAGTGTTGTGCAAATTGGATCCAGAGGAAACAGGGTAGACCCAACAAATCGTTATATGATTCGGGACCGCCATTTCGCGCTGTTCTTGTTAATCCAAACATGTTTGCACTTGTTTTTTGGATGGTTGAAGATTCAGCATCGATTTTACTGGGTTTGCGTTTACTTTTTAAACATTAAAAGAACGGGAAAGGCGTTTAAGGAAACAGAGAAGGTTCTAGATATTATTTTCAGGGTGAATAAAGATGACATGTAAATAGTTAACAAACTATTAATATGTCTGCCATAATGAGATAAGGATTGGATATAACAGTTATTTTATTTATATTTATGGATGGTCCAGTTGCTTCAATCCTATTAATACGAGTACATTATTTATATTATTATTAAATAATACTAACCACGTCATATTTACAAACATTTCTGTGGGCCTGCCAAACTTTGTATACCTACTCCTAATCAACTACATACAGATTTATTATGAAAAGTTTGTTGTGTGTGTTTGTGTGTGGGTGTGTGTGTATTTCACTATTTTGTTAAAATTGGTCCGAGACTAGCACAGAAAAATACTCCGTAGCTTGGAAATGAACTTTAAATCTACATACTAACTAGATACTGTATGTTCTTTCAATCGATACGTGCATCTCTTTACTTGCCGTTGGTGCCTCAGTCACATAATTACCTATTTGTATCATAGCTGTACCTTAATGGAGTATCTCATTACCCAAATTGTCGTGGTGCAGTGATCCTCTCCTATCCGATATCTATAATAAAATCATGTAAATAATTTACCAACCGGATACTCAAATAAATATATTGAACACCTGTTTGCTTGCATGAGAATCTTATTAAAACAAATCCTCTCCGTTAAGAGTTTACTCGGAAACTTTCCAGGATATTACCCTTATTTGCGGGTGTTTTAGTTAAAGTTTAAGCGATTGCTATATTCAGTTTGAAAATGTAAACGAGCAGCGCGTGGTGTGTTCGAAACTGCAACGATACGAGAACTATGGGGGCACACAGGGTGACTCTACTAATATACATATACAATATTTTTTTCATCACACTTTCTCGTGAACAAGGGTTTAGGTACATGTTAGAAAAGCGTAAATTACGCCTTAGGGCGGTAAGTAATTTCCATCACACTTTAAGAGTTTACATGCTAGAAAACCGGGCGGTAAATCGTATGTTACGCCCTAGGGCGGTAAGTCGTATATGGGTAAGGCCGCCAAAAAAGGAATATTTCGCCAGTAACAAAATGTGCTGTTAGTTTAAAAAAAATCCATTTCAAATTATTTATTTCCAATGTTTCTTTTGGGAAAAGCAACATCTGTTTTATTTGTTTCAATATAGAGGAATACGTTAAATCGCCTGTCAATATTTTTTTTGTATTTTAATAATGTGTGATCACAACGTCCCCAATACAAAAAAAAAGTGTGCAAAATTATCTCCTGCCTATTTACAATGTTTTTTTTTGTGTTCTGTATTATTCATCGGGCATTTCAATAAGCTTTCCGTATGTCACTTAATCATGGAAGAGTTTGACTACCTTAGCAACGAAATGGCAAGTTAAAATCATGCTTATTTCATAATGTAATCGTATTGCACGCTATTATGTAACACTTTTTATGTAACCATAATTATTATTGAAACTTGGCAATTATATAGAAGAATCCAAATTTATTTAATTACTTACAACAATATTTTTTAGTTAGTCTATGCACCGCCGCTATTTTGCCGGCCATATTAAGTCGTGTGCCACCTATTCAAAGGGAACGGTCGTGTTTGCGGACTTTTCAAAAACACATTGTTTGGTGATTTTAAAGGTAACTGTGCATTATATTGTTCAAAGGTGAAATTACATAGTAATATTAATGTTAGATTAGTGCTAAGAGGCTGTGTGCGTGGTTTTTCCTTCGTTGCAGTGTCATGTAATTGGGATTTTAATGTCGAAATAGAGCGCTTTTATGTGACTTTTATGTAACGTATGTAACGATATAAATCGGTTTTCTATGTAACGTTACATAAAAGTGGTATAAAGGCCATTTCACTATTGTATTATAAATTGACATTAAGCAACAAGAGTTAAACTTAATAATATAAAAAATAAACAATTTCGAAATGAACAATTTCGTTTCATTGTAGATTTGCCTTTTCATAACTTTTCTGATACTTATATGTAACTCTGTTACATACACTTTTATGTTACTTTTATGTGGCATAAGGCCAATTTTACGACCTTGCCCATATAACGCTTTAGGGCGGTAAGTAATTTTGCTATTGACTACTACAATTTTTGTTTTATTTCCTCCAAAGTGTGATGAAAACCGTCGTACGTGACTCTGGTGGTAAAAGAATTCCAAACTCGTGTCATTAAAGCCCTCGCCGTCGGCTTCGGGCTTCTAATAGACACTAGTTTGTAATTCCTCGTTTACCACCCTTGTTACGTAATGTACTATTCTCAAACATGCAATGAAATGTCGTCATAACGTGTGTTATAACAGGCTTCGAAGTATCACGTTTCGGGCGGAACAACTCGAGAGAACTGTAAGGGAATTTCATACAAAATTGAAGGCCCTGGAAGTAATTTATTTATAAACATGGCGTCTTTGTTCATGAACAGGCTAAACAGCTGACTTTAGAGATATGTTAGTTTTTTTTAATTGTATGTTGCTCCCAGTAGCCCTCAGCATATTCGCTGATACGACAGGCGGTGTAAGAACGAAAGCTCTACAGTTTCGTTTTTATCTCCCTTATATGCTAATCGGAAACTTCGCTCTCGTGGCGCGTATCTCTTTCCAAAACCACGTACCTACCTACTATATAGTGTACATGTACGACGTATGAATATACACAAACAGTAACATCTACGTAAACAATACACAAAAAAAAATACTGTGAAATTACATCTCATTGATTGCGGAATTCTCGTAAAACCCGAAAGTCATATCGTAGTACTTGTAAAAACCAAAACTGGAGAAGACTCATGACTCACGCTGCACTGGCTGGATAATTACTATAAATATACGGTAAAAAAAACTTATATCAAGCATTTAGAACGTCTTTTTCGTTTTTACATGTTTCTCACTTTTCTTAAATACCTTACATCACACCCCTTAAACCATACTTTTACAGTTTAATCTATTTTCTAAATCGTCGAAAACGTAGTAAAAGCAACACTAAAACTAGATGAAAGCATTCCTCGCTGGAAATTTCTGGAAATGCAATCAGAATCCTTCTTGCACAACTAGCAACAGTGTATGTTCAACAAAACTGTTGGCGCATTTTACTGCGTTGCTGAAATTAAGAGAATACAAGTTGCGCGGAAGTGTGTTTACATTGCTTTCTTTAGACACCTTCTCCGTTGCCCTTTTCTCGTGTTACACGTGTCGAATGGACGTGTTACTTTATGTCATGTAAATACGAGGGTTTCATCGAATTTTCATTTCATAGAAATTTCGTTCATTGAAAGCGTTTTTTTTTCGAAAACCATAAAATATTTTGGTACCTATGTAATAAGTATGCTTACAGGTTGTCATATACAAGATTTCTGAAATATGTATGACTTCCGAGGAAAATATTTGTCTATGAAATGAAAATTCTATGAACTGAAGTATTCGGTGCGGAGGACAGCCAGTACGAGATGTGAGTCGCTACGATGCCGCTCTAAGGTATGTAGGAATGAAGCAACTGGTTGAAAAATTCGATGCTTTGGCTAGTGGCTTTGATAGCATAATTGATAATACACCCACCTGGCCCGGAGAACCGTGGGTTCGAATCCTGCTAAGCAAAGCATACATATTTATTTTTTTGGTTCTACGTGTATATAAACATTTCTTTATAAATTTAATAAATGTAACACTAAATGAAGTATGTATATAATAAGTGCAAATAGGATATATGTACTATACTGTAGTGTCAGTCATTAGAACAAAAATTGTATGCTAGAAATGGGCGGCTGTTGTTACTCTTGTGTTTTACTATATACCATCCTTTGTACTAGTTTACAATAAATAAACACATACATACAAACATACATTTAGTTTACCCTAGCAGGCGTTACTGCTGTAATAAAAAAATATGCGCGATATAATTAGTTTAAATTGTTTTATTTAAATACCTGATAGGTACTTAAGGATTAGCTTGTACAAGTAGCTTGCACTTTCAAAATGAAATCAAGTCTTCAGATTATTCAGCTGCAAAATTAAATCCTGCTAACAACTCATTCATACACAACCGCAAGTGGGTTAACCCTGTTCGAGCACTGAAATCCTGGCGATAGGAAATGAGCGGGAGGCTGCGAGTCGACGGCTTATCTGATATCTCGTCTTTACCTTTCAGTGAAACCACGAAAATATTGCGCGTGTAACGCTCTCTTTGCCATGGGCAGTGTATCAGTTATAGCTTGAGCAAACGTCGATGTTTTTTCGCTGTGATGTACCTACATAAAGTGACGTAAATAAAATTACTATACGATAACAAACTGTGTGTATTTTACTTTTTAGCACAAAATACATAATTTAGATAGTTTTCTCTTTCGATACTTGCGAAAGTCGCCTGAAAAGTGTGTTTAATAAAATATGTACTTAAAAGCACACTAATGATAATATGGCAGAACTTTTTAATAATACATCTAAACAATTACCTGCACAATATACAATTTTCATGTTAATAGCGATTGCAGCGCCAACGACATCTATCGGTCCAAAGGAAATATTATTGCGGCTTCTTCACTTAAAACCACACTAAAACTAAAAGATAGGTTTGTCTAAAAGATCCGGGTCTGCCTCCTACAAAAATGCAAAGCCCAGCCAGATGTTTATTATGTACAAACAGGTAGGAAAAGAGACCAGTTGTTGCTTTAGCTAAGTACTCATCCTGCTGTCCCGAGCGCTCGCCCGTGACATCACCCCACACGTGGTTACCGAACGACATTACAGTGACTTACGATGATAGTTCAAGGGCTATTCGAATCAGCAACCAAAACCAGCCAAGTACGAGATTGACTCGCGCGTCGAGGCTTCCTTACAAATACTTATTCTGTTTTAGTACTAACAGAAATACATGTGTGAAAATTTCAACTCTTGGACAGTCCTGACAACTTTGACGACTCCGATCGACCCCTTTTTATAATTCATGACTTTTAGTTACAGAATGAGGTATATCATGGATCTGTACTGAGCTCGTACCTTTTTGCGGAATCTACCACTAATCTATCCTACCTTTCCACAAAAACTTAATTTTATCTCGGACCACACCTGCCTTTGTTCAAGTGAAGCACAATTTTTCCTTAATCATATAGGATTTCAGTTCGGCACTTCTTTCTTATCTGACAGAAAAGGTTCTTCCACGAAATCTCGTCAGGTAAAAGTATTACTCGACGTTAAAAGAGCTAACACCATACGGAAGACGACCCAAAAAAATATAGTCCATAATTTAATCTGGCTAAAGGGTGGGTATCTATTTTCCGGGCGCACGCCTACAAAAAGGCAGGACCCTTATTGAAAGGGAGGTCTGTATTATTCACACATTATATTTTCACGACAATGGAACTGGTGAGTTTTATCATTTCTAAACTAACCCTCGTAAATGGACACGCGCGACCCCCCAACTTTTTCCTATTCGGTTGTCGATGCACACCTTACTTCGATTTAAAATTTCATAAAGAAAGAAAATATTTATAGAAATAAAATAATGTCTTCAAGTTAAAATTATCCATGCATTTGTCATAATATGAAAATAATATTTTCTAAAAGGAATAAGACCTCTTAAGAGGTAAAGGAATGTAATAATATTCACTATAATGTACCAAGTTAGTAATAATAACAGTTAATGTTCTTTATTCTAATACTCGAAGATTTATCTAGAAGGTTCTCGCAACTTCGTACGCGTATTTTTTTATGCTGTTAGTCGGGTAAAAGGTATCCTATACCCATCTTTGGACGTCCAGCTATCCCTGAGAATAAAATGTATATAGCCCTTTTGGTGTGATGCGAGGACAATGGAAATTATGCCCAACAGATGGCCCCAGACTGGAATAAGACCGATCGTCCATACAAAACAAAAGACGATCCTGCATCACGCTATTATGATTTTTCCTGGAATCATGACCCCTCTCCATAGAAAACAATTTTTTCATACAAATCTAGAATTTAGTATCATCTAGTAGAAAATCTACTATCATGTATAGTTTTATTTAACTCAAAATGTTGATATTTATAATAAATTTTATTATAAGTTACTAAAACTACGTAGTCAAGGCAATATAAATTTATTGGGATGGATATTCAAATGTAAAGTTTAGTAGGCACTCATTTGAGTAGAACTGTTTTACGGTCTCCAAGTCTCACTTTCATTGCAGGTATAAACATGAATTAAATTTTAAAACTCACCCGAACAGAATCCCAAAGAATCTATTAGGATAAAACGTTTCTTATTTCCACGGCAGGAAGTTTTATGGTTTGTAAAATATTGGGGGCATAAATAAAGCGCCGTCGTGTATAACACGCCGTGTACCTACTGTCGTATTTTATCTGGGATTCTCTTTCTGGAGAAGAATGGATATAAAATTAATAAATCAAATGCTAGTGGCTTAAGTGGTGACGGCTGTTAAACGTATACGCTGTGCGCTCGGGAAAATGTGTGGAAACAAACAGAAATATGTTTTTCCGAGAATGTACCAGTGGGTGTTTGCGTTATTTCTGTATTAAAGAAGGAAATTCTCTTAGCGTGTTCACCTAGTTTAGACGACTGCATAGCTTTAAAAATACTAGATTTATTTCAAGGCAATTTATTCTGAAATGTTTAAGTAGCTATGTTATTATACCTGCAGTGCTTTTAAGCGAAAACTAATATAAATCACTACATAGTATAAAACAAAGTCGCTTCCTGTTGTCTGTCCCTATGTATGCTTAGATCTTTAAAACTATGCAATGGTTTTTGATGCGGTTTTTTTTTATATATTGTATAATACATACATAGTATATTAAGTATCAGAATCGCAACCGTTCGAAGCCGGGGCGGGTCGCTAGTAGTACATAAAAGCAATTATAATTATCTTCATCTAACCCCTTAGACAATTTCAATACAAGGGTAACGTAGGTATCATCACTTGATACAACGACGAAGGATACGTTTTAAGAATTCCCAAGGTAGTCGATATATTAGCATAATCTGGTGTTATGGATACCAATTCCTATTGAAATCAATTCGTTAATACCCTCACCAAGAATCCGTAGCACCCAACGCAATCGGATTTAGGTCAGATGCCAGATTGAGATAAATATTTGACTCATTCCCGAGATTAATTCCAAGCAAAACTATTCGCAATCTCTGTATTCACTGCAGATCTAGACACGCGGCAGCGTGTCCAGCCAAGTTCACCGCAGGAACTGGCGAGCAGCAGCCGTGTGTTATATTACACGAACCGTTTGGAGCCACTTTTGACCCCCCAAAAACTCCAAATCTATTTAACATAAAAAAATGAAATTTGGCTTATGTATTAAGATCCTTTAGAACAAGTAGAACCCCAAATTTCATTAATATAGGTTAAATAGTTATTGAGATATTAAAGTCCAAAAAACGGTATTTTTATCACTGACTGACTGACTGACTGACTGACTGACTGACTGACTAGTAATCAAAAACCTAACCCACTTCCAGGTGACCTAGAAAGGTGAAATTTGGCATCCAGCTTAGTAATTGTGTGTGTATACATATAAAAATCTAAAACAGTGATTTTTTTATGTTTTTTTATTATTATTATTATTATTGATGGTTGTTGCCTCAGAACTCTGTCATTTATAAACCGATTTGGAAAATTCTTTTTTTGTTTGAAAGATATACTAGAATAGCATATACTTACACTCACACGCACACACTTACACATACATGCACATAAAAATCCAATACGTACTAACCGTTTTGGAAAATTCTTTGTTTGTTCAAAACTTTCAAAAGATGTACTAGAATAGCACACAGATCTAATTAACAAATAATAATTAAGTAATTTACACATCATAATAAATTCTGTACAAAAAGTAATGATATCCCATCAAAAACATAAATGTAAAATGAGAGCCAAGTTCAATATCGCGTGCACTTCGCCGACAAAAGAATTGAGATCTGCAAGGGTGCCAAGTTCTTTGCTCTAAAATTTTTAGATACAAGGACATGCGACATACTCAATGCATTTATTTTACTTGGGGTGTAATTCAATATCAAGACGTGACTTGGCTAGTTTTCATAAACTAACTAAATTTTATAAAAGTAACATATTCATAGTCATAGTTCATTATCAAGCTAACAGTATAAGTAACAAGACGTACACTAACTTGCGTACTTACCTTTACGAAAATAGGTTAATGATTTGATTGATTTTGATTTATAATATAAATTTATATTTTAAAACTAGCCAAGTCACGTCTTGATATTGAATTACACCCCAAGTAAAATAAATGCATTGAGTATGTCGCATGTCCTTGTATCTAAAAATTTTAGAGCAAAGAACTTGGCACCCTTGCAGATCTCAATTCTTTTGTCGGCGAAGTGCACGCGATATTGAACTTGGCTCTCATTTTACATTTATGTTTTTGATGGGATAATATACTACGTATTTCTTGTATAATAGCATTCGTATAAAGGCATGTTCGTCGCAAATGGACCGTCCTAAGAAAACACAGAAGGGACCTCGGAGAATCCCGATTTCGTTTTTGCGACTGTGATTTGTCCGCACGACGACTCAGTTACTTGTGAACACTTGATATTTCATTCAGATGGATAATACGAGGGTTTTTATCTGGGTCAAGAGGTGGCAGTTAGGGGTTTTAGCGCTAATAAGTTTTGCTTGGTGGGAAATATTGGGCTTCGACCGGGCTGTTCTGTATTTATTTTGAAAGAGCAATTTATCGGTTAACATAGGTTTATTTAATGTAATTGGTAAGGCTTATACTTTATGATTTATTATGAGGAAAACCAGTGGTGGCCAAAAGGCTGGCGGTTTCCTTGCAGAACGCATTAGCATTGCGATAAGGAGAAAATGCTGTCAGAATCGGTTGGGC
This sequence comes from Apotomis capreana, assembly GCA_947623375.1. Classification (NCBI taxonomy): domain Eukaryota; kingdom Metazoa; phylum Arthropoda; class Insecta; order Lepidoptera; family Tortricidae; genus Apotomis; species Apotomis capreana. The sequence continues at coordinate 7,461,732 of OX392505.1, read as the reverse complement.
ATTGCCGCAAGGGGCACATGTTTGTGCACTTATTTTAGTATTCATCTATTTTAGTTAGTACCTGTTATTTATTGTAAATTATGTTTTAATAAATAATGGAAGAAATATAGTCAGTTTCTAAATTGTTAATCCCGAAACATCGCCGTCATCGAGTTCAATTTCATATTCGGATCACGATCAGTGCAAGATAATTGCATTTATTTTCGTGTTTACATTTCAGTAGAATTTTATTTCAAATGAGATTTGTTCATCTCGTCGAAAATGTTTTTGTTTGGTGCTATGGTTGACTGGTAGAGAATGGCATATGGCATTAAATCCACTATTTGTATTTTTATTTTGTGCTTATTGCATTTAAGACCGAAGTAGCGTATAGCGGTCTGATAGCTTAGCAGTGGGTTCAATTCTGGTAAAACAGAAATCAGCACATTGACTTTGAGCACCTGTAGTTTCTCACTTCGTAACAATCGCAATAGATTTACATTGAAAGCGGTAAGTTAATCACCGACTGCACCAGTGAACTCCGGTGTAAAACGGTTTTATGTAACCGCAGCGCCAGTTGTTGATTACACTCCAACAATGTGTGGCAGAAAATCTAGGAGAAGCGGGGAAAATGAGGAAACATATTTTGAAACGTACAATTATTTCAAGTGTTTTTGATGTGAATAATGTAACTTACTATAAATCTGCAGCTGTACAAAGACCAACGCGCAAGGCGCAAAGGAAAATTAATTTACCTGTGGTCCAGATCAGGAATTGAACCTGGTATTTGCTTGGTCTAACGTCTTAACCAATCGACAGGCGACGACTCCAGATGTTCAACTTTAACTTCCCTATCTGCCTTGACCCCTGTGCCTATTTACAATACAATACAATACAATCCAACAATACTTCATTTGACACCGATAAAAGTACAAAAGGAAACAAAACAAATACAATCTGTAAACAGCGGTAGACAACACGCGGTATTGTCGCTAAAAGCGATCTCTTCCAGCGACCTGTATTTCATATTGCTCATACGCCAGCATTTCTATGCTCATGAAAGAACTTGTTAGAGTTACTTTTAGAACCGAGATCTCAGTTTTAGCTGTGTAAGTTTCAATTATGTCATTCTACGGGTCGTATTATAATGCGAAAGGTGACGAAAGTGTGTTTTGAAACTCCAACGGTTTATTTCTTCTTATTCTATAGGAGAGCAACACACTAATATTATAGAACCGAATGTTTGTGAGTGTGTTTATGTGTATGTTTGTTACTTCTTCACGCTCAAACGGCTTGAATAGTTTTGAATTTTTTTGGTATGTAACTAGGTAGCTGACATTAACACATTGACTACATTTTATCCCCAAATAACGTAGTGTCCCCGTGGGATGAGCGGGTAGACCGCGCGGCGCAGCTTGTGAAAGATATGTATAACAAGTACATTGCAGTATGAGCAATTGAGCATAAACCACGTTGTATCCCCGGATTGAACGTTAATGCAGTACTCTTAAGAGGCCTTCCTTTTAAAATATTTTTCTTTTTATATTATGACAAACATATTGATAATTTCAACAAACATTTTGAAATTAATAATACTTTTCCCAGAGTTCTAGGTGGTAACGTAGCTATTTCATGCTTTTATTGCGTGCAGTCGAAAATAAGTTGAAAAAAACTAATTTTCCGCTCTAATTTTGTCAATTTTGAGTGGTTTTTGAAACAAAAATTATCAATGAAAAATTCAAACTGTAGGTTTCAAATATATACCAATAAATCCCAATAGTCCTGTTCTAGGTAGCAACATCAATAATATGTTAAGAAACATGTTTGATCATAGATAAAAATATCTAAAACAATCAGCATTTTAAAAGGAATAAGGCATCTTTAACCAAATCACTGTGTCGTATAGCTGCGTTTGACAAAATTAATATCTAAAATGAACCTCTTCCGCAATCCTTTCATGAATAATGATCTTACGATACTGCCTCAAATTTCCTTGAGATGGTTTTTTAAATTTTGTGCCAGTATTTTATTAATTCGCCGCCAATTTAACCGTCACAGCTCTGTAACGATTATGACAGCGTCTTCATAGCCAGTTCTTATTTGATACTCTTACAATGCCACCGGAAATCATAAGTAACTTGCTTTTTTCAGCGTGTAAATAATGTGGTAATAGATGCGCGTGTGTTACGGTTGCATCTAATGTTGAGCACTTACTTGCGAAAGGAATCACCTCGGGTGCAGAATGTAAACACAAGCCAGTCCTTTGTTCTTTAAGGTTTATTCTTCCACACATATCACAAGCAAAAGCGAAGAAACAGTTTGTATGGTACAGAAGGTGAAATAAGAAGGCAAAGCACTTAAAACTATGCAAGCGCGAGCAATATTTACAAATTAGCGGGCGGAGCGCAGCGACATGCGTTTTGCGTCAGATCAGTGAATCGACTAATGGCCGGTGCTCGATGCAGACTGCGCGGGCGCTGCGAGCGCCCTAAGAACCGGCTCCGCTGTGACGCGCGATGACGTAGACGTTGTTGCTGCGCGCGCCCGTGAATGCAATTCACTACTAATAAAATAGAATGCGTTTGTCCGCTTCAACATACAAAATATGATTTAGTTTTTATACATTAAAATGATCCTATCTAATAAGTTAAATTGATTTGTACAGAATAAACGTAGATAAAATTCATGCGACACTAATTAACAATAAAAATTACTTTACATAATAATTCATTGGCATAATTATGTGTAAAAATAAATTCATTAAAATGATTAAAATTATTGTATAAGTTGTAAAATGTTTTGATATAGAATAAAACTGATATAAATTGTAACTGACATAAATAATTAATTTCATTGATAATAAATAATAAAATAATTGCACATCATGATTTAAAATATAACATTACAATATTAAAACAATTTAAAACTTAAAATAACATTGGCATGATGATAAATACCCCACATCACCCCCTCCCAGAGACCTGGCTAAGGGCGATAATAATCAGGAAACTTAACTACACGGCCTGACCGTGTACGTCTGATGTCACTTCCCTGAGTAGATGTTGACCTGGTGGTGATTGTGGTTTTGTGGGTGTCGTTATGTGTTTGTGTATTTTGTGAAGATTGTGTTATTTGTGTAGGTTGGGTGGATTTTATGTCGTGCAGTATGTAGGCTGGCTTGACGCGGTCTACCGATACCGTCATCGACTTACCCTTGACCAAAAGAGTAAATACTTTTGGACCTCTTTTTAAGACCTTATGGGGTCCCGTGTACGCTGGTTTCAACGACTTGCACAAGGTGTCATCTCTAAGGAAGACATGGGAGGATGTGGCCAAGTCATTGAAAATGAAGGTGCGACGGTGACTCACGTGACGAGAAGCTGGTGTCGGCTGCAGGTTCTTTGTGAACGTGTGAAGCCGAGACAAGTAGTCCGTCACATCAGGAATTGAGTCAGCACCTGGGTTGAAAAACTCACCGGGCATTCGCAGGGGCTGTCCATACACAAGCTCTGCGGATGAAGCTTGTAAGTCGTCCTTGAACGCGTTCCTCACGCCTAACAACACGAGCGGGAGTGATTCAACCCAAGTGCTGTTGGCGTGACACGTGATGGCTGCTTTCAGCTGGCGGTGGAAGCGTTCCACCATGCCATTGCAGGCCGGGTGGTAAGCGGTGGTCCGCTTGTGCACGAACCCTGCTAACTTTGACAGCCTCTTAAAGAGCACAGACTCAAACTGCCGCCCCCTGTCTGTCACGATGTCCACCGGGCATCCGAAACGAGCAATCCAGCCATGCAACAAGGCCTGCGCGACTGTTTCGGCGGACATGTCCTGAATTGGAACTGCCTCAGGCCATCTCGTAAAACGGTCAACGGCGGTGAGGCAGTACCTGAAGCCTTGGCAAAGTGGAAGAGGGCCGATGAGGTCAATGTGTAAATTGTGAAACTTGGCCTTGGGTATCTGAAAGGAAGATAAGGGTGTGGAGACATGTCGAGTGACCTTTGAACGCTGGCAAGCCAGACAGCTCCGTGTCCACTCTCGACAGTCTTTTCTGATCCCAGGCCAGACATACCTATCAGCCACGAGTTTCACCGACGCATTGGCACCTGGGTGGCTAAAAGAGTGGAGGCTCTCAAAGACCTGCCGCCTCAGCTCTGCCGGCACGTAGGGTCTTGGAGTAAACCCACTCCTTTCCTCGCAGTACAGCACAGCGTCCGTTCCTGGTATCCGAACTTTCGTAAGGCACAACGAGGTGTCACTGCTTAGAAGCTGCTCCAGCTCTTGATCGGTGTTTTGCGCTGTAGCCAGCTGATCTACATCAACCGGCGACGTGATCTCCTCGACCCTAGAGAGAGTATCAGCTACGACGTTGTCCTTCCCTGCGATGTGCCTGATGTCTGTGCTGAACTGCGATATAAAATCCAGGTGACGGAATTGCCTGGGCGAGCAGTTCTCCTTGCGACTGTGGAAGGCGAAGCACAAAGGCTTATGGTCTGTGTAAATAGTGAAGTCGCGGGCTTCTACCATGTGCCTGAAGTGCTTGATCGCCTCGTAAATTGCCAGAAGCTCACGGTCATATGGCGAGTACTTCTGCTGGGCCGGACTGAGCTTACGTGAGAAGAAAGCTAGTGGTTCCCAACCTTTCTCCTCGTTGAACTGCTGGGCCACGGCACCCATGGCTACATCAGAAGCATCCGTCACGATGGACAGCTTGGCCTTTGCGTCCGGGTGAGCCAACAGTGCTGCTTGGCTGAGATCTACCTTGCAACGATCGAATGCGTCCTGCTCCGCCGACGTAAATTCGATCGGGTGTGACCCTTTCACGGAACCTGTTAAAAGAGCGTTCAGGGGGGCTTGATGCTGGGCGGCGCTTGGTATGAACCTGCGGTAAAAGTTCATCGTGCCCAGAAACCGTCTAAGCTCCCGGACGTTCTTGGGTGGAGGAAAGTTGCTGATCGCCTCGACCTTGGCAGGCAGCGGCTTGGTGCCTTCGGCAGATATGCGGTACCCTAAAAATGTTACCTCTGGAGCACCAAATACGCACTTCGACGTGTTGATCACCATGCCGTACTCCTGCAGCCGGGCGAACAGCTGTCGAAGATGGACTTCATGGGTCTTCTCGTCCTTCGAGAAGACTAAGAAGTCGTCTAAATAGCTATAGCAAAAATCCAGACCCCGCAACATTTCATCCACGAAGCGCTGGAACGTCTGGCCAGCATTACGGAGTCCGAACGTCATGAAAGGGAACTCATAGAGCCCAAACGGCGTCGTGATGGCAGTCTTCGGGATGTCTTCAGTGTTGACCGGGATCTGGTTATAAGCCTTGACAAGGTCAATGGTCGAAAACACGCGGCAACCGGCGATGCTGTGTGTAAAGTCCTGAATATGTCGTATAGGATACCGGTCAGGTATTGTGCGCGCATTCAGCATCCGGTAATCACCGCATGGTCTCCAACCATTGTCCTTCTTCGGGGCTAAATGAAGTGGTGAGGCCCAAGGAGATTCGGAGGGTCTAGCTATGCCACTCTCGAGCATAGAAGAAAACTCCTCCTTGGCTATCTTTAACTTGTCAGGGGCCAGCCTACGAGGTGCACTGAAAACTGGAGGTCCGGGTGTAGTCCGGATATGGTGTACCGTTGTGTGTTTAATTGTGCGGTGTATGCCAGACGGGCGTGTGATGTCGGGATATTCCCTTAGTATTGTGTGGTAAAGTGACTCACCAGTTACAATCTTTACAGAGGAAATGACATCAGACGATTGGACAGGCAAAGCCGCGGTCGAGAGCGTAGTATTCCCATCAATGAGACGCTGGTTCCTGCAATCGACAACAAGGTTATAATGAGATAAAAAATCTACACCTATTATCGCCCTTGTAACATCGGCTACTACAAATCGCCAAGCAAAGTCACGGCGTAGGCCTAAGCTTAGATTTAAATGCACGTAACCGTATGTTTTAATCACAGTGCCGTTAGCGGCGCACAAGTTATAGTTCGTCGGCGCTCTGCGGTCATTTAATTTACTACGCGGAAAAACACACAAATCACTTCCTGTGTCCACAAGAAACGGTACCTTTGTCCTGGAGTCCATGACGAATAAGCGACTCGTGTTTGGGCAGCCGCCCGTCGCCATTACCGACTGCCCATCGCGTTTCCCGACTGGTAATCACAAGGCTTGACGCACTTTTTAGCCTGCTCGCCGAACTTGTGGTGATACCAGCAGGTGGGAAATTTGCGGTAGTTAGAGTTTGACCTCTTGGATGCGGAACGCTGCCGTGAGTGACTCGCCGATCTCCCTCGGGGCCGCGACATTCGACCAACCTTTGCGTCCAGTGCTTTCATTTGTCTGGTCAGCTCCGCGATCTGAAGCACCAATGGATCGGTAGAAGTAGACGGGAGTCCTGCTGCTGCCACCTGTGGTCCGGGCGCGACGACGTCATGCAGGCGATCGGCAAGCTCCGCCAAGTCCTCCAGAGATGATTTTAATTGCGACGCCACGATATCTTGCGTTCTTTGGGGTAGCCGGTTGGTCCAGATGGTACGCAGGAAGTCTTCCGGTAGACCAGGGCCAGCTAAGTTTTGTAGGTGCCGAAGAAATTGCGAAGGCTTCCTGTCGCCTAGCTCTTCATGGATCAGGACCTGCTGGACCTTCTTCTCACGCGTTGCAGAAAGGCGTTTAATCAGCTCCGTCTTCAGCTTCGTGTATTTATCCTGGGCCGGAGGTGAAGTGATAATGTCCTCGACTTCTGCCGCGTACTGGGGGTCAAGCTGCGCCATGGCGTAATAAAATTTTGTTTCATCCGCCGTAATTTTAGAAAGAGTGAACTGTCCTTCCAGCTGAGCAAACCATAAGGCGGGCTTCTCCGGATAAAACGGCGGGATTCTCACGCCGACCCGGCATGATTCAGCCGTTATCGGCTCCGCGCCATTTTGTAACGGGACTTTGTCACCCGAATCTTGCATTTTTGCCTTTTCTCTGTATTCTGTGCGGGGTCACCAGTGTGGTAATAGATGCGCGTGTGTTACGGTTGCATCTAATGTTGAGCACTTACTTGCGAAAGGAATCACCTCGGGTGCAGAATGTAAACACAAGCCAGTCCTTTGTTCTTTAAGGTTTATTCTTCCACACATATCACAAGCAAAAGCGAAGAAACAGTTTGTATGGTACATAAGAAGGCAAAGCACTTAAAACTATGCAAGCGCGAGCAATATTTACAAATTAGCGGGCGGAGCGCAGCGACATGCGTTTTGCGTCAGATCAGTGAATCGACTAATGGCCGGTGCTCGATGCAGACTGCGCGGGCGCTGCGAGCGCCCTAAGAACCGGCTCCGCTGTGACGCGCGATGACGTAGACGTTGTTGCTGCGCGCGCCCGTGAATGCAATTCACTACTAATAAAATAGAATGCGTTTGTCCGCTTCAACATACAAAATATGATTTAGTTTTTATACATTAAAATGATCCTATCTAATAAGTTAAATTGATTTGTACAGAATAAACGTAGATAAAATTCATGCGACACTAATTAACAATAAAAATTACTTTACATAATAATTCATTGGCATAATTATGTGTAAAAATAAATTCATTAAAATGATTAAAATTATTGTATAAGTTGTAAAATGTTTTGATATAGAATAAAACTGATATAAATTGTAACTGACATAAATAATTAATTTCATTGATAATAAATAATAAAATAATTGCACATCATGATTTAAAATATAACATTACAATATTAAAACAATTTAAAACTTAAAATAACATTGGCATGATGATAAATACCCCACAATAACTTTCTAACGTGAAAATGCACTTTCAGGAAGTCAAAAACCGTACACACCGTGGTTTTTATATGTTTTAAATAAGATACCGCTGTGAGGCTTAGTACATTGGATGTCTATTTTTTTAAGCTATTCGATGTTTGTTTTTTTCTGATAGGCCAAATATTTGTGTGATGATCTCGAATATTTGTTCCTGGGTCATGGATGTTATCTATATATGTATTTATATATATGATATATATATATATATTATTATCGTCTAGTACTCATTGTATAAGCATTGCTTAGTTTGGGACTAGATCGATTTGTGTAAGATTTTTCCCTTAATATTTACTTATTTAGTGCAGATCTCATCTCGTAGTGAGCCCGTCTTGACAGCAGTATATTTCGGAGACAACGCACGCACACCGCTACATTTTATTGCATCAATTGGCGGATACGAGCTCGTAAACTTAATTAACTGCAAACGAAACACCTCCAAATAAAATGGATTAGGGGTTGTTAAACCGGCAGATGATTGCCGTTTCATTATGTGATAAAACTTCATAATAGTTAAACTAGGTGATAGCCGTCAATTCTCTTTAGGACGAACGTTAACTTGACGAATGTCATTCTCTTAATTTAATTCACTCTTCGTCTAAGATTAACTTTAAGCAGGGCTCAATTCAACGACACATTGCGTTATTGCCAATTAGATGTCAGGCTTTTCCACAGCCATAAATACTCGTATAACGGGTTTTAATCGATTTTGGCAGTATTGTAACTTTGAAAAATGTATTCTAACTTTAGTGCAAAGTTAACGCAACCGATCACGTTTGTTGTATGGGAGACCCACTTAAATATTATTTTTATTTTGTTTTTAGTTTTTCTTGTTATAGCGGCAACAGAAATACAACTTGTGAAAATTTCAACTGTCTAGACAGTAGCTTTAACTGTTCATGAGATACCGCCTGGCGACAGACAGACAGACAGACGGACGGACAGCGGAGTCTTGGTAATAGGGTCCCGTTTTTTACCCTTTGGGTACGAAACCCTAAAAAACCGTATAAAACAGTATTGGTTTCAGAAAACATTATTACTTTTCATACATTATATAACTAGGTCAACTATTACAGTATTATGAAAAACTAGCTGCGCCGCGCGGTGTTACCCGCTCATCCCACGGGAACACTACATTTTTCGGGATAGAGAGGATAAGAAGTAGCATATGTATTAATCCAGGGTGTCAGCTACCTTCATACCAAAGTTTACCAAAATTGGTCCAGAAGTTTGAGCGTGAAGAAGTAACAAACATACACATAAACACACTAACTTTCGCCTTTATAATATTAGTGTGATAATTATATAAAACATTACGGACCCGTGAAGACAGGTATACAATTTATAAATACAGCATCTTTTTACTACTTTAACCAATAACTTACCTAGGTCAATCAACTTTTTTCTGTTGCTTGTTGCCATGGTGATGTCCCCTGGGGTACTCTTCAAAACTACGATTCTCACCGGCAATATTCACCAAAGATGTTGTAATTGCAGCAGTTATAAGCCCATTCTTATTTAGAATATCTCTTAAAAATACCAATATTATAAATTATCAACACTTCTAAGAAGTTTAATCACCATTGTCTCCTGGGTGACGGGATAGACCCAGTTCAATTCTACAGAACTGAAACGTTGTTTCAACAATTCTTACGCTCCCAGTTGCGTAATCTCATTCCCGTAAGATGGCCGAAAGCAAGACGGCGGGACGAACTAAGCGTGATTTATGCCCGGCTCGGCCGGCCCATGTCGGGCCTGATTTCGAGACTTTCCACATTAATATTCATTACAAAACCCCAACTTGTTCGTTTATTTAATTTTATCATAAATAAAACACGTAGTTTGCACGTTACCTGCGAAGTTCGCTTTGCAGCTTAGATGAAGGTATTTTGAATATTATTGTTTTATCTTTCTCGGATATAATCGGGGCAACACATCGCTAAAAGATCTAGGTATAAATCTGTATTAATGCAATCACCACCAGTAGGTGTAGCATAACTTTGACACGCGACTCTTTTTGCGCGATAAATACTTCCTGTCACTTTCCTTTTAATACCGTGCGAGCGTGACAGCTGATGCTGAGTCGCGCGACAAGCAAAATCGCGGCAAGTTATGCTACCCCTTGCGCACCAGAAACTTTAAATTTTTTTTTTTAGAGTTATTTGGTTTTTGACGACGCGCTTGGCGCAGTTTGCAGACACCTACCTACTGAGCCGGCGGTCCCGGGTTCGAATCCCGGCCGGGGCAAATAGGTACCTACTTGTGTGATGAACTCGAATATTTTTTCTTGGGTCATGGATGTTATCTATACATGAATTTGTATATTATGTATATCGTCATCTAGTACCCATAGTACAAGCTTTGCTTAGTTTGGGACTAGATCGATTTGTGGATGATTGTGTCATAATATTTATTATTTGTTTATTATTTTTTACTATTTTAGTTATTAGTCTTACGATTTTTTTGCTTTCATTCTTTTTAACCTTCCCGTTCACAAACTCACTGATTTAAAAAATATACTTAAGCAATACATGCGTACAACAACAAAATGTAGTATAGCTTCAGCTGTTTAGACTGTTTGTTTACCAATGTTTCTGTGAATAAAACTGTTTCATTATAGTTAGAAAACACTAAAAAGTGTAACTTCTTCTGCTTACCATAAGTAGAGTAAAAACTATCCTACATCCTTCTTTTTTTTTACCACTTTTAGTACAAAGATACATCTTTGTACTAAAAGTGGTAAAAATCCGTCCTGCCGTTTCCGCGTGATAAGAGGTCAGAAACCATTCTACCAACAGATGGCCCTGTACAGATATTATACATATAATCTTCATATGCTAAGTATAAGAAAGCAAAATAAAATGTATCAATGGCTTTGAACTGAAATCTACCTCATTAGAAATTTACAAAGTAATCCCATGTTATACTCTTAGTTTAACCGAAGCGTATTTAAAGCTTAACCTTTTTTCCAGCATAGACAAGAGTTTAACAAGAAAACATTACATTGTTAGCTCGTCAAAGAAGTAATCTAAGCGATGGCACAAAAGCCGCATCGCCGAGCGAATCGTCTACGAAAATGTAAAACGCGGAAAAACACGACGGGGAAAGGAGCGCAAGGAAGTGTGACCACACGATTGATAATAGGCTAGTAGACCCAGTTTTGAAATATATTTCAAATGGTTAATAATGATCTTACTAGCTCTAAAAAAAATGTCTTGTATTTTTGTGAAAGCTAGAAAGCTAAATTTTATCAATTGAAAATTAGAAATTTCATAAACAGTTAAAAACGCCGTCCGCCATTTTTGCTTTTTCATAATCTGTGGCGTGACGTAGAATTACCTGTAAATATTCGAAATTCGACCGTCGTACCTATAGTGCCATGCCGCTCACTCCAACATACTTTGAAAGGAAATCGAGAGGGGCGGCACTTTTCGAAGTCGTCAAAGTAGACTTTCAGTTTTGTTCACAGGACCGATGACGTCACTATCATAAGCGAAAATGGCGGACAGCGTTTTAAACATTTCAAAATACAGATTAAAAACCAAATTTCAAATTAATTTTTTTCAGCCATCGTTCACTTTTATGAATTGAAAAATATATATTAAGGTTCCCTTTGCTAAATACTATACGGAATAAACATTTAGTTTATTACAATTTGACATGAGTCAACTAGCCTATTTGGAACATTTCATATTTCTAACAGGTGGAAATTAATATAAAGACCGTGAGAGCTTTGCGGGCCTAAAAAAAAAATTGAATTTATTTTTCTGTATGTTAAGAAACATAAATATGCCAGGATAGATTTGGAGTCTTCGACCTATTCGCGAAAAAAAAAGCTGTCAATAATGCTAAGCTCAACGTCGGTCGTTGTTTTTTTTAATTTGACAACAGCCTAAAGTAACCTATCCGTTGTGTCATAGTTTTGGAGTTAATACATTTTGGAAATAGAATAATTGGTAATCCCAAGAAAAAAATAAAAACAGTGACTATTTCCTCTTTCTAAGCAGAATACAGAAAAGTAATAAAATTGTAGTCTTAAAATATGAAATATTTTCAAAACATTAAGTTTTCCATTTTTTGTTTTTTGCCCGATAGTTACACATAAACTATTCGTGGATGCCGGGTCCAAATAGCGTATTATATCTGAAAAGCTCTTAATTGTCCCAATTTTAAAAGGATACTAGAACATTTATCAACGAAGTAACTCTCCTTTTTTTAACCTTTTTAATTGGATAAAAAGTAATGTATTATGCATATAACTATCTTTGGAGACATCAGATGTATTAATGCGATGGCGCTAACTTTGTAACCAATACCTATATATAGGAAACAAGAGGAAACGTGCTTCAGGTTGTTAGGCATTTTTTCCACAGTGTTGATCTCTTCCCATAGCAAATTAGTGTTATCCACCTTCTACTTTTATTCCAACGAAACGGCAAGAATTCAAATCTAGTAGCTGCGATCGAATCGCTACGATCCACAACCAGTCGCACCGCATTTTAGATAAACGATCAATAAAATTCAGCTCTTACGTGGCTTCCGCAAGAATCAAAGGACAAAACCGTTTCTCTAGTTTATGCACAACTCTAGTCACACCTTTATCAAAATTTCCTCTACGTACGCTCCATGTTTCTTGCCTCGAAACAACGGCTTACAGCCGAGAACGCTTATTGGAGATTTTAACAGGGACCGTCCTAAGCCGATCGTGTGGTTGCCACGACTTGCGGCTAGTGAATAGAGGGTGTCCTAGAACCGCGGTCTAGATGGTTAACGTTTTATGCAGCGTCCTTATTTCCAGACTTACTCATTACGCGCCGAAAGCCGCGCTAATTGCCCAACACTTCGACGTGCATCTGTGGCTCTGCCTTGCGTTCTTGTTCGGGCAAAAATGGATCGTAGCTGGTCTTAGCGGTGCACACGCGTTGGTCACTGATTGTTGCATTTACCTATACACAAATATATATAAAAAACAGTTTTCATTTCAGTCTACTTCATTGCCATCGGCGCGTTCTAGTAGCCAGTCGTAGTTAAATCGGTTGGTTGTGTCACCAATTGAGTTGTATTTTACATAAACAACCAATGAAATACTAACTAATTGGCTTTTGTGGAGATTAGAGGAGAGAAACTTCTGTAGAATTTTCATTACAACGCGCATTACAAGCCGTGAGATTTAAGCCGGGACCGTCCCGTCCTAAGCCGATCGTGTGGTTGCCACGACTTGCGGCTAGTGAATAGAGGGTGTCCTAGAACCGCGGTCCAGATGGTTAACGTTTTATGCAGCGTCCTTATTTCAGTTCCTGTTTGGGAGTTTTCACACAGTGTTGAACGCATTGACATTTTAGAAAGGTTTAGTCTGTATTATGATAGTGTTTTTCCTGCAATAAGTACAATGAACGTATGACATTCTAAGGTGAAATTTTTATTGTTGTACATACCTACAATTAAGAACGGTTGTTGTATTCCTGTTTCCATTTCCAGTTACTTTTTGTAACATCTTGAAACTTTAATATTCTTTTGCTTACTTTTAAATACATTTACACATATTGTAATTATAACTAGATATTTTCTACATAAATATATCTAATAATTTAAATACAATTATAAACTAAAAACTTAACTATAAAATACTTAAATGCTAAAGCAGTACACTGCATATTAAAAAATATTTAAAAATTCGGGCACTTTTGCATACTTCGGTTAGAGATGATCTGTAAAAAAGAAGAAAAGTGGCATAATTTACAAAATCGTAATAATACCTTTTGGGTAAGCTGACCATGCATATTATTCAGTAATAAGAATTTAACATGTTCCTAAAATTAAATAAATCATAACTATTGTATTGTAAGTATTGTAATATTATTTAGTCTAAAATGGAGATGGGCGGGGCATGTATGTGGAGGCGAGAAGATCGACGCTGGTCTCCAAAGCTACTGGAGTGGCAACCACGAATGGGAAGAAGAAGCGTCGGTAGGCGTCCCGCTTGGTGGAGAGACGACATAGTCAAGGTAGTGCACGTTGCCCGGAGTCGCATGCAGCGAATGGAAAATGCACGAGTTGGCTTTGATCCAGCAGTGGATAGATACGGGTTGATGATGATGTTGATGAATATTACTTAGTTATGTAATAGGTTTGGTCTTAAACGTCGTAAGTGTCGTAAACGCGAAAAGACCAAAATGCAGAATGATGTAAACACGATGTGTGGTGCATTACGGATCGAGGCACAATTGTAATATTTAATATAATTACCTATATTCGTTGATAAATTAATAAAGAGCCGTAACAAGACCAAAATGGATATACCTGGCGATCAACCCAAATGGATCAGTAGGGAGAATTGAGAATCTATAAGAGATATAAGAATAAAAACTGCATTATTATTTTTATCGCATACATAATCTCATACGTAACCTGGTCAAAACCGCTGTAAAGAATGTTAAATGCGATTACTTACAGAATTTTAACCAGGTTCAATTCCCGGTTATGTATCAGATTCATAAAAAAAATATAATGCAGTTTCTATTAAATCTAAACTCGACACCATGGTTCCTAAGAACAGATTTCCCTATCTCTTATAGTTTTCGTTTTCTCCCTACTGACCCATTTGGACTGATCACTATGTATATTTCTACCGATCTTTTAAATTCCCGCCAACTGAGGTCAACAAGATCAAGAACTACAAAACAAAACAAAAACGAAACTACATTAGCGTTGCAACTTCAAAAACAAACGACAAGCAACGTAATTAGAACTACAACGTTGCGCCAACCATTACGATCGGAGTCTGAAAGTATCGATGCACTCAGCAGTATTTCGGTCATTAGTAGTTAATGAATATTTTAGCTAACGACTCCCTCCCTGTTATTGGCTGAATTATGTCTACCTTTTCCACGTTCAAATACCATTTCTCGTTAATTGCTGTCTGACTTCAGTTCACTAATTGCTTAAGTTCTGGGATCTCTTGGCTCTTCAGTAAAGTGGTCGGCTACTATTAAAGTAAAAATTTCTTAAGAGTGTTCCAAAGTTCCGGCTGTTCAAATTTTTCAGACATTGCACGCCTGAGTTTGTGAGGTTGCGAAGTTTCGAGTGTATTTTCTTAGATAAATTTGGGTGATACATGGTTGCTGTAAGCATTGGAACAAATCACTGAAACTGTTTTTTTTATCAAACAGGAAGATTAAAATCATATGGAAAAATGCATTCGCATACTACAAAAATGGTTCAAATGTCGTTGTGGTGGTTGATTTTGTGGCTTAATGTAGTTTTGCATCACCTATCCAACTCAAACGCTTTTTGATCTACTTCACTGTGTTTAAAGATTGTCTGGAAGAGACCTCTGTTTTTAATTTTAGTGTCATTTCTCTCATGTTATCCTTTTGTATTTGGGGTGTGCAACAAAGTTGTTCACCTGGTGAAGGTCGCTAGAGTCCGCTGGATGCGGGAGGCGCAGGACCGGTCATGGTGGCGTTCTCTGGGGGAGGCCTATGTCCAGCAGTGGACGTCTTTTGGCTGATAATGATGATGATAATGATGAACAAAGTTGTATTGTAAAATCTAAATGTCAAGTTTTGTCGAAGTTGGTATATGTATAGTACAATAAATTAGGTAGCTTCCAAGGTGCTAACGAGCACTAAATAAGGATGCCTGTCCAACGACAGGACAGAAGCGGAGCGAATTAATTCAGTAACGTAATAATTAATAATTTTAGACAATGTGATATGATAATATATAAGTTAAAACCTCCTGTTAATATTTGTAAAATAAGTACATATGCTCAAAATTGTTGACATGTAACTTGGTGTTACCAATAAAGGATTTGTATTTGTATTTTGAAGAAAATTAACAATTTTACATTATCTCCGCTCTACTTCTGTGGACAGGAAACCCAAACACGTATCAAAAATATTTGAATCAGTATATTTCGATACGTAGAATATAATGTACTAGCGCAATGTGCAGCGATATAAATGTTATGTGATGTGATTTGCTGCGAGCCTATCGCTGTCAAACCTATCATACAATAGATAAATGACAAACTATCCGTAACTCGCACACTATCCGTATCTAGGGTTGGAAAGTGGCGGACATTTCCAATAACATACAATAATTTAACCGATAGTAAAAGATGTCAGATGAATTCTGAACCTCAGGAATTATCTTGTAGCTTAGACATTTTTCCTGACATTTTGGGAGTCTTTACAAAACCAGTAGGTAGCTTATAATTCACAGTTCGTATTTCATCTGATGTTTTGAATATTGCACATATTAAGCACATAATAAAGTCATTTTTTCAGTGGCATTTCGCACTAGGGTACGAGGTATCGATAGGTAGATGGCACGCCGCCTGAGCGCTCACGCTGTGAATGGGCGACACTAAAGTTTCCAGTTGTGGCGGTTTCGACTAACGTCAGGACATTTTCATTTAACTAACATTTTAATGACTCTTTTTCGTAATTATTCGAATTGAAAGACTTGCCGACGTTTAATAGTTCTCTTTGTTAAAGTAGTACAAGTTTACTGTAAAAGTTACTACCTACTTGCGTCGTCATCGGCTAGCATTATATTTGGCGTTCATTCACGAGTCTTCTTTATGCTTTATCTTTAAGTTTTCGCACTTCTGTTTCAAAGTTTAATCGTAACGTAGATAAGTACCTATATATTTATAATTAAAAGGCGCCAGCAACTTCGCTGGCGCGATCATGCGAGGAAATAGTCATTTATAACCCCTTTTCAGAGTGGACTGTGATTATCAAACTATCCGTGAACCAAAATATGGTTAAAATCCATCAAACCAGTTTAGCGTGATCTGAAGGCAGACATATTTTATATTGGTACCTACAGACACCAGAGTTGAGGTCACGCAAAAAAAAAGCATGTCGTGTACGGTCTGCAATAAATATAGCTTACTTATGTCAAATTGCATGCTAAAATTTTCAGTTATTTTTGTCAATGAGATTTTGAAATTAGTGTTCTTTTTTCGTATTGATAGTGAAACATTGATTAGATTACTGTTACACCATTTAGAAGTTTCTTATAATGAGTAGTAGGTATAGGTTATAGTAGGTACATAAAGAGCCATATCCTATCCACCCAACAATTCTATAATTAATCTATCTATATAAATATCTCTCCAGACCGTATTCCGTCACGGCGACTGCTTCAAACAAATTAAAGCAACCTTAATCGAAGGCTGAATTGCCAATTTTATTTTTAATATCTACGTCAAAAGTACGTTCTTAAACATGGAAATATTTTAATCTCTTCTTTTCATCCGCCTTCCGCGGATTCATTTGATCCCTTTAAAGTATCGCAAAGAGTACAAAACGTGTAATTTGGAGCGGTCATCTCGGGTTGTGCTTAGTCTTCAATTTAATTTTATCCGGGCGGGCCGGGTATAACGGGGTATAACCGGGTATGCTCGGGTACTCACGGGTCGCAACATGCCATGAGCTTCTTATGAACTCCTTCCAATCCCTCCGCTTCTTTAACTTGATTTTGCGGAATATGGAAGAAGACTATTTTAAGGGATATATTTAAATGCACATCTGTATAATATTTCAGTACACAAGGTAACTCCACTAATTAACTGAATGCATACCAGAAAAACTAATGCTGTGCAAAAGAAAACAATTGATTAACTGAACATGTCCTACAAAAAAAACTTAAACATCATACAAAACGAGATGACCTTTTTAACCGAATTCATACCAAAAATATGGTTCGTACAACGGATTATATTATTTGAAAGTTTCACCTAAAATACTGACTTGCACACTAATTATCCTCGCACTGCACACTAAGATCCGACTCGGCCGGGTTAGGTTAGGTTAGTTTTTTTTTTATATCCAGTAAAACAGTTTTGAAAATACCTTTAAATAAGTAGTATATTGAATTCGCATTATTTAGTGTGCATAATTAGTGTGCAAGTCAGTATTTTTGGTGAAACTTTCAAATATTTTGATCGAAAAAAAGGGATTTAAATACTTGCCCTATTTTAATAGTATTTTATCGAATGCTCAGAGGAAGTTTTAAACTCTGAACTTATTGATCGTGAGGCATTATAGACTTATTCTTATACGAACCTGTAGGAATAGCATATCTTGCTGCGTCTTCCCTTGTCGCGTGACTCAGCATCACCTGTCTTTCTCGCACGGTATGGATGCGACAGTGACAGGTTGTATATGTATACTACGCTCGACAAAGAACCGCGTGTCACAGTGATACTATAGGTAAAGGCACTGATTGCTTTGCGGCCTTGACGTCAAAATGGCAGGTGAATTATTGTTTACATAATAGTTACATGGAACAAATTTGCCTTAAGTAATAAGAAAAACTAGTAACGAGTTTCGACATACTTTTTTACAAAAATATAGATTACTTTGTAAATATACGTTTTTGAAACGGTACTAAATAAAGTAAAAGCTATGTCAAAACTAGGTAGATACATTTTTTTCACAAACTTTGTTTCTTTGTTCAATGTTTCCAATAGTCTACCGCCATCCTGACGTCAGGGCCGTAGCCGGATTTTGTTTTGTGCATAGTTTTTTGTGGTATGATAAGTTATATATTTATGATTATGAGTAAATGTAAATTTCGGGATCTAATAATCTGTATATTATACTATCAATTAAGTACCTACATTAAATCCGTAGGAGTGGTGCACAATGTTTTTGGGTGGAAATAGAAGCCCTGCGAAGGGGATTCATCGACTTGTTCTCGTTATTCAACATTATAATTATAACAGTATACCAATCAATTATTACAGTGTAACAAATTATATCAATAAACTGCTATATCAAACTTTACCTTATATTAAATGCCTTTATATCAAGTGTATGTTAGTTTTTCTGAAATAATTATAAAACATTACGAACCCCGTAGGAGCCCTCGCCATCCTGTCGCTCACTGATGATGGTTGACAATAAAAAGAAGCCGTTTCCACACTATCTCAATTCTAGTTTAAGGCGTTTCGCAGTGGCGGACATTAAATAAGATTTCTGTTATACGTTGAATCAGCGTTCGGTGCCTTGATACTATTCCCAGGACTTGTTAAGAACCTTATATCGAAAAATGCTACAGCATTTTACATTACGCCCCAGCTTCTAGATGAATATTCTGCGAAAATGCCGTTAGTGTGTCAAGTTCTTCTACTGGTGCAATTGGGTACCTAATACGAGAAAAATGTGTTCTTTATTTATTTTCAAATTCACAAATATAATCTCAAAAATGATTATGTATTATCTACCTACAAAAGCACGGACATGCTATTTCGTACGCAAACGTCACTCGTCAATTATTTTTTCATACATTTGAATGCGTAAACGCACCGTCAGCGTATTATGAGATGAGCAGCGGCATGCATGCGTTAAAAACGTTACGGATACGACACGACACGTTACTGCGTAAGCTTACCGTCGTTACATTTTAAGCAGAGTTGTGGTCGATCCTTTAATTTGGCAATTATTTTCACTACCGCTACCATGAGTATAAAATGAAGGGACTCGCTAGCCACTGCGTGACCGATTTGAATGGTGACTCTATTCAAATTCGTTGCGCAGTCGCTAGTGAGTTCCAACATTATACTGTACCTAATAGTAGTAGTACCATATAGGGATGATGACTGATGTTGAATTTTGCACTTTACTGTACCTAGTTAAATAAAAACAACTCGATATGTCACGATTGTTCAACAACAATGTACTGCAAATGCACTTTTTCACGACCACAATGGAAAATTCCTTCTTTTTTGCCTTGTAGCTTTCACTTCTTGCTGATCTTAGCAAGAGGTATTTCGCGTGTATTTCGCCAACGACGTTTAGACATCCCACGAGAGGAGAATGATCGGTGGAAAATTTAAATTAATTAAGGACAGCACATACAGCACAAGACATTTGTACAGTTATTAATAAAAAGAGCGGGAAGAAGATGACAGTAAGTAGGGCATGCCATACTTATTGGTGCCCAACACGACGTCGAAAATGACGTCGACGAAATCACGTCACGTCTGTGTAGCTATTTTACGGAGCGTTTACAGCGCTCTTTAAAAATGACCAACATTAACGGTAATTTCTGACTTTTAGAGCAGTCTAAGTGTAGTTGGTCACAAGTAGTTTGATCCTGAAGAGAAATAAGATCGATTGATATTCCTTTTCTTTATTTGACCTCCATGTCATCATGCCTATTGCATTTAAAAATAAGGCTTCAAAAGCTTCTTCATTCCGAAACTACCCGTTTACACATGGACATGTTTCCACTGCCTCGAGAAGTATTTTTGACTGACACTCAAAGCAAGCATCCCGTTAGTACCGTTTGGGTAACCTTAAAAACGAATGCCTGTGCTCCAAGCACTAACCCGCCCGCGGTCTGCGGTCTGTAAAGAATTCCTACGCATTGAAAGGGTTAGGCACGCCGACTGAAAGGCAGTGAATGTGTTTGATGAAATGTGAGTGAACGGTATCCGGTAGGCGGTCACATATGTTCTTAACCAACTTTGAAAAAGCCGATGGTTTCATCTCTTGTATTTATTAGGTACATCTATCTATACTCGTACTGTAATAAATTCTGGAGCTGTATTAAAAAAAATCTGTGGCGAGGAGTCATGGTTTCAGGAAAAATCTTAATAGCGTGATGCAGGATCGTCATTTGTTTTGTATGAGCACGCGGCGCCGTGCCAACCTGGCGCCTTCTGTTTTCATAATTTCCTTTGTCCTCATCACGCCGAAATGGCTTGAGCTGGACTAACTAATTTTGGTACAGGGATAGCTGGACATCCAAAGATGGGTATAGGATACTTTTTATTCGCCTACGGTAAAGAAAAAATACGCGGACGAATTTGAGGGCACCTCCTAGTTATTTTTGGTACGATCTACTGACCTTAGTGCAAGCTGCGTTTTTGTTACAGTACTTTTATCTCACGAGCGCGGGTGAGCCATGTTTGTGTGAGTAGATGTACAATAATTGTACATGCACTTTGGCTCTGTGTGGGTGAGGCGGCACTGAGCGCTCCCGAGCTCACCCACACAGAGCCAATGTGCATGTACATCACTCACACAAACATGGCTCACCCGCGCTCGTGAAATAAAAGTACTGTACATCTATAGTCTATACAAACTATTGTAAAATTCAAAAATTGTATTGATAATCAGTTTTCTACGGAAAGTGGTCATCAGCTCAGAAAAAAAATTAATAGCGACATGCAGGATTTGTAAAGATGCGCGGCGCAAACTGTACAGCCCACTTGTTGGTAAAAATTTAATTGTCTGCTCATCACACCGAAACGGTTGGACGGATTTAACCAATTCTGGTACGGGGATAGCTGGAAATAAATATAGACGATTACTAAATACTTGTTACCTAAATACGGTGAAGAAAATAGTTATAACAAACGTGCGTCACAAAAAGTAAATTGACCTTAGTTATGCAGAAAGCGACCAGCGTAGATTTTTTGTACAAGTGACATAAGTCAATGAATGAGTTTTGTCGCTTTTTGCATTATGAAAAAACTCTTTGTTCACATTCTGCATAACTATAGTCAGTCGTAGATTACACACAATGCACATCAATATAATGTTCCAAATATGAATGCAGAGTTTTACAAAAACTAAGCTTCAAACAATGGTGAGTTTATCCTCTTTTACGATGATACAAATAACATAGAATTCAACAGTGAAATTAAAAAGTATATGTGTAATACTCGAATAAGGAATGGTGACAGTTAGGAAATTTGGAATGCATTATGCCATACTCGCCAAGTTTTTCCCACACAGTATAAATAAAAATTTATAAGTTAAGTATATATGTATATTATCTATAACAAAGAGTTTAGTTTACTTGGTTTGGATTTGATTATGTAAAAAATGGCGGTAAATAATAATGCATATTGGCGTCACTGCGTTTATATAATTAAAACAAAATTAAAAAAAATATATATCGTTTTTTGGCTCATGAGGTGACAAAACTATGCAAGTGCTTATTCGACGATCATTATCCCATTAGACATTTAAGCGACTATGACAACATGAAGAATTTTAACCGACAGCTTAAATATGTTCTGGCTTAAATATGTTTTGGCTTAAATTAGTGAAAACACCTTCAGGGCCCCTATTTTTTTCCCACACTATATTATAATCATGCAAAATCCCATACAAAACATTACAACAACCCGAAACGAAAATACCCCACCGACTACCTATCCTACCCTTTAGATCCACCGTTCGCCTCTCACGTCACATTCTGTAATGCATATTGTACAGCCAACAACCAAGTCAAACATTTTCCGCCTTACCAAAACGGCTTTAAGGCGCTGCTCTTCCGCCACCCGTACTTTGAGACACAAAGCAAATCGCAACTTGTTCCAAGGATTCTCCACATTCGGATGCGCTCA
The DNA here is from genome assembly GCA_947623375.1 of Apotomis capreana. Lineage (NCBI taxonomy): Eukaryota > Metazoa > Arthropoda > Insecta > Lepidoptera > Tortricidae > Apotomis > Apotomis capreana. The sequence goes on along the minus strand of OX392505.1, from coordinate 7,439,557 downwards.
TCTCAAATTCAGCGACTATTCTGCGGATGCTATGATTCAAATATGACGTTTAAAGCATTGCTTTAGAGCGGAAACGAATTGGAGTCATGTCGTGTGATGTTTTGCAAAATGTTTTCTTTTCGCTTGATAGATGCGTCTTGTTCAATTTAAGTTTATTTTTGAGGAAGAATTTGGTAAGTATAAATCACTGATATACGCGGCAGGCAACAACACTAAACTAATGTAAAATTTTATCCCAAAGGTAAATAGTCCTATTTATCGTATTTATCGCAACAGAGTTGGTGCCAAATCATTTAGTGTTAGCATTATTAGTATTTAGATATTTTTTAATATACTACGACGTTGACCAACAAGCATGCGGCCCGCCTGATGTTAAGCAGTTACCACCATCTATTGGCCATCATTTGGACGCCAGGGGTATAACGCGCTCGTCGCTTTACCCTTTAACCCTTAACCACCTACCTCCCGTCTCACAGACTCATTCAAACTTAAAATTGTTAAGATACCTATGTGCGAGCATCCTACAAACGTCTGTGTCCTTGTACCTTCTCCCCTCCTGCCTCAGTGCCGCGTCGTCGCTAGACAAGGTCGGTCATGGACGCATTTAATGTTGGTGAGCATATTACTGTCTCCGACCGTCTCTGAGACGTGTGGTAGGCGGATACGTATTTTTTCTTAAGGGTCTCGGAGACGGGTGGTAGGTGGTTACGTGACTATGGATACTTTTTTTCTTTACTTAGCCGACCGCTTACTCAGGTTGGTAGTGATTGGAAGTACGGAAAACCAGTTCTACTTGTGACCCAAAGAAAAAACGGGACCCAGTATGTATGTTTCTAATGCAAAAAATCTGTTTGCCTAGAATGTTTAAGCAAACTTACATTCAATGCCGCGAACAAATTGAATAAATTAGTGGTCTGCAATTTTATAAAAATATTACTTTTATTTTAACGAAACTTATTGATTTAACATTGTAAGTTATTGAATAATTAGAAATAATTACTTAGATCTTTAAATAAAGTCAAAATTTTTGTTAATCTAACCTTCCAAAGGATATAGTTCCTAAAGTAGAAATAAGGAGCGTTGCCATATGTTTACAGTAAAAAATTGTTTTGTTAAAGTTTCCAGAATGATTATTAGTTTAAAAAATATTTTAATCCATCTATATTTCCATTATTATTTTAAATTTCCCATCAAATCTATAAAATTTAATATATAAGGCCGACATTATGTATCCGTCCTGGGGACGGGAGGTAGGTGTTTGTGTGACTAAAGAAGCAGGTAGGTAGTTAAGGGTTAAGTACCTATTTACTAACTTTCCCCATGAAGAACCTCATACTGTTTCCCCCCGGGAAAACCTCAACGTAATGAACATGTTATAAAAACATACAAGATCATCGACCTTAGAACCCGTTGACTGTTAGCTAATCCTAGGCGCATGCATTTTTTATCAGACTACCTTTACACAACACCCAAATCTTCAAAAACGAAATCTCCAGAATACTGCCTCGTTTTTTCAACTCCATCCCTAATGTCACGAGAAATAAGACTAAAACAGGGATATTAAGATGAGAGGTGCCTTTGAAGGATCGTGCCGAGCCGAAAAGAGTGGCACACGATGGCACTACAGCTGCGCTGCATTGTTCGGGCTGCATTTGATATGGATGTACAACAAAAATGGATGTTTACCTCGTTTCAAAGCTGCATTATGTAGTATCTGCGGTCGACGTTTCTGTTTTTTCGGCGACTTGAAAGACAGAGTCACGTTACGAGGCACTGTTTATCAAATTACAACACTAAGTGTAGGAACTATAGGTACTTTGTCAGTACACTTAATAGTACATTATATACCTAGGGGTGAATTCGTGAATGTCACGAACCGAAGACGAGGGCCATAAAGTAAGAGTACATGGAACTCAAACTACAATAAAAATTTGCACGTGTAATACTGTAAACTGACATTTTGTTTATTGGTAGTTTTATTTTCTTGTGTTTTTATTTTATTTTATTTTTCGTATTGGAAATCTGATATATTTTGACATTGTGTAAATAATTTTTGTTCTATTTTTTATCTTATTCTTAGTGTTATTAATTTGATTTCATATTATGTTAAGTTTGTGATGGCGATCCTTTTTGGGAGATACTAGATTCATTTATTTATATTTTATTTAAAAATAAAAAATAAAAAAAAAAAACATTTATTTGCTTTTACACAGGTTTGCATTATATACAGTGAGATACCTGGCGGACCCCAAACTAGGCTGAGCCTGTATCTTGGGACCCTGGAGTGCGAAACAATTTGCAAATGATTTGATTTAAAACTATAAACGATACGACGTTACAATATGCGTCAGATGCGAAAGCGTCAGATGCGTGTGTGTGTGTGTGTGTGTGTGTGTGTGTCTTGAGAGACAGAGGTGTGCCACTAGACTAGCCAGCGAGAAGTATGGCCTCAGTTTCGTGATACGATATTGACAGAAGCCACTTCTTCACAATCACTTGCATCTTGCCACTGGAACAATGTTGAATTTTATGCACTTTGCATATATTGTTATAAATAAGGAAGTGCATATAGTCAGGGGAGCGCCTGGCAAAAACTGTTCTGTAATTAGGTAGGGGGATTCTAAATACACGTTTAGTCAAAAGTTGCGCGAAGGTAGGTGACTTTAAGGCTATTAAATGTGCTCGAGCTGCTGCTTTAAATATATATAATTGCCTTACGCTTAGAAGGTTTGCTTCCCGGTAAAGAGCATCTGTTGGGAAAATAATGGGTTTATGAAGCATCACCTTTATCACTGCACGCTGGGCTCTCTCCAGCAAAAGCAGAGTGGTTTTAGGGGTGCTACCCCAAACCGATATACCATATTGGAGAATGGATTGGCAGAGTGCATAGTATACCACCCGAAGTAAATGTTGCGAGGCGCAGTGGCGAAGTCGCTTCATAACGTAGATGAATTTCCTGACCCTGTTTGATAGTGCTAGGATGTGTGGTTTAAAGGATAGTCGATCATCAATTACCAATCCCAGGTATTTGACTTTATCGGATCTCACAATTGAACTACAAGAACATGGCATATTGACGCGCTTACTACATTTACTCGTGTGGACTGTAAGGTTACTTGCTAGATGTGCGGAGGAAACAGATGTTTTTGAGAAAACTAGGAAGTTAGATTTCGTTACATTGAGGGTAAGTAGATTATTATCGAGCCAAGTACTGATTTCAGACAGTCCTTGCTCTGCAAGGCTATAAGTCTTATCCCATGTTTTAGCGTGAAAAAGTACGGCAGTATCGTCTGCGTAACATATTACTTCGGCACCGTCCAGATTAAGTTTGAGGATATCATCTACGTAAATAAGAAACAGCGTAGGGCCAAGGGTGCTGCCCTGTGGGACACCAAAAGAAATTGGTAGCTCGTCGCTTATGTGCTCATTAACTTTCACAGTTTGACGTCTTTCGGACAAGTAACTGCGGAACCACTCGAGAGCCACCCCTCTCACACCTAAGGCACTCAGCTTACTAAGTAGGATGCAAGTTGAAACAGTATCGAAAGCTTTACAGAGATCCAAGAATACGCCAATACATCTATCGCCACTATCAAGAAGACTGGATATTTTATTAGAGAGGTGAATCGCTGCGTCTTCGGTCGACTTTCCTTTCCTAAATCCGTACTGGTTATCTGAGGGAACTTTATTTACCTGTTAACTTCCCCTTTTATTTTAAACTTATTTTGACATTGTAAACAATATTTTCTCTTATTATTAATCTTGCCTTATTTTTGACGATCATGATATTAATTACTATAATTTTGACATTAAGCAAATTTGGAATGTAATTTTTATCGTGAATTAAATAATCTAATCTATTCTAATCTAAATATGCGATCTGGGACTTTACAAATTACCGCCCGTGGTTTGTCTAAAGTTTTACATCTTGCTTTGGCCAGGAAGTGAGATTTTCTCCCGGCAGAAAATTCAACATATAAAATAGAATTAGTGTAAAAATGCAATGAAAGCTATTGTATTTTTACACTTCACTGTACACAATGACAGGACAAAAAACATTCGAAACTGATAATTTATTTGCTTTGCCCGAAGGTTGACTGGTAGACAATGCCTCATCATTTTGTGCAATAACGATTAAATAAATAAATAATGCAAGTAGGTTACAACAAAGCGTATTAAAATATGTGATGCCTAAATGTTTGTAATCAAAATAAATAAAAAACGTCCTTTAATTCAGCACTCTATCCGCACTTTCCTCAGTCCTCACCTGTCTATTGCTACGTCGGACTATTATTTAAGTTATTAAGTTATTATAAATATTTCTATAGAATTGGGTTATTTTAGCTATCCTACTTTCCTATCCGATTTTCCCAACCCATCAGAAAACAAAGGTTCATCTATCCAATCCAATCCAATCATTGATTCCACTCTCATTTCAGTAGTCTACTGAAATACCTAAACAATTTGCGCCGAAAAAAAACGCCACTATCAAAACACAAAAGCCAAAATAGATATCGCGAACAGCGAAATTTCCCAATGGTATCCGTTTCTACCTTTTTCATTGTTTCTTTAAACTGTTTCAATAAAAATGCAAATTGACTGTCAATGTGTTGTCCACGAATTGCCGGAGAGTTTATATTGGGAAGTAGTTTTAACCCGCCGCTGGTTTTATTCAGTGAATAAAATGTACTTTTTGTTTGTATTTTTTACTTTTGTACATTTTGGATTTTGTTTCTTATTTAGTTCTGTATTATACCTAAATGTATGGACATGTAAGGTCTCATTATTTTTATGTGGGTACACCACATTTTTTTATAGTGAACCATTGAAATACATATCAAAATTGTGCTTTGATCTTTGTATAATGGTTCAAGTTCTGTATTATTTACTTTTTTCTTTACCTTCGTATCCAGTTAAAGGCCAATTTAATGTATTTAATGCATAATGCTATTGAAACGATATTAAATACAGGCAATTATAAAATGTATACACGCTAATTCATCTTCTTTATAAAAAGTAATTGGCCTGTCACTTTTTACTTAGTAAAAAAAGACTTTAAAAAATAGATTGCTAAACTTATAACCCATCCTTTTTTACCAGTGGTCGGGTAAAAAATATTTCAATATTGTTTGGTGTCTCTTTTCATTTTATTTTTTGCCTATTCATTATAAGATTTAGCTCAGTATCGGGCAAGAACGTCCTTTCTCCAAGTTTTCATAAAGTAGACACAATACCCGCTCTTTACAAAATACACAGGTAGGTACCTACAGTACCGGCACATTTAGTTAGATTTTTTTAATTTTGCACTAATTATTAAAATTATCACACTATTTACCACAATATACAAAAATAAATCACGTCCAACCGCTGTCACCAGCAATATCATAATATTTAGCCACGAGGTTGCTTGTCATCACATTATTTGCCCACAAACTCAAATTAGCTAAACATTTGTTCAGCAGCTTAACAATGTAATGGATTCAGTAAATACAGATGCAATATTAATCAAGTTAACACACACTCAAATCACTTCTAAACAAACACCCAAGACAAATACTATGATAATTTCTAAGACGTTTTGGTCGGCTTCGGTTATCCAATTATGCAAAACGGGGCAAATAACCTAACAATAATTAGTTTGACAGTTACTGTTTGTGCGTAATGTAACTTAATATTAGGTATACTCGCAGTAAGGTATTATTTAAACAGAAACAATTCAGCTTATTAGCAAATTGTTCTTTACGTCACCCTAGACCGTAAGTGGGGGTTTTTGCCCAAGGGGAGAAAATCTCACTTCCTGGCCAAGGCAAGAAATAAAACTTTAGGCAAACCGCGAGCGGTAATCCGTAAAGCCCCTAATCGAATATTTACCTTCCCCTCGTTTACCCTCACCTTCGTTTCAGGCCACGAACGCCTGCCATCAGGGACATTCAAAGAATTCACCGCCCTAGGTATGTTATGTACTATTACGAGTACATACAACTTTGACAGTATATTTTCTATAAGAAATAGCAGCTAAATGATCATAAATGGATCGAACGATTGATACAAAAATAAAAGCACAAAGAAAAAAAAATGAGTAACCTTTGGACTACCGGTCCAAGATGTTAAGTTATTCACCACCCTAACGCCAGATAACTTTTCCCATCTTTCCTTATGCTTTGTGTGTCGATCTTTGTTACTATGAAATAGCGAATCATGCGACCGAGGTACTTTGTTATTTAAGGCGCTCAAATAGCTAATCACGCTTTCGTCATGTGATAGCAAAAACTTGGTGGCGTAAGTAAAAAGCCTTCCCGCCACTAATTTGGCCCGCGCAAGACGCGGCCGTGCCAAACGCACGCTCCCGGAGACCTGTAATTGCATCGCATTATGCTAATGTGTGTTTCTGCTTGTCTGTACTAAGTGTATCGACTTTTTAGTAGTTTGACCTAGAAAAGGAGTGGTTTAGTAGTGTAACACACCTTAATCACCTACACCTTAATCTAGTGATTAAGGTGTAGATTTTAATTTAATTTGGGCTTTAGCTTCTTAATCGACTTCAATAAAAAATAAATCATTTTTCACTTTTCGTGTTTTTAGTAAAACTGGTATTATTCTTAATAACATATATGCCGACTGAAGAAACAACCGATTGGGAGTCTTAATAATCCAAGGTAGATGCCTATGTTTAGCAGCGACTCCGTTTTAACGGACTAATGATAAGGTACCAAAAATAAACTCGTGTATTACTTATGTTTCCAGAAAGGGGATATCAGGATTTGTTTTCATTGTTATCGTGTGTTTAAAAGCGTTACATATTTTTAGTTTAAACAGTCCTTTTTTATTTTGTTTTATTATTCTTATTCATATTTATAACGACGAAACGTGTTGTGGATGATATTCAAGCGAATTTTGGTGAAGCTTCTGGTAATATTATTGACGAACCCTGAGGCGGATGCAAATTCTGTGTATGGACGAAACCTGTGTCGTGGTTTACAGTCTAGTTGATTCTTACCATTGGGCATATCAACTATTTGCATCGTAGTAAAAGCCCATATTCTACCTCACTACGTCGCATTACTACCAATTCCTTTCCAGAAAACTTTAAAACCGTGCCGTCGCAACTCGAGGCCTCTCAAACATTCATCGCCGTCTGCGAGCGCCTTCAATGGCCGAGCCGGTAATCTGCTTAATAAGTAATCTCGGCTTATTGTCGTGTTGATAACGCCTCGTATAAGCATACTCGTATTGTGTATATTTAATATTGTAGAAGTAAAAATTCCAGCTATGCTATAGTTACTACTAGTCTCATTCATTACTACAGATTCCTTTCCTGGAAATGCTAAAACCCGACTCCGTCGTGACGTCGAGGCCTCTCAAGCTGAGGCCTGATATAATCTGCTTAATAAGTAATTTTGGCTTATTGCTGTTTGAAAATGTCTCACACGAACAGTTTGGTGCTTGTATACATAAGTGTAATGTATGCAACTTTATTTGCCGTCATTATCGTCAGTTTATAATTTATTTAGTGAGATTATAAACTAACCTAACCTATCCGTCAGTTTAAAATCTCATTAGTTTTTTTATAAACTAACGGTGGTCACAATTATAAGGAATTAATAGTTTATTCAAAAATTAGATGTATATAGATTAAAGTAGAATGAAACTATACCTAAAAACTAAACTAAACAAGAACACACTAAAGTTAAACTAAATCTAAAAATGGCCCCTGCGGCATAGTGCCGTAGACGCTGGCGGCATTTCCTCGTTGAATCGCCAAACTGATTCTTTGAGCGAGGAAACCGCCAGCTCTCTGGTCACCGGTAACATCAATAAGCCTCTTCGAGATATCTTTGAAGAGGCTTAATGCGCTGGGGCCCGACGGACCCAGGGTCTCGACGCCAAAAGGTATGAAATTGTATATACTCAGCGCCAAGACCACCATACTAATTATAAGGTGTCTAATATATGACATTTTAGAGTAGGTAAAAATTTGGTGCATATAGCACATATTATGACCATCAGTTCTGTATCTACAGCAGTATCTACCTCATATAAACGAATGTATAAATATTTAAGATATTGTTAATTAATAAGAAAATTCTATAGATTACGTTTGGTTTGATATTAAATCCGGCTAACGCCACATGTGTTAAACCAAATTAAAAACGTCGTGTTTAACAAATTACTTTCGCGGTAGAGTAATGACTAAAGCAAAACGACTACAAACCTCACAATAACTCACACGCCGAAATTCGTAAATTTCTCATTTCCAAAAATATCCAACATCCAAGCAGGAGCCTTACCACAATCTTTATAAAAACTATCCAAAAGCAGTGCAGTTCAGTTTAGGCACCTAAATTGAATCGCTGAATTTGGTACCATAACAAATTTAAAGCAGCGCTGATTCTCGATCGCATAAAGTGAATGAAAGACCGATATTTGTCTCTGGTCCGCAAGTGAGACGCTACGGCGCGAAAGGGATGCCGCTATGTGAGTTTCGTATATGTTTATCTCTTTCTGGCTTCTATCCGTTCGGTAACTAAAATATTATAAATAAATATCGCAGCACACTTTGTTTAAAACTAATTGGTAATTTTTAAAAGAAAAGACATATATTTCATAGCGGACTTATGTTCTTTTTTTAATTTAATGACAATATTTGCCATACCAAATGCTTTATTGAATGAAATAAAGTTTAAAATGTCTGTATTTCAAAAAGAATTGTAATTAAGACTCGGAACGTGTGCCGCCTTCCGCCTGTGATAATGTCATGTCAATCATTGACATGTAAATTTGTTAAATTTCAAATGAATTTTACGTGGTATGCCAGTCTTTGAATTCAGTTTAATCCTCCGCGGATTTAGTGTATTCGTTCAGAGGAAAGAAATTGTGACCAGGAAATGCGGTGAAGTGATTTTATCACCCATATAATATCAAGTGTGTCAATGACAATGTTAAAAGCTCCGTTTTTATCGCCAGCTGTCTCCCGCCGAGATAGAGACCTTTGAAATCGGGCTTATATTTTTGACCCCATGATATCAATATTATCCAGCTGCAGTCCCGGCACTACGTGTACTTCAGCTCATTTGTGGTGTGCGTGCCGCGGCCGCTGCAGGACACCATCGCAAGTGCAGACTTCTGGCGGAAGGGTGTTGTGTTTCGGCAGTTCCGCGGTAATTTGCCGAATTATACACCTGATCAGACGACGCAAAGGACCCACGCGGTTGTGTCGCCTAAATTAACTAGTTTTAAGTCTTGTTTATATGTATTTTTGTAGTTCAGTGCCTTATTGGTTTTATTACTGTAATGCTGTGTAACTTTTTTGAATAATAAATAAATTATCAACTGCTTAAAGATATGTTCAATTATAGTTGCCTATTTTAGGTTCAGTGCAAATGTTTGTAACTCCAGTTCTTTGTTTTACAAAATAGTTTACTTGTTTTTATAATTCAATCTATTAAAAATCATATTGTGGTTTAAGAACTTAAATAGTAACCAAATAAAGAAGCATGATGTAAAGCACCCTCGAGCGGCTAATTTAGTTAATACAGTCTGCAATGCTACGGAAAAAAAACGTATCTTACTATGAAATCCATACAAAGCTACGAGCTCTTTACCGTAGTATTGCAGTAGTCATATTTGGAACCGAAAAACACGAAGTTAGCTATCTACTTATTACCAGTAATGCACTCTTATCTATGCGCATTGTGCATCTTTTTTTTCCCCGTTGCATTTTCCAAGAGATCGTATTATAATAACTCAAAAGAAATTAACTCTCTATTCTGGAAAACCTGTCAAACACTTCGCTACCCTAGCTCCAGGTAGACCTGACGAATTTTTCCTTATGCTTTGTGTGTCGATCTTTGCATTGTTTTATTTGAAAGGGTTTTTACACCTTAGCAACCTCTAAGTCAATACGTTAATATTCAGGCCTTACTTTTAAATTCGTAGTCCGTGAAAGCACAGTAATATTTTTATTATGCAATCTATACATATAAACAGTAAAGTCCTGAGTGACTGAGTGACTGACTCATCAACGTAAAACCAAAACTAGGTACTGAACCTAGGAACTTCAAATTTGGATAATAGACCAAGTATACAATGGAGGCAAGGAATAAGAAGGGATATTTGAAAATTCATCCCCTAAGGTGGTCCAATTGGGGTTGAAAGTTTTTATGGAAATCGTGTACTTTTTGAGTAGGTAAGAGATTTTTGAGTTAGAACTTTGTTTACAGATTCTCCATCAATGTGAAAGTATATGTGAGGAAATATTTTCGTGTATGAACTCTGCTCTGCATTTATTTTTGGAAATTAATCTTCTAAAAGAGTTAAATTTAAGGCGATTAGATGGTAAAACTTTGTATGAAAAACGATAGATCCTGTACATTAGAGCATTATTGTCTCAGTTAGTAATAGAATTGTAATTAACTGAGAATACTGATTTAAACGGTATCCGGAATTCCTACCCTTAAGAGGATTAAACGGAAAGCCAGGGCTTGTATGAGAAATGTATTGTTTTTTGAGTAAGACCTGAGTAACAACGCAAATTTCAACGTCTTTAAAAATAAAAAAACTCGTGTTATAAGTTGTTTAACTTTCCATGAGGTACGACGACGAACTATTACGAACAAGTGTTAGGTATCTTGCGATCACAACTCACCTAGATTAGTCTCGATAAATTAGAGTCGCCATTAGATACTACGATTGTCAATAAAGTAGGACGATTCAAAGTTTTATTTAGGTAATACGACGAAGAGAGAAAAATTAAGAACATTTTGATGGGAATAAGGTATGAGTATAGGTTTTAAGAAACAATAAAACGGTAGGAAGTTACACAGACACGTTTCCAGACCTTTGCGAGACAAGCCGCGGGCAAAAGCTAGGAACTAATAAATATTCTACACAAAACTATCCAGAACAATACATTCAATGAGGAACTTTTTATGAGTCGCAAAATTTGACACTCGTGCGATTCAGTTTCGTCTCAAGTGACACATCGTGGTACGAAAAGTACTTGAAATGAGAGAATGAAATAGTTGAGACGCTCTTACTGAACTGCATCTGAACTGAGTCGTAAATACAATGTCATGGTATGAAATAGCGATACAGTTCAGTTTAGGGCCTAAAGTGAGTCGCGTTAAGAGATCGTGGTAAGGCTCCAGCACTTGAAATTGAAATTCTAAAGCGAGTACTCCAATGAACGAACGGTATGACGCGCCGCGAAAACATTAAAAGATTAAAAATTTGTTACGTAAATGAGTTTTTCCTTTTTTGTACGACACGCCAGTTTTTCAAGCGAAATATGCGCCCAGTCTCACACGGGGCCCTCGAAAATTCAACGACGCGTTCACGGCCCTATTCGGAAGAGAGTTATGGAGATTTGATAATTAGTTTATGTTTTTTCTAGTTCGTTGTTTGTTTGCTTCTAGCTTAAATACAGCTACATTAATTGTTGCTTAGATTAGCCAAAAATACAAAATATAATATGTACAATATTTAGTGTGATCATTCGAACCCGGTTAACGCGCTGGACCGGCAATCCAGAGGGACCGGGTTCAATTCCCGGTCTCTTTCACCAGGTGATCTTTGTATCAATGGTTTAACACTTAGGTTTGTTTTGATATATTACATAATATCGATACCTTAGAGCACAATCGTACAAACTTTTCGAAAAAAGTTGTTGCAATTAGGACGTTAGTGCACAACTCTATGTAGTTTAAATTTCACTGGCAATAAAATTGTAATTAGTACGAGTGTGAACTAAGGTATCGATATGAAGACTATACGATTAACTACTGTGCTCTACACTAAACATAATCCGTTAATGCAGCTAGGTTTTTTAAGTTATTTGTTTTTCATAAAATGTGTTTAAAGGCAAGTACATGTGTCAGAATAATGTTTATGCAATGAAGCGTAACGGAAGCTAAAAATGCAACATCGAAAAGGCGTTAATACATTTCCATAGTGCACGGGAATGCTGGCGGCTATTTTTAAATCTGGATTTCGTTTCCGTTGCACATCTATGGTAAATTGTTCATGTTATTAAGAGTATTCACAAAGTGTTTTTAGTCTTTAAAATAATATATATATTATTTTATTTTTATTGGAAAAACCATCGCTGATTTTTGGTGTCTAGTTTACAACCTCCATACAAATCATTTACGCACGCGCTAGCGAATACGGTCACTGTACTAAACTCATTGATAAAAAGAGAGTCATTAATTCATCATTATTTTAATTATTTATTATATTAGCTTCGCTCTTGTCGATGGAGTAATCGCCACTCTTCAAAACACTATCAAACAGAGAGTATTAAACTAATATACGTACTTACCTATTAAAAAAAATGCATCAGGCAACTTATCGATTCGCACTGGCCCTTCCCTCGTCAACATCGCATTACTCTCGCATTCGTCTCTCGTTGTGTCCCAGAATACCGCCCAGGATTTCGGGAGGCCGCCAGCCAAGTCTCCAGACAGTGTCTGATGAATATTTTACTTCATTATAACAGGCTGCGCTGCTCTGCAAGATTTAGAGCGATGACGAGCGGAAGGGACCAAGGCAAACAACTGTACGGAATGAAGCCACTGGTTTTTGGTAAGCTTTATTTTTTTCTGTTCCTTTGTGAATTTAAAGCATTTTGGAAACGCTTTGTTGTGATATGCTGACGTTATTTGTATGAAAATCATTTAATTATTATTTTGTTTCAATTTTTTTACGTGTTTTTAACAAGACTTTATAACAAAATAAAAGCGTAAATTGCCGTCGATCAGAATATCTCGTAAAAAATGTGGTTTTTATTTTCGTCATGTGTGGAGCGTCTTTAGTCGTTGGCTTCCTTTTTACGGTCATTCTCCAGATTTGTGTTCTAATTCTAATTAACGCGTCGCTTTTTTTCTACTTACTTTTCAATCATTTTTATCTGAAATATAGTAACATATCGACCATTGAAACTTAAATGTGGATAGGGCACTTAATAATTATTAAAGGTTCATTACTTATAATCAAATTAAAATTTTAATGACGCGTGAATTAGAAAAACGACGTGTTAATTAGAATTTTGGACTTTAAGCATGACGCGTTAATTAGAAAAGCGACGCGTTAATTATACAAATTCAGTTATATTTTTTTAAATTAAAATAGAAACGTTTTGTATAATAATATATGACTGATATGGTGATAGTTATATGACATAAGCTATGTTTTAAATAATATGAAAGTACCTAAGTACTCAAGAAACAAGCACACCGGCCGTTACTTACTAGGTTGGTTAGGTATGCAATTACGTATGTAAATTTAATTATTATGATAAGTTATAATAAATAATTTATACATGTACCCGCCCTCGCTACGCTTACTATATTATCTCCTCCTTCTCCTTGCGTCGGTTGCCTCATTACTGAGGGTCGTGGTCATTCCCGGATGATGTGGCGCCATCTATTGCTGTCAGTAGCCGTGTGTAAAGCATCGTGTACTGTAGTGCCAAGGGTTGTGAGAATCTGGTCTATCCAGCGTGTCGTGCTCTTGCCTCTTGGTCGATTGCCTTCAACTTTTCCAGTGATTGTCGTTTTTCTAGGTTATCACTGTCTTTCCTGGCAATGCGATCAAAGTACTCCAGAACCCTGCGAAGATAGGTTGTCGACAGTTTAGTTCGGATCTTGAGTTGGGCTAATATCGGTGCGTTGACGTGGCGTGCTGTCCATGGTATGCGCAGCATTCTTCTCCAGCAGAAAGCATCAATTCGATCACGGTCCGCTTTCTTCAGTGTCCATGATTCTGAGCCGTATGAAAATAGGGAGAACACCATAGTTCGGACTAAGGTAGTCTTAGTGTTGGCGGAGATGTTCCTGTCCTTCCGTACATTATTAAGCTGCGACATTGCGCCCTTGGCCATCCCAGCGCGAATTCTGCGAACTTCCGTCTTACATGAACCATTATTGCTAATGTTAGAACCCAGGTTCTCCGTGTTCCACTGTTCTACCTTGCTTGTACGATCAATAATCATGAGTTTGGTCTTGGATCTGTTGATTGAGAGTCCGAATTCTTCACTAAAGAGCGCCATCCTGTTCAAGGCTGCTTTTATCCCCCAGAGCTTTAAAAACCTCGGAAGTAATGTCGTCTGGTCCTGGAGCAGTTTTAATTTTAAGGCGATCGATTGCTGCTATTATCTCTGATTTGAAGATGTTGAGCTTCAGGTTCAGAAGTCCCCAGTGCAACCGAGTGTCGGTGGATGTACAGGGTCTTTTGTACAGCTGCTAATAGTAGCCACGCCAGCGTTCTGCAATTTTGTCAAACCCATGCAGCGGTTGCTCATCGTGATTTTCAATGACCCAGAACTTGGGTTTAAACTTTCGACTCAGCAGGCGAACTTTCTTGAACAGATCCGGGGTTGTAATTTAAGTGGATGCGACTTATTGGCATATGCTCGTTCTTGTCTCTGCGGCGTTCCCTTTGAATTGCTTTACATAGTTTCGAGTATTCCCTTTTCACCTTGGAGTCTTGACGGGCATTAATTTTAATTTCTTTCCGGCGCTGAATTAGGTTCCACGTTTCCTCAGTGATCCATGTGGACCTTCAACAGTCCCTTCCTCTCTTAGATACGATATCCTCAAAATCTTCATTTATTACCTGGACTCAGCATCACCTGTCCGCGGTGGATCTAAATTCATGAGCATCGCTTCCGTCAGATTCTGGAAATGGGATCGCTCTATTGGATTCTAAGTTCTGGGTTTAGGTCTCGCGTTACGGTAAACGGCTTTGAGACGAATGGCGAAGGAGGTAACCAGTAACTGCATTCAGCTCAAGGGAAGGTTTTCACATTTTTGAGAGATGACTTCCAGCACTTGTCTACCAGTATGTAGTCTATCTGATTCCTAAAACGACCCAGGTTCCAGGAGACTTCCAAGTGTAAAGTCATCTTTTGTGATGGTGAAAGAGTGTTAAAGTAATGGCCAGACACAGAACACAGAACTCTGCAAGCCTCTGACCTCGTTTCGTTCCTAGAGTCTAGACCATATTTTCCAATGATGTCTAGGATTTCATGGACTATTTCTGAGTTTCCTATTTTAGCATTCCAGTCTCCCAATACCATTGCAATTTGCCGGCTTGGTATGCTGTCTAGACTTTCCTCTAGTTGATATCGTCTTCCGTGGACTGCGTTGTAAACTTGCACGATGTTGAGAAGACATTAATCGGTATTCAGCTTCATTGTTATTATTCTATCAGACACAGGGTTATATCCAAGTACGAAATAATGTTCATGCCTGATGGTGCTGATATATGGAAAAAACCGCTTCGGCTAGAATTTTCCAGCCCTGAGAAATACAGCTTGCTACCTGATGAGGTTTTAAAATGACCTCACGAAGATGTGACTATATATTGTAGGTACTATTACTATTATATATACAAATCTACTATTAATAATGTATTTCTGTTGATGTTCCAAATAAATAAAATAAAAATAAATAAAAATGTTCTAGAAAAAAAATCCAAACTGATGATTAGAACCGCATGGATGGTTAAATTCTAATTAACGCGTTCATTTTTGTTGCGTGAATTAGACTTGTGAATTAGAGATTCTTGAAAAATAGAAAATAACTTTTTATAGGTACATGTAATTATCTACAGAATCTAGTATCTATTAAATAATGCGGCCTTTAATGTGCACTAAAATTCTCTGCGCGATAGAGTTACTAGTTGATTTTTAAAACGTGAACGTGTTAATTAGAAATTTCGTGAGCCAAAACGCGTGAATTAGATACTTACATTCAAAGTCCGCGACCCGTACACAGCTGACACAACCATCCCACACGGGGCTCTGGGCACGACTGACCGCTTCACCGAAATGCGTTAGTGAGATCCGTACCTACCTTCAGAGGACTTGTGTGATCACAACCGACCGCGACGCGTCAATTACTTGTATTATACGTTTCGAGACAAAGTTACTATTAATTGATATCTTTGTGATATATTATTTGTATTGACTAGGTTTTTTTTGTGCAAATTAAACATGTATTCTTTTGTTTAATAATCTTGCTAACATTGTTTTTTCTTCATGTATATCATCAGGAGAAATTGGTATGTAAGTAATTTGGGTAGTGGGACGCGACTATAGGACTGACAGTTTTTTTTTCTACCCGAAGGGTTTTAAATATGTTCTTGAAAATTCATGTACAGCTCAATTCGAATACCTGCTACGATCAAAAAATATAAGACATAATTAAATCAATAATTTTATATTTTTAAACAGCGAAGACAAGCAAAAATGTACGTCTGGAGAATGACCGTTTAAAGTTGTTTTGATGACTGATCCCATGATTTAAATTTATCAAGGTATACAAAAATTGGAATAGGTGTGGACACTTTCTTTTGGCATAACACAGTTGTCTCAGCTTTTTCATTTTGCAACTTGACATTTTGCAATTTTTCGTCATCAACAACTTTTCTTAGGTTTGGTTAGCTTTAAAAAACAAAGAATTAACAGTTTCAATGAAATGTAGTAGGTGATATAAAGCATTCTGGGAAACATATGTAGGTAAAGGCTAACCTAGCGGTTAGTGGAAAGTTACCGAAACGTCAGGAAAGCTCAAATAATTAATATACGCGATAAATCGTTTTATTTAAATGTCTTATAATCAGTTTTCATTAAGTCATAGTGTTTCGTAAGATCACGTTTAACCCTTGAATATTACCTATGGTCTCCTGTAACCATGTAAACGCCTAAAGTCCTTTACGTATGAGCTCGTGAACATTCACATAATTGAAAATATCTTAATGTCTTTACGACACACTTTTGCTGATGCCAGTGTATCGAACTTATTGTGATAGAGCATAGACGGAGGCACCCTTTTCTCGTTCCTGCACTAAAAGCCCGCTGCCGTGCAAGTTACTAGTGAACAGCGAACTTGCTCAAGGATTTATATTATTCATCTCCACGCCAATTTGTTTGTAATAAATGCAAACGGGCATATAAATCACGATGAAATTGGTTATCGTCAATCATATGTTTAAGTAAAATGAGCCGGTCATATCTTGTCGATCTCTAACTAACGCATACAAATGGATGCTAGTTATCTCTTGAAAAATGAAAATGAGAATGAGAATAACAAAGCCAATGAGATTGAGAATGACAATGAAAATGAGAGTGAAAATGAAAATGAGTGGCACAACACCATGAATCCAGATGAGCCTTAAAACAAACAGAAAAACTGACAGACTGCGGTATGGCACGAATTTATTGAAGAATCCCCGGAAGCCTAACTCTCGAAGCATACAGTTCTCTTCTCCTGGAGACGGAGGCGAGTAAATTTCATTTAGCCCGGGAAGTGGCGGTCGCTCGAACGCAAACTCCACTTAATTACGCACATAAATTCCGAGTGCTCCACACGGGTACCCGCATTTTAACTCATAAAATATCATTTATTAGATGTATTGGAAAGCTTATAATGAGCGAAGCAAAATAAACGTCTGGAATATTGGCAAGTTTGAGATCGGGGGGAATTCGGGGGAGTTACTAAGTGTTATTTATGGAATTTTTAAGAGGTACAGAAAGGAGTCTCTTAATTTGTTGCTATGTTTTTGACTATTACTCGATATCTCCGAACATCTCCGCCAATATGAAAATGATTACTTAGGTACCTACGAATACGCAAATTGTTGTGAAGGGACATAATATTCAAGTACTTTATAGGTAGTTCTTAATTCATGTACTTACTTAAGAGACGCTGTAATTTAAAATGCCCGCCGAACAAAAACTCAGCCCTGTTTACTACTTGAAACGTTTAGTCAATGATCCGTAAAATAGAATTACCTCCATAACATTTGCAACAATTATTAAAGATTTTGATTTATTGGTCCTTAAACGCAGTTCCGCAGTGGATCAAGTTTCCATGTTATTAAAGTGTTCGTTATATCAATTCAAACGTTTAGGTTATATAATGTATTCAACCATTCTAGTTGTTATTGCCGAGCACAGTGACGTTTTATTGATCATCTTACAGATCTCTATTTCAAATGCCGCCACCACCGGG
Organism: Apotomis capreana; assembly: GCA_947623375.1. Classification (NCBI taxonomy): domain Eukaryota; kingdom Metazoa; phylum Arthropoda; class Insecta; order Lepidoptera; family Tortricidae; genus Apotomis; species Apotomis capreana. The sequence continues at coordinate 7,421,543 of OX392505.1, read as the reverse complement.
ATTAATTGAATAATGATATAATGAAATGATGAAACAATGACCTTTATTCTGCAAGTAGGCCACTAGGGCACTTTTTCATGTCTGATTCTAACGATTTATACTTGCAAGAGAGTGCCATTCTCACAACCCACCAATAAAATTAGGTCTATCTGTCGGTGCGCCAATCAAAGCAACAGTTTCACGCGGCTTGAATGGAACTCCTATAGGGTTATACGGAGGCTAGTTTTCAGAAAATATACTAGAGTGGATCGTTTATGGGTTTCCGTGGGTTAGACCGGTGTTGCTAAGAAAATGCGTAAGACCTTCAGAGGTTGGATTGACTGTTTCGTTCCAAAGCAACCAATTTTATTTTTCTTAGTCGTACACTCTTGTCAGAGTGGCTGTGGTCATGGATTGTCCTCTCCCACATTAATGACAGCTTTTGCAATCTTTCTCCATGTCTCTCTGTTTGTGGCACTCCGTGCAAACTCTGCTAGGGATCATTTCGTTGTGGACTTTATAAGCCACTAATTGCGGGCAGTGCAAATAGGCCACGGAGAGATTGATGATTTTTAGCATCAACTCCACTACCCAAAGGTTGTCTGGAAGAGATCTCTTTAGCGATAAGGCCGCCTGTTGTCTACCGTAAATAATGTTTTTTTGTGTGCAATAAAGCGTACTTGTATTGTATTGTATAGATTTTTGTTCAACTGAGACTGAACTTCTGCTGAAATGACGACATCGACAGTTGTTTGTTTATTACTATTTTGCAGCTATCCTTAGCGTAATTTTATCAAAGTTACCCAACATCGAGTGAAGATATGTGGGCACAGGCCCCGGCAGTCTCACACGTAGCCAAGTCTTGGAGTAATTAATTTCACATTGCTCCGTATAAACACAAACAAGGGTTGTAATGAGCTCGAGCGTGTTTGTTTGCTCTTGTGTAAGATATTAAAATTGAGCTTCGAACGGTTTTATTTATGTTCCGCCGAAAACAGCGGGCGTTTGATAAACAGAAGAAATGTTTAGGAAGTTATTAATGAATTTAAAAGTGATTATTTTGACCTTTGTTAACGTGGGCCATGAGAGCATTCTGATTTTTTGTCACGAATTGAAACATCATGCTCACTGTCACCTGCTAATGCCCTTACCATGAGTTAACGTGACCGTCTCGCTAGCGCCAGCGTAAACAATATGTATGGAAAATAGTAGGTACAGCGCCGCTAGCGATTACTTGGTAGGACTACAACTCTTCATACATAACATCCCCACCCATATAACACCCACCCCACTCACGCACCTACACACACACACACACTAATACACATACATACACTTGTACTTGAGCTTACCTTTCTGCTTGGAGCACCACGGGTTCTTTAGTCTTTAAGTGTTATCACTTCAATATTTGGTAACTGGCATGTTTTAGATTTAGATTAAGTTAATATCAGCTTAGTTACATTTAATTAATTAATAATTGCTACACATAAAGTAAATATTTAATAACTTCTTTTCAAAACTGTGTAATTCTTTAGCGCCAGATAAACTGAAATTGTCAATCATAAAATTGTGTCAACCTACGAGACAGGCTGAGCCTAGTGTAGGGGACACGGCTACTTCTGCTGAGGTGTAAATAATACCAAACAGTGTTCATTGAGTGCTTATTTTCAAACTATATGGTTATAAATTTGTAAAAATGTCACTGTATCCTAATAAACTATTTGTATTTGTATTTGTATATCTTATAAGCAGTCGCTAGTGAGTACCATCAGTGTAAACTCATGGTAAGGGTCAGTTCTTCACATTCAATGTAAAATTACTGATTTAAGAATTTCAGAAAGAGTTACATACGATTCTACACAGTGTAACGGGCCATGTCGAATGCGCTTTAAGTATTCATAATTGATAACTTTAATTGGTCCTTTCCTTTTCTTTTGAGTGTGTAGTGACAATCACTGGATATTTTATTCAACAACACGAGTATATTTTTATGAGGCCGTTTTCAGACAGGTACAAGCTTTGAGAGGCACTTGTCTCATTAAATTTGACACGTGAGGAGCTGTGAATCCTCGTGACAGCTTTATAAACTGGACGTCGATGCCCTCTCGACTCGAGTGTGACACTGCCCGTGACACCAAATGAAAGGCATTGATTATCTTGTCACCAGTGGTTCAGTTAGACCTCACGAATTTATTTTAAAAGAGCTGAGATTTATATATTTTTTTACGATTCCAACCCAATTTCTAAAAACTGAATAAACATAAGATTGACACTAATATTATAAAGGCGAAAGTTTGTGAGTGTGTTTATGTGTATGTTACTTTTTCACGCTCAAACGGCTGGACCAATTTTGATAAATTTTGGTATGAAGGTAGTTGAAACCCTGTATTAACACATAGGCTACTTTTTATCCCGAAAAAAGTAGTGTTTCCGTGGGATGAGCTGGTAACACCGCATGGCGCAGCTGGTTATAAATAATTATCGAACCTACTTACAAAATTCAATGAGAAATTGGATATCTGGACAACGGGACATGCAAACATTAAACAGCCGGACATACGAAAGAATTTTTGGGCCAAGCTGAAACGGAGACAATTCGGTCGCTTGGTCAATGATTTAAGGGGCTTCTAAACGGGCCATGTTTTGCTGCAATTTGTGGCCGGCCTTTATTTGCATCTTCCTCTAGCGTAGGCTGTCAGAGAGGGACGGCCATAGTTGCCGGCCACAAATTGCAGTAAAATATGGCCCGTTTAGAAGCCCCATTAGTTCCTTACAGCAGGAGTCTAACCATTTTAACGCAGTTTCGGCCATATTACGGACATATTGCCGTAAGCAATATGAATTGTCGCTTGCGGTATTTCCCGACCGATACACCCTTCAAACCTTTAAGAAAACGCACTTGTGACTCCTCTGGTGTTGCAGCCCGTCTAGCACACTATGCTTCGCGACTCCTGTCACGCGATGTAGCACTACCCGTTCCGCTCTCACACTACTGCACAGAAAGAGACAGGTAATCATCTCGCGCGAGAAATGGTACCGTGTGACAGCTGTTCTAGAGGTGTAGGTGTCTATAAGCGACGGTAATCGCTTTCCATCAGGCGATCCGTTTGCTCGTTTGCCCCCTATGACATAAAAAATATAAATAATAACATAGTTCAAATACTTATATGATTATGTTAGGGTATTCCCTCATCGCGATATATACGACGTTCATTTAATAACACGCACTTAGTTTACCCCAACTTTATATTTGAGTAGGGATATGTATCTTTAAAGTCACAAAGTAAAACGCTGAGGTACAGCTTACGTCTTAAAATTTTGTACGAATATAAGCTCCCGCGGGCAGGGTGTCATTTACATAAAACTTGTTTAAATGGTAATATTAGAAGACGTCACCGCAACCATACCCCGAGGGAATTGAGCCACATGCTAGGAAATTACCCAGCGATGCCCTTCTAAGCTCAAATGCCGTGGCTTTGGTTCGAAGAGGTTTTTCCATCTGTGGAGTGCGGGTAGGGTAGCAGCATCACGATTTACAACTCCGGACTTTTCTATTTCAAGGTGCCCGGTTCCGTAAAGTCAGGTCTGAGGCAGGTTGTTATAGAATTTTATAAATCGTTCATTTCTGCGCCGGATATCTTGGCGGCCCAGGGGTAAACTTTAACTTTAAAGTCGACTTCATGAAATGTATATTTTGTCGCAAGGATTTTAAGTATGGCGAGTATCAAAGATTTTTTTATATTTAAAACAGTCGAGCATTATACAATTATTTACTCGGATGTTTTTCAATTAATTGTTTAAAAACTGTATTGGCCCATCTTACTTTTGTCAATTCGAGATGAATTCAACTGGTGTCCCAGTTGAATTTTTCAAAATAATTATGGCAAACAATCTACCTATCGAACTACCTAGTACATTATATATATACCTAATCTGACGTAAACGAGCGATGTCAATCTTATTGGGAAGTAACTGCATAATGAATTCGACACAGTTCTGATATAGCAGCAGTGATATTAAGTATACCTCAACCATTTTATGAACAAGATTTAACCCCTATTAATAAATATCTGTATTATTTCGGTGTCGGAACTATGTACTACCATAGATAGTAATTAAAGCAATGGCACCCTAGGGCCCAATGAGTTATGACTGGACTGCGTGACCGGCGTACGGAGCTCTGGCTGATAGGTGCGAACGTGACTACACACTACTCTTTACAAACCAAGGTAAGAAATTAATTAGTTCTCACAACTCTGCTCGAAAATGTGGTCATAGATGGTCTGAATCAGGTACATCAAACTGCGTATTGTCGTACATTTGAAAACAGGTCATTTATGAGTCCAGAGTATATTGTTTCTCACAACTCTGCTCGAAAATGTGGTCATAGATGGTCTGAATCCGGTACACCAAACTGCGTATTGTCGTACATTTGAAAACAGTTCATCTATGAGTCCAGAGTACCTAATTGGTATTGGCATTAACCGTCATTCACACAGGTGTAATATTATAGGTGTTTAGTTATAGCTATCTATATATCGTACTGAGTTAGTTGTAACCTTGATATAATTATATCCCCAATAAGGACTTAGCTACATCCCCGTAAGAAGATAAGTAAGCGGTTCATGACGATCTCATCAAGGATCTACTGTGTCCGGCAACTTCGCGAAACAAATAGGCACACCGGCCGTGGGTCGATTCATTTTGGGCTCACTTTTGACCCCCAATAACTGACAATATATTGCACCCACTTGCAATTTCGTGAGTCTTATAAAACCATCTGCTAATTAACGAATCCCAGAAATTTCATTCAATTTTATTTTCTTACCGTTCACGAGATTTTGATATCCCAATTTCACTATTTTTGCCACTACTGACTGATTGACATAACAAATAATTATTAAAGCATTAGAAAAAGGTTATGCATGGTGCTGTAATCTAAGGAGCTTTGGAAGAACTTGGTTTCCAGATAGGTACGAATATCATCTCTTTCTTTTGCGACCCGTTTGTAAACGGCATTATTTTTTCACATTTATGTCTTTTATCTACGCACATATCATTAGTGCTCCAAAATGCGTTCAGAAACCGTAGGAAATGACCAGCATTACTACAACCAATTTTACTATGAGAACTTTCTTATCTGTGGCAGTAGGTAAAATTTGTACTGTAATGTTATAACGCTATCAATATTTGTAAGGTTATGAGTTTAAATTTGGAACAGCTGTCAAAACTGAAGTAGGTCTCTATTCTAGTATCCATAGATATTAATATTGTAATCGATACGAAACGTCAATTCAGTATGTTTTTTTATAAAAACCGCACGACATTTTGATCTCGAGTGACATGAGAATATGGATACATTCGTTTGTAGGTATATGATTTAGAAAAAAAAAAACATTCGTCTTGACGGAGGTCCGAATTGCCGCCATTATTGTTGTCATTTGTTTGTTGGTTCTTTGCTGTTACGAAAGTAGAATTGAGAAAAGTTTATTGTAATTCACATTTTAGTTGAAAACATTGTTTCAATGTAAATGTAAATTACAACTATTACAATAAATAATCTGTTTATGTATTTGTTCAGATTTATTTCTTACTGCATTAGTATATGTCGTTTTTAGATATTTTACAGGTAGCACTAGTGGTGCCGGTCATTTCCTTATGGCTTCTGAACCCATCTTAGAGTACTTATGATATGTGTGTAGATAAAGTAGTGTATACAACTGTACATAATTAGGCCTTAAAACACTCGTGTGATCCTATTATGAAACTCGCTGACGCTCGTTTCATAAAACCACACTCGTGTTTTAATGCCTCTCATTATGTATCAGTTGCATACTCTACTATTATTTCGCTTTTACAATCTATAGTAGTGGTGACGCGGTTGGCGCAGTTTGTGGTCAGGTGCACCTACTGAGCCGGCGGTCCTGGGTTCGGATCCCAGCCGGGGCAAATATTTGTGTGATGAACTCGAATACCTGTTCCTGGGTCATCGATGTTATTTATAGTATGTATTTATACACCGTGACCGTTAATAACCCGAAAGATTTAAGCTAACGATACTAGAGCCTAATTAGAGTATATAAACTTATGTAACATATAGTCCAAAAACTCATAATTAAGGAGATATTAATTATTTAAAACACATCAAAAGTTAAGAAATCTCCAGTCTAACACACCCTAATTCATGTCATTATGCCAATGTTCAAATTTGAACCCGTCAAAAGTGAAACAGCGATAACTTGACACTACTTGTCTTAGAACACAAGTCACGGCATTCGCCGTTCGTCGTATGATTTCGGAGCGATTCGTAGAGTGTCATGCTCGCTCTCTTTTCTTCAACTAAAGACTTGTTCACAAAGAAGCGGGAAATTAATATGATTTAATTTGTACTGAAATAGTAATTTAGTTAAGACACATAATTAGACCCATGTTGATATAACATTATTTACTCGTATTGTCGTCAAAAATACGTGGTTTAAATCTTTCGGGTTATTAACGCCCACGGTGTATATTATGTATAGCGTCGTCTACTGTCTAGTACCCATAGTGCAAGCTTTCCTTAGTTAGGATAGGAGCTAGATCGATTTGTGTAAGATTGCCCCTAAATAAAAAATAGTTTAGGTACTCAAAGTGACACATACATATGTATAATATATTATGCTGTACTGTTATTCCCTTATGCACTTTATCCTTTATCCTACCGGAACTGTGACTTCCTAATGTACTATTATTATTTTAAGTTAGTTTTGCTCAAACGTTATTGTGGGGCGACAACCGTTGAAATGGAGTTGTGAACTATAAATTACAGTATTTTGTTTGTTTATTACATAGTGCAGTGGGTAACTACGAGTTGGGTTAGGTGAGATAACTCGACATCGTCAATATGGCACGAATCAAAATGCATAATACCGATTTAAATGCACACTGTACCGTTTCATGTAGTTAGGAAACCTTTGGATGAGAGTATCGTATCACTGGCCCTAGTGTAGTCTTTACGATTAGAAACCGTCCACTGCACCTCTAGTACGACTGTTACAAGTGACTATTTCTCGCGCGAGATAAATACCTGTCTCTTTCTGTGCAGTAATGTGGCCGGGTGATGGGTCGCTATGTCGCACGACAAGAGTCGCGAAGCATAATTGTACCAGACGGGGTCTGCTGCTGGACGAAGGTCCGTGGGAGAGGTATCGGTTAAAATAATGATTATGGAAAATGTCGTGTAAGTGGCAGCGGCATCTTGCCTTTCGCGCCAACCATTTTTGTACATATTTGAATCACAAGGTCATTGAGCATTCTGATTAGCTATTCAGGCTGTGTGGATTTGTCGCACGACATACTTTGACAAGTTTTTCTCGCGTGAAATACGAAAGGCAGAAAATATTTTCCGCATGACAATTAGTGGTCTTGTCTGATAGTGTTGATTCTCGGTATTGTTCCTTAAAAAAACTCAAAAAATCTATTATAAAATTGTTTTTCCCAAAATTTTTGTCGAAGCTATAGATTTTCACCTCAACGACTAATTATCGAGACGGGAAACAATCAATAAAGTCGGGAGTATTCGAGATGAAGTTAAAACAGACCTCCCTTTATATTGGGGAAGGTCGAGGGCCCTACATCGTGTAGACGGCCCTTAAGCGGCCGGGGATAGCGAGGTGTGCGTCCACAGTGCGGGTACTTGATGCGTGCTGGGGGTTTATTTGAGAGTTTCAACCGCCTAATTCTCCTGGACGATATTTCGACCGTGACACCCGAGATCTTGTTACTTTATATACCAATTTAGTAAAATTCGCTATTAGCCTATTAGAGCTATATTTTACAAACTACGCCGCGCGGTGTTACCCGCTCATCCCACGGGAACACGTTATTTAACGGGATAAAAAGTAGACTATATGCTAATGCAGGTTGTCAGCTATCTTCATACCAAAATTTATCAAAATTGGTCCAGCCGTTTGAGCGTGAAGAAGTAACAAACATACACATATAAACACAATCACAAACTTTCGCCTTTTTAATATTAGTGTGATTCTCACTTAGCACATTCACGCTCTCACATTAAATTCAGCACAAGTAGCAACATAATTATTTTGTAATATTTTTTCGATAAAATGTCGTGTATTTTTTCGATGAAGCTCCGTCAAGTTTTAAAAGTCTAAATTGTCTAAATTATCGACGCTTTTAGACTCAGAAGCCTGATATTTTGCAGTCTGTGATTTGGTGATTTTATTTCCTCGACTAAGCCAAAGTAAAGTTATTTCAGTTCTTTACGGCCTCGTAAACTTTAAACGATTTCAAGTGATGGATTCTGGATGAAGGCAAATTGAGCCATCAATAAAGAACTTAGGCTTTCGACAAGTCGTTTATTGGTTTTAGGACTTGTTTATAGACTCTCGCGAGCGCTTATAAGTACTCTTGCAAGAATAAAACCCCAAAAAAATGTATTTTTCTTCTCGGTCAGTCGATAAAGAAGCCTAGGCAGATAAGGAATCATTTTTTGAGCACTTATGACACCTTCGTGGCCGCAGTTCATACACACAATAATAAACATTGGGCCCAATTGGGCCAATGTGGACGATTGTTTGTTAGACCAAACCGAACTGAATTCGGTCTCTAAAAATAATTTCTGGTATATTTCTTTAGTATACTAAAAGTATGGGCACAGAATTGAACACTACAAAGTACAGGGACATTTCATCAAACGGTCGAGCACGAGCACATGACGCGATTCTTTTCATATAACTAATAATAATATGAACAAGTTATAAAGTATTTTTAGTATGTATTGTAATATATTTTTCTCAAACATGCAATGAAATGTCGTCATAACAGGCTTCGAAGTATCACGTTTTGGAAGAAATAATAACTCGAGAGAACTGTAAAGGAATTTCGTTCAAAAATTAAGGCCTAAGCTGGGAAGTATTTTTTTAACATGGTTTATGTGTTCATGAATAGGCTAAACAGCTGATTGTTTTTGTTTTTTTGAGTGGTGTATTTTTTATTTAATTGCATATGTTTTAGAAAAGCACTATATACATGCCTAGATTGCCTAGCCGCGAAAAGAGCTAGCCCGGCGGCGTCTGCAGTAATGTACTGTAGGGATGTAGACATAAAGAAATATTAGATGATACCTCTACGAGACGCCACCAAACAACCATAATAATTATTGTATTTCGGTCTAGGTGTTTTCGGTCTTAATTAACAAGTAAAGTGTTTCCCTGAGCCACCACCCCATTATCAAAATGTGTTAATCACTACATAGTATAAAACAAAGTCGCTTCCTGCTGTCTGTCCCTATGTATGCTTAGATCTTTAAAACTACGCAACGGATGTTGATGAGTCTTTTTTAATACATAAAGTGATTAAAGAGGAAGGTATAATACATGCATAATTTATCAGCATTGCTCCGAAGGTGGGGCGGGTCGCTAATTATCTTAATTAAGGACTCAGTACGCACGATACACGCATAATGTACGCGCCGCGCCGTCTGCTGACAAAGACCTCTTGCCAAACTCGAGCCGAGGGCGGACGTCTCGGCTTTGTCAGGCCGAACAAAGACCTGATTATGGTGCTTCTACATGATACACCGCGCACTGGAGAAACAAACTGCCCTTTTGAAAGTTAAGCAAAACAGATCACCTACGTTCGTGTGGTTTTAAAAGGCTTATACATTTTTAAAATGTTTTTTTTTTTTCAGATTATGACAAATATATTGATAATTTTAAAAAGTTTTAATAAGATTCATTTCAATAAACTTTTTGGAGTGTTTCATATTTTCCCCTGAGTTCTAGATAGTAACATAGCTATCTAATGCTTTCATTGCGTGCAGTCGAAAGTAAGTTGACAAAAACAGTATTCTGCGTGAATTTTGTCGATTTCGAGTACTTTTCGAAACGAAAATTACCAATGAAAAATTCAAATCGTAGGTTTCAAATTACACCAATAAATCGTAATAGCCCTGTTCTAAGAAGGTAGTAACGTTCAGAATATGTGAAACATATTTGATCATAGAGATCGGGTCTAAAACAATCAGCATTTCAACGAACGGATAAGGAGCCTTAAAGGTACCTACTTAACGTAACTTATGAGCCGAAATTAAACTCAATTCAAAGTTTGACACTGAAATACATGTAAGATTTATTTATCCTAAAGATTCTTTATTGTTAAAATTAATATAATTAATTATTACATTTAAAAAAACGACGAGGTGTGCCCCGCGGTCTTACCCACGGTTTATCAGATAAAAAGTAGCCTATCTGTTAATCCAGGGTGCCAGATACCTCCATACCGCATTGGTTCAGCCGTTGGATGGTGAAGAAATAAAACACATACAAACATACTACTTAACAAAGTTTCGCATTTATAATATTAGTGTTCAATACTCAAATAACAAGAAAAAAAACTATATTATTATTATATCCAATTTTATCAGATCTCCTTTATCCAACATTCAACTCGTCACTCAAGCCAGTTCGAACAGCATTACAAATCGGTCATCGTCAGTCCAAAAAACAAAAATTGTCCCTCCGGTGGTCAAAAGTTGAGAGCTTGTATGAATCCAGGTTATGTTGCTATTTACTACATCGGATTATAGAAGAGGGAACGTTCTATTCTAATGCGAGTTTTATCAGAAAATTAGGCCCTGGAATCCTTAATTTCGCATATTATGTCCACCGGGAAGACTCGAACTTAAATCTGACAATGACCGAAATAAATTAATACTTATTATTATTAATTAATTACAATAAAGTCACAAATACTTATATTGTTGAATTGAAGATATCGCAAAATTCCAACAAATTAGCTCCTGCAACCAAGTAGACAAGTAAGTACCTACTGTAATAGAGTACGTGCTCAATTACTTTAATATTTTCTAGAGATAAAGAAAGCAAAGATTAAGTTTATTTTATCCGCATGCTCGTCGATCAGAAATTGCTACAAACAATCGTTATAAAGTGAACCAACGTTTCGCACCTTTAGAATTATAGTGACCTAATTCAAAATCTTGTAGTTTTAGAATTAGGTCTCTTTAATTCTAAATATATAATTAAAAATTGAAGTATCGTCGATTTTGAATTAGGTCACTATAATTCTAAAGGTGCGGTTTGTCGATATAACAATCCGCACACTTAAACCCTCGATAAATCAATCACGGCTCAGACTTGGCCAGTAATAATTGAACGTCCCATATCTTCGGGCCTTGGCTTGTATTGAAACTGTTAGAATAGGGAATGTTGGTGTTGTGAACAATGGGATCGTTCACAATGTGATAGGGGCTTGAGATAGTTACCTACGAGTATATGTGTGTTGAGGGTAATCGACTGTTGAAATAATAATGGTGGTGTTCTAATGAATCTTTGGCATAACTAACGTAGGTTACCTACGTTTTTAAAATTCAATTTTAATAAAATTGATGTGAGACAATGGCTTTTATTTTACAAAAAGGTGTCGTACAATGTAAACAAAAAGTTATTCTTTCTTTCTGCGATAGGTGGCATTGTTCGATCTTTTCTTAACAAAATAATGTGTGACAATATAAACAACTCACATCATATGTCAAAAACTGGTAAGGGTAAAGCGCATTGCATTCAGCACGAATATCCAATTGAGATTCTCTCCTTATACGTACTTATATAGATAAATATATACTTTAATACATAGAATAACCATGACCCAAGCACAAATACTCGAGTTCATCACACAAATATTTGCCCCGGCCGGGATTCGAACCCGGGACCGCCAGCTCAGTAGGCAGGTGTCTACAAACCGAGCCAAACGCGTCGTCGCGATTCTGTTTCAGGAAAAATCCTGTCAACGCGATGCAGATTTTGGTAGGGGCTCTCATCTCGTAACTGATGGATTTTAACCAATTTTGGTACAGGGAAAGCTGAAAATACAAATATTGTTATAGGATATTTTTTACCCAATATTATGGGACAATCATAAATAATCTAAAATTTCAACTGTGTAGCTATCACGGTTCATGAGATACAGCCTGGTGACGAACTTCCTTTGGACCTTCTAGTTACCGATACAACATTACTGTTCGGCTTGGCAACAAGCCAAACATTTTCAAGTGACAATGGCACGGACAAGTCGTCCGAAGATCATGTCATGGGCAGCCGAGCCGAGTCGGTTCGGAGTTGTACGGTGTACGACGCTGTGCAAATGTGCAATCATGCAGGCTTCTTGGCTTGATTTTGTTGCAGTTTCATGTGTTATCTTTAGGACTGGGTCCTTTTCACATAGGTACAGTAAAGGAAACTGAAACGACTCGGTTGGTTGACCCTTCTTGTCATTCTGACAAGGGCGAAAAAGGTACGTGTTTAAATTTCCTTGACTGTACATTTTCCATAATAGCCACTCCGGTACGGCTTAGCCTTAATTTTTTGCGTATGTCCGGATGTTTGGATGTCCAGATGATTTCCAGCTGTTCTCGCCTAGAGGTCGCATTTCTCAACTGATTCTCAAGAAATTTTGTGAGTGGTTTCGAGAGTAGAATTCATTTGTTCTTCAGTTCTCATTCAGTTCTTCGACATTTTTCAAAATTATGATGCGGAGGTTGAAAATGTAAGAAAATAAATAAAATCTGCCGTTTTGAAACTAACTTGCAAGGTCTACATAAAGCTACTAGTTTTTTTTTGGACGAGCCATCTGATGGTTATTCGGAATTTCCTAGTTATAATTAAAAATATTATTTTATCCGGTTTAGTAATTTGTTGTTATAGCGGCAATAGAAATACATCATCTGCAAAAATTTCAACTGTCACGGTCCATGATACAAACCCTAGTGACAGACAGACTGAGGCCGACCCTGGAGTCTTAGTAGTAAGGTCCCGTTTTTACCCTTTGGGTACGGAACCCTGAAAATATAATTGAAACAATTTTCAAAATCTGCCACTGCGCTCATAGCACTATCTATTTTGTTGTTAACACCTGCAACCATAAACACAGTTAGTAACTCCAGAAGTTTACGTTCAACCATAAACAAACGTAGCTTTTACAGTTAATACAAAACACGACTTTAACACTTTTTACATCCTTTGTTTTTCTCTAACGGGGCATAAACTTTTGCATAAATTTGAGCTTTTGTTTAAAGGCTTTGTCATGGCTTTCAGGCGATCGTAACTCCTTAAGTATCGCTTTAATTGCTCTCGCCACTGTTTTCTAATTACGGCATAACTAAATCTGCGCTAAAGAGTTTTTAACGCGGTGGAACTTTGTTGTTTTTGACCGACTTCAAAAAAGAAGAAAAGATTTTTTTCCTCTTGTTTTGAATTCAGAAACCCTAATTTAAATATTAAGCTGTAATGATGGGATCCATCACGAATCGACGGAATTCGTCAACCGAAAGCACACCTATGCAATATCTGATATATTATTCATGGAAACTCACGAATTTGAATTAATAAAATTGAACAATGTGATATAACGTTTTCGATGTTTGGTTTAACTTTTTTTTGACCTAATGCAACGGTTGATTTATTTCCTTTCAAATCTTTTAAGTATTAAATTGTCATATCAACCTAGCTGAGTATTTATTTTTTTCTTATATAATCTTTTATTTAAAGATTAAAACCTTTGGTGTAAATTTGTTTTTACTGCACTATGGAATATATGTTCACTAACACACTTCACGAATAAAACCACACTAGCTACTAGAGTTGTTTACAAACTACGCGAAGCCAAGCTGAAAACAGCATCGCAGCGAAAAAATCCCAAGGATAGGTTGTGAGTTAACAAGCTCTTTTTGAATACGGAATTTTATACAGCAATCCTCGGCGATATATGCAAAGTTGAGAGTGCGAGTCAAAAACGTCGAGGGCACAAAATGAAAAAGAAAAAATGCTCTGAGAACACTCGAGTTTCCTTGCAGAGACTTGCATTTGCATAGAAATACCTTTTTTTTTTCGACGTCCTGTTGTGTCTGCTTAAGGTGAGAGATGCCCAAGTCCCTGTGATGGCGAATGAGACGGTTTATGACGCTCATGTTTTTAGAGAGGTCAGAGGTTTGAAGCATATTTTGACGGCAAATGGCTCGCTTGGTATTTTATTTGGCATCCTATGAAATTTTGTACTGTTTAGTCGTGTTGAAATTGAAAAAGAAATATGGATTTATATACTTATTAAATATGGATTTTAATTATCATGATTGACGATATTTATAGCCCAACAAACCACGCCATATTGTAGATTTTTAGTGGTACCAATTTGTTTTTCTGGCAAAAACAAATGTTTGGTAAATGATGAAACAAAGAGGAAACGGGACTAAATATTCCGAAAATCTTGTATAACAATTAATAAAGCCTATTCAGAGTGATAAAAAATTAAGTTTTTTTTTTTCAATAGGATTCATTATTTATTTCTCAAAAAGAACGAAGGTGCTCAATGCTCAATCCTCAAAACGAAGGTGATCAATTCCGGTAAACAAGGTTTTGAATTTGGTTCATGATCATGACAAATTGCAAATGACGTTTTCTCAAACATGCAATGAAATATCGTCATAACGTGCGTTAAAACAGACTTCAAAGTGTCATGTTTCGGGCGGAACAATTCGAGAGAACTGTAAAGGAATTACATATAAAGTTGAAGGCCTAGGCCGGGAAGTATTTTTTTTTTTAACCTTGCGTGTGTGTTCATTAACGGGCTAAACAGCTGAATTATGCTTTTTGAAGGGTGTTTTTTTTTTATTTCATTGCATATGTTTGAGAAAAGCACTGCCTTAGCCGTGAAAAGGGAATGCAAATATTTGACGTATGCTCATTATTGCCGTATGAAAGCTGTTTTTAGTGCTACTTACTATCCCTGGGCCGGACCGACGCTTGCTATACATAAAGGTGAGATATTCAAACAAAACATGATTTCTAGGTTTATTGTATTCCAAATTACAGCTTTCTTATAATATGACAGTCTTACGAACGGGTTTTGAATTTTATTGCGGAACTCTAAAAGAAAACACCATTGAAATGAGCACATTAACGCATTTTTCATCACATTAACACAGTTACTTCAATAGAGCACTTTGCAGACGTGCTGATGGCTCCTTATTAAATGAATCAGCATAATTTAATATGAAACGGTGCAATTCTGCTCACGTTTAAAACTGGTAAAGCGGTGCGCCGTCGGTTGGTGGAGTCATGATTTACATTAATTAGGTACCCTATGTATCTTCCATGGAACCACAGAGACTACAGAAGGTTTTCAGAAGCCGCTTGATTTTTTTTTATAAATAGAAATAATCATGACGATTTTTTTGTCAATCGATTGTATTTTTTATTGGGATTAAATGTAATGTACACTTAGACTGTTCTAAAAGTCAGAAATAACCATCAAAGTTCAAAATACCTACGGAACGCTAAAAACGCTCCATACAAATGGCCAACTACATTGACGTGTCCGTCAATGGTGAAACCTGGCTCCATGACCTTCACGACCGTCGGCCATGTGCACGAATGTAGCTAGAAAAACCGAATTTGGTTCTATAGGTTCCGTTACAATGCGCAAAATGCAACACACCTTTATCATTATACGTGTACAGTCCGACCAAAAAGAGTAGAAATTAAAATTCAATAAGTGGCAATACTGGTTGTGTCGTCCCTTTCTAATCAATCTAAGAAAACGAGGACTTTTTAATTTCTACTCTTTTCGGTCGGACTGTAGGTATAGGAAGGCTTTGGACGGATCTTTCTGTTTAGGCGTATCACTACATGGTATCACTACGAGTACATAGTATAAAACAAAGTCGCTTTCTGCTGTCTGCCTGTCTGTCTAACACCGCAACGGATTTTCATAAGATTTTTTTAAATATATAGAGAAATTAAAGAAAAAGTTAATATGTATAATACATGCATAATATAGCATTGTACCCGTGTGAAGCCGGGGCGGTTTGCTAGTTTCGAATATGCGGCGGAAGGGGCAAATTTTAATTTTTTTCAGCCATGGTGTAATGTACAATGCAAAAAGCACATCTAAAGGAAAAGGCAGACATAAATAACGGGAAGCCAGCTGTTCTGCTCAGAATAAATACGGATTAGAGGCGCCGCGGCGATTGGCAAGAACGCCATTCATGTTTGCATGTCGTTATCGGCGCTAAGTGCCGTGTTTAGCAGATGCTAAACTGTGGCCATGCTGGATTTGGATTGTTATCGCAAATTGCCGGATTGTTTTGATAAGAAACATTTTTAAAAGAAAGGGGCTGCCATGCCCTGCAACAATTATAATTTTCACAAGATTTTTACGCCCGCACGCACGCACGCACTCACACATACTCGCACACACACACGGACAGCATCTAATATTGTTCTGCCTTATGTTTGTTAGTTGTTAACCTCACAGGGTCCCAAAATACAGACTCAGCCTAGTTTGGGGCCCGCTGGACATCTCATGATGTATGATGTCCTAAGTTTCAATAAAACGTATGGTATAATTATGTTTGTTTATAAATCTTCCAAAGAAAAAATAATGATTCACTTTCTGGTGACAAATGCGCTGAAATTTGGTACTTGCGTAACTTCCATGATAGTACAATAATACAGCCTGATGATGGAGCCGGATTGTAGTCATGGGACTTGTAACAAAATAACGCATCGGGAATCGAACCCGGCACCTCTGGATTACCGGTCCAGAGATACCGGGTTCGATTCCCGGTCTCTTCCGCCAGGCTACGCATTTAAATTTGTCTTTGTGCTTTAATCTTTGTAAAAAAATGTGATGTATAGGTACCCACATTAAAAAAATAATGAGATAAATTAAAAGTTTCATAAATATAAAAATACGGAGTTTGGGTTTTATCGGTTTAACTGATGATAAATATACAAAGAAAAGTAGTTGGTATATCTCTTCTAATATCACCATACTATACACTACCTGGCACCCAATTTTCTAAGACTAATCTCAAAGACAGAAATCTAAGACACAAGTTCAAAAAGCTGAAAATTTAACGGTACTTTTACAATGAACCACTTTATTTACACGATCCTGGTCTTTGACAAAGCATTATATATGTAGGGCAATGAAAATTCCCGATTTACTGCGGAACAGTTAAACTTTTTCGCTATTTGTATGAAAGTTTTTGTTTTACGCGCGAAGTTTCATTGCGAGTGTATTGGAGCCGTGGGATGTGGGAGCAATATCTTTCATTATTATTATTGTAGAATAAGTATTTTAAGAAAATGAGACAACAAAGGCTTTTATGGAACAGTATTTTGTAGAGTGCTCCTTCATTGAAATAAGTCCAAGTATATTATATAACTTTTCAAGACATCATTCGAACGAAGCATTATTCTTCTAGACACGATTTTTACGCAGTGCGGTAATTCATCGCGAAAGTTTTACGTTACGTTAAAATACAACATTATTTCGATACTCTATAAGTACACGTATTGAAATCTCAAAGTTTGAAATAGTATTTTAACATGGTTCGTAATGATTAATATAAACGTTATAATCAAACGTTACATTATATTATGAAACGTTACATTAGGTCATCATTATCATATTAGCCGACAGACGTCCACTGCTGAACAGAAGCCTCCCCCAAAGTTCTCCACAACGATCGTTATTAATTAGGTCAAGACACGTTATATCAAACAGCATGCATCCGCTTTAACATTAATTAACACTAATACGATACTGTCTATAATAGCGGTATGTGGTGTCGTGGCGTTTGTGAAATATTTTTTCGTAGACTTAATGATCTTTGACGTACAAAATCATTCATTATTATGTTCAAAACATAATGTCAGTCTTCTTTCTAATTTTTAATTTTGTTCGTATGTGTTAAATTTTGATCATATTCTACGTAAACTAAAGAAGCGCAATAATTAATACTTAACTACGACAGCAGACAAGATCACCCACAACCAGAAGCTTAACTAATAAAATTCAATAGATAATGGATCGCTCCGCATTTCAACCGATACCTAACACAACCTCCTATATCCTCAAACGTGGCTTCGTAAAGCGGACTCAAACGCTCTTCCCTGAGGTTCATTCTACAGTTGCAAAATTAATGAGAGATGGAGTTCAGACAGTGATTAGATGGTTTTCCCGGTCGCAGCCGGGGCAACTTTCTCATTTAAATAGTTCCCACGGACCCCAGATAGGGAGACTTCTAGGTCAATAAATCACTTGAGATCGCGGGCAGTCTTAGACATTTAAAAAGTTTACCCTGCTGCGAGTCTATACGGATGTCTTTTGTTAAATGGGATTGTGTTTCTTTACTTTTTGCCGTGAATTCTCATTTAGCGAGGCTCTGATAATGCTGTGTTGTGTGGATTAAGTCGCGGGATTCTATTTTGGTTAAAGTTTGTTTGTTTAATAGTAAGATAGAAAACCTTCATGCTAAAAAGCGATATAAATACGGAGTACGTAACTTTTTCCTGTAGTTCTACAAAATCTACAAGCTAGTTCCAAAAATTCTAAAAAAATGATTACTACAACCTATTTAAGGTACCTTAAAAGAGCTAAAATGACGATGGTTATATACGCTTAACCCGACTATGAAAAAACAAAATGGTCGCATATGACTTATTTGTTTTTGTGTTGGTCTCTATATCGATGTTATAATAGAGCCTGGCGGTGACTAGGGCCTGATTCCATATCTCTAATATCTCGGAGAGATCTCCAAAGTAGCGATCCGGTGACTATATATTAGCTTTTAGTTTATAGCCACCTGATCCGATCCTGTTATGATTGCGCCACGTTTATATGCGACGTCATCTTAGCTTGACCGCATAGTAACGTGAAATGTCACAAATGCTGCACTCAATACAGCTCGAATCGCAAACATTACGTTTTAATGATAATTAAAAACCAAAGATATACCAAAACATCGCTTATTTGGTGAATATCTCAAAGTACACCCTAATTAATATCCTGATACCTAAGTTAAGCAGCCTATTTAAGCTACAGTCTAAGCGTATTAGTTTATAAGCCGATCTGAGGACCTTGTAAGTCTCTAAAACTACTCAAAGTTAGCATCTCGTTAGTATGCGACGTCATAGGCACCAGGTGCAAACTTAGAGTGTAGTTAGGCATGGACAGCAACGGGGGTCAAGTTGCAGGTTGAATTTACCGTAAGTAGTTTTAGTTAATATGCGTTATGTCATGAAATTATCATTAAAAAACCGGCAAAATGCAAGTTGGGCTCGCGCACCGAGAGTTCTGTACAAAAACTTCTAATCTTAACTGGCCGGGTTAAGTTTGCACCTGGTATGTATGGCGCCGCATACAAAGGTGCAAATTTAACGCAACCGATGACGTTTGTTGTATGGGAGCTTAAATATTTATTTTATTCTGTTTGTAGTATTCGTTGTTATAGCGGCAACAAAATATAACATCTGTGAAAATTTCATGTTTTTCAGCTATCACGGTTCATGAGAACGACACGGTTAAAATAATCATTTAATAGCTATAAGATTTTGACTTGTAAAATATTGAATTTTTTATCAATAAATGAGTATGAGTATGAGATAGAGCCTGCTCACAGACGGACAGACAGACAGACATACGACTGTGATGTTTTTGCTGTAGCTGGATGATAATATGTGATGAATGTATGAGGTTCTGTGATGACCGCCCGCCACTGACTTGAGACTTGTCGAGCGATATTTTGTATGACGTGAGTAAACTCGTTTATGTATTTTAATATAAATAAAATGAAATTCATAAAGGTTTAAGAATAGTACTTAAATTAAGCTTCTAGTAGGTTCGAACTATAACTATGCCCAGCTCATTGGAAGTTCTACTTCCTTACTCCGAGTCATGAGGGTCACCTAGGGTAAACTTGAATTGCTTAACTAAAATAGGCTTGGAACAGTACAAAAGACCTAACCGGTTAAATGAAAAATCTCGAACAAAAGTCCAGAAGCTTTGTCCAAAGTAAGGTCCAAGTGGACCCCGATTAGCGGGCGCCATTACGGGATAAAGAAACACCTCAATAACACTCGATGTTCCGGTACCGAGTCGATTGCTCCAAGAGTAACCCGGAGAAAAATGCACTAAGCACCTTTAAAGGCTAAGAGAGTTAGGACGTTTTGACATGGAATAGAAGCTGTTTTAGAAAAGGGAAAATAAGGAAATACAGAAGGACTGTTTTATTAATTTTCATTTTGTTTAGTACAGTTTCTTTGCGTGATAGAATCAGAAATGAGAATATCCGCAGAAGAACCAAGGAGACCTACATAGCTCACGTTGAAGCGGCAATGGGCAGGTCATTGGCAGCAAAGTCCTAAAGTTGCAACCACGTGTAGGAAAACGCAGCGTGGGTCTGCCCCAGACTAGATGGACGGATGACCTTGTGAGGATAGCGGGGAATCGATCGGATGGATGCGGTCTGCACGGGTTAGCACTTTGTGGCGAGTTACGGGGAAGGCCTATGTTCACCAGTGGACGTCTCATAGATAGATAGAACAGTGACGTGTCGTAACAAAATATAGTAGTCAAGCTGGCTTAGCTTATTTTTCTCCAAGCACAATAGGCAAAATTTTCTAAAAGGCCGGAATCGGGTCCTATGGACGCCACGCCACCTGAATAAAAAAAGTGAAAGAACCGCAGAGTTAGGCTGCCTGTCCACTGAAGTGGAGCGGAGATGTGTTAAATGGACCAGTCACATTTCTCAGATTTAAATGCACTTCTTTCGGGTTTCTCAATGACGCAGCCTGATTGGTTCATTTTCTCCGCTCCGCTTCTATATACAAGCAGCCTTAGAATAGGTACACGCACCTTAACTACCCAAAACTAGCCAAACCCGAGCATTTCTCAAAAAGGTTGTACAAAATTAAGACTAAAAATTAAGGTCAAAATAATTTTCCTATTTTGTTACCAATTATTTTAGTAATTTTATGTCAATGGCTTTGTTCGATAATTAAGGTTCTGTTATGTTTATACTTTTTTAATTATATATAATCTGAAATCAATGTATTGGAAATCACAAAGAAATATAACTGAACGTTAATTGACGTCTTAATTTTGTACAAACTTTTTGAGAAATACTGACCCAAAGCTTCCCGTAGGTTTTCTTTTTAGCGACCGCCTGTTGCCTACCGTTATTAAATAAAATAATTTTAACTTATGTTTAATGTTTATTATCTGTTGTTATAACGGTAACAAAAATATACATTCTGTGAAAATTTCAACTGTCTACCTATAACGGTTCATGAGAAAATGCCCGTTGAACGAAATATCATGCAAAAAGCCCTATTTTTGTATGGGAGCCCCCCTTAATTATTATTGTTTTTATCATGAATAGTATTTGTTGCTATAGCGGCAACAGAAATACATCATCTGATTCAACCGTCTAGCTATCACCGTTCTTGAGATACAGCCTGCTGACAGACGGACGGACGGACAGATGGACAGCGAAGTCTCAGTAATAGGGTCCCGTTTTACTCTTTGGCTACGGAACCCTAAAAAGAAGTATTTGTTGTAACTACGTACAGTTCATACAAAAAATGGTTATTGTTATTTAAAATTTAATAACACAATAAAATTTAATAAACGTAGTTATAAGCAATCGCTCATCTTTGCGCCACATCTAAACGTCAAATACAACCATCAAAATCATTGAAAGCTTAAACCTTGCATAATGTGACCTACATCTTAATCTACAATTCGGTAACACAACGTTGGCTCCATAACTACGTTAAAGCCCCTTAGCACTAAAATCTCGAATGCGGAGTTGGCTAATACCTACTAGGTAATCAAACTAAGCCGTAGACGCTGAACCAGTGCTACGATAACGCCTACGAAGCTACATTGCTACGAAGCTACGACAACTGAATTCATTGCTACGGTACCTCGTAGCTGGGAGCTATATTGTGTACTCTCATTGATAAAATTAACCTACTTTCTTGAGTTGCGGAACAAGACAAAGTGAAATAAAAACTCGTTTTCACGAGCTGACCTGACTCTAAAGGAAATGTATTGCGTCCTTTGTTCTTGTAGGTACGTGTTTTAAAAAAGCAAGAACTTGGTGAGGTTTAGGTTATGGCTGACGCTAAAACTTGACTAAATCATAGTGAGACTCTATGTAGGTAAGTTGAAATGTCACAATTTATCTGCTTAGCTTAATGATTTACTGGTAAAGCATGTCCTACTACATTAAATCCGTCTTTTGTACGATAAGTTCTTTGTTTTTTGCAATAAACATTAAATAAATAAATATTTTTTTTAATAAATAATGACACAAAGGTAAATTAAGAAAGAAAAATTTAATGCGATCTACTACAATCGAAGCGGGGTAGTAGATCGCATTCAATTTTTCTTTCTTAATTAACCTTTGTGTCATTATTTATAAAACAAAATAAAAATGTGGTATTACCACATAAAAAATATAAATCGATAAAAAGATTCTATACAAATATATAAATAAATATGTCATAAAAAACTCACAATTATTTTCATGATCCCGCTGTACCAATGCAACTATAATTACATGTACGTATGTATGCATGTGCTGTTACTTTAGGTGTTTGTTTTTATTTTATAGATTAGATTTTACGTAATTCAGATAATTTAGCTTTAAATATGAAACAATGTATTACAGAAAATATATAATTAACTAAAAAAATAACCTAGTTTCCAGTTTGCTCCAGATTTTTTTACTGCCGCGTAATCATTGCCTGCTGACGTCAGAGTATTAAAGAGTCAATAATTTGGTACAATTTTAAAAACATATTGCGACTCGATTTTTGTAATCTATATATTTAGGAACATAATATTAACGCTCCCATAATGACCATGATTAATGTTATCACAATTAATCGCCCGAACCCTCCCTGAGGACCTTGGTTATTATCTAGAATTTGATTTACATACAACGAGCGTTATTGTACATAATTAATACGCCGTACACTTACAAGATTAGATGTTCGGAATAAGATTATTATTATTATTAAATTGCACTCTAGAAGATTAAGACTGCGCCGAGCGAAATGTGAAAAAAAAGGCAGTTGCCGTTAAGTAGACAACGTCAACACTAGTTGTTTAATCCATTTCTAAACTATATATTTAGCACTTCGAAGAATGTGTTAACAACTTTTCCGTGGAAAAATTATAAGATTATTAATATTTTACCCTAGAAAACTAAGTGAAGTTGGACGAAAACTGTAAAATCGTAAGCAGGCGTTAAGTGTTTTTTTATACTTTAACAATGGAAATCTATTCTGATTTTCAGTTAAAAAAAAGATGAATGTTTACATTACAATTCGTCCGCAATAAATATTTCAATTATTGTTTGGTATCAAAGGTTTTTTTTCCTATGGCGGCCGCGCTCCGATCTAAATACGCATTCCCCGCGCTCTATGGTTCAGTCGCTAACGCTCGGAGCAGTCTTAACCCGTAAAATCATATACCTAAGTGTCCCGTCGTCGGCACATAATTAGTAGCAAGTGGAGTTTTTGACGGCGTTATACAAATTGAATACTCTAGAGTTGCACGTAGTTTTAAGTTTGAAATTTCTATGATTTTATTTAATACACGTTTATAAACGATCCGTTCATGTAATTGTTTAATTATATTGAACAGATCAATGACTTGTTTGAAAAAAAAGACACATTGTATTTCAGTTTTTAACTTTTTTTTCCACGAGAAGTATTTTATTTATTGTTCTGGCAAAACTGTATATTAAAAAGATACGTTAATTGTTTTAATAATTAATACATAAAGAAATTTAATTATTATATTATATTTGAAAGCTTTCTTATACATATTATCAAATATCTGCGTCGAATTACACAGAAGCACAGAACAGCTGCTTAAAATGTTAAAATCACGTGTTCTATCATATATAACAATTCTGCAATAGTAAGAACTTAAGTCAATGGTTAAATTCAATTTAAATCGTTCATCCTCGGAATGTCTTAGATGCATATTAAAATAACCAGTCCGGTAGCCAGCGAGACAGATCTAGAGTTCCTAGAAGTGTGTCTAGCTGAGCGAGAATCATAATGAAATTTATACCCTTGATAATTTATTGAAACTGCAAATTTTAATTGCGTGAAAGTGTCGCATCGTGAAAATGTTGTCTTCATTTACATTATTTTTATTGATTTCATCTTTATTACATAAAACAAACGTCAGTTCAAATGGCAAACTTAATGCCAAAAGCCACATTCTTTACCATTATCTTAAAGTTTTAAGCAGTTATGTTTGTACCTGGATTGTATGGCACATTAGGTATATTAAATTCAAACTTAACGTAACGTATTTGTTCCGTAGTCAACTGGGAACCCTTATAGTTTCGCTATGTCCGTCTGTCCGTCTGTCCGTCTGTCCGTCCGCGGCTTAGCTCCGTGATCATTAGTACTAGAAAGCTGAAATATGGTATGTGTATGTGTAATATAAAATTTAAAAAATTTTTTTTTTTTTGGCTACCTCTCGATCACCTAAAGTGGGGGTGAATTTTTTTCTTTCCAACACTGGTGTGTGGTGTCCTTGAATAGGTCTTGTAAAAATAATAGGGGTCTTCTAACATAATTTTTTGATAAAGTCAGCAGTTTTGTAAATATTCGCTCCAAAAACAAAAAAAATAGTGTCCCCCCCTCTAACTTTTCAACCACGGGTCAAAAAAAATCGGAAAAATTCATGGTAATGAGGCCTTATAAGTACTTTCAATGAAAACTATATTGAACAAAATCGGTCGAGCCGTTTTTGAGTTATCGCCAAATTTCATATTTTTTCTTTAAAGGTCGTAAGTTGACTTCCAGAAGGTAATAAGTGATTACAGTTTCTAGGGCGTTTACGACCTTTTTATAGAGCTTAAAACCTTTCTTAATGTTAACCTTGGGCTTAAAACAGCAGTTTATTGTGAAGGATGAGCAACTACGTAACCCTACACTGAGCGTGGCCCGACATGCTCTTGGCCGGTTTTTTTTATATGAAATTTCCTTATTTGTACAATCAACATTACAACTAGCTGACAATTTTACGACTAGCTTACGTCAAATTGCATCCATCCATCATCCATCCATCCATCCATTCCATCTATACTAATATTATAAATGCGAAAGTGTGTCTGTCTGTCTGTTACCTCTTCACACTCAAACCGCTGAATCGATTTTGATGAAATTTGGCATAGAGATAGTTTAAGATCCGAGGAAGGACATAGGATAGTTTTCATCCTGGAAATTATACCTAAAAAGATTGAAAAGTGAGTGAACATTTCTGTTGGGGTGCGGGGACCCTGTAGGAAATGTAATTATTAGACCAAAAGCACATTTGCTCTTACATTTGCTTAGGCGCTTTTAATAATCCCTTTTATTAATTAAGGTAATTAGGTGGATATGGATATCTATCGTGTTGTACGAGGTTGCTTCCATACTTCCAAGTTCCACGCGGACGTAGTCGCGGCTCGCGGGCAAAAGCTAGTACTAAAATAATTGTCAGTTACTTTTGATGCTGACAGTACTACAATACTTTTCTTTTTATTTGTCAAACATAGGTAAATACAATGGTGATGTAACAATATGGTAAAGACTCTCTATGCTTTGCCGATAGGCGTACAAATGTCGTGGCTGACAGGGCACCGTTGGTCTAGTACTTTTCTGTTTATTTTTCTTACCATCAGGCAATGGTGGCAGGTTGTGCCGATATATACCAATATATATATATATATACTAGCATTAACCCGCGGCTTCGCTCGCGTGCCCATATAATATGCATTATCCTACGGGAACAATGCTCTTTTTTTCAGGATTAAAAGTAGGCTATTTGTTAAGTTAGGGTATAATCTGCAATCTGCATTTCCCTCATGCATATCCGTCCAGCCGTTTTAGCGTGAAGAAGTAACAAACATACACAGACTTTCGCTTTTCTAATATTACTGTGAAAATACTTTTTATGTTATCACAACTCCACTTTAACAAATCAAACTGAAAACTCAAGCACTCAAATCAAGCGATCTCAGCTTTTACTGTATCCAAATAAAGTTCACTTCAAAATTCATAACTCGAAGTGAAGCTAAGACATCGGGATATGTGTGCATTTTATTTGTATAAAGCTTTTATAATGTCCCGAGCCTCCGCTTATCGACTTGGGATATTCGAGGTTGGTTTAATGATTCTATAAGCCATGTTCTAAGTTACGTCATGTTCTATTGTAAGATATTGAGGTTCTCTTCGTTGATGAATGAAAAATGTATTATTCTGAGCCAGATAAACGTAATTCAGAATTCTGAAATGACTTAACAATCATAATTATTGAAAAGCTTGAATAATTATTTCAGTTGCAGGAAGTTTCCGAGCAGCAGAAAAAAAGCCGATAAAACATTGAAACATTACCAATGTTGATTTTCAGACTTTGTCACCACATTTCTCCCTATTAGGGGTTGAATTAAAAAACAACCTGAAACACGTGTTTGTTTGATTTCTCGTTAGAAATACTCCTTTGAAGTTTCGAATAAAATAGTTTAACTAATCTTGTTTCCCCATGCAAACTTTGGACCCCCATTTCACCCCTTTGGGGGATGAATTTTGAAAAATTCTCTCTTAGTGCACCCCTAAACCTTAAAAGGAACCTACATTGGACTCTCTAGAATCAGCGGTTTAGCATTTAGCACGTTGGATTTTAAAACCGTTGCGGTTTTCGTAATCAGCGACCCGATAAACCATAAAAATAATACCCATGTTGGTTTCAGATTTTTGTCACCACATTTCTCCCCTTTAGGGGTTGCATTTTCAAAAAACCTAAAACACATGTTTAATCATTTATCGTTAGAAATACTCCTTTGAAGTTTCGAATAAAATAGTCTAACTAATCTTGTTTCCCCATACAAACTTTGGAACTCCATTTCACCCCTTTAGGGGGTGAGTTTTGAAAAATCCTTTCTTAGTGCACCCCTACATTTTATAAGGAACCTACGTGCCAAATTTGAACTCTCTAGAACCAGCGGTTTAGTATTTAGACATTTCAACGCCATTTCACCCCAACAGGGGAGATGGTAACTCACATCTGCCACGTTGGATTTTAAAATCGTTGCGGTTTTCGTAATCAGCGACCCGATAAACCATAAAAAGAAATACCCATGCTGATTTTCAGACTTTGTCACCACATTTCACCCTTTTAAGGGTTGAATTTTCAAAAAACCTGAAACACGTGTTTACTCATTTATTGTTAGAAATACTCCAGTGAAGTTTTGAATAAAATAGTCCAACTAATCTTGTTTCCCTATACAAACTTTGGAACCCCATTTCACCCCTTTGGGGGGTGAGTTTTGAAAAATCCTTTCTTTGTGCACCTCTACACCTTATAAGGAACCTACGTGCCAAATTTGAACTCTCTAAAACCAGCGGTTTACTATTTAGACATTTCAACCCCATTTCACCCCAACAGGGGAGATGGTAACTCACGTCCGCCACGTTGGATTTTAAAATCGTTGCGGTTTTCGTAATCAGCGACCCGATAAACCATAAAAACAACACTCATGCTGATTTTCAGACTTTGTCACCACATTTCTCCCATTTAGGGGTTGAATTTTCAAAAAACCTTAGACACATGTTTACTTATTTATTATTAGAAATACTCCTGTGAAGTTTCGAATAAAATAGTCTAACTAATCTTGTTTCCCCATACAAACTTTGGAACCCCATTTCACCCCTTTAGGGGATGAGTTTTGAAAAATCCTTTCTTAGTGCACCCCTACACCTTATAAGGAACCTACGTGCCAAATTTGAACTCTCTAGAACCAGCGGTTTGGGCTGTGCGTTGATATGTCAGTCAGTCAGTCAGTCAGTCAGTCAGTCAGTCAGTTTCTTCTTTTATATATTTAGATATATATACTACCAGACCTCGTTTCTTCTGTTGGTGGTTTTGGTTTGAGTTACGGAACCAAACACGTTCATCCCATACAATAGATGTGAACTAATAAGAGCCCAATTTTTCCGCCACCATCGGGCAGATCAATCCCGAGCAATCAGGGCGCGCGGTTTACGATTCCGCAAACCCTTCGATCATATGCAAGCAATCTGCACTAAAACCGGCAGCCGTCTTATTGTAGACCGAGCGACTATCGCGGGAACACTTTATAGTTTGACGACGTGGTTGGCTCAGTTTATAGAGACCTGCCTACTGAGCCGGTGGTCCCGGGTTCGAATCCCGGCCAGGGCAAATATTTGTGTGATGAACTCGACTATTTGTGCTTGGGTCATGGTTGTTCTATGTATAATATTTAATTATATATTTATCTATTTATGTATGTATATCGTCGTCTAGTACCTACCCATAACACAAGCCTTCTTGAGCGTAATTTGGGACTAGATCGATTTGTGTGACGTTGTCCGATATTTATTTATTTATTTATATCGTCGTCTAGTACCCATAACACAAGCCTTCTTGAGCTTAACTTGGGACAAGATCGATTAGTGTGAGATTGTCTGATAATTATTATCATTATATTTATTTATAGCAAGGGGGTTTCACTCCGCTGAAGTGTCAAAAATTATACCTACTAATTCCGGGTCACAATTGTGACCCGGCCCGCCCATCGTCCCGCCTTTATTCGGCTAGGGTCGGCATGTTCGAAGCGAAGACAACGCATCGGTTACATTTTTATTATTTACATATTATTTTGATTTTTTATTATTTTTAACCGACTTTAAAAAGGAAGAGATTCAGTGTTCGCTACATTGAATCGCTTTGAACACGTTCACCGATTATCTCCGTAAAGTGTAAATATATATATTTTTTATTAGTAAGAGAATACGGTTACTGCTACGGTTTTCCCATTGACATTAAGTCATGATCTGATGATGGAACATTTACCTACTAGATCTCGGGACTAGTTCAACGTAGACAAATGTGGTTTTTCTGCTCACTTTACTGAACATTTACAGGCAGTATGTGGCAGTATCATAAAATTGACCTGATGATGGACCCTGGAAATAAGGACTGGATCTCAAGATTGGTTCAACGCAGACATGTGCGGTTTTTACATTTCGATTCACCATAATGAACATTTAGACTCAGTGTAATAAAATTGACGATGATGGATCATGGAAGTGCCTACTGGATCTCAGAACTGGTTCCACATGAGTAAAGAAACGGAACAGAGACTAAGCTTCATACAACCGCGCTGCGATAGGTACACTACTACAAACGCAATGCGCGTGTGGACGTGTCCACAAACTCCACATCACGTACACAAACAAACAGATTTAGACCGCATTGCTGCGTTTAGCGCACAGCGTGCGCGCCGTGTCTTGTTTGACTTCTGACTGAAAATTAGCGAACCAAATTAAATTCAAAATGGCGAATGGCTTTTTTTTTTTATTTCAAATTGGTGCTAGGGGGCTGAAACTTGGTATCGAGGGGCATTTGGGGCTCACAAATATGAATCTGAAATTGGTGTCCGAAAATTCAGTCAATTTTAAGGGTCCCGTACCTCGTAAACGGCTGGAAATGGGTAGGGGGTGCTCGAACGAATGTCATAGGGGACCCCCACCCGAGTACAGTCGTGGAAAAAATTCCAAAATGGTGACCTTTTTTTTTTTTGAAAATCTCTAATTAGTCCTAGGGGGTTAAAACTCGGTATCCGGGGGCTTTTGGGTCATCCGAGTCAGAATATTAAACTGGATTTTCAAAATTCGCTCAACTTCGGAAAATATCGAACAAACAAAATGTAATAATCCCAGAACATAAAGGGCCGCTAGAAACGGGCTTATTTCTATGTAGGTATACAAATATAAACCATATTGTCATTGATCGTCGTCGATTGAATCAATCATTGATGTCAAGTATGCATAAAAATTAAATGTTATGTAAACAGGTGTAAAACCAATAATAAAATAAATAAAACTGTTTCATTCTACAAACTTCCAAAGGCTAAAATAAAAATTTAAACACATTCTCTACTTGCTCATCAAAGTGAATCAGAATACGAAAACTGCACGTGACTGCGTTGAACCAGTCCTGAGATCTAGTAAGCACTTCCAGGACACAAAATCCGGTCAATTTTATAATACTGGATCTGAATGCTAATCAAAATGGTTCGAAAAGCAAAAAACCGCACATGTTTACGTTAAACCAATCCAAAGATCCAGTAGGCACTCTTAGAGCCCATAATTATAAGGATCGCGCTAGGTTCCTCTTCTTTTGAACGTATTTTGTTAAAAGTAGCTTTTAAAATAATTACAAACACAGAGAAGTAGTTTCCCTTTTGCTAATGTAGGCAACCCTTGGAGTAGACACGCCCCAAAAAAGCTAAAACCAACAGCGTCGTACGTCATTAAAAATGCAGGCCAATCAGATACGAGTAGGCTAATGCTTTTGCAAAAACGGCAAGTAACAAGAGAGTGCGGCTTCTGTAGTGTCTTTATTCTGTGTTTATAGTCAGATATGTTAGAATGTGACAGTATGAAGTCCACCTAAGGAGAATTCATATCAACTACGGACTATAGTAGTTGAAAAAGTATCATGCACCGGTAGCCTGCTCTGGAGCGTAAGCATAAGGTTCCCTAAATAGCTACTAGAAGCGTGGTAAACACTCTGCGCTAGGTACGATTCTGGAGAGATTGCAGAGCACCACTGCTCGTACTTTTTTCTTCCTGATTCTACAGTAGATCTAGTGCCCACAACTTTATATAGTCCAAGGGCTCCACAAGAATGTCTACTTTGGGCATGTGACGGCTGTGGCAGCTAAATTAAAAACATACGGAAAGTCTAATAGCGGCTCCACATTACTCGCGAAGTTGACCGAAGTTGGCCGATTCGTCCAACTTCGCAAGTAGTGTAGAGCTAGGGCAAGAATTCACTGTCAATAGGTACAATACAAGAGCCGAGTTATAAAATATTGACATATCAAAAGTTATGTTACAAGTATGTAAAGAGTAGCTTCACAATAATGTAAGATCACATAACATAACAAACACGCGTCTCCTGGTCTACCACAGACCCACAATATCCAATCCCGTGAAAACTTGCTTACACTACACTTACACTGTTTTGTTAGCCTCTTCAAATACCGCTTACATCGGTGTGGCATATCGCCTTGCATAGCCAATGAGACGACACCGACCGGGCTTAGTAAAATCTGTTCTTCGTCTTAATAGAAACTGGTTGCGGCGTTTATATTTGAATTGGTAGTATATAGAGAGTCTAAAATGTTCACATTAGCGCCATCTCTCTCGTGGTCCTCACACTAGCTCTCAAGCAATGGGGACTGGGGATCGTGCGTGTAAAGCGCACAACCTAGGTTATGGCTAACGCGCATAAGCATTTTAAACACATATATGACGCAGAGAGCGCTTCAGTAGCGTAGAATTATGGAATGAAAGCTTTGGTGTGATTGACGTAGCCATCTAATAGCTCAGTTGGAAGAGCACTACGCCAGAAACGTAGGGTCGCAGGTTCAAGTCCTGCTTAGATTGTAGTATATCACATTACATTTTTCTTTCATAATTTGCCTTCGTGTCACTCTTTATAAAAATAAAAACCCCGGCCAAGAGCATATCGGGCCACGCTCAGTGTAGGATTCCGTAGTTGCTCATCCTTCACAAGGTTTAAATTACGAGAAAGATTTCAAGTTCTATAAAAAGGTCATAAACGCCAAAGTAACTATAATTACTTATTTCCTTCTGGAAGTTATGGATTATACGCGCCAGATTGAGCGAAATGTTTTAATTCAGTATGGAACTTAACTAATATTGTGTAACGTTCGAAGTATATAAGGACACCGCGCGGCACGTTATTTTTTGGATTTCTGGAGCGAATATTTACAAAACTGCTGACTTTATCAAAAAATTATGTTTGAAGAACCCTATTAAGTATTTTTAAAAGACCTATTCAACGAGACTCTATACACTAGTGTTGGAACGAAGAAAAA
This sequence comes from Apotomis capreana, assembly GCA_947623375.1. Lineage (NCBI taxonomy): Eukaryota > Metazoa > Arthropoda > Insecta > Lepidoptera > Tortricidae > Apotomis > Apotomis capreana. The sequence goes on along the minus strand of OX392505.1, from coordinate 7,389,754 downwards.
AATTCACCCCCACTTTAGGTGTGTACCCGACAAAAATATTTTTTATTAGTTTTTATTTTACCATTTTGTCGACGTCATGCTAATACCAAATTTCTGCTTTCTAGTACTAATGATCACGGAGCTAAGCCGTAGACGGACAGACAGACAGACAGACGGACAGACGGACATGGCGAAACAATAAGGGTTCCTAGTTGACTACGGAACCCTAAACATGTGGTATTTCCACATTTAAATATCATCTTTAAAAAAATATTCTATTAAAACATAGTACAAATTACACAAACAATCAATAAACTATGTGTGATAAACACATTACTAAGCTATTATTATATCGACACAGGAGGTTATCTTCACACACGTAACCTTTACCTGCCCCGGCTAAGAAACTCGGGGCTGCTCTGCAGTGCCGAAGTTGCAATATTCCAGACTTGGGAAGAGTTAGAAGCCACAAATTTCACTAAAACTTACCTGCTTGTGAGTGACGGACTTTGTCTCAAGCAGCCCAACTTTGATGTACCTACATACATATGAAAGCATGTGCTCCATGCATTCATAGTACCTTAGTCACTAGTTGTCACGATGTGAAATTATATCTGACCCTTAGTTTGAATTGAATAAACAAACTAAATTGTAACAAACGTTGTATACATAGTTGAAACGCTATCTAACCGTGCTAATAGCCGGCGCGTCAGCCGAACCAAGGTGCTGGGCTCTACCGTCGCGTGTGCACTGCTACGACTGGCTTTGAACGCGCGTCGATTTTAGCTAAGCGAAAGTGGAAGGCAGAGCCAAGTTCTATGGTACACGCTGGGCCGCCGGCTACTAGCGTGGCAAACATGCAGTTAGCCCGTCATTTACATAATATTATACATAAGAAATCAATAAAATCACTTCTCAAATTATCAGGACAGTGGTAAACTTTCTGTAGTGTTTTACTCTGTGCGACGTTGATAATTAAGCTGCTTGTCGCAAAGTCCGTGATTCACATGCAGGTAAGTTTGAGAGCAATTTGTGGCTTCTAACTCTCCGCAACATTGAAATACTGCAACTTCGGCACTGCAGAGCAGCCTCGAGTTTATTAGTCAGGGCAGATAAGGGTCACGTATGTCAAGATAACCTCACAGTCATCGATTTTATGAAATAGCTTGTACCTAAGTATGTTTCTTCTAAAACTATCAAGATAACATTGGTAGACAATTTAAAGACGAAGGTTTTTAACCAACGTGTGTTGCCAGTGATGACATACGGCACTGAAACTTCCTTGCGAGACCGAATCTACAATAAAGAGTTACGCAAAAGAACAAACCAAGGTTGTAGATATAGCTCAAACAGTGTCGCCAAACTTAAGGGGCGGGGCACCGCGGACCGCAGAAATAGGATGACCGCGACGCGAGACCGATCGTTGTGGAGAACTTTAGGAGAAGCCTCTGTCCAGCAGTGGACGTTTATCGGCTGATAAATGACGTTGATGATGATCAGTGTTATGGTAATAGCATAATAATAATAAATTATAATAATAAACATCGAACACAAATCCTACTGTAAACTCTATTCGGCTTGAGTTGTAGTGTAGGCACTAGACGACGATCAACATACTTATATAGGTAAATACATTCTTAAATACTAATAGTAACATCCATGACCCAGGCACAAAATATTTTGAGTTCATCACACAAATATTTGCCCTCAAACCCAGGACCGCCGGCATAGAATAAAACACTACTGAAGCTTAGCCCAAACACTCTTGTGTTACCTTTTAACGCTACCTTTTAGCCACTACCTAATTCCCATCACTGGTTATTAAGTTTCCCAACTCTTTGATTGCACCTCAAAGGGCACATAGTTTCACGGCTAATCATATTCGGGGGCAAGGGTTCAGTAATCTTTCATCTCAGGCCGACCCTTTGTCTTGTTTGTGACAGAGATAGTGTCCTAGAAGCGGCAATAAAATACCTACAGGTGTTATTATGAAAAAAAAGTACAAAATGAAATCAGCGCGCCTATAATGGTTGTTTTTATCATGCGATAAAGAAGTGACATAGCATCCGTCACGTTTTGACAAAATTCGAGTGTGAGAGACGGATCATTTGTCACTTGTTTATCACGTTATAAACGCAACTATCAACTATCCCTGTACATCGGGATATCGTTAAAATTATAAAATATTTATCCAGTTTATTTTAGTAAAACTATAAGTACGTAGAAAGATCCGAGTAACAGAAAAACCTCGAAGTATTTACCAAATTGAAGTATCAATTGGCAGCACACATTGCTTATAAAACACATGGTCGTTGGGTCCGGGTCAAGTGCTTGAGTAGCGACCACTCACCAGATGCGAGGATAGTCCCCCACAAGGTAGACTGATGACATGGTGAAGGAAACTGGAGTTTGCTAGACGTGTTTGAAATAAGCGACAAAGCATCCGTCACGTTTTGACAAAATGTGAGTGTGACAGATGCTTTATCACTTTATTTATCACCTGATAAACGTAACCATCATTATACAGGACTGATCATGTGGTCATCGAATCATTTTTCTGTTGTCCGATGATGAATAATTAACGTACATACATTTACATAGGTACATTAAGTATGGGATGATCATCTCTAGGATATACCTGTCGGCCGAAGAAACAGCTATCCACGTGATCTTGGAATGCGTTGCCGTAGCTAAACAACGGGCTGAAATCCTCAAAGCAACGAGCACTTCGAGAAGCCTCCGGAGACACCAGGAGATTCCTGCGCTTCTGGACGGAGTTAGGCTAGCTAAACCCTTAGCTGGCAAATCTATACGCACAACGGTCCGAATATACACGGGCCAAGTGCAGAAAACGGAGCCCAGACCATAACCATATATCTACATTTATCAATAATTTCGTTTTAGTAACTGTCCTTTCCAGACACATAGCTCCCTGCTCTATTCCCCAAAGCGTGCTTGTAATCCTCCACACGGTTGTTTATAATTAGAGTCCAAGTCGTTAACAATGTATGCCAAAGAACATTCCTCACAAAGAGTGCAAACATTACCAGTGCAAGTTCGCAATCAAAGAGACGCAAACATGCAAACACGTAACAGGCAGACATGCGGGTCTGTTTAATTAATTACATGTATGGCAACTTTGCCCTTTTATTTGCCCATATTGTGTTATTAAGGAGATTTAAATAATCTACAGTTAAAATTGTCGGATATGAAATAAGCTTATTACGGTCAGTATTTATTCAGATGTGCGAGAACAAAAACTGGATTGTTTTTATCGCGTTCTATAAGAAGTTTTTTCCATTGTTGTCCAAAATGTTCACATTAGGTCAATGGATTTTTATTACTGAGTGATTAGAACTTTTAGGTGATAGGTTTTGTTCCTATAAAGTGGAAACTGGGACCAGAATGTTAAAAAGGGCAAAAGGAGCAAAACGTGAGTTGTCAGCATTGAATACTTTACAATAGACACTTACATTATTGATTTACATTATTGTAATAGATCAATATGAAGTTTCTTTGATCCATATGGTCAGGACAGGCCTGATAAAAATAGCTCAGCTTTAACGATATATACCTACCACTATTTACTACTCAATAATTTTACCAACGTACATCCAAAATGTTCACATTAGTGCCATCTATATCACTATAAAATTCTAAAATTGTGTAGAAAATCAGTTTTCTTAGAAAACGAGGCGAGGGGTTATTATTGCAGGAAAAATTTTAACAGCGCGATGCAGGATTTTTATGGGCGCGCCGCGTCAATATACCGCCGTCTCTTGTTTTTTTTTTGCCCGCATTTGGTACTGGTATCCTGGATAGTCAAAAGAAGATTCACGCGGACCAAGTGACATAAATATCATACTTAGTTAAGTTATTCAGGTTTCCATATTGTCTTTATTAAGTATACGATACGAAGCGAGAGTTCAATTAACCGTATGAACCTAATGATACGAAGACCTAATAGCACATGATCAAACCCAGGCCCGCGCGGAAGTGAACCTAAGATAGCAGGCATCTGCCGACATAATCATTGTAATAGGGCAGGTAATAACATTACTCGCGCCGCTTTACCACAGTGTAGCGAGAGACAGTAAGACTTTATTCCAGGCCATCTAGTCAGCCCTTTAAAGCCTCGTTGTTGCAACACATACTCTGTGACATTTCTTCTTTTTTGATAGTTAGATGGGTTGTGTTGTGATCGTGAGATATCTTTACAATTCTTCTCACTTCGCTTGTCCTTACGAAACGGTGTCTCTATGGCAGTTTTTTTAACAGTGTGTTATAAAATCATAAGAAGCTTTAATTTAACGTATTGAACCCAATGAGACGAAGACCTTTTTCATGTCATAGGGAGCAAACGAGCAAACGGATCACCTGATGGAAAGCGATTACCGTCACCCATAGATACCTGCAACACCAGAGGAGAAGTTGGAGCGTTGCCGGACTTTCAACGCTCTTTTCTTAAAGATTTGAAGGTCGTATTGGTCCGGAAATGCTGTAAGCGACAATTCATTCCACAATGCAGTCGTGCGAGGCAGGAAATTTCTAAAAAAACACACAGTTGTGGACTGCCAACTATCTAAGTGGTGAGTATGAAAGAATCGTCGAGTAGAACGATGGCGCAAAGATGCGGCCTGGATCAATCCGAACCTAGCAGCACATCATCAAAACCAGGCTCGCGCGAAATCAAAGTAGGTAATAACATTACTCACGCTGCTTTACCACAGAGAATGTAAGACTTAATTCCAGTCCATCCACAGTTAACCCCCAAAAGGCCATTTCGTTCGTATTTGACGGACGTTCGGACGGCAGGAACAGGTTCAGAGAAAAACTGTTTCGATGAAATGACGTATAGTTTTTGCTACGGCAATAAAATGCAATGTCGACGAAGCAAGGGTAAATCGTAATGATTCACTCATTAATTTCATAGGTTAAAATTTGAAATGGAAGACTGTTCTGCGTTGACTATGGGCGCGGGGTTATTCGACACACGTGCTGCGTCTGTGCGTGCTTATTACACAACTGAGGCAGTTAAGCCGAGTTTCTGATAATGGCAGTTGCTTCTTTTGCTCTCTTATTAACATAAGAATTTTAAATTTGCATATCAATATGTACTTAGTAAAACTTAATCAAATCCACAGTGTAAAGTGAACATTGCTTGAAAAGGGACAGTGATATCATGCATTTATTTTCATATATACTATGACAAGCAAATATTTATAAGGGCATTAACACAAGGGCATGTCCATGCCATCCATGTTGTAGAGATAAAGATGCTAAGGTGGATCTGCGGCCTTACCAGTCTGGATAAGATCTGCAATGAATACGTCGAGTTAGAGTCCGTGACATTGCCGATAAGCTGCCAGAAAGCAGGATGAGGTAGTATGAACATGTCAAGAGGACTACGTTAGCAACCAAGTGCTAAGACCAAACCGAGGGAGACCTAAGACCCTCCCTCTCCCTAAGAAGATAGGGAAGGCTGACCCCACCACGATCGACCACTAGCCGCTAAGACCGAGCTCGTGGCATCTTCGACGCCGACTACAGTCAGTGTATGAAAATGTATGGCGCGGCTGCGACCAGCCACGATCCACGGAATTGCAACTAAAAAAACAATAAAGCACCTGTAGTTCTCGAACTCGCATACATATCGAAATATGAGATCAAACTTTGTCATTTGTCGCGTTTATCATGGCGTGATAAACGTGACTATTGTCATATTCAGCATAGGTTTACTTTTATCTATTTTTCTTTAGCTCGTATTATTTAAATGACAGTCATTTCGTAAGTTAAAATTATGTGTAAGGTGAGTCGGGGCTATTGTAGCTATGGGGTTATTGTATCTTCTTACCATTATAATGGTCTGTGACCATTATAATGGTCTGTGTATATATAGGATACACAGACCAATGGTACACAATCCTATATATACACAGACCATTTTAAGGGTCACAGACCATTATAATGGTAAGAAGATACAATAACCCCATAGCTACAATAGCCCCGACTCACCTTAAGTATTAACATTTGGAAATGCATTCAGTGATATAACTAAGAGGGTTAAACATATTTAAATGCAGTAAATATAATTAAACGTTTAAATGTGACTCCAATAACACAAAATTAGTAACAACAAGTTGGGACATTTAGTGCTATTGTAAATAAAATTGTGAACGTTAAAGTAAAGAGCAGATCTTTCATAAGATTCTTTGTTAAATATAAATGAAAATTAAGCTCGCTGCAGAATGACAAAAACAAAGAAGGATAGAATTTTGCGCTACAGAGTATTTTGTTCTCGCATAACTTCACATTCATTTCCATATTAAACCGCTATATTTTGTTAAATTTCGTTCTTTGTTACGTATATAATATTCGTCGTGTACTATGTACACAATAACGTAGAAACAAACTACATAATACTATTAAAATCGTGAGACATATTTGATAATCATATTAAGCGGTTTACACTCACTTGAAATTGTCAGGAACGGCCCGACATGTTTCGAACTCGTATGCAGCTCTTCATCAGGGACAGCTACAGCCGCGCGGAAACTTTGTCACCCATTGTTTTTCTTTGGGCCGTTCCTGACAATTTCACGTGAGTGTAAGCCGCTTAATCAATAATAAAACTACTTATTTTATTTAAACTACAAGTATTCTTAATTCCGCGCACTTAATTTCTATACGGGAAATACAACTTCAAACTCTTTATACTTCGAGGTTAAAACTTGTAAGAAATTTCCCACAACCAACTTGAAAGTTTGCAAGCTGGAATAATATTTTTACAACGAATTTAAATTGTTTGGCTCAAGTATTTTGCTAAGGATGGCTGCTAGCTAAATACTACGGCATACTTTTTAGTTTATCTTCAGATCGTTCGCTTCTTCCTTATTTGCGCTATTGAGATATTGTTCGGGAATACGGGTCGCTAATTTGACGGAACTTTGCGATATTTTTGGAAAAAGAAGCGTTGGTGCCCGCTAGTTGGAGAAACGACATAGTCAAGATCGCCGGAAGGGAGTGGATGTGCGCGGCCCGGAGTCGCAGCGAATGGAAAATGCACAAGGAGGCCCTGATTTAGCCGGCCGTATATAGATAGGGGATGGTCATGATGATAATGATGATGATGATGGTGATGATGATGATGAATACAGAGGTTAAAAATATAAATACAAAATTTTACGCGATCCACTACATTGCAGCCTGTCTAGCATAATTATGCTTCGCGACTTGTCGCACGAGATAGCTCTCCCCGTCACTTTCTCACATTACTGCACAAAAAGAGATGGGTAATTATCTCGCGCGTAATATGCGCGTATGATAGTTATGCTAGAAGTGGGAAAAGGCAGGCATGGCAAGTGCAGGTGGGAATTGAAATTATCCGGAGTAGTGCTCTGACCCTGAGCTACCACGACGCTACACACATCACGTGATATATTAAGCATTTTATTCCGCTAAAGCCACCACTTTTTTTATGTGCTAAGCGCATTCACCATACATCTAGGGCGTGCGTTTACGCAACATGTTATCTCGCCTTGACTAACCTAAGTTGGTAATAGTAGTTTATGTGACTGTACATAATGAAGGGTATTAAACACGAGTGTGGGTTTATGAAACGCGCCGAAGGCAAGTTTCATAATAGCATCACACGAGTGTTTTAATGCCTAATTATGTACAGTTACATACACTACTTTATCTAGCCACATATCATAGGCCTCCATGATGCATTCAGGAGTCGCACATTACGACAAATATTACCCGGTAATGGCGGTTATGAAGTTTTCTGGCAGCTGTCATAGTTTTTCAGCTGTCACAGTTCAGAGACAAACTAGAGTTGGCCCCAACTATCTAATTCTAATTTTAAAATATGGCTTCCATCAAAGTTAATGATGATTTCGCCAATTTCGAGTTTGCTCGTAGAGCATGCCGTTGTTCGGTGAGGTTTTGCTTTATGTAAAGTGATAGCAATTTACAAAAAACCACGCGGACTATCGGGCCTTGACCCAGGAAGGGCTATGAACGCTTCAAGTTGAATTCTTCATTAGCTATTCACTCATACGTTAGATCACTGCACAATACGCTATCAATACTACACATTGAATAACAAAAATGAATAAATAACGAACAACAAAACTTAAACGCATGCGGCCATCTTAAGTCACGAACCGGAAGTCGATAATTACAATAAGATAAATTACATTCGATATCTTACTTACGTGCGACATTTGTCAAATTTGATGCAAATTTGACAAATCATTTCATACTAAACGTCATCTCGACTGATATTAGGATAGAGGTCAAATCAAATTTCTTTGTTTTTCAAAGATGTTCGAAATTTGAATAAATAATATCATCGAAATCGATGATATTATTTAGCAATAATAACATTTTCACAGATAACAAATTTGTTCTAATAAAACAGTCTATTTTTATGGTGGTCATAATGTGCGGTTCTTGAACGCATCATGGAGGGTTTATGATATTTGGATAGATAAAATTCTTTAATTGTTGTAGAGGACAACCGCGTCCGTCGGCTATCTTCTACATGGACACTCCGAAACTCAGCGATGAGTAAGGAGCGAGCGGACTGTGATGAGATAGGGTAACGAAAACGGACGAGTATGAAAAACGCAAACTAAATCAGACGATATATATTTACACAAATTTAACAAACAAACAAAACAGCAAGGAAATAACACTTAAATTTACACTTAATTAATTATAGTCTCTGTCTATGAATTTACACACTAAATCGCGGACCGATGGTACTACGCTATACTAACAAACTAACTCGCGGACCGATGGTACTACGCTACACTGTTACAAGATGGTTAATGCAAGAGAGCAAGAACTGGAAGTGATTCGATACAAAAATGGCCGTCCTTTTATACAAATCGGCTAGAGGCCAGGGGGACGTCTGCCCTGTATTTCTACATCAAATTACAAGAGTTACACATAATTTAGCTTAAGAATAACTTATACTATGGATTGACGCTGTTTGATTACACAACATATTAGCGTGTTTACGCTGTGGGAGCTCCCGTCTGACTGTGAGGCGTGAAAATACCTAAAGATTCTTTGTCCCCGGCAAGAGGCCGTCTCGCTCGCACCGTCCGAGATATACACTCGCGCGGTCACTCTTAACGCGCTGCGCGCTGCGAGTCCCGTTTAGTCTGTGGTTTGTCGTGCTCTCGGACGGTTGCGGCCGGGCAGTGGCGGATTATCCCTAAGGCAAAGTAGGCACGTGCCTAGGGGCGCAAGGCCGCAAAAGAGCGCAAAGAGGCGCCGATGAGGTTTTTGCCTTAGGGCGCTCTGGACCTTTAATCCGCCACTGCGGCCGGGACAATGTTCTACAAAATTACTTCATTTACTGAAATCTACAGTCTTACAAAGTTTCAAATTAATCTATAATTTTTCCTTAATTTTTACATCGAACGTAAACAAAGATGACTCATTTGTTTTCGACTAAGGAACGGAAATTTCCTATGAATCATCTTTGTTTTGATTCTGTCTTTACTAAGACTTGACGGGAGCTCTTACATGAAATAATTTACACAAGGGAAATTCAATTAATTTCAGCCGCTTGTACATGTACGGGCAATGATCTTATGTCTAAGTTAATAAATCTTTATTTATTTCGGTTTAAAGATCTTTATTTCTCATAAGAATTACAATTATTCACTTACATGAGAAAGAAACAAATGGTTAGTATAATTATTAACAATAAACTAGTGAGCGAATATAAAAAGTAAATATTTTAACAATCATCACTATCATCAGTTATCATAATATTAGGAGGTAGATTTGAAAATGCGTGCAAAACAAGTTGCCGGCCGGAGAGCGCGGTGCACGTCTCGGCTTGAGCGTAGCTGATTAACAGGCAAACACAGATCTAATCCGTTCGGAAGTGTCAACAAATGTATGAGCGCACTATTGCCGATAGTAGTGTACATAACTAACGAATTTATTTACATCTTTTTTTTTTTTTTTGCATTAATGGCTTGTTATTTATTTATTATTTTTATAAATTTTGTTCGTTTACTTTTTAAATAATATGAATATGCTGAGGAGGTTGCGGTATTATTTTAGGGAACTTTTATAAACTCGATACTATAGATTTGTTTTTAATTAATTTATGGCAAATACTTGAATATTTTAGGTAGGTTATAATAACATTAGGTAGGTTTTTACAATAGATGTTTATGAGAAGCAAAATACATATTAAACATATATATAACTAACTACTTATAGTTTTCACTATACTTTTTTTTTGTATGTATGTAGCCCATATTTGTATATATATATATAAATAGTTAATGACGAGATAATAAATATTTTTTTAGGCATGTTTTAAAAGTATAAAGTGATTTAGCGTCTTTTATGTCTTTAGGAAGATTATTATATAGTTTTGCTCCTTCATAGAGAATGGTTTTTTTGCCGTAACTAGTACGGGGCGAACGGAGTACGAGATTATTAGCGTTTCTAAGTCAAATTTTCTGGAATTGTTGTTTTTTTGTAAAAGTTATTTTTATATGCAGGTCTTTAAGCAATATTTTTCTTATCAGTATACACGTATGGTAAATGTAGGTATCTTTGATGTTCAAAATTTTCGTCTCTTTGTAAATTTTAGCAGAAGAGGTTAGGAAGTCGTACTTAAATAAGACTTTAACGAGTTTATTTTGCGCTCTTTGCAGGCTGCTTAAGTTTGTGGGCGCTGCGGCGCCCCAAATTTCTATCAGGTAATCTATATATGCGGTTTTACAAGTGTGTTGTAAATTGTGTAGCATACCCATTTTGGAAGGCAACGTACTATTCTTCTTGTTGATCCGGTTAGAGTAGTTATTTTTGCCCTAAGTTTGTCTAAATGGGGTTGCCATGTTAACTTTGTATCTAATATGAGGCCCAAGTATTTCTCTTGGTCAACTTTATTTATTTGATGGTTATTAATAGTCAATGGCTGATAGGCTGGTAGTTTTTTGTTTTTTGGCAAGAATATAATGTAGTTGGTTTTGCTAGTATTTATCGTTAAGAGGTTGCTCTGTAGCCATCTATTTAGCAGATTTAAGTCGCTCTGAGCGTCAGCTATTATGTCCTGGATTGACTGGCCATAGTAGAAGAGACATGTGTCATCTGCGTACAGAGTGACATTCCCTTTTAAGCCTATTTTGCTAATATTGTATATATACACCAAGAAGAGTAATGGGCCTAATATAGAACCTTGCGGAACGCCAAAAGTAAGATTCTGTGGGCCACTCTGATGCTGGCCTATTTTGACAATCTGCTTTCGGTTTTTGAGGTAAGAATCAAACATTTTTAGAACTGGACCCTCGAGGCCAACGTCTTTCAACTTTAGTAAAAGTATATCGTGACTAACCGTATCAAATGCCTTCTTTAAGTCGATGAAGACCCCCAGTACCAACATTTTTTGATCAATACTAACTTTGATTTTGGTCACTAGGTCTACAGTAGCAGACAAAGTATTTGATTTCGGCCTAAAACCATACTGCTTTTCGTAGAGGAAGTCAATCGTCTCAAGATGACCTGAAAGACGCCGATGGAGTAAAGTTTCTAATACCTTTGAGAGGACGGGTAGCACCGAAATGGGGAGGTAGTTTCCAGGGTCAGTCTGTGTTGAAGATTTGTAAATAGGAGTTACTTTTGCAAGTTTTAGGCTATCGGGAAAGTTATTTATTTAACTTAAAGCTATATGTTTCGCAAAACTGTCCGTAACAATTGTATTGACAATCCATTTTCATTACAGAGGGATCATTATTTACTTATGAAAAATGTTAACAGCACGTAGCGCGAAGGCGGTGCCTGCCAAACGGCACATTCTGCTGATGTATTTTTGTGGACATCTTTTATTGGCTTTTGTGTTAGTCGAATTGTATTGCTGTTGAATAAGTAAATAGCAATTTCTTTGTGCGCTTGCCACGCCAAAACGGCTGGACTACTAGTTATTATACTTAAGTTTGCACCTGATTTGTATACGATGCCATAGTTACAAGGTGCAAAAGCAGTGATATATCCACTTAAGTTTAGATGAAATACTAATTAAATACCTTCTTCTATATGGCACCTATTATCAATTCAATAATCATATTTCTATACTTTTCGATTTCTTGTGATAACGAGGTAAATTCCATCTCCGCAGCAATAAGCCATCTAATACTCTAAGTACAAAAGCAAAATATAAACTCACAAGTTGTTTTATCGGAAACCGACGTAATATATACCTACTCTTTTCCTTGCTACGCTCGTTACTGAAGAGACCGTAATAGTATGAAGCTTAAATAGCAAATACGCCCTTTTACTACCAAGTCAAAACTCATAAAGTTCCCAACTATAGTTTTTCTTCGTTCCGCTTGTATTATTTTCATCGCAAATTCCGAACACACGAAGTGAGGCAAAATAAGCTTAGCAGGGGTCTGTAGTTATGTGGTTTCTTGTTTGCCGCGAAGTTTTCTTAAACAACAAGAGAATTCAGAAGGGTAACCATATCGATGTCACTGACTAGTTACACTTTTGTTGACAAATATTATGTCGTGTTTCGCTGAAAAATTCCGTTTACGTAGTTGTTTTTGCACTGAATAAAATAGGAGACGCGACTGCCTCAGAAACGCGCACCCGAAGCATGGGAACAAAAGCGTAAAGCGGAGCCAAGAACCATGGTGTGTACCAGTGTGTAGGCTACGAGTATTAGCCGTGGGCGGCGTTGAGTGAACCCCATTAAGTAAAATTAATTTTAATTTCGAGTTTTTTATATTCCATTTTTTCCAACATACCTCGCAGTAGTGCAGAGGAAATAAATAAATTAACTCCATATAAGTTACCTTTGTAATCTGAAAACAAAAAGAGACCACTGTTGAGAAGATACTAGATAGATATTTTATAATAAGTTAACCTTGAAATTTTCTTGAAATAAATCCAATCAGTGAATCTGAATCGTCCGTTTCCATTAGGTACCTATTTCATCGATTTTTCGGAATAACAATTTCATGATAAGGTTCAAAGGTAGTCTCAAAGAGGTCACTTTTTAACGGTACGACAGGCTGTTGTCTACCGCTATTTATAAATTGTATTTGTTATGTTTCCTTTTGTGAACTTTTATTGGTGTGCAATAGAATATTGTTATACTTATTGTATTGTATGATAAAAATATATAATTTAAATAATAATCAAAAATACAAAATCTAGTTGTGTCTTGTTCCCCGAGAACTCATAAAATGCAATTCTACATAATATGTATATACTAGAGAAAGTGAGGATATTATATTATACTAGTTTTGTTTTTGTTTTAATATTTTGTATACAAAGACAGAGGGTGCAAATCGTCCACGTATTTGTTATTTCTTAACTAAATTCGGGCAAAAAGTATCGTAGTACCATTTTTGGATGTCCGTCCGTCCATCCTTTCGGCGTGATGAGATGATAAAGAACATTTTACCAACAGATGGCCCTGTACACTCAGCTGGCATCAGGCTGATGCATCGCATTGTTAAGTCTTTTCCTTATTTAAGTAATAATTCGCTCCATAGAAAACTGAATTTAAATAGTATAGATTAGGTTATCGCGGGCTGGTTTTCCACAACTCGACATCTTACAACGCGTTAATTTTGAGTGCTGGCACAACTCTTGCTAACCCAGCTCTACCAGAAAGCTTAGCGGTCCCTCGATGTTACCGTCGAGTTCTGGGAATGACCTCGGAGACCTGAGTTGTTGTGTCCGGTATTTGGCCACACCAGTACATTGAGAATGATGTGGGCGACTGTCTCTTGGAGTCTTAGCCTCTGTAACACCTAGAGTAAATAAGTGCTTGTTTAGTAGAACATGTCCAGTTATCGCTTCAGTTATCACCTGGACCTGAGGCCTCTTCAGCTACCTGTTCTTGCGTGAGAACCTGGGGTAGATTGTCGGGCGGGCCTCTTGCTCTGTCTGCAGTTACCTAAGTTACACCAGCTGTTATTGCTTTTAAATAGTATATATATTACCTCGTTCATCAAAACTGTGTTTCCAGGTACATTCCCATAGGAAAATCAAATCCAAAACCACTCAACAAATTATTAACGATAGGAACAAAAGCGCTGAGCACCTCCACCCCACAATAACATACATTGTCGTTAGCTTTTCTTCTAAAAGCAAAAATACTTTATGCGTCCCGGCGGGTCGATATGGGATACTTAGAAAGTGAATTATCCACCCGGGAACCGAGTAGGTAAATAAAATCCACAAATATATGGGACTAACAACGTTCACGTAGGCAATCATTTCGTTAAGAAAGTACGAGAGAAGTTTTATTTCTCCGGGGGCTAACCGGGGCTCACAAATCACTATTATGTCGTCTTATAGTTGTGTTTGAGCTTAGTGTCGGTGCATTGGGTATTATGATCTTGGCGACAGTCAAAGTGAAACATTTTTAGAATATTTTAACAGTATTTTGGTACTTTACTTAGAAAACTACCATTCGTCTCAGACATATCAAAATACATACGAAACGTTGTAGAAGTCGAATATCGCTCGACATTGTTCTTGGCAGTTTTCGATCGGCCACCCGCCGCAACTGATCGTAGCTCCTGATGATGAATTGCATACCGATTGAAACATCTCGAGCGATATTCCATGACGTGAGTAGGACCCGTTTCGTATTTATATTAATAAGTACTTAAGTATTACGTGGTGAAATTTACAGCGCGAGCTGTAATGTAACATTTAAGAATAAACTGGATTTCGCGAGTCATATTCCTGCCCACCATCGGAGGACTCCTCTCCCTACTATAGTAGTTGAAGTCGCTGTCGTCGTCGGATAGTTTGAGATAATCACAAAGATCACTGCTTTCCCCTCACCCCAAAGATCCACAAATCGGCATCTAGGAAGCCAAAAAGGGGCATCTTAATCTTCATAGTCAGTACTTGAAAGGCACGAACAGCACCATTCGCTTTCCTCGCATTCCTGCCAAAAAACAAATTATTAAATATCCTGACAAAATATTTGTTGAATTTCGAAGGAACAACCTACCCATAAAAGATTATATGGAGATACCATGTGAGATTGTATTCAATGATGAAGGAATAGAAAAAAAACACGGACCATATTATCCACAACGCGGGCTTTGTGAAAGTAAACTAAATGGCAAATATCCACAATGTGCTTCGTCAAAACAAAAGCAACGCCTCAAACATTAACGTCCCACACTATAAACTTAAGAATCCCAAGAACCGCGGCAGGAATTGTTCTATTATATTGCAAAAATACACGTACATCGAAACAATTGATCAAATGTACCGTTCGTGGTTTGGTTTACAGCCAACCGCTACAAATTACATTGTGACATCGCAGTGAAGCTATATTCTAGGACACGGACCGAGGATAACAAATGGATAAGGCGTTTCGATTACGTGGTAAGGATTTAAAATTTTGAGAGTACTATTCTTAATAGCGAAACACAGGCTCTAGCGTAATGCAATAAAAGGTTAAAAAACTTAAACCCGACTACGGAGAAACGAACTAAAAAGTTAAAAACAAGGTAAAAATACTTATCGTTTAAGTCATTTGACATGTTAAATGTTCTTGTATATTTTTTTCTACTGAAATCTTCTGTTAGGTAAGAACAATAACATTATAATTTAATTCAAATGCCGTAGTCCTAGCCCCCCGTGTCTTGTCACCATCGCCTCCGTAGACTCAAAAGTATCATAAAATCTGCTTTCTTGTTGCCATTTCAGAGTGTTGTAGTTTTTTATGGCGGGGGGCTCCGCCCCCCGATCCCCCCCTGTTTCAGGTCACCATCGCTCCGTAGACTCAAAAGTTTCATAAGATCTGCTTTTTTATTGCCGTTTCAGAACGTTGTATTTTTTTATGGTGGGTGGCTCCGCCCCCCGGGCCCCCGTGTTTTATGTCACCATCGTCTCCGTAAACTCAAAAGTTTCATAAGATTTGCTTCCTTGTTGCCGTTTTAGAATGTTGTATTTTTTAAGGCGGGGGGCTGCGCCCCTGAAACCCCCCCTCCCATGTTCGGCAGTCTCCGGGCTCCGCCCCCCGACGCCATCGTCTCCGTAGACTCAAAAGTTTCATAAAATTTGCTTCCTTATTGCCGTTTTAGAACGTTGTATGTATTATCTGGTTTCATTACTACTATTCGGTTGGTACCTCTTTCATCAAATTGGTTCAGTACGTTACGCGTCATCAAATCATATAAGATATTGGAATGGAATACGAATATAAATAAAGAATTACTTTGCTAAGGCATTGCCGTATTCGGGTGAAAGTAATGAGTGAAATGAGGTTTAATGTTGTAATGAAAAGAAAATTGTGTGTGGCTATGGGCTTATCAGAAGCACCAGAGCAACCAAAAATATAAAGAGAATCAAGGTGGTAGAAAGATCCACAAAATAAAAGATTAAACAAATCGACCAGAGGGGTCGCTGACCTATATCAGATGAATAGATCAATACAAAAAAGTATAAAAAAGAAATAAATCGGGCGCCAGGCCTCACCTTCGGATAGCTAAGAGCAGGAAAATGAACTTTTAATCACAAGCCAAGTTTGAATAGGTTCTATATGTGGGAAAAAAATTAAACCAGATTTTCAAAACCAGAAGGGTTTATTTTTCACATACATGCAAAAATTACAGACAAAACTTTATAACCTTGTTGTATTAAAGGATCGCTTAAAGTTACTTATTCTAAATTTACAACGTTAAGCCTGAAGGGCACAGAAACTAAATTTTCACTTTGGGTGGTATCGCTTAAGATTAAGACCTTATCTTACAGTACTCATTGGGGCCACGCTTAGGTGTTACAATGTCTCATCTTTTGAACGAAGGCAGCTTAATTTAGAATGATGTCACCAACCTTGTATCCGTAGGTACAAAGCCTAAGGGCCGGTGGTTCTGCAGGCCCGTCTGCCCCAGCGACGCTTCCTGCCACGAAGGCGGCTCTGACAGATGGGTCTCCAGCAGATGCTACTTCTTAATCCCACGTAGGGCAAAGGATGGGGTGGGAATCACCCGAGGCAAATTTTACTATTAATTACTAATTAACATTTAAGGGCCGTCTAAGAAGGACGCCAAAAAAAAATACGCTTAGTCCACCATAAAAAGTGTGGTGGGCGAGCACATTATTCAAAATATAACCCAGAAGGGAATCCGAAGGGTATCCAAAAGAGAATCCAAAAAGAAAGTCCAAAAATGGTTGGACGGGGTCGTCCAAAAGAGCAGTCCAAAAGGTAACCAAAAGGGTTAACCAAAAGAGAATCCAAAAGAGAATCCAAATAGGGTGGACGGGGTCGTCCAAAAGGGCAAACGCTCAGGCGAGACCTAAAGCAAAATGAGAAAAATTACGGTTAGAACTTTGTGACGTAGTGGTGAAATTCAAGAGAAAAAAATGCACGTGAACTCACGTTTGCCCGAGGGCTCCAATCCTGGGGGCTCCGACATCACGGCGTCCACTCGCAGGCGGGCAAAAGCTAAAACAATAGTCAAAATTGTCGCTTGAAAAACACGTCTCAAACTAATTTCACGAGAAAAATATGTCGATGAATTATCGAAATACTTACAAGGAGGTCCGCTGACAGTAGTCAGGACATCAGATGAAACAGCAAAACATCACTCACTGCAAGGATTCGGGAAATATTCCGGGATGAAATTCCGACACCTCTCCTCTAAAGAGAAATAAATCAAAAGTGAGTTGTCAAACTAACAGTGACAGATTGAAAGAACAAAAACTCTATTGAATGGGGTCTATGACCACAGATTGTGACCTATTGTCATTAAGCTGCATTCAAACGTCACGACGAAATTGTAATCAATCATCGTTTAAGGACGATGAAATTGATTAATAAACGAGAGTTTGAAGTTTCAAAACAGACTTCAACTGTCAAACTAGCGAAAGGTTATCTGCGTAACGAAACGCGCTGAAGCTGTCAAACAAGTAAATGGAATAATTCTAATGTCTAGATGTCAAAACTAGGGGAAAATAATGTACGAAACGGAGATTCATTTCTTCCATGTAACAAGCTGAAAACGCGCGTTACATTACCCCCGTTCCACGAAAAATAAAAAATAGGAACTATTTTTTATGACAAAAACCAAAACAGGAACAAGACAGAACCTAACAACAAGGTTAACCTATCTACAAGGCTTAGGATATAGAAAAACCTAAAAAAAATAAAGAAAAAAACCAGCTCTACCAACTCTCTACCCAACTCTACCAACTCTCCTCCCAACTCTACCAACTTTCTACCAAACTCTACCAAACTCTACCAAACTCTACCGACTCACTAGCTACTTGTCGGTTAGGCATCCTAGCCACCGATAGTGCCAAAAGCAGGAAAAGCGAGGTCTCCTAACCTCCAAACCACAAAGGGTATAAACAAATTAATCATTAAATGGAATAAAACCTATAGTAGGTTATTACTAAAAACAAAGAAGTTGTTTGTAGATGCGGATAGGCACTCCCGCCTCCGACTACAACAATGAAAAAGCAAACGATACTAGCACTAAGCTATATCTAAAACGAAAACAAAGTTAAACCCGTTAGTAGATACAGATAGGCACCCTCGCCTCCGACTACGACAAGTCTAAAAGGAAAAAATAAATTCAAAACTTGCAAAACAAAACTGCCTAGTTTATGTAGATGCGGTTAAGCTCCCTCGCCACCGACTACCGTAGAACAGTTAAAAATTCCCTGTAATAGGAAAGAATTCGAAACCGGTAAGACTAAACGCTACCGTCCGACTCAAAACTTCTATGTGAATGTGTCAGTGACATCACTACTCATTATTATGAGAAAAAATGAAAAAGGTTTCAATTTTCGAAAGAAAAATGAAAAAATGTTGGAATAAAAGGAGCTAAATATGAAATGTAATGATATGTCACTGAGACACTCAGGAGGAAAAAAAATGTTTTTTGGGAAAAAAACCCAAAAAGAACAAAAGTGAGTAAGACTCCTCTTCAAACGGGTAACAAAAAACCCCCGTGTGACTGGTGCAACACCGCCAGACTTCCAGGCACACGTAAAAAGTCGTGGGAAAAGAGAAAAAAACAGCTAAACAGCCTTTCAATGTGACTGGCACTACACCACCAGACTACCATACACATTGAAAAGAAACGTCGGAACGCAAACCTAAAAAGTGCGGACGACAAAGAGAAATGTCTGTCACAGACAGGACAGACAAAAAAAATCCAATGCGACTGGCTCAACACCACCAGACTCCCAGGCGCATGGCAAAAGAAACGTCATAACGCAATCTTGTGCGAATGACAAAGAAAAACGACCGTCATAGACGAGACAGGTCAAAAAGTTCCTATGCGACTGGCTCAACCCCACCAGACTTCCAAGCGCATGGAAAAAGAAACGTTGAACCGCGGCTGCAGCAAAAGCGGCCAACGAAAAGGCACCCACCGTATCAGATGGCGGAGCTAAGCTGAACCTACACCCCGGCAGTGTGGTCAAAAAGAAGATCAATCGCTGCAATAGCGAGATCTGAGAAAGACGACCTTCAAATCAGGCACGCCAAAAAGAACAACCGCATTGCATTCGCAATGAAAAATCGGAAGTCAAAAAGTTACGCTACTAACAAGTAGGTAAAAGTCTAATCAGGGAAAGTCAAGTCCAGGAGATGCTTATTCATCTAAGCTTAACAAAAACTAGAAGTATTCTAAACAAGGATTTAAGCTAATATAACACTCACAACTATTCTAACAAGTCATGACAAAAGAAAATTAAGTACAACATTTACTCTATAACAGTGATAGAAAGAAAAGTGTACAATAAACAACAAGATACTATACAAGGGTTCTATAACCCAATATGTACAAGAACAAAAAGGTTATGTTGTTGGATTAAATTTGGAATAAAGTTTCTAAAATGTCCAAGGTTAACTTTAAAATTAACATCTGTTGGGAGAAAAATTCAAAGCAGTCTTACCTTTCATACATCTCTATCAAAACTCCAATGACCCTAACATACATCTCTTACAAGGAGTACGACTTCCCCAAAATGTCCCCCCAGCGAAGCTAAGAGTTCCAATTATCAAATTTTAATAATATCTTTAACATGATAACGACCAGAAGTGCCTTTTGAAAGGTCTTTCAAAACGTAAACTACATCAGAAATTTTGTCAACAATTTCACACTTAACAAACCTTGGAGCTAGCTTGGCCGAAAAATAATGAGCTGCGCTTGATTGCACAAAATTTCTCCTCCAAACAACATTACCCACGTCGTAAGTGACAGCCTTACGACCCTTATTATAAAAGGCGGCATTACGTTTATATGCCTTTAAAAGAGACACGGATACCCGTTCAAAAATTGACTTGAGTCTATCAAAAGAACTAGCCAGCTTGTGACGATCACCTATTGTTAGATCGTCCAAGTTATCAAAAGAATCGCTAAAGCGATGCAAAGAAGAATCTATAATAAGTTCTCTACCGAACATTAAAAAATTAGGAGTAAAGTCTGTAGCTAAGTTAACAGCACTATTTAACGCTACTTGAATATGAGGCAAAAGTGATGACCAAGTCCTATGATCATCTTTAACAAAACAAGCAATACAAGTCTCCACGCTCTTGTTATATCGCTCCACGGGGTTATTTTGAGGCGTGTACAGTGTATTATAGAATATTTTATTTACGTTATAATTTTTTAAGAATTCTACGAAATGTTTAGAAGTGAATTGAGATCCATTATCACAAACTATTACTTTTGGAGTTCCAAATTTTAAAAATATGTCTTTTTCAATGAATTTACAGATGCTATTTGTAGTGGCGTTAGCTAAAGGAAACAACCAGACGTATTTGGTAAATACGTCGACTACAGACAGAATGAAACGATGACCTGAGTATGTACGGGGTAAAATTCCAATAATATCCATGGACAAAACCGGGGCAACTTTATGAACACCAAAGAAAATTTTCAAATAATCTAACCAACCGGAAAAATCTTGCCTAATCTCTGCATCTAAAGGTTTATGGGAAATATGTGGAGTCTTATTTGAAATATCAACCTGGTCAGCCGAAGCACGACGCACTTCAGAACGAAACGGTGTTCGACTGACGCCTACTCGTTTTTTGAACCACTATTAGGCGAGTTAGAAGAACTCGGTTTGCAATTATCACACGTAAGTGTGGTGACATCTTTCTTATTACAATTGAAACAAATAGTGCCTTTAATGGTTTTACAATCCTTGTAGTGGTGGCCAGATTTTTTACACTTTAAACATATTCGTTCTGATTTAACCTCAACAGGGCTAAATTTCTTGGACGGCCTATCAAAATTAGAGTTCAGCGTAGACGGTTGTTGAGGGACAGTTGAAGTATACGCATCAATTTCTTTGCTAAGCCGTACAATAACATCAAAACTACTTAACGGTTTTCCTATGAAATGTCCCATAAAAGATGGCAACATGTTATGTCTAAATATGTCAATCAGGGTGGTCTCAGATAAAGAATATGTCAATTGACTGGACAGATCCATCAAATCTATTATAAATTCGGACAGAGTCTCTCGTGGCTTTTGCTTGCGTGTACGAAGTTGTGATTCCAGCTGGTAATCAAAGTCTAATTTGTCGAAACGTCGTAACAATGCGATTTTCAGTTGATACCAAGATGTTACTTGTCCGCGGATGGACCTAAACCATTTCAAAGCGTGGTCTGATAACAACGAGGAAAAGGCGCGAAGCAGGTATTGTTCATCGATGTGACGAGCATATTGAAGCACTTCCACTTGAATCAAAAATTCGCGGACACAAGTCTTGCCATTGAAGTTAATTTTACACTTCGTTAGATCAGGGAGTTTAGACAAATAACGATTAGAAGGGATATCCAGCATATTAGTATGGTTGCCTTCACCTGTCAAGTTAATACCTCTAGGTAGAGGTTGAACTCCACTGTCTGTGCTATTGTGTGCACCGCTCTGATAAGCAGAGAAGGTTATCAAGTCACCTTGTAAAGTACTGGGTGGATCAGGACTAGTTCCCATATCCACAACCCTAGGTGGTACCATCGGTGGAGGCGTGCTAGGACCCTCACCGTTCTCCATCATTACTAAATGTCCGAAGCTAAATGTAAAGTATTAACTGTATCTAAAACAGAAGGAATAAAAATCAAAAGCTATTCGCAAAAACCGCTAAATTCAGTACACTAGGTATGTTCCGGGTCGGACAACAGTTACTATTCGATTGTCAAAAAATTTAAAAAATAAAAAAATAAAGTTGAAATTGCTAAGTGGCAACCCTATATAATGGTTAAGTAATGTCCAAAAAGTGAAGTTACTATTTGAGGATAAAAAATTTGAAAAATAAAAAATTATTGAAATTGAAGTGACAACCCTATATTATGATTGTATAATACTAAAGTGTAGGAATCTGTATTCAAAAGTTGGAATTTTAATAAAAGTTCTAAATGGAAATACCAGGTGACAACCCTATATACCGATCAAGTAATACCTATGGAAAGTATTTGTTATTCAAAAGTTGAAACGAAGAAAAAAATTTAATTGAATTGTATCAGGTGACAACCCTATATGCTGGATGTAGTACCTATGAAAAGTATTTATTATTCAAAAGTGGAAAAAAGTTTTTTAACGTAAATATTAAACTGAGGTATGTCAAGTGACAACCCTACCTACTGGTTATAATATCTATTAAAAATGTTTGAAATGTAAATGAAAATTATAGCACTAATTACTTTCCACCCTGTAATGAAAGTGATATTAAAATCTTGAGACTCTGAGGAAAATATTAATTAAGCGAAATTTCAAATTCAAAACAATGTCGCAGTCAAAAAACACTCCCAAGTACAGATATGAAACACCAAGAAATATTGTTAATAATAAACAAGTTAAAAAATTAAGTTGAAACCAAACTGTTACAACACCCTGTATAAGAATATAATTAACACTCCGTATATAACAATTATGAAATTTTAACCACTCTGTTCACTTTCAGAAAAACAAACTATGTAAACAGATTTCAATTGCACAGTGTGATAATGTTCACTAAATGTTAACCAATATGTAATCAAGACCGATGCAAAAAACTCTAAAGTTAAATATTATAACAATGTCACTTTTATAAATTGAAACTTTTTAATGAAGCTGAGTGTACAACAGCAGTACTAATGTTTGAAACAAAGATTTTAAATTGTTTACTAGTTAAGACAACAAATGTATACTAATAATAAATGCAAAAGTTACTTTAAGGTTAACAATAACTGGTCAGCTGTTCAGAACTATGAAATTATTATTCAATTACTTTGCAAAACAAACTCTGATATTTAAATTTACTTGTCACTATTAAACTTGAGAAACACTGTTTTAACTGGGTAAATGTACAACAAAAGTTTTACTCCTCAAAACACAACCATAGAACAATAAATAACACTGTAAGTGAACACTTCAAAAAAATAACAATGTACTGAAAAATATAACAACAGTATATATCAGTACTGTCAAAAAATTACAATAATAATAAGGTAACAGAAAACTAAAAATGTTACCAGAGGCCTTCGTTCAAAGAGAATAAACAATTCCACTCAAAAGAAAAGTAAACATATAGAAACCTATTTTTCAGTCCCTGTTCGGGCGCCAAATGTAATGAAAAGAAAATTGTGTGTGGCTATGGGCTTATTAGAAGCACCAGAGCAACCAAAAATATAAAGAGAATCAAGGTGGTAGAAAGATCCACAAAATAAAAGATTAAACAAATCGACCAGAGGGGTCGCTGACCTATATCAGATGAATAGATCAATACAAAAAAGTATAAAAAAGAAATAAATCGAGCGCCAGGCCTCACCTTCGGATAGCTAAGAGCAGGAAAATGAACTTTTAATCACAAGCCAAGTTTGAATAGGTTCTATATGTGGGAAAAAAATTAAACCAGATTTTCAAAACCAGAAGGGTTTATTTTTCACATACATGCAAAAATTACAGACAAAACTTTATAACCTTGTTGTATTAAAGGATCGCTTAAAGTTACTTATTCTAAATTTACAACGTTAAGCCTGAAGGGCACAGAAACTAAATTTTCACTTTGGGTGGTATCGCTTAAGATTAAGACCTTATCTTACAGTACTCATTGGGGCCACGCTTAGGTGTTACAATGTCTCATCTTTTGAACGAAGGCAGCTTAATTTAGAATGATGTCACCAACCTTGTATCCGTAGGTACAAAGCCTAAGGGCCGGTGGTTCTGCAGGCCCGTCTGCCCCAGCGACGCTTCCTGCCACGAAGGCGGCTCTGACAGATGGGTCTCCAGCAGATGCTACTTCTTAATCCCACGTAGGGCAAAGGATGGGGTGGGAATCACCCGAGGCAAATTTTACTATTAATTACTAATTAACATTTAAGGGCCGTCTAAGAAGGACGCCAAAAAAAAATACGCTTAGTCCACCATAAAAAGTGTGGTGGGCGAGCACATTATTCAAAATATAACCCAGAAGGGAATCCGAAGGGTATTGTGATGGTACGGCTCGTGAAGTGATCGTCTAAGTTATAGCTGTTTACGTAATTGAATAAATTTGAAGAGAATTAAGGCTTACTGTAAGGTTAAGAGAATTCGTTACTACATTTACACACATTCGGGCTGAAACAGTCATAGCTATCTGGCTACTAGAGGCCGGCGTTAGTGACATCGATTCCGTTATTAGGACAAATGGAGTAGCCTCCATTGTACGGGTTTTGTTCCCGTCGTGAACAACCGATCGCCCGCAATCACAGGGGAAGCCTACGCTTGACAGACCAGATGCCAAGCCTCGTACTCGAGTTATAGGGGCGCAGTTGACCCTCTTTCGCTGAGAAGCGCTTTACTTGCCTCGTATCCGAAGATGAGGTCTTAGTTCAATGGGCTAAGAGCCCGCCCCAAACGACCCGGGTCATAGTTTATTTAGGTGTTGGTATGCAAATAAGTTATGTTTGATTTGGCCAAATCAAAGGTCGAGGGTCAATCTGCAAGACATGGCGTGTAGTAGAGTGACCGGCGATCGCCGCTGTCGCGCCTTTGAAACGGAATGGTCGTCACGCTACCGACTGCTTCGAGCCAGCTTCGCTATCTAGATTCAGCCTGTATTGTCCCACACCTAAAGGTTAGGCCTTACGACGCCCACCTTATGAAATATCACCTTTCTCTGCTAATACGCCCCTCTGCCTTCAACGAGTCCCATCTGCCGTCGCTGCTGCAGATTCCCGCAGTCCGTTGCGTTGTAGGCGCCCGCAGCTCGGTGGGAACCATAGGTATATACTAACGTATAATGAGTAGGTATTCGCCTTCAGGTGTCACCCGCGTCCCCGCGCCAGATCAATAGGTAGTAACGAGATGTCACGATTTATCCTAGCAAATACCTCCCGACTAATTTAATACAAAGGCCTGACCAAGGTCCAAATTTCATTATCTCGGATTTACTTGACAGACTGCCACACAGTCTGGTTTCGTCTCTAGGTCCAACTAGGTCTCAAAGAAATGATTCGACTGATATCATTTTATAACGGAAATCGTAATTGAGTATAAGATACGGGTTTTGGTATCGGAGGTTCAGTCCTAAAGAAGTCGCTCTGGCTGTAACAATCATTAAACAATCTAGCTATGTACTATAGGCTTTATGAACCACGACCTTAGTGGGGAACCCCCGTTAACAATCCCGAAGGGTACCTACCAATGGGATGAAATAAAAATATGGAGTTGTGCAAAATTAGATTTATTTTATCAAAATTGTTTATCTAAATTTATTTCACTTTTAGGTTAATTTGCAAAAGAAACTGTTCGATTAATTAGACTATGGTTGATGGGTTGCATCAATGACATAGCCGAGTGTTATATTCCTACCAGCCATACTAATTTAGAGGGAAAACATAACACTCAAATTAAAAACCCTCTAGGCTCTTAAACCTAGTTATACACACATGCACACAAAAGTTTACAGTCTTAATCTAAGAGTTGTCCCTAACTACCAAATTCAAGAGGAACAACAGTAAGAGAGGCTAACCTTCAACTTTACTTAAATCTATCAACACAAAAGCACGTATTTACAGCTAGAGTGATTTCACACTTGCACTCCTAATTTCATTCTAATTAATAACGGACCATTTCGATTTCTATAGTATTATTTTCCCCGTGGGGCGCGGCGCGAGTGATCCGACGCCACCAATCACTAAATCGCACCCAAAGGTAGGCGCAAATGATTATCACTATCATAGCCAACAGTATCCCTAAGAGGACTGGCAATTCCCAAGGCGTAGGGCCGGGGTGGGGGTGCTTGTTGTGGCCTAGGCGATGCAAAACATCTAGAGCACCCTCCGCGTCCATACCGGAAACTCGCGTGAATAGGTTCTACTGACTTTAATATGAAAGTGAGATGCAAAATATGAATCACTCTAATCGTTGTGGACAATGATGGTATTGAAGTACATTACCAAATAATTCGCAGTCTATTCGAGCTGCTAGAGTTCGCCAATGCGCCAACTCGTCTCCTTTCGCAAGTCGGGTCGCCTCCCCGCCTTGCTCGTTCGACACAAAGTCCTCTTAATCACTAATCACTTAAACTATATTTCCTTTACTTTATTTAAAAACTTATTATTATTTTACAAAGAAAAAGTGACCACAGTTGACGCTAGTCTCGAGGAGATCCCGAGTGCTCGCAGCGCGGTTCAAAACGTAACTGTCCAAGCCTTGCTCCCGTCCGAGTCGAGCGGCCTCCTTCCAGGTCCATGCCACACCTCCTGTAATCCAAAATTTCTCCCGCCAGTCAATGTGAACAATGATCCGAACCCCACCCCGAACTAGTCATGCTTGGTTATTGGTCATTGGTTTCAGCGTCAAGTGACACGCCCTTAGATTCATTAGAATTACGTTGTCTGTTTGTCTCGACGACATTAAGATTAATGCTTTGCACATGTGCGCAGCTTCAAATTTCTCCCCATCGCTCTGAAAAGGTTGCGCAATATAGTTTTATGACGCCCCGTTGTGTTGTTTCTAGAATTGCCTATATTTAACTCTTTTTTCTAACTTGCTTCCTTAGAAATAGATTTAACAATCTGTGAGAGAGTTCGGCAGTTAAAACAATTTATTGCGTAATAAATTTCCCGTCACTCTTTGTCTTTAGTGACAATTTAAAATTCTAGCGAAATTGTTTTTAGTATCATAAATAACATCGGGTTATTTATGGCCGCGCAGTATCTATTATATTTTTGGATTTACGATTCCAGCCTGCCAGACGTGATTTCGAGGTCTCACGCTTTCACAATACCAAAAAAAAATTATAATAGTAGATTTGACCATCTCACACTCCCCCAAATAGATTTGAATTTGGCCAGGAATTTTATGCTCCCATACATGTCCTAGACCAAATTAAAATCTATTTCCAACTCTTCATGTGAAACGGCAAATCTCTGGTCCGTTAGTTCCCACGACTATCCCTTGTTTTCCCACGCTCATCATAAAATTACGTTGTGGTAATAAAACCCTAAACAGTCTAAATTCCGCATTGTTGTCCGAGTCGGTTATCCTATTGTTTTTTTTTTTCTTCGGTGGCGCTTACACTTCGCAACCTCTTTGTTAGTCAAGTCCTAGTCAACATTCTACCTGCAGGGCTTACGCGTTTTTGTAATAACGAAACAGGTGGATTGCATTGTAATTTCCCTCGACCCTGTTAGTGCGCGTGTCTATTAAAGTGTATACATTGTTATATGGCACAGCTCCTATTGTGAAAGGTCCCTTATACAAACGCATGAATTTTTTTGTTAATTTCTTATCCGCGTCTGATTTAGCGAAAGTTTTAAGTTTCACCAAATCGCCTATTTCGAATTGTATCAATTTATGGTTTTTGTTATAATGGAGTTCCCTACTTTCCGCCGCTTTCATTATATTCTGCCGGGCCTGTTGTCGAATATGTTCGAGATCCTCAGGTGGTTCTCCTACCCCGCCTAAAATGCCGTTTCTGATGTCTGTAGACAATAGGGTCCTTTTTCCCCAAACTATCTCATTCGGTGAATAACCTGTTGTGGTGTGTACCACCTGATTATAGCAATCCTCTATTTCCGGTAACAGATCTACCCAAGAGCGGTGTGATTTGTCGCAATAGGTTCGGAATAGCCTACCTAACTCTTTATTTACTCTCTCCGTCGAGTTCGGCCGCGGATTCCTAACGGATGTATGCGTCAGTTCGATACCTAGCTGCCGCACACCTGCCTCGAAATCCTTTGAAGTGAAGTTAGTGCCCCTATCTGAACATAGAGTCCTAATCCTCATCTGTACATGAAACTTCTTTATGCATGCTAACGTCGCCCTTCCACTTGCTCGACGTAACGAATATAGTTTAATCCATTTGCTATAAGCGTCCTGTACCACAAATATGTATTTGAACCCGAAACGTCCCGCTGGTAATGGTCCATAAATGTCGCAAAACACTTTCTCCCCTATTTCCCTTGCTATCACAGTCTTAATCGGTCCCGTATGAGTTTCCCGCGCGTGCTTCGACTTTTGGCACGCCTCACAAGCTCTTACGATTTTACCTATTATGCGAGACATATCAGAAAAATAATACCGACGCTTCATTAGTGCATATACCTTGTAACGTCCAAAATGACCTATCTCCTCATGTATGCTAATGATCAGATCTTGCTGTAATTCCTCGGGGACGTAGAGCCTAAATGTATCCTTATGTATGTCCGATCTATAAAGAATTCCCTCTTTAAGCACGTAGTACTTTGACTCGGAGGTACCTATAGTCTCCATTCGACTAACTATTTTCCTAGCCGCCTCATCGCGCTCCTGATAATTCCTGATCTCCTTCCACCTGCTCTGTACCACCCGTCCTAACGGTACTTTGAATAGGTTCATCTCAGGCCCTACTGCCTTATTAGTTAATACGTCGGTGGTCCCTTTTATATGCCGGGATAGTACGTCTGCTACCGTGTTGAGTCGGCCTTTCACGTGTTCAACAGTGTAGTCGAACCGCCCTATATAATGTACCCATCGTATCATCCGCGCGCTCAATAATTTACATGTTTGTAAGAATATCAAACTTTTATGATCGGTCCTAATGATTAATCGCGCGCCTCTCAGGTAAGTTTCAAATTTTGACAAGCTGAATATGATCGCCCATAGTTCTTGTTCCGTAACAGTCCATCTACGTTCAGTCTCCGATAGTGACTTACTACAGAACCCTATTACCCTCTCTTCTCCCTCGCTTGTTAACTGATAAACGTAACCCGAAACTCCTAAATTGCTACTATCGGTCTGCAAATAATAAGTCTGTTTAGGATCCGGGTGTGCGAGAAGTATCGTGTCTACAAATAACCTTTTAACCCTTTCAAAACAGTTATTTATCTCCAGTGTCCAGGACCATTTTGTATTTTGTTTCAATAGGTCACACAAAGGCCTAACTTCCTCACTATATTTGGAGATAAACTTTCGAAAGTAATTTATTAACCCTAGGAAACCCCGTAATTGTTTCGCCGTCCTAGGTACGGGGAAACTCATTATGGCTTCTACGCGTTCGGGATCCATACGCACCCCGTCGGTGTTTACTATGTGTCCTAATAATTTCACCTCTACACATAAGAATCGACATTTCCCTAATCGGCCCGTAAGTCCAGCGGCTTCTAACCTGTCTAGTATTTGATCTAGATGCGCTAAATGTAACCCTATATCCCCTGTAGTAAATATGACAATGTCGTCCAGATAGTTCACGCAAAATTCCCGTGTCCCTGCTAATATCGAATCCATCGCTCGCGAGAACCCTGCCACGGACGTCTTTAACCCTTGAGGCAAAACTTGATAAGTATAGGTCCTACCCATAAAAGAGAAACCCGTGTATTTCCTCGAATTCCGATGCAATGGTATTTGAAAATAAGCATTATTTAAGTCGATTAAACTGATGTAATTTACCCCGTGAAAAGATTGCAAGATTTCTGACGTGAGTGGCGGTGAACCCGCATCACCTATCATTTTCTTATTGAGCTCCCGCGCGTCTAACAATAGCCTTATTGATCCATCCCGTTTCTTTGTAAACGTGAGCGGGCTGCAATACGGAGTTGCCTCTTGCTTAATGACGCCTAATCTCTCCAATTCATCTAATTGTTCCCTAACCTGCTCTCTATGCGCCAAAGGTACCGGGTAACTATGTCTCACGAAAGGGGTTTCGTCTAACAACTCGATAACATGCTCGTACCTATCAGTTAATCCCAATCTGTCCGTGAACACCTTACGATGCTTGTCTAAGACAGGTAATAAAAGTTCCTTTTGTTCGTTACTCAAGGACGAATCGTCTAAATGGTATTCCTTTCCCTCGCTGTCTTGCCCTATTGCGCTACTCGACATAGTATGTCCTACTATCCCCGCTCTTTGATCTAATATTGCATTAATAGTGGCGGCATTCGCCTCTCCCCCTAACCGTTCGATTTGACAATCAGAGTTCAGTCTAACGCTAGATCTAACCCCTAGGTGTTCGATCGTTAGTGTACGCTCTAACCCGCAATTTACCACTCCTTTCACTCGTTCAAGCCAATCATATCCCAATATCAAGGAACGAGGTAATCGTCTCATAATGAGCACCGGTGCCTCGACGAAAGTGCTACCCAATTTGAACTCTATTAGTACTAGCCGATTCGTGCTTTCACTCCGCGACCCGAACGCCCCTTGCACCTGTATAGCGGGGATAGCGACCTCAGGTAGATCACCCCTTTCCCTCAAAATAGAATCGTACAATTCCCTAGTTATCCCGCTGATCTGGCTCCCAGTATCTATCAGTGCGTTCATGCTTCTCCCATACAACCACACACATACCTCAGGTAACCTAGGTAAGGAATAATCCGCTCCGGCATACATTGGTTCGTCTAACTCATGAAACATGGTGTTCATCTCCTTGCCCCTCCTAGTACAAAATTCGCACGTCACCCCTATCTCGCCGCATTCGATCACGTGACTAAATTGGTTTTCTAATAAGATTCCTACCCCACGAACTAACGCCTGACAACTATCTTCGCGATCTCGCGCACCGTCCTTCAGCAACCGCTTCAGTCCTCCTTCTCCGACCCCCAGACTCTGTCCTGGCCTCCATCCTTGGCTAGTAAGAATCTTATAGGCTACCCCCGTCTTCTCGCCTTCCGAAGTCCCTGCTCCCCCTACGTTACACAACAACAAACTATCGGACCTCGCTGGTGTAGGGGACTCTAGTTTTTTGACTGGCCCTCCCCCACAGTTGACGACGGAGTGGAACTCTCACCCTCCTTAACAAAAGTGATCGCTGGCCTCGAACTAGGTCCTGCCGGCTCAAACCTAGGCGACGCTGTCCTATTATAATTTGTCCCGTAGCCTCGCCGACCTTGACGATAACCCCGTCCTCTTGCTGAGCCTCCCCTACCCCATCTCCTATTTTCTGCAGAAATGGTTGCGGTAATAGGACGCGACAGCGACGTCTGTCTGACATAACGGCCCCCCCTGAACACTCTGCCGACTACTTCCCTAGCGACCTCCCTTGGTTTCTCAAATATATTCTGCTCCATACTCCTCAGGAAATTCGCCCCGCTCATTATGCTAACTTCCTCAGTCCTAGTAAACCACAACCTCTGTATATCAGTAGTATAATGTCGCATGATGGAGTTAACTATGTCCCTTTCGCTGAAAGCAATGGTCAACGACTGCATCGACTCGACCTGTACGGCAAAATGTTCCGACATCGTCATACCTGAGCTGTTAGAATATTTTGAATTTATTAATCTACACCTGACTGACTCCTGAATCTGTTCTGTCCAATACGTACGCCTAAAATCTGCCTCGAAATCAGCGAACGTGGTCCAACCCTTCGAGTACAGATCCATTACCTTACGCGCGTGTCCCATAATACACCCTAGCGCGATATCTATTTCTCGATCCGACCCATTTACCGCCCTTATATACTTTTTTAAACGCTTTAAAAATGCAATAGGGTTATCGAATGGTTTCCCATCAAAAGTTGGCTTGCTAACCGATGGCTGTATTACATATAAGTTTCGCGTTTCTGACGATGTTACGATTGAATTCGCGGACGCGGGGCTATTCGACCCCCTCCTATCTACCCCGCCGGTACCGTTACTCTCCGTCTCTATCGCCCCGTGCGTGGAACAGCTCGCTCCTCTATCCCGCTCGTCTCTAACACTTGAACCTAGCTCCGTTAGTTTCCTTTCGAAATCACTGATCTTTTCCAAAATCATATCTAGTGTTGCACTACCCACAACCGTGGTTCGCTCCCCCGAATCTATTCCCGCATCGTTGGTTTCGACTGACCCGACCTGACCTAACCCACGCTTTCCCTTCCTTGTATACATGTTCCGACCGATGCTATTATATCTCTATTATGTGCCGCCCTAGTCCTATCACCTGCTAATCTCCTAATACCGAATCTGGCGCAACCTTTTATACAATGGGGTCAATTTAAAACAACACACAAAGCCAATAATAAAGCAGATAACACAAAGTAAATGGTTCAATTGTATGATTCTCAAAGCGCAAAGAAAATTTAATCTAGTGAATAGGTAAGAACTAGTGTCTCTTCCACCGCAATCTCCTTCCAAAATCCCTGTAATTTCCAAATTATTAATTATATAGTTCTCCCCCTCTCCCCCAGACCTTACATAATAACATGCGCAATGTGTCTCTGCTCCCCCCAGACCTAGAGTAAATGTAATATAATTCTTACATAATAACATGCGCAATGTCTTAACCTCTCTCCTGAAATTCCTCTTATATACTCAATTACGATTCCTACGTTGTGTTTATTTTTAAGCTAATAAAAATCCAGTCGTAACGTTATTTCGAATACGTACATGGATCCTTGGTCACGCGGCATCAAATTCTGTGATGGTACGGCTCGTGAAGTGATCGTCTAAGTTATAGCTGTTTACGTAATTGAATAAATTTGAAGAGAATTAAGGCTTACTGTAAGGTTAAGAGAATTCGTTACTACATTTACACACATTCGGGCTGAAACAGTCATAGCTATCTGGCTACTAGAGGCCGGCGTTAGTGACATCGATTCCGTTATTAGGACAAATGGAGTAGCCTCCATTGTACGGGTTTTGTTCCCGTCGTGAACAACCGATCGCCCGCAATCACAGGGGAAGCCTACGCTTGACAGACCAGATGCCAAGCCTCGTACTCGAGTTATAGGGGCGCAGTTGACCCTCTTTCGCTGAGAAGCGCTTTACTTGCCTCGTATCCGAAGATGAGGTCTTAGTTCAATGGGCTAAGAGCCCGCCCCAAACGACCCGGGTCATAGTTTATTTAGGTGTTGGTATGCAAATAAGTTATGTTTGATTTGGCCAAATCAAAGGTCGAGGGTCAATCTGCAAGACATGGCGTGTAGTAGAGTGACCGGCGATCGCCGCTGTCGCGCCTTTGAAACGGAATGGTCGTCACGCTACCGACTGCTTCGAGCCAGCTTCGCTATCTAGATTCAGCCTGTATTGTCCCACACCTAAAGGTTAGGCCTTACGACGCCCACCTTATGAAATATCACCTTTCTCTGCTAATACGCCCCTCTGCCTTCAACGAGTCCCATCTGCCGTCGCTGCTGCAGATTCCCGCAGTCCGTTGCGTTGTAGGCGCCCGCAGCTCGGTGGGAACCATAGGTATATACTAACGTATAATGAGTAGGTATTCGCCTTCAGGTGTCACCCGCGTCCCCGCGCCAGATCAATAGGTAGTAACGAGATGTCACGATTTATCCTAGCAAATACCTCCCGACTAATTTAATACAAAGGCCTGACCAAGGTCCAAATTTCATTATCTCGGATTTACTTGACAGACTGCCACACAGTCTGGTTTCGTCTCTAGGTCCAACTAGGTCTCAAAGAAATGATTCGACTGATATCATTTTATAACGGAAATCGTAATTGAGTATAAGATACGGGTTTTGGTATCGGAGGTTCAGTCCTAAAGAAGTCGCTCTGGCTGTAACAATCATTAAACAATCTAGCTATGTACTATAGGCTTTATGAACCACGACCTTAGTGGGGAACCCCCGTTAACAATCCCGAAGGGTACCTACCAATGGGATGAAATAAAAATATGGAGTTGTGCAAAATTAGATTTATTTTATCAAAATTGTTTATCTAAATTTATTTCACTTTTAGGTAAATTTGCAAAAGAAACTGTTCGATTAATTAGACTATGGTTGATGGGTTGCATCAATGACATAGCCGAGTGTTATATTCCTACCAGCCATACTAATTTAGAGGGAAAACATAACACTCAAATTAAAAACCCTCTAGGCTCTTAAACCTAGTTATACACACATGCACACAAAAGTTTACAGTCTTAATCTAAGAGTTGTCCCTAACTACCAAATTCAAGAGGAACAACAGTAAGAGAGGCTAACCTTCAACTTTACTTAAATCTATCAACACAAAAGCACGTATTTACAGCTAGAGTGATTTCACACTTGCACTCCTAATTTCATTCTAATTAATAACGGACCATTTCGATTTCTATAGTATTATTTTCCCCGTGGGGCGCGGCGCGAGTGATCCGACGCCACCAATCACTAAATCGCACCCAAAGGTAGGCGCAAATGATTATCACTATCATAGCCAACAGTATCCCTAAGAGGACTGGCAATTCCCAAGGCGTAGGGCCGGGGTGGGGGTGCTTGTTGTGGCCTAGGCGATGCAAAACATCTAGAGCACCCTCCGCGTCCATACCGGAAACTCGCGTGAATAGGTTCTACTGACTTTAATATGAAAGTGAGATGCAAAATATGAATCACTCTAATCGTTGTGGACAATGATGGTATTGAAGTACATTACCAAATAATTCGCAGTCTATTCGAGCTGCTAGAGTTCGCCAATGCGCCAACTCGTCTCCTTTCGCAAGTCGGGTCGCCTCCCCGCCTTGCTCGTTCGACACAAAGTCCTCTTAATCACTAATCACTTAAACTATATTTCCTTTACTTTATTTAAAAACTTATTATTATTTTACAAAGAAAAAGTGACCACAGTTGACGCTAGTCTCGAGGAGATCCCGAGTGCTCGCAGCGCGGTTCAAAACGTAACTGTCCAAGCCTTGCTCCCGTCCGAGTCGAGCGGCCTCCTTCCAGGTCCATGCCACACCTCCTGTAATCCAAAATTTCTCCCGCCAGTCAATGTGAACAATGATCCGAACCCCACCCCGAACTAGTCATGCTTGGTTATTGGTCATTGGTTTCAGCGTCAAGTGACACGCCCTTAGATTCATTAGAATTACGTTGTCTGTTTGTCTCGACGACATTAAGATTAATGCTTTGCACATGTGCGCAGCTTCAAATTTCTCCCCATCGCTCTGAAAAGGTTGCGCAATATAGTTTTATGACGCCCCGTTGTGTTGTTTCTAGAATTGCCTATATTTAACTCTTTTTTCTAACTTGCTTCCTTAGAAATAGATTTAACAATCTGTGAGAGAGTTCGGCAGTTAAAACAATTTATTGCGTAATAAATTTCCCGTCACTCTTTGTCTTTAGTGACAATTTAAAATTCTAGCGAAATTGTTTTTAGTATCATAAATAACATCGGGTTATTTATGGCCGCGCAGTATCTATTATATTTTTGGATTTACGATTCCAGCCTGCCAGACGTGATTTCGAGGTCTCACGCTTTCACAATACCAAAAAAAAATTATAATAGTAGATTTGACCATCTCAGTATCCAAAAGAGAATCCAAAAAGAAAGTCCAAAAATGGTTGGACGGGGTCGTCCAAAAGAGCAGTCCAAAAGGTAACCAAAAGGGTTAACCAAAAGAGAATCCAAAAGAGAATCCAAATAGGGTGGACGGGGTCGTCCAAAAGGGCAAACGCTCAGGCGAGACCTAAAGCAAAATGAGAAAAATTACGGTTAGAACTTTGTGACGTAGTGGTGAAATTCAAGAGAAAAAAATGCACGTGAACTCACGTTTGCCCGAGGGCTCCAATCCTGGGGGCTCCGACATCACGGCGTCCACTCGCAGGCGGGCAAAAGCTAAAACAATAGTCAAAATTGTCGCTTGAAAAACACGTCTCAAACTAATTTCACGAGAAAAATATGTCGATGAATTATCGAAATACTTACAAGGAGGTCCGCTGACAGTAGTCAGGACATCAGATGAAACAGCAAAACATCACTCACTGCAAGGATTCGGGAAATATTCCGGGATGAAATTCCGACACCTCTCCTCTAAAGAGAAATAAATCAAAAGTGAGTTGTCAAACTAACAGTGACAGATTGAAAGAACAAAAACTCTATTGAATGGGGTCTATGACCACAGATTGTGACCTATTGTCATTAAGCTGCATTCAAACGTCACGACGAAATTGTAATCAATCATCGTTTAAGGACGATGAAATTGATTAATAAACGAGAGTTTGAAGTTTCAAAACAGACTTCAACTGTCAAACTAGCGAAAGGTTATCTGCGTAACGAAACGCGCTGAAGCTGTCAAACAAGTAAATGGAATAATTCTAATGTCTAGATGTCAAAACTAGGGGAAAATAATGTACGAAACGGAGATTTATTTCTTCCATGTAACAAGCTGAAAACGCGCGTTACAATGTAAGCAATATACTCAACTACACCATCATTTTTTGAAGTCGGTTAAAAATATGTTCCTTCGCAATGTAAACCGTTATAACAAATCGATGGACACGTTATTGATCAAAATCGGTTAAGTAGTGTAAGTGCTATGCTAGAGCATACTTTAATGCAAACATATAGTTCCAATCACCTTTCGTGGTCTTCTGCATCAGTTCCACTTGGTCAAATTATGCTTTCTGACAACAGATACCTGAATCACTTTAGAAAATAATAAAGAAATTGTACTTGTTACTATTATATTTGCAGAGTTCCGTCGATTTCTGATGGATTCCATCATCAGATGTTTACCATTTTTCTAAGAGATAATAACTGAAGTGTTAACTTTCCAACAAAAAAAGAATTAGCGAGTAGTGTGGAGCCGCTATCAGACTATCCGATAGATCAATAGTCTAGTATCAAGACATGCCATCTCGGATGACTCTGAACAACGGCGATACTGTATGGAGGAACTCAGCATTACTTGATGCCGCACTGAAGGGAAACCTAGCGGTGTTAGACAGGAAACCACTAGACACCTTTGTCAAGCAACAATAGACCCGATATTCATGTATGGTTACAGCATAATGGTAAATTTGATATGGAGAATAAAATGGTAAGGGATCTAGTGCCAAGCCTGGCAATATATCACCATATATTGAATGAATGAATGAATGAATGAATGAATGAATGAATGAATGAATGAATGAATGAATGAATGAGTGATCTTTATTTGCATAAAATGTGGTACAAGGTTGTTTATCCTAATAGTTACATGGAAACACACACTTTTATACGTTTTTATTAATACGTTTAGTACAGCGATGTCACTTTTGAAGGGTGCTTTAAACGTTAAAGCGATTATCTTACTTTGATTGTCGTTTCTGTGCAATAGGTCCTTAAAAGCATGACCAAATGAGATCACAGGCATGACGTAGCAGCAAATTAGAATATAATAACGTCATTTCAGACTCGTCCACGACAGAGAGCTGCAATTGCACGACGGCAAGCGACTGCTTCGCCACGACCGATACGACGAGCTCGTCGCCTCGGGGCTCTCTCCACAACAGCTGGAAGACAGCGGCGTCTTGTGGATACATCCAGCTTTTAGGTGAGCCTTTTTGTTGACAATTTGGATTATTATTCATTACTAGGACGTGCCCGCAACTTCGCGTATTTTATTATTTACCGTAGACGAGTAAAAAGTGTCCTATAACTATCATTGGCTGTCCAGCTATCCCTGTACTAAAATTGGTTATTTGTTCAGCCGTTTTAGCGTGATCAGAGGACAAAGGAATTTATACCAATTAAGACCAATAGATGGCGCCAGACTGGCATGGCGCCGCGCACCCATACAAAACAAATGACGATCCTGCGTCGCGCTATTAGTTTAGTTTTTGCGCTATGGTGGAACACACTTACATATAAATATACATAGACTGGTAAACTTATTATTACTTGCCTTCCTTTTGGCTTTGCCGTAGTCGGGTAAAATACATCTCGAAAGAGTTTGTAATAGCACATTACTAGGGTGGTAAATTCACGGATGTCTCAGATCGCAGGTGTTCGTGGCCCGAACCGAAGGAGAGGAGAAGACGAATTACCGCCCGTGGGTTGTTTAAAGTTTTACTCCTTGCCTCGGCCAGGAAGCGAGATTTTTCCCTTCGTAGGCAGAAAATCCCACTCACAGCCTAGGGTGGTGTAAATAATGTTGTTTACGTATGTATAATCGTATGGTTGAGCTACCATATGATCGTACCTCAGGAGTGTTGACCAAAATGGCCTCAAGTTTTGTAACACTAAAATATATCATAAAGTATCATCATCATAACCTATAGGTGGCCAATGCTGGACAAGTTCTCAACAACAATCGCTTTTAATTTGCTTCCCGCGATCATAACCAGAGGGCCGCCTATGATCGTTGCGTTTATCACGTGATAAATAAGTGACAAAGCATCCGTCTCGTTTTGGCAAGACGCGAGTGTGAGTGACGCGAATTATGCTCTCGCGGAGCTTAAATAAAAGATGTAGTCGTTTTACTACATTTAATTACTTACGACAACTAAGTTACATGTCGTTCGGTACGAATATTATCTTAATACTGAAAAGAATATGAACAATGCTCTCACGACCGGCCAAGCGCAGCGGATGCTACTGCGGTGGGCCGCTTATCGAAAGAATTTGCAAGGTAGCGTCTGGCCTGCCCGGCGCGTTCGCTAGAGCACTGATGTTATTAATATATTAACTTGTGTTAGGACTATGGCTAACTAAAACTTAGACTTAAAACTACGTATACGATACAAAGCTACATATGGGTACATAGGGGTACATAACACGCGTGATAAAAGCAACCGTCATAGGCCCCAAGGTCGTTGGGGTCCTCCCCACCACTCTGCGTCTTCCGTAAGCGGTCGCCACTAAAGAAGCTTTCTGCCCCAATGGGCATCGGTTCTACTTATGTAAAAAAAGTAATCATTCCGTAATCACCGAAAGCGACGCATCCGACCGGGCTTAGTGCCGTGTACGTCAGTGCCCTAAGTGACACAAATAGAGTGCCATCTCTGGCTGCATGCAGGCAATATAAAACGTGCTCCCGACTTATTACCCCGCCGATATTGTTCCACCACGTGGGACCTCGCATTTGTGGCAGTGATCAAGATTGCTGGAAATTCAGGAAGTTGACAAAACAAAACTTATCGATTTAGCAGTTTTTAATTGTTGAAGCATTGTTTCTTAACTATTTTAGTTTCCCGTCTTGTCAATCTTAAGGCACCACAAGCTCGATGTTTTATCTTAATGTATCGGTAATAATGCTGAGATCAATGGGGTGGATTAACTTTTTAGGGTTCCGTACCCAAAGGGTAAAAACGGGACCCTATTACTAAGACTCCACTGTCCGTCACCGGGCTGTATCTCATGAATCGTGACAGTTGAAAGTTTCACAGATGTGTATCTCTGTTTCCGCGATAATAACAAATACTAAAAAGAGAATAAAATAAATATTTGTGTGGGGTTCCCATACAAAAAAACATGATCGGTTGCATTAACTTTGCATCTCATTTGTATCCGGTGCCAAACATATATATTATACCAGGTGCAAACTTAACCCGGCTAGTTTAAATGCGATAAGTACGGAATGTTAGTACGGAACCCTCGGTGTGCGAGTCAGACACAATAGTGATTAAACATCTTAGAAAAGTGTTGAATATTTATAAATTATTGGTATTATTAGGTGATCCTCCTAGCCTTTGTCCCATATCTTTGTAGAGAGTGAATTCTCAATCGGGGTCGGCTACCTAAATCCCAAGATGTGGCGTAGGCACTAGTTTTTACGCAAGCGACTGCCATCAGACCTTCCAACCCACAGGGGAAACTAGGCCTTATTGGGCTTAGGTGGTTTCCTCACGATGTTTTTCTTCACCGAAAAGCGAGTGGTAAATATCAAATAACATTCCGTACATAAGTTCCGAAAAACTCATTGGTACGGGCTGGGTTCGAATCCGCGACCTCCGGATTGAAAGTCGTATTGGTATTATTAGGTGATAGTTTACAAAATAATGGGCTTAAAACTATAGCAATTACAAAAAAATTAGTAAATAAATGCAACCTTATTCAATAAACACTTTTATCTATCCAAATATCATAAACCCTCCATGATGCGTTCAAGAACCGCACATTATGACCACCATAAAAATAGACTGTTTTATTAGAACAAATTTCTTATGTGTGAAAATGTTATTATTGCTAAATAATAACATCGATTTCGATAATATTATTTATTCAAATTTCGAACATCTTTGAAAAACAAAGAAATTTGATTTGACCTCTATTCTAATATCAGTCGATATGACGTTTAGTTCGAAATGAATTGTCAATTTGCATCAAATTTGACAAATGTCGCACGTAAGTCAGATATCGAACGATATGATAGTTAGGGCCAACTCTAGTTTGTCTCTGAATTAAAAAAACTATGACAGCTGCCAGAAAACTTCATTACCGCCATTACCGGGTAATATTTGTCGTAATGTGCGACTCCTGAATGCATCATGGAGGCCTATGATATGTGGATAGATAAAGTAGTGTATGTAACTGTACATAATTGGGCATTAAAACACTCGTGTGATGTTATTATGAAACTTGCCTTCGGCGCGTTTCATAAACCCACACTCGTGTTTAATACCCTTCATTATGTACAGTCACATAAACTACTATTTTGAACGCGATAAAGTCCCGTTTTGATAATAATAAATATAACCGCCGAAAATCGTAATTCTAAAGAGTGACCTAGGGGTCAGGGGGAGGGCTATTGCTACATACGGATACGGATAGCACAAATTTTCGTCGAAATAGTGTACAAAGCAGTTTATCTTTTCACCAATAAATACTTGCCCACAACTTACTAATGACCCTTGTGCCGCGGTCAGCTGGAACTAACTTCTGCATGCTAACTTCTCGCTTACCGTTAGCGACAGCTACATTGTTGCTCGCTCAAAGAAGTTGCTAACTCGGGTGAAGTAAAATAACATCATGAAATTATCTAAGTTAGCTGCGGTGTTACCCGCTCATCCTACGGGAACACTACATTTTTTCGGGATAAAAAGTAGCCTATGTGCTAATCCAGGCTGTCAGCTACCTTCATACCAAAATTTATCAAAATTGGTGTTATCAGGAGATGGTCTATACATAGGAATGAGCTTAAAACTGTAGCAAAACGTGATGTTCCGTATTGTAGTAATAATAATAATAACCGCTGGAAATCTTAATTTTAGAGGGTGAACTAGGGGTTAGGGGGGACGGCTATAGCTACATTCGGATAGCACAACATTTCGTCGAAATAGTGTACAAAGCAGCGTTTATCTTTTCAGCAATAAATACTTCCCCACAACTTACTAATGACCCTTGTGCCGCGGTCAACTGGAACTAACTTCTGCATGCTAACTTCTCGCTTACCGTTAGCGACAGCTACATTGTTGCTCGCTCAAAGAAGTTGCTAACTCGGGTGGAGTAAAAAAACATCATGAAATTATCTAAGTTATAGCTGCACTGCGCGGTGTTACCCGCTCATTCCACGGGAACACTAATTTTTTTTCGGGATAAAAAGTAGCCTATGTGTTAATCCAGGGTGTCAGCTACCTTCATACCAAAATTTATCAAAATTGGTCCAGCCGTGCGAGCGTGAAGAAGTAACAAACAAACACACTCACAAACTTATAATATTAATGTGATTTGTAAGTACTGTCCCTACAAAATATACCAACGAAATTGAGCAAAATAAATAGGTAGTATGACACCGGCTAGGAATTAAAGAGGAATTGATTATACCCATCAAAACAAATTGTTTTCCACGAAACAATAATGAAATCTGTCTAAATGCAAATTTCGCTTTTATTCGATGCATGATCCTATTTATTTTCGATGGTTTAATAAGAGCTTGTGACGATTTAGCTGAATGTAATTTGTTTTACTAAGGGGTTGAGAACATGTCAACTGAGCTGATTTAAATCCAAATCATCTTTTATCATGTATGTATGTAGATATGTGTATTTATAATTTAATTAATCCAAATTACTTTTAACCAAAAAAAAAGATTTCGAGCTGCTTGAACATTATTATTTTTATGCGAAAACTAGCGACCCGCCACGGCTTGGCACGGTTGCAATGCCTTATTATATGGTATTAATTATGCATGTATTATACACTAGCTTTTGCCCGCGACTACGTCCGCGTGGAACTTGGCAGTACGGAAGCAACCTCGTACAACACGATAGATATCCACCTTATCACCTTAATTAATAAAAGGGATTATTAAAAGCGCCTAAGCAAATGTAAGAGCAATTGTGCTTTTGGTCTAATCATTCATTTCCTACAGGTTCAATATTTTTAGGGAGAATTTCCAGGATGAAAGCTATCCTATGTCTTTCCTCGGATCTTAAACTATCTCCATGCCAAGTAGTAACCTGTTTGAATAAATATTACATAGTATTTTCTTCGGTTTCCGCGACTGTCACACATTTAAATAAAACAATTCAAACGGATTATATCGCGTATATTATTTGAGCCTCCCTGACGGTTCAGTACCTTTACAGATACCGTTGTCAAAGGTTGACTGACTACTTTTAACATTAATTTGTTTTACACCGTTCGAGGCCCAAGGTTTCCAGTCTTGTGTCTTGCTTGATCCTTGATAAGATGTACAACAGGATCCCAAGCCGGTGGTAATAACAAACCATCTTCTCTATTGAAATTGGGATATTTTTTGATTTCAATAGCCTCGCGCAACATTCTGGGAAAATATCGTTTCTCTCTGCCAAGGATTGAAGTATTATCAAAATTAATTGAATGGTTTGGTTTGTCCATGACATGCTCGCAGACTGCAGACCTGTTGCAACGACGGTGTTTGACATCAGCTACATGCTCCTTAACCCGTGTAGCTATACTACGTTTCGTTTGGCCAATGTATGATAGACCACACTCGCAGTCCAGCTTGTAAACACCAGCACTCTGCAGAGGAATGCTGCACTTCACGGGCCTCAGGTATTGAGACATCAGGTATTGAAACGTCAGGGAGGCTCAAATAATTAATATACGCGAAATAATCCGTTTAAATTGTTTTATTTAAATATTACATAGGTTTTTAGAATGTGTAACAGAAAGAAAACAAAGGCCTATTCGAACCGCCTCCATTTACATGTAAGTTTTTCACCTTAAAACTGCAGTAATATTATTTGTCCTTCTCGGGGTCTATAACACCACATCAAATTTTATCTTTACTGGGTCAGAAGTTTAGGCGTGAAAATGTAACTGAGAGACGTGCAGACAGAGAGTATTTCGTATTTGTTCCGTATTTCTCAACAACCTCATACAACACGATAGATATCCACCTAATCACCTTAATTAATAAAAGGGATTATTAAAAGTGCCTAAGCAAATTTAAGAGCAATTGTGCTCTTGGTCTAATAATGACATTACAAATTCTACAGGGTCATCAATGTCACTACTATACTGTTCACTCACTTTTCAATCTTTTTAGGGATAATTTCCAGGATGAAAACTATCCTATGTCCTTCCTCGGATCTTAAT
This sequence comes from Apotomis capreana, assembly GCA_947623375.1. Lineage (NCBI taxonomy): Eukaryota > Metazoa > Arthropoda > Insecta > Lepidoptera > Tortricidae > Apotomis > Apotomis capreana. The sequence continues at coordinate 7,346,151 of OX392505.1, read as the reverse complement.
CTATCTCCATGCCAAATTTCATCAAAATCGATTCAGCGGTTTAAGCGTGAAGAGGTAACAGACAGACAGACAGACAGACAGACAGACAGACAGACAGACAGACACACTTTCGCATTTATAATATTAGTATGGACAGCGTGGACGCTATTTTAACCCCCGACAAAAAAAGACGGGTGTTATAAGTTTAACTTGTGTATCTGTGTATATGTGTGTCTGTCTGTGGCATCATAGCTCCCAAACGGATGGACCAATTTGAGTGTAGTTTTTTTATCGTAAGTCTCGTCCGTCGAGATGGTTCTTAGCAATGTTTGGTGGAAATGGGACGAGCACTTTCCAAGATATTCAGCTTTAATTGAAACAAATGACAAGATCTCAGCCAATATTGATGCTAAGAATTCAAAATGTTATATCTTTTTTCTTCTATTTATATATCTCTTACACCAATAATTGAATGATCTGCTTATTATGCCGAGGGTGTTTTCATTTTTTAATTTAGGTTATAATGATAGATGAGTGATGACTGTGCCAATGGTTTTGAGTTTCTAATGAAATAATTTAATGTAATAACCGTGACTGCAAAAACCAATGAAAAAATTTACAAATCAAGAATTTTCAATCCCTAGAGTTCGGGCAAATATGACGCATGATAGGCTGTGAGATTAGCAAATATTGTCCGCGCCAGGTCGGCCGTGTGGACACAGCACTCGACTTCTTCTATCGCCTCTATCGGATATCCCCGGATCATGGACACTCTAGCGTTAGATATTGCCAGAGGGTACTGATTTCTTCCGGATATTTTCCGTAAGAGGGATAAATTGGTTCAGTAGATTTTGTGATCGAGGAAAAGGCGAGACGAGATGTTGTTAATTAATTTCCCAAATAATATCTTTACTCGTAATATCATTACAAAATTACCTGTACCTACTGAACATCAGTTTTCTATGGATGATTTCGTAATAACTCTTAGATAATAACGCGATGTGCAGGTGGATGAATTTTTATTACGAGTATGACGCCACGTTGCTGTTCCTGAAATACCTACTGAGCCCTCTCCAAAAAAACGGATTTTTATTCAATACAATTTTATAATAGCATACGTTTCACGACAGTTTTAATAAGGCATACAAACGAGTCTAACAGCCATCTATGCATATATACTATATACACGTGCTTCATTACCGTTCCCGTGAAGTCGCAATTGCCATCAGGAAGATTCCTAGTTAATGGAACGGTAATTGGCCGCTTCGCAAACTAATGGACAATTATACCGGCCCATATAGAATTTGAGAGAATTATAATGCTGTTACGTTCGTTATAACGTGACTTTTGACACTGAAAGCTCTTAAGACGTTTAGTTAAATTGAGGTGACACTGAAAAATATATCACTGAAAATGAACTGTAGAATGAGAATTCTATTTAAGTACAGACACTGTCATAGCACGAAGAATTATGAACCATGAGTAGCGGCTAGCAGAGAACATGCTTTTACATAGAACTGCTGTTTTACAAATTCAAATATTTGATTTTCTATTTTAAAATATACGCTGGTAAACACGAGCCAAAGCAAATCGTGAGCGAGAGTACACAATACAAATCCTCTTTATTACACACTTCAAATACACATCGATACAAAACATGAAAGATAAACACTAAAATAATTAGCCGAGGTGTTAGCAGACGGTCTTATCGCTAAATGGCGATTGACATATATAAACGATTTGAAACAACGAGCTAAGTATGGCTATGTAGGGCACGTGCTTCATTACCGAGTTCCCGTGAAGTTGGCGCCTCCTTAGCATCGAAATTGCCATTAGGAAGATTCCTAGTTAATGGAACGGTAATTGGCCGCTTCGCAAACTAATGGACAATTAGACCGGCCCATATAGAATTTGAGAGAATTATAATGCTGTTACGTTCGTTATAACGTGACTTTTGACACTGAAAGCTCTTAAGACGTTTAGTTAAATTGAGGTGACACTGAAAAATATATCACTGAAAATGAACTGTAGAATGAGAATTCTATTTAAGTACAGACACTGTCATAGCACGAAGAATTATGAACCATGAGTGGCGGTTAGCAGAGAACATGCTTTTACATAGAACTGCTGTTTTACAAATTCAAATATTTGATTTTCTATTTTAAAATATACGCTGGTAAACACGAGCCAAAGCAAATCGTGAGCGAGAGTACACAATACAAATCCTCTTTATTACACACTTCAAATACACATCGATACAAAACATGAAAGATAAACACTAAAATAATAAGCCGAGGTGTTAGCAGACGGTCTTATCGCTAAATGGCGATTGACATATATAAACGATTTGAAACAACGAGCTAAGTATGGCTATGTAGGGCACGTGCTTCATTACCGAGTTCCCGTGAAGTTGGCGCCTCCTTAGCGTCGAAATTGCCATTAGGAAGATTCCTAGTTAATGGAACGGTAATTGGCCGCTTCGCAAACTAATGGACAATTAGACCGGCCCATATAGAATTTGAGAGAATTATAATGCTGTTACGTTCGTTATAACGTGACTTTTGACACTGAAAGCTCTTGAGACGTTCACGTGAATTGAGTTAAAGCTGAAAATAATGTTTATGACTAAAGATGTGCTCGAAAGTGAGAATTATATTTATTTTTGGAGTTTACTCCTTAAGAATCGATTTTCATATATAAGCCCGGGGTATGAAAAATATGGGGTGTAAAATCGAACGTATCTGCCGTGCTAATTTAAAAAGTCGTATCTCAGTATACGATCGGGGTAAAAATACGACTTCGTAATTTAGCAGGTTATGCGTTACGCGTTATAGACTAAGATCCCGATATAAAATAACCTTCACCGAGATGTTTATTTGATGAAGTGTATTTTATATTTAATTTAATATGTCAATAATTATATTGCATATGGGTTGCCTAACAAATTTTAGTCCAGGGTATGTTTAATTAATAATAAAAAAAAAATGTTTTAAGCATTTCACCGGTTTGATTAATATTAGATTAATTCTATACCAATCGAAAGTATGAAGCCCATAGAATATGCAAACGTTAGGTTGCCTATTCTTTTCCCGTCACAACTATTGGGTAGCCAGGTATAAACAGGTAAATCTATACCTACTAGCATTTTGCAAAGGTCTGATTGTTGAATTGAAATTAAATAAAATTAAAGATTATTTAATTATGAATTTATCTAATAATCAAATCGGTGAAATGTAAAAAAAAAAAAAAATTTAATTTTAAACTAAACATACCCCGGACTAAAATTTGTTATGCAACCCATATGCAATATATTTATTGTCATTTTAAACTAAATATAAAATACATTTCATCAAATAAACATCTCTGTAAAGGTCATTTTATATCGGGAGCTTAGTCTAGTTAACGCATGACCTGCTAAATTAAGAAGTCGTATTTTTACCCCGATCGTATACTGAGATACGACTTTTTAAATTAGCACGGCAAATACGTTCCAAAAATATAAGTATTGCGAGGATTGACGTTTGCTTGTCAAAGGCGACGGTTGAAAATTTTATCAATATTTATTTTATTTATAAGTTAATTCAGTTTTAGAGTCCTTTTCGCTGTTTTTGCGATGAGTGAGTCATGTCGAGGTGTCGTGAGTGATACGTCACTTTTAGAATGTGGGCAGTGGGCAGCTCCGTCGTGGCTATCTGAAGTGGAGTTTGATAGTAAGGCAGGGCCGAGTCAATCGGATATTGTATCGGACGCTGAGTCCATGTCGGATGTGCGGCATATAGCGGTGAAGCGTGCTTGTGGTCTGAGCGACGAAAGCTGTGGTTGTAGTGATAGTTTTATCACAATAGGCAGGAAACCTAAACGCTTGCGGGTTTTAGCAACCGCCAAAACGCAGCTGGAGCCGGACGGTGTGCCTGTGCCTGACAAGCTATTTGAAGTGTATATAGTGTCAAAAGAAGATTTACCGAAACAGATTGGTTTGGCAAAGTTGCTGCAATTTAAGGGTATAAAAGGAATTTTATCCGTCAAGTTTATGGGTCCACGTAAAGTTCGCATACAGTTTAACTCTAAGGATGATGCGGAGAAGCTTCTGGCTTCTCAGGAGTTTAACAATGAGACGAGACGTTCTTATTGGTCTAATATGGCATGCTGCACTTATGGAATTATAAGGCAGGTTGAGTTGGAGCTTGAGGAAGACGAATTTTTAAAGAATATTGAAGGGTCTGAAGACATTTTGTCAATATGTAGACTAAACCGTTTGGATCATGATGGGCGTTGGGTTAAGGCTGAAGCTATTCGTCTGTGTTTTAAGGGAACTTCTTTACCGCCATATGTTTATGCCTACGGTTGCCGATTTAAGGTAAATCAGTACACTTTCCCGGTTACCCAATGTTCAATATGTTGGAAGTTCGGTCATCTGAGCAGGTTTTGTCCTACTACTAAAGTTACTTGTCCGAAATGCGGCGGGGAGCATGCCAATTGCGAAACGACTATTTTTAGATGCATTAATTGTAAAGGCAGCCATATGGCCTTAGATAAGTCGTGCCCGGTTTTTGTGAAGGAGTAAGAAATTCGCAGGATTATGTCTGCTGAGGGATGTATATATAAACGGGCTTTTTGGTTGTATATGCAAAATAAGGAAAAAAAGGATACGGATGTTTGTAGTCAGGATGCGCCATCTGTTTTTGAGAATGACTTAAGTTTTGGAAAGTCATATAGAGATGCTGTTTTGTCGAAGCCGTTACAATCTAAAGAGTCTGAAGATTCTGTCTGTCAGGCTGAGGGCCAGCGATCAGTAAGTCAGTACAGATTAGAGAGCGAGCCACAACAAGAGGTTCGTAAGCCGCGGAAGCCAAAAAGAGTAACAGATGTGAAGAGGTCCGAGTGTCTATTGGTCAATCAGCCTACTATTGAGCAGCTGATATGGAAGATCAAAGACAAAATAAGGACAAGAAGAAGAGACGTATTACTTTTGAAAGGATGGTTGAGAAGACGAAGGATATTTTGTTTTCTACCGAAAGTTGGGAGGAGAAGTTCAAAACGCTGTTTGGAATTGTTGTTAAGGGGATTTTGGATTTATTTAAGGATTTTTTTAAGGAAGGTGATTTTGTACGTTTGTTTTTGTCTAATGTAAATGGCTAGGTCTAATACCAGATCTTTCTTGAATCTAATGTTCAATTCAATATTGGCGGAACCCTTATCGCAATCGGCTAAATTTGTATACAGTTTTTTTTATGTAAATAGTGTATACAAATTTAGTTGTTTTCGTGTACATGTTATTTTTAAGTTTATTTATATCCAACAGGGTACATAATGTGATACTTAAACTATTTACTAATCATTATGTGCAATAAACGTATTGAGTATTGAGTATATATTTTATAATCGTTCTTAAGGCCAGGCGCGCACCACGATTTTAATCGCGCGATAATTTTGTCGCATAAATGCAAGATATGGGTTTATATGAGAGTGCGCGCACCACGATTTTCATAAACCCAGAAGTACGCTTATTTCTGCGACAAAATTATCGCGCGACTAAAAAAAGATCGTGGTGCGCGCCTGGCCTGAAGAGTAAACTCCAGTCGTGCGTCGGAGCTGACACACACACTTTTTTTTAATTATGGCACGAAACTGCATATCATAAGAGACGTTTAATGAAACATTGTTTGTTGCTGAATTAATGGCATATAAATAAATAAATAAATATTATGGGACAATCATACACAAGTCGACCTAGTCCCAAACTAAGCAAAGCTTGTACTATGGGTACTAGACGACGATATACATAATATATAAATACATATATAGATAACATCCATGACCCAAGAACAAATATTCGAGTTCATCACACAAATATTTGCCCTGGCCGGGATTCGAACCCGGGACCGCCGGCTCAGTAGGCAGGTGTCTACAAACCGAGCCAAACGCGTCGTCAAATTTGGTGCCGACGAGTGTTTCGATCACTCCTGTGGCGCGGAGATTTTCCCCTTAGTAGGTTTGTTCTCCCACACAAAGTCCGACTCACTGGTAGTGGCTAACCAGCCATGATACAGATCAAGTCACGTTTAAAAAAAAGCAAATAATTGGATCTCCATAAAGAAGGACTAATCACCATTACGTACATTAATTTGAATGAAACTTGAAATTGTTTTATCGAACTAGGTTCCCATTTATATTTTTGCGGAATTTCGATATTCATAATACTTCTAAATGTAACCTGAAGGCACTACTCATTCCTTGCAAATATTATGTACCTATATATATTGTTACTTGATGCTATATACAGGGTGGAACATTTCTATAGACTGGGCTGACAGGATAGTGTCATCTGAGTGATCTACAATCGACCTATTCTAATTGTAAAGCTGGATTTAAAAGTAAAAAAAGTCATCAAAATAAAATATTTTAATATCAGTGACAACCATACTAATTCAAAAGTTTTATTTAAATTTTAATGACACCTGTCTTTAACTTAAGCAATGTTCAAAAGATGTACAGATTTTTACACTAATGTTTAACAAACTGTATCTCAAAAATGGATAGAAATATTTACATACCTAGTTCATTGGTGAAAAATGAAGTCGGTACTCAGTCTGAACGATTCTCTGTTTGCTTAAGTCCCTCGATCTGTTCCACCCTGTATACACATGATATAAACAAACTTTCTAACACAACCCACTCAGTCTAAATGGATCAGAGGCACGAGTCGCGAGCCCACGTCCCGCCATTTCCGTCATAACGCACATTAATTCGGGCATATCTTCCAAAGTGGGAAGTTGTCGTGTCGGCGCGGTGTAAAAGTTGTCGTGCTCCAACTGTCGGCAACTCGCAAACTACCCGGTCGCAGGTCCCTGTAATTCGGTTAGACGGATGCCAAATTGCTAGAACTGGCAATTTATTCTTTTTTAGGGTTCCGTACCCAAAGGGTAAAAATGGGACCCTATTACTAAGACTGCGCTGTCCGTCCGTCTGTCACCAGGCTGTATCTAATAACCCGTGATAGAGACAGTAATTTCAATAGATGATGTATTTTTGTTGCCGCTATAACAACGAATACTGAATAAGAGAATAAAACAAATATTTAAGGGGGTTCCCATACAACAAACGTGTATTGTTTTATGTGCAATAAAGTGTTTACATATGTACATACATACATACATACAAACAAACGTGATCGGTTGCTTTAACTTTGAACCTCATTTGCTGCCAACTTAACTTAACCTAATCCGGCCAGTTAAGATGGGATAATTATATGTACGGAACCCTCGGTGCGCGAGTCAGACTCGGCTGGTTTTTGTTTTTATACTACAACACAACAACTCCTCAACTTCAAAAAAAAATATTTTGATAACAGTCGAACAACCTAATGGGGATTAGTGATACGTGGCAAACACGCATGTAGCCTGTCTGATATCATCAGCTATCATGTTAACTGCAGCATGGCAGAATAACCCTGTGTTACTAGTAGGGCCTGCTGTACCTTCTGATTAAACATCTTAGCTATTTTTGCCGTTCTTTTATGGTCAAATCAAATCCCCATAATTCCCGGAAGTATGTCTTGAAAGTTGCTTACATAACCAGTAAACACTAATTGACTCGGTTTGACTTTAAAGTCATCGAACTTAGGAGGGTGACGCAACAAGAAATTAAATAGGTAGCAAAAAATTTATAAAGTTATTCTTGACTGCATACTTCGACATTACACGTATCGTATTCATTTAACACATTTAAATATACACTTTTTCATCAAAACTAAACGCCTAACGATTTCAAATTGTATGTAAACCCAAATGGGTTTAGCTAAATGCTAAGATTGCATATCGTTTAGTATCTGGCGTCATAGACATCGAAGGCAAGCGTAGTTTTTATAAGGATTTTTATAATTTAGATAAAAGTCTCGGTTTATTAGGAAAATATATTCATTTTGCGCCATAAACAACCAGTAACTGATACACACAGCTTTCCGCGTTAGGCTGCAACGTGAGATAGTCGTCCATGAAGTCCTCCCACTTCTCTTCCAAGGCATCAAACGGGTTTAATAATTTCATCAATACTGAAACAAAATTCAACGTTAATTATTGCATTAGGGCCAAAACACTATCCTATTTTAAGTAATAGTCGTGACGTGAGATGTTGCGATGACGTCGTACGGGTATAAACCGATATAATCAGAAATGTTGTAGGGCCCTTAATTACGTCGTTGTACAGTCGGTGCCCTAACATAAGTGTCACTTACAGTCTGACCAAAAAGAGTACAAATTAAAAAGTGGCAATACTGTTGTGTCGTCCCTTTCTAATCAATATAAGAAAAAGGGGACGACGCTATTGCCACTTTTTAATCTCTACTCTTTTTGGTCAGACTGTAAGTCAGGGAACCGACTGTACCATGGATATTTATGTCACAATAACGGAAACTTCCTCGCCACGACGACGTAACTAGCAATTGGCATATAACAAAAAAAACCGGTAACATTGCCCACCCATATTGCACACGTGTTTGTATAGTTAAGACCAAGATATTTACGTGGAACGCCATTATTATTATTACCCCAGATTTTATACTGATCCTTATCTTAACGTTGTAGGTGCTATAGTTACGAAAATAATCGATTTGGGCAATGTTGGCAAAGGTTTATATAACTTTACCCGAGGTGAAAATTGATAAAAAAAGTTGGTTAAATGTAGATTTAAAAATTGTTTCTCGTAATAAACGCATGCATATGAATACGATGGATGCGTTAGACAAAAAAAAACTTTATCCCGTTATAGAAAAAAAGAGAGAAATTGGGGTTTTTACGAAAAAAGCGGGCAAAGTTGGCATGTTTCACGGTAGTCCAACTTAAAATGTGACCCTGACCCTGTGAGCTGTAGACCTAGCGAGTTTGTTTCAAAATGGTTGATTTTTTTACGTTTTCAACTCTCATATCTGCGCTAAGTAAAAAAATTGCGAAAAACGGAGTCGACAAAGAAATCGATATACTTATCGAACCTACTCACAAATTTCATGAGAATCGGTTGAGAAATGTAACTGTAGGCGATAATAGCGGGTCCGAACTTTCAAAAATCCGCACATACGAAATATTTTTTGGCGAAACTGAAACAGAAACGCTTCGCTCGCTCGATCAACTTTTATCCGTTTTCCAACTAAATGCATTTATTGTTTTAGATACTTCCAAACTTCCAATTAAGTATTGGCAGCGGCGTTATTATATGACGTTAGTTGTACTGCCAGCTGTCATTCCTTAAAATGCTCATTTTACAAATAATTACTCGACAAATATACATTTAGTAACTTTGACGCTTTATAAACATATTGAAAGACAAAGTTTCATTTAAAAAATATTCACTTCACGAATAATCGTTTTAAAAATCAGTTATTTTGCAAAACGTTAATTGATAAACTATTGTTTATAATATATAAATATTTAAAATAACTCTATGTAACGAAACGCAGAACGGTATGAAGTTTAATACTCGAAACCCTTTTTTTTTTTGCTGATTTTGGTCTTAAATTAGATTGAATCTTGTAGAATACACTAAAATGTTTTGTGCTTTAATCTTTTTCTCTCAGAGCGATATTTACCGAGATATTGTGGTTCAAAAAAATATTTTTTTCAATGTTTGCCATTTTTAGGCTAAATTATATTGAGTGATGTTCCATTTTTTAAGCAAGCATTTTGACGCTCCGCTATACATGGTCATAAAACCAACCTAACCTAACCTACAGTTTTCGGTTTTTGAGCCATATTACCTAAAAAACCTCAATAACCTGAACCGTACCTACCGTTCCTATCAGTAGCCGTGTAAAGAGCATCGTGTACTGTAGTGCCAAGTGATTGGATAGAAATGGAGCACTCACATCTGAATTCATCAACGCCACGCACGAAATCAAATTTTTTATCCAGCACCTTTACGTTGATGTCACGAAAACCAATTTCCTTCATCAAACTTTTTATTTCCCCTTCTGGATCCTAAAAAAATATAAAATTAAATTAATTTATAAGAAATATTGAGCAACACTCCGCCTATTAGTATCGTATTAAGCGGTTTACACTCACGGTGAGGAACGGCCCGACATGTTTCGAACTCGGATGGAGCTCTTCATCAGGGACGGCTGCCCGTACAGTCGCACTCGCACGGTAATTTTGTCACTTAATACATTTAAATTAAATATGTCTAACGAAAGTTTAATAACATATAGGTTAGTATCTTCAAATGGAAAAAGAAAGATATTCTACATATACTAAAAGAAATCCCTTTATATTTATTTTTTTATTTAAACTTTATTGCACAAAACAAGTCAGTACAAATGGCGAACTTTTGGACGATGGACAGGTGGCGCCACCAACAAGTAAACATCGTCTCTGCATTATTTTATTCCTATAAAATTACTAAGTCAACATTAAGTGTAAAATAATCACCAGTATTTTGAACTAATACGCTAAATTATATGTGACAATGTTATCTGGACATAAAATGCAGTGCTTAGATAATTTAAGTACTAAGTGTGAACACCTCAAGATGTGCAACTGTGAACAGTGGGAACAAACAATCTGAAGTCTTATACAGTGACTTTATATTACCAAATACTCCTTTGAAACTTGAAAGTGCTTCTAATAATTATCACATTAAAAACAATCATAAGTGTAATCATAAAAATCAACAAAGTATTAAGTGTATTAGTTTATGCGAAAAAGTGAGGGTGGACCTAAAACTCACAATTCAATAACGAGTTTGAAGTGTTTTATATTTACGTCTCAAACTCTCGTGAGTGCTCGATGGTATCGATGGAGCCATAAACAACAAAAATTGAATTACTACGTAAACACAGGAATATAATTGCACAACTTACACAAATCAAGTGATAAATAAACATTGCTAGTGACATTTGCCCAATAACGTTTTAATTTACTTACACATCAATAATCAAAGTAAGTGTAGCCTTATTTCACCGGTTTGCTTGAATGCATGGGTGGCGCTGTGGCTTAAGACATTGGTACTAAGTGATATAGCGATGCAGCATCGTGCGTTCGATCCCCGCCGAGACATAAACTTTTTGCTTTTTGTTTTTTAATTTATTTATTTTTTCTGCTGTTTACAATTCAACACACATTTCCGCAATGGACAACATAAAGGAAACCAGAAGAATACAATTAAGACAAAGAATTGTACCCAGAAATAGTAACAACACAGTGCAAAGTGACGAGGAAGGTACATCTGACCATTTGAAATATCTCAAAAAAATCAACGACAGTGATGAAATTATAAAGAAACTAAAATTAGAGAATTCGAAACTACGCCAAATGATAAAATCGTCTAATGAGGACCATGATCAACAAAACTCTGAACTCTTAAATGAAAATAAATTACTAAAAGAACTACTACAACAAAAGGAAAGGCAGTACATTAGTCTTGAAACTAAATTTATCTCTAGAGATATTCTTCATGACACAAATCACAGGGTGGGGTCACTCGACACCGATAACATGGAGATCTTAACGCCACTGAAACAAAAGATAGAGAAGAGAGAGAAAGAAAATCTATATCTTGCAATGAAAATTGACGAATTAGAAAACGAAAATAGGACATTATGTCAACTGATAAAAACAAATGAACATTCTACATTCACATCCCCGGATTATATTAAGGCTAACAGTGATAAAATTGAACAACTAGAACAAAAATCTTTTACATTTAGAAATAAAATTAAGACGCTTACAGGTCGATTAAACAGCATCATTAAGAAATATGCACAATTAAATAAACAATATAAGGCTTTGAAGAATAAGTATATTTCGCAGAACACGCTTCGACAATCAATAAAGAGTCTGAAAGAAAATACGGATAGATTAAAACACATCATAGATGACACTCCTAACGCGATGAATAATGTTTCAGAAAAGAATGCGGTACAGATTCAGTACGTGGAAGACGATAACCCACAAAACAATTCTGAAGTGAAGAGAGGCGAATTGAAAAGTAAACAACAGGAAGCCAAGCCAAATCTTCTACTTGTATCAGACATGCACGGAACCGAAATTACTTCAATCCTTTCCCGGCTGCGAAAAGACTATAATTTCACTGGAGATATTATTAAGTACGGATCTACTGACCGGGTATTGCTAAATATTCACCAAAAGACGGCGCACTTCACAACCAAAGATTGTGTAATCGTAATGTGTGGAGGCAGCGATTACAACATCCACACTCCAGCGGAGACGGTGCAGTTGGTGGAGGACGCTGTCAAGAATCTATCTCACTGTAGCATTGTAGTATGCTCGATTCCACTGAGTGTTAATTTCAATTACAAAGGTTTTAATCTATTTGCCACCAAAGTCAACGCTGGACTGGCACAGGCATTGTCGAAATACATCAATGTTACAATGCAAACTATCGACGAAAACCTTAATATAGATGACTTTGCATATAATGGTTATAATTTCCGTATTAAGGGTAAATTCAAAATAGCAACAGCTTTGAATGTCGCACTAAAGCAAATTAATGAGAGGTTTTATAACAGCTCACATTTTTTATAAGTAAAAGCCTCGAAGAAAACAATCACGGAACTGAAAATCTTGGTATAATGCATTTAAATATCAACCGACTTAGAAATAAACTACTTAATTTGGAAGCTTTTATTGAGTGCGATCTTAAACGCAAACCTAAAATTATTATGCTTACTGAAACATGGCTAGAGCCTACCGAACATGCTTGTTTAAATTTACCAGGATATTCAGTTGCAGCGCAAACGGCTAGGTCCTTCTTTAAGGGTGGTGGTACAATGATCTTTGTTGACAAAGAATACGAGAACAGGTTTAAAGAAGTGAATGTCTCTGAATATTATGTCGAAAAGGTTTTTGAAGCTTGCAAAATCTGCCTGGAGCTGGAAAATAACATAAAATTCTATATATTAGTAGTTTACAGAAGTCCGAGCTCAAGTTTTGATCAATTTCTTAAGCAATTAAATAACCTCTTAACCAACTTTAGATCACATACGTAATATCATTATTGCAGGGAATTTTAATGTCAACCTTGCGGATAAAGAGGATAGTAAGACGAAAATGTTCTTGCAGACTTTATTAGAACATAATATTAAACCAACAATTTCAGATTACACTCGGGTAACAACAAATACTTCGACAACAGTAGACAATATTGCAACAGATTTCAATCATTATGCGGCTGCTTATGTAACACCGTGCTGTTTTTCAGATCACGATGCACAATTCCTAGAATTACCATCATTTAGACAAAAACCTGAGACACAGACAATACAAAAGAAAAGAATTTACAGCAAAAAGGGCACTCACAAGTTTCAGGAAAATCTTAAATGTGGCATTGCGTCTTTGCTGACAAAGACGTTAATGATAAATTATCACTATTTTATACAATTTTAAATTCACTTATTGATAAGCACTTTCCATTGAGAAGAGTGCAGTCCCGTAAGAAACCGAACAAATGGCTTACAAAAGGTATTAAGAAGTCCAGCCTAACTAAACGTAAATTGCTATTAAAATCGCGATATACCAATGATCGAAACTTTAATAATTATTTCAAAAATTATAAAATTATTTTTAAAAAGGTAATAGTTGACGCAAAAAAAATACACATTAATAGAACAATTTGCAAAGCTAAAAATAAAGCCAAAACGATTTGGAACTTAGTTAGAGAAAGCACAGGCAAGGGTATGAAGACGCAACCTAAGTTAACCCTTAAACTAGATAGTGGTACGACTGAGGATGCAAAGACCATAGCCAATGCTTTCAATAACTATTTTTTGAACGTGGGAAGAGCAACTGGTAACATCATCAATAAACAATACATGAAAATACTACAAAATGTAAAGGTTAAGAATGGCAATTCTATATTTTTAAAACCTATAATTGAGCCAGAAATTATTAAAATAGTCAAAAACCTTAAAAAAAGCTATTCTTGTGGGACAGATAATTTAAACACAAAATTTATAAAAGATAATATAAGTTTATTATTATGTATACCTTTATGTATAATCTATATAATAAAATCGAAAATGCCAGAACGGGATAACGCACTAGGGAGGAAGCGAGATGGCGCCTTACAAAACTCGACGTCCTTTTAGATCACGTTTCTCCAATACGATGCACGTTACCGCAGAAACAACGATTCAAATCTATTGTCTAAATATGAGAATAGAATAAGAGCGTAAAAAATACCGTTTTCGCTACGTATTTCCTTTACAATCGGCTAAAGAAATGTCCATAAAATTCTTCATTTCGCGACCGTCGGCCATTTCCAGCAATACTCGGTTTCTTTTCGCTATGACTTAAGTTTAAGTAGCCAAAAATTTTTGGCGTCATGTTGGTACGCCGTTATGTCCAAGTTTTTTACTCGAAATGTAATGACTACGCACTTTGCTTATACGATAGAGTGAGGCGACATGTACGTCGAGTTCAATTGAAATGTCAAACGCAGTTGACATAACCTCAACTCTGTGATTTTTATTAATGTTTTTGAATGGAATTAGTGAAAAAAGATCAACTATATTGTTGCCAAAACGTTATACTCCGTAAACGCCTAGCCTAGCATATATTGTATTTACCTATAACGGGTAGGAACGGGTTTGTGAGAGAAAACAAGCGTAAAATAAACACAGAAACTATGTTAGATAAATGGGTATGTCTTTTAACATATTACTTTCTATTGAAAGATTAAGAGGCCCTTTTACCGATAAAGGCTAACGTCCACCACTATTTTCCTAGACAGACACAACGTAGGACTAAATATATATAATAGGACTAAATGAACGACTACCATAAAAGACAAAAGTAATAAACATACATAAATAAAAATATACAGATATACTTACATAAATACTTAGACATAATAAATAAATATATGGTAAATTAATAAATAAAACAAAAACAGTATGAGCCACAAAGTTAAAGGAGCGCTTATTATTGCAGTGTACTAAGGGAGAGACAAATAGTGTTTTTTGACGAGGGTTTTAAATGTTGCAAGAGATTGGGCACGCCTTATATCCAGAGTAAGCGAATTCCACAGTAAAGTAGCCCGGAATGTGAAAGAACCATTATAAAATTTAGAAGATGAAGGGGGAACAGTAAGAACCAAGTTTTGTGCAGAGCGAACAGAACGCAAATAACTGAAGCGCTCCTTGAGGTAGTGGGGAGTTGTGGGGTTAAATAGTACATTATAAAGAAGACACAGAATATGGGAGTGACGACGAGAACGGATTGAGAGCTACTTGAGCTGAGACCGGAAGTCGGATACATGGTCATACTTGCGTAACCCAAATATGAACCGAATGTAGATGTTTTGGATACGCTCAAGCTTATTAAGCTGCTCCTCCGTGAGGTCAAGGTAAGCTATGTCAGCATAGTCCAATATAAGAAGAAGTAGAGTTTGAGAGAGTGCAATTTTGGTGGCAATAAGCAGAAAATTACTGAGCCTAAAGACATAATAGAGACATAATATTGATAATTACAATTTTTTAAGACCCGAAACCCGACTTGGTTGGGTTAAGTTTAGGTTATTTTTTTTTTAAAACCTGAAACTTGACTTGGCTAGATCCGACTTGGTTGGGTTAGGTTAAGGTTATTTTTTTTATGACCTGAATCCCGACTTGGCTAGATCCGACTTCGTTGGGTTAGGTTTTTTTTATGACCTGAAACCCGACTTGGCTAGATCTGACTTGGTTGGGTTAGGTTTAGGTTATTTTTTTTATGACCTGAAACCCGACTTGGCCAGAACCGACTTGCAATGATGAACCGACTTGACTATGCGTTTTGCAATGTATGCGTTTATAAAGTATGGTTACATTGTTTTATGAGTAATCAATGTATGACCATGACAAAGTATGCTTAAATCATTTTATGCGCATCAACTGTATGCCCATTACACAGTATGTTCTTAAACATTATGATTAAAAACGTTATGCGCATAAATATATGACTTTTTACAGTTATGCGTAATGATGAGTATGACGAATACACGTATGCGTATCAAAAGTACGCCTTTCAATTTTATGCAACCCGACCCCTACCCCAAAATTACATATTCAAGTGTTTCAAATAGGAAGTGGGTCAATTTCAACAAGACGCATTTTTTGTATCATTTCGGTGTGATTCTTTATTTTTGATTATTTTTAAGTTTTTTTAATGTGAAGAGATACTTTAGACTATATTATTAAACATATGTAAAAGGGACCCTGAAATCTGAAATAGTTTTCGAGATATTCGAGATCGAATATGAAACACACAACGGAATGATAAATGTACACCAGGATGATAAAATAAGTGCACCGCAATGAAATTTCATACGCCGGAATGAAAGAAAAGTGGCATATTATGAAAGTAATTTTACTTTTTATATTCGTAATATATATTATATTGGCATTACATAATAATATAAACATATATCTTAGTATGGTATTAAAAACAAAATAAAAAAATATTATTATTTCAACAATATTTATGAAAAGTGAAGCTACTTTTGATGTCATTCCGGTGCTTTCCTCATTTTGGTGGGGTTTAAAGTCATTTTACTACACCGGAAACACCGGAATGAGAATGGTGGAATGAGAAACACGACATATTTTTATTTCTTAAAAAAAAAGTAAGCCCTATATTCTAAATCTAATTAAACTCTTGTAATGGCGAGTGTACTTTACCTGATATAGATAAATTTCAAGCCACGCAGTTAAAAAATAAAGAAGCTATAACAAACTCCGGAATGACAATTTTTTTGTCCCCTGTCCACCGCGATGAAATATTCACGTTTATACAAGCCAACGTATTGCCACTATACACAACCGGCCTCGTCGAGCGCCGCAGCTTGACTAATTCTTTGAAGTGCGCGGGAGACGGGGGGCGTACTTGATCAAATTTGGGAAATAAATCGGTTCGAAACATTGTCGGCGGTAATGAGAAGTTTTCTCGGGACAAACGTATATGCACTTATTCAAGGGTATACAAAGGAGATATATAACGGGTAATGTACTTTTTTCGTTACCTATTTATATGGTAATAAAATAATGGTAACAGATTTTCTTTGTCATGCGTAGTATTTGACTTACCCGGCATTTTACAAACAAAACCGGCTTGGGGACAACCCACCTTGATGAGAAATTGGGTCTAAATATATTTTTTTAAATTATTATATATATTAATATTTAAATTTTAGCTGTTGCCCGAGGTAGACAATGGCGGGCTGTTTCCGAAAAAAAATGGTACTTTATTATTCAACCTTTCTGCACCTGCGTTTTCAGTCTTGCCATAAAAAAATACTGCTTGGGAAATTGACCCAAGTAAATTTGATTTACGCGAGCGAAGCCGCGGGCACGTCTAGTTTTTAATAATTGTTTAGAAGATGGCATTTTCCCTGATATGTTAAAGAAAGCTAAACTAATAACGATACATAAAAAAGGAAGCCGTACTGACATGAACAACTATAGGCCAGTGTCTCTTCTTTCGGTGCTGACAAAAATATTTGAAAAATGCCTAGCTGATAGGCTAGAAAGTCACTTCGAAAAAAATGACCTTTTAGCAACATGTCAGTACGGTTTCAGAAAAGGGAAAAATACTGCTGATGCTGTAATAAATGTAGTATCCGAAATAATGTTCAACTTAAATAAGGACAATAAATGTGGTGGAATATTCTGTGATCTAACAAAAGCATTCGATTGCGTGGATCACAGGATACTTCTCGACAAACTCGAATATTATGGTGTTCG
This sequence comes from Apotomis capreana, assembly GCA_947623375.1. NCBI lineage: Eukaryota > Metazoa > Arthropoda > Insecta > Lepidoptera > Tortricidae > Apotomis > Apotomis capreana. The sequence goes on along the minus strand of OX392505.1, from coordinate 7,328,447 downwards.
TGGCACAGCACTTAATCTTTTTGAATCTTACTTGTCTAATCGCACTCAGTACGTAGAAATTACGGTGGGTTCCGATGTATCTCGTTCTGAAGAGGAGGTGATAAAATATGGAGTGCCGCAGGGTTCAGTGCTTGGGCCATTATTATTCCTGGTGTTTATTAACGATTTGCCTAGCTATCTCACAACTGGTACACCATACTTATACGCGGATGATACTAGTATTATCTTAACTGCAAACACCGTAGACGAGTTTAATGTCAAGATTAAAAAATGCTGGAACGAATTGGAAGGCTGGTTTTTCCGCAATGGACTTAAAATTAACTATGAGAAAAGCTTCTATACTATTTTCCGCCGTAGTTCTAAGAGCGCTGATTTTTCATGTAATGTACCTATCGAAAAATCAGATTGCATTAGGTTCTTGGGTGTTGAGCTTGACCCTTATCTCAGATGGCATAATCAGATTGAAACTGTAAATAAAAATTTGGCCAGTGCTTGCTACTCATTGAAAAGCCTCTCGAAATTAGCAGATGCCAATATATTAAAAACTATTTACTACTCCTATTTTGAAAGCATTTTAAGATACTGTATCGAAGTTTGGGGCAATGGCACTGGCATAAGCTCTGTGTTACTATTACAAAAGAAAGCTTTACGACTTGTCGTCGGATGCAAGGGCATACCAGTAACACATAGAAATATTTTTGTAGATAATAAGATTCTCACTGTCATATCATTATATCTGTATCGCTTGTGTCTCTATGTTTTCAAAAATAAGGATAAATATTCGATGGCTGGGCAATTTCATAACTTTAATCTTAGAAATAATAGTAAATTGACATTAACTAAACATAATTTTGTGCACTTTAACAATAGCTTTAATAATATTGCCATTAAAGTATTCAATAAGTTAAGTAATGACATAAAAGACTGTGATAATTTTAGAACTTTTGACAGAAATGTTAAAGAATATTTTATAACTAGACCATACTACTCAATAAATGAATTCTTTTGTAATGCACTGGACAATTAATTAAGTAATGATATTATTTTGTATTTGTAAATTGTGATCGTGATACCAATATAATTTAAATAGAATGTTAATACTATAATGTTAGGTCTAAAACTGTATTTGCATGTACATGTACTTAAAGCAAATAAACGATTTGGATTTGGATTTGGATTTGGAACTTAATGCCTAATGACATTCTTTACCAGTCAACCATAGGGCCAAACAGAGATGCTTCAAGTAGGTGTTCTTTATAGTACCTATTGAAATAACTAATAGCTACAGAATGACACTCCTTCCAGTTACATTCAGTTTCAGCATCAAAAGTAGGTGACAGTTTAATCAATTGACTTATGACAAATTGTATACTAAAATGGTCAGCTACCTTTGATACTGACTGAACATCATAATAAGTTAATAACTATAATTTCAATCGCTTAATTAAAAAATAATTATCTAGATAGTCGTTGGTGCAGTTGACATAGCAATGCACATGCCTACGTGGTACGTATCCATATATCATTTGTGAAAAAATATAATTATAATAATTCAATTAATACTTGCCTGACAATCATGGTGTGGTGACACGAATTTTGTGTCAACATGTTTGAGATCTGCACTCCATTTCGATGTGCGAGAGAGTTGACGATAGTAGTCAAATATATCGACATACCCGAGGAATATTACGAAACAACTGCCGCCTTCTGCCAGCATGTCGAATATGTTTGAGAATGCAGTTCTGCAAATATTGCAAAGTACAAAATAAATCATTGAAATAAAAAAACGAGTGAACATTTTGAGGCTTCTATTCTATTGCTGAACATAGGCCTTCCTACAGTTCGCCACATGATGCTATCCTGTGCAGACCGCAACCATCGACTCCCCGCTACCCTGACGAGGTCATCTGTCCACCTTTCCACGCTACGCTTTCCTATACGTGGTGCCACTCAAGGACTTTACTGCCCCAACAGCTATCCAATCTGCGGCTACATGGCCCACCTATTGCCACTTCAACCGCGCAATCCTGTGAGCTATGTCGGTTACTTTGGTTCTTATGAGGTTTCTTAACGAAATTTAAATGAATGATGGTTTTACTGGATAGAGCGATTTGCTTTTAGCGGGAGGTAAATTTAACGTCTCCCACAGCTCTATAGGCCAATAAGAGTGCGTCTTCATTGAAAACTGAGATAAGAATGAAGACTGAATAGACCAATCACCTGAGTTAAAATCTGTATCTCAGCTCCGTTTTTTTGTGATTGGACGTTGGATGATTCCGCACGTATCCGCTCCAATCTGCTTCAGTGGAGACGCACCCTTACACTGTCTTAACCGCTAGGTATTATTGAATCAATATGCTCGAGCCATCGGATTGACTCCTTATGAAATTTGGGTTGAAGCATAAAATATTCAATTCCCATTTAAATAAGACGTTTCGATTTCGTTGGCGTTCATTACTATATTAGTCAAATGAAATCAATTTAATATTTAGCATATAATGCGGTATTCGGTGCATCCGGTTTTCATTGTTAGGTATTTTTTCTATTAACAATGTATAATTTTTTCACCCAAGTTCTGAATACTATCAACTGATTGTTGCTGAGATAATTAATTGACTAATAGTTTTCTAATAATAAACATTAATCTAATAATTGCGCATTGCGGCTATGTTTATATTATTATTGACTCAATAAACAGTATTTTTTTATAAACAAATCAACTTACTGTTGACGATGCACCCAATGAAAGGTGTAAGATGAGATCACATGATCAATGCTTGCTTTCAGCTCATCCGGGACTTCTTCCTCTATATCTAGTCTCATGAATTCAACCTTTTCGTTTTCGTAATGTTCTCGCGCAAACTCCACACATGACTGACTTTTGTCACTTCCAACTAACCTCATAAAGTTATCTGGTAAATACTTCCTCCAAATGTTCATAGTGACACTTCCATCACCACATCCGATGTCCAGGATACGGGCATTTGATTTCCATGCGATAGGATATTCTTTTAAAATCAGTTTAACATCTGTAGTCTGCATGGAGTTTACTTTCTGATATCCTTTGGGGTCTTGCATGGTTTCTTGACTATGGGTTTTTGGTGGCTTAGAATATAACACCAAATGATTAAATGCAAAGCTTGGGATCTGATGGTGTAAACAGAGGTTCAGTTATACTTAAAAAAAAATAGTTAAGACTATCAATATTGTTGGAATATTATTTTTAAAATAAATATCGTACAACACTACTTGTTTCACGAACACAATTCAAGAGTAGAGTAACATCTTTCTGGGTGTTTGCAGTGTACAATGTAAATGGACATTCAAACTTGATACATAATATTATCTAAGTAATTCAAGGGCAATATGGGTAATTATTATTTATGTGTATATAGAATACTCGCACATCCTACTCATATCTTGCCAATGGCAATGGTTTCATTAATTATATCAATGTATCCTTGAAGATAAAAAAACGTGGTTCCTATCAAACTACACCGTACGGGGTGCATTTGCACATTCCAAAGGCAATTTAATTCGCATTTATATCTTCTGACACAACATATGTAGTTATGTTTATAAATTAAACAAAGTACAAATAACTGTTAACTAATAAATAACTATCCATAACGTTTTAAACTATATTCATGAATTAATTACAGAATCTGACACTTTATACTCTCGCGGTTTGTACTCATAATTAACACAAATTATCGCTAGTAAATAGGGCACGGGACGTATGTGACCTTGAACACGTAGACGAGGAGCTAGCCCACGTTAACAATGTGCTACAGAGAAACGGGTATCAGAGGAACATGCAACAGAACCCGAAGAAAAGGAATAAGCATCCGGAGGTCAGCAGACAGCCTGCATTTTTACCATACGTGAAAGGGATAACGGATAAAGTGGGAGCAGTACTAAAGAACTACTCCATTAAGACTGTATACACGCCGTTATCCAAAGTAGCAAATTTCTTGCGCAGCCCAAAGGATGTTATACCTTTCCAAAATCCCGGTGTGTACAAGATAGACTGTAGCTGTGGAAGTTCGTATATTGGCCAAACTAAGCGGAGTGTTCAGGAAAGGGTGAAAGAACACGACATAGCAGCAGTCAAAAATCGCCAAATACAAAAATCTGCAATAGCTGAACATTTGTTAACATCTGGAATGAATCACTGGATCGAGTTGCACAAACCGAAAATTATTTCCACAGAAAAGCACTATTATCCACAGATGGTAAGGGAAGCAATTGAAATCAAGAAACACCGAAAGAATTTCAACCGGGAAGATGGTTTTAATTTTATCGCAAACTTGGGGACCAGTGATTAAAAAGTTTAAACCGCTGGATATATCTTCGAATCTGTGCGCGGATGTTGTGAGTGTTGTGTGTCGGACCGGTGACAATAATTAGTAAATAAATGGGTGGTAGTCGAACATTTATTTTCCTACCCATCCATTTTATTAGACATTTTCGTCGGGTAGTACTACATTTGGCCGACAGCTCCAGTAACAACTCGCTGTTTCACCAGTACATCTGAGACCACGGCGTGTGCAACCCCGGCGAAACGTTAGATTATGAAGGTAAATAAGAAATATCGCGTTAGACCCGTTATAATTTGTGTTAATTATAATTACAGAATCATTTTAATTTATCACAAATTAACTTATGTTGCAACATAATATCTATTGTTACGTTTATTTAGTAGCAATTATTTTTATTTTTGGCATATAATTATTATGAGTATGAAATATTATACTAAGTGACTATTATCTACAAATATTTGTTTAATATGATTACAATTTATGCAATTTGACGATTATTACTGTAGAATTTATGAAATTCGTTTTTTTGTGTAATATCATTATTTTTATAAAATATAATTATGATACTCGTATTATGTAAAATCAAAATTCGCTAAAACAATTCTATGTAAATAATTACACACCCGAATTGTATAATAACGAGTTTGCCAATAAAATACTTTTCTGGTGGTTGTCAAAATTAAATGTAACCACATATATGAATAACAAAACTCAGTAAAACACGTAATTTATTAACGTGAAACTTATAGTTACCTACGACTCTGTGCGGCATAGGCGAGACACTGTTTGAGTGAGATGGCGTTTGGATGCATCAAGCGAGTCCAAAGTAATACCTTAGCGCCACCGATTTAAATACCGCAGGTGTGCCTAATGGCTTTTATAAATATATTTAATTAAGTAATACTAAATGTGTGATATTTTATAAAACAGAACCGGTAAAGTTGATTTACCACCAATTTTATGAAAAAATAAATATATTTTTAGTAAGTACATTCTATGCGACAAATAAGATCCAATTGTTATTCAAGCAATTTGAGATAAGCGACAGTAGTCGATCAAAGTCATATCAGGGTATCAGGTAAAAAAAGATAAGCGACAATGGTTCCATAGTATCAAAGCAGGTAAATTTGGGTAGTTAAGATAGGATAATCAGGCAATTTTATCTTACTACGTTAATTTTATCATAAAGATATAGGTAAAATGCCTCTAACGGTATTCAAATATATTTTACGATCAGGTAAAACCAGTTAACCAACAAGTGCAGTAAAGTAAACTTATCCAAGTTAAGTTTAATCTGTTCTGAAAAATAAATAAAAAGCTCTAAGGTTCATTATGAAAAAAAAAAAAAAAACATTTTATCTTATCTCCATTTTGCTAAAAATCATCAAAAACCAAGTCGTTTAGTAGATTTTTTTTTGATATTCACAAAATCGCCGACGGGATAAGCGACACAAAAGTCGTCAGACGGATACGAGACCCAGCTCATTCGATGCAGAAAAATTTGCCGATGTCAACGGTGTGTATTACTCAATATCCCCAAAAATTTCGCTTAGATAATTTCTCCTTTCCAGCCCGCAGCGTCGATATACGTATACGCAGCGGGACCCCATGTAATTATGGTTTAAGTCCTATATAATCGAGTTGGTATACAATATTTATACCTCTCGATATATGTACTTTTAAATTTCTACCTTTGCAAATTAATGAAAAAAAAAATTATTCTGTGCCAGCGGGGGCCCTTTGCTAATTGTAAGTATACAGACTAAATGAATTACTATTCATGGAGCCTCTTATTTCTACCTTCCAAATAACTTTTCACTATACCGTAGATATAAATAGTTTTTGAGAAATACGCGTTCGAAGATTTTGTCCTTCTAGCAGGGCCCTTTGGTATTTAGTGACTTACAGTCTGACCAAAAAGAGTAGAAATTAAAAAGTGGCAATACTGTAGTGTCGTCCCTTTCTAATCAATCTAAGGAAACGGAGACGACACTACAGTATTGCCACTTTTTAATTTCTACTCTTTTTGGTCAGACTGTACATGACCCCAGGTAATTTAAAAAAACAGCCAGTTATTTCAACTTACTGAATCAATTATTACCAACTTGCTAGTGACAGGTTTAGTGATAATATAATAAAATATTTTTTTTTTATTTTTTTTTCTTGAAAACTTGTCACTAGCAAGTTGGTCACAATTGATTCAGTAGGTAGAAATAACCATCTGTTTTTTAAAATTACCTGTGGTCATGTAAGTCCCTAAATACCAAAGGGCCCTGCTAGAAGGTCAAAGTCTTCGAACGCGTATTTCTCAAAAACTATTTATATGTAGGGTGTAGTGAAAAGTTATTTGGAAGGTAGAAATAAGAGTCTCCATGAATAGTAATTCATTTAGTCTGTAAACTTACAATTATTTAACAAAGGGCCCCGCTGGCACAGAATATTTTTTTTTTTCATTCATTTGCAAAGGTAGAAATTTAAAAGTACATAAATCGAGAGGTAGAAATATACCAGGTGTAACCGACGGTGTACCGAAAACTGAAACCATGGCTTCAGACCATTATTCTGGGCTGGAAAATCGTGGAAATTTCTTTGAGAAAATTCACAAATTTTCCTCGCGAGTTTTCATTTTTTCTTTATTTTTCCGTTAATCGAACTCTACCGGTAACAATTTTTCATGAAAAATCGCATGAAAATAGCATTTTCCGCAAAACACGCAACGTATCACAAACAGTATTATGTAAGCGTGTGGAGTGGGACAGATAACGGTACTGGCCGGTCATTGATCCGCCAGTGCGCGCCCGTTGGCCGTTACGGGCGGACGCATGTTTAATGTTTACCTACCCGCACATTTTATTTGCTTTACTTGCTTGAATGAAAATAATCTTGTTAGACTGTTTTAATTTATCGGTCAGTTGTTATTGGTGTTAGGTACTACATACTAGTTGTGATCTGTGGTTGCGTTGTTTTTGTGGTTGCATTCATTCATGTCATTCGATGCGCATTGGCGTAACGGTATGTTTTGCGCCGACGCGTGAGTGGAGTGGGGAGCGCCTTGAACGGTCGATGCTTGCCGCGTGCCCCCTCCCCGCGCGTCTGCACCCGAGAGAATTGGACGCAGTACATTGCGCGTCGAGTTTTATAATTTATTTTAGAAAATCTTATCCTTGAGTTTTCCGAGAAAATGAACACTCGTTTTCAGTTCGTGATTATGGTCAAAAACTACAGTTTTCGTTTTCGGTACGCTGTCGGTTACACCCGTATACCAACTCGATTATATAGGACTTAAACCATAATTACATGGCCTTTCGACGCATAAGACCACAAACGCGAAATACCAACTCTACGCCAAAAACCACTTTAGCAAAATACCAACTACGCAAAACACCAACTACGCATAACGCCAACATGAAAGCAAAATACCAATCACGCTAAATACCATATATATAAAAAATAATACTATAATAATAATAAGCCCGCAGGGCAGCTTGTGGCGAGCTGTTGAGGAGTGACGATCCCACGGACCCGAGATCTCCAGAGAGTCGGTCAGGGTCCTCGTCTCCGGTGTGCCTTCATCGGCCGGAGTGGAAACCCAAGAGGACCGGTAGGACTCTCAGCTCTGGCTTGCCGTCATTGGCCGCCCAGAGAGGAGCGTTAGAGCTATATACTCCATGGGTTGAAGTGATAAAGGGCATCGTAACTTCGGAGAAAGCGCAGCACACCTCTCGACACCTCTTCACCCTCACGCTCGTGTTGCTTCCGGCCGTCGGCACGATGGCATTACGGGGCCCACCTACTGAAGGGCGAGTCACCACCCGCCATAGGTAATAGTCGCACTGATAGTTACAGCGGGTGACATTTTACTATTGCAATAGCCCAAATAAAGAGTCCTCCCATACTCCATTTTAATAACCCGGTTTTTTCTTTTCCATATCAATGCAATAATTCAATCACCTGCTGGGATCTGTTCATGGATGTATCATCTTATTGATATGATCAGGAATGGGTCCCAGCAGGGCTACAGCCACAGCCAACTTCTCCAAGGGGCCTCTACGTGTTGGATCCATATCCCCAAGCAAGCCTTTCAAAAGACCGGGACGTATGAGCCCGAGACTCTATGAGACGAGAAACAAAAAGAATAATAATACCATATCTATACTTTTTGAATAAATACGAAATAAATAATAATACCTAGGTGTGTATCCACACCAAAAAATTAATAAGGCCTCAAAACACCACAAAACGTCCGGTTGGTGTTTTGCGTTTGTGGCATTTTACGTAGTTGGTATTTAGCGTTATTATTTTTATAAATCCGCAAAACGCCAAAAAAACCTCGGGTTGGTATTTCGCGTTTGTAGTCTTATGCGTCGAAAGGTTACATGGGGTCCCGCTGCGTATACGTATATGCAGCGTCGATATACACTTTTCATCCAACGCCTAATGATACCATTGTGTGTAAACCCAATAAGCTAAGATTGCATATCGTTTAGTATTTGGCGCCATACACACCGAAGGCAAACATAGTTTTTTAAGGATTTTTATTATTGTAGTCAATTAACAAATTTTTTATTTAATATTAAAACATACACATTACAGACCCTTATAATATAAAATGTTAACAAATACAAAAACTTACTCAAATAACCCGCCCCGCACCATTCCAGGCGCAAAAGTTCCCAACACACTCGCTACGTTACCGCGTTGAACAGCGATCGATAACCTCTGCGCCAGGAATGATCCGGAGCGAGCATCATACCCTTTCTCCCTCAAGCGACCCCCAAGCTCTTTCAGGAACGCCCTTGCCTCCGCGCACCAACAACCAGACGTCTCAACAGCCAGAGGAACAAACAAATAGCCCCCCAAACAAGCATACTTCTCCCTCTTCCTAAAGGCGGCAGTCTCAGCAGCGGCCCCGGCCAAAACTGAGGTACGACCAATGTGCGACGCAGCATATTATTTAGATAAAAGTCTCGGTTTATTAAGTTGTATGGCCCTTTAGCTAAGATTGCATATCGTTTTGTATCTGTGCTCATAGACACCGAAGGCAAACGTAGTTTTTTTAAGGATTTATATTCTTTATATAAAAGGCTGGGTTTATTAGGATGTGTGTAAACTTCTTTAGCTACTCGTAAAATTGCATTTCGTTAGTGTCTTTATTCTGTGATTTCGTTTAGTATCCGGCGTCATAGACACCGAAGGCAAACGTTGTTTTTTAAGGAATTTTATTATTTAGATAATAGTCTGGGTTTATTAGGATGTGTGTAAACCCCTTTAACTAAGATTGCATATCATTTTGTATCTGGCCTCATAGACACCGAAGGCAAACGTACTTTGTAAAGGTTTTTTTTTTATTATTATTTATTTGTCATAAAAAAAACTTATGTGGTATGTAAAACATTTATATTCCGCCAAACTGAGGACAGTTTGTTGGCGGATTAAAGCGCTCACAAACATTTTCGTGTGCTACTATTTGTAGCACCAATTAATAATTTAAGTTAGTAATTTATAATTAGGTACCACTTATAAATTACTTACTTAAATTATTACTTATTAACTGCACTAATTTTACTGCTACCCATCAACAACAACGCCGCGCCCCGCGGCACCACGCTGGGCGAGTCGCACCCTAGCAGTAGTTACTAAGGTCCAAAATCGCACCGCGCAGCATCCCGAGCCGCAGCGCTACCACAGATGGGCGGCCATATTATACCCTTATCTATTACTAATTACTACACTACAATAACAATAACTAATGAATACTTTCATCAAACAGATTTAGGAGTTCTGCTATTTAGATAAAAGTATCGGTTTATTAGGAAAACATATTCATTTTGCGCCATAAACAACCAGTAATTGATACACGGTGCTTCCCGCATTAGGCTGCAACTTGAGATAGTCCTCCATAAAGTCTTCCCACTTCTCTACCAAGGCATCGAACGGGTTGAATGATTTCATCATTACTGTAACAAAAATCAAGCACAAGCCTTCTTGGGCTTAATTTGGGACTAGATCGATTTGTGTGAGGTTGTCAGATATTTATTTATCTAATTATTTAAGTATTGGCAGCGGCGTTACTATTTGACTGCAAGGACGAATATAAGTCGAAAAAATAAATATAAATAACTTTTCTAAGGTGTTAGGTGTTTTGACGCAGTCTAATAAAATTGTATATCTATCCAAATATCATTAACCCTCCATGATACGTTCAAGAACCGCACATTATGGCCACCATAAAAATAGACTGTTTTGTTAGCAAACATTTCTTATCTGTAAAAATGTTATTATAGTAGAGTTGCTAAGCCGCGAAATTGTGCGCATCAGGTTACAAGCATGAAATTTTTACCACACATAGAGCGTTCCACGGTGATTATTTTCAGATGTGGAGGGAAGTCAGATTCGTCCCCTGTGTGGTGGGAGAGCGGGGTGAAGAGGACCAAGTACTGCTCTTTTTCTTTTTTTTATTACTGATCAGTAAAGGCTACAAGGGCTTGTGCGACATCGTTTTCGTGTAAAATAGATATCAGCTATTCATTTTTTATGTTATTTAAGAATAGTTTCGTATTAAAGTTTTGGGTTTATTGCCGAAAAGGTAAAAATCACAACAAGTTTTTTTATTCAGAACGATAAATTAGTTATCTATCCTGAATATATACAATTTAAAAAAATATTACTAAACCGCGTAATATTGTTCTTAAAAATGTATACATATTGGGCACATCTGATACAAAAAATACCCAGAAAAAAATGTTGATGTTAAGCTTAGCCTGCGTGTTCTAGTACATTTTGCTAAGTCGCGAAATTGTGTACATCGGGATACAACCACGGAATTTCTACCACAGATAGAGTATTCTGCGGTGATTATTTTTAGATGTGGAGGGAAGTCAGATTCGTCCCTTGTGCGGCGGGAAAGCGGGGTGAATAGGACAAAGGAGTCCTCTTTTTCTTTTTATATTACTGATCGGATAACGCTACTAGGACTTGTGTGGTATCGTTTTCGTGTAAAACAGATATCAGAAATTTATTTTTCATGTTATTTATTCATAGTACCATATAAAAATATGGTTGTATTTCCGAAATTGTAAAATTTTTATTCAGGGAGATAAATTTAGCCGATTACCCCGCGTTAGCCGATTACGATTTTATTTGCATAACCGAGAGTTGGTTAACGTCAGATTTTTACGATAGAGAGTATTTGGTGACAGGTACATAGTGTACAGATGCGATCGCTCGGAGGAGGAGAGCGGGGCTGCGCGCGGCGGGGGAGTGGTCGTGGCGGCGCAGCGCGAGCTCATGCCGGTGCGCCGCGACTGGCCCTGCCCCTCTCCTGCGCACGCAGAGTGCATCTGGATATCTTTCCCTATTCATAACGTAAACATTCATTCGCAAGTTCAATATGTAAATATTGCGTGCGTATACATTCCGCATGGACCCAACCACAAAGACACCGTCGCTTCATTTTTTGACATCAGTTCTCGACTTATAATCGACCACCCTGATGACTCATTTCTTATTACTGGCGATTTTAACATCTCTTATGCCGAATGGGAGGACAAAGGTTCAGGCAAATTATTTTTAAATCCTTCCAACAATATTATCGTCCAATCTTTATTTTATTTTATTTTCTTTATTGGCACACTAAACAGATTACATTCATTGCAAAAAATAAAGATACAAAGGACAGGCATTGCAGATAAATGTCATCCAAAATAAGCATGCACATCATGATTAACGGTTTACCCTTGTTTTGTCGACAAACTTTTCATCGAATATTATTTCATCGACAACGATTCATCGAAACTTCAGTACTAGTAATATTGTTTGGCGTAATTTAATTCCAACTACTATTTATTTAAATTTATCTTACTACGAAGAAATACTATTCAACGAATATTACTTAATCGCTGATTTGTTTCAAATTATCTTAATTGGCACAATTACAAAACATTGCAATTCATTTCTTCGACGTATTACTTTAATACAATTTTATTGACGACGCGTTTGGCTCGGTTGGTAGACACCTGCCTACTGAGTCGGCGGTCCCGGGTTCGAATCCCGGCCGGGGCAAATATTTGTGCAAAATATTTGTTCTTGGGTCATGGATGTTATCTGTATATGTATTTATATATTATGTATATCGTCGTCTAGTACCCATAGTACAAGCTTTGCTTAGTTTGGGACTAGGTCGATTTGTGTATGATTGTCCCTTAATATTTATTTATATTTATTTTATTTTATATGTCCTACTGCACATTTATACATTTACAAAAAAAACGGCCGAGTCGGATCTGCTCTGAAAGGTGAATCATTTTAAGTTTGAGAATAGGTTGAGGTGAATCAATCACCTTTCAGAGCAGATCCGACTCGGCCGGGTTAGGTTAGGTTAGTTTTTTTTTTTTACATCCCTAAAAAATATTATCCATTTTAGTTGTAGCGAGCTGGACCCGTACATGCAAGTGAAATGATATTACGTGAAGTAAGTTTTATGTAATTTAAAAAGATTTTAAACAATAAATTATGAAACGTACTTCTATGAAATAATACAACTGTGTAATGAATCATCCGCCATATGAAAATCCGCGATATAAAAATACTCGTAATGAAATTTCGATGAAGTGAGTTGTCGATGAAATGAAAATACTTGAAACGTTATCTTTGAAGAAAAATTCGACGTAACGAGTGTCGGCGATTCAAGGGTAAACCATGATTAACAATATACGTACATTGAAACAATATCCTAAAATAAAAATTATTATAAATGTAATATTATTATAATGGCTAAACTGTTTAATTTAACATTATATTTAAATATTTTATATTTTATAAATACATATTGAGCATTCTGAAAAAGCATAACAAAACATTCAAAGATGTGTTAACAGAGTTGGCGTTTAACGCGAAAGCAATTCTACAATCTGCCTCCTGAATACCAAAAATCGTGGATTGAAAATGTCGATGTAATTATTTTTTGACACTAGGTCGTTGTACTGACGGCACATTCTTACGATAGGATTGTAATAAGAGGTGTTGTTCCGGTATACCTGCAGAGCAAACACTTTAGGGGCGCGCGATCTAAATCGTGGTGTGTTAAAGGTGATATGTGACAGAATATAGGGGGAGTCAATTTTAGAATGAAGGACCTTGTGTAAAAATAGCATGTCATACAAGAGACGACGTGACTGGAGGGAACAAATGCCAAATGTTCGTAAACGCTGGTCGTAACTTTGGTGGATTAAGCCGTGATTGTATCTATACGACATGATTTTCAGACACCTCTTTTGAATACGCTCGATATTATTTGAGTGAACAGAGTAATATGGCGACCAAACAATGCAGCCATATTCGAGTACACTACGTACAAGACTTTGGAATAGGCACAGCAAGCTATTAGGCCTTTTGAAGTCTTTAGTAACACGAAGGATGAATCCTAGCATTTGGTTGCTTTTCCTAATTACGTACTCGTAGTGTGACTTAAAGTTCAGTTGTTCGTCAAAGTAAATGCCAAGGTCCTTAGCGACAGCTTTGCGTGCAAGACTTTGGTTAGCCAGCGTGTAGTCGTATATAATCTTTTGTTTCTTATTTGAAAAAGATATAACGAAGCATTTATCAACATTCAGTAACATGCGATTATCACGACACCAGTCAGATACACAAGCTAAATTATGTTGTAGCTGTAAGCAGTCACTCACATGATCTATGTTCATAAACAACTTTAAATCATCTGCATATAACAAGAAAGGACATGATACCTTATCCGCCAAGTCGTTTATAAAGACAATAAACAACAAAGGTCCCAAATGCGAACCTTGAGGCACACCAGAAGTTATCGGCGCTGGGGTCGATAGAAAACCATTAATCGCTACAAGTTGGCTCCTGTTATTCAAGTAAGAACAAACCTACCTGAACAAACTACCGTTTATGCCGTAAAGTGCAAGTTTGTGGCAAAGTATGCTGTGGTCAACCTTGTCGAAGTCTTTCGAAAAATCTGAGTAAATAGAGTGCACCTGACCTCTCCTTGCAAAACTAGTACATAAAAAGTCTTTATATTCTAACAAGTTAGTAATAGTAGACCTGTTCTTGACAAATCCATGCTGTTTTTCTGATAAAAATGATCTAAAGTGGTTGTATAGGTGTTCATAGACAATAGATTCGAAAAGCTTGGCCATACAGGACAAGATACTAATAGGCCTATAATTTTCACAGCACAACTTATCACCTGACTTGTGAATAGGAACAATATGGGCAGTTTTCCATATTGTAGGAAATGTTCCAGATGCCAATGACTTATTGAATATTAAGCTTAAAGGAAGCCCAAGTTCTTCAGCACAGGCTAAGTAAAAGAGGGGGGTATGCCATCTGGCCCAGCGCCCTTATTTCTGTCAAGCATCATAATTTTCGCAATGATATCATTTTCTGACACCAAGACCGAGCACAAAGACGCGTTACCAACAGTAGACGTGTCAGAAGAAGATATAAGAGGATGGGATGACAGGTGTGTGGTAGTGTCAAAAACAGATGCAAAATAGGAAGAGAAAAGGTTGCAGATGGCTAGATTTCCTGAGGCTGTAGACTCTCCGTAAGTCATTGTCTGTGGCATTGTCGAAAGACCCCTCTTGTTCTTTACGTAACACCAAAACGCTTTGACATCATCTTGTAAGGCATCTTCTACAGACAATAAAAAAACCTTATAGCATCTAACCGTCATAGCCTTACATCTTTTACGAAGCATGGAGAAAGAGTCATAATCGCGTGGATTGCCATATTTCTTGTACAATTTATGAAACTTAAGTTTTTCGGCGAGGCAATTTTTTAACGCACTACTGTACCATACTGGATAGTTATGGCCTGATTTGTTTTTGTAAAAAGGGGTATTGTTTTTTAATTATATTAAGAAGCGTTTCGTAGAATACTTGAATACAGACATTCACATCTGATGCCACAAGCAAAGACTTCCAGTCCACCAAAAGCAAATCATTACGAATCTTACTTAAATCGCATTTATTAAAGTTTAGCCTTTTAATGTTGGTGACAGCCGCAGCAAATACGGGTTGCAACTGAGGGATATCAACAACAATAGAAGGATGATGGGCATCTTGCTTCGTCATGGGTTCGGCACCATATACCTTGACGCAGTTAGAGGTTGATAATACTAGGTCGAGAAAACGCCCATTTGCGTTTGGTATGCTGTTCAATTGAATTAGACCACACAATGACATGAACTCAAAGAGCATATGCGATTTACGATCTTGCGGATTAAGTGGAATTAATACTCCCGAAGTCGATACAGACCATCCAAGATTAATCGTGTTAAAATCACCAATCAATAAAAAATTATCATCGGTCTCAGCATTGAGAATTATTTTTTGACAGTTGACATAAAATGTTTGCAAATTAGGTAATGGTAAGTTTTAAGTGACTATATGGCGCTTAGTGGTCTAGACCAATTTAATAACAATGCAAATGTTAATAGTAGAATCCTCGAGCTGATATTAAGTAACTCAACATGTTCTGTTAACAAGTGCGACTTTCCCTTAACCCCGGAAGATGCTCATCATAAAGCATTAATATTGGACTTCAAACTGGAATATACTACTCCAATAAAGCCGGCAGAAACCGTTGTTTATAAGTTTCATTTAGCAAATTATGATGAATTGAATAATGATTTAGGAAATATAAACTGGGATGTATTTTTTGACAATTTAAATGTTGAAGGGTGCGTGGGTAAATTTTACGAATTGTTATATAAGTTGATTGACCAGCACGTGCCTTGTTATCCTTCACGAAATGTATGTAATTCTCCGGTATGGCATAGTAAATCTTAAAAAATTTATTGAAGGAAAAGAGAAAATACCATAAGTTATGAAAATTATATGGAAACCCTTTGGACTATGAAAGTTTCAAAATATTAAGAAAACGAGCTGAAATAATTGAAAAGGAATGTTATAATCAATATATTCAATCTTCTGAAGATAAGATTAAATCACATCCAAAAAAAAAATCTGGAAATTTATTAAATCTACCTATGTCTAATAAGGGAACACCACAGACAATGTTTTATAAGGGTACCCAAGCTTCTAATGGGGAGAGTATCTGCAACTTATTTAGTGAATACTTTCAATCCGTGTTTGAAAATGCTTGCCTTCCACCTTTGGATATGAATTGTTTGGAACCTCCTACGATGTCTATTTTTAGTATCAATACTGTAAATTTGTCCCATGATTTAGTTCTCAAGTATTTAAAATCAGTAGATACAAATAAGGGAGCGGGACCCGATAAAATTCATCCTTTGCTTATTAGCAAATGCGCGAGTACCCTAGTTTTTCCTCTTGTCAAAATCTTTATGCTATCCCTCAAGGAAGGACATGTGCCAGAAATCTGGAAAAAAGCTTGGATTACACCCATTCCTAAAGGCTCCATAAGCCAAGATATAGAAAAGTATAGACCTATTTCAAAACTATGTCAATTTTGAAAAATATTAGAAAAGATTGTCACTGATCAGGTTTCACATGATGTTCGCCGTCATATAAATCCAACTCAGCACGGTTTTTATCGGGGTCGTAGTGTGGAAAGTAATCTTTTGTCCTTTAGCGAAATAATACGTGATGCCATGGATAATAGGTATCAGGTTGATGCAGTATATACAGATTTTGCAAAGGCATTCGATAAAATTTCTTTTAATACGCTTTTGCTCAAGCTCTGGAACCTCGGCATACACGGTGATCTTTTTAGGTGGATTCAGTCTTACATCGAAAACAGATGCCAAGCTGTAGTACTAGGAGGATATACATCTGGGTATAAAACTACTACCTCTGGAGTCCCACAAGGATCTCATTTGGGCCCCTTGTTGTTTATCTTATACATAAATGACATAACAGAGTCGATAACAAACTCCAAAGCTCTTCTTTATGCCGATGATACCAAAATATTTAGAGTCGTAGAAACACATACGGATTGCGCTATGCTGCAAGAAGATCTGTTTAATTTCGAGAGATATTGTTCTAATAATAGTCTTTTTTTAAATAGCGACAAATGCTCAGTTATTACATTTACAAGGAAAAAAACACCAATTTTATATAATTACATATTATGTGACAATACTTTAACGTCAAAACATAGTATTCGAGATTTAGGTATAATAATGGATAGCAAACTAACTTTTAACCCCCATATTGATAGCATCCTAAGTAGAGCTTATCGGCAGCTCGGATTCATTCTTCGCGTCTCAAAACCATTTCGAAGGCCCTTGACATATAAATTGTTGTACAATAGCTACGTTCGAAGTCGCTTAGAATTTGCCTCCGTAGTCTGGAACCCATATCATAAAGTGCATAAAGATAGAATTGAAAGGTTACAGAAGAAATTTATTAAAGCACTTGAATATCGCACCGGCAGCAAGTACGAAAATTATGCATCTTCAGCAGCTATGCACAAAATTCAGCCTCTTGTACTCAGACGGCACTGTAGTGATCTATCATTCTTATTTGAAATCCTCAATAATCTGATTGACGCTCCTGAACTCTTGAATAAAATAAGTTTTCGTGTTCCTCGTAAAACTGAGCGTAGTTGCCGGAATAAGGCTTTGTTCAGTCTTGCGAGGAGCAAAACCAAACACGCGGGTCACTCATACATTAAACGCGCATGCAAGCTGTACAATGAGAAATGTATGAAGGCAGACTTGTTTGGCAGTTCGTTGGCAAAGTATAAAACAAGTGTATTTTCTTTATTGGAACTCAGTGTGTGTGAGTATTTCTTAAGTCTTAAGTTTTAATTAAGTTTAAAATAGTAGTAAGCGATTCCAAATTTATATAAAAAGTTTGTTGGATTTAATTGGTTAATTTAGAGTTAAGTAAATTGTTTTCATTTCTTTCTTTTGGTCAGAGTACTGTAAAATTTTCAACAAGCTATAATATTATGTATGGAACTATAGGTCTACAATTAAGGTTATTTCTAGTCCTATGACAATACTAATGTTATATTATTTTAAGACTGTTTGTTTCTTAATAAAAAAAAAATTGTTATATTTACTGAATATTTACAACAAACAAAAAAATATTGCAAAATAGAAAATTTAATGTAGTTTCTAAAAACATATACATATTGGGCACTTTTTATACAAACAGTAACTTAAATAAATTGTTGATGTTGAGATTAGCCCGTGTGCTCGTGATACATTAGCAAAAAAATTTTTTTTTTACTGCATTAATTTGTTTTTCTAGGACGTATATAGTAAATATTATATGTAAAAGCATGTTAATAATCATTATTTAATGAAGCGAAATAGGATGCGTTCGGAGATTTAAGTTGGTTACGCCGACGTAAAGATATATTTTAAGCTACTGTTTGTATGAGAAGTGCCCAACATGCATATATTTTTACAAACAAGATTAAATGAGCTTTTTAAAATAATAATAATAATTTGAAAATGTTCACGAAATTGAACTAATTTACCTCACTGAATAAAAAACTTGTTGTGATTTTTACCTTTCCAGCCACTACACCCATATACACCCATATACACCCATATACACCCATATTTTATATAGAACTATACAAAAATAACATAAAAAAATAATTTCTGATATTTGTTTTACACGGAAACGATACCAAACACGTCCTGGTAGACTTAACTGACCAGCAATAAAGAAAGAAAAGAGGGATACTTGGCCGTATTCACTCCGCTCTCCCGCCTCACAGGGGACGAATCTGACTTCCCTCCACATCTGAAAATAATCACCGTGGAACACTCTATCTATGGTAGAAATTTCATGCTTGTAACCCGATGCGCACAATTATGTTAGAAAACAGCGGACTAACAACTCTACTATTATTGCTAAATAATAACATCGATTTCAATAATATTATTTATTCAAATTTCGAACATCTCTGAAAAATAAAGAAAGGACCCCCGCGGCAAACTTAGGGAAAAAGTGGTTTCAGTTAAATCTCACAAAATTTTAGTATGATGTATATTTAACTCTCCTGATTATTTTTTTATATCGGTGCAACTCTCTGAGACGTATATTTTCTGAAATAATCAATTTGATTGGTTTTATACAAAATATATGTTTTACGTAATTCCTCCTATTTGCTCTGTTATGCATTGATAAAATGCAATGTCAATGTTACAGAAACATTACAAAAATCATATTTTATGTTCGATGATTATTAATTACGTTATTAAAAGTACATGAATAAAAATCAGGAAGTACTTACAACACATGATGGCAGCAATGTCTACTTTGACTTAATTACGTCAGTAGGTAACTGTCAGTGCGTATCATTTCGTAATATATATCAATTTTAGAAAACACGTCGCGTAAATAAAAAAATGTATGCTTGATTATTTCAGAAAGTATAGATCTGAGAGAGTTGTGCTCTTATAAAAAAATAATCAGGGCAGTTGAATCTACATCATACTAAAATTTAGTGCGATTTGACTGAAACCACTTTTTCCTTAAATTTGCTGGGGGTCCTTTGATTTGACCTCCATTCTAATATCAGTCGAGATGACGTTTAGTTCGAAATGAATTGTCAATTTGCAATCAAATTTAACAAATGTCGCGCGTAAGTAAGATATCGAAAAAATACAAATAGGTATATATAGTAGACGTAATAAATTTAATATCCAGCTACCGAAAATTAATACTTACCTCTATTTATAAGAATAGCACTTTTGTAATGGCAATCCGAGTGTACAATCACCTCCCGTCAGACATAAAAGCTCTAGAAGGAAACAGGTTTAAAAAGAATCTTAAAAATTGGCTCATTGATAAGGCATTTTATAGCTTAAAAGAATTCTTCGATTGTAGCTGTACTAATTTATAAATAACTAAGTATTGCATGCCTGAAACAGGTAACTGTTGGAACAAATGTATATTTTTTTATCGACCTAACTATGTACACAGTTTTGCAATAAATCATTCTTATTCTTATTCTAGTATAATAGTTTTATAGTAAAATTGTAAACAATTACTTTGACACTTAGAGTAATATAATTTGTACGCGTTTTTATCTATTTCTTTAGTAAGATTTATTGATTAAGAATTTCGGTAATTAAATGACCTCTCTTAAAGCCTGAGATACAGGATTTTCCTAGTTCAGGCACAAGAATTAAGTGTGTTCTGTGTAGATGTAAGACTTTTTATGCTAATTGTTATTCTTATGTTTTTATTAACAAAGATTTATTATTATTATTCCTGTATGTCGCACCCATTCACGGGACAATGGTGTCCCGGACCTTTGGGAGGCGTGCACGGAGCCGAAGCCAACGAGCAGAGGCCCTTTCGACAATTTAATGAAATGTAAGGGGTACACCAGGCGGATGCTCCTCCTGCCTGTGTCATGGGATGCACACAGAGACAGCACCCGCAAGATGTAAGAACTATTATTATTATTATTATCGAACGATATGATAGTTGGGGCCGACTCTAGTTTGTCTCTGAATGAAAAAAACTATGACAGCTGCCAGAAAACTTCTTTACCGCCAATACCGGGTAATATTTGTTATAATGTGCGACTCCTGAATGCATCATGGAGGCTTATGATATGTGGTTAGATAAAGTAGTGTATGTAACTGTGCATAATTAGGCATTAAAACACTCGTGTGATGTTATTATGAAGCTTGCCTTCGGCTCGTTTCATAAACGCACACTCGTGTTTAATACCCTTCATTATGTACAGTCACATAACTACTATTATTGCAGTATCCTCCTTGCGTCGGTTGCCTCATTGCCGAGGGTCGTGGTCATTTTCTCGGAACAGTCTGTCCCGGATGATGCGCCTCCATCTGTTCCTATCAGTAGCCGTATGAAGAGCATCGTGTACTGTAGTGCCAAGTGCTTATTGCAGTATAAGAACCCTTATTTTCAGAAATATAGAACGTTAAAAATTGGTAGGTATGAATTGCGATTTGGCGAAGGGATTGGATAGAAGTGGAGCACTCACGTCTGAATTCATCAACACCACGCACAAAATCAAATTTTTTATCCAGCACCTTTACGTTGATGTCACGAAAACCAATTATCTTCATTAAACTTATTATTTCCCCTTCTGGATCCTAAAAAAAACATGACAAATTAAATTCATTTATAGGACATATTGGGCAGCGTCTTCATTCTACCTAATGATCATTACTCGTACATACATAGGTTGTCAGTATCTTTAATAAAAAATATATACATTCTGCATACTTATACAAGAAAAAATATTTCCCTTTATAGTAGTGTAATAAATAATAGGTAAAGAATTATCCCATGTGCGGTCAGTGTCAGCATTAAAATTAGGTGTCAATTTTTTACTGTTTTATGATAAATTGTATACCAAAATTGTCAGCAACCTGTGATACTGGCTGTACCTTCAGATTACTAAATTTCAAACGCTTAAAAATATTGTGGCTGGTCACACTTTGTGTAGTAGGATTTATAGTTTTGATACTAGAAAATATTTTTGATTTTCTATGCACACGTAAGGTATCTAAAGAAATAAGTTAAATATATGTACATATATTGACGTGCACTCATAGTCAGTTCACATAATTTCTCCACTATGTACAGTACAGTCAACGACAAACACATATGTATGTTTACACTTTCTAACCATATACAAGGCGAAAAATCAAATGAAATGTAAATAGGTAAAACCTAGCTCGATAATTTCATTTTCCATTATATTATTCCATCACCAAAAAAAAAGTACTATGGCAAATTTCAACTCAATCAGAAACCGCGAAGTTTATATTTATTTAGTTTCTTGTTTATTCGTTTCTTTCCACAATTGTTCTGTTTATGAGATTCAGGTATTAAAAAAATCAAGTACTAATCAAAGTTATAGGCAAATGTACTATAGTACATAAAGTATCAAATTGTTTAAAGAGGACCCACCTACTAAATTGTTTCGAATCATTAACAATTGGTCATACCACAAGGAAATATCTGTCAACATTATTTGGCTAGCCAGGCCAGACTCTAGGCGCTCGTGCAGTTAACATAATAATAATATATATGCATTTATTGTAAAAACCTAGCCTAAGATAGGAAATTAATAAAGGGAATAATAATATGCTACGGGTGACCAGAGGGCTGGTCCCTATGCCAATGAATAGCTCTGGCTATTCAGCGTGGTAATGCGGCCAGCCTCCTGGGCCCGGTCGGCACCGATCAAGAGCCCGTTTTTAGGGTTCCGTAGCCAAATGGCAAAAAACGGAACCCTTATAGATTCGTCATGTCTGTCTGTCTGTCTATCTGTCTGTCTGTCTATCTGTCTGTCTGTCTGTCCGTCTGTCCGTCCGTATGTCACAGCCATTTTTTTCCGAAACTATAAGAGCTATACTGTTGAAACTTGGTAGATAGATGTATTCTGTAAACCGCATTAAGATTTTGGTGCAAAAATAAAAAAAATAATAAGAAATATTGGGGGCTCCCCATACTAAGAACTGAAACTCAAAAATTTTTTTTTCATCAAACACATACGTGTGGGGTATCTATGGATAGGTCTTCAAAAATGATATTGAGGTTTCTAAAATATTTTTTTACTAAACCGAATAGTTTGCGTGACAGACGCCTCCAAAGTGGAAAAAAGTTGGTCCCCCCCCTCTAACTTCTAAAATAAGAAAATGAAAAATCTAAAAAAAAACATATGATGTACATTACTATAAAAACTACCAACTAAAATTGTTTTGAATGAGATCTAGTAAGTAGTTTTTTTTTTAATACCTATTAATACCTAACTTTGCACCTAATTTATATGGGGCGCTATACATACCAGGTGCAAACTTAACTTAACCACTTGGGGATGGAAAGTGTTTGTACGGAACCCTCGGTGCGCGAGTCCGACTCGCACTTGGCCGGTTTTTTTTATTTATAGTTAGGTTTACTTGGGTATATGCATATATACCTGGTAATCAATCCAAATGGGTCAGTAGGTAGAATTCACAAAATAAAGAGATAGGGAAATCTGTTCTTAGGAACCACGGCATCGATTCTAGATTTAATTAAAACTGCATTATAATTTTTTTATAAATCTCATACATAATTTTATACATAACCGGTCAAAACCTCTATAAATAATGTTACAATACGCCATGCGATTACTTACAGAATTTTAACCAGTTTCGATTCCCGGTTATACATGAGGTTTATAAAAAAAAATGAATGCAGTTTGTATTAAATCTAAAATGGACTCCACGATTCAAAAGAACAGATTTCCCTATCTCTTATTGTTTTCGTTTTCCCCCTACTGACCCATTTGGATTGATCACCCTGTATATTTTAACATTAAACTTCATACGTGGTACGTATCCAACTATCCACATATCATTTGTGAATAAATATATAATTAAAATATGCCTCACCTGACAATCATGGTGTGGTGACACAAATTTTGTGTCAACATGTTTGAGATCTGCACTCCATTTCGATGTGCGAGAGAGTTGACGATAGTAGTCAAATATATCGACATACCCGAGGAATATTACGAAACAACTGCCGCCTTCTGCCAGCATGTCGAATATGTTTGAGAATGCAGTTCTGCAAATAATGCAAAGTACAAAATAAATCATTGAAATAAAAAACGTGTGGAAATTTGAGGCTTCTATTCAGCCACATGTACGTGCATTGCTGAACATAGGCCTCACCTACAGCTCGCCACAAGATGCCATCCTGTGCAGACCGCAACCATCGACTCCCCGCTACCCTGACGAGGTCATCTGTCCAACTTTCCACGCTGCGCTTTCCTATACGAGTTGCCACTCCAGGACTTCCCCAACGGCCATCCAATCTGCGGCTACATGGCCCACCTATTGCCACTTCAACCGCGCAATCCTGTGAGCTATGTCGGTTACTTTGGTTCTTATGAGGCTTCTTAACGACATTTAAATGAATGATGGTTTTACTAGACTAACTAGAGCGATTTGTTCTTAGCGGAATGTAAATTTAACGTCTCCCACAGCTCTATAGGCCAAAAAGAGTGCGTCTCCATTAAAAACTGAGATAAGAATGAATACTGAATAGACCAAACACTGATAAGAGCAGCGCGCTTGCACGCGAGGCTTGTGCACAAATCACGTGAGGTTCAATAGGGGTGAGGGGGGGTCACAAAACAATCACGATATATCACGTTGGGGGAGGGAGAGGTATAAGGAGACCCCACGTGTATTTTTTTACAGTAAACAAACCTAAGAAAAAATCGATATTTTTCTCGGTTTCGGTGAAAATAAATATATACACATAAATATAAATACTTCAAAATAGCGAGACTAATTTTACGAAATCATGGCGGAAAAAAAATGCACGTGAGGTAGTGAGGGGAGGAGGGGTTAGCAAAAAACCTCACCAAATATCACCAAGGGGGAGGGGGGGTCAAAAAGTAGCCGAAAAAACCTCACGTGATTTGTGCACAAGGCCTGAGTTAAAATCTGTATCTCAGTTCCGTTTCACTTTTGTGATTAGACGTTGGACGATTCCGCACGTCTCCGATCCACTCCACTTCAGTGCAGACGCACCCTTAGACTGTCTTAACCGCTAGGTATTATTGAATCAATATGCTCGAGCTATCGAATTTACTCCTTATGAAATTTGGGTTGAATCGTAAAATATTCAATTCTCATTTAAATAAGATGTTTCGATTTCGTTGGCGTTCAGTACTGTACATAATGCGGTATTCGGTGCATCCGGTTTTTATTGTTAGGTATTTTTCTATTAACAAGGTATAATTTTTTTACCCAAGTTCTGAATACTATCAACTGATTGATTAATTAATTGACTAATAGTTTTCTAATAATAAACATTAATCTAATAATAAGCATTGCGGCTATGTTTATATTATTATTGACTCAATAAACAGTATTTTTTTATAAACAAATCAACTTACTGTTGACGATGCACCCAATGAAAGGTGTAAGATGAGATCACATGATCAAAGCTTGCTTTCAGCTCATCCGGGACTTCTTCCTCTATATCTAGTCTCATGAATTCAACCTTTTCGTTTTCGTAATGTTCTCGCGCAAACTCCACACATGACTGGCTTTTGTCACTTCCAACTAACTTCATAAAGTTATCTGGTATATACTTCCTCCAAATGTTCATAGTGACACTTCCATCACCACAGCCGATGTCCAGGATACGGGCATTTGATTTCCATGCGATAGGATATTCTTTTAAAATTAATTTAACATCTGTGGTCTGCATGGAGTTTACTTGCTGATATCCTTTAGGGTCTTGCATGGTGTCTTTACTAAGGAGTTTTGGTGGTTTACAAAATAACACCAAAAGATTAAATGCAAAGCTTGGAATCTGATGGTGAAAACAGAGGTTCAGTTATACTTAAAAAAAAGTTATATTGTTGAAATATTATTTCTAAAATAAATATCGTACAACACTTGTTTCACGAACACAATTCAAGAATAGAGTAACATCATTCTGGGTGTTTACAGTGTACAATGTAAATGAACATTCTAACTTGATAGCATTATCTGACTAATTCAAAGGCAATACGGAATCTTCCTAAATTAGAACAAATTAACTTATGTTGCAACATAATATCTATTGTTACGTTTATTTAGTAGCAATTATTTTTATTTTTGCATATAATTATTATGAGTATGAAATATTTGCAATTTGACGATTATTACTTCGGAATGTATGCAATTCGTTTTTATTCATTTTGTTTGCATGTAATATAATTATTTCTATAGAATAAAACTATGATACTCATATTATGTAAAATCAAAATTCGCTAGAAACAATTCTAAGCAAATAATTACTCACCCGAATTGTATAATAACGAGTTTACCAATAAAATACTCAATTCCTTTTAGTATCCATATCGTTATAATAATGCAGACAAAACGAGTGTTCTTGTATAAATTGTCCATATTGTTTGCTTTCGAACAGATGTTGGTGCGTCATGTAGCTACATGATTGAATATTTATAATATGCCTAATTTATACATACATACCTTAACAAAATGTCGCCGTCATAGCTCAGACGATTAACAGACTTAGGTGTCTGTCAATACGGGTACACCTAGCAAAGACCTAGAGTCGATGATCGTGGGGGAGCAAGGTTCTATAGTGGCCACCGCTTACCGGCAGAGGCGACGAGACAACAATATTTATTTGCAATCTAGTCAGGACATTCTATGAATAAATTTCTCTGCTGTCTGTAACTGATGATTCGAAATGCTTGTAGCTACACCTACTTGAATAAAGAATATTGTGAATTTGACTAGGCACTACGGGAAGTCAGTGGAAAAACCGTCTAATTAATGATAAATTATTTATTTAAATGCATGTGGGTAATCGGGCAATATTTGCAGTCACAACAAACAGTCACAGTTTAAGGAGTCAGATTCAGATTCAGATTCAGATCTTTATTAATAAAATATACATTTTACAAGTCATGTCATCAAATACCTACAATATACATTATATAAATTACTAGCGACCCGCCCGAGCTTCGCACGGGTGCAATGATGATAAATTATGCATGTATTATACATATAAACCTTCCTCTTGAATCACTCTATCTATTCAAAAAAACCGCATTTAAATCCGTTGCGTATTTTTAAAGATTTAAGCATACAAAGGGACATAGGGACAGAGAAAGCGACTTTGTTTTATACTATGTAGTGATTATTAAATGAAATTAACAAATATACATTATACAATATACATTACATTATTATTAAATTCATATAAGTAGAATCTATTTGACGACGCGGTTGGCGCAGTATGTAGCGCAGCTGCCTGAGTCGGTAGTCCCGGGTTCGAACCCCGACGAGAAGATTCAAAATCCTCGAACTTATGAGGGTGATGCAACAAGAAATTAGATTACGTCATCAAAAAATTATAAAGTTATTTTTAGTTAGTTCTACATTGTGCGTATCGTATTTATTTAACACGTATAGATATACACTTTTCATCCAACTAAACGCCTAATGATACCATTGTGTGTAAACCCAATAAGCTAAGATTGCATATCGTTTAGTAATTTGGCGCCATACACACCGAAGGCAAACATAGTTTTTTAAGGATTTTTATTATATAGATAAAAGTCTCGGTTTATTAAGCTGTGTGGCCCTTTAGCTAAGATTGCATATAATTTTGTATCTGGCGTCATAGACACCGAAGGCAAACGTAGTTTTTAAAGAATTTTATTATTTAGATAAAAGTATCGGTTTATTAGGAAAACATTTTCATTTTACGCCATAAACAACTAGTAACTGATACACGCAGCTTCCCGCGTTAGGCTGCAACTTGAGATAGTCCTCCATGAAGTCTTCCCACTTCTCTACCAAAGAATCGAACGGGTTGAATGATTTCATCATTACTGTAACAAAAATCAACTTTAATCATAGGCGTATTTAGGGGGTGGACGGGTGGGCCGTGTCCACCCCAATATGGTCTAGTGCCCACCCCAGACTGTTGGGATTCCGATATAAATTCGTGTCTTTATCTAATAGGCCATGGCCAGGCCCCCCACCCAGACCCTGTCTGAAAAATTATCTTAGATACGCCAATGACTTTAATTATTGGCATAAGGGCCAAAAACTATCCTACTTTGAGTCGATGAGACGTGAGACGTTGTCTAAATACACAACGACGTAAGGGCCATGTACTAAGAATATTTACTTCACAATAACGGAAACTTCCTCCTCATGACTACGTAACTAGCAATTAACAACATGTAGGATGCGTGAACGATGGATGCTTAGAACGGAACGAATGAAAGAGATAGAATGTTTGAGTGTGAGCGAGAGGGATATATAGGACGGATGTAGGTTAGATTTTAAATATGGCCGATGGTTGTACTTCGCGTGCTGCAGTTTAATTAAATAAAATAGTGTTTCCATACGACGATTCATTTTATTTCCACACCCGCAGTCCCACATATGGGGGCTCGTCCGGGATTAAAATTAAAAGCGAAGTATTTGGGACCATATCGCATCACAAAAGTGAAGAGGCTCGACCGATATGATGTGGAGAAGGCAGACCCGCTAGCTGAGGGACCTGGCAAGACTTCAACCTCCGCAGATCATATGAAACGATGGCCTGATGCCACTGAAGACATCGATTAGTCGATGGTAAGTTACGTATGGTAAATGTGATTGAATGCAAGAGATGAATGTGTTTGTGTGTGTTGATCAAAAGAACTCATTGCACTAAAATGTTTTTCACCTCACTAGCTCGGAAAGGCCAGTTTGTTGGTTTGATATCTATTGAGAAAATCGCTTTTTATCCACATGTGGAGAAAGAGTTTTGACGTTTCAACGCAGCTAAAGTAAAATTTGACATGAGCTTATTTTCTGAAAAATCCCGCTTAAAATACCTACATGAAAGCTAATTAGACCTTAGTTTTAATAAATGGCAAATTGGTTGATTATTGCAGATATTTTTCAAAGATATAGTACAAACCCTTATTCTTTTTTCCTCGCTGTAGTGAGGTGAAAAGTTTTGTGTTATACACGGGCGAAAAGTTATTTTACGTCTCGTGTATTGAAACACTCGCTACGCTCAGGATTCTATTTTGAACCACTCGCTTCGCTCGTGGTCAATCATAGGATCCTTTCGCTTGCTCGTGTTTCAAATAAACACTCGCGGGTAAAATACAACTTTCCCCCCTTGTATAACAAATAACTATTTTCATGTGTCATACAGTCAACAAATGTGTCGTTTATATTTAAATTAAAACAAAGCTTAAAATGTATCCCTGCAATAGCTTAATGAATAATGTTCAACAAACTTGATTTTTTTTATTGCAAGTGTTATGTTATGCCAAGAGATAACTCACTATACTGTTTTCTGTATTGATGTTGATAACATACTATATTCTTCCCATATTTTGCTTAAATGTATTTCTGCAATAACTTAACAAATAACGTTCAATAGTCTTGATTTTTTATTACCTACTCGTATACAGTGTTATGTTATGATTAGAGATAATTTCACTATACTACTTTTTTGTATCCATATTGATAACATGCTATGTTCTTCCCATGTTTTGCTGTTTGATGGATGCACTCTTCTAGCATGTTATTGTTGCTATAACCATAGTTAAGTTTTGCTTCGTGTAACGTGTTTACATATTATTAGGTATTATTAGTTATTACGTATTAGCTGTAGCATTCGGCACGCTTGCCGCTCAACAGAGCATCATATTATTGAGCAGCTGTGGTTGCATGGGTGATGGGATTTCACATGATGTCTGGGGCAGACAAGAGCAGGCTGGCCGAGTGTAGGATGCGTGAACGATGGATGCTTAGAACGGAACGAATGAAAGAGATAGAATGTTTGAGTGTGAGCGAGAGGGATATATAGGACGGGTGTAGGTTAGATTTTAAATATGGCCGATGGTTGTACTTCGCGTGCTGCAGTTTAATTAAATAAACATTTTTTTTACCACTTATGATGGTTGCTTTTATCACGATAAATAAGCGACAAACGTTTAGACACAATGCAAGTGTGAGTGACAGATGCTTTGTCTCTTATTTATCACTCTGACAAACGCAACCATCATACGCAGGCATACCGCAGGTCTTATTCGGATATAATGAAATAAACGATAAAAAATTTAATATTACCACATTTTTTAATTTTCGAAAATTTCCCGAAGCCTACTCGCAAAATCTCATGAGAATCGGATGAGAAATGTGGCCAGTAGGCGAGAACAGCCGGAAATCCAAACATTGAAAAATCCGGAGATACAAAAGAAATTTTGGCGAAACTGAAATAGGGATAGCTCGCTCGATCACCTAATTTCATCCGTTTTCCAATTAAAAGCATTTATTGTTTTAGATACTCCCAAATAAGTATGACGACGCGTTTGGCGCAGTTTGTAGACACCTGCCTGCTGAGCCGACGGTCCCGGGTTCGAATCCCGGCCAGGGAAAACATTTGTGTGATGAACTCGAATATTTGTGCTAGGGTCATGATTGTTCTATATATTTATTTATCTATTATCTATATAAGTACGTATATCGTCGTTTAGTACCTATAGCACAAGCCTTCTTGGGCTTAATTTGGGACTAGATCGATTTGTGTGAGGTTGTCAGATATTTATTTATCTAATTATTTAAGTATTGGCAGCGGCGTTACTATTTGACTGCAAGGACGAATCTAAGTCGAAAAATAAATATGAATAACTTTTCTAAGGTGTTTTGACGCAGTCTTATAAAATTGTTTATCTATCCAAATATCAATAACCCTCCATGATGCGTTCAAGAACCGCACATTATGGCCACTATAAAAATAGACTGTTTTGTTAGCACAAATTTCTTATCTGTAAAAAAATTATTATTGCTAAATAAAAACATCGATTTCGATAATATTGTTTATTCAAATTTCGAACATCTCTGAAAAATAAAGAAAGGACCCAGCAGCAAACTTAGGGAAAAAGTGGTTTCAGTCAAATCTCACTAAATTTTAGTAAGTATGATATAGATTTAACTCTCTTCATTATTTTTTTTAATGGGTGCAACTCTCTCAGACGTATATTTTCTGAAATAATAAATTTAATTGGTTTTATACAAAATATATGTTTTACGTAATTCCTCCTATTTGCTCTGTTATACATGTCGTTCGTAATATAGATAATTGATAAAATGCAATGTCAACGTTACAGAAACATCACAAAGATCATATTTCGCCGGTCCCTAGTAAAAAAGTCGGATCTACAAAATTGCCATTTTCGTTTTATTGCGTTAATGCTTACCGTGAAATACGCCAACTTTGCCTCCACAGGGAACTTTGCCCAAAACGCTACTTAAAAAAAGAAACGTTACAGTAGACAATTTCAACATGATTCTGGCAACACTACTATTTTTAGTGGAAAATAGATTATATCTGTGGTATCACTGGGAATCACATTTGCGCGCAACTTCATTCCGTAACGTGTTAGGACTAGTTGAATAAGGTGCGTGATTTGGCGGGCCAATTCTAGGTGAAGTTCTGGTGTATTTTTTACAGAATGGGGAAACCTCAGGTGAATGTATCTTATTGCTTGTTATAAAATAAGAACTGTAGATCATTTTTATTGTAGTTTGTACTAAAAATACTTATTAAAACCGGAGTTATGATGGTGGGCAATGTTACCTAGTAACTTGCTAACCTATGAATGCCAACATTGCCCAGACTAAAAAAAGGGTTAGGGTTGTCACCTTGTCGTAATTTTACCTGACTGCGTAAATAAAGGAGGGTTATGTATTTAAGGTAAGGTAAATTATATTTCTATTAAGCCGTTGTACTGTTAGCAGTAGCTGCATGTCATGTCATGTCACGTCCATAAAACAAAAAAAACATAGAATATTCAATTATGACAATTGTTTTTTAGATTATTCTAACGCGAAGTAACAAAATAACCGCCTAACTATTAGTATCCAATATTAAGCATACATTTTTCATTTTAATAATGGTACTGGTAAAGATGGTTTACTCAACTAAAAGTGACAACCCTGACAATTTCAAACTGCTTGATTCGGCTTGTATGGAGTAAAACAAAATACCTATGTAACATTGCCCACCCATATTGCACACGTGTTTGTACAGTTAAGACCAAGATATTTACGTGGAACGCCATTATTACCCCAGATTTTATACTGATCCTTATCTTAACGTTGTAGGGGCTATAGTTACGAAAATAATCGATTTGGGCAATGTTTGAAAAAGTTTAGATAACTTTACCCGAGGTGAAAATTGATAAAAAAATTGATTAAATGTAGATTTAAAAATTGTTTCTCGTAATAAACGCATGCATATGAATACGATGGATGCGTTAGACAAAAAAAACTTCATCCCGTCATAGAAAAAATTAGAGAAATTCGGGTTTTTACGAAAAAAGCGGGCAAAGTTGGCATGTTTCACGGTATTAAATACATTAATCTTTAATCGTACATTTACAGAATTTTCAAAATTTCATTATTTTCACGAATAATCAATGTCAAAAATCGATCTTATACAACGTCCATTTAATATTGTCAGATGTGGTACTTCCGACTATGTTAACCGGGTTAGCTGAAAAGTTTTTTGTAGTATATGGCACTTCCGACATTACTATTCGGAATTTTAAGGGTACCTTATGTCGTATGTACCACTTACGACTTTTTATTACGGAATATAAATTGTATCTTATGTCGTATGTGACACATCCGATGTTTTTTGCCGGAAAATATATTCCAACTTTGATCGCATGTAACATATCCGACATTTTTTCACGGAAAATAAATTGCAGTGTATGTCGTAACTATCACAATATCTTTGGATGCTTTAAATTTTGTCTTATTGTTTGAATATTGCAATCAACAGTTTGAATGAAATTGGGTATTTAGTAAACTTATTGATGGTTTCGAACGATAAATAATAATTGGGAGATGTTTATGGTGAATGTGGCAACTTCAA
Organism: Apotomis capreana; assembly: GCA_947623375.1. Taxonomy (NCBI): domain Eukaryota; kingdom Metazoa; phylum Arthropoda; class Insecta; order Lepidoptera; family Tortricidae; genus Apotomis; species Apotomis capreana. The sequence continues at coordinate 7,295,743 of OX392505.1, read as the reverse complement.
CCAAGCTCCTGATAAAAAAATAAATCCGTCTGACTTCTGGTTCTTCTGAAGGAAAATAACCAGAATAAGAACATAATGAGATAACGATTACTCGTGGCAATGCCGAGAACATTTCAGAATGTGCGTTAATAAATATACAGTTAAATAATAAGTAACGGGTCATGACTTCTTCTTTAATCGACCACATATTCCTGAGAATCGTGATCACTAGATTTCATATCCCTTGTCACTTTTCTCTATTGGTCTCAATTGATGGTCGCCCTCACCGCTTGATAATTATCTTACTTTTTGTCAGTTTATCTAAGTCAGTAGGAATCTAGGCTCTTTACCCCACGGTGAGAGTGGAACTAATCTTTCGAAAGAACCAGAAATATCCTTAATGGTGCCTTCGAACTCATAAATTAAAAGAGGCGATAAGTATGTTTCTGCATTCCCCTGACGATGCCACTCATTACCAAAGGTTCAACAATAAATCTCAGTCTTTAATTCGTGATTTGCACCAATCCAATTGCAACGTGTTTCTAGGCGAGGTTGAGAATGTCTTACAAACAGTTCCAAAGGTCAGGTTAACCCGACACTAATTTGAATAAAACCTAGATAGCAACCAGGTTGGTATGGCTATCAAATAACTTAAAAATGCAGCGGATGATGTGGATCTCGCTTATGAATCATGACTATAACCTGTGTAGGGTAAGCGTACCAGTGAATGAACAGTGCTAGTGAATGAACAAATTGAGCATTTTTTCGTAAAATAAGAATTTGGTGTGTCTTCTTCATGCAAAGTATTTTTTTTTATACTGAAACATTACCTGCGATATTATGGTAGCATTGGTTCCAACCTAGGTGCATCTGTAGCAAAATAGCGGTCATCTAAAGTGAACGTGTCGCGGAAGTGTTTCTTTTGTATGAAGCAGTATTAAGGAGACTGGTAAGTAACGTTGTGTTTCATGTGATACTGTACTTATTTCATGCAACTATGATTCATAGTGAGTATTTATTTAAAATCTTAACGATATATACTTGTTCTTTACATATCTTTTTTAGTGTTTTTTCCATTCATTATATTTTTTTAGCAAATGTTCTATAACTAGAACATAAAAACCACTAAAACCAATGAATGAACTACGGTGTTCATTCACTAGAACCGCGTGAATTACAGATTAGGCAATATTTCGTTTTTCAGTCATTGTATTAAGGTTTCATTTTCAGAGTTTTAACTATTAATCCATTGCTCATCATTTGGCCAGTATTCGAACACAAGCTTAAATGGAGGGTTCGTTCACTGGTACAAAATTTCCAGTAAATTAACTACCTCCAACCTGACTAGTTTATTCATTGGTGTCACATATATTTAAACCCCAGTGAATGAACAATAATTATTTTCCAAATATCGGGCATTGTAATACCTATGTAAACTTAATTAATAATAATAAAAAAATATCTTATCTAATTCCTTATACAGATTGATTTAATTTCCTTAATTTTTTCTTGTTTTAGTAAATGGATAAGCTTGAAAAAACTTTTAAAAGATTTAAATACTCGCAAGAAACCCTCGAAAAAGCTTTAAAAGCAATTTCGAGAGGGGAGTTAACGATTTGTAAGGCAAGTGTGGCTTTTAAGATACCGAAATCAACGCTCAGCAATAAAATTAACCACAAAGTGCCATGGCAACGGAAAATGGGACCACCGCCAGAATTGACATATGAAGAAGAAGCTAAACTTGCAAAATAAATTCTGAATAAAGCCAAACTTGGATTTCCTATGCACCCTGAGAAAGTTTACGATACAGTACAGAACTTTTTGAATGTAAACCAGCGAACCAGTAAATTTGAAAACAATCGACCGGGAAGAAAATGGCTGAGTCTATTTTTGACTCGCCATCCTGATGTTACGAAAAGGAACGCTGAAACTATATCAAAGGCTGCTGTGACTGAAAGCAATATAAGGAACTGGTTCTCCGAGTTGAAAACATTTTTGGAAGAAGAAAATTACACGGATGTAGTAGAAGATCCAAGCAGGATTTTTAATCGTAATAATAAACGAGACAGGTGTAAGGACAACGCCCACGCAAGCAATGGAAAACATGCTCGGTCTCAAGTCACTCAAAATAGAAGCGGAGAAGAGGGCCATGGAACAATGGTATAGAATGAAAGCATGCAAGGAATGGAGAGGAAGCTGTGTGGACAAGGGACATGCACTCATTCAGAGGGAAGCATGTTCGAAGATGGGGATGCTTACTCAAAACAACGACCTTATAAAGAGACGAGAAATGTTCAATAAGAAATATAGGATACATATAGGAGACAGGGACAACTGGAAAATAGAGGTAGAACACCCCGTGACTGTCTGTTTTACTGATGGTTCACGGCGGGAATCGACGAAACTGGCAGGAGCAGGCGTAGTGATACCAAAGCTGGGGAAGAAGGTACACATACCTCTGGGGAGGTATGCTAGCGTATTTCAGGCAGAGGTATGCGGCATAATGAGATGTGTGCAAATAATAGATGAATACTCGCAGGAAGAGGGATCTGTCGTTATATATACAGACAGCCAGGCTGCGCTAAAGGCGTTAGACAAGCCGATGGTAAGCTCATCCCTGGTAAAGAAATGTAGGGAAGCCCTAAACAAACTCGGGGAGCACACAAAGATTACGGTAGCATGGGTACCTGGACATCAGGGTGTGACAGGGAATGAAAGGGCAGACGAGATGGCAAGACTAGGGGCAGAAAGGGAACTTATGGGACCTGAACCTGCACTGCCAATATCGGCAGAAGTAACGAAAGGAGTTATAGCCAGACTAATGGAGGAACAGACAATGGCGTGAGACAACGGACTGTCAACAATCAAAGATGATCCTAGGAGGCATAAACAGGAAAAGGACCAGGTATCTCCTGGAACTAGGTAAGAAAAATCTCAGATTATTAACAGGTATAATCACGGGACACAATAGCCTTAACAGGCACCTAAACATTATGGGTGTAGTAAGTGATCCATGCTGCTCACACTGTGGCCATGAGGAGACAAGCAAGCATGTTATAGCAGAGTGTGGCATGTATGCGATAGTACCCTATAGCATCTTCGGGAAAGATAAACTAGGAGAGGGGGAGCTGAGGGACATTAACCTTAAAGATGTCCTTTCCTTCTGCAGGAGAATAAGAAGATTCGAGGAAGAAGGCTGTATGGGAGCGCTGCCGGGACAGTAACCGTTGGCTCCAACAGGGAATTGGGCTGAATGAACGCACTCAGGCGATCGACAGCCCGCCTGTCTCCGGCCGGGCGTCCCTACATCAAATCATCATCATCATCAGGTGAAATGACCAACCCTAAAACAGGTATCATACTGGGACAAAAAAATTACAAAAACACGTATGAAATTGCACATAGCAAAGAAAAAGAATCAATATCTGTACTTTGTACTTTCGCAGCTGATGGAAAGGATGTGCCTCCGTTCGTAGTTTATCCGTATAAACGAATGCCTCCTGGGATTGTTAATAACCATCCCGAATCTTGGATGATCGGACGTTCCGACAGTGGTTGGATGGTTTCAGATACATTCCATGCGTACATTAAATTATTTTATGAATGGTTAGTTAAGGAAAAAAAGTGTGTGTGTCAGCTCCGACGCACGACTGGAGTTTACTCTTCAGGCCAGGCGCGCACCACGATTTTTTTTTAGTCGCGCGATAATTTTGTCGCAGAAATAAGCGTACTTCTGGGTTTATGAAAATCGTGGTGCGCGCACTCTCATTATAAACCCATATCTTGCATTTATGCGACAAAATTATCGCGCGACTAAAATCGTGGTGCGCGCCTGGCCTTAAGAACGATTATAAAATATATACTCAATACTCAATATGTTTATTGCACATAATGATTAGTAAATAGTTTAAGTATCACATTATGTACCCTGTTGGGTGCTGCAAACAAGGACGAGGAGGTAGGCACTTACATAATATTAATATACGAGTATAATATAAGGTGCTAACAAATTAGTCACGGATATTTTAAGAGGTAGTACATTACACTAAAACAATTAACTTTTGACTGTAATTAAGGAACCTTTGTATATAATTTTTTAATTTTAATTTACCAAACAAAAAATAATATTATAATTAATTTTTAAAATAATCACCCCTATTATGTATCTGTCAAGATGTTTAACACTGTCTGTCATGTCACGTCAAAAGTTGTTTTTCTTAAATGTCATTATGATTTGGCGGGAAAACTGTAGGTTATTAAATACTAGCGTATGCCTACGGTTCTGCCCACGTGGAACAAAAAAACTGTCCAATACGAACAATTTATGTAAAAAAGTCGTGTGCTATTCCATACAAATAACCTATCTCTGTGCCTAATTTCATCCAGATCAGTTAAACTGTTTGGGCGTGACGTGATAGTGTAACAAACATCCATCCACCCATACAAGCTTTCACATTTAATAATGATTAAGTTAGATATTTAACGATTGCTAGCCTACCTAATTTACGTACAAGTCTAAGTAATTTAAAAAGCAAACACGGACATAAGAAAACTTTTATTAGCATAAACTCTTTACAAATTTTCTTGAAAATGGTGACCCTGGTTTTTAATGCACAATAGTACTCGCTTCCGGATATTTTCATTACCACGCATTAAGATCTGTCTTTCCATTTTCATAACCTGAAAGGCGTCGGTAATTCTTCTGACGTTCTGATTGTGTGCCCGTCGTTTCCATAAACCAAGTCTTTGGCGCGTCCCCATACGTGGAAATCAAGCGGTGTTAAATCTGGTGAGCGGGCTGGCCAGTTCACTTCACCTGCTTGAACCCCATCCCCATCCCGGCCAATCCATCATAATTGGAATCGTTCCGTTAAGTACCTTCGTACGTTACGATCGTAATGGGCTGGGGCACCATCATGTTGAAAGCGCATCTCCTACGGAGATCGACTGGTACTTCATCTAGCAATTCCGGTAGGTCTTCTTGTAGGAATTGATGAATGATGATACTTCCTTCCAGCGCGGTTGAGAAAGACAGGGCCCAGCAAATAATCGCCAAGGAATCCTGCTCACACGTTAACACTGAAGCGAGTCTCAAAGTGGTTAAGACGTGCTAAATGGGGATTCTTCCAAACAAAAGTGTGCATTGTGTGAATGTTAAATAATCCCACCCTCGCAAATGTACACTCGTCGGTCCACAGTATTTTACGTCTGGGGTTTCTAATAAGCCACTGACTGAATAATACACGTGGTTCGTAATCCTGTGGTTGCAGTTCTTGAATACGTGTTAAATAAATACATAGCGTAATTCTTATTAATTAAATTTCTTTGCAACTGACACAATCAGAGAGCAAATAGCATGACATTGGCATTCCAGTATTTTATTTTTCAACTTTAAGAGGCCACGTGTATGATAGTTTAAAGAGGTTCTAGAATATGCCTAAAGAGGTCTTATTTAACTATCTTATTAACAGGGTGTTTTAACGTAGCAAATTTGTTTCCTAATTTTCTCCAAAAAAACATAACAATACCTATGATGTTTCATACTTAAATGTACTCCGAGAACCGAGTACTATCAGAGGTAAAAATATCCGTGACTAATTTGTTAGCACCTTATATAAGTACAGCAAAATTACAATATTTTACAAGGAAAATTTACTTCCTATTCATTTTTAACAAATTGGAGAGATCATGAGTAGTAACTAAATAAGGAAGCGTGATGTAAAGCGCCCTCGAGCGGCTAGTTTAGTTACTAAATTTACGAAAAAAAAACCGTATCTTACTATGAAATCCATACAAAGATACGACCTTATTAATTAAGGAGCTTTGATAATTTTTATGAACATGCCAGCTCCAGCAGGCCTAATACACAACATCATTCATCTAAAAGACATAGATAAATAAAAACATAAACCGTATAAACTTAAAAATAACATGTACACGAAAACAACTAAATTTGTATACACTATTTACATAAAAAAAACTGTATACAAATTTAGCCGATTCCGATAAGGGTTCCGCCAATATTGAATTGAACATTACATTCAAGAAAGATCTGGTATTAGACCTAGCCATTTACATTAGACAAAAACAAACGTACAAAATCACCTTCCTTAAAAAAATCCTTAAATAAATCCAAAATCTCCTTAACAACAACTCCAAACAGCGTTTTGAACTTCTCCTCCCAACTTTCGGTAGAAAACAAAATATCCTTCGTCTTCTCAACCAGCCTTTCAAAAGTAATACATCTCTTCTTCTTGTCCTTACTTTGTCTTTGATCTTCCATATCAGCCCGCTCAATAGTAGGCTGATTGACCAATAGGCACTCGGACCTCTTCACATCTGTTACTCTTTTTGACTTCCGCGGCTTACGAACCTCTTGTTGTGGCTCGCTCTCTAATCTGTACTAACTTACTGATCGCTGGCCCTCAGCCTGACAGACAGAATCTTCAGACTCTTTAGATTGTAACGGCTTCGACAAATTAGCATCTCTATATGACTTTCCAAAACTTAAGTCATTCTCAAAAACAGATGGCGCATCCTGACTACAAACATCCGTATCCTTTTTTTTCTTATTTTGCATATACAACCAAAAAGCCCGTTTATATATACATCTCTCAGCAGACATAATCCTGCGAATTTCTTACTCCTTCACAAAAACCGGGCACGACTTATCTAAGGCCATATGGCTGCCTTTACAATTAATGCATCTAAAAATAGTCGTTTCGCAATTGGCATGCTCCCCGCCGCATTTCGGACAAGTAACTTTAGTAGTAGGACAAAACCTGCTCAGATGACCGAACCTCCAACATATTGAACATTGGGTAACCGGGAAAGTGTACTGATTTACCTTAAATCGGCAACCGTAGGCATAAACATATGGCGGTAAAGAAGTTCCCTTAAAACACAGACGAATAGCTTCAGCCTTAACCCAACGCCCATCATGATCCAAACGGTTCAGTCTACATATTGACAAAATGTCTTCAGACCCTTCAATATTCTTTAAAAATTCGTCTTCCTCAACCTCCAACTCAACCTGCCTTATAATTCCATAAGTGCAGCATGCCATATTAGACCAATAAGAACGTCTCGTCTCATTGTTAAACTCCTGAGAAGCCAGAAGCTTCTCCGCATCATCCTTAGAGTTAAACTGTATGCGAACTTTACGTGGACCCATAAACTTGACGGATAAAATTCCTTTTATACCCTTAAATTGCAGCAACTTTGCCAAACCAATCTGTTTCGGTAAATCTTCTTTTGACACTATATAAACTTCAAATAGCTTGTCAGGCACACCGTCCGGCTCCAGCTGCGTTTTGGCGGTTGCTAAAACCCGCAAGCGTTTAGGTTTCCTGCCTATTGTGATAAAACTATCACTACAACCACAGCTTTCGTCGCTCAGACCACAAGCACGCTTCACCGCTATATGCCGCACATCCGACATGGACTCAGCGTCCGATACAATATCCGATTGACTCGGCCCTGCCTTATTACCAAACTCCACTTCAGATAGCCACGACGGAGCTGCCCGCTGCCCACATTCTAAAAGTGACGTATCACTCACGACACCTCGACTTGACTCACTCATCGCAAAAACAGCGAAAAGGACTCTAAAACTGAATTAACTTATACATAAATAAAATAAAATTTGATAAAATTTTCAACCGTCGCCTTTGACAACCAAACGTCAATCCTCGCAATACTTATATTTTTGGAACGTATCTGCCGTGCTAATTTAAAAAGTCGTATCTCAGTATACGATCGGGGTAAAAATACGACTTCTTGATTTAGCAGATTATGCGTTAAGCGTTATAGACTAAGCTCCCGATATAAAATGACCTTCACAGAGATGTTTATTTGATGAAATGTATTTTATATTTAGTTTAAAATGTCAATAAATATATTGCATATGGGTTGCCTAACAAATTTTAGTCCAGGGTATGTTTAGTTTAAAATTAAAAAAATTTTTTTTTTACATTTCACCGATTTGATTATTAGATAAATTCATAATTAAATAATCTTTAATTTTATTTAATTTCAATTCAACAGTCAGACCTTTGCAAAATGCTAGTAGGTATAGATTTACCTGTTTATACCTGGCTACCCAATAGTTGTGACGGGAAAAGAATAGGCAACCTAACGTTTGCATATTCTATGGGCTTCTTTCATACTTTCGATTGGTATAGAATTTATCTAATATTAATCAAACCGGTGAAATGTTTAAAACAATTTTTTTTTATTATTAATTAAACATACCCTGGACGTAAATTTGTTAGGCAACCCATATGCAAGATACCCAGAGAACCCATTGACATATTAAATTAAATATAAAATACATTTCATCAAATAAACATCTCGGTGAAGGTTATTTTATATCGGGACCTTAGTCTATAACGCTTAACGCATAACCTGCTAAATTACGAAGTCGTATTTTTACCCCGATCGTATACTGAGATACGACTTTTTAAATTAGCACGGCAGATACGTTCGATTTTACACCCCATATTTTTCATATCCCGGGCTTATATATGAAAATCGATTCTTAAGGAGTAAACTCCAAAAAATAAATTACCTGTGCTGCTATTCCTAGACGGGCATAAGTCGCACATTAATCAACAAATGTTTGAGTTCTGCCAGGAAAAAGAAATAATCATATACTGTTTATATCCTAATTCCACACACATTCTCCAGCCGGAAATGGCACACAGGAAAAGAAAATTAAATGATAAAGCGGATATTGTAGATAACTGTATAAGAATACTTGGCTGTTAAAGATATATTTATTTTATAATAAGATATGAGTCCAAGACTGACTATTTTGTTACCTAATTTATACCTATATTCATAAGAATAATTGAAACTACCTATTATCAAACTGATCTCAGAGGTGTACTGAATTACTTTAGTTAGTTATGATTAATAAAAGAAAAAAGTGATCAAAATGTTGATTTTTTTCGTTTTTAATAAATAGTTAAGACAAAGTTCATTCACTGGTTTTATTTGTTCATTTACTAGGAAATTCTGTTCATTCACTGGTGATTTCGGGTATTTTTAAGTAAAAAACGATGTAAGTTTAAATTGTATAGTCTAATGATCAAACAAATGTTATCTTAGTAAACTAGAATAGTTATTCAATATATAACGCCCGCAATAACTGACGATTAGAATTTAAATTCGGCCAAAATCTTTTTTTAAAGTTCGAAATCCCCTTAAGGGTTCATTCACTGGTACGCTTACCCTAGTCGACACTCTTATCACGAACCGTCTCGCACGCAGGTTTGACGACTTTCAGCCCCCCAACGCTGGTTAACGCTAACCCTAGGTACCGTAAACCACGTCCATATGTATACTATATGTACTTCCATTTCTTTGTACTTTGAGAAGGCTCTCGATTCGACTACGACTTAGTTAGACGGTGCTGCGGTCTCTCAAGTAGTACTAATATCTCCAAGAAAAATCACAGCTGCATAGAAAGATTATTCCAATTTTTGGTTTTGGACGGACTAGTATCAATATCAAAAGCAAAGACGTCAGCCACCTTCTCTCTTCTGATGATATCGTCGTAGTAAATGACTAGTCATTGCTGAGGCTCTCAAAGATCTTGGAAAAATGCTCAAAGACTTCAGTCGTCTCCCAATAAGTGTATCTTAAAATGAACATTAAAAGACAAAAATTATGTTAAGATTTTTTTTGATATCAAACTAACATAATTAAAAAACAATATTTATAAATTTTATTATACTGGGTAAAACTGCGGATTTTTATACCACTAAAATGTCGTATCTCACCACAAAACACTGTGTACAATCCGAATATAATAAAATTGTAGTAAGTGACACTTGCGACATAAACAATAATGCAATATCCGGTAATAAAAGTCGTTAGTGCCACATCCGACTAATTACTGCGAACCATATCATGCAAAAAAGTCGTATGTGGCAGTAACGACAGGATATCGGATGACAATTTCCAGGTAAAAAGGTAGCATGTCTTATTTCTGGCATTTCTAATAAATAATTTATAGTTTTGTTTACACATACTCTAAAAGTACTTAATAATAGTAACTTTGGTCAAATTTCGTCACAATAGGACTTAAATTGACAATTTTATACACAAAAACGTCTTTAAAAAACTTTAACTGCCTCTCCTGGAAAGTAGTCATTTTGCAGATCCGACTTTTTTTCTAGGGACCGGCGATTTTATGTTCGATTTTTAATTACGTTATTATAAGTTGTACATGAATAAAAATAAGGAAGTACTTACAACACATGATGGCAGCAATGGCTACTTTGACTTAATTACGTCAGTAACTGTCGGTGCGTATCATTTCGTAATACTTATATATCGATTTTAGAAAACACGTCGCGTAAATAAAAAAATGCATGCACGTGATGTTATTATGAAACTTGTCTTCGGCTCGTTTTATAAACCCACACTCGTGTTTAATACCCTTCATTATGTACAGTCACATAACTACTATTATTGCGGTATCCTCCTTGCGTCGGTTGCCTCATTGCTGAGGGTCGTGGTCATTTTCTCGGAACGGTCTCTCCCGGATGATGCGCCTCCATCTGTTCCTATCAGTAGCCGTGTGAAGAGCATCATGTACTGTAGTGCCAAGTGCTTATTGCAGTATAAGAACCCTTATTTCCACAAATATATGACGTTCAAAATTGGTAGGTATGAATTGCGATTTGGCGAAGGGATTGGATAGAAATGGAGCACTCACATCTGAATTCATCAACACCACGCACGAAATCAAATTTTTTATCCAGCACCTTTACTTTGATGTCACGAAAGCCAATTTTCTTCATTAAACTTATTATTTCCCCTTCTGGGTCCTAAAAAAACATGACAAATTAAATTCACTTACACAGGTTGTCAGTATCTTTAAATAAAAAATATATACATTCTGCATATACAAAAAAATATATTTCCCTTTATAGTAGTGTAATAAATAATAGCTAAAGAATTCTTCCATATGCGGTCAGTGTCAGCATCAAAATTAGATGACAATTTTTTACTGTTTTATGATAAATTGTATACCAAAAATGTCAGCTATCTGTGATACTGTACATCCTGATAGCAGTGATAACTATAATTTCAATCGCTTCATTGAAAATTAATAAATTAGTTAGTCGCTCGTGCAGTTAACATAATAATAATATTTGACGACGCGGTTGGCTCAGTTTGTAAGCGCTTGCCTACTGAGCCAGTGGCGGTCCCGGGTTCGAATCCTGGCCAGGGCAAATATTTGTGAGATGAACTCGAATATTTGTACTTGGGTCATGGTTGTTCTATGTATTTAAGTATATATTTTATCTATATAAGTATGTATATCGTCGTCTGGTTATGGGTTAACACAACACAAGCCTTCTTGACCTTAATTTGGGACTAGGTCGATTTGTGTGAGGTTGTCTGATATTTATTTATTGATTTATTATTTTATACATACACTGCCTAAGATAGGAAATTAATAAAGGGAATAATAATATCAAAGAATAGCCCTGGCTATTCAGCGTGGTAAAGCGACCAGCTTCCTGGGCACCCTCTCGCTCAGCACCGATCTGGAGCCCGTTTTTAGGGTTCCGTACCCAAAGGGTAAAAACGGCACCCTATTACTGAGACTTCGCTGTCCGTCCGTCCGTCTGTCACCAGGCTGTATCTCAAGAACGGTGATAGCTAGACAGTTGAAATTTTCACAGATGATGTACTTCTATTGCCGCTATAACAACAAACACTAAAAATAAAACAAAATAAATATTTAAAGGGGGCTCCCATACAACAAACGGGATTGGTTGCGTTAACTTTGCACCTCATTTGTATGGAGCGTACATACATACCAGGTGCAAACTTGACTTAACCACTTAAGGATGGAAAGTGTTTGTACGGAACCCTCAGTGCGCGAGTCCGACTCGCACTTGACCGGGTTTTTTTATTTATAGTTAGGTTTAGTTAGGTTTATATGCATATATACCGGGTGATCAATCCAAATGGGTCAGTAGGGAGAATTTACAAAATATAATAAGTGTTAGGGAAATCTGTTCTAAGGAACCACGGCATCGATTTTAGATTTAATAAAAACTTTCGTTCTTAATGTTATTGCTATTAATTCCGATAGTATTTCCTTATGTCACATAATACGTATATTTGTGTTTTCTGCTATTGTAACATTAAACTTCATACGTGGTACGTATCCAACTATCCATATATCATTTGTGGATAAATATAATAATTAAAATATGCCTCACCTGACAATCATGGTGTGGTGACACGAATTTTGTGTCAACATGTTTGAGTTCTGCACTCCATTTCGATGTGCGAGAGAGTTGGCGATAATAATCAAATATATCGAGATGCCCGAGGAATATGAGGAAACAACTGCCGCCTTCTGCCAGCATCTCGAATATATTTGAGAATGCAGTTCTGCAAATTATGCAAAGTACAAATTAAATTATCTAAATTAAACATCTACGTGCGAAAATTTTGAAGCTTCTTCAGTCTATCTATCAGTCACAGACGTTCACTGCTAAACATAGGCCTATCTTGTACAGACCGAGGTCATCCGCCCACCTAGTCGGGAGCCTTTCCACGCTGCGCATTCCGATACATGGTCGCCACTCCAGGACTTAGCTGCCCCAATGACCATCTGTTCTCCGGCTACGTGGCCCACCTATAGCCACTTCAACCGTGCAATCCTGCGAGCTATGTCAGTTACTTTGGTCAGTGGCGTGCAAATTATAAAGACAAAAAGACGCTGCCTACCCTAGTTGATTACAGAAACGAAATATATTATTTATTGTTACAAGCATTACCTTTTTATAAAATTATATAAAACAAATGTACAAAAATAATCAATTTGCGATCCGCGCCATCTATCGAGTCGGTGCGCCAAAACCTACGTATTGGTCGATTCCGTGGAGATTGACTTTCTGAACCATTCCGCGACACTAGCGCCGCTACGCGCCGTAAGCGGTAAAGACAGGCGATTTTCTGTCTAAATTTATATTTGTGTGCCTCGTGGTAACACTGACCGCGTGTGTGTGCGTTCTTATAAAAATATTGCACACAATAACAAAACTCACGCACACAAATACAGAAGTGAGACATTGTCTCATGTCTTTTACTTCCTTACGGATGTAGGATGTTACCGAGCGAGGCGCGAATACCGCGACGCCCGATGTTAAGCGAACAATTCCGAACGGGTAGCCTGTCTCGCTCTCTCCTTAGCTATTATTTGTAGATTCGAACTTCCGATGTTGACTATGTAACGAATTTAAAAAGGCGCTTTTTTGTAACTTTAATTAGCTCAAAAACCGTACTATTTAAGTTTGTCGTATTTTTGTTACCTATAGGTTTTGCATACTTGGACGCCATTATTGTTTTGTTTGTTTTGATTATTACGTGTGATAGTGGTGACTAGTAAATAAGCGAATAAAAGTTTTTAGTGTAGGTATTCTTAAAAGTTGTCTGAAAATGGATAATTTTAATTCTGTTAATTGTGGTGGTGTCCATTGTTTGCGGTCGTCAGTTAATAGAGGAAATTATTTAGAGATGGTCGATTTGCTTGATATTTGAGAAGACGAAGAAAAAAACGGTCCCGCAGTATATCTGTAAGTTATTAGGTTCTCAAAATTTTGTGTCTACCCTGTCGTAAAACTCTGTGCACGCCACTGACTTTGGTTCTTCTTAACGAAATTTGATTCAATGCTGGATTACTAGAGCAATTTGTTCCGAGCGGGATTTAAATCTAGCGTCTCCCATAGCTCTCCGGGCCAATACGACTGTCTTAACCACTAGGTATTATTGAATCAATATGCTGGAGCCATCGATAGTTTTCCTTATGCCTTAGGAAGCAAGAAACTTGGGTCGAAGCATAAAAATGTTAAATTTTCACTTTAGTAAAACGTTTCGATTTCGTTAGCAGTAATTGCTATATGCAGTAATTGTCGAATGAAGTCAATTTAATGTTAATGTAGCCCATAATGGGGTATGTGGTGCATTTGGGTTTTTTTATTGTTAGGTAGTTTTCTATTCACAAGGTATAATTTTTTTACCCAAGTTCTGATTGACATCAACTAATTGATTTATTAATTGACAAACAGTGTTCTTATAATAAACATTAATCTAATAATACGAATTGCCGCTATGTTTATATTATTATTGACTCAATAAACAGATTTTTTTTACAAACAAGTCAACTTACTTCTGACGGTGCGCCCAATGCAAGGTGTAAGATGAGATCACATGTTCAAAGCTTGCTTTCAGCTCATTCGGGACTTCTTCCTCTATATCTAGTCTCATGAATTCAACCTTTTCGTTTTCGTAATGTTCTCGCGCAAACTCCACACATGACTGACTTTTGTCACTTCCAACTAACCTCATAAAGTTATCTGGTAAATACTTCCTCCAAATGTCCATAGTGACACTTCCATCACCACAGCCGATGTCCAGGATACGGGCATTTGATTTCCATGCGATTGGATATTCTTTTAAAATTAATTTAACATCTGTGGTCTGCATGGAGTTTGCTTGCTGATATCCTTTAGGGTCTTGCATGGTGTCTTGACTACAGGAGTTTCGGTGGTTTACAAAATAACACCAAAAGATTAAATGCAAAGCTTGGGATCTGTTGGCGAACAGAGGTTCGGTTTGTAACTTTTAAAAAAAATATATGTTTATCAATACTGTTGAAATATTATTTCTAATATTTAAATATCGTACAATACATGTTTACAACTCAAGAGTAGAGTAATATTATTGCACACATGCATTTCACATAAATACCTAGGAAGATATTTGCAGTGTACAATGTAAAAGAACATTTAAACTTGATAGCATTATCGAAGTCATTCAAGTGCAATATGGGTAATTAATAATGATCAGCGAGCGGTGGCATTTTTGCAACGAAAGTATTACATGGATAAGATTCTCCATGATGAAGACAGAGTTGGGCGAATTTCATTTTGAGTGAGAAAAAGAATGAACGGCCAGACGTCATTCACATTCAAAAAAAATCAAGTATGATTTATTCTAGAGCGCGTCATTCTGAATGGCGGGAAATATAATAAATCAAGAATATGTCATTCTGATTACCGCTAACGCATTGATTGAGTTCGTTTGTTAAAGGTCCATTTAAAATAACGTTTTATTTGAATGGCGATTATATTGATTAAGAGTGATGGTTTAGTATAAGTTTTTTTTTTATGCATTCTACTTTAGTTATTGAAAAGTCGAAATTAAACGGAGGTGTGCCTACCATCACAAAGTCGGCAGCTGAGTGATTGGAAAGATTTGGAAAAAATTATAAGTACCTACGACGCCATGGAAATGTGGTCCGAGAAACGCCTTCTGAAGACGTAAGGATCGCTTTTTGCACGAACAACTCGATCCTCAAAGAGTAGTCGACATTATAAATTTGTGCCTATAATATTTGAAGAGTTTTTCGATTTCTCGTGTATCTCGTAGTCAATATTTCACCAAAATGATATGGGCCATCCTGGAGGGCCCTCTGTTAAAATTTAAAATATAAAAATTAGTTTCCATATCGGTTTATAAAAGACGAAGATATAAAAACTGTACAGTCCAATTGAGAACTTCCTCTTTTGAAGAAGGTCATAAATATATTATAATCAAACAATTTTATTTCAAATAATCAATCACAGATTGACTTTATTGAATGACGATTAAATTAGTTTCACTCAATTTCTTGTGCTTTAATTTATTGTAAAACTCGCCATTCAAAATAACCTATTCTTGAATGACGGTCAGTTGATTCATCTTTGCGGTGCGTCATTTAAAATGATGATTTGTTATTGAATACCAAACACTGAATGAAGAGCTCCGTACGAGTTCGAAACATGTTGGGGGGCGGTTCCTGACAATTTCACGTGAGTGTCAACCGATGAATACAATAATTAAATTTAATTCTTTCAATTCGAACAACACAGACTTATCCATAATATATTAGTCATCATGTTGGACGTCTAAGAGACATAAAACTTTATTAAATGTGTTAATCACAGCATTCATTTTAATTTATCACCTATTAACTTGATTGAGTAGCAACAAAGCAACAGCTTTATGTTTATTTAATTGCAATTATTTTTATTTGGGGCACATACATATAATTAATTATGAGTATTCAATATTATACAGAATGACTTTTAACTATTTATATTATTCGTTTATTATGTAATTATGCAACTTGACGATTATTACTTTCGAATTTATGCAATTCGTTTTTTTTTTATTTCATTTTGACAATATCATTATTTTTATAGAATAAAATTATGATACTTGTATTATGTAAAATCAAAATCCGCTAGAAACAATTCTACGTAAATAATTACACACCCGAATTGTATAATACCTAACGAGTTTGCCAATAAAAAACTTTTAAATTCCTTTCAGCATTAATAACGTTATAATAGTCCGGAAAAATACGAGTATGTTCTTATACATATTGTCCATATTGTTTTGCTATCGCTTTGAACTGATGTTGGTGCGTCACGTACATGATTAAGTATTGATAATATACCTTGTCGTCGTCATAGCTCAGTGGATTGGCAGGCTTAGGTGGCATTCTAGACGGAAACACCTGGCAAAGACCTAGAGTCGATGATCGTTGGGGGAGAAAGGTTCTAAAGTGGCCATCACTTACCGGCCGACGCAGCGTGGTGGCCCCAACAAAATTGAATTGCAATTTAGTCAGGACATTCTATGAATAAATTTCTCTGCTGTCTGTAACTGATGATTCAAAATGCTTGTAGCTAGACCTACTTGAATAAAGAATATTTTGACTTTGACTAGGCATTACGGGAAGTCAGTGGAAAAACCGTCTAATTAATGATAAATGATTTATTTAAACGCATGTGGGAAATCGGGCAACATTTGCAGTCACAGTTTAAGGAGTAGAATCTATTTGACGACGTGGTTGGTGCATTTTGTAGCGCAGCTGCCTACTGAGTCGGCAGTCCCGGGTACGAACCCCGACAAGGAAAATATTTGTGTGATGAACTCGAATATTTGTTCCTTGGTCATGGATGTTATCTA
Organism: Apotomis capreana; assembly: GCA_947623375.1. Taxonomy (NCBI): domain Eukaryota; kingdom Metazoa; phylum Arthropoda; class Insecta; order Lepidoptera; family Tortricidae; genus Apotomis; species Apotomis capreana. The sequence continues at coordinate 7,278,712 of OX392505.1, read as the reverse complement.
TATATGTATTTATATATTTTGTATATCTTCGTCTAGTACCCATAGTATAAGCTTTGCTTATTTTGAAACTACATAGTTCGAGTTCGGCCGAAATCCACCCGATCTTCAAGAGTGGTGACAAATGTATGGTCAGTAACTATCGCCCGATATCAATTCTGCCATCTATGTCTAAAGTCCTAGAACGAATTCTTAATGTTAGACTGACTAAATACCTTGAGACTCACAGCCTTATATCTCTAAATCAATTCGGTTTTCGCAAAAGGATATCTACAACAGATGCAGTACATGAGCTAACAGATCACGTGGTAAAATGTCTTGATAAACAAAATAAATGTCTAGCAATATTTTTAGATTTAGCCAAGGCCTTCGATACGGTGTCTATTCCTAAACTTTTACAGAAACTTGAAACATTAGGTGTAAGAGAAAAACAATTATTAATCTTTACAGACTATCTTACCAACAGAACACAATTTGTCAAAATTGGTTCCTATTCAAGTTCGGAGCTACCAATTACCTTCGGTGTACCACAGGGGAGTATATTAGGCCCCAGCCTGTTTCTCGATTTACTAAGCCTTAAGCTGAAACAGGGTAAAATTTTGTCTTTTGCTGATGACACAGTTCTCCTTTTCAATGCTGCTTCTTGGTCTGAAGCTTATGAGTATGCGCAAGAGGGTTTCAATCTAGTGCACAGCTGGTTATGTCTCAATCAACTAACACTTAATCTAGACAAAACCAAGCATATGACCTTTGCGATGCGAAACTCATCCTTGCCACCCGTAGATGCTTTTAGAATAACTGCACGTGTCTCCAGCTCTGAAAGTATAGGTACAACACCCCCACCATCAAATATCTTGGCCTCACAATAGACAACGTCCTATCTTTCAAACCACATATAGACCTTTTAAGTAGTAGAGTGAGGAAGCTTATGTATATATTTAGACAACTTCGTAATGCATGCAGCTGATAAAGATATAATAAAAAAAGTGTACTACGCACTATGCCAGTCTATCCTTGCTTATTGCATCATTGCCTGGGGTGGTACCTCCAAAACGCACCTTGTTAAGATTGAGCGTGCTCAAAGAGCCTTACTTAAGGTAAGTTTCTTCAAACCTGTTCTATTCCCAACGCAAGAACTTTATCAAATTGCTGATGTCATGACTGTAAGACAACTATTTATTCTAAATACAGTTCTCAAACAACATTGTTCTACCCCTTTTGATCCTATACTGAGCTCATCAAGACGTAACCACCTTGTAGCTAAACAATCTCTTTTTAATGCTAAATTTTGTGATAAATTTTACTGTTTCTTAGGACCCTATCTCTACAACTGCTTACACCATATACTAGATATACATTCCTTGACTCGATACAAATGCAAAATTATAGTTGAAACTTATTTGAAAAGTCTCAATTACTTTGATACCGAGCGCTTACTTATTCCGTCTTCCTAGGATGTAGATCATATATCAACGCAGCTCATTAACAGGTATGATATAAAATGAATTTTTATTCAGGTCAACTAAACTCACACACACACACACACACACACAAACACACACACACACATATACATACGCACACACACATGCATATTATGTATATATACTTATAAATATATAAATACTATAAATATATGTTTAATATACCTACTAATAGATTTTATATAGGAAAAAAGCACGAGTATGTCTTATAAACGATGGGGGCCTGGTGATCTGTAATACAAGTATTATTACTTAGTACGGACACCAGTCCCACAAACATCTTAGTTTGTAGCTGCTTCTTTGGGATACTATTTAGGTATACTACTTAAGTATTAGTCTTAAGATTGATGTTTGTGGAGAAAATAAAGAAGTTATTATTATTATTATTATCTCCTTTATTCATCTTTTTTCTTAGGCTAGGTTTTTAACAATAAATTCATATAAAAAGTAAAATACAATAAAGTAATTACAAAATATAAATGCATTATAAAAAACCTAACCTAGGGTGCCGCCGGCAGCGGGGCAGGGCCCAGGCTACCGGTGGTTAGGGCTGCAGAGAGAGGAACCTCCTGACAATGCGCGCCGTGTCCAGGAGTACCGCCTTCTGTATTTGACCCTTGATCCAGCCATCTAGCGAGAGTCTCTTAAGATGTTTGTCGAGACTCTTCGCTATAAGACCGTTCGCCGAAACGACTATCGGGACAATGATCGTCGAGTCAACATCCCACATGGCGGTTACCTCGTGAGCCAAGTCAAGGTACTTGCTGAGTTTGTCCTTCTCGGCCTTCACGAGGTTCTCGTCATGCGGGATGGTGATGTCGATGAGCACTGCCTGGCGCTTGGATCGATCTACCAACACGATATCAGGCTTATTGGCTACAATAGTCCTGTCCGTGATGATAGATCGATCCCAATAGAGCGTGGCACGACCATTCTCAAGAACTGGCAACGGTGCGTACTTATAGTACGGCACCTCAGACCCCACAAGACCGTATCGAAGAGCAAGTTGCTGGTGAATAATCCTGGCTACTTGGTTATGTCTGTGCAAGTACTCGCCGTTAGCAAGATGAGTACAACCGGAGATTATATGCCTGAGTGACTCACCGGGCCGGAGGCATGCCCGACAAATGTCGACCGTACCGTCCTTCAGGATATATCTCCGGTAATTGTTCGTCATCATTACTTCGTCCGCAATTGCACAGACAAAACCTTCGGTTTCCCCGAAGAGATCCCCGAAGCGTAGCCAGTTCACCGACGCGAGCAGATCTACATCGGGCCCCGTAAGGGCCTTGTAGAACCGCCCGTGTAGCTCCTTGCTCTTCCATACAGCCCTGCGGTCATCGGTGCTAAGCACCTTTGGTCTGCGCCAGTTCTCGTTTGCTAAGGAGAGAGAGGTGAGGCCTTTGTCAACTGCTACTACATCGCGATGAATCCCACACTCGTTGTTTAGGAAATACTCCCTAAGACTGCACACCACGTGGTTATGGAGGTCCTTGGCGTTTAAAAAGCCACGGCCCCCACACTTACGCGGGATGTACATTCTCATAACTGACGAGCGTGGGTGCCTCATGCGATGTGTAGTGAGCAGCTGACGGACCCTCGTATCCAGGGCGTCCAGCTCAGTCTGAGTCCACCTTAGTATGCCAAAGGAGTAAGTGAGCAGAGGCATCACCCAAGCGTTGAAGGCGCGCGCCTTATTGCCACCGGACAAAAGACTGTTAAGTACTTTTGTCAAACGACAAAAGAAACGCTCCTTCAACGCCTGTCTAATGTCTCCGTCCGCAATACCCAATGACTGTGACATACCAAGGTACTTGTAGGTTTCAACTTCGGAGATAGACCTGAGGGACATTGTCTCAGAAAGAATATATTATTATTATTATTATTTGTGTAATATTGTGTCTTAATATTTATTGAATTATTATTTATATATGTTTTTTATTTATTGCTCCTATTACAGGCCACGCCCAGTATATCTTAATTATTAGAAGTTTACAAAAATACAGTCAGCATCATATAGTTAGTAGCTATCAAAGTGGCATATATAATTATCGTAACACATCCTTACTGCTGTGCAAATAAAGATTTGTACCGACATAATATTATTATTAGCCCTCTATAGTCACAAAGTCCCAATTGACATGGATTTCTTTATTATTTAAGTAACTTCAAAAATAAAATGTGATATCATATTTGACGCCCTATGCAGTTAAGGGTTAATAGGCAAGTTTGGACGTTACTGTGTCAAAAAACGCTGTTAATCTGATAATATAATTATTATTTTTCTTGAATTTTTCTTATACTGATAATATAATTTGATTCTCAATAGTGATACCATAATCATAATTTTGATTCACCTTTTGATTAGCATTTCTTTTGTCTACATGGTTACTGCATTCGCCGGTACAGTATCGTTATCTTATCATCCTTGTAATGGATACAGTTGTTCACCTCACATAAACTATATGCACTCGTATTTATTATAACGGTATGTGAACAGTATACAGGGTCCACCAGAAATATTTTAAACAGTTTATCCTTTTTGTTATAATTTGACCATCGAATATTCTAGAAACAAAATAATTAGGATTCTCTTTATACGACTTTTAATATTTACTTTCTATTTTCTCTTAATCATCATCATCATCTCAGCCATAGGACGTCCACTGCTGAACATAGGCCTCCCCTTTGGACTTCCATATATACCGGTTGGAAGCGACCTGCATTCAGCGCCTTCCGGCGACCTTTATAAGGTCATCTGTCCATCTTGTAGGTGGACGTCCTACGCTGCGCTTGCTGGTCCGAGGTCTCCACTCGAGCACTTTTCGGCCCCATCGGCCATCTGCTCTGCGTGCTATGTGGCCTGCCCATTGCCACTTCAACTTGCTAATCCGGTGAGCTATATCGGTCACTTTAGTTCGTCTACGGATTTCCTCATTTCTGATTCGATCACGTAGAGACACCCCGAGCATAGCCCTCTCCATTGCTCGTTGAGCAACTCTGAGCTTTGAGATGAGGCCGATAGTGAAAGACCACGTTTCGGTGTCGTAAGTCATCACTGGTAACACACATTAGTTGAAGACTTTCGTCTTGAGGCACTGAGGTATGTCGGACGAAAAGACATTGCGTAGTATCCCGAACGCTGCCCAGCCGAGTTGGATTCGGCGGTTGAACTCTTTCTCGAAGTTGGACCTACCTAATTGGACCACTTGTCCTAGGTAGATGTATGAGTCAACAACTTCGAGTACCGAGTTTTCAACAGAGACTGGGATGGGCACAACCTTGGCATTTGACATGAGTTTCGTCATGTCCATGTTCATTTTTAAGCCCACCCGTTGAGAAACTCGATTGAGGTCATTGAGCATTATGCTGAGTTCCTCCATCGACTTTGCCATGACTACGATGTCGTCGGCAAACCGAAGGTGAGTGGTGTATTCGCCATTGATGTTGATGCCAAGTCCATGCCATTCCAGGAGCTTGAAGGCGTCTTCCATAACGGCCGTAAACAGTTTCGGGGATATAACGTCCCCCTGTCTTACGCCTCTTCTCAATGGAATGGCTTTTGTGCTCTGCTCCTGAACTCGGACCGACATGGTGGCGTTACTATACAAACACTTCAAATTTCAAATTTCTTTCTTTCTTTCTTTATTTCATAAAACACACTAATCTATGATCTAAGGTGATGGAGCCACCCGGTAAGCAAACAAGCCTGTGTTGGGTGGTTCCGCTCTTCCTTAAGGTTACATGTAGTTTTTAGTTACTTAACTAATTATATTTAATTTACCGACCGAAATTCTAGTTTTACTAATTACAATTTTGTTTCTGTTCTATTTTAATATATAGCATGGTCGCCTTGAGACGAAGCGTGTGTTAAAAAAGGAAATAATAATAATATTTGTATATAAAAGAAATCATAATCAGGATGTGTAATCTCTCTCTAAGTGTGCATGTGTGTGTGCGCACGCGCGCGCGCTTGTGTGTGTGTGTGTGTGTGTGTGTGTGTGTGTGTGTGTGTGTGTGTGTGTGTGTGTGTGTGTGTGTGTGTGTGTGTGTGTGTGTGTGTGTGTGTGTGTGTGTGTGTGTGTGTGTGTGTGTGTGTGTGTGTGTGTGTGTGTGCATGTGTGTGGGTGTGTGTGTGGGTGTATGGGTATCTGGCTAAGATTATTGTAACAAGATCTCTGTTTCATCATAAGATAAGGTCTTAAGCCAACTTGTGATTCAACACTTCAACACTTCAATGTACCGATAGTCAATATGGCATCGCTGAAGTGACTCGAGCACCGCCCATGTTTCCACCGAATCGAAGGCTTTCTCATAGTCCACAAACGCTAAGCATAATGGCAAGTTATACTCTTCAGTCTTCTGTATAACTTGCCGCAGCGTATGTATGTGGTCTATGGTACTATAGCTTCTTCGGAAACCGGCTTGTTCGGGAGGCTGGAAGTCATCAAGTCTATGTTCGAGACGGTTCGTGATGACCCTTGAAAACAGCTTATAAACATGGCTTAGAAGCGTGATGGGCCTGTAGTTCTTCAATAGGCTGTTATCACCTTTCTTGAAGAACAGTACCACCTCGCCTCTATTCCATGCTTCAGGCGTTTTGCCCTCGGACAAGACGGAATTAAAGAGCTTCTGGAGGACCTTAAGTACCGGTGTTCCACCCGCTCTCAGAAGCTCTGAGGTGATTCCGTCTTCGCCCGGCGCCTTGTTGTTCTTAAGCTGCTTCAGGGCCATCCTAATTTCGTACAGACTGATGTCCGGGATGTCTTCGGTATAATGTCGGGACAGCTTGGCTCTTGGATCGCCTACCAAGCTGTCAACGCGCTTTGCGACTGAAGTGTATAACTGACTATAGAACCTCTCGATCTCGCCTAGAACCTCTGCTTTGGTCGACGCTATGCTGCCATCTTCCCGTTTCAGCTTGGTCAGCTGGCTTTGTCCAATAGACTTGTCCTTTGCGAACACTTTGGAGCCTTTGTTCTGCTCAATGGTCTCTTTAACACGGTTTGTATTAAAGAGCCGCAGATCATGTCGCAAGGACTTCGATATACGTCTATTAAGCTGCCTATATGACCTCGCGTCATCGGGAGACTGCAACTGTAGCGAGCGTCGTTCAGCCATGAGGTTTAAGGTTCGATCAGACAATTTCTGAGGTCTATCTTTAAGGCGGGGTCTAAAAAACTTAGACCCTACCGTGTGGACAGTTTCCACTAGCCCGTCGTTGATCTCGTCTACGGAGACAAAGTTCTCCACACAAGCGAAGTGGTTGGAGAGCTCGAGTTGAAAGCTCTCGGGGTTTTGAATATGGGCTCGAGTAGGTCGGAGCGTAGACTTCATCAGACTGGACCTTTCCAGTTTAACATTGATATTCAGTGTGCCTCTTACTGAGCAATTCTTACTGAATAATTTTCTCTTAATGAGTAATAGTAATTAATACGTTATACGGATCTGTATTGCTCGTAATAAATGTTTTTTATAACTTACCTACTGCAAATTGATCCCTCTCTTCTTTAACCGTAGTTGGGTAAAAAGTATCCTATAATCTTTGCATATTAATTCTACTATCCCTGTACCAAGATTGATTAAAATCTGTCCCGCTGTTTTGGCGTGATGATTGGACAGATAAATGTTTACCTACAGATAACAGTAGATGTTTTTGTACCTAGTTAATTGTAGAGATAATCTGATAAGATAATTAAATTTTAGGGTTTATATCTTTTACTTTACTTCCATTACCGACTCAATCTAGCTTTTGAAATATGGTGACACAAAGCGTGCCTTTTGTAATATCAATTTATACTCGTATTAAATTGATTCTCTCATGCTGTATTTTTGTCATCCTGTAGATGAAATTACTATATTCCAGTAACCCGCTTGACACACATCAAGTGTAATTTTAGCATGATTTAACATAATATTAGTATTAATAGATCCTGTACGTTTTCCTTGTTTGGCTTCAGTGTTCGTAAAGTACAGCCGTCAGATATATCGTAACGGGGTGGTCTACATACTAAAAATGAAGTATAGTAGAGTTGCTAAGCCGCGAAATTGTGCGCATCGGGTTACAAGCATGCAATTTCTACCACACATAGAGCGTTCTACCGTGATTATTTTCAGATGTGGAGGGAAGTCAGATTCGTCCCCTGTGTGGTGGGAGAGCGGGGTGAAGAGGACCAAGTACTGCTCTTTTTCTTTTTTTTATTACTGATCAGATAAGCCTATTAGGGCTTGCACGACATCGTTTTCGTGTAAAATAGATATCAGCTATTAATTTTTCATGTTATTTAAGAATAGTTTACTATTAAAATTTGGGTTTATTGGCGAAAAGGTAAAAATCACAACAAGTTTTTTTTATTCAGAACGATAAATTAGTTATCTATCCTGAATATTTGCAATTTAAAAAGATATTACTAAACAGCAAATTTAATGATGTTCTTAAAAATGTATACATATTGGGCACTTCTGATACAAAAAGTACCTTGAAAAAAATGTTGTTGTTGAGCTTAGCCTGCGTGTTCTAGTACATTTTGCTAAGTCGCGAAATTGTGTACATCGGGATACAACCACGAAATTTCTACCACAGATAGAGTATTCTGCGGTGATTCTTTTTAGATGTGGAGGGAAGTCAGATTCGTCCCCTGTGCGGCGGGAAATCGGGGTGAATAAGACAAAAGAGGCCTCTATTTCTTTTTGTATTACTGATCAGTTAACGCTACTAGGGCTTGTGTGGTATCATTTTCGTGTATAACAGATATCAGGAATTTATTTTTCATGTTATTTATTCATAGTACCATATAAAAATATGGTTGTATTTCCGAAATTGTAAAAATCACAACAAGTTTTTTTTTATTCAGGGAGATAAATTAGTTATATTTCCTGAATATTTACAACTAAGAAAAATATTGCAAAATAGTAAATTTAATCTTGTTTCTAAAAATATATAAATATTGGGCACTCTTCATACAAACAGTAACTTAAATAAATTGTTGATGCTGAGATTAGCCCGTGTGCTCGTGATACATTAGTAAAAAAAAAAAATTGTTTTAATTACATTAATTTGTTTCTCTAGGACGTATATAGTAAATATTATATGTAAAAGCATGTTAATAATCATTATTTAATGTATTTAATGAAGTGAAATAGGATGCGTTCGGAGATTTACGTTGGTTACGCCGACGTAAAGATATATTTTAAGCTACTGTTTGTATGAGAAGTGCCCAACATTCATATATTTTAGAAACCAGATTAAATTAACTTTTTGAAATAATAATAATAATTTGAAAATGTTCACGAAATTGAACTAATTTACCGTAAAGTCGGGTTACATGACCCTTTTTTCTTGTATTTTTTTTAAATACTTCTAGATCATTACGTTTCTATCCTTGATCTGAATGTTTAGTTACGGTTAGGTGCATCTTAAGCATACGTCGGATAAGTAAATGTAAAAAAAAAATGGTTGCCTGTAAAGTCGGTTTTACGGGCGAAGGAAGATTTTACGTGACAACGTCTTATTCTCGGTAGAATATTTATTGATATGAATATTATTAAATTGCACAATAGGAACAATGAATGAAAATAAGGATTGCACAAATTTTAACTATAGAAATATATTTTGTTCTTCTTCCATCTTCCCTCTTCCCTCTTCCCTCTTCCCTCTTCCCTCTTCCCTCTTCCCTCTTCCCTCTTCCCTCTTCCCTCTTCCCTCTTCCCTCTTCCCTCTTCCGCCCTCTTCCCTCTTGTTACAGTAATGCTCGATGAATGAAAATAAGAATTGCACAAATTTTAACTATAGAAATATATTTTGTCTCTCTCTCTCATCAGACGTGAGCAGGCGTTACACTTTTTCATGAGTGACTCCGAGCCGCAACCTAATTTAAGACGTTGTCACGTCAAAATTTAAGTCCGCCATCTTGGATTTCAAAATCACAAAATGGACGTCATTTTCGTATCCGGAACCCCGAGGAACCTCGGAGATGACACCCATATCGATTTATAAGAAAAAATTATGTCCGCCATCTTGGATTTCAAAATGGATGTCATTTTCGTAATCGGAACCCCGAGGAAACTTGGAGATGACACCCATATCGATTTTTAAGAAAAAATAATGTCCACCATCTTGGATTTCAAAATGGATGTCATTTTCGTAATCGGAACCCCGAGGAACCTCGGAGATGACACCCATATCGATTTTTAAGAAAAAATAATGTCCGCCATCTTGGATTTCAAAATGGATGTCATTTTCGTAATCGGAACCCCGAGGAACCTTGGAGATGACACCCATATCGATTTTTAAGAAAAAATAATGTCCGCCATCTTGGATTTCAAAATGGATGACATTTTCGTAATCGGAACCCCGAGGAACCTCGGAGATGACACCCATATCGATTTTTAAGAAAAAATAATGTCCGCCATCTTGGATTTCAAAATGGATGTCATTTTCGTAATCGGAACCCCGAGGAACCTTGGAGATGACACCCATATCGATTTTTAAGAAAAAATAATGTCCGCCATCTTGGATTTCAAAATGGATGTCATTTTCGTAATCGGAACCCCGAGGAAACTTGGAGATGACACTCATATCGATTTTTAAGAAAAAATAATGTCCACCATCTTGGATTTCAAAATGGATGTCATTTTCGTAATCGGAACCCCGAGGAACCTCGGAGATGACACCCATATCGATTTTTAAGAAAAAATAATGTCCGCCATCTTGGATTTCAAAATGGATGTCATTTTCGTAATCGGAACCCCGAGGAACCTTGGAGATGACACCCATATCGATTTTTAAGAAAAAATTATGTCCGCCATCTTGGATTTCAAAATGGATGTCATTTTCGTAATCGGAACCCCGAGGAAACTTGGAGATGACACCCATATCGATTTTTAAGAAAAAATAATGTCCACCATCTTGGATTTCAAAATGGATGTCATTTTCGTAATCGGAACCCCGAGGAACCTCGGAGATGACACCCATATCGATTTTTAAGAAAAAATAATGTCCGCCATCTTGGATTTCAAAATGGATGTCATTTTCGTAATCGGAACCCCGAGGAACCTTGGAGATGACACCCATATCGATTTTTAAGAAAAAATAATGTCCGCCATCTTGGATTTCAAAATGGATGTCATTTTCGTAATCGGAACCCCGAAGAAACTTGGAGATGACACCCATATCGATTTTTAAGAAAAAATAATGTCCACCATCTTGGATTTCAAAATGGATGTCATTTTCGTAATCGGAACCCCGAGGAACCTCGGAGATGACACCCATATCGATTTTTAAGAAAAAATTATGTCCGCCATCTTCCCTCTTCCCTCTTCCCTCTTCCCTCTTCCCTCTTCCCTCTTCCCTCTGCCCTCTTCCCTCTTCCCTCTTCCGCCCTCTTCCCTCTTGTTACAGTAATGCTCGATGAATGAAAATAAGAATTGCACAAATTTTAACTATACAAATATATTTTGTCTCTCTCACTCATCAACCGTGAGCGATCAACCGTGAGCGGGCGTTACACTTTTTCATGAGTGACTCCGAGCCGCAACCTAATTTAAGACGTTGTCACGTCAATATATTTTGTCTCTCTCACTCATCAACCGTGAGCGATCAACCGTGAGCGGGCGTTACATTTTTTCATGAGTGACTGCGAGCGCAACCTAAATTAAGACGTTGTCACGTCAAAAGTTAAAAAAAAACCTGTGTATTTTTTTTTATTTTTTCATTTTTGGGCCAAAGTTGATCTTAGATGCGGGTAAGTTTGAACTTTATACTTATTTTCATACAGAAAGTACCACTATTAATCTAAACAACAAAGAAACCCAACACACCTCTTTAAGGTAGGCTAGCAAATGAAACGAATCAATTTTTAACGCAATATTTGACATTTATATCAGCAAAAATCACACAAATATAACTTTTTCAGTTCTGATATAGAATAAAAGTTGTTCAAATTTTAACAAAACCTTAATTAACAGTCTGTTAATGAGAATCATCATTAGAAGTAGTCAACATATAATAAACATCTTTATTAGTAGCAAGAATATGGTAATATTTACCTTTAAGTAAAAAAAAAAGTACAAAATCTCAGTCAAGTAAAACTTAATACTGAAAACGTAACAAATTCTTAAATCACAGCATTTTGACGAGAATCATCGTTCATAAATTTTGGGATAGCTATTTTTTGGACTATATTTTTCCAGATGTACAACTGCTCATCTATAATATTAGGCCATCGCCAGTATTCCTTATCCTTCTTCATGCATCTCACAAGGACTGCCGCCTCGGATGGTGAAGATGTTACTTGTCCAGCATAGTAGCTTTGCTCCCAATTGACAATGACGTGGTCGCCAGATTCTAAAGGTCGAGGAGCGGTGCTTATTGCAGGAGTTTTTGCTACTTTACGCTTATTTTTTTTATTACCTCTCTCAGATTTTGCACTTTGGCCCGCGGGCTAAAGTTCCCCAAAATGGGGGACAATGTTTACTATGATTTTACTAACGAACTTTATGTTTCTAAGAAAAGGCTAAATAAGTTTTTAATGTAATTGCAGTATTCTCAAAGACATGTTTTATATCAAGATATAGGTATTAGTAAGCTAACTTACCTTATTTCGCTGTTTTAACCAAAAGTTTGCAGACACCATTTATGCACGTACGTCTTACCTCACGCTTGATCGATACTGACAAGTTAAAACCTGCGCAAGCAACTTGGAAACGGTACCGCGTCGCGAGTAGATAGTACCATCTATGATTTTAGAGCATAACTGCTACGATCGGACGTCTATTGGCTTTGTGGCGGGATGTTAAATCCTTTTAATTTTTTGGGACAATCTTTACCCTTAGGGCTAAAGAAACCCGGTTTTACGGTACCTCACTGAATAAAAAAACTTGTTCTGATTTTTACCTTTTCGGCCATTACACCCATATTTTTATACAGAACTATACAAAAATAACATAAAAAATTAATTTCTGATAGTTGTTTTACACGGAAACAATACCAAACACGTCCTGGTAGACTTAACTGACCAGCAATAAAGAAAGAAAAGAGGGATACTTGGCCGTATTCACTCCGCTCTCCCGCCTCACAGGGGACGAATCTGACTTCCCTCCACATCTGAAAATAATCACCGTGGAACACTCTATCTGTGGTAGAAATTTCATGCTTTGTAACCCGATGCGCACAATTATGTTAGAAAACAGCGGACTAACAACTCTACTATATTCAGTGAAATTTTCCGGTCACTGACTATATTTAATCTTTCAAATAGAATAGTACAGATTTCAAAATTTACAAAACATGCGCAATGAAAATATTTGTGGGATTCGTAGTAGACTGTAGCTTGAATTTAACTTTAAACGGGAAAAGGGATACTTCAGTAGTATAGGGAAGTTCCCATAAATAATAACACTCGAAGAATAAGTTTCACATAATGCTGCGTGAAGTGTGGTTTGATCGGAGGCCGCTGAGAGAATGAATCAATTTAATCGAGCGCCCATATAAATACTGAGCGCTTGATTAAGCGTGTATGGCCTATTAGACGAGTGGGCGTTCCCCAATCCTCGTGTGTGTGCGGTGTGGGTGAGTAGGTGCAAGTGAACAACATTATCCCTTTATTTAGTATATAGAACATTCACATAAGGTACATAATATACATTGGTCGAGTATATATTTATCGACAAGTTTTCATATAAGATTCTTATTGGATAATTTTAATGTTTACAGTATCATCAACCTACTTTATGAAGCTTTCTATATGTCTTCGTTATATATTTATTCAGGTGGTTTTACATAGTAATTAACCAAAGCTTCATATCTTATCCTAACACAATAATGGAGAGAAATTAACCTTATATATTAAGTAAAGTAAAACGAAAAGAAATAAGTCTTTGTATATAATGATTTTTTCTTATTATCTAAGCTGATTACTTACTGCTATATATGATCGAGCTAACTTATAACTATTACATAAAATACCTAGCCTACATGCGACAGTCCCCCCTTCGTACGAAAGTACAATATTTAAGTGGAGCAAATGTAGATAAGTCGATTTGTAGGTCGTCGGATTATGCCTGAGTTAGTTTGGACGTCGGCCACCCTTACATGGCCATCAGGGCCGGGAAAGGTTTTTGCTATAATGCCTCTAGGCCACGTCCCTCTCGGCATAGTATTGTCAGCTACTATTACGACGTCTCCTATAGCAGGATTCTTGAATTTGCTGTAAGTACTGGCTCGCGGATATAGCAGCGGTCGATACTCGGCGATCCATTTCTTCCAGAATATGTCGGCTAGAGCTTGGGCTGTCTTCCATGACTTTAGGGACGTATCGTCCTTGAAGGTGCCCCATGGGCTACTAGCGTTGGATCTCAGCAATAAAAAATGGTTCGGGGTGAGGGAAGGTTCGCTCATATCGGTATTGATTGGAGTGAGAGGGCGCGAATTGACTATATTTTCGGCCTCTAATATGAGCGTATGTAGGACCTCTTCGTGTGGGGCCTTCTCTCTGAGTGTGATTTTCAGAGCGGCTTTGATGGCGCCTACCATTCTTTCCCACGAACCTCCCGCGGCGGGATTACCGGGCGGAATTTTCTTCCATGTAATTTCTCGGATGGCGGGATGATCTTGTATGGATTCGGGTAGCGTTTTCTTCGCTTCTTTTATTTCTCGTTCCGAGCCCACAAAATTGGTTCCGTTGTCCGAGTAGATGATTGTTGGGGCTCCGCGACGTGCTATCATGCGTCTGAGGGCTAGTATAGTGGAGCTCGCCGAGAGTGATGCGGCTAACTCGAGATGGACGGCTCTGGTCGTAAGGCAAGTAAAGAGCACGCCCCATCTTTTCTCTCTTCTACGCCCGATAGTAATCTGCATCGGCCCGAACAAATCTATGGCGGTAGCGGTAAACGGAGGCTGATATGCGAGTAGTCTTTCTACAGGTAGGTCGCCTACAGGGGCCTTGAGGGTGGCTCCTTTATAGGTCCGACACCATTGACATTTGTTGCATATATATCTCATAGTCCCTCGTAGACCGACTATAAAATACCGCTGTTTAATCTCGTTCATCACGGTCATGTGATTGCCATGATTGTACTTTTCATGGTAATGTTGTATGAGTAGTTTCGTGAAGCTTTCTTTAGCGTGTAAAATTGGGATATCCACTTTGCCTCGGTCTACTCTCGAGTCGAGTACCATGACGTCCGCCTTGTTCATTTTCACTGCTATCTTATGGATAGGCGATCGTCGCGGCAGTGGATTATCGTTTCTTGACAATTTTACTTCTTCTTCGAAACTTGCGTATTGACTACGCTTGATTAGGAGTAATTCCGCAATCTTTACATGTCCATTATTCATCTCTATTTCGGGTTTTCTCAATAGCAATCGGGTTTTAAATACTTCAGCCGCAACTATAACGCAAGCAGTAGCCCTAACTAATCGAATAAAACTCGAAAATCGTTCTATCGGAGGTAAATAATCGAATTTATCGCATGTACGGATTGATAACGTAATCGCGTTATTACGTTCTTCGCCTGAGGGCGGTTGAGGTGAAGGTGACGGTTTTTCGCGCGGCCACTCCGATTTATCTTTCGTAATGAATTCGGGTCCGAAAAACCAGCGGTGGGTGTTATCGAAATTCGCGGGCGCGCCCTTTGTAGCGTCGTCGGCTACGTTTAGCGCGCTGGGCACCCATCGCCAGTCCGCTGGCGTAGTGCTACTTTCGATTTCAGCTAATCGGTGAGCCACGAAGCTCTTAAATGTGCGCGGATCTGCTTTTATCCATGCTAGCACTGTTCGCGAGTCGGACCAAAAATACCTATTCTCAATTACGTAATCGGATTCCGCGACGACAGATTCCGCTAATCGAGTGCCTAACACACAGCTCTGAAGCTCTAATCTCGGAATAGACACTACTTTAAGCGGCGCTGCTCGGGCCTTGGATGCGATTAAAGTCGATTTAATTGACCCTGACTCGTCCCTGCCCACAAAATACACGGCCGTAGCGTATACCTTCTCGCTGGCGTCACAAAATATGTGGATATTGCCCTTACGGTCGCGTGCGGGAACGTGTCGAGGGATCTCGAGATTGCGTAACTTCTGTAAGTTATCTATAAACGATATCCATGGCGCTTTACAGCTATCCTTTATCTGATCGTCCCATCCGATACCGGTACGCCATACCTCTTGCATTACCGTTTTACCTAACACGGAAATGGGGCTTGCGTAGCCGATTGGGTCATATACAGACATAGCGCTACTAGTGACCTGCCGCTTAGTCGGCAAAGTCGAACCGTTGAGAACTTCTTTCGGGGTGTTTCTCAAATTTACGTTAAAGCCTAACGTATCTCGCCTATGGTTCCATATAAGCCCTAACGTACGTTCGGTATCAGATTTACCTATCACCGTACTATCCTCTGTTTTTGGCTGTACGTCGCTTATGACGTTTGGGTTGTTAGAGGCGAAGCTTCGCAATTCGAACGAAGCTTGCATGTTCAAGTGGTACAGGTCGTTAACTATTTGTTTAACCTCATTTTCGTCCTGATCTAAGGCTACCAACATGTCGTCCATGTACGTGTTTCTGATAGTTATATCGGCGGCAATAGGATAAACGTTTTTTTGTTCTAACGCGTTTTTGTTTTTGACGTATAAGGCTGTGGTTGGACTCGCAGCGGATCCGAATATCAACCGTTTCATACGATATTCTTGTGGATCTTCTGTCCTGCTCTCTCCCCTCCACAAAAAACGTAAACTATTCCTGTCCTGCTCTAACACTCCTACTTGTAAAAACATTTCTTTTACATCGGCAATAATCGCGGTTTTGCCCTCGCGAAATCGAAGTAGAACTCCGAACAATGACTTTAACAGGTCGGGCCCTGTTAATAATGACTGATTAAGGCTAGTATTATAGGCTGTAGCCTTTGCGTCAAATACTAGACGTAATTTTAATTTTTGCGCGTGTCTAGTTGCGAAATGCGGCAAATACCACGTACGCGGCGCTTCTGGCGGGGGACGAGAGTTAACTATTTCCGCATAACCTTTATTAATCAAATTTTCAATTTGCGCGGTATATTCTGCCTTAAAACTTTCGTCTCCGTCCAGTTTGCGTTCTAAGCTATATAGCCTGCGTAGTGCTTGTGCGCGGTTGTTGGGCAGAACCTCGTTATCGGATCGCCACAACAATCCCGTTTCGTACCTATTTTCTCCCGGGATTTTTCTACACGTAGATTCTAATATATCTAAAGCACGTTGGTCCGGGTCCGCCCGGGGCAATTTTTTCTCTACCCCTAACGACTCGATGCTAAAGTGCTGTTTCATACAGCTTAAAATCTCATCTTCGGTAGTGGCTGGACGCACGTGATTTATACGAGCTATTTTTCCCGGCCTATCCTGGGATCCAAAAAGGATCCAACCTAGGTTGGTATAGCCCGCAGCTATTGATGAGGTGGGGCCCGTAAGGAGTTGTCGCGACACAATTAAACCCCAATTATCTTGCCCAATTAAAATTGTGGGCGTCCCGCGCTCATATACTAATTGGTCCGTTATGTCTTTTAAATGGTCGCATTTTTCCACTAACTCGCGAGAAACCTCTTGCGAAGGCAGATTTAATTTATCGATTGTGTACGCCGAAATTTTTTCTAGATTTCTTGTACATAAACCGCGAATCGATAAATTAATCCTACAGGACTCGTGGTCTGTTATCTGACCTCCAATGCCTTCGATCGCGAGAGGTTTGCCCGAACCCCTGGGAGCTACCTTATCGGCCGTGCCTCGTTCTATTAGAGTCATGGTCGAGCCTGAGTCTAGGAATGCTAGTGCCTCGGCACTACCTAACGGGCCTGAAATTTCTACGGGGACCACCATAAGATACGTGTTAGCGCGCTGAATTTGATTAATACTGCTAACACTTGCGCGGACAGATTGCGCTTCACTCGTAAGCCCGTGAAGTAACTTATGGTGACCCGCCTCGCATTCGTTTTTACCGCATGCGACGTATTTGCACTTAATAGGGCGCCTATGATTAGGTTCTAAACACCTATAGCACAGCTTAAGGCTTCGGGCCGATTCCCACCGATCCGAAATAGATTTCTTTAGAAAATCCGGGCAAACGGCTAATTTGTGATTCCCCTTGCAAAGTACGCAATCTTTTTTACTATTGTTGAAATTATTTTGCGACTGCGTGGGCGGTCGAGATTGCGTGGGTTTCACCGTTTGCGCGGGCTTTTTTTTATGCGTTTGCGGGCGCGAATTTACGGTAGCTACGGTAGCGGCGCGGTTCGATTCCCGGTATGAGTCGTCGTCCGAATCAGAGTCGCTTGCGTAGTCTCGATAGCTACTTTGGTATGGTCGTCCGCGGCTCGCACCACCGTGCATTCGTTGTTGTGGCTGCCTCGACTCGGCATGGTTCATATTAACCACATGAACGTTTGCACGGGACTTTGAATGTCTGTGGTGTGATCGCTTCGTGGCCATACTGACGTCATTCAAAAAGTTAGCCATCGCGACTAATTCGGGCGTCCCCTGATTGGCCTGTTTATACTTTGCCCATTCATACCTAATTATTACGTTTAATTTATCAGTTATTTTACTCACTAACTCGGGCGCGTGTAAATACTGATCTTGGCGCAATGCCTTAATGGTAGCTACCGTATTTGCTACATGGCCGGCAAAAGTAACGATATTACTGCTATCTTCGGCTAACCTGGGCATGCGCTTAACATTATGGATCTCGGTCAAAACTATTTCTTCGGGATCCCCGAAATGCCTTTCTAAAGACTCCATGATTTCGTAAGGATCGGTTACAGTATACATAATGGCCTTGACCGCTATTCGCGCTTCGCCGCGTAAGGCGCGCCTAATTCTACCTACGTTATTTACGTTACTGAAATGAGGTGCGCTGTCCTCAAATTCGGCCCTAAACGCTATCCATTCCGAGATATTTCCATCGAAATGCGGCAATTCCGGAATTTGCCTATGAATTGGAGGGCCCTGCAATGCCCGATCGGCGTGTCGTACTTGTCCTAATTCTACCCTATTGCCGTTATATGCCGGGTTCAAACTTCTGTTTTCTACAACGGGTGGTCGATTATCGTAGTGAGATGCTACCCAACCCGAGACTCTCTCAGCGGCCTGACCCACCGCGGACGCACTGTCGGATTGCGCTTCAATACGCGCAACCTCCAGTCTAATATTTGCTTCCGCGGCTGCCTTCTGAGCTAGTTCGAGTTCGGCTTTACGCACCTGCAATTCGGCCATTAAAACAGAGATTTGACTACTACTTTCCCTATTGGCGTTAACTAACGTATTGTCCGAATTCCTATCACCGGGCCTGTCTATATCTCCCCTACCGACTTCTAACGCGTGGTCGCGGGCGGAATGGGGCACAGGGGCCGGGTTCGGGGGTGAATTGGCTACGCTCGATCGCGGGGCGGGGGCCGAGGGGGGATCGCTCGCGGGCGTCATTGTGTTCGCGTTTTTATTGCTACTGCTTGCGTTATTAGATGGGCCAGTCCCGTAGCTCCAAGTATTTGTAGGATTAGTGGACGTCTCGCCTGACTCCGGAGTCTGGTCTCGTGATTTTTGAGAACGCGTAACTCTCTTTTCCGGAAGAGACATCGCACGGGGGGACTGTCGCTTAACCTAACACACACACTGAATTTAACACAATAACAAAAAACACTGAATTTACCTAATACCTAACACCTATTCATTAGCGAGGCTAAGTGCGACACTAATGAGCCCTAATATCCCTACGGCGTAAATCCCTCGTTGCACAGATCCGTTACGGTTTGTTCACACCGCTGGGTTACCCCCGTACGGAAGCTGTGTTATGCGTCACACGTGAACGCTTTAGACGCGGTACAAGGAGAACTTAATCAATCCGAGACCGATTGATGCGGAAGCAAGGGGAAATTAATCAACCCGAGATCCGATTGATGGCAGAACAAGGGGAACTTAATCGACCCGAGTTCTGTGATGCACGTCGTGGTGCGGACTATTGTCCGATTGATGGCAGAACGTGGGTTCTGTGATGCACGACGTGATGCGGATACGAGGGGAAAATTAATTCGACCCAAGGTCCGATTGATGCCAGAGCAAGGGGAAACTTAATTCAACCCTGTCTGTGATGCCCGGCGCAGGGACGTAGGGTTTAATCCGCTACACGTCCCCGTGATGATTCTCTTGCGCGCCTCCTGACACTGGAACGACGGTCCAATTCCTTCCGTCTTGATCCGGTGCTCGAAGGTCCAATTGTGGGATTCGTAGTAGACTGTAGCTTGAATTTAACTTTAAACGGGAAAAGGGATACTTCAGTAGTATAGGGAAGTTCCCATAAATAATAACACTCGAAGAATAAGTTTCACATAATGCTGCGTGAAGTGTGGTTTGATCGGAGGCCGCTGAGAGAATGAATCAATTTAATCGAGCGCCCATATAAATACTGAGCGCTTGATTAAGCGTGTATGGCCTATTAGACGAGTGGGCGTTCCCCAATCCTCGTGTGTGTGCGGTGTGGGTGAGTAGGTGCAAGTGAACAACATTATCCCTTTATTTAGTATATAGAACATTCACATAAGGTACATAATATACATTGGTCGAGTATATATTTATCGACAAGTTTTCATATAAGATTCTTATTGGATAATTTTAATGTTTACAGTATCATCAACCTACTTTATGAAGCTTTCTATATGTCTTCGTTATATATTTATTCAGGTGGTTTTACATAGTAATTAACCAAAGCTTCATATCTTATCCTAACACAATAATGGAGAGAAATTAACCTTATATATTAAGTAAAGTAAAACGAAAAGAAATAAGTCTTTGTATATAATGATTTTTTCTTATTATCTAAGCTGATTACTTACTGCTATATATGATCGAGCTAACTTATAACTATTACATAAAATACCTAGCCTACATGCGACAATATTACTCCTTCCCGTATCATCTGTATGTAAAAATAGCTGTATGGCAAAATGTATGGCTGTATGGCGTAAAAATATAGCAAAACAAACTCGGTACCAAGCGTGTATCATTTTAGAATTGTGGCCAAACGATAATTAAAAAATTACTTATCCAGTTGTTGTCCTCACCCACAAAACTAATTTTATTGCAACCAACTACTTAGTTGATTTTTATCTCGAATTGAATATATCAGCGTTTCTGTCTGTAATACAGTGAAAATCCCATACCAAAAATCACGAATATAAGGAAACCCGCTGCAATTTGAATACCGGAAATGTTTCAAAATCCAATAGGCTAGTAAATTGTTGGAGTATCGAATATGTGTCAGTACCGAGGACAGGCAACCGTCCAATCAGCTGCTGACAGATGGATTGAATCCAATATCGACTTCTTTCTCTATCGACACCACATCCCCTCTCTAGCATTCTTTAATATCTGAACCCTTCTACGAATACAGTAAGGTCCAATCTTCAACATCACTGTCAAAGAAGATAGGAGGTCGACTAGGTAAGCGGCCGATATGTGAACGCTCGATAAAACCGTTCTAAAAAACAACGTGATTGATACCCTGTGAAGTCTATTTAATTAGAGAGTGAAAGGATACGAACGGATTTACCTTACTGCGTATTTATTTTTGCTTTAGCCGGGCGAGTGTACATGCATTGGGATGATACAAACATACATACTTGCTGTTTTAATGTGGATATGTTTTTAAAGCTTTCACTGTAAAATAATTTGACAAAATTAAAAATTTACAAGTCCAAATTTCCAATCGAGACCAATTTTTAACCGACTTCGAAAAAGGAGGGGTTCTCAATTCGGTTGTTTTTTTTATTATTATTTTTAATGTTTGTTACTTCAGAACTCCGCCATATAGGAGTTGATTTGAAAAATTCTTTTTTGGTTCATGAGTAGACATCTTCAAGTTGGTCCCATAAAATTTTTGGTGAAGATCTGATGACGAGATCCATGAGGAATCGAAGGAAATCCTCAAATATTATGAGCATATCTATGGCGATTTCAGTGTTTATTACAGTAGTTCAAGCATTTGCACTCGAAAACCACCATTTTGGTAAAGATAAACTGATAATGAAGACAAGCCTCAGTTACTACTGAGGGCTCAATCTATAAAGCATTTGTTACACTTAGGAGAAGGTATTTTGACCGACAAAAAGAGGTTCTCACAGTTTGACCCGCATATATTATGTAATGTTTGTTCGCGATTATGAAGTTGTTCACGAACAACTTTATAATCTTGCACAACCTAATCTTAAATGAACAAAGTTTTAATTTGCGTCTGTCCTTAACGGTTAGGAGTCAGGAGATATTCAAACGAGATGCGTGCCTTCAAAACCTCCCCGATCACCTAGCCATAAGTATGTTATATGAATTACTAAAAAGCGAAAAATTTTAACAAAAAAAAGCTAAAAATCTATCTATCTCAATAAAACTAAAAAGCCAAAAATAACCCGTTCAAGCACAGATTACATTTGAATCACCTTTTGAAGTCGGTGCTAAACCTCACGTAAACTATAATGTAGGTATAAATATAATAATTGAGTGGTTTGGCACTGACTTCAAAAGGTGATTCAAATGTTATCTGTACCTACTTGAACGGGTTATTTTTGGCTTTTTAGATTTATTCAAGTCGGTTATTTTTTTGGTAAAAATTTTTTCGTTAATTTATAGTATCACAGAATGCTTAGGTACCTACATTAGTAATTTTTTATGTTTTTAAAGCGACTATTTAGTTTAAAAAAATACCCTACATGTCTACACATAATGTATTTAGGTACATGAAAATATAATATAAATGATCGAGTAAATTAGTATTTTTTTTAGCAATTTCCCTAATTAAATTCAAATGTAGCGTTCTCGTGGGATGAGCGGGGAACACCGCGCGGCGCAGCTAAAAGCCTGACCAGAAATACAGTCTTTATGACCAAAAAGAGTAGAAATTAAAAAGTGGCAATACCTACTGTAGTGTCGTCCCTTTCAAATCAATCTAAGAAAACGGGGACGGCACTACAGTATTGCCACAGTACATAAAGGCTAAAGCAGTATGGAAACTATAAACAAACGGTCGAAACAGCGCACACACACAGACGCAAGCGTTTACGAGGCGGCTAAGCGTACTTCGCGGTGCTGTCAGTAGCGCGTGGCGTGTCGCGACGGGCGGACTGATTGTTTTTAATGCGTGTTGCGTGCGCTGTCCGCGAATTTTTAAAGATGCCACGAGTGTATTGCGTTGTATACGGTTGCTTGAACTCGGCTTCTTCAAACCTTTTAGCTGTTGTTTTCAAAGAGAATATCTAATTGTGTAAAGTAGCTGCATCAATTTATCAATAAGTAGACAAAATCAGTTATAGTGCCGTGCCCATGCTTTCTGGTAATTTATTAATTAGAATGAGGATTTTTTACACGATAAAATTGAATAATAAAGCTTTCGAACGTGTCGTAGCAGGTGAAAGTATTTCTCAGTCAGCAATTTATAATAAGTACAAACTTGTCTTAATTGAATAAAGACGCTTTAAAATGTTGAAGTCTTTTAATTTCATAATTTTGTTTTTAAACTAGTCAATTCATTCGATTAGGCTAGGTTTTTTTACAATAAATGTATATAAAAAGTAAAATACAATAGTCATTACAAAATATAAATACATTATAAAAAACCTAACCTAGGGTGCCGCCGGCAGCGAATGACAACCCTAGCGTGTAGGTATTTATCTTCAAAAAAGGCCTTAGTTTCCATACTGCTTTAGCCTATATATATACTGTGGTATTTTACACTTTTTAATTTCTACTCTTTTTGGTCAGACTGTAGGTATATAAGGATCGTGAAGAGGGAGCTATTTACAAGATTTATATGGCAACAGTTTTGCAACCAATCGCAACCAGACATTTGTTTATATAGCTGTCAGTTCTTATGGTAATCTCGTAATATCATTTAATGGAATGCTCTCTTTTCCTGACTGTTTTTCGTGTAAGTACGTATTTACGTGTACACTTAAGTAAAAAAAAAAGTGTAAGAAATTAGTTCCAGTGAAATTTCGCAATATGGTGCATCCTCAGGCCTTACACCGTATTTCCTTTAAAATGTGAAAGTTAAAGTCAGATGGCGCATATTTCGGATAGATCTCAGTGTTAAACATCGCAGATGGACCCTGCCTCGTTTCCGCGTGTGTGTTTTTCCACTGAAAAACACACACACGGTACACTTACCGTGAGAGATTTTACTGTAATGGCCGATTAGTGTCTGAAAGGTGTGTTCACGCCAGCCATTTGCTCGATGAGGCCTTTCTCCCAGCCAATGGGCCCCTGATGAAATTAATGATTTTTAATCCGCACACAAGACAATCAAACACGTACCTTTTTGCTCTTGTCACAATGACAATAAGGGTCAAAAAAAATTACAAAAAGAACCGACTTCAAAAAAACTGAAACGCCTAAAATAACCTATTCATGTACCGATTACATTTGAATCACTTTTTGAAGTCGGTGCTGTAGTCAGTACCTCAGAAGTATACTGTCTCAAATAACAAAAAGAATTATTAAAATCGGTCCACAGGCGGAGTAATCGGTGACATACATAAAAAAATACATACAGTCGAACATAGAACCTCCTCCTTTTTTGGAAGTCTGTTAAAAAGGTAAAGGTATGTAATAAAGTATTCTGTCGTAAAGGTTTAGTTATATTAAGTAAACGTACTCACAACATATTCTCTATCTTGATGCTAGATTTTTATTAAATTAGCGTGCGCTTTAAAATTATCAATTTATACCTATCAAGAAATCTAGAAGTGCTGATAATAACAATGATTTTCAAATACGGTCATTTATAAATACTTTGTTTTGTACCTAAATTTATAACCGTAATTTTTATGCGTGATTAATAGTAGTTATATACCGCTTTATAAATAAAGTAAGTAAGTAAGTAAACACTTTATTGTACATTAAAACAAGAAAAACACATTACAAAAGAATAAGCATAAATTATTATGATTGCCCTTAATTGTCAGATTAAATGGTTCAATATAGAAACGAGGGCGTGGATAATTGCAAATATCAACATGTAGATAAACAGCATAATACTGAGGTATATAAATGGCATTTAGTAATTGGCGGAATCATTAGCTATCAATCTAGACAGCTGTTAAGGTCCTGTTAAATTTTAATCTCAGTCTTCTATCTAAGGATTTTTTTGTCGTTTAATTCATTCAAGCTTAAGAAGTTACCATGCATGACCTTAAATCGTATCAAAAAGTTCACTCAATGGTAGTTAGAGACGTGAAGCGAATATTAGAAGATTTTCCATTTAAATGGAAGGATAACAGCGCAAGAATTATGGACATAGGCTGCGGTGATGGAAGTATCACAATGGATGTATGGAGGAAATACATTCCAGAAAATTTTATGAAGATTGTTGGAAGTGATAAAAACCAAAATTGCGTGGATTTCGCAGAAGATAATTATGGCAATGAGCGAGTACAATTCATTAGGCTTGATATTGAAGAACAAGTACCCAAGGAATTGAAAGGAAGTTTCGATCATATAGTGTCGTCGTACGCGTTTCATTGGGTGAATCTACAAGAGTAAGGTGCACTCGGCTAATTCCGAAAATCGGGCTATTCCGAAAATGACCATTATCTACTAAACGCGGCTACATTATTTGCTCTGGCTACACTCCCTATGAAGTTCAAGTATCTCCCTTGCCGCGTCAGTTAGCTTGAGACGCTAGCGACAAAACTACGCGCGTGGCGCATCAGATTAGTGAGCGAGTGAAAAATTCCCGCCTTTTTGACATTCGGAATTAGACGACCATCGCTAACTCTGTAATTTGGTGAGTAAATGAATTGACTGCTTTTGTGTTTAAGAGATTTTCGTTTTTTAGCCATTTTAAATAGAGTTAATCTATTGTAGCTTGTATTTTATTAAATTTTCAGATTTACCCGAAGTGGGGAATTCCGTGGCCGGAATTATCCGACCTTGTTTTTCAAAGTGACAGCCAGTGGTTCTCAAACAATCAAAATTAAGTTATTGACGCGATGTGTAAGTATAACCAGGCGGGGCGCACTCCGCGATTAACGTTTCCCGCTACAAGTACATGCCGGTCCCCAGACCAGTGTGGCATATTCAGTGGCTGCCACGCTCTGCCTCGGAACGCACGTACACGTACACGATACTAGCGCCCACGCTCTACCGATTTACGTCGCAAGTGAACGTGCCGCATTTGTCTTTTTATACTAGTAGTGAAATGAATAAAAAGATAGCTAAAAACATTTGCATCGTAGCGGGATGCAGGAATTTGCTCGAATTACCATATACCACTATTATATTTAACAGCCACCAATTTTAACCATTTGTAATGTGTCATGTACTTATAACTATATTATAGCGCGTTATTAACTTATTAATTTATTACTTATCGTCCTTTGTAAACGAAATCAGTATTTATTTTTATTACTCTATCGCTCCACCACGCCGTACTATCGCTATTTTTGTATTTGTAACGTTGCATTCCTTTAAATACGTATTGTATTGTTAAAAAAAAAAAAAGATTTTGTATTGCAGTGGTTCGCAGCAATGCCAATAAAATGTGGCATGGTGGTGTATTCAATTTGTGTAAATTTAGAAATGTATCATTTTACAGTTAAATAGTGAAATAATATACCGGGTGATCAATCCAAATGAGTCAGTAGGGAGAAAACGAAAACTATAAGAGATAGGGAAATCTGTTCTTAGGAACCATGGCTTCGATTTTAGATTTATCAAAAACTGCATTCAATTTTTTTTTCGTATATCTCATGCATAACCCGGAATCGAACCCGGTCGAAATTGAGTAGAGAAAATAATAATAATTAAGATGTCAATCGATCCTATTTTTTATTGAGAACAAATGTCTGTAGGGGTTTACATACATTTAGAGTGCTCTAAGAATCAGAAATTGCTGTTAAAGAGTGACATTCCTATAAGGTACGAACATTTGACTTTTTTTTTTATCGAAAAGCAAATATGAAATTGTTTCCAATATCCTCATAATTCAACAAAACAATTATTGTATGACAACTATAAACATAAACGGGAATTATTATGGTCAAAATGGAAAAAGTTATTTTTCCATACCTAGACAGCACGCATATTTTTATGTAGCGTTTTCAGCTTTAACAGCAATTTCTGACTCTTAGAGCACTCTAAATGTATGTACACTTATACAGATATTTGTTGCTAATAAAAAATAGGATCGATTGACATCTTTTTTTTTCTTTTTATCCTCTTCAATTTTAACCGCGTTCGATTCCCAGTTATGCATGAGATATACGAAAAAAAATTGAATGCAGTTTTTAATAAATCTAAAATCGACGCCATCATGGTTCCTAAGAGCAGATTTCCCAATCTCTTATAGTTTTCGTTTTCTCCCTACTGACCCATTATGATTGATCATCCTGTATATAATGTATAAATAATATAATTTGCTCTCTATATTGAATGCAACAAATAAATGGTCAATACATTATTATTTTATTTAATCGTTGATAACCCTCGCTAGCGTCGATGCGACAAGTGAGCCAATTCATTTTCACCGTTATTACACAACCCCAACGTTCCGTTTGGCTTGAAAGCCGTGAAAAGGGCTTGCAGGCTTCGTAGGTATCGCTACGGTCGGCCGTCTATAGTACATTACATCAGAGGCCGGGAAAATGAGGATTTCCGGCCAAGTAGGTATATACGGCCGAGCGAGCGTGCGAGCGAGGCCGGATAGTGATACGAGGCCGGGAATCCGTTTTCACGACGAGGCATGTATAGTGCTTTTCTCAAACATACAATGAAATAAAAAAATATACTTCAAAGAATAACACTTAATATTGTTTGTCCGATATTTTCCGAATTTGACCGAATTTTAAAAATCCGATTTCAGATTCTGACTCAGGAGCCCCAAAAACCCTCGGATACCGAATTTCAGCCTCCTAGGACCAATTTGAAATTTTCTCCATACAAATCGTTTTTTTTTTCGATATTTTCCGAATTTGACCGAATTTTCGGACAAGATTTCAGATTCATATTTTTGAGCCCCGAGAGCCCCCCGATACCGAATTTGACCGAATTTAAAAAATCCGATTTCAGATTCTGACTCAGGAGCCCCAAAAACCCCCGGATACCGAATTTCAGCCTCCTAGGACCAATTTGAAATTTTCTCCATACAAATCGTTTTTTTTCGACCTTTTCCGAATTTGACCGAATTTTCGGACAAGATTTCAGATTCATATTTTTGAGCCCCGAGAGCCCCCGAATCCGAATTAGACCGAATTTTAAAAATCCGATTTCAGATTCTGACTCAGGAGCCCCAAAAACCCCTGGATACCGAATTTCAGCCCCCTAGGACCAATTTGAAATTTTCTCCATACAAATCGTTTTTTTTTTTCGATATTTTCCGAATTTGACCGAATTTTCGGACAAGATTTCAGATTCATATTTTTGAGCCCCGAGAGCCCCCCGATACCGAATTTGACTGAATTTAAAAAATCCGATTTCAGATTCTGACTCAGGAGCCCCAAAAACCCCCGGATACCGAATTTCAGCCTCCTAGGACCAATTTGAAATTTTCTCCATACAAATCGTTTTTTTTCGATATTTTCCGAATTTGACCGAATTTTCGGACAAGATTTCAGATTCATATTTTTGAGCCCCGAGAGCCCCCCGATACCGAGTTTTAGCCGCCTAGCACCAATTTGAAATTTTGAAAAAAAAAAGTCGCCATCTTGAATTTTTTTTTCCACAAGTGTCTAACAACCAACCTTTAAAAACAAAACCTGCTTTTTGTCAAACCAGCCAGCTGTGTGAATGACCTTGTTGTTGAAACAAAAAAAAAGTTACTTTGCAGGCCTAGGCCTGAAAAGCAGTATGAAATCCCTTTACAGTCCTCTCGAGTTGTTGCGCCCAAAAACCGATACTTCCGAGCCTATTATAAGGAACGCAAAGACAATATTTCATTGCATGTTTGAGAAAAAACTTTTACCGCCGGCAAGCCCTTATTTTCCCGGCGTCTGCAGTAATGTACTATTTTTTATGCCAATCCAAAACTTATATGGGCCAAAAAAAAAACCGGCTAGAAAAGCCACTAATCGAAGAAAAATTTTCACATATTTGTGTGAAAATGAAAACTATTATTTTTTAATCGCTATTTTTTTTCTCTCGTAGTAAATTCTGCTCCACATGTATGGAAAATGTTTTTTCGGTATGTGGATTTTTATTAAGTACATTATCATTATTTTCACACATATAATTGTATGGGAATGTTTTCCTGGATTCATGGCGTTGCAAGCCGGATTTTTTTTGTCCTTTTTGCAGGTGTCTTTAGGTACCCTTAAAGACGAAAAATAAAAAAATAACAGGGTTCAAACCTAGGTGCCCTGAAAAAATAATAAAAAAATCAATAAAATGCAAAAAGATGGTCAAGATATGTAAACAGGGGGCTATACATCCAGACTTTAAGGGTTAAAGTTTGAGTACCACAGATTCCTGATCGGGTAATTCCGAAATAAAAGCTTGACAAACACACGTATATGTACTTCTATAAGCCTAATCGAGTAAAAAGAGCAGGGAGGGTAATTCCAATCAAAAAAGGAATATGTCCCTTATGCAAGAAGCGCATAAAACTCATTTTCAAGTGTATTCGGATTTACCCGAACCAATTCGGAATTGCCCGTTGGCAACGAAAAAAAAAACTAGATTTGAAATGCTTGTATTTTAAAAACTTACATTACTTATGAAAAATTCTGTAATCGATTGTTAGGCTATATCATCTAGTAAGTAAGTTATTCACTATTTCCGTCTTAAAACCTTGCCATACTGACTGGTTCATGGAGACACTTACACCTTACCAACTAGTGCAAAAAGCATTCGGAATTACCCGAGTGCACCTTAATTATTTTTTATGGAGACATGCTAATCGACCTAGTCCCACAGTAAACTGTAGTTTTCGAACAAATTCGAAACTTTGAATTAATATATTGTGCACGCCCTCTGCTCGAAAAGTACGTTGTTTTAGCTTCACGAAGCAGGGCTATATTATTAAGTTGTTTTAACCCCGAGGGTTTAAATGGAAATCATTTACAATCTATCCCACCTATGTTTGACAAATAAACATTTTGAATTTGAATTTGAATTATCTTAATAGGTATTTCTCTGATCCTGCTACCTATTTTTCTTCTTTGTCAAAGTTTATAAAACGTGGGGTTTTGCGCATGGAGATGTAACATATATATTTTTTTATCGCAGCTGAAGTGTAAAACAGATTGTTTAGCAAGTGGTCAAAAATTATTATGACACTCAGATATTTCTGTCCTCGCTCACTTCGTCCGCTCATGCAAATAATCACTTCGTATCGTAATGGCCCCTTATCAACTATTAACAATTCATTCTCTTCAAACTTTTAATTTTGACATGACTTTTATTTTTATTATTTACTTTTTGGATCGTTTCCGTTTGATGGAACAGTATATTTTTAACTATGATAACACGTAATTAGTGCTTCTCTCGCGATCATTTTTGAAAACGACTGAAAGATGACTTTTTAACCGCCATATCTCGGTTATAAAAATATTGGGCAAGTGCGAGCCCGACTCGCGCATGAAGGGTTCCGTACCTGTACATATATATAATCTATAACAAGGATGTTGTATGGGAGCCCCCCTTAAATATTTATTTTATTTTATTTTTAGTATTTGTTGTTATACCGGCAATAGAAATACATCATCTGTGAAAATTTCAACTGCCTAGCTATCACCGTTGTTTACAGACTGGTGACAGACGGACGGACGGACGGACGGACAGCGAAGTCTCAGTAATAGGGTCCCGTTTTTACCCTTTGGGTACGGAACCCTAAAAACTGTCTCGAAAAAAAATCTTTACAGTGATTGGACCTATTTCACGAGAATCGGTTAAGTAATGTGGTAGGCGAAAATATCAGAAATGCGAAAGTTTTTTTTTTGTGAAGAAGTTGTGAAGTGTACTCCTGGCCTAAAGTTGACGTTTGTTCCATTCACAGGACTGCGTTCACCAATGTTTACGACATGCTGGCAGAAAGTGGGAGCTGTCTGTTGATATTTCTCGGATTCTTTAAACCTTACGAAAACTACCGCAAACTCTCGCGCACACCGAAATGGAGCGAAGACTTGAAACATGTCACGACTAAGTTCATGTCGCCTTATCATGATTCACTGGTAAGTAATTTGCTTTTAAACAAGAATTATGAAATATCCATAATTTTATTGACATCGATTTATGCATGAGAGTATATCGATTCTAACTGCAACTAATACTTAGAGAACATTGATATCGCTAAGAAGGCATAACGTGGTGCTATCTTCGACATATATTATATGTGACGATCATAGTATAAGTGCATGTAAATTGACTTAGTGTAATTTATATTGACATTTTATATTATGAAATAAATACTTAAATCTAAATCTATAATATCATGAGAAACGGTGAATTTGACCCTCGACGCTGACTGCATAATGATATGTTTAATTAAAATAATATTATATTTTAGAGAATGTACTGCATGTACTACTCTTTAATTTACTGAAGATTATAACAGAAACATGTTTTTGATAAATGAAAATAGATTGCCAATTTGTGCCGCTGTTCCCTAAGGTATTTATTCGTCGTTCATCTGTGTATTTCTTTCTTATCGAGGTGTGTTTTAAAAGTGTTCTATTCTTAAGTATGTGTAATTTTAGGATCCTAAAAATGAAATAATCAGCATTATGCAGCGGGTTGGTTTCCGTGATATCGATGTGAAATTGCACCACAAAACCTTCCACTACGCTCGCGGCGTTGACGACTTTAAATGTGAGTAAACTTCCGAAAACTTGGACCATAACCACAGAATGAACCACTTCAGAATTATCTATCTATTTTTAACCGCAATCTACCAACGCGTATACACACACTGCTACGATTGCGATTGCGATTAAAGGCTGAGTTGATAACCTAGTTAGTGTGTTCATCATCATCATCATCATCATTTCAGCCACAGGACGTCCACTGCTGAACATAGGCCTCTCCCAGTGACTTCCAGGTCGGCCGGTTCGAAGCGACCTGCATCCAGCGGCTTCCTGCAACCTTTATCAGGTCGTCTGTCCACCTTGTGGGTGGACGTCCTACGCTGCGCTTGCCGATGCGTGGCCTCCATTCGAGAACCTTACTGCCTCATCGGCCGTCACGTGCTATGTGCTATGTGCCCCGCCCACTGCCACTTCTGCTTGCAAATCCGTCGGGCTATATCAGCGACTTTTGTTCGTTCACGGATCTCCTCATTTCTGATTTGATCGCGCAAAGAAACACCGAGTTAGTGTGTTAGTGTTTTATTATATTCCCTAATACGCGGCCTGTCGAAATAACGCGACCCAAAACTTAAAAAATTACGCTCGTCTGGTTTCACCTTTAGAGCCTTATCACGTTATTCGCTAGCTGGCGAGCGAGTTGAAAGCGACGCCAGCGCACAGCGAATTCTTCACGAGCACGAGGTGACTTCACCGCCAGCGCACAGCGAGTTTTGCGAGGACATCATATTGCGCTAAGCGAACTCGCTGCGCACCCGCGGTGAAATCATAATAGCACGCTCCCGGCGAGTTCGTTGCGCGTTTCACTTTCAACTCGCCCGCAAATCGCCACTATTCTCTAAGGCTCTTATGGTTTGGTTTCAGTGTTGATGAAATGCCTGAACCCGTTTGAGGGTCTGAAGAACAAATGGGAGGATTTCATGGACGACTACGTCAAGTTGGACCCTGACGCTGGCACCAGTGTATACCAGTTACTAGTTGTTAACGGAGCTAAATAAAAATAATATATATATTTATAACCCATAGCAAATGTTAGTAAAAATTTACTTTGGGTATTTTTTTTTTGTAAATAATCTATGTAAATACATAGAAGTGTTTTAATATTTGGATAGATCCATGCATAACCTTACCTATGAAACGAAATGTTTGCGATAATTACCTCGCTATCGTGGAGCTATGTAAAGCTGCCTGTCCACTACCCCACTCCAGTGGACAGGTAGCTTTACGGAGCGGAGCGAAGCTGTTTAAAATGAACCAACCACAAATTTTGACGACGCGTTTGGCTCGGTTGGTAGACACCTGCCTACTGAGTCGGCGGTCCCGGGTTCGAATCCCGGCCGGGGCAAATATTTGTGCAAAATATTTGTTCTTGGGTCATGGATGTTATCTATATATGTACGAGTATTTATATATTATGTATATCGTCGTCTAGTACCCATAGTACAAGCTTTGCTTAGTTTGGGACTAGGTCGATTTGTGTATGATTGTCCCTTAATATTTATTTATTTATTATTTATAATCCTTAGACTTAAATGCACATCTTTTAGGCTTCACAACGAAGAAGCCAGATTGGTTCATTTTCCCTGCTCCACTTTAGTAGACAGACAGCCTAAAGCCGGTCGCTAGAACAAGACTTGCAGGAAAATACTAAGCATCTCAGATGTCATTTGGTTTTTATTTATTCACATATTAATGTATTTGAGTACCCATGAGCTAAGCGTCAGCCGTCATCATACGTCACAGCGGTCATCAACGTATAGGCCGAAAACCGGCACTGTTGGACAGACGCATCTCCCAACCATCTCTTCAACCAGTCGCGAGTTGCTCTCATCCAGCTATTTCCTGCAGTCAAAATATAATTGATGTATCAAGTCTAAATTTGCATCAGTTTGTTTGCCAAACTGAACCTATGCCCGCTTCTCTAGGCGCGTCGCTGAGCGGTGTTGTTGTTGAATAACAAAACGTAAACACGCGCGGTTCAACCAGTGCAAGAACGTGGAACAACAACGCTACGGCAAATATTATCGCTGGCGTGGCGGCGTTGCAGTGATCTCACAGCGATAAATTACTGGTCGAACGCGAATACTATGGAACAATGATTCAAAATGGCTACCAATGTGACACAAAGTTGCGCTCCAATTATGTTTTAGATTGAGCCATCTTTGTCTCTGTCCTTTAGGGCCTTATCACGCTTGTGATTTGCTACCGAATTTTTAATGAAGGCGAACACGCAGCGAGTTCGCCGAGACGCTTATTTGTGTAGAAAACTCGCTCGCAGATCGCAAGTGTGAAAGGTCCTTACAATAATTTTATGTGGCACTTCTTAACATACAGAAAGCTTTTATTTAAATACAATTACAAATGGAGCAAGTGTGTTATGCGAGGTCTACAGGAAATACGAGAGGTATATTATGGGATCGAGACCTAGCTATGGTTAAGCGAGACTTTATATTAGCAGTCTTCTTGATAATTGAGTCATAATAAATTAACGATTGTATGAAGTCTAAATTTGTATCAGAATGGTCAAACACGTTTGTTTGCAAACCCGAACGTATACCCGCTTCTCTAGGCTGTGGGACGAAAATAGGCTCTCCATAGAAATAGGGACTTATTTTTCTAAGTGTATTGATTGAAATTCAATCTAGTCATGATTTTTAGGTAAAATAATGAGTATGGGTAAATTTGGCCAATAAACCGAGGAGTAATAATTTTTTAACGAAAATTTTGTATGGAGCAAACATGAAAAAACTAAATATTTCTAAAAG
This sequence comes from Apotomis capreana, assembly GCA_947623375.1. Lineage (NCBI taxonomy): Eukaryota > Metazoa > Arthropoda > Insecta > Lepidoptera > Tortricidae > Apotomis > Apotomis capreana. The sequence continues at coordinate 7,244,670 of OX392505.1, read as the reverse complement.
TGCAAAGAAAACCGTAATATCCTCTCGCATGAATTTAGTATCAATTATTTATGATTTTTTGGTGTTTTCACAATTTCCCGGACAGGCGCACTTTTATTTTTTAAATCGAAAACGGAATTTAATATTAAAAAGTGTGTTTTAGGCGTCATGTCAGACTTAAAACGTATTGTGGGTATATAGTTAACTATAAAAAATTTAAACAAATATTTTAAGGGACATAATTTGCAGTTACATTTTTATTTGGGAAAAATATTGTGGTATGTACTAGTATTGCAAAATAGCGCTAAAATATGGACAAAAAACCATTGGGTTTTGATATAATATATTTACAAATAATAATTTTTGATACATTTTGAGCATGGTGGGAGTCTAATATAAATATAATATAATATTGGAAACAAAAAATATAACACCGTCGACACAGCGCTTCACATTTCTACAGTTAAGACTTGCAAATGTAAACAAACCGCTTGCCATACTAATACTGCCATTACTGCCATTGTTTTACTGCCGTCAGCACAGTCAGCTCTGCGCGGACTGCGCGGTTCCTTGAACTTGTAGTGGACAAACCTACGGAAAATAATACCTTTTGGCCATAAATTACTGTCTAAAAACAACGGTACTTTCGATTCAGCGACAAAAAAATTATATGCGCTGTAGTACTCTTCGTTTCTGATTTTTAATTTTTCTAGAGTAACTGATTCGTTAGTTTCGCCTCTAATGTGATCAGCAATTTCCGATATTATCGCTTTTTTATCAACTCTCGTAATGAACATAGGAATTTTGCGCTCCACTGCCTTAAAGTTTCCGTGCGTCGTAATCGCCGTACCAAACTGCCCATCAAATCTCTTATTCGACTTCTTCTTCTTGTACTGCACGGTCTGCCAGTCGTCTTTATCATTTTGCGTCGTTATAACGTTCTTAGTCCGAGACGCTAGCAGGCTATCCCCACGCGTTTTGGCCGCGCGAAACATTCCGATCTCTAAGTGCCAACCCCGCGCGACAAAATGCCAGTGGGCTGCCACGCCTCGCGGCGAGCGGACGGCGTACAGTTAACGTTTCCCGAGCAACCTGTGCTGTACGATGTCGAAAAATAAAAGTCGGGCATATTGTTTTTGTGGCAACAAAGACGATTGAAAATGATTTCATTTGTTCCAGAACACATTAAACTCTCCGGAATAAAAGATTTTGTTTAAGAATTAACGTTTACTGGGGCACTATTGACGCGTAACTATTAAAGTCTGGGTATTTCTCTAAACATCTTTATGGGGGCGCCTAGCTTTTTTTCGAATTAATTGTGTTGGTTTGATTCCATGCTGTGTTGTTATTACTGAATGTTTAGTTATACAATCAATAAGTAAAATATTTAAAGGTTCACTCTATTATTCGTTATGTTTTAGAAACACGATTACTTGTAGTTTCCTCGATAGTTTTTTTTAGTTACCTCAAAAAAGCAACGTCAACCCTTAGTATGTCATGAATACTGCAGAGAAAGTTATCAGTTTTTTTTTAATAATAACATAACGAGATGTTAACTATAATGTATACGTCTTACATTTTCAAAATCTGTATTATTTTAATAATTAAACCGAAAAAACATGATTTCCGCGGCTCCCAGCAGAGATGGGCAAAAGTTAATCGATTAACGATTAAGATTAACTTTTTTAATCTCAATTAACGATTAAAATTGACGATTAGTTAATCTAATCGTACGAGTTCCGATTGATTTAATCTCGAAAGATTAAGTTAACTGTCGATTAATTTTTAGCGATTAAATTTTTAAGCGATTAATTAATTCGATTAACTTTCTCTTAAATTAATATTAGGATAAATAAGAAGACTTTTTGTAAGTCCAAGTCCCTGCCTAGAACAACAAGAGGGAAGAGCGGAGAGGGTGGTGACGCTAGTCCGGCCGGCGTAATCGCACAGATTATATACAAGTTACTACGTAACAGATACCCCACTTGTTTGGACGGCAGGCGTTGCCACCGCTATCGATGCCCCCTCCCGCGGGTGACGCAACGTCATTGGAATGTGCGCTAGGGTTGCCTCCGTTATGTAAACGCTAGCTTTTTCTCGTGCCTTCGCTCGTTTGGTCAACCAGTCTAGTCAGCAGAGGCGTGGCGACCATACAACCCGATTCCCACTGGGTTGCCCACTTCAGGACGATTGAACACCATTCTCTACACGGTTTGAACAGGATCTTTTTCTTTAAAAATACCCTGTTCAATTCAAACCCTTGCATCCGACCGTTCCCTCTTTCCGCTTCTCTGCTTTCCGTTCTCCGCACGCCGCTCTCCGCACCCGGGTACCCGGGTTTTCGGGTACCCGGGTTGCATTCCCTAACTACGCTCTCCGCTCTTCCCTCTTGTTGTTCTAGGCAGGGACTTGGACTTACAAAAAGTCTTCTTATTTATCCTAATATTAATTTAAGAGAAAGTTAATCGAATTAATTAATCGATTAAAAATTTAATCGCTAAAAATTAATCGACAGTTAACTTAATCTTTCGAGATTAAATCAATCGGAACTCGTACGATTAGATTAACTAATCGTCAATTTTAATCGTTAATTGAGATTAAAAAAGTTAATCTTAATCGTTAATCGATTAACTTTTGCCCATCTCTGCTGGGAGCCGCGGAAATCATGTTTTTTCGGTTTAATTATTAAAATAATACAGATTTTGAAAATGTAAGACGTATACATTATAGTTAACATCTCGTTATGTTATTATTAAAAAAAACTGATAACTTTCCCTGCAGTATTCATGACATACTAAGGGTTGACGTTGCTTTTTTGAGGTAACTAAAAAAAACTATCGAGGAAACTACAAGTAATCGTGTTTCTAAAACATAACGAATAATAGAGTGAATCTTTAAATATTTTACTTATTGATTGTATAACTAAACATTCAGTAATAACAACACAGCATGGAATCAAACCAACACAATTAATTCGAAAAAAAGCTAGGCGCCCCCATAAAGATTTTTAGAGAAATACCCAGACTTTAATAGTTACGCGTCAATAGTGCCCCAGTAAACGTTAATTCTTAAACAAAATCTTTTATTCCGGAGAGTTTAATGTGTTCTGGAACAAATGAAATCATTTTCAATCGTCTTTGTTGCCACAAAAACAATATGCCCGACTTTTATTTTTCGACATCGTACAGCACAGGTTGCGCGGGAAACGTTAACTGTACGCCGTCCGCTCGCCGCGAGGCGTGGCAGCCCACTGGCATTTTGTCGCGCGGGGTTGTCACTTAGAGATCGGAATGTTTCGCGCGGCCGAAACGCGTGGGGATAGCCTGGTTCGGCGCGATGACTCATCTTTGCCGGCCCAACGGCCGCCGGCGGTGATACAATGTTCTGCGCAGACTGGCTACCCGCCACAACAAGTGAGCGATAGGTTGCATTCTCACTTGTATTTACGCTTGTAGGTGACAATGTTTGCTCTTTATTGATACTTGTTGTATCATTTAATGTCGAGTTATGTTGATGCGATATGCCCGACGGTCCGCTATCTAAGCACCAAGCACCCCGTCTTTGGTTGACATTACACATCGATAACCGCGCTGGTGTGACCTCCTTAGTAGCCTGAATCACTTTCCTTAGGCCCTCTAGCTCGTCCGAGGTAACGTAATTCGCTTTTATGTCGGCCAACTCGTTCTGCATACGCACCATATCCTTTAATAATTTTGTGCAGTCCAGGTGATCGAAAGTAATTGGTGGCAGTTTTTCTAACTGTCTTGCCACAAACACAGGTATTAAACTGGGGTCTTCAGTTCTGAAGACGCCGATTATGTCGTATATATCACGTTGCTCCTTTCCGTCACCTCGTCGTTGTATATTTTGTTTTTCCGTTGCCACAGCTTCAAAAAGTAACGACTTCGACTTTTGAATTTCGTTAGCGGTAAATGCCGACGTACATAGACGAACTACGGTGTCTTCACTAATCGATGACAATTTATTTTGTATATAAGACAACATTTCGTCTATCACAATGTTACAAACACTACACTTCACTGTATCCGACATATTGATTTACGACGCTCGCGCGCCGGTCACAAGTACTTAAAGAACAGAGTGCAGATGCGTGCGTCACCGCTGAGTGCGCGCGTGAGACTGCTACTTAAAGCATAAGTAAAAACAACTTAAGACAAGCTTAAGCCCAGTCAAAAAGGCCACTTCGATTTGTCATGTATGTGTCGTCGCGCCACCGACAAACGTCAGATTTGTTTAGTTGTTTACTTTGATAAAAATGTTTAGCTACCCTCGATTATTATTATAGCTATCAAATTGAAAGAAATGTAATGTTACCCTCCACTTAATATTATTCGATGGCGCCACTAGTTTTATTAAGACTGGCAACACCAGCAGAGGATTGGCGGAAATCCGGCTGTCAGAGAGACGAGGGAAGTGGTAGTAGTGGAGCGAAACGTCACTTTGGTTGGAACGGTGCTCGAGTGCACACGCGCTCTTGGTTAATTTGGAGGTTAAGTGGTAGTGACATTACATCTCTTGATATCTTGTCAATCAGCTGCTATTTTCAAGTGAATGTGATTGGATTTGAATAAACAAATATCAAGACAAGTAATGTCGTGTTTATTTCAAGTAAATTTAAAATAAAAACATGGATGGACATGTGGACGATAACGGTCCCGAGAAGATCTCTCTCCTGCTCTCCCCGTCATCAGAAGTGGGATCTGGATCTGCGAATGCCGAAGATAAATGGAGGATGCTGCTGGAGCAGCAAAATCAAAATATTCTCGCTCTGCTGGAGATGATAAAATCACCAACCGAGCATCGCGTGAAGAACAAGAAAAGGCGACTGTCACCAAGCCTAACATATCTGAAGCTGTCACCTGCTACAACTGTGGAGCTATGGGACATAACGCATCGAGATGCCCTCAACCGAAGAAAAGCGCCGTCGGAAACAAGCCTGGAGCTCCGCCCGCTGCCAACACTGTTGAGCGTCGAGTCGACTGCTGCGTGGCCCACGCTCCAGTTTGAACGCTTTAACAACCCGGTGGGTCTTTTTCATTTTGTTATGATTTTGTAGCTTAATGCTCTCTTATGAAAGAATTAATGCCATCAACATTCCGAAGCAAACGCTTTAATACATCTGGACAGATGACTGGTAAAGTAAATATTGCGTTTTTAGTACTGAACGAATATTAGCATTGGTGAATATTGATGACATTGCTCTCGACGTTCTCTTTCATGTTCTTCCTGACAAATACTTGAAGCACGATATTATGATTGGTCAAGACATAATTATCACAGAATTTAGACATTCGCATTTCATCTGATAAAAGTGGTCTTATCTCGAACGCCGATTATTAATGCTAACAATAAGGGTACAACAATTAAAAGCATTCATTTTCACGAAGTTTAGCGCCCTGGAACTACTCATAGGAAAGATTAGGCCTTTTATTTTGTGATGACGAGGAACCTGTTATCGACTTAGACAAAGTCAGGGACCAGACTGTATCTAGTAGAACTCCACTACCAAAGCAAACAGCGCAGAATTTTTCAGTTAGCCATTTCGTTCTTTTGAAAAACGAAAAAATGAACATGAGAGTGAACAATATGAAAATTAATTGTATTCGTGTCTTTTGAATTTGTCGTTGTTTGATGTTACGCTATACGGTTAACGTTCACTACTGATTCCATTTCCCCCATCATGCGGGTATTAGTCAAGTTGTAGCCGTAGCTCCAGTTTCATGACTGTAGTGAGTGCGCGGTGCGCAGTTGACTATACTCATCACTGGTTAAGTGATATTAAGACTCCGTCGCTGGTTAAGGGACGATGATGCACATCACTGGTTAAGCGATGTAAAACTCCGTCGCTGGTTAAGTGACGATGATGTTTAATGTCGCTGGTTAAGTGACACTCAATACGTCGCTGGTCAAGTGGCGAATATTAAGTCGCTGGTTAAGTGACACAACAGGTCGCTGGTTAAGTGACACAACAAGTCGCTGGTTAAGTGACACAACAAGCCGCTGGTTAAGTGGTACAACAATTCGCTGGTTAAGCGACATGTGGATGGAAATTTGGGATCAGTAATGTAACCATAAATGTAATGTAAGATCAATTTAACTTAGAAGCTTAAATTATTTGTTTTGATGATGGTTCGAGAATTAAAAATAATTTCGGTATTTTACTTCGACCTTATTGAGGTCAGGAATGACCGAGAGAAAACAATTCTGTTTTGAATTCTCTTTTGTTCTAGGTACATCACACGAGGACGTGTGAGCCTGTCAGAATGGCCGTGTCGTCGCGCCACCGACAAACGTCAGATTTGTTTAGTTGTTTACTTTGATAAAAATGTTTAGCTACCCTCGATTATTATTATAGCTGTCAAATTGAAAGAAATGTAATGTTACCCTCCACTTAATATTATTCGATGGCGCCACTAGTTTTATTAAGACTGGCAACACCAGCAGAGGATTGGCGGAAATCCGGCTGTCAGAGAGACGAGGGAAGTGGTAGTAGTGGAGCGAAACGTCACTTTGGTTGGAACGGTGCTCGAGTGCACACGCGCTCTTGGTTAATTTGGAGGTTAAGTGGTAGTGACATTACATCTCTTGATATCTTGTCAATCAGCTGCTATTTTCAAGTGAATGTGATTGGATTTGAATAAACAAATATCAAGACAAGTAATGTCGTGTTTATTTCAAGTAAATTTAAAATAAAAACATGGATGGACATGTGGACGATAACGGTCCCGAGAAGATCTCTCTCCTGCTCTCCCCGTCAATAATCCATACTAATATTATAAATGCGAAAGTGTGTCTGTCTGTCTGTCTGTCTGTCTGTCTGTCTGTCTGTCTGTCTGTCTGTCTGTTACCTCTTCACGCTTAAACCGCTGAACCGACTTAGATGAAATTTGGTATGGAGATAGTTTGATACCCGGAAAAGGACATAGGATACTTTTCGTGCCGAATAAATTTACTGTTCCCGTGGGATGAGCGGGTAACACCGCGGGGCATAGCTAGTGTTATATAAAAATAAAAATATTTACAACAAAAAAAACCTAAAAAACGACCAAACACTTAATAATGTATGTCTTCGGTTTTTGCGTCATTTATTTTATTGTCGAATTCAGGATCAGAGTCTATATTTGAAGCGTCCATCATGTCCGTTGCAGGTTCTGAAATATTTAGGAGGTCCAGAGTCTCAATTAATAAGCTTCATCTCTTCGATTTGTTCAGAGTTGGCCTCATCGCAGTAAATTTGGGATCCGAGGATAGAAGTAACATATTTAGAATGTCGTAATTGGAATCCTGCCTACTCTTTTTTTGTGAATTGTGTTTCCTAAACATTCTAAAGTCTTTATTCCGGGCCTCAGACGCTTCTTCTGAGAGGCTACCAATCGGCAAAATTGAGTTGTGGACGATAGTATCTGCTCCATGCACCAGTAACTTATGTACGGTTGCGGACATATGGTACTATTTATATAATTCTACATATTTTTTTCCTGTATCTTGGGCATACTGTCTAAATTTGTTGACATCTATAACCTCTCCAGAGGTAATTTTATTGCTTGTAGGATTACTGCAAATCTCCTGATCAGTCCCTCGTCCAGTCCTGTAATGCTTGCTGTTTTACTGGGATCCTGGAAAAACTTTCTGGCTGTGTTTCCGTGATTTGTCGTCCCTGACCCCTGTTTGACCACATCTATTAAGAGGTTCAGTTCTTCCTTAAAACGATCTTGAATGATTTTCTTCCGTGCTGCCATCTTCTCTTTCAACTCGTTACCTTTTGCCGCCCACTGCTTAAAATCCAGACGATATGCAGCAATGTGAAGAAGGCATTCCATTGTATTGATTCGGGCGTGTAATGACTAATGATGACAACCCATATTCATACATACCAGTATCAACAGGTTTTGTTAGTACTTTATCTAAGAGGTTCATCTCTGTGGGTTTAGCTAAGCATAAACTGCAGATTGCATTTGATCTGGCCTTTGAAAGGTAAGTGCAAACTTTGCCGTCTAACATCGACATCTTCAGCTCATGTTTCACTGTGTTGGTTTTGTGTTCCGTTGGTAGCAGATCTTCAATTTCCTTGTCCATTGCCGCCATTGGACGACAATACGACGCTGAACAAGGCTTGGTATTTGTCCATTGTATCATTTCCTGAAGTTAATTTTAAAGGTACTAGGGTAGTCATAAATACACTGGAATCGTCTTGCTCACTGTCACTAATTTTTTGCTTGTATCTGCTCTGTTTCGAAGCACCATCAAATCCCCATTTCGAAACAAGTATCATCTGCTTATCTTCTACATCCTCGGGTATCCCTACCTCGGGGTACCCATAACACAAGCCTTCTTGAGCTTAATTTGGGACTAGATCGATTTGTGTGAGGTCGTCCAATATTTATTATTTATTATTATTATTATATTATTTCCAATAAAATATTTGTGTAAATTATTTATAGTTAACTATATACCGCTACAATACGATTTAATTCTGATATGACGCCTAAAACACATTTTTAAATATTAAATTCCGTTTTCGATTTAAAAAAAAAAGTGCACCTGTCCGGGAAATTGTGAATACACCAAAAAATCATAAATAATTGATACTAAATTCATGGGAGAGGATATTACGGTTTTCTTTGCACTTTTAGAGATATTTAGTTTTTTCATGTTTGCTCCATACAAAATTTTCGTTAAAAAATTATCACTCCTCGGTTTATTGGCCAAATTAACCCATATTCATTATTTTACCTAAAAATCATGACTAGATTGAATTTCAATCAAAAAAACATACTTAGAAAAATAAGTCCCTATTTCTATGGAGAGCCTATTTTCACAGTATATATATGGGCTAAAGCAGTATGGAAACTAAGGCCTTTTTTGAAGATAAATACCTACGCGCTAGGGTTGTCACCCGCTGCCGGCGGCACCCTAGGTTAGATTTTTTATAATGTATTTAGATTTTGGAATTACTTTATTGTATTTTACTTTTTATATACATTTATTGTAAAAAACCTAGCCTAAGATGAAAGATAAATAAAGGAGATAATAATCGAATGAGTTTACTAATTTAAACAGGCAGTTAAAATTGGAAGTTTTTGTACGGAACCCTCAGTGCGTGAGTCTCACTTGCACTTGACTTTTTTTTTATGTGGATACACACCACAATGTTTATATTATTATATTGTTATCAATTTTTATATTGGTATAAAGGTCATCCTTTACAATATTAATACTTATATATACATAGCACACGCAGCACATAGGGGTATTTGAACCAAAAACCTGGACAAAATTATTTTTTAATTTTTTTGGCGTTCTGTTGATTGAAGTATACCTTCTATATTATTATTTTTTATTTTGGACATTTATGACACATCTTTTCTTAATTAGGGTAGTGTAATATACCATATACTTAAAGAAAGTCTATATATTTACATTATAGGTATAAATAATTCATTGCCCTCATCATACAGACGATGCGTCCCATTCTTCCTCACAGTTTGATTCATTTCCATCTTCAACATCTGGCATCAAATCGTCAAATTTGGCATCATCTCTATATCTGGAGCAAGCATTATGTTTCTAGCAGTAAAACTAAAAGGTTTCTCAGTAATGGATCTGACGTAATTGGCACCTGGAGAAAGTTGTTGCTTAGTTCCTCCTGAATTCTTTAAAGTGCTTCCCAACTAGCAAAGTAGTGATAAAATAAAATGTTTTAACACTAAATAATGATATAAAAGTCATAAAATAGCAACTCGGAGCTGCTATGTTGTATATTGGCGACTTGTATCATCATCTAGCTGTATAATTTTATACAGCTATATCGTGATAAGAATTGATGACATAAACGTTTACTCGACTTCTTAATACGGCACATATAACACAGCTGCATAACAGTATCCCTAACTGTGATTTAGAGCAATTTCGTTGCATATCAGATATATACGTGCCTGTATACAGCTAAGTAACTCTATTGTGGCTTTTAATGCGCTGCAATATCGAAGGTGATATATCAGTGCACTAATGGAGCTAACTCGAGATATATAAGAACATAACGCAGCTGATATGCGTCTAAAGTATCATATAATGGCGTTTCCTTAACACCAGCAGCATAAAGTTGTTTCAAGAACTACATTAACACTAAACAGTTGCAAATACACTTTTTAAGACCTTTTATATCGTCAGTGACATATAAACATTATTGTTACTAATATATAGCTAAATAAATGTATATCAGCTGTTGTAACCTCATTTATAGGATCTTTATGATAGTCAAACCAGCGTCGAGAATTCGGAAGTTGGTTCCGTAGATACAAAAAATGAAATCTTAACAGAAACTTGTTCAGGATATCAAGATGACTGTTTGCGACTGACAATTTTGATGACAATGGAGAAGATGAAAACATATTCTTCCCCAGCCATTCAAATCTGTTGAGTTTTATGAAATTACTTCTGCTTGAAAAACAGTAATTGACCAAAAATATAACCACTTTCATTTCACGCAAATGAGTTGAACAATATTGAAGATACTTTATTTATTACCTAAAGGTAGGTACAGTAGGGGGTTTTACTAGTTTTATTAAGGAACCCGAAAGTGTTTTGGTAATGGCGGTGGGAAACTGTAAATTTGTGATATATCGGTAACCAGAACACATTTTAGATACATATTGGTGACTTTAAATAATTTGCTATTTTAAATATTTTTTATTTAATTAAATATTCAATATTTAAAAGGGGCATGAAAAAAACACAAATAATATGCTATTATTTCATCAATAAAATTTTGAGCGCATGATAAATTACCCGTTATGCACGTACCTAACAGCAACTTGACACTACTTACTAACACAAAAATAGTTTGCTATTTTATTATACTTACAAATCTGTTAATTGTAAGGTCATTTTTTTTCATACAACTTTATTTACACATAACACTCAGTATTTAGCAATAACGATATGCGACATAAAAGAATCGCTAATAACAATATAACAACAAACAGCTCTATATCAGCATTGCTGTTACTTTCTTATCATATTTTAGTGATATAGTGACTCAGGCACCATTGGTGTAACGCTAAAGAGATTCATAACACATTGTAGTATCATGGATATACATCAAAGTAGTGACGTGCGGTGCCAAAATACACATGATATATCATCAAATAGCTGTAAAACTGGGGCCACTTCCCAGTGATAGAGATGTTTCTATCACGGATATAAAACTGCGTCTGTCACCGATTTACAGCTAAATTTGGTTCAGTTTTGCTAGTTGGGTTGTTTTTGGCCCCTGGAGCCTCTTCTGATAAATATCATATAGGGAGAAGGGCATGCTTTATGACAATATGACCATTGTATTAAAATTGTGTGAACAGTCCGGGTCCAACGTAGAGCTTTGCCGTGTTGTCACAAAAGCCAAAAGATAGAGTTCGACAAGTTTGAGTCATAAAACTTGTCGAACTCTATATCTTTTGGCCACTGGATATCACTTTAAGAACTGTGGTAAATCTTTTTATCAAATTCAGGTCAATTTCCGTGATGATATCTCGGGATTCGAGATATTTTTACCTCTATTTGATGACGTAAGTACCTATATCTCTGACAAAAAGGACCGGCAACAGTTCTCTTGCGAGTAAGTGGAATTTCCAAAGTTCCTTTTAACCATTTCTCACTATCCCCTAAAACAATTGTTTCTGTTGTTATAGAGACTCGCCATTTTGTTTTAAGTTTCGACTTCAATCGCGAAAAATTGCGAAGTAATTAGTTTTTTTGTTCTTGAGGGAATGTGGTTGAGTCGACAATCTTATTCTCTACTGCATCCAGTTTCTTTAGAAATGTTACCTCATGCCAGTCCTTCATAGAGTTAATACTTATCCCCTTGTCATTTAATTCTCACGCCCGAAGAATCGTTGAAAATCATTGATGATAAATCAGTAAATTAAATTTCACGACCGCAAAATTAACTTTGTTTGGTAAAATACCTTGTTGTAAAAAATGAAGATAAATACCAAATTGGCACTTTTTGGCACGCGTTGTTATTTTCATATCCAATAATACAAAATGTACTATCGAACAAGTTATAAATCTCAGCTGGGGAACATCCGGAAATATAACTTTTGGACTTTTGAATTACAGTCAAGTCAATAAATTCAATGTACAAGAAGGTATTTATACAAATGTGAAATACAACATTAATTAGACTTTATCATTAAATAATAACATACAGACTACATTTTAAATACTCGGCAAATCATGTTGATGTACAAACATTACCACAAAACTACTTGCTTATATGTTTAAAAATTATATTAAAAGTGAAAATTTTCTTGCGTGTTACTCCGCGCTCGGACGGTGTAGAACAAACGACTCAAATCACACCCGATTGCCAAATACTGTCAACTGCAATCGGAAAATAAATGTAATACTATTATCCATGAACTTCTCAGCTAATGTCTATATGTAATCGTCATTACAGTTTATTGGAATTCTAGAATTTGTTATTTCGACTTTAGTCCACCTTTTACGCTCATATACCCCTATGTGCGCAGTATTCGACGTGTTTACGCATGTAATCCACGGACAGCCGAGGGGTTAGTTAGGAGAGCGGGCGGCACATGCGGCGGCGCCGGCACGCATCACCCTCGCGTCGGTCGGTCCCGACTCCCGAACATTCGATTATACAAAATGCAATGCTGATAAATTATGCATGTAGGTATTATACGTATAAACTTTATATTGAATCAATCTATCTTTAAAAAAAACGCATCAAAATCCGTTGCTTAGTTTTAAAGATCTAAGCATATATAGGAATAGACAGACAGGAAGCGGCTTTGTTTTATACTATGTAGTGATAATAAAGCATTCTTTCCTTCCAATATCAGCAGGAAGTTTAAAAAAAGAAAGCTCTGGTTTTAAAGAAGCAGAATTCAAGCAGCCGTATACAACGCAATACACTCGTGGCATCTTTAAAAAATCGCGGACAGCGCACGCACGCGCAATAAAGACAAACAATTGAAACAATGACCGGTCGTCTCGATGCGCCACGCGCGACTAACATCACCGTGAAGTCCGTTGAGACGCCTCGTAAACGCTTGCGTCTGTGTGTGCGCTGTTTCGACCGTTTGTTCGTAGTTTCCATACTGCTTTAGCCCATATATATACTGTGCTATTTTCGTCCCGTAGTGAGGCGCGTCGATGGGCGCTGTATGGTTGGTGCTGTTGTTTTTGAATAACAAATAAAGCACAACCTATTTGCTGACGGTGCAATCATCGCGAGCTAACAGGGCTATACATTTTGTATGAGGCTGAGACATCGCTTGTTAGCACCATACCTACTGATTTGGAAAATGCATGACGTGATAGACCTCGATATTAGAGCGCCATCATCAGTAGAACGTTCGAAGTTTTCTTGAGTGAGGTTGCGTTAAACAAACAAACCCAGGGGTTTACAACGCTTTTTTAGAACGAATACTAGGTGGTGCCCGCAACTTCGTCCGCGTACCTTTTTTTTACCGTAGACGTATAAAAACTACCTATCCTGTAATCATTTTTGGATTTATCCAGCCGTCTCGGCGTGAGGCAAGGACAAAAATATTATGAAAACAGATGGCGCCAGGTTGGCACGGCGCCGCGCATTTAATTTCTAATATTAGATATGATCTCATTCCGTTGAAGTTGTATTTTTTTTTATAAAACCTGTTATTACTATATACGCACAAGGCACTTGCGTCAGTTGCTTTATAGTCCTACTCCCATTTTTTAAGCGAATCCCATTAGCTTTGTACCCGATGAACAATACACATTATCTGTATTGTTAGCTGTGGCCGCAACTGCCACTTCAAAATGAAAGGCGTTATAAGTGCAAATTACTTTTACACTAAATTAGTCTTTAAATCAAACAAAATAAGGTTTACTCTTAAACAAAGAGAACACAGATGTTGGTCACTTCGTAAGTGAAAGAGCAGTGAAGCTCGTTTCGATGCTTATAAAGACAATGAAGTGACCAACATCTCTGTTCTCTTTGTTTAAGAGTAAACCTTATTTCGTTTGACTTAAAGACTAATTTAGTGTAAAAGTAGTTTGCACTTATAACGCCTTACATTTTGAAGTGGCAGTTGTGGCCACAGCTAACAATACAGATAATGTGTATTGTTTATCGGGTACAAAGCTAAGTGGATTCGCTCAACCAAAAGAATTATTTCTATACCTGCCCTTATACGAGTACCGTTTTGCATGGTAAGTAAGTAATTGAAGTAATTACGTATATCCATTATAGTAGGAGAGCCGAAGAGGGGATTTCGGGAGTACCTAAAGCGCGGCAGATTAATATATAGGGGGATACCTTATACCCAGTTAAGTACTTCCACTAAATATGAGCCTCATATATATGGCCGCCCGTCAAGGATAAAAGATCAGATTAGTAAAAAAAAATTGTTCATCTGAAATTCTCGAGCGCGTCAGATTAAGGTAGGGTGAGTTAGTTACATGCTAAAACGTGTATATTCCTCTAATCTGACAATTTAATGGTGACGTAAAGAAGGCGGAGGGATACAAAGTTGTAAAAAAAAACTTCATCTCGACATTCTCGAGCGTGGCTAATTTTTTTTTTATTTAAAAGGGAATGAATCAATGATAATGGAAAATATATAATCTGACGATTTCCACTAGCCGAAGTAACAAAAAATCATCGATAAAGTATAATGCGTGCAGTTACGTGATGCTTGTATTCCACTCTGGTTTCTGTTGCCAATGACGCCATGACAGTTGATCATGTTGTTTACAACACTAAAGTACTAGCACTATTAAATATTTATAGTTGCCGGCAACTTTTAGAACAAAAATGGCAGATTTGCGCATGTACCTACATTTTGTACGTAAATCGGCTACTGCGCAGTCAAGATTATGCTCTAAAAGTTTGCCGGCAGCTGTACTATGAGTGATATTAATATAAAGTGTGTATTTTGTGGTAAAACTACTTTACAAAAAACAATTAAGTAAATTTACATTAGAAACATAACAAAAATGTGTAAATATTTTAGAATATAGTCGGAGCAAACCGGTTCTCCGAAAATCCCGAACAACATACGATAATCTTGAACTTTCGAGAGAATCTTCATTAAATGAAGTAAATCACGCACAGTGCTATAAATTATTTATAGCAATAAAAATACCGCGAGTCTTTCAGTATTCAGTATTTACAACAGCGGTAACGTATAATGGAATATGACAGTGCATCGGAAGTTTCTGGGAATAGCTCCGAATCACATGCCCCTGCTTCTAGGGAGTGCTCCGAGTCACATTTTCCTGTTTCAGGAGAGTGCTCTGAGTCACAAGTTCCTGTTAATTTTTTTAATTGTCAGATTAGGCGAATCCCGCCAGATAATCGTCAGATTATGAGACAGCACGTCTAGGGCATAAAGATGAACCATATATATCTTAATCTGACGCGCTTGAGTATTTCAAAATGGCGAATTTTTTTTGCACATTCTAATAATAACTGCGAGTTTGCGTCACATCCAAATCGTCAGATTATTATATAAGAGCTTTTTCTTAGGTTCACTTAACATCCCCTTAGAAAATCTGACGCGCCCGATGAAAAAAATTTTTTTTTCATTTTCAACCCTCAAGTACGACCACCCCCATCATGGAAACAATCAGTTTAACATGCGTACATCTTTAAAAATGTGTAGGACATGGATGCTATCAATATCTGACGCGCTCGAGTATGTCCATGCAACAGTTTTTTTTTACATTTTTGAAAATCTGTAGCCGCTCCCCCCACCGATGAAAAGGTATATCTTATATGACATTTTTTTCTTTTTATCATCTAAGCTTCGCAACCCAATAGGTCTCTATGACGCTCGAGTGAATCCCGAGTTAGCATCGTGGCGTACCCTACTATTACCGCCGTTTGTCACTAGTAAATAGAATACCACATATAATTACGCGTTGAGCCTCCTCGTTAATATCAAAAGGCGGGCAAAATTAACGACATCGTGCCTTAGGGCTAGCCCGGTGAAATTAACCCGACCAAGCCCCTACCACGCTGACTCATTATTAAGGGCCTATCAAACGCGATTTGCGAGCGAATTTTGTATGAAGGCGATCACGCAGCGAGTTCGCAGCGACTGATAGAAAAGTCGCAACTCGCAAGCGTAATAACTTAACGAGGCCTTAACGAGGCTAGGTGCCCGTGAACTTTAGTCCATAAGGCTTTTTTTTTATTCTATATTCGGGTAAAAACTATGTTATAACCATCTGAAAATGTCCCCGTGTACAATAGTTGAAATCGATCCTGCCGTTTAGGCGTGATGAACATATCCATATATACATACATATATTATTATTATTATATTATATTAAGCCCGCAATATCCCACTGCTGGGCAAAGGCCTCCCCCTTTTCTTCCAGTGATCTCGGCTTAAGGCTATTTCTGACCAATCCTTCAAGAAGAAATCCAAGTCACCCCGCCACCGCCGGCGAGGTCTGCCACGTTTCCGTTTTGAGTTTTTAGGCTTCCACTCCGTAGTGGTCTTGGCCCACAACTCATCCGGCATACGGCAAACGTGACCAGCCCATTCCCACTTTAACTTGGCCGCTTTCCGAGCTACGTCAACAATTTGGGTCTGGGAGCGTAGAGTGGTATTCCGGATTCGATCCATTAATTTGATACCTAATAGGCTACATACATACATATATGTATTAGATAAAAAAAGTTTTTCTTTTTTGTGTGATATCATAATTTCTGTTATTTTCAATGTTACCTTCAATGTACATTATATTCAAAATTTCATAATTAAGGGAGATACATTCCATAAGCTCTTCTCCTTGGGTTCGGAGAATCGGAGAGGTTCAAATTCTGACCGTAGATGGAAAGAGACTATAAACCCGTAGCTCACTTTAACCGCACGCAAACTATAAAAATTTCGACTCAGACGTGCTACTCGTATATACCTACCTGTAAAAGAGTAGCATGGTTTGGAGCAGTTTTAGTGCGGTTGACATAACTGCATCGAAACTGTAAACTGCACACCGGTTTTAAGCTAGCTACACGGTTGTAAAATTGATACAATCACAACATAATTGCATAAAAGTAATTTGGAGGAAATTTGATATCAGAATCATAAAAGTGATTTGAAGGACATTGGCTATCAGAATCAGGCCTACGATGTTATATATCGCGTTATTGCTTATTTAGATAAATTATACTCGATATAATCTTCGAAACCAATCTTTTCTTTCGTGTTCCTCAAATATTTGATGCCCAAAAGGCAGCGGCGTCGACAGCCCTGACCGTCGCATCCCTCAAGTCAAGAAGCGATCAGGAATGTGGGTATGTCGGACACACCAACAGGTGCGCCATCGTTTGTGGTGCTGAGTTACAGACGCATTGGTTGACTGGTCCCGAATGCCAGGTCCCAGACCCCATCGAGCCATACTTTCCCTACAGTGGCCACCTTGAAACTTTTCGTCTCTAGTGGTGAGATCGGCGAGAAAACAAATAGTAAGGCCATCGAATTAAGCAACCTTCGCCTCTGCGGGCAGGTTAATAGCTCCCCCATTTGTTTGCATCCCGGAGAGGTGTTTTCTTTAAAATTTACCGGTACACAGTGTACCGAAATTTGTTGGCGAACAAGCCAAAATGTAGAAGACATTGAGCCCCGTTCCTAATTAACTTTAGAGTAAATTTGTGCCTGATTTGATCCTGATTTTGAAACAATCGATGGTAATATTTGTTCCTGTCTGAAAGTTCGAGGATTAGTGGGATAATAAATGAAGCTCAAATTACTAAAGTTAAACCAGTCTATCTATCTCAGCTTGAATACCCTTCGTATTTTAAAATTACGTTGCATTTAACATACAACCGAATATCATCATCTCTTATGTATTTTTAAGAAGACGCACATTGTACCAAAGTACGTGCCAGCGACGTCACTATAAAGTAGAAAATTAAAAGCTGGTGCCTAATGTTCTTCTTTTCTGTCTCTTTCTTTTGCCACGGCGTGCTGTTTGATCCATTTGCTTACTTTACCCCCAAGTGCACGGCCCCCCAAGTAAATAGCCGCATAGAATACGTACTTCAGTCAGATTCTTGCGATGCTTCAAGAAACAGCGAAGCCGGGCGTACCGAAAAAGTTTAACAAGGGCCTTCTTTCCATAATTCATGGGTCGGTCCTCAAGGAATCGACGGTTTGATGTCACCGAGATCACGCGAAGTTTGAGCTCAAGGGAATGCCCGGATACTTCCACCGAAATGTTATACGGAAAGAAATAATACAAATAGTTATAGAGATATAAATAGTTTCGCACCCAAGGGCCAGTGAGTTCCATGTTCGTCTGTCTGTGTTTCTGTAATAAACGTAGCTCTGTTTCGGTTCAGAAGCAAGGTTGTTATAAAGTTAAAGGTGTTGTTAGACATCTTGACTTATAATAAAATTTCATAATTGGAATTACATACCCTAATTATTGAGATGAATATTCTCTTTTTTGAAAGACGTAAAATACAAAATGGTATGTCATATCGCTAAAGTACAAATGACAAGAGCGAGCAATATGCGCGGCATCCACTATGATCATGCACCTGACCCGTGCACCAGGTGATCCTATTTTCAGCACAATCCCCTGGGTCATTTTGACAGAATTATATCCAGTAGGATACTCCAGAATTGTATTTTATGCAATCGTTGCACAATGAAGGTTCTTAAAATCGAGTACCGCGTTTAGGTCACGAGGCTTGCCGAGTGGCCTATGGAAGGTACGAGATTTAAAGACCTAATTGTGTAACTATTGCATACAATACTTTTTATATGAGCAAAACAGAAAAACTTTTTTTATTTAAATCGCCATTCCCCACTATGAATTTTTATTTTTGATGTAACCTTTTTCGTTCTACTAAAACGTGCCTCGAAAGGGTGCCTCGTGATTGGTTAAATTTTTTGACAAGTAATTTCAACCAATCAGTGAACAGTAGCGTGCTTTTTTTTTTCAATCAAATCGCCCCCGCCTGCTATACGGCCACATCTCAAAAAAACATTTTTTCGAGTTCTCGTTGATATTAGTGTACTGTTTTCCAGAATTCTTCAACTTCTTTACAATATTACCTTTTCATAGTGCAGGATAAGCTTTTCGTTTTCTACTTTAAGGTTTAGCAATACTGGATCGAATCAAAGTTCCAATTAATGTGAGTCGGTATTTATAACGAATTTTTAGAACACCTTGGCCCAAGATGTAGGACGTGGCTCTCACAGTTCTATTTAGACATAGTCTCGGATAATATAATTCCACCTAAGTTCAACTGCTCAAATATAATAGCCACACTCAATCCGGGTAAGCCAGGCAACGAACCAAAGGGTTACCGACCTCTACTACTTAGTTCCATCTACAAATTTTTGGAGAGGCTAATCTACAATCAAATCGAACCTTTTGTCGACGAAATAATTCCTGTGCAGCAGGCTGGATTCCGTAGTGGTCCGAACTACGTGGATCAGGTAAATGTTGCGCACAACACACATAGAGGCTGATTTTCAAAGGAGAGAGAAAACCGTGGCAGTATTTTCGACCTCTCAGCTGAATTCGATAGCGTATGTAGACAGGAGCTTATCTATAAAGCTCCTGACCGTGGTGCAGATGGTGGGACTAATCAACTCTATGCTCAGCAATAGGGAATTTATCGTCTACCTCGGAAGCACTCCGAGCAAAGTCAGAAAACTGAACAATGAACTACCTCAAGGATCAGTCCTGGCCCTGCTCTTGTTTAACCATATCGTGTGTGTATAGGTTCAACAGGAGTGGGTCAGGACCGATTCCGAAAATAGAGAGTCGGAAATCTATGTATGGTGATGACATCGCCATCACAAACCAGCATGGCAAATTTAAATCCTCGAAGGAAGCTCTTACTTGCAATCTAGAATAATATGTCTGATTAGGCTGCCCCAATGCTAGTAAAGCAGAAGTTGCGACATTCCATCCTTGCAACAAAGAAGCAAATTATGAGCCAAATATATGCTTCAGAGAGACTGCGCTTAAATTAAATCCTACACCAAAGTACTTGTGTCACTCTAGACCGCAGTCTTACCTATATGCGAAGAAGCTACAGACGCCGAATTACATACTCCACAGACCAAGGGGGAATAATTGGGGAGCAACAACTGATGTGCTACGCACTACCAGTCTTAGCCTAGTTTACTCCACAACAGAGTATTGCGCGCCAGTTTGGCTCAACAGCGCACAATGACGTTTATTTCGCTTATATTTAAAGGGATTTATCGTAATAATACTAGAATATACGTTATTTCTATGAGACGCAACTCAAAAAAAATATTACAAATTTATGCTATACAGCCACAACTGAAAAGTGGCTGTCTTGCAGGGAGTCAACTGACAATTTTTGGTCAGATCCATAAGGCCACTTGTGGAAAAAAAAGCTCTAAAGGACACTTTTTCTTATGGCTCTCGAAATAAGGTCGTAAATTAACCTACTCTGACTACGAATCTGCAATAATCAAAAAAAAATTTTTTTGAGATGTGGCCGTAAAGCAGGCAGGGGCGAAATATGCTGTTGTTCTCTTTTTGAAATTATTATAGTTGATTAGAGAGATGTTTTATGAATATTTAAGTTCTGTAGCGGGTACCATAGAGTATAGAATTTTGGTACAGGATTAAAAAGTCCGTTCTTGTGATTTTGTCTGTGAAATTATAATTGACAGATTAAAATACGCGAGTATAAAAAGTAATATTACTCTGCAAGTGATTCTAGTGTGTCTATAGCGTCTGATATGAGGTGATCCTATGACGCTAGAATCACTTGCAGAGTACCTATTATTACTTTCTGGAGTGGGTGATCTCATAGGACATATTCGTCCAAACGATCACCTGGGTGATCGGGTCAGGTGTTCTTAGTGTATGCCATGGCAATATGTCAAATTAACCCTATTCCTTTAAATTTACAACTTGTAAGGCTTCTGTAACCACATGTGTTAAATACCCGAAAGAAAATTCAGTCGCCGAGCTTAAACTAAGTAAGTTAAGCGTTGCTGACAAAAAGCGGGGTGCAGTAACAAAGTAAAACAGTATCTTTGGCCGGCATTTCGCTCATATTTGCACAGTCTGTGGCAACTAATGGACAAACAAGGGTCGCCATGTTGATTTTCAGTTACCGCGTGCGCGACGTAGTTCCTTGCAAGATTTATTTTCGCCGCCAGCTACGGAATAAGACGAATCTCTTTGTTTATCTTTGTATTCAAGTTTTATGACAATTGTTAGTTTTGTGAATTTGAAACTGTCGGCCGCAGTCCAAGTCGGGATGTTTCACAGCGTTCCATGGTGGAGAAATTTTTATTGAATGAGCGAGCGAAGCAAGACAAAAACCTTCTTATATTAGGATTTTCAGATCTCTTCTGTAGTATTTTCTTAACCGATTCTTATGAAATGTTAGGTATGGTATGAGTAGGTTCTATATATATTTTTAAAACAATTTTTTATCAAAATTGCGGACAGGAATAAATAATACTCACGAGAGCCACTATTATTTAAGTTGGAAGGTCCTAATACTAATCGACGATGATTAATTTTAATAGGCATGTATTTAAATCGATATCTGTATATTCCCTTTTTTCGATCAAAATATTTGAAAGTTTCACCAAAAATACTGACTTGCACACTAATTATGCACACTAAATAATGCTAATTCAATATACTATTTAAAGGTATTTGCAAAACTGTTTTACTGGATATAAAAAAAAAACTAACCTAACCTAACCCGGCCGAGTCGGATCTTAGTGTGCAGTGCGAGGATAATTAGTGTGCAAGTCAGTATTTTTGGTGAAACTTTCAAATATATCCGATGTACGAACCATATTTTTGGTGTGAATTCGGTAAAAAAGGTCATCTCGTTTTGTATGATGTTTAAGTTTTTTTTGTAGGAGATGTTCAGTTAATCAATTGTTTTTATTGCACAGCATTAGTTTTTCTGGTATGCATTCAGTTAATTAGTGGAGTTACCTAGTGTACTGAAAAATTATACAGATGTGCATTTAAATATATCCCATTTTAATATCTTCAAAATCTTTCAAACCTCTTTACGTTTTCGTAAGGCGATTGCATGCACTTATGGAGGTACTACTTAATTTAAAAAATACAAATTTAATCTATTCACTCTATTCAAGTATCCACAATGACTGACAATGACGTACAAAAATGACAGATTTGGTTGTCAATGAAAGATTTTAGTTGTTTATATTTATAATTTTACGGCTACTTAGTTATTTTCATCTAAAAATAAGACAATTATTAATAGAAGATAATTTTACCCATTCGTCCGAGTTCAATTGAAGTAGTATATTTTCTCACAGTTCTCAAATATGGCGTCCGGCGAGTTGTTGCCCAATTTACACAACGTCGATTTCGGCGCATATACGGCCAAAGAAATTCTCAGCATGCCGTCATTAAGAGAAAGACGCACCGTCATTATTGTTTCTTTAGGTATGTCTAGAAACAAACACTCGTAAAACGCAACCCACCTGAAACATTTTCATGTAAAATTATGCCAAGACGAGACCATAAGGTTAGGTTGTCTCGTCAAAAAGTTATCAGATCCTATGTAGAGCCAAGCTTCTGTCTCTACACGCCCTAACTCTACAAGGCCTAACTTCAGAAACTCTGCACCTTAGTAGACTTGGCCTATAAAAAATTACTCGTACTAAAAAATGGAACACGCCTTGATTGACTAACGCGAGACCAATTAGGACTCCTTTTTGCAGTCTTCTTTGTTCTTTTACAATATTATTCTTATACTCGTATATTATTCGTATCATTCTTTCTACCAGCGAATCGCGTCGTCACCGAAGTTGACGTCCAAAGGCTGATGGAGGAAGGTATGGACGTAGCACGGTTCATGATGCCGCACCAATCGAAGGGTGACAAGATCAAACTCATGGACAAGATTGAGAGGGCGTCTCAGACCTGTTGCGAGAAGTACAATTTGCCGAATTGGCCGCTGGCCAGCTGCGTTGATCTGAAGACTCTTGGTGTGAGGACAGGGCTTCTTGAAGCACTAGTAAGTCTAACAAGAGAAGGTGGTATAATCCGGTAAACTGAAATCATGCACCGATTCGTAAATTGAGAATGTATTTGTCATAAGCAGCAGGGGCGTGGCATCTAGAACCCGATTCCGAACCGCACCTCAGGATCATTTTGTACTATTATCTATTGCTGCTAAAAAAAGATCCAAATCTACGCCAGACTACTGATAAGTAGCCTATACTCTTAGTTGTCATAGCTATAACCGATGGAAGGAGGAAGATTTATGGTCTTAACCGAATGATGTCTACTGCTGGTCACAATAATGCAGAATTATAATAGATTTTGCATCGACACAATAGTAACGACACTTTTAAATTAGGAATCCGTTATATCGCTGTAATATAATTTAGCCATCGGACTTTTGCTTTATTTTTATGACTCATGGCCATGTTGTGACAGTTTGCGTTTAAAATTTTGTAAGTCAGTAGAATAATGCAAGCTCTTACTTAATCACGAATGTTTTTAGGACGTAAATCGTGTTGAAATAAAAAAGAATACTAAAGTTATTCTCACTTGCGACGTATCATATATCAACAAATGTAACGCAAGCAGAATTTTCGTAGACAACTTCGCGCTAGGAACAGAAGTGAAAGTTGGAATGGATATATCCATAGACTCTGATGAAATCGCTCTAACGTGCACTGAGATTGTGGATGCCAAGACGGTAAAAACGATTGTTACCAAGGGTGGTAAACTCTACGACATGTGCACCGTCTGTTTTCGAAACCTCAAAAGTACGAGGCCATTTTTTACTAAGAACGATACAGAGATTATCAAATTCATACTAGATCATCATGTAAGTTCTATTCTGTTTGGTTAGTTAATAACTTTCTTGAACATAAATAACAAATAATTACTTTCACGAGTTTTCTGAACCAACTGATCTGTGTAAAAACATTAATAATGATTTTTGTGTTATTGACTGTTTACAATAAATGTACACGTTATTATGATTATGCAGGGCGATCAATGCAAATGGGATAGGGTGGAGAAGTAGAGAGATATCGAAATCTATTCTATAGTGGTATATAAATATATACCATGGCGTCAATTTTACATTTAATAAAAATTACATTTATTCTTTCTTTTCATTCATAACCGGGAACCGAACCTGGTCAAAATTTATCAGAGTTGATCATGTTAGTACCCGGTTATGTATTGGATTGTAAAAAAACCGGCCAAGTGCGAGTCGGACTCGCGCACCGAGGGTTCCGTACAAACACTTTCCATCCCTAAGTGGTTAAGTTAAGTTTGCACCTGGTATGTATAGCGCCCCATATAAATTAGGTGCAAAGTTAGGTATTAAAAAAAAAAAATATGGTTTTCGTAATTATTCCTTTATCTATGCTATAAGACGTTGCTTCGTACCAAATTTCAAGATTCTGAGTTCACGGGAAGCACCCTGTAGGTTTTGATTCCCTTGCAAGTGTCGAAAATTTGCGGCATAAACGGCTGTATGTTTTGATTGCGTTGGCTTAGAAGTTTGATTTTTTCACAGCTTCAAGGGACAGTAGACCTGAGTAATTGATATAAATTTCAGCTTCATACCTCCACGCGTTCCTGAGAAAAAGGGTCTTGACAGACGGACGGACGGACAGACGGACAACAAAGTGATCCTATAAGGGTTCCGTTTTTCCTTTTGAGGTACGGAACCCTAAAAAACAATACAGTTTTTATTAAATCTAAAATCGATGCCATGGCTCCTAAAAACAGACTTCCCTGTCTCATACAGTTTCTACCTGCCACCTACTGACACATTTGGATTGATCTCCCTGTATACTCTTTATTTGACACATGTAAAAGTACGAGAGATGAAGTGTGATACAGGATGGAATAAGGTAAGAAGTAAAAATATTAATAACTTGTGCCAGTCCCCCACATTAGTACAATTAACAACTTTGTCATTTTTTGAAGGTGGACGCTATAGCTGTTAACTACATAGAAGATGCGGACTCTATAAGACAATTAAAGAAACTCATCGGTAGGAAGTCGCGACGACCACTTATCTTCGGTGGCATTGGCACGGAAGAAGGGATGAACAATATTGACGAAATAGCTAAAGTAAGTACGAAATTCACAAAGACGATTATAATTTAATTATATTTAAAATCAGTGGTTGTTTAAAGCTAGGGCGCCAAGTAATATACTAATCCTGTAAATGCGTCTTACGTCCAAAGGTTGGAAACCCCATATTTAAATACCGATAATAATCACCGAATTAAGTGTATTTTTAGATTTATTTTCAGAGCTCTTTAATATATTGTTTTCAGAGCTTTTTCTTCTTCCTTATTACTCAGTTTTTATTATTTCCTACAACAAACTTTTCACCATACGATTAAATAAATAACTCAGTTTTTCTTTTCTTTTTCTTTATTTCACCACTTACATGTTTGATATGCTTCTGCTGTGCTTCTTTGCGACATAACTGTGACATTGTCACAGAATACTTCATTATCATCATCATCATTATCAGCCAAAAGACATCCACTGCTGGACATAGGCCTCCCCCACAGAACGCCACCATGACCGGTCCTGAGCCTCCCGCATCCAGCGGACTCCATCGACCTTCGCCAGGTCATCAGTCCACAGAATACTTAATAGTACTAATACTTAATGAACCCGCACAGCCCTGTACCGAATCGGGTTACCTCACCCCGCAGGCGCAATAGCGTTGGAATATTGTTGGCTCCATAAATGATATTGAGATACATGTGTACTGTGCATGGGTAGGCATTAACTCGTGAGATAATAATGGTGAAGTGAAGATGATGCTGATAATAATAATGATGCTGGTAGTGATGATGATGATGATACTGGTAGTGATGATGATGATGGTGATGATGATTATCATTACTACCGTCAAGATTCTACCACCATAACCAGCACCACTGCCGTTGTGTTGTGTGATGTTTCCTATCTTATTTCTGCGTACTTATGTGTAACTAAAGTACCAACCAGTTGTTGTAGTGGGTTTGCGGCAGCCCTGTGTGTCTTACACGCACATCGAGTCTGGCTAGCTAAATAATGTTTATAGATATTTCCTTCCTTCCATGTAATATTTTGGTGATGGATTAATATGGTATTATCAAGCTAGGTTTTATTTACACTACATTTAATCTTTTGCCTTGTATATGGTTAAAAAGTGTAAACATAATTATATGTGTTTGTCGTTGACTGTTCTGTACATAGTGGTAGAAACTACACAAAGTGTAACCAGCCACAGGTTTTTTAAATCTCCCGCCAAATCTTTGATTCATATTTAATTAGCCAGACTATATTGACACTGTCATTCGAGATCCAGTTTTTTCTAGGCCGTGTCAGCACAGTTTTATCACAGAGCGGTATCGTTTATCAAACATCAAATTTGACTAATACCTACATTATTAAAGTTAAAATCATCTTCCAGGAATCAGACGGTATCATATTCTCAAGAGAACATTTGCCATATACGGTGCGGGCTTCCTACAGATACAAACTCAATAGCATACAGAAATGGTTGATAGCAAAATGTCATCAGGTAAAAAGTACATAATGCCACAATATTCCTCATGATTTCCCTCTAGTTACTTATGGCACCATCTTCCTACTCCGTAGTATTGAAAAAATCCGGGTGTAAGAAATTTAGGAAAATCTTAATGTTCACTGAGTACGATGCGACGAGATCCTTTTTTCTTTGATTACGGCCTCATCACGAAAACAAAACAGCTTGTCAGATTCTAAGAGATAATATTATAATAATATTATGACGTGAGTAAATTTCGCGCGAACTTGCAATAATCGCGTAGTCGCGTTGTATTAGGACGAGGGGTTGGTTACGCTGACGAAGTTGCAGACACTATTTCATGCCAACCCGTACCTACATGAAATACAAAGACTCGTGTAGCCAGTGCTAACACATTTGACCGTTAAATCCAAGAAATAAGGAGTGACAGCTCTCTCCGAGACTCTCCGCCCGTTTTCCTGCTTCACGGCTAAAATGGTCAGCTACTTGCACGAAAATTTAATGCGACAGTCGCATTTCGTTTGCCAGAATGGTTTAAGGGAACTGTACAGCTTAATAGTAAGACTTCCACACACGTGTTGTCCGGAAAACAAAAATTGAAACCTTAGTAAAGGCAGAGTCCCGATCCCGACTCCCGCCTGCGCCATAGGAGACCTTTACGTTATTGACGATATCAAAGAATGACGATACTTCTAAACCTTTCAATTCTCAACCTAAAATGATCCGTTTAAAATGATTTTGTCATTAATCGAGCGAACGAAGCGTGTGAAACGTCTCCTTTTTAGCTTGGCCAAAAAAAAACTTATTTCTGTATTCCGGATCTTCGTATGTCAAATGTGAAATTTTGTGAGCCGGTTCGATAACTATATCGAATGTTTATGTTGATCAGATTTTCAAAATGTCGGGGTAGAACAAGTAAAAGTATATAAGTAGGTATATATAATAATTTCAGCCATTTAAAAAAAAAACGCATGGTCTACAGATCATAGAGCCACTAGTTTATTAATAGTAATACCTATCAAAGCAGATAGTTCAATGCACCATTATGTCGTTTAATTTGAACGCCACTTGCGAGTTGGGTGGCCTGTAGTACCTAAGCATAGTTCGTAATAAACTCAAGTCCTCGAACTCTAGTTGAATTAATTAACACTAGCTAGAGAATGATTTGATTATGACTGCTCCAAGTTTCCGAATGCAAGTTTCCACGGCTTTATACTTTAACTAACAGGCTTGGTTATCGTCTGGGAGTTTCTTGCAAAAAGCTTTTACCGCTTTAACTTTTAGACAGAAGAAAAATAATTATTTAATAGTCGTTCTACAAGTTGAGTTTTAGTTGAATAAGACCATAAGAAAACGCGGCGTCCTCAATAGAATATTATTCTAAGAATGGAAACCCGATACACATACACACATATATATAGATTCTCCAAAAGTTTTTATCTGTATTATGAAAGTATTTGGAGGTGACCCGTGTCACAGATTATATACAAGTTACTACGTAACAGATACACCAGTTGTTTGGACGGTGGGCGTTGCCACCGCTATCGATACCCCCTCCATTGACTCGCTCCTATTGGACGCAGGTGACGCAACAAAACGTCATTGGAATGTGCGCTAAGGTTGCCTCCGTTAGGCTCCATCCACACTTGTATCATTTCGCCGATCTGATCCCCGTCGCGTATCCTCACCGCGTATCATGAACGGAAGTGTGGACGTCGCGCGGTCGCGATCATGCAACGGCCCGTATCCGCTCGCTCGAAATCCATGTTGATACGCTTATCTTCAGTACCCCGCACACTCGCGATCACGAAAGCATTGCATGATCGCGACGGCGTGACGTCCACACTGCCGTTCATGATACGCGGTGAGAATACGTGGTGCGGATACGCCGTGATCCATCTCGAGGGGGTTTTTGCCCGATCATCAAAGGCGCTATTTGAGTCATCGATCCACGCTGCGGTCATTGGTTTTTAATACCTATCTTTAAGATTATTAAAAAATACCACACCACTGATGGACTGTCTACTTTGTTAGCCTTTCCATGTGGCGTCTTCCAACACGAGGTTTCCACTCGAGAACCTTTCTGCCGCATTATGTATTATAAAACGAGCACAGTCATATGCTAAATCTCCATGAGCAGATGACAAAAATTAAGGCCTCCCTCGCTGCGTCTTCCGGTACACGGCCCCCACTCAAGAATATTTCTATCCCAAGGTTCGGTGAGCGATCTCAGCGGGCGACATTTTTTAAATGGGACGCAACTTCGCACAGAACAACGATTACAAACGGAAATGAAATGTTCGGCGAAAATGAAATGCCAAAATGATCGGGGCGGTGATACGGTGCTACGATACGGATAGCGTCCAAACTACTGCGACGAGGATGCGATACGGCAAGTGTGGGCGCGTTTCTTCGCGCGACGGTGCAAATGATACGGAGTGCCCGCAGTGAGCGTCCTAACAGGATGATACGCGGTGAGGATACGCGACGGGGATCGGATCGGCGAAATGATACAAGTGTGGACGGAGCCTTATGTAAACGCTAGCTTTTTCTCGTGCCTTCGCTTGTTTGGTATTTTAGCTAGGTATGTATTCAGGAGCAAGATGATTCCATAAAACAAACAACTGATTGAATTTGTATGTATGTATACCTATGCATATTTGGGTAATTTAAATGGGCTGATTTAATTAAGTATGTAGGTAAATAAAAAATGGTGGTGTCAACCAGTCTAGTCAGCAGTGGCGTAACGTCCATACAACCCGATTCTCACTGGCTTGCCCACTTCAGGACGATTGAACACCATTCTCAATTGCTACCGAAAAAAAAGTAGCCCAAAATAAGTTCCGGCTTGCCTAGAAATTAGTTTGACGCCACGCCACTGCTAGTCAGCTATGTTTTTTTTTGTAAACATTCCTTCAATTATACGTGCATTTCATACAGGGTGTTTGGTAGCTAGGTGCAAAGCTTTAAGGGGTTGATAGCCGAGGTTTTTTTGAACATTTCTCAGACGAAAATATATTTTTTTTTATTGAAAATTAAGAGGCCGCGGGGCTTTGGTCAGCTCCGTCTCTCGCTGAGCGTAAGCGTGAGCGACATGGAAGTGCGTGCTTGGGAGTGCGTAAATCATGTTTTTTCGGTTTAATGATTTAAAAAAATACATATTTTGAAAATGTAAGACGTGTGCTTTATAGCTAACATCTCGTTATTATGTTATTATTAAAAAACTGATGACTTTCCCTGCAGCATTTATGACATACTAAGGGTTTATGTTGATTTTTTGAGGTAACTTTAAAAACAAACTACGTATCGAGGAAACTACAAGTAATCGTGTTTCTAAAACATACGTATTATAGAGTGAATCCTTAAATACTTTATGTATTGATTGTATAGCTAAATCTTCAGTAATAACGACACAGCATGGAATCAAACCAACGCTATTATTTCGAAAAAAGCTAGGCGCCCCCGTAAAGAATTTTAGAGAAATACCCAGAATTTAATATAGTTACGCGTTAATAGTGCCCCAGTAAACGTTAATTCTTAAACAAAATCTTTTATTCCGGAGAGTTTAATGTGTACTGGAACAAATAAAATCATTTTCAATCGTCTTTGTTGCCACCAAAACAATATGCCTGACTTTTATTTTTCGACATCGTACAGCACAGGTTGCGCGGGAAACGTCACCTGTACGCCGTCCGCTCGCCGCGAGGCGTGGCAGCCCACTGACATTTGTCCCGCCGGGTAGCTACTTAGAGATCGGAATTATTCGCGCGGGCGCAACGAGTGGTGATAGCCTGCCCTTGTTTAGCAGTGGGTGACTCTGAAGTGCGTGACCACCAGTAGCATGACACTTTAAGACGTTTGAGGACCCTTGGTGTTTTTGGTGAGAAAATAAGCTGCATCGGTCCCGGCTTGCCTAGAACTTCTGTTTGACGCCACACCACTGGTTTACTTTGACATTGATGTTTCATAAGATTGATCTGACTTGAATGATAATTTCTAGGCCGGCAAACCGATATATCTCTCAGGGGCCGTATTACGAAAACATCTACGCTCCGGCACACCCAGTATCGGTGAGATATCGAACGTAACCAATGCCATATTAGATGGCGTCGCGGGGTTCATTCTCAAAGACTGCGAAAACATCGACACAACGCTCGAAACTGTTAAACTACTGAACGATATTTGCTGCAATATAGAACCGTATACTTGTACTAAGAGTGGATTTTGGAGGCTAACTGACCAGGTGACCGCTTAGAATTATTTCTTCATATCACGGCTATTTACATTTAATAAAATAATGGTTTACCTTTGTTTCGGAAACTTTTCATCGACTGTTTCATTTCACCGACGTATCATTTCATCAAAAACATTTTTTCCGGAAAATATTTGGTGATTGTTACAAAACAAACCTAACCTTAACCTAATCAATTTATTGATACTTTCAAGTATTATGAAATAACTGGGATAAGGGGAAACATTGTCGATGAAGTGAAAATTCGATTCATTTGTCAGCGGAACAAAGGGACTACTAGTTAAGATACTTTGGGCACTATGAGAAAGTTATGTTTTTTGTCTGTTCATACATGTAACTCTGTTTCTTAACACACTGTTCGCTTGGTGAATTTTAACATAAAGTGTCTGGTCTTAGTGGTGGGAGTGACGTAGGCAGCTTTATTTAAATCCTTAGATGCATACGGTATCCAAAATGATATTGCATGAATGTTTCTGAAGTGACTTAAATAAAAATCAAATCTATAACAACTGAAACTCTGTGACTCACTTTGACAAAGTCTCAGAACGGCTTGAAGTTGATTTCGATTTATATAATTTTTAGTTGTAGAATTTTGTATACTTATTTTGTCAACGGATTAAATGTTTATTTTTTCAACTACAGTATAGAATGCCAATGAACACAGCAGAAGGATGCGTGGTCTCTTGCGTGGCATTAGCAAACCAGACAAACGCTCGAGTGATCATTCTGCCGACGGTGTCTGGACGCACTGCCAAGGCTCTCCTGCAGATGAGGCCGTACCCTCTGATCCTGGCTGTCTGCACCAAAGTCAGAGTCACAAAGATGCTCCAAATGTTCAGGTGCATGGTACCACTTTTGTACTCCGGTAAGTATTGCCCCTGCCGTTTCCGGTTAGGTATTAGAGCCTGGATAGGAACAAGTTTGATGCTTTTGGGATGTTGTGCTGGAGAAAGATGCTCAGAATACCATGGACCGCGTTGAGAACGGACGAATCCATCTTGCGAGAACTAAACATCACCAAGCGGCTCTCAACAATTTGCCAGGAAAGGATAATCAAGTTTTTTCAAAGGCGTCTAATGTGAAATGGTTGCTATCAAATTCCGCATAATGTAAAGACTTCAACTGGAAGGAGCTAAAGGAGCAAGGGTCAGTCACCTTACCGGATTCCATACCAGAATTCAGTAATTGATATAGTAATTAGATTATGTTTTGGCCTTAATTAATAATAGATTGTGATCATGTCTAGTGGGTTAAAGGATCCAGTTGTGTGTTATAATAACCAGATTCTCTGCGGTAAGGATACAAATCAGACGACATTAGCAGTTTATTTAGGACAAGTCAATATTATTTAATAATTATTAGCAGAAGCAATAATGAAGGTTAATGAATCTAAATATACATCTTGGACGAGAAGTAGTGTTAGTTATTTAATTAATAAACAAATAATAAATAAAGGTTGAAATATTTATTTATATGATGCAATGTCTCTGTTCTAACATTTTTCCAAATGACCCAGTAGGAATGTGGATAGTGTGTGGCTGTTTAGTGTTCGATATAATACATAAATATATAACTAAAGGGGTTTTTTGTTTAGGAAAGGACAGCCCCACCCCGCTGTCCAAAGTCAGATTCGTCCAACAAATAAATCCGTCCTTGAAAGGATTAAGGGAAGACACATATTTGGAATGCTACAACAAAACAGCTAATTCCATTATAAGTTATTGATAGAGATTCCTCACCACCCAGTCATGTCAATATAATGGCTAATAAACCAAATAAATATATTCTGCCATAATGGTCATATGTTAATGCAATATAAAAACATTGCTAGTGTCTCTTTCAGTTATTAAATGTATAGATAGATAATCTGTCCCAGGAGACATGCAACTGATACATAGACACTAAAAGGAGTACAAGACCAAAGCAGTAAATTACACAACCAGGCAGCTGAGTTGGATAAGTAAAACAGGAGATGGACTCAGCCATATCCTCATGTTAATATCTCGCCACCAAGTTATGTCAATATAAGGCTAATAAACCAAATAAATATATTCTGCCATAATGGTCGCTTGTAAATGCAGTATGAAAATACTGATAGTGTCTGTTTCAGCTATTATTAGGTATATAGACAGATCATCCATCTCATAAGAGAATTACAACAGAGAAATGACACATAAGTAATACCAGACCATAGCAATGGATTAACACAACATGGTTGAGTGATGATAATAATTTGATATAACAATGGAACCAGCCGTTTCTTTATGATAAAAAATATGAAAATTGTGCCAGGACAGTCAGAGGGAAAGGAAGGATATTTTACCTTATAAAACCTTTTACCTTGTAAAACCTTTACCCATACCAAACTCTTCCCATCAGCACTTCTAATAATTCACATTCAACTTGGATCGTATATGGGTTTTATTGTCGCCCCGAATTAAGACTTATAGTCGATTGACAAAGGGTCTCTGCAAGGTCGATAGACACCAACCATCTCCTTCGTCAGAGAAAACTCCAAGTCTTTAGTAGATGGTTTTAGCCACAGCAGTGCACAGCCCGAGCCTACCAGAGATGAAAGCTTATGGCCAATCTCCGGAATTGCTCTATAGAGGACTCCTTCGACCAGCAATACGCTTCGAACCTGTTACTATGTATGACGCAAAGGTCTTTGCAAACCAGTCGCCATAACAGCTGAGCCTCTAATGTCAATCTGGAACAGACAACCAACCGACTACCAAGGTAGTATATTTCACCAAGTCGAATCACTCTGTTCATTGACATTGCTTCGAAGGAGAGAGTGTACCACATACCTGATACCTTCAAGACAGGCCTGCCTCTGTAGCTATTTTTAAACAGAGACAAATCTGTGTACCAATACCAATACCAATATCAATATATATGTGTCAGACGTGTTCAGTCAGTAGGTAAGATGTGTAGTAGGTGAAATTATTAACCAGGCTTTTGACAGACATAGTTTATTTTAACAATTTTTATAACACAAATTATCAACATGTCATGCTATAGTAGGGCAAAATTGAAACAGAGTGATTTACATAACTTTACCCTGAAATCTTAGTCTGAGTCAGTATCAGGAATACTTATTGTAAGAGCACTGATTACTCATATGCTTAGATTCTCAATGGCAATAATATAAATACCAAAATGAAAAAGGGAACAGCAATCTGGGCGGAATGGACACTTTCCTAAAATTCTAACCATTAAAAGTCAATAAAGCTTACCCCTCTTGCAATAAGAATTATTGCAAGCAAACAATCCAAACAAGGCCACTTCACTACCATCACACAGAACCACACATCACTGTATCCTATCATAAACACTCACCAAATACGCACTGATAATGCCACGAATTACTTTTATTTGTACGAATAGAAATTATTTATATTACCTAGGGGTCGCGCCTTACAATTACGGAACATTTTAAAAACTCTCATGTCAGCTGTTTTCCCCGAACAGCTGACTTCACCAAACTATTTGAGCCAACGTGTCACCCATCGACTCACCAGTAATCGCTCGAGCAGAGCTTCGCCGTCGCGCACGCTTGATCCAGACTGAACTCCCCGGCCTTCCGTACATCTCCTTATATATCCTTCGTTTTCACCGAGCTACAACCTTCAGAACTTTCTCGATAAAAATCAAGCAAAATCTTCCAATAAGCGCCACTGCGTCGGATAGCGGAACTATTTTGGTGTACATGTGTGTTATGTTTCAATGAATTCCAGGTTCCTCATTGGTTGATATTATATACAACTCCCACAAATAAAAGATATCTATAGACTTATAGGTAGATATACTTTAGTTCTGCTACTCGCCGTTGATCGCTACTGTAGCCAATGATATTGGCGGTAAATTAACCCAAATTTAAATTTATCTTTATTACTATAGATTAATTATTAATCCCAAAATAGTTGCCTTTAAAATTCGTACATTTTAAAAGTTCCCAATCCTTGTAAGATAATAAGAACGTGTCTTAAACGCAATTTTTCCCAAAACGTCACTGACATCTTCCATCACCTGACAAGACCACATTAACATAATAATTGTAGTTTTAAAACATAAATAGTGTTCTTCAACCTACTACCCAACGCAAATATCTATTCAAGTTATGTATTCAAGCATACGCAAATCAAATGTATAAATAATAACCTCTCCTGGTCAAGTGCAACTCCTCTTGCTAAGTGATTGTGAACAGGAAATAATTTATACAACAGTGTACTCATAATTATAGACGAAGAAGGCATTTCACTTAGCCTAAACCTTCCCAGTTTCACATCACACAAATAGTGGAAAACATGCAAGACATTACCTATCAAAAACATGCATGAGAGAGAAGCAGTGTCCCGGCCATTTCATCTCCCAAGGACATTGAAATGTAAGTACATTACTTCTTGTTCCTTATAAATCCATTTCACATACCATCATCGTTCAATTTCTCATAAATTGACACCAGTTCTTATAATATATAACCGTTCCTGATAATAAAATATTAATCAAGAGATACTTCCCAACATAGCATTGTGACCTTCCATGGTATATACTTATTTATTTAGTATAACACCATTGATATACAACCATGCATTCATGAATTCTTAACAAATCAATAATTAATTATAATTTTCCTAGTTGTAGCGACTTCTTCGGTAACTTCTATTGATCTCCCAAATATCATTCATTTTCTGGTACAAATATATATAAGTATATAAATATATTAGTGAACAACCTACAGTGAGACTGTAATATAGTTGCAACAACAAAAGATATAATCCAACTCGCTAGCATCCGAAGTCATCGATGACAACTTAATTAATTTTAATTCTTTTCCCGTTTCAGTCCATGCAACCATCACTCCCAGGACCCCGGCATGCAATCCTACAACAACTGAGCTTTCCAGCACAATTAACTACTAGCGTCGAGACCAATACAGCATGCGGCCTTTTAATTATATTAAAATATTTAATAAACACAATCCTGTTTTATGCTTGTTTATCACAACGCCCTCTAGCCCGAAAGATCCAAACTTAATCCACGCTCCAGCAACCCCATCAATACCCAATTCATCAATGAACTACGAGATGGCGCTGTAAGGCAAGGCAGCGCAGACGCCGACTCCTTACAATAGACTCCCAATAAATCACTAGATGGCGCCTCACGTCATAAAACCATTGGCCCACTAGAGCAGTTCCGTTACAATAACCAAGCGTGCAAAAGTATTTTCGCCTCATTTGATAAAAAATATGAGGACAAGTGCTTAATTGCTACAACACTATTAGTAACAATTTGGGTCTCCTAAAAGTTAGCCTCAACAACGCTGCGTACGTCGAGCCCCGCACCACTAAAAAAATAACACGAGAATAGGGATTATCCTCCTTTTTCAAGTCGGTTAAAGAAAGTCCAGCACCAAACCATGTCCGCAGGTGAGCCTTCGAAAATCTTCCGCCTCACCGTAGCAGCGCGAATCAACTTCGCCGTGGAGCACGCGGTCAAAATGGACTGGCTGCAGTACGGAGACCCATACGTGGTGCTCAAGAGGCATTCTGAGGGCAGTTCTTATTGCGACACTGTCAACGTGTTGACTGTAACCATTTCGAAGAATTCTATGATGGAGTAAGTATCCTTAACAATTATATAAACGGTTTACGGCCCGACATGTTTCGAACTCATATGGAGCTCTTCATCAGGGACAGCTATGCGGGCTGCTTAAGCGACT
Organism: Apotomis capreana; assembly: GCA_947623375.1. Lineage (NCBI taxonomy): Eukaryota > Metazoa > Arthropoda > Insecta > Lepidoptera > Tortricidae > Apotomis > Apotomis capreana. Next base: position 7,208,130 of record OX392505.1, on the reverse strand, counting down.
CACGGCCCACTGACCTGCCGGACTGGCTGTTTTAATGATGTTATTATCAGGATCCCATAATAAGCCCTGAAAGTTTAAAAATAGTTCCCACATGTTAACTTCGTGATTTCATGAGTCGTGGCGAAAATAAAATGAGGTACTACATTACATCGCTCTCATGCTAAATTTACCTATCTGCAAGGTTGTCATAAACTTGGAGATTTAAATATAATCTAAAACCATAAACACTTAGGTTTAAAGTGGAACTTCAAAAAAAATACAGATTTGTACGTTTACCAAGTGTGTTTATACGAAAGTGAAAGTAGGTAGGTGTGTCTATCAGGTGTCTATCAGGAATTATTCAGAACTAACCAAAAAAAAAAGAACCGAGTTCAAAATAAATTGAAAAGCCAAAAATAAACCGTTCATATAAGTCGGTGCCAAACCCCACGTAAACTTATTTATTGAACAAAAATACTCGTAATCGTTAAAATTAAAGGCTTCATGAGTGGCATCTGTTGCACCGACTTCAAAAGGTGATTCAAATGTAATCTGTACATGAACGGGTTATTTTTGGTTTTCAATTTATTTAGAAGTTGGTTCTTTTTTGTTAGATGTAACAAATACTTTTCTGAAAACCATATCAAATTCGGTTCAGCCAAACGCAAAATAATGGCGGACAAACATACATAAATATCAAACTGAGAACCAAAGAGTATGTAATCACTACGTTTTAAGAGACGGGAGTGCCATACAAAAAGCGTGAACTCGCATTAGTATGAAACGGGGGCGAAACATACTGCCAATATGAAGCCGCAAACAATATCCATACAATATCAGTGTCAGTGTCAACTCATGACATAATGCCAACATCAAGAACAAAATAGGGATGTCACATGTTACACAAATTATCGAATTATCGATATCGATATCGGTATTTAAAAAAAATGGTTCAGGCGGGGTTCGCATTCGCACCCGCGTCTCCAGCGGCTTTCCGGTAATTTAAATCATTAAATATTTCGCTTCAATGTAAACATTTGGTTTACTTTAGGTTACTGACTTCATAAAAAAAAACAATAGTGTGCAAATAATTTTATTTCATTCAAACTTTGCTTGGCTTGCTGATAAACATAGACGAAAAAAGCCGTTTCATCACTCCAGTCTGTGCTCCAGGTTGGAAGTTCTGCAACACAAATAATACAGGGTAAACAGAAAATTACAGAGTAAAAATGAATCTGTTTGTCCAGACGAAACCGTACCATTCATAGTCCATTGAAGATTTTTCGTAAAATATTTCTGTGACCATAATCTAACTCAAACTGGCATAAAAAGTAGTGAAAATAATGTCTTATCCTCTCATCTGAGACGGCTTTAACAGCTGTATTCAAGTGCACAATTTTGTATAAGTACACATACCAATAGGCTTTTGCTTGAAGAAAGATATTCCGTGTTTACCCAGGTATTTTTCACTTCAAATGAAAATTATCGATAAAACTTACATACAGCGCTATTGTTTACATACGTATAAGGGTATGTATTATTTTACCCGAAATACCAATTTTTCAATGAAACTTACGATTAACATGGTTAACACGCAGTAATTAAGTATATTTTTTACTTACCGATCTTCGAACGGTGGAAATCTTGCCATGAATAGTCTTTTTTGACCGTCCATTCGACACGTTTTCATTCTGCATCATAGATATAGTATAGTAGTTATAGATTTGCCACAGAGCGACCAGGCGTAAGAGAAAGACATATAATGACGTCAGAATGTCGGGTTGCCATGGTCGCAAAAAAAAACCCCATAAAAAGTGGTTAGAGAGAAACGTTCCAAGTACTCAAATTCACAACATTTAATTTTTTTTACTCATTTTCCAATAACATCAAATAAAGGATAACAAAATTATGTATTCCCTTTTTATATTTTTGAAAATATTCCAATTAACGATTAAAAATCTATTTGTTCCTCATTTGGTCACAGCGCAGTAAATCATAAGTCGGACTATTACTAAGGCGGATTTAGTATAAAAATTGTAGCGCTGTTCTTTTATAGGCTATGACTGTCAATTTTCCACAAGGTGTCGTTATTTGAGTGCTGATTGATTTGAGTCTTAGACGACGCTGCCTTTATATTTAGTATTTTCAAAACTAGTCCGTATAATCAAATAAAAATAATATACTTGGGTTCTCTGATAATAAAAATAATTAAATTAGTTTAAACTTTAAATAATATGTATTTACAACAATTGTTTCTAAACAAAATTTTTGATTTGCTCTTGAATACTGTAGATTTTTTCTGGCCAGTACTAAAATAATAGGATGAAACTTCTTTTTTCTTCTTTTTCTTCTATTCTACTCAGGATACTTTTAATCCATCGTGACAGTCCACGTTCGTGGACGCACCGCCTTATTGGGACATTCTGTAACAAAGCAAAATTAAATAGTAAAATTGTAAATGACATAAGTAGATAGGATATCACCAATACTAGTTGCTAAAAAAATCAAATTTTTCTCAGGCCTAGCTATTCATTTTTTACACGGTTCTTTCTCTGTCGGAATCGGAGGACTGAAAATATCAATTTGCTATAGATTCCCCAAATATGGGGGTAATTTTTATTTTATAACTAGGCATCCCCAAATTGGATTATAAACCGACTGATTTATTTAGACGTCTATGTTAGCTGGCTTCCATCGTAGATTTATGCTACGCAATTTGAGCGATTTGCAATATTGACATGTCAAAATGCTCCGAGTTATTTTGAAAATAATTTACAGATTTTTCCTATTTTATCAAGTTTTTTCATGATATAACTAATGATTTAACTTTGTAACTTGATTCTTGTGAGATTTGAGAAAGAAATAGGTGATCAAAACACAAAGAAACTTGTACTTACGCATGAAATGTAAAATCCGCTTATTTTCGTTAACTGTTGCTTTTCTAACCAAGCACTGAACACCCCACCATTTTTGAGGCTACACACAAACACTCCACATCCGTTAATATGTCAATTATCTGGTAATAACAATTATTAAATACACAAAATCTTCTATTTCTATACCGCTTTTGATACTACCTGATTTGTTTTGCTTCGAATTTGAAGTGTGCCAATAACCCGACCATGAAAAAATGCTCGGTCGCTGATAAAGACAAAACATGGCACTCTTTTCTATTTCTTCTTTTAGGAATCGCAATAAGGCTATCTTTATCTATCAAAGCGTGTCAGACCCTTGTTCTGCATATTTCGCACTTTTTCCTTTTCAATCCACTCATTTTTGCAATTGTGATTGTCTTGTGTACCTTCTAGACGACCACTACACCCAAAGAATGCAAATTATTAGATTATTTGTGAAATTTGAATTATTTGAAAAGATCGCAGAACCTTGACAGAAGCCGACTACACAACAAAATAGAAACGTCATCTAACATGGCATGGCGGAAAAAATGGCGGCTGAAGTACAACCCGCCTAAATTCGATTGTCGCCAATTATCTAATGCTTTGTAGGTTTCAACGTTCTTTCAAACTTAGATAGGTAAAAAATTCACCCCCGTTTCATACAGCCGTTGTCGATCGTTTTTTACCTTGAGAGTTGCGCGAGGCTGCTGAGAACCTCCTTTTTTTAAGTCGGTAAAAAAGTTGTTCCTTTTATTTCCTTATCGACCAACTAAATAGTTAAGCCGCACGTAGTGATTATATACTCTTTGTTGAGCCGTTTGGAAAAAGAATAGTACCTAATGTTCAGTTCAATTTCCAAGTTGATCAGTTTGGTTGGTCGGCGAGGGATAACCCATTTGTGGACGAACCTAATTATTTGACGTATTATAATTTCAGGTGCGCCGATGAATGCTGCAGCTGCTTTGATAACTATGCCAGTGCCAACAAGTAGTATTTGAACACGCGCACTATCCCATCCCAGTAGATTTTAAATATGTATTTGATATTTATAAAATCTCGTTTTACTTTATTAAACTTATTCTTGTGAAACGTTTTAATTTTCTGTCTTCTTTCTTTTCTGGCTTCTTATTATATATAAATTGTAGCGTTAGGGTTATAAAAAGCGGATGTTACTTTAAGTAAATTGTAAACTTCGTGTTATTGAATAGGTGCAGAAAATACTTGTAGGATTTTAACCTCTAGTCAACACGGGCTCACTATATGTGGTACAAATCAGCACACTTAGCTGTTCAGCTCACCTTTCACCTTTGTTCATTCAAAACCGACGCATATTTGTAGCCAGTCCTAGCGGCACGCTCTGGTCAGTCAATCGAGTCACCACGCTCCATGACCAGCACCTCTAGTGCTGTCTCCATAACTGTCACACGCGACTATTTCTCGCGCGAGATCTTTACCCGTCTTTTTCTGTGCAGTAATGATTCTGTAAAGTAAGAGAGCACTATGTCGCGCGACAGAAGTCGCCAAGCATAGTTATGCTAGACGGGCAGTTGCGATGCATTTTATATAACCAATCAATACAATACAGTTAGATTATAAAGAGATCTCTGGTGCGTATTTCCTAAAAAATATAATTTGGCTTTCTTCAAAGTGAACAGGCTGTTGCTGAACCAACGAGCAACATTTTCGAACCCGTAGTCACTTACCGTAAGGTGTCACTGAGGTCAATCTCTGATCAATGATCAGTGATCAGTTTATGAATAAAAAAAATTAAAATCTTCCTTCATCTTCCAGTTTGCCATTTCTATTGACTTTTCTTTTGTGCAGTACTTAAAGCTTAAATAAATAAATGAACCTTCCGTAGCCTTTTACTCAATACTATACTGCAGCTTTAATCGTTAAATGTTCATTTCAAACTGTAGACAAGTCTCAACTAACAAAAGGGTTATACAATATACGTGCGCGTTCGACGGACGTGGATTTTATAGATCACGCCCTCTAGGGAATGATGTATTTCCTTTAACAATTTGTGTTGGGCACTACAGCCTCCGCGGGCCTGGGAATACGATTGTTACTGGAATATCTCAGGCTTGTTTGAAATCAGATTATATTTGTCCCAGAAAGGTTACTTTGATAGATTTCAAGTGAACGTGATAGTTTTAGTCTTTCATTTGAAAATAAATGTATCGAGGGATTTGACGGACTTTGACGGTCTATATTAGATAGGATACTATAAATAATAGGGAAGAGGCTGAGGGTTGTAAGATGTTTTGGCACTTTTTGGCACAGACGAATATAATAAGCCCAAACTCAGTCGTTAATATTACAAAGTTTCTAAATACTTAAGATGTTTTTCCTTATCAGTTTCCTGTAATAACATTCCGGCTCTATCTAATTAGAATCAGTTCATAATAAGGTTCCTCTATCATTCGATTTACATATGCTAGTATGCAAAATTTCAGCTCAGTTGGAAACCAGGAAGAAACTAAATAAAAACAGGGTTTTGCCTAAAGAGAGAAAACTGAACCGTTAAAATCTCTAGACCACTTGGAAATTTTGGAGCACGGATTTTTCAAAGTTTAGCAGTAGCCTAAAAATCAGCTTTTGTTTCTTTTGAAACTGACTGTACCTTAAGTTCATATCACAATAGCATCACCTTCACAATACCCCAAAGGATTGAAACCATTAATTGAGATGAGACTCGAAAGTTAAAACCGAATATCACTTCCCCGAGCATCCCGTTTTTATTTTCATCTTTCGCAAACGTCGTTTTGATCCCCTAATGGTTTCCCCACAAATAAGGCTTGGCTTTGTTTATTTTGGGCTGTATTTATTTTTGTTGCGTTGTTACCGACAGCTGCTATATCTTCCGTAAGCGAAAAGTCACAAACACCAATGATTCGTACGTCTTTTTTGCTTTTTTCTTTTGGGCGCGAGCTGTGTTTATCGTCCCGCTTACCTGACGATCGGGATTCTTCGGTTGGTGCTAATTTACCACCGACTTGTCTAAACAAAAATAAAGCTTATCCGCTGTTAAAACGAAGGCTTTTTACGATTGCGGGCGAAATGTTTTAACGAGTGTAAACAGGTTTTTAAGTTCGTGGAAATTGGGTTTGTGTACCAGACCCGTTTAGAAGTTTAGACCCGTGCTTTCTAGCCGGTCATTCGTACTAAGTATAGTCACTGAGTTGAAGTAATGTGACCAGTATAATTTATGTTCAGTCGCCATCAGATATATCGCAGCATATAAGGCGTTCATAAATATCTGAACACGACTCTTATTGACTGGGCGTAACAGTACATGCTCAGATATTTATGAACGCCTTATATGCTACGATATATCTGATGGCGATTGTGCGTACAGTCAACCAATTTGATTTCTAGCCCACTATAGAACTTTGTCAGAATGTCAATGATATGATGAGATTTCAAGTGGCTTTCATAATGCATTCATATTGACGTTCACTGTGACAAGGTACGAAATGGCCTATTACCTAATAAAATTGGTTGACTGCACATGAGGATTCAGCGACCAAAAGAGGATCTTGGCCTGTGATTTAGATAACTTCATAATTCCCTGTTATGTGCCACCTCACTTCAATTGAAAATGTTACAGAGCTCCACACCCAGGCTCTTGGAGTTTGTCCAGGAAACCTGTGCCATTTAATGACACATTCAAATACATACCTATGGAAGAAATAACCTAACCTTAGTCCCTTTCTTCCATGCCTATGCTGTTGCATGGGGCAATGGCTATATAACAAACATGCAATAACAAAAACACTCATTATGCTATTTATATTTGTTTACTAATTTAATTTTATACCAACCTTATTTGACATCTTAATATAGTAGGAATAGGTTGGCATATCGTTTAAAAAAAATTTTTTGACAAGTGTATTTCATAACACACGGTGACAAGACGATAATTTTTAGAATATATTTATTTTATAAATATGGTTTGGCCAACAGACCAAGACATTACGTTAAGCGAAGTAAGTTCATCAATTTATTAAAGTACATTAATTACTACACAAGGTAAGCAACCTTCCCATGTGTATGAATTTATTTAACTGGGTCGAAGACGATGTCCCCACCGCCCCGTTCCGTCGCTTTAATTTTACCTTTCCCAACAAAAATACTATAACTTGTTCGATTATTTGCAATAAATAGGATTTATGTTCAATTTATTAAAACCTTTTCAAAACGGCGCCTGGTTGTGTGTGTAGCAAATATAGGACATTCTTTCAAAGTTTACTCGTCGTAGTATGATGCCATGGAGCTACCAGGGCAGCAGCTGCTTGCAGCGACCGCGGCCACGCCGCTGGACCACTACCTAAACCTGGACGTCAAGGCACCACCTGGGTGCCAGCGCCTCACCGGAATTATCGCAACAATGGGTAAGCAAAGCTTGAATGTTAATGTCATACTATGATGCTACTGAGTTACCAGGATAGCAGCTACCCGCAGCGACAGCGAGCGGCCACACCGCTGGACCACTACCAAAACCTGGACGTCAAGGCACCGCCTCAACAGAATCATCACAGTGGTGGGTAAGTAAAAATACCTCAAGTATAAAGTAAGAGTGGCACGTGATTTACTGTAAGTAAGCATTTTTCAAGAACTTGTACTACACGTGTCCAATTTAAAGGACTGTAACTGCCATAGTTACCGTGATACAGTTTATAAACTAGTACGGGGAGCAGAAGACGCTTACTCTCGCTCGTTATATTACTCAGCAGTGTAGTACCTACGACAAATGTTTTACATGTAAGTATTTGTAACCTTTACATCGCTCAATAAAGTTACTTTAAGTTTATGTTACGTTAAGTTGCTTTATTATTTAAACACTGATACAGTTCCGAAAATTGCCTTTGCCAGCTGGGATTTATATTAAATAGCTGACCATTTCAAATACGCACTTATCTCAGTCATTCTGGCACAATAGACTGCAGCATAGAAATGCTCATGTCATGTCACACCTAGCATTATTTTTTCGCCAAGACCAGCAGTTTAATCTTGGACAAGGTTGTAATTTAACAAACTGCCATTTACAGGTAAATCTACAGGCGATCCAGAAATCATGGAGCAGATGATGGCAGCAGGAATGAACGTAGCTTTAATAAATTTCACGTTCGGTACCAAAGAAGAGCACACAGATATGATAAAAACCCTTCGTCAGGCTGCAAAAAACTACAGCATCAAAATGGAGAAGCTCTACCCCCTTGCTATTGCCGGTCAGTTATCTGGAAGGAAAATTAGAACAGGGCGTATAGCTGACGTGAGTTTTCAAAGTCAATATTAAGTATCTGTATTTTATAATTTTAATAACGGATCATAACGATGACGGTTATGAATTAATAGTTGAAGAAAACTTTACAAAAGGGGAACTTGAATTGAAGAGATCTTGAAGAGAGGAACTTGAATTGATGTAGGATCTTTTATGCACCTCCACGAAAGATCCTACATTAAAATGTAGTTCTTGTTTAATTTTTTATTTGTGCCAATTCATTACATTTATGTATCTGAAATATATAACCTAATAGTTTTAACTTGAAATATTCGTTGTGTTGTTACATTAGATACCGTATGTTTGGGTAACTTTATAGTCTAGGTTACTTTTTGTCTAAAGTTTTTATTTCAAATTTACCTACCGTAACCCTCAAAGAATTATTTTGCCTCCCCTTATCATGTAATGTTTGCATTACTTTCTTTCCTTTCATATCATTTCATAAATGAATTTATGAATGGAGATAAAGTAAGAAATACTAAAATATTTTTTTATACATTTCAGAGTTATGGAGGAACCGTTGAACTTAAAACCGGAGAGACTGTTAGACTGACGTCAGATGAAACATATAAGGAGAGATGTTCCACTTACACAGTGTTTATTGATTTCATGTATTTAGCGGACCAAGTTAAAAAAGGCACTAATATTCTGCTAGACAATGAAACCATTGCTTTGGTAGTAGAAGTAGTTTCATCAACTACTATAACATGTAAAATCGTAAGGGGCGGGATCTTGGGCTCTTTCAAAGACGTTTTTTTACCTAATTTGTTTTTAAAAATGCCTAATTATTCTGAAACTGATAAAGTGGACATTGAAATGGCTAAACATCTTCAGGTACTGACTCCACTACATTTGTTCATTATTCAGTGAGAGTTTCTATATACTAACGTTTAATTCTAACATATTCTAGATTGATATTTTAATAGCACCGTTTGTGAATGATGCCGAAGCAGTTACAGAACTAAGAGCACTTTTGGGTGAAAAGGGTAAAAAAATTGCGATCATGTCTCAAATTCAAACGATCGAAGGATACAAAAATTTTGATGAAATACTTGCTGTAAGTAATTGTTATATGCTTTAAAAAAAGTAGCAGCTACCTAATACGTTTTGATGTCAATTTTAAACGCCTTAAACATAGCTTGACCATAAGGAACATATAATATTTGAGGAATTACATAGTTCCGTAAATTTAGGAAAATTTGGGGCTACTTAATAGATTTAAAATGGTTATAAAAACGCAAATATTCATAGTGCGATTGAGCGAATGAAGTAAAAGGTTAGGTCATTGTTGAAAGTAGGTATTTAATTGCCACAGATAGTGAAAAAAATTAAGGATATGGCGTAAAAAAACTTTTCTAAAGTTTAAAGTTTCCGTTTTACGGTTATAACTCTGAATTGTGATGTTCCTTTTCACTGTTTAGAAGATTATATACTTAATAAAAATTACAGACTATGTAGTAAAGTGTGTAAACTATAATGGGCTCTTATTTGCTTCTAGGCAGTGTACAATGCCTAAGTTTTATAAAAACTTATTACATTAGCTTTATTACCTACTCTTTCTTTTTAAGGTGACAAATGGAATTCTGATTTCGAGACAAGAATTGGGTTCAGACATTACACCTAAAAAGTTGGTATTAGTTCAAAAAAATATGGTTGCTCGCGCTAATCAGGTAAATGAATTTTATCTTTATTATCATAAACAGAAACAGAACAGAACCACTGGGAATTATAATTCTCTCTAGGGATATTATTTGTTTTTTTTTAGCGATAACGTCTTTATAATAATCTGGTTTATATATTCAATCAAAATTACATTCATAATAGAAAAACTATCTAGGTATTCCATACAGATTTATTATCCTCTTACTAACCCCACCAGTATTGATTGATTCAGTTTATAACCATTAAAGTTAATTCACAAATGTTTTACTTTAAGGCTAATATTCCAGTAAGTCTAAGCGCACAATTCCTGAGCAGCATGAGATACCGTACACAGCCACTCAGAGCTGAGTTATTAGACATTTCCAACTGCGTCCTCGATGGTGTTGATGCCCTGGTACTCACGGCGGAGACGGCAGTCGGCCAGTATCCTGTGGAAACTATTGCCTGCCTGTCCAGCACCTGCAAGGAAGCAGAAGCTTGTGTGTGGACGAAGCAAGTTTATAGTGATATGATTGACAAGGTATGGTTATCATCATTATAAACATGGTCAATTTATCTCAAACTATGTTCTTGACGGTGTTGATGTCCTGGTACTCACAGGAGAGACTGAAGTCGGATATTTTCCATCATCATCAATTTCACTCTATAACGTAATATAACCCAACTTCACTCTAGAAAAGCTTTCGAATTAACGAAAAGTCTGCTGAAATTTATCTCATTAAATAGCCGACTCTCTGGCAAGTTTTATAAACGACAAAAAATCTAATCATCCATTTTATAGACTCCGGTGCCCTGTGACCAAACCACAGCCATCGCTCTCGCAGTGGTCCTGGCTTCGCACCGTACCATCGCAGCGGCCATCGTGGTGGTGACATCGACGGGAGAGCCAGCCCATATTGTGTCCCGATTCAAACCCCGCTGCCCAATTATAGCTGTGACTCGCTACCCACAGATCGCCAGGCAACTGCATATGTGGAGAGGAATTGTACCCTTAGTTTACGAAGGTATTCTCTTCCTAAGAGTTAACGTCACTGAGACCTAGCCACATCGCTCTCGCCACTGAGACCTAGCCACAGCAGCCATTGTAGTGGTGACTTCGACGGGCGAGCCGATCTGTCGGCCGGAACACGCTGCGTTGTGTCCCGGTTTAAACCCCGTTGTCCAATAATAGCAGTTACACACTGGCACGCACCCGTAAGTTGCCAGACAACTTCATTTGTGAAGAAAAATTGTACCGCTGGTATACAAAGGTAATTCTGCAACCGAGCAATTGGTGTTCGTTGGGACAAGTATTGGCGCTTCCTTTATGATGTCACAAAACCTTGTTAAAATTTGGCTTGTCACCTATTAAATACGTCTGAGTTTGTACATACATAGAGCCAAAAAGCTCCAAGGCTTGTAAAAATACGAGTGTAAGAGCGACTCAAAATTATACTTTATTTACTACATTAAAAGGGACACATTTCATAGTGAGAATTCAAAATACGTTGCGCCACGCAGCGCTGTGCTTCGAGATGCCTCGCGGCGTAGAGCGGCGCATCGCGACGCAGCGGTGCATCGCCGGTACGCGCGGCGTGTAATAGCGGCGCCGCGAGGCGCAGCCTGAGGCCGCCGTTCTCATGCGCTTGCAATAGGTAGAATGCGGAGCGGTTGGACGGGGCGGGGCGGGTACACGGCAAGCGGCGAGTAGACACGTTCCGCTGCACCGTGCGGCGTCTCGCTGCGCAGCGAGGCGTCGTCCTGCCAACGATATGCGCCTCGCTACGTTGCGATGCGTCTCGCGGGGCGGCGCGCGGCGCAGCGCGAAATAACCGGCCTCTTCCAGTATCATCGCGTCGCATCGCGTCGCATCGCGTCTCGGTGTGAGCTGAGTAGCTGACCCTAATAAATCTTCCTTAGTAAAAACTGACGACTTCGAAAATCGAGTTCCACATAAAATAGCAGAGCTCTTGATAGCACATAGCAGTCACAGCGGCTGGCTGGACTGGTATTGCGCAGCTGGCATATGTAAAATTGTCAGCTACTTTTGATACTGACTGCTCCCAAACTAATACCACCACACCATGTAGACCCCACAATAATACCACGTAGTAGACCCCAGTCTCAGTTCACGATATTGGTTCATTAGGTTCTCTTTAAATAATGTACTTTTCTTAGACCAACCTGATCCCGACTGGCGAGTAGACATCGACCAACGCGTGGCCTACGCAGCCAAGTGGATGATGGCGCGAGGATTCGTCCGAGTGGGTGACCCTTTGGTCGTGATGACCGGCTGGCGAGAGGGCACCAGCTACACTAATACCATGCGAGTGACATACGCCACGGCTGATTATTGAAGGTTTCTTAATAAATATACAATTAACTATTGTTCTTATTTTCTACAATCATTTGGGACCCTGGAACTCGTTTAGGCGCCACGCCGACCGACAGAGCCGGTAGTAAGTATTCATATGCCTAATTATACTCTGTTGTTGTTAAACACCTGATTACGCTGGCTGATTCAGAGTTGACAAAGAGGTTCTGCATTGAAATACTGGGTGTGGATTGAATAGGTTGCCAATTTTTACACGATTTCTATAGACTTTTTGCAAGGAGTAACATTTAGCGATAAAAAATTGTTGGAGCTGAATATTTTATATAACTTATGATTAGTTATGTAAGATGATTAATAAGTCAGTGCATGGCCTACGCGACTTGGCGGCAAAGATTTCCATTCAAAAGGTAAACGTGTTTGTACATGATATCTTTCATATCAATAATACAAACCTAAAAAGTTTAATGATAATGATAATAAAACAAACACAACAATAGTTATTTGTTATGCAAGGCTGCAAAGTTGTTATTTGGCGCGAGTGTTGAAATTGAAAGCTGAGCGAGCGAAGGAATCTAAGATTGAACCATGAGCGAAGCGAAGCGAATAATTATCGTGTTAGGGTTGAGAACTTAGAATAAATACGCATAGTTCAATGTGTGTAACTCTCGTTGAGTTTGAGACGAGAGTTTCATACAACAGATTTATGAAGGATGAAGCCGCTTTTGTTTTCATGTGTGGGTGTCTACAGAGACCCTTTGTTTTGTGACAGAGGTGCCACACGGAGGTAAGACAGAACACAGCTCAGAACAGACCTGTCGCCTCGCTACGAGCTCTCGTATGGCGTGCCCAAGTATGACTGGTTGTGACGTCACACGCGTTCAGGGTAATTTGGGTGCCAGATTCGATTCTCCGACATGTAACTCTTACTGAGCCTTACAAACTGCAACTAAAACTTTTAAATACTGTTGTAGGTATATTTTTTTTTGTTCAAGTCAATCCACTGCATGGTAATCTAAAACTCGGATAGACGTATAGATGGTTCCATCAAATCCCGAAACCACGATGCATTTCAGCTAACTTTGGTCGCGTGAGCCAGCGTCGGCCGTCAAAGGGCGTCCGCGATGGTCGCGCCAATTTTCGCCACTCTGAGGTGCCCGAATTGAATTTATGTAACCTCGGCTTTTGTACACACTGCTGGCCAGTGCGGCAAACTATAGGTGTAAACATGAGGATTGTTCTTGCATTGCATGTGTTTGAATCCAATAGTCCGTGTTTGTAATCAAATAGTGAAAGTTAAATTTGGCCTACTTCCCGATTTCCGATTGAGTCAAAAACAATTAGGACAAACAATGAATGAAATCAAGAAGATCCTGAAGAAAAAAAAATATTAAGAGAGGCGTAGGTGGTGCAGAATTTGATCAAAGTAGATAATGACGGATAGTGAAAAGGGCGATTAAACAATGAGTGACGAAAACAAGATGAAAAAAAAGAATCTAACCTTTACTAAAAATTTAAAACACTTCCTGTACAAGTAGCTGGTCATCATGAAACCCTCATTTAATTAGCGATATAAAAAATGCGTGGAGAGGGCGCTGTTGTGCCATTGTTGACATCGGCTCTGTGCAAATTTTGTAAATAAAAATAAAAGTATCGTTTGTTTTACATCTAAAGTTGCTTAGTATTGTAGAAAAAAGTGCAAAACTCCAAGAGGATTGTTACTCAGCTCGAAACTTACAAACTTGAAGCGAAAACTGAGAAAATATCAGCGGCGGGTGGTCGACACGAAATCATCCAAATTATACATCGTGTGGAGTTAAATTATACTACAGTGCAGAGAGAAGGTCAGTCCAAGTCTATACCAAGTGCAAGAACCAGCCAATAAATGTTATTTGTCAATTCGGCAAAAACATAACCTAAACATCATCAAAATCCGCAGAATCATAGCAGCTCACAAACTGATAACAGCGCCATCTGTGAACGAGTAGCTGAAGCTCGAGATCTTAATCGTTCCTAAACGTTCGTACTAGTAGTTAAGCTACCCGCCACTAGAGGGCGTTAATAGTGAATAACAATGGAAGAAGTATTGAAAGCTCTACACAATATACAAAAAGACTTAGCACAACAGAAGCAAGACATAAAAGATATGGAAGAGAACATTAAGGAGGCTATCAACAAAAATATAGACGAAAAATTTAATCGTATTGAAACAAAAACAAGTCAGCTGGAGGAAAAAATTGAGGAACAACAAAAGTCTATTAATTTTTTAGATAAGCAAATGAGAAGAAAAAATATACTTTTCTTTGGTGTTCCAGAATCAGAAAACAACTATGAAGAGTTACTTAGCTGTATTTTAGACATTATAAACAATAAAATGAACATAGTATGTCCAAAATGGGAAATTGAAGCGACGATCAGGCTAGGAAAGAACAAAGGTAATACAAGACCAGTTGTAGTCACCACCACGACGATAAGTAGAAAACTACAACTTTTGAAAAAGAAGAAAGTTTTGGAAAACACTGGCATTTATATAAAGGAGGACTTCACACCAGCTGTTCTACAAAAACGCAAAGAGCTCCAGGATGAGCTCCGAAGAAAACGTTCGTCCGGGGAAAAGGTAATGCTTCGATACGATAAAATAGTCGAGATAAAATCTAAAGACAAAACCGAAGTACTAAGAGAGACCTCATCCAATAAAAAACTTGTATCAGAGTCTCCCGTCATCACAAGTAATGAAAACCCGACAAATAAAGAGCAGTACACCGACACACCCAAAGAAACCACATCTAGTAAAAGATCTTTATCGGAGTCTCCCGAAGCCATAAATAATGAAAAAACGTCATATAACGCAGAACAGAGAAAACAAGTACCCAAGAGGAATAAATCGCAGAATATAACGAACTTCCTGCGTCCTTCACAATTGACTCCCACACCTAAAGCCTCTACAAGCAGAGATTATGAAGAAATTCCAAAAAACTAAACTACACCCCTCTCTCTCCATCTCTCCCAACACGGCCGGTCCCCGTGGGAGACGTAGACCGAAACCCTCTAGAGAAAATATATACAGCAAATAATTATGAGCGAAACCTACTCTATGTGGCAACGTACAATGTTAGAACGCTATCATCTTACTCTCATCTTTTGGAACTAAACGAAGCCCTGAAAGATATCAAGTATGACGTCATCGGTTTGGCTGAAACTAGACGACTTGGTAACTGTATAGAAGAACACAAAAACTTCATACTGTATTATATGGGACAATCACCGGGCTTATACGGAGTAGGATTCATTTTACACAAGCGCCATAAGAAGAACATTATATATTTTAAAGGATTATCAGAACGAGTAGCTCTACTACAGCTAAGGATTGACAACATTGAGATAAACATATTACAATGCTATGCTCCAACATCAGCTGCAAGCGAAGAAGAAATTGAACTTTTTTACACCACTGTAAATAATGCCTTAAAATTGTTAAGAAAAAATATAATAGTTATAGGCGATTTCAATGCCAAAATTGGAACACCAAAGCAAGATGAAAACATGATAATGAAAAGCCATGGTTACGGAAACAGAAACGGTAGAGGCAGCAGACTTGTACAATTTGCATGTGAAAACAAGCTGGCAATTTTAAATACATTTTTTAAAAAGAAAAATAACAAAAGATGGACCTGGAAATCACCGGACGGCAAGGTAAAAAATGAAGTGGACTACATTCTAACAAATCTTCAAAAATACGCTCATAATATGGAAGTGATCAACGTAAAATATCCTAGCGACCATAGATTGGTAAGAGCGACTTTTAAATTTCAAAATTTCAAGAAAAATAGAAAATCCTACGGAAATACCAATAGAAGTACCTTGAAAACTGAAGAAGAAACAAAAATATACATAGAGTCAGTTCACGAAAATTTAGAACATAGTATTACCAATACCTGGCAAAAAAATCATACCGCACAAGAACTTCACGATAAAATCATCTCTGCAATAGATTGTGGTCTCAAAAAGGCCCATGACTCTTCAAAACACACAAGAATGCCTTCGGTATTATCAGATAGAACATACAAATTAATGTCAAGACGGCAACAACTTCAAAAAACCAAACCGAAAACACGAAGTATGAAAAATGAGCTTAAAGGTCTCTACAAACTCATAAGTAAATATATCCGGCAAGACTACAACATTCATCGGAAGAAAACCATTGAAAGACATGTACTTCAGTCTGGAAGTTTAAAGAGAGCTAATAAAGAACTAAGACTGCATAAAACTTGGATAGACGGACTTAAAACTTCAAACAATACTACCTGTGATCGAAATGAAATACTTCAAGCAGCAACCAATTTCTATGAAACTTTGTACAGGTGTGAAAATAATCGAGAGCCCCCATTAACTCTATCAAAAGAAACATCGTCCGATATTGAAGACATAACGGAAACAGAGGTCATAAATGGAATAACTAAACTGAAGTCTGAAAAAAGCCCGGGTCCTGATAAAATATCAAACGAAGCCCTAAAACTAGCAGCTCCCTATTTAGTACGCCCTCTAACACTGCTCTTTAACCTCGTGCTGAAAACGGCAACTACACCAAGACAATGGACTGAGTCGGACATTATCTTATTATATAAAAAAGGAGATCCAAACAATATAAATAACTACCGACCAATAAGCCTGCTTTCTTCAATTTACAAATTGTTCTCTTCAATTCTAGAAAAGAGAATCAGAGGCACTATAGAAAACCAACAGCCCGTAGAGCAGGCAGGATTTAGAAGAGGATTCTCAACTGTGGATCATATCCACTCTATTGAAATGATCATAGATAAGTATCAAGAGTTTCAAAGACCGCTCTACATTATATTTATTGATTATCGGAAAGCTTTTGATACTTTGGATCATCAATCAATTTGGGAGTCTCTAGAATCGCAAAATATCGATACAGCGTATTTAAAGGTTCTACATTATCTGTATGAAAACTGTAATAGCAGGATTCGACTGGAGACGACTGGACCGTCAATACCCATAAGAAGAGGTGTAAGACAGGGTGACCCTATCTCTCCGACAATATTTATAGCTGTGCTGCAACGAGTCATTGGGCAACTACAATGGGAAAAAGTCGGTTTAAATATAAACAATCAATATATAAGCCATTTACGATTTGCCGACGACATTGTGTTGCTGTCGGAGAACACAACGGAGCTGCAGTCGATGATAAACGATCTACACGCCGCAAGTCAACAGGTAGGACTAGAAATTAACCGCAGTAAAACGAATATTATGACAAACTATCTGAAGACCCCTGTTTACTTAGAGAATGAAGCGCTGGAGTTTGTCGACAGTTATATATACCTGGGCAAACAAATATCATTCGAGAAGCAAAGAAATTATCAAGAAATAGAAAGGAGAGTCACAATTGCTTGGAAAAAATTTTGGAGCGTTAAAGAAATAATGAAAAGTGACATGCCGATCAAAATTAAACAAAAAGTTATGGATACCTGCATACTGCCAACACTAACCTACGCTTGCCAAACTTGGAAGTTCACGCATCAAGCCAAATCAAAAATCAAAACGTGTCAAAGAGGAATGGAAAGAAGCATGTTAAAAATTAAAAAAATTCAAAAAATACCTCATTCTAGTATTAGAAAAAAGACAAATGTTACCGATGCTCTGATTTACTGCAAAAAGCTTAAGTGGCGTTGGGCTGGGCACATAGCTAGATTAACAGACAATCGATGGACACACAGGATAACATCCTGGAATGGACCACCAGGTAATAGGAAGAGAGGTAGACCAGCTGCGCGATGGGCAGATGAGCTTTTACAAGTGGCTGGCAAACTATGGATGGAGACCGCAAAGAACCGAGACACGTGGAAATCTCTAGAGGAGGCCTTCACCTTCGAGAAAGAGGGGTTCTTACATACATAACAATGTAACGTTATAAATATAAGTTTAAATATAATAATACTTTTAAGATAATAAGAATTAAGTTTTTGTATTGCTTAGTAAGAAATATAAGGCTTTTTTATTTTTTTTTATTTTTTTATTTTTTATTTATTTTATTATAAAAAATGCCACTAAAACTGAACATAACTACTCTGTCTCGGTCCATCCGTTTGGGAGCTATGATGCTAAAGATAGACACACAGATACACATGTTTTTTCGTCGGCGGTTAAACATGAGAAACGAATGAGCCATCAGAAAAACATAAGATGTCTTCTTCAGCGATACTACGGAAGTATACTCACCACATCCAACTTTTGTTTCGCAACCGCTACAGCTGCCGGCAAACTTCTTGAGCATGACCTTGACTGCGCAGTAGCCGATTTGCGTACAAATTTACATGCGCAGATCCGCCATTTTTGTTCTAAAAGTTTGCCGGCAGCTATACCGCAGTGTGTATCAAGTGTGATCCCAGGGAAACGGCCAATATTGGCACACGTAACTTGTGGCCGATAGCCTTCGCTCGGCTTTGCTTGTGGATTCTCTTTGCGATCATGTTTTTTAAATTTTCAATTTGGAAAATACAGCTCTTGCTCGTTTAGGCGATTGGACGTTAGGGTAGTAGATTATAGCTCGCCGGAACGCCGGTAGATATCGTCTTTGTTTTTTGCCATTATGAAGATTGGCGATACTTAAGTTTTACCAGCGGGCTATGAAGTTTGCGTTTATCGCGCGATAAATATAAAAGCATTCATCGCTTTACTACTTTGCAATGCTAAACTTGTTTAAAAAAAAACCAATTGTTTAGGGGGAAACTAGGATCGTTACCGGTATTCATTAAAATGTTGATATACTATTTCTAATTTCGCATTTTTAATTCATTAAGTATAATTTAGATATTAATATAGAGCTTTAAAATCAGCCAATTAAAAATATAAAAATGTTTAAATAATAAGCGAATAACCGAAATCGGAAACCGGTATTTTGCATGGAGCCGAATACCGGTATCTGATTCCTGGAACGAGATGGCATACCTAATAACAATGCCATGTCGGCTTATCTTTGTAGTCTCATCATGCCAAAATGGCTGGATGGATGTTAATCAATTTTGGGACATGGATCAACACAGCGAACGCAACTGGATGAACATTCGTAGATAGTTATAGGATACTTTTCACCGAATACAAATAATCAAAAACTATCCAGATAATGTGCACCTGATCTACACTACGTCAAATTTTATCCAACATCAAATGAATAATATCTGATATTATAATAAAAGAAACCTACCTCCCGAATCCCTTTTCAAAGCGAACTAGGATGTTTATATCCGATAATTGGTATGTCTGGGCTACATGAATACCCTCCTTTCATTCTAAGAGTATATTCATCCTATCGTTTAGTAATAGGAATAAGGAATATTTAGTGAATTCAACAGGTTTACCTAGTTGATTAACAAGACTTGAAAACAACGCCGCCGGAAAGAGCCCACAAATTCATCTGTGCGGAAAAAATCGTGCTTCTTCGTAGGCGGGTCTCGTTTAGTTGCATTGCATTTTACACAACCAATAAAGCACTGATCTCCGGTAGCTTTCGTGAAAATCAAAGAACCTTATGTAGCTCTGTAGTGTTTTATTCTGTGGTCAAACCCAGCACCTGTAAAATGTAAATGATATAGCGTCTGCAGCGGATGCAATTACTGGCATTGGACGAATGGGCGCGCGTCAAAGTGGAGGAACACGGCAATTTGCGGACTGGACACGCGGGCGATGCCGGCGACAGCCATGTACCTATTCAGAATGAGAATGGGTGACGTGTTTTAGCGAGTACATTATATTTTTAGGGTTCCGTAGGTAACTAGGAACCCTTATAGTTTCGCCATGTCCGTCTGTCCGTCCGTCCGCGGCTTAGCTCCGTGATCATTAGTACTAGAAAGCTGAAATTTGGTATCAGTAGATACGTGTATGTATCACGCCGACAAAACGGTAAAATAAAATCTAAAAAATAACTTTTTTCGGGTACCTCTCGTACACCTAAAGTGGGGGTGTTTTTTTTTTCGGTCGCTAAATATTCGCTCCGAAAATAAAAAAAATACGGTCCCCCCTCCCTCTAACTTTTCAACCACGGGTCAAAAAATTATGGAACAATTCATGAAAATGAGGCCTTACAAGTACTTTCAATGAAAACTATATTGATTAAAATCGGTCGAGCCGTTTTTGAGTTATCCCAAAATTTCATAATTTTCTTTAAAATGACGTAAGTGCCGCGCGGTGTCCTTATACTTCGAACGTTTCACATATTAGTTAAGTGCCATACTGCATTAAAACATTCCGCTCAATCTGGCGCGTATAATCGATAACTTCCAGAAGGTAATAAGTAATTACAGTTACTTTGGCGTTTACGATCTTTTTATAGTTTTATTAAAACTTTCGTGAGACATATTTAATTATTGTATTAAGCGGTTACGAGTTCGAAACATGTCGGGCCGTTCCTGACAATTTCACGTGAGTGTAAACCGCTTAATACAATAATCTTTTTATAGAGCTGAAATCTTTCTCGTAATTTAAACCTTGGGCTTAAAATCGCTGTTATGAAGGATGGGCAACTACGGAACCCTACACTGAGCGTGGCCCGACATGCTCTTGGCCGGTTTTTGACACCCCCAGCATCAATAAATATTATATTGATTTACAATACAATACAATACAAAAATGCTTTATTGCACACCAAAAAAAAGTTTACAAATTCAATACAGAATAATAATTTACTTACACGATTTTCACAAAATGGGACTTAATCGCATTCAAAAAGTGTTTATTTCATTATCTCAATGATTCAAACGTGATGTGGAGATTCAAACGTCTGAAGAGGCGGGCATCAACGTCTTCTTGACGCGCGAGTACTTCGAACAGTTTGTTCACTAGGGTTGACACTCGAACGACACACAACATTTACGGTATTAGTAGCTTGAGGACGACCCATTTTATGTGATTTACATTTGCTTATCACTGGATTCCACGAAGACGAAAGCTTAAAACCGTCCTCCCGGTTGAAATTCTTGTGTTTTCTTATTTTATGCTTCTCATACAATCCTGCTATAGAAATGACGTTCACGAGAAAGGATCTGGGATTGTGAAGGTCAATCCAGTGGTTTAGTCCTGAACCTATGGCGGATTTATTCACCCGACGGTTCTTAACAGGTGCGATATGTTTCTTGACTCTTTCAGCTATAGTCCGGTTCATCTGTCCAATATAAGATAATGACTCTCTAGCTGCAATGTATCTTGTACACGCCCGACGATTGTGATGTCAGTGTGGCGTAAGTTACAATAAATGTGTCTTTGTGTCGCATCGTCGCCAGTAAAATAAAGTAAGTACCACTAAAAATCCGCAATATGGCGTAAGTAGGCTGAAAAATACCGTTGGGCTATACTAGCTTACATTTAGGCACCTACTTATTATAAAATTTAAACAGATTATTGAATTATGTAGAATTACAAACTAATAATAACCATTGTACAATATAATTGTTCAACCGGTATCTAGAATAATAGGTTTCAAAGTCTACTTAATAAAATGTCTAAAAAACTTACCCAGCGCCAGTCTAATTTATAAACTTTCGTCTTTAAAAGCAAAAAAAGTTAGGTAGTTGATTAAAATTCGGCGAAAGGGATCACCTTGAATTTGAAACAAAGTTTGTGTGAATTTACATATTTATAACTTAGCATTTTCGCATCAGACGGCGGTATAAAGTTGCTGAAATACTAAATATAAATTCTATTTACGGGTAATATTTGACTTGGCAAAGTCGAATTTCACACTTGTGAGTTGACGCCAGTTGTTTAGGATTAAGTTTTTCAAAGTCTGTCTTAGCGAATAGTGTCATTGTTAAAAATATTTAAAAATCAGCATGGAATATTTTACAACTAAATACGAATATTAAGAGTGTTCACTGTTTAATATTGTGACTGACACATTATTTATTATTATTCAAATAAGTTACATAGTATTATAGTAATAAAAGGCAGTGTCAACTACAATAACACATATTAACAAGACTTGAAACTAGTTAGATTTAGGCGAAATAACGGCGTGGTTCCGTTGCGTCGTCCGATCTGGCGCAGGATTCGGCAGATTGCCCTGGAACCGCCGAAACACGACACCCTTCGGCCAGAAGTCTGCACTTACGATGGTTTCCTGTAGCGGCCGCTGCACGCGCACCACAAACGAGTTGAAAACATGAAAATGTACTTATGTCAATTTACAACGATTTACGATTTTTTATGGGAGTGACACGATGAATTTGATATTTACTCTTGATACTTGTATAATAATATACAGGGTGGAACAGATTGAAGGACTTTTAAGCAAACAGGGAATTGTTCAGACCGAATACTTCATTTTTCACCAATGAGCTATGTAAATATTTTAAGATACAATTTGTTAAACATTAGTCTTTCTTTCTTTTTTAAAAAATCTGCACAACTCACCCTAGCATCTTATGAACATGGGCATCACTTAAGTTAAAGACAGGTGTCACAGTAGAGTTGTTAGTCCGCTGTTTTCTAACATAATTGTGTGCACCGGGTTACAAGCATGAAATTTCTACCACAGATAGAGTGTTCCACGGTGATTATTTTCAGATGTGGAGGGAAGTCAGATTCGTCCCCTGTCAGGCGGAAGAGCGGAGTGAATACGGCCAAGTATCCCTCTTTTCTTTCTTTATTGCTGGTCAGTTAAGTCTACCAGGACGTGTTTGGTATCGTTTACGTGTAAAAAAAATATCAGAAATTCATTTTTTATGTTATTTTTGTATAGTTGTTTATAAAAATATGGGTGTAATGGCCGAAAAGGTAAAAATCACAACAAGCTTTTTTATTCAATGAGGTAAATTAGTTCAATTTCGTGAACATTTTCAAATTATTATTATTATTTCAAAAAGTTCATTTAATCTGGTTTCTATAAATATATGCATGTTGGACACTTCTCATACAAACAGTAGCTTAAAATATATCTTTACGTCGGCGTAACGTAACCAACGTAAATCTCCGAACGCATCCTATTTCGCTTCATTAAAAACATTAAATAATGATTTTTAACCTGCTTTTACATATAATATTTACTATAATATACGTCCTAAAAAAACTAATTAATGTAATTAAAACAAAATTTTTTTTTGCTAATGCATCAGGAGCACACGGGCAAATTTCAACATCAACAATTTATTTAAGTTACTGTTTGTATGAAGAGTTCCCAATATTTATATATTTTTAGAAACTAGATTAAATTTGCTATTTTGCAATATTTTTGTTAGTTGTAAATAGTCAGGAAATATAACTAATTTATCTCTCTGAATAAAAAAACCTGTTGTGCTCTTTACAATTTCGAAAATACAACCATATTTTTATATCGTACTATAAATAAATAAGATGAAAAACGAAATTTTGATATCTGTTTTACACGAAAACGACACGACACAAGTCCTACTAGCGTTACCTGATCAGTAATATAAAAAGAAAAAGAGGACTCCTTTGTCCTCTTCACCCCACTTTCCCGCCGCACAGGGAATGATTCTGACTTCACTCCACATCTGAAAATAATCACCGCAAAATACTCTATCTGTGGTAGAAATTTCGTGATTGTATCCCGATGTACACAATTTCGCGACTTAGCAAAATGTACTAGAACACGCAGGCTAAGCTTAACATCAACATTTTTTTCAAGGTACTTTTTATATGAGATGTGCCCAATACGTATACATTTTTAAAAACAAGATTAAATTTGCTGTTTAGTAATATTTTTTTAAATTGTAAATATTCAGGATAGATAACTAATTTATCGTTCTGAATAAAAAAAACTTGTTGTCATTTTTACCTGTTCGGCAATAAACCCAAATTTTTAAATGAAACTATTCTTAAATAACATGAAAAATTAATAGCTGATAATCTATTTTACACGAAAACGATGTCGCGCAAGCCCTAATAGCCTTAACTGATCTGTAATAAAAAAAAGAAAAAGAACAGTACTTGGTCCTCTTCACCCCGCTCTCCCACCACACAGGGGACGAATCTGACTTCCCTCCACATCTGAAAATAATCACCGTGGAACGCTCTATGTGTGGTAGAAATTTCATGCTTGTAACCCGATGCGCACAATTTCGCGGCTTAGCAACTCTACGATCAATTTAAAATGTGAATAAAACCTTTGAATTAATAGGGTTGTCACTGATATTAAAATATTTTATTTTGTTGACTTTTTTACTTTAAATCCAGCTTTACAAATATATATTATAGGTCGATTGTAGATCACTCAGATGACACTATCCAGACAGCTCAGTCTCTACAAAATGTTCCACCCAGTATATAAGTATATAAGTATATACCTTTTTATATATCGGAGTAATATTTTAAAAGAAACACATTTATTTTAGCTTTACGATTATAATCCCTGGATTAAGTATATCCATATAATTATTACGTTAGGAATAATAATAATAATAATAATAATTAGAGCGTTAGAGCTATATGCTCCAGGGGTGGAAGTGTTAAAGGGCATCACGCCGCGAGTAACTTCGGAGAAAGCGCAGCACACCTCTCGACACCCCTGAGCCCTCACGCTCGTGTTGCTTCCGGCCGTCTGCACGATGGCATTACGGGGCCCACCTTGTGAGGGGCGAGTCACCACCCGCCAGAGGTAACAGTCACATTGATGGTTACGGCGGGTGACATTTTTCTTTTGCAATAGCCCAAATAAATAGTCCACCCAAACTCCATTTTAATAGCCCGGTTTTTTCTTTTTCATACCAATGCAATAGTACAATCACCTGCTGGGACCTGTTCATGGATGTATCATCTTATTGATATGATCAGGAACGGGTCCCAGCAGGGCAACAGCCACAGCAAATTTTCTCCAAGGGGCCTCTACGTGTTGGATCCATATCCCCACGCAAGCCTTCCAAAAGACCGGGACGTATGAGCCTGAGACTCAAAAAATGAGAAACACATAATAATAATAATTTATTTATTTCTGAGAATATGGTAAATACAATGTTGGTTAGTAAAATGTGCTAGTTCATCATATTCTACCAAAATCGGCGTAGAAATTTTCAATTTTAAAATTATTTTAGGACTAACATGCAATTGACTAATGACTATATTTCTAACTAATGTTTTGTGTGTTTAGAAACTCGGCAACTGAGTAAAAACATTTTTCAAGAAGCCATTTAAACATTTTTTTTTCAAATTGACTCGTTACTAGGCTTTGGAATTCCTCTGGCAAACGGTTGTATAATTTTATAGCCATAGAGTACGCGTTTGAACTCGAGACTTTCAGTTTTTGTGCTGGTTGAAATATTTTAAGTGGCTTCCTGCTTGGCCTGCTCTTGTTAATGACCTCATCATGTCGCGGAAAGAGCAGAGGGTGTCTTTTTACAAATTTAGTCGCTTCCAGGATATATTGACAGGGTAGAGGCAAAATTCTAAGCTCTTGAAATATTGGCCTACAATGGGCATCATATGCACTGCCATATACAGCTCTAACACATTTTTTTTGGGTTACTAATGCCCTTTTTGCATATCCGTGCTATTACCCCAATTTATGAGTCCATAACGGAGGATTGAAGAGACATAGCCATGGTAGGCAGATAATGCTGCTTCTTTTGACGCTATGGATCTAAGTCGTCGCAATGCATATACGAATCTGTCCAATCTCGAACATACATTTTCAACATGTGCTTTCCAATTGAGATGCTCGTCAAGAGTGATACCAAGAAAAGTTGTAGAATTTACAAGTTGTACGTTAGAATTCTCGCAATGGACATTTATGGTAGTGGTGACAGAATTACGAGTTTGGAATTTAATCATGTTGGTTTTGGTCAAATTTAATTTAAGGCCATTATGATTCAACCACCTAGTAGTAGCGTGCAACTCATTAATGGTTTCATTTTCCAGGTCGCTATTATTGTTTGATTTTATAATTAGGGTAGCATCATCTGCAAACAAAATACATTCGTGTTTTAGTGCGCCTGGCAAATCATTTATGTACGTTATAAACAGCAAGGGCCCAAGAACACTCCCCTGAGGAACACCGCGGCTAATAGTTTTTGGTAGAGATTTGTAGGTAAATTTCTTATGACCGACTATTTTAGTGAGTTCTGTGTACTGTTTTCGCTCAGATAAGTAGCTTTTGAGCCATTCAATAGCCCTCAGCAGCAGACAGCAGAATATCGTGACAGACGCAGTCGAAGGCCTGACTCATATCCAAGAAAACTGCCAAGACAGGTTGCTTATTGTCGAGCGATTGGGTAAGGAAGTGCCGGGAAATTGCACACCATATTCCGAACACTGCCAATTATACATTTCACTTTGTATCCTGCATTAACCCTTTAGTGGTTAGCGGCAATGTATTTGCCGTCATACTATTTTTAATGTAGGTACTGAAATACCTAGAGACTTATTAGGAAATGTATTTCGTTATTCCAGAAAATGAAATATACGAATCAATAAAAAAAACCCTACAGCCCGTAAAACTTGTTCTTTCGATTCATGATAGGGTTCTTCTTCGACAAAATTTGCATGTTTCTTCATTGATGTAGGTAACTGAAGAAAAAAAGCTAGAAAATAAATTTTCTTTCATCTGGTTTTGTGACTAGTCATAACATTAGGCTTTCGGAGATTATATTGGTGGTGAAATATTTTGTTTTCAAAATGAATTACAACAGCCCCATAGATTATGTATGGCTGAAGTACAAATTGTCAGTATCTTCACGGATAGCGGCAAATATATTGCCGTCTTAGATCTCGTTAACCTCAAGGAAAATTAAAACATTCTCTCCTTTAAAAATCATTAAAAAATCAATTGAACCGTACATCCACTGCCACAATTTAAATTACCACCGTAGAAAAAAAATTGCTTAAGGGTTAACCGGATAACTGTCGGTTTAATTGTCAATTTAATGTTTGCATTCAATTGTGCAACTTTTGTGCCCTCTAAATTCATGTTTTAAAGATGTTATTAACTACACTTGTTTCACGTAGAAATTCGAATTTATTTCTGTGTTAATAACGTTCATATCTATACTTTGTATGGGTAGAGCACTCCGAGTTAGTTCTGGCGAAAGTAATCGTATCACATATATGCCCGCCACTGGCATTGGCGAAAAGAATACGTTTCCCTCGATATATTTAGACATGAACAGGCATTTTGTCACAAACTTGCTGCGTTATAGCCATAATTTTCGTTCTCAATGTAGTCTAACAAATATAGGTAATAAGTGTCGGTCCAGCTCATGGATAGTAGCGCTCCAAACAGCTTGTATAGAGCAATAATATGCATACTACGCCATGCAATTTATATGCATTATTAAACGGCGATAGCGATTTGACAAGGATTTGTCATTAATCAAATTCAAAACATTGAGTCCTATTGAAAAAAACTTGACTCATCACTATGGATAGTTTTGGCTTTATTATGCAAATAATTTAAATTGGCGGAATATTTTAGTCCTGTTTCCTCTTGAGAGAGGAGATGTTGACGGGTCTGAAGTCAGTCAGTCAGTCGGCAGCTCATTCGGTTGTCGGACTCCGAACCGTCAATATCTCTGATGATGTCTCGTAGAGGGGCGAAACACTTGCCGATGTTTTGTTATTTTGGTGGTGATTTGTTAAAATATTTATTTTCATCTCTCCTGTTCGGAAAGTGTAATTTTCATGAGTAGATAGCCGGGTGGAAAATAGCTTTTCCATCCCTAGGGTGGAAAGTAATTTTTTTTTAATTGCCACGGAGTCAAAGGCAATTGCCATCTAGATGCACGTCGTGACCAACTCAATTAGGTACAATCTAGTCGGACGTTGTAAGTGGCCATTAAAAAAAAAATCTCCAAAGGTTAGATATAGGCAAGCTTAACTTATTTATATCCAATTATTAAATATTTAAATATGTATGTATTATTATATTTATAATACATACATATCATTCTGTCCCTCATTTTATTGATAGAATCGTACATTTATATAAAAAACAAAATTGAAACCATTGGATTTGTTTTTTTTTTAATGTTAGCGGTACGTATATTTTAACTTTTTTTTCTATTAACAATAATTATAATGAAAGTTTGCTATAGAAAAAGCGGGAACACGAGATTAAATATAGATACCATGTCTTTTATTGATTATTGGTTAAAAATGACATGGACATTAATTTAACTCACTCATGACATGTGCGTGTAGTATTTTATTTTCCTCGCAGTCGAAATGAAAAGTAGAGTGTTTAACTCGGGTGAAATTACCCATTTCACCCTCGAACTATTGGCGCTCTCACTTCGTTCGAGCGCCAGAAATATCTCGGGTGAAATGGGTAACTTTCTACCCTTGGTTAACAATCTACTATTACGTATCTATTTTTCTTATCCTGGTGGGACCATTAAATGCATGTATGCATGTAAAAAACCCGCAAATAAGTATAACGGGTTAGCACAAATTAACTGGCACGATATTATATAGCGGATTAGCAAAGCAATACTATTATTTAAATTAATATAGATTTCATTTACCCCTTTACACCCCTCAAAAACAATCAGGGTAGGTATACCTGCTTCAAACAGATCACATCTAGAACCAATATGACAACAGCTACACCGTAACTTGCCAGCACAGAGTTACGCAACTTTTAATAGTGTTCCGTCGCACATACAGTGTCTGTCCAAGTTTACACGTACAACACAAACACTTACCTGGGCCGTGAAATTAATAGCGCTTGAGAGCATCGAAACTTCCTTCAGTGTTGAGAGCTACCTCAATAAGTTAGCGCACTTACGGGTAATGTATTTCTTCGGAAGTCTCGATCGATGTGACTTAGGTAGTTAATTTATTTTTTAGGAAGGTAGATAGACTTTTTAATGTTTGCGCCGATCCCTTCAGCTGTAGATAGCCCTCTAACAACCGAGTAGTAAGGCCCCTACCCAAAGGGTAAAAATAGGACCCTATAACTAAAGGACCCCATACATGGGAAGGCAAAACTGATCAGGCCGATGTGATTGAATCGCTTCAGTCCATCCGGCCGCCGTAAAGCGTGGTGACCTTAAGGCCGTTTCATTCATACACGGTACGGATTTAAGTCCGATCAGATGGAACTGAAGGTAAACCTGGTCATGTATGGGGGCCTTAAGACTCCGCTTTCCGTCCGTCCATCTGTCTGTCTGTCTGTCTGTCTGTCACCAGGGTGTATCTCATGAACCGTGATAGCTAGAGAGTTGAAAATTTCACAGATGATGTATTTTGGTTGCCGCTATAATAATACATACTAAAAACAGAATAAAATAAATATTTAAAAAACTCTTCTTTAATGTCTGCCCGGATCCCTTCAGCTGTAGAAAGCACCCTAGAGACCGAGTATTAAGGCGCCTTACTAGGTACTCGGTCTCTAGGGTGCTTTAGTATCGATCCCGTCTTTTTACAGATACTTTTTTTTTACTCATTACGGCGCAAATGAGGACTGAACTAAAACGTAGTGATTACATACTTTTTGGACTGAACCTGCTACTAGGTGGCCCCGAAGGCTCTTTCTACAGCTAAGGATATACATCTAAAGTCAAGTTGCGTAATTAGTTAGTTACCTACGTACTTTTTGAATTTCAACAAAATTTACATTGATGGTTACTACAAAATTAGTGTGAGTGACAGATGCTTTTTCACTTATTTATCACGTGATAAACGCAACCATCATAGGCCGCCCGGTGTTGCTATAACATTAAATGTATACGCAACAGTAATGTAATAGAAAGGCTAAAAGTACTATGAAAATATTGTGCCGCTTTGCCACAAACCAAAGTCACGTAACAATAACAACGCTGTGCCCTAAGACCATCCCCCTAATGAGCCCATCTACTTTAACTTCCCAGTCCTTTCAAAGCCCACGGACACAAAAAATACCCAATTAGTGCTCGACAAACGTTCTTACTAATTAACTTGATCAAGTTTCTTTATTTCAGTCCTTTTACATTCAACTTGCGTATTGTACGCTTCCGTGGTCTAAAAACTAAAAAGTAAGCTTTAAAGAGGATTCAAATTCCTTTTATTTATAACACAGATTAGCCCAAAGGCCGTTATCAACTTTCTGAAAGTTTGATATAAGTATGTACAAATGATGCAATTAGTGAATGCAAACCGGTAAATGTTTGTATGGATATTACCGGTAATTTACCGAGAAAAAGTTTTCATTTCGTAGATGCAATGACAATAAATTAACTTAAGTTATAAAATTAAAATGTTCAAAAAACACCGCTGCCTGTCCTTTCTGGTCAAAAGGTCCATATAATGTTCTATATGTATTAGTTTAAGTATATGTAACAGTTTTCAGTAAATGGTCTCA
Organism: Apotomis capreana; assembly: GCA_947623375.1. Taxonomy (NCBI): domain Eukaryota; kingdom Metazoa; phylum Arthropoda; class Insecta; order Lepidoptera; family Tortricidae; genus Apotomis; species Apotomis capreana. The sequence continues at coordinate 7,177,693 of OX392505.1, read as the reverse complement.
TTGTTCAGGCTTCTATAGAGACGAAAGTTTGCATCTTTATACCATTTTAGGTACCAGTAACCTGTCAGTGTCAAAGCGTCCTTACAGAAACCCGAACAACAATGGGACCTCTTACTTAACACTTTTACATAATATTTGTCTGTATAAATATTTATACTAGTGGCCTATTTAGATGGGTAAGTATGGGTATATTGGCTATAATCAACAGACCTTTGTATGTCTTACAGTTTCAGACTTGCCCATATTGTCTGTATAATCATCAAGTAATATATAACTAAATGTTTATAAATAGAAGCGAAAACTTAAAAAAATATGATTTGAGCGAACCCACGTCCCCACGGCTTTCCGGCCCAGACGGGTGCATTACCAATTATGTTATCAAAGCCACTAGCCAAAGCATTGACTTTTTACTGCTAGCGTAAACTAAATCCCATCAAAAACATAAATGTAAAATGAGAGCCAAGTTCAATATCGCGTGCACTTCGCCGACAAAAGAATTGAGATCTGCAAGAGCGCCAAGTTCTTTGCCCTAAAATTTTTAGATACAAGGACATGCTACATACTCAATGCATTTATTTTACTTGGGGAGTAATTCAATATCAAGATTTGACTTGGCTAGTTTTCACAAAATAACTAAATTTTATAAAAGTAACATAGTCATAGTCATAGTTCATTATCAAGCTAACAGTATAAGTAACAAGACGTAAACTAACTTGCGTACTTACCTTTACGAAAATAGGTTAATGATTTGATTGATTTTGATTTATAATATAAATTTATATTTTAAAACTAGCCAAGTCACGTCTTGATATTGAATTACACCCCAAGTAAAATAAATGCATTGAGTATGTAGCATGTCCTTGTATCTAAAAATTTTAGGGCAAAGAACTTGGCGCTCTTGCAGATCTCAATTCTTTTGTCGGCGAAGTGCACGCGATATTGAACTTGGCTCTCATTTTACATTTATGTTTTTGATGGGATATCATTACTTTTTGTACAGAAATTATTATGATGTGTAAATTACTTAATTATTATTTGTTAATTAGCTCTGTGTGCTAATCTAGTACATCTTTTGAAAGTTTTGAACAAACAAAGAATTTACCAAAACGGTTAGTACGTATTGGATTTTTTGTGCATGTATGTGTAAGTGTATGCGTGTGAGTGTATATGCTATTCTAGTATATCTTTCAAACAAAAAAAGAATTTTCCAAATCGGTTTATAAATGACAGAGTTCTGAGGCAACAACCATCAATAATAATAATAATAATAAAACATAAAAAAATCACTGTTTTAGATTTTTATATGTATACACACACAATTACTAAGCTGGATGCCAAATTTCACCTTTCTAGGTCACCTGGAAGTGGGTTAGGTTTTTGATTACTAGTCAGTCAGTCAGTCAGTCAGTCAGTCAGTCAGTCAGTGCTAAAAATACCGTTTTTTGGACTTTAATATCTCAATAACTATTTAACCTATATTAATGAAATTTGGGGTTCTACTTGTTCTAAAGGATCTTAATACATAAGGCAAATTTCATTTTTTTATGTTAAATAGATTTGGAGTTATTGGGGGGTCAAAAGTGGCTCCAAACGGTTCGTGTAATATAACACACGGCTGCTGCTCGCCAGTTCCTGCGGTGAACTTGGCTGGACACGCTGCCGCGTGTCTAGATTTTTCAATTTTTCGCTCCTATATAAACATTTAGTTTACAATATATAACTAGTTCCATACGAAGTCTAGGTCGGGACTAGTCGACTCGCCCAAGTAAAAAACCGGCCAAGTGCGAGTCGGACTCGCGCACCGAGGGTTCCGTACAAACACTTTCCATCCCTAAGTGGTTAAGTTAAGTTTGCACCTGGTATGTATAGCGCCCCATATAAATTAGGTGCAAAGTTAGGTATTAAAATATTAAAAAAAAACTACTTACTAGATCTCGTTCAAAACAATTTTCGTTGGTAGTTTTTATAGTAATGTACATCATATGTTTTTTTTAGATTTTTCATTTTCTTATTTTAGAAGTTAGAGGGGGGGGGACCAACTGTTTTCCACTTTGGAAGCGTCTGTCACGCAAACTATTCGGTTTAGAAAAAAAATGTCTTAGAAACCTCGATATCATTTTTGAAGACCTATCCATAGATACCCCACACGTATGTGCTTGATGAAAAAAAAAAATTTGAGTTTCAGTTCTAAGTATGGGGAGCCCTCAATATTTATTATTATTTTTTTATTTTTGCATCAAAACCTTAATGCGGTTCACAGAATACATCTACCTACCAAGTTTCAACAGTATAGCTCTCATAGTTTCGGAAAAAAATGGCTGTGACATACGGACGGACAGACAGACGGACAGACGGACAGACGGACAGACGGACAGACAGACATGACGAATCTATAAGGGTTCCGTTTTTTGCCATTTGGCTACGGAACCCTAATAAACGAAACGCATGCAGCTTCCGTTCAATACTGGAAGTGCCAATCGAAATCCAGCTCGACTTCTTGTAACACCGACCCCTCTCCATGACGCATGACCACTCCACTCAAACCTCTTGTTTTTCCCGAATGTTGCAAAGCGAATAACCACTAGTGCTGTGCAAATCTAAAACAGAATTGGAAAATGGAATGTTTGTTTTCGGGTCGCGGCCGCATGCAATCGCGGTTCGCGGGCAAATTCAATTTTCTCGCACAGATAACAGGAACAATAACCGGTGCCGATGTATTACGGACAAGGGAAGTGAAATCTAAGATGGTTTACAGTTACGTCATTTTCAAACTCCTTAGTAAACTGGGCGCAGTGGCCGACGCAATACGAAGGTTTTCAATATCTGCAATCTAGTAATAAATAGGACAATGGAGCTGCAGTTTATGTCATTCATTAATTCATAAATGGTCCATGCATTTGTGCAGCCTATAGTACCTTCGTTTTATCACGGTACTACATTGAGTGCCATTAACCAGCTGACGTTTGAAAGGTACGCCAAAATGTTATATATCTTGTATAAGTTAAGGTGTGGTGAGACTGACATAGTTTGTTGTCTAATGGGGTAAGAGTAACATTAAGTTATTTATTGGACTGTGGCAGTCTTCTTCAGTTGAAAACTGGCTAGAAACTGCGCAGGATCGAGACAAGTGGTGTGCTCTCGTTTCGGAGGCTAAGATCCTGTTTGGAACACTGAGTCAAAATACCTAGTTAATAAGTGGCATACTTCTCCCGGTGACAGTCTTACCACACCTTATCGTACTATAAAGTTTCTGAGCTCAGGAGGTTCCTCTCTCTGCAGCCCCAACCAGGTAGCCTGGGCACTGCTCCGCTGCTGTCGGCACCCTCGGGTAGGTTTTAATAATGTGTTTATATTTTAAACTTACTTAATGTATATTCTTTTTTTAAATAAATTATATATTAATTGTAAAATCTTACCTATGAAAGGAAATAAAAATAATAAATATTCTTTAGAAATAAAGATCTTTATGGCACCACAAATAAAAGAGATAAACACAAAAGACATCACAAAAACATTAAATTGAATAACCTTCTTCTTATTTCGCTTTGAAATTACAATTTCCATGCCAATAAAATTGATCAGATGATGTAGGTATATTACGTTTATCTACTTAGGACCTTTGTTATTCTGAGCCATATGATTCAACATTAGACAAACAAGTCCCCCGTATTAATAGTATTGCTAACAAACAAAGTTTATAGTAGTTTAAGGTGTCTTTGTTTCAGTCTCATAGCTCGAAAATACCTATTAAAGTTGGATAGCTGGGACTTTGAGTTAAGGCGCTGTTTGTGCCAGCCCGGGCACAGTCTAACTGCCGCTTTGGCTACAGTAGAACCAACGATAAGGTCACTAAAACAATTGTTTTCGATTTATGTGTATACCTTTGTGTAAAACGGTTACACTACAATACTCCGAAGTTTCATTTGTCCGAATGCATCAACATTCCGAATTTTCGTAATTCCGAAAACTAATATGTTCTGATAAATTATTTTATGGTGTTTTGGGATATCACATAACCGTAACCAAATCTAATTATAGAATGTAACATATGTTCCATGGAAAAAATGATCGTTTTGCGTTATTTCACCTTCGGAATTTTTAAAATTCGGAATTGGTTTTTGATAAATTAAACTTTTAGAGTGATCCCGTGTAAAACACTATGATAACAAGGGATTCCTTTTTTTAAATTAAATATTATTAAGTATCACTTTTTTCACAAACCTAGTTGTATTCGACATTGCTGGTCTGGTTAAACGATCAATCATCCAGCAGCACAACTATACTCCGCGAGGCTTGTCGCGCGATTTAGCGGTACCTGTCACTGTCTCACAGTACTGATTAGAAAGTGATAGGCAATGCATCTCGCGCGAGAAAGACTGGCGTGTCAGTTGTGCTTGGGTGCAGGGATGGTTATCTGATGCTTTTTATTATAATTACAGTTAGATGTACATATGGTTAATTCATCAGGGTGGGAACGCCCTCGCGGATGAAATCCGGGTTAAATTAGCTCTAGCTAGTCACAAGATACTGAAATATTTACTCGGAAAATAGCCTAAAGAAACGCCATCTGATGGTTTGTACAGTAAACTGAAACTTGTACTTTTTGACCCTTATTATAATTGTGAGAATAGTGAAAAAGGTACGTACGTGTTTCAATTTCCTTTACTGTACCTACGTGTAACTAGCACGTGGGCGACTACACGTACTGTAGACTCGAACTTTAACTATTTAAACGATACATAAATGATTCACTAGTATCTTAGAAGCTCGATGACGATGACTATTCTTTTCAATGCCTGAAGATCAATGTACACCAGCCAGCACAACTATGGTTCGCGACTCATGTCGCGCGACAAAGCATGACTCGTCACTCTCAGAAAGTACTGTACAGAAAGAGACAGGTAGTATATCTCGCGCGAGAAAGAGTCGCGTTTCAGTTAGAGGTGCAGCATTACGGCACGTATTCGCCTACATGTACCTGAAGTAATTAAAACTTGCTAAGAGCCCGCGATGCCGCGGTAAACGGTGTACGCGGCAGCCATTTTGAAAGTCTTCGAGTTTCTCTTAAGTTAGTAGCTAGACGATGTCCAGACAAAAAGTGAGAGAATAAATGGATACTGTAAAGCTACACTAATGTCATTGTCAACTTTAACAGTTTTTAGAGTAATTACAATCCTACTCATTTAAACTAGTTTTCACAGCGGCTTCGCTCCCACAGAAGGATGAAATATGCCCATACAAACCTTCTTTTATGAATAATATGAATTGGTATCCCTATAAATTGTAACCCCTATTCTGAAAATCTAAGCTACTTACTGAAAAGTCTTAGGGTGAAGCCAGACGAACGTAATTTGAGTCGCGTAATTTCGGTCGCGCCGTCACAGGGCGGACACTGCCTACTAAAAACTGAACTTGAATATCAGTGTCAATGTGTGCGTGTAAGACGCACAGGGCTGCCTCAGACGCATTGCAATTCATCACCATCACCACCATCTTCATCACCACCACCACCATCACCACCGCCATCACCACCACCATGACCACCACCATGACCACCGCGTTCATCACCACCACCACCACCATCACTACCATCATCATCACCACCATCACCACCACCACCAGTCACCACCATATTCATTACCATCATCATCATCATCACCATCATCACCAACACCACCTTCGTCACCACCAGTCACCACCATATTCATCAACATCATCGTCAACACTACCAACCACCACCAGTCACCACCATATTCATCACCATCATCATCATTATCACCACCATCATCATCATTACCATCACCAACACCATCACTATTTCACGAGTCAATGCCCGCCTATAACCATATACACAAACAACCCTTTCGAAATTTTCTACGTAGCCAACTCCCGGCCAACTCCGTGCCCTTGCGGGGTGAGGTAGCTCAATTGGGTGCGGGGGTGTGCGTGTCCATTCTGTATGTAATACTATTAAGTATTCTGTGGCGCCGTACCATCATGTCACGTGATCGCGTCACACGATCACGGAACACTTAAAAATGGCGCGACCGAAATTACGCCACTCAAAATTACGCTCGTCTAGTTTCACCGTTATGGTAATCTGATACTTACTTATTTTTCGTTTAAGTGGAACGTACATTCTGACAACTGACGATACGCGCCGTGTCAAGGGACCTTCTGAATCTGACCCTTGATCCAGCCATCTAGCGAGTCTCTTGAGGTGTTTGTCGAGGCTATAAGACCGTTCGACGGAACGACTATCGGGACAATGATCGTTGAGTCAACATCGTGGGATGTTGGACGTGGCGGTCACCTCTTGAGCCAAGTCAAGGTACTTGCTGAGTTTGTCCTTCTCGGCTTTCACGAGAATCTCGTGTGAATACGAGAACATGCAATACGTAATAATAAATTAGGTATTCTCAATTCAAAAACGTCATGGGAAAAGTTACACTTACAATGGATTTGTACTAGAATTGCGTAATTGAAGCTCGTATACCTAAGAATTTCACAGATAATAAACACACTAGAAATAAACATACTTGCGTATATTAAATTCCTGCAGTAAAAAGCAGTCCCCAATATGAGCAAACATTTTTTCTTTTCCGAGCTATTCTACGCGATATCGCTGGCAGCTACGCCCTCCTTTGAGACTTCGTATCCTTAAATTTCCGATGAAAACAAAGAATCCGTGAATATAGGTTCGCGTGAGCGAATGGAAATTTACATCCTAATTTCCCATGTGGTTTTCATCCGAGTCCCTATTTGTCAGCGATATCAGAAATCGAATGACAGACCTTTCGTTCAACGGCGGTTAATGCTGATGTGAAAAAAGGAATAAGACATAACTGTAAATCACCATAAAAAAATGTTATATACAGTTTTCAGACATTTGTGACTTCGTAGCCAGTATTCACTTTAGGTTTCTGGATGAAGAAAAAGAGAGATTACTTTATTGCGACCAATGTAAAGTGACTGAAATAAACAAACTTGTGTTTTTGCTGACATAATAGCTAACATTCACTAAGTATATTTATTTATGAGTATAACCATAGGTACATAAAATAAATTCTAGCTACAGTGCCAGCCAAAACACATTTTTAGACTTATAATAAATGGTGTGATTGCCTCAGGATGAGTCCCTCTTTGTTGCTAAATATTTGGTTACCCCAGTAGAGTGGGACAAACGGACTGCTTGGCGGCTATTTCACTCGGATCGTTGTATCGTAGCAACACGTAGTACAGTTGTACTTATATATAGTACAACATGGTAGGTCCATGGCATTAATGTAACTTTAACAGAGAAAAAAACCGGCCAAGTGCGAGTCGGACTCGCGCACCGAGGGTTCCGTACAAACACTTTCCATCCCTAAGTGGTTAAGTTAAGTTTGCACCTGGTATGTATAGCGCCCCATATAAATTAGGTGCAAAGTTAGGTATTTAATTATAAAAAAAAAACTACTTACTAGATCTCGTTCAAAACAATTTTCGTTGGTAGTTTTTATAGTAATGTACATCATATGTTTTTTTTAGATTTTTCATTTTCTTATTTTAGAAGTTAGAGGGGGGGGGACCAACTTTTTTCCACTTTGGAAGCGTCTGTCACGCAAACTATTCGGTTTAGAAAAAAAATATTTTAGAAACCTCGATATCATTTTTGAAGACCTATCCATAGATACCCCACACGTATGTGTTTGATGAAAAAAAAAATTTTGAGTTTCAGTTCTAAGTATGGGGAGCCCCCAATATTTATTATTATTTTTTTATTTTTGCATCAAAATCTTAATGCGGTTCACAGAATACATCTACCTACCAAGTTTCAACAGTATAGCTCTTATAGTTTCGGAAAAAAATGGCTGTGACATACGGACGGACAGACGGACAGACAGACAGACAGACAGACAGACAGACATGACGAATCTATAAGGGTTCCGTTTTTTGCCATTTGGCTACGGAACCCTAAAAAAGGAGTTTTTCTTAGTCAACCTTTGACATTGGCAAAAACTCGAGCTGCCATTCTCACCTTAATAATAATGTTAATATGTATATCCATTATAGTTTGAATCACATTTGTTAAGCGAATCCCATTAGCTTTGTACCCGATGAACAATACCATTATCTGTATTGTTTGCTGCGGCCACAACTGCCAGTTCAAAATGTAAGGCGGTATAAGTGCAAATTACTTTTACACTAAATTAGTCTTTAAGTCAAACGAAATCGGGGGGCACGGCAGTGCCCCCGCCAAGTCGAGCGCGAAGCAAACACTGCCGTACCATCCTTTACTGGAACCATTTCGCCGCATTTTCAGGCCCCTATTTGAGCACCTCTGGATAAGACCAGAACGCAGAAATTTTCGTCATCCAGTAAGCTATAATCACATACTTAAAATCCAAAATTTCAAGTCTGTAGGTCATTTAGTTCCGAAGTTAAGCGAAAGCAAAGTTTCGCATTTACGACACTCACTCACTCATGATCATCAGTAAAGAAGTAGTACTTCCCATAAATTCAGAGAGCTGAAATTTGGTACAGAGTTAGGGTTTAATGGCCACATAAAGCGAAAACTATAAAAATTGGCCAAGTGCGAGTCCGACTCGCGCATGAAGGGTTCCGTACCATAAAACAAGTTTGTTGTATGGGAGCCCTAAAATGTTTATTTTATTTAATTTTTAGTATTTGTTGTTATAGCGGCAATAGAAATAGATCATCTGTGAAAATTTCAACTGTCTAGCTATCACCGTTCTTGATATACAGCCTGGTGACAGACGGACGGACGGACGGACAGACGGACGGACGGACGGACGGACAGCGAAGTCTCAGTAATAGGGTCTCTCGTTTTTACCCTTTGGGTACGGAACCCTAAAAACTAGGATAATCGAAGATCTGGAGTACTCTGATTAGAAAACACAAGAGCCCAACCAAACTATTAGAGATCGACGTGAGATCGACATACCGCCTTTACAAATTACAAAAAAATATTCAACTTGTTGTGTTCGGTTGGCCGCCGTCGCGACTGATCGTCTCTCCTGATGATGGATCGCGTACCGATTCGAAACATGTCGAGCGTTATTCGATTTCTACGACGTGAGTAAACCCGTTTAAGTGTTTTAATATTCAACTTGGTGGGCCGCTTCATTTGATGTCAAAAATCCAAGGTCTGAAGTATTTTGACGACGCGTTTGGCTCGGTTTGTAAACACCTGCCTACTGAGCCGGTGGTGCCGGGTTTGAGTCCCGGCCAGGGCAAATATTTGTGTGATGAACTCGAATATTTGTGCTTGGGTCATGGTTGTTCTATGTATTTAAGTATATATTTATCTATATAAGTATGTATATCGTCGTCTAGTACCCATAACACAAGCCTTCTAGAGCTTAATTTGGGACTAGATCGATTTGTGTGAGGTTGTCCGATATTTATTTATTTATTATTTATTTGATGAAGAACCCTCAGCTGGTCTCAGCTGTATTAGAGATATGGTAATGCCCCCTTCTACTATTGGTACATAAAAAAAAAAACCAGTCAAGTGCGAGTTGGACTCGCGCACCGAGGGTTCCGTACAAACACTTTCCCTCCTTAAGTGGTTAAGTTAAGTTTGCACCTGGTATGTATAGCGCCCCATACAAATGAGATGCAAAGTTAACGCAACCAATCCCGTTTGTTGTATGGGAGCCCCCCTTAAATATTTATTTTATTTTTAGTATTTGTTGTTAAAGCGGCAATAGAAATACATTATCTGTGAAAATTTCAACTGTCTAGCTATCACCGTTCTTGAGATACAGCCTGGTGACAGACGGACGGACGGACGGACGGACAGCGAAGTCTCAGTAATAGGGTCCCGTTTTTACCCTTTGGGTACAGACCCTAAAAATCGACTGTCATTGCAAAAATCCAGCGTAGTGGGATACATCTAATTTAATCTAGCCTATAGCGTCCCACAGCTGGGCGGGTTACGTATTAAAATCCCGAAAGTTCATAATACCTACAGTTGAAATACGGATGGTCAAAATACCGAAAGTTCAAAAAGCCGATATTCGATAAACCGAAGCTCAAATTACCTATTTTCAGAAAATCGAAAGTTGAAAATGTCGAAATTTCATAATCCCGAAATTTTTAAAATCTCTAAATTTAATAATCCCGAAAGTCAATGAGCACTTTAAAAGTGTCAGGACACTAAACTAATCTGACTTTTCCGTGGAACCGATCTGCTCCGGTGCTGCGGGATGTTCAGCCCCTCCGCCCTAGCGTAAGAAAGTGCGGCACCTACGCTCGCCTCCGCAGCTTCGGCTTTTTGGTCACCTTCGGCGACCAGCCTCAGCCGCTGCGCCTCGCTTGATGCCCGCACTTTCTTACGGCGGCCGGGGGCTGCCCTCCCTCCGCGCCTCCGGGCTTTTATATACACTAGGGTTAGGACAGACAAGACCACGTGGAATCGGGGTTGACAGCTTCGGTTCTGTGGCAAGTCGATTAAGAAAAGGAAAGAGTCCGGGAAAGTGGGAAATTAAGTATGACACTAAATATTCGATATTATAAAATATTCTGTCATGGACTGCCAACCGAACCGAACTTGTCTGGAACTGAAGCTGTCAACGCTCGCCTCCGCAGCTTCGGCTTTTTAGTCACCTTGGGCGACTAGCCTCAGCCGCTGCGACTCGCTTGATGCCCGCACTTTCTTACGCTAGGGCCACAGTATAATAAAGAGTACTAACGTACTAGGGCGGAGGGGCTGCACATCCCACAGCGCCGGAGCAGATCGGTTCCACAGAAGAGTTCACTTATAAATAGTAAGTATAGTAGTAGGCAAGTAGGTTACGTAATTTAGGTTAATATTCTTTGTATAAAATAAACATTAGAATCTGTAAGACTACAGAAATACGAGATAATTCTCGAGAGTTTAAATAATATTCTGGATTACAACCTTCAGTCTTCGGGATTATAATTTTCGGGATGACAGTCTTCGGGATTACATTCTTCGGGTTTACAGTCTTCGGGATTATAATATTCGGTATTTCATCCTTTCGATCAAACGTTCTTTCGGGATTTTAAACTTTCGGTCAAATAAACATTCGTCATTTTAATTTTCGGCCTTCCGTCCATATAGGTCTTATGATATTCGGTATTTTGAACTTCGGCATTGTAATACGTACCCGCTGGGCGAATGCCTCCCCTTCTGCTTTTAATACGCATATAAATAAAATTAAAGGAAAACTCTGGACAAGACTAGACTGGATTTTATACTTATAATTACAAGTTTACAAGAAGAAATAGTCGAACGATTAACTTTATTCTACTCGAACATTACACAAATTAAATAAACAAATTACACCAAAATATTAATTTCGCTCAAAATTTGGTCAAAATATAATGCATTGGACTAAGAGTGGCGGTGATACCCGCCGCACACGTCGCTAGATGGCGCTGACTGTATTTTAAAACGCGCCGTCGTTTGTTTTTCCGATAATCTTATATGGCGAAGTGGCAACCGGCCGCGTTACAGTCGTTTACGACATTCTTCTACTGCGCTTGGAAACGTTAGCTAGGGATTAGGAGGGATTATTTGCATTTCGTTGATTTCGCTTATTATTTCGTGAGGTTTGCTAAAGTGAATTAGCAGGTTGTTATAAAACACGTTTCCATGCCCACGTTTCTACAAAAAGAAGTGAAATCCCACCAAAAACATTCTGTAAAAAACTAGCCAAGTCTCGATGGAGCTGCTTGTTTATCTCTAAAAAGTAATGAAATCTAGACAAAGTCATACCAAGTCTAAGGTTCCTTACTGCGATTTCTTTATTATTATACATTGAGGTATTATTTATAATAGAGCCACAGACCCGAACAAAATTGTCGAAAAAAGTGGCACTGCTGTCATGTTCAAGTAGATGCCAATAACGCTTATTTATAATTTACAACAACATAATTACTTCGTACAAAATAACTCTTTACTCAAACGTTTAAGTGTCAAATTGGCTTACGTACTTATTACCACAAATATTTTTCGAGTAAATTAACTTTTTTAGCGTATTCTGACTCATGTCTCTTGTCAAACTTGGAACATGGCACGAATGGAGCAGATTTTAATAGTTTTACATACTAAAAATATTTTTATTATTATTTTATTTAGGTATTAAAATATATTTGTTGTTTGAACTAAATAAGCTCGTAAATTGTTAATAACAAATTAAGTTACGTTTTTATTTAACAACTGCATAAAAGGGTCCCGACACTGCATAGAAGGTAACAGTAATAATGACATTATGATTTCTCAACTCATCTTGTTCTAGTATGTGAAATGAGAGTATGGCAAGTGCAAAATATTAACATTTTTAACCCTTTAAAGTTTGATGGCGTGGCGTGAAAGTCGGTGGCGTAGTATGCACGGCAGCACACATTCTTTAGGTGTTCTTGGCGTTCAAAGGTTTAAACTGACAGTGTCTAGACTCTGAGACAAAATAAAACAATGACAACAGAGCAATTTTTTTATTAATTTATTAATGTAAGCTGTAAGCTGTAGGATCTGCCTGTAAAAGGCATATATATGTTCATAACACTGGGTCACTCGGCGCCGCACACATAGCAATTTCATGCGTCCACTCTCGCCCTCGGCTCGCTTGTAACTAAACGCAGCATCCTATTATGACGTGCGCCTGAGACAGTGTATATCTATTTATGTATAGATACCTTCTACCACAATCACTACATCACCATTTTACGCTTCTTTTGTATACATTGTAATTTTTTTACGTTTTTATTGAGATATTAAAGCTGTGTTGAGTGAAAGACTTTTACGCTTCTTTTGATTAAACATAAAAAAACATATATGATCATGCCGAACGAACACACGAGAGACGAATTATTTGGCTGAAATTATTTTTGACGTCTACTAAACGTGACCTCAATTTCTCACGTTGTTTTGGATCGCGTGGGAATCTTTAATAAAAAAATAGGATAATTATTTATTGCATTCCTTTATTAATTTATAAAATATAAAACTATAGCGACTCCTTAGATTTTTGTTCTGTGATGAGGTGCATTTTGTAGGGACAAAGTTAATAATTCTAATCCAAAATATGCTATGATTTTACATAGGATTCGTTAATTAATCAATAGAATCTGCGTAAAAAAGAATATTCTGACCTTTTTCTTTATTTTATAGCTGTTATTTCTGCAATTTTTCACTGAAAATTAAGTCATTTTTGAGACCCGTCACGTGTCATGGTCTAGACGAGACTGATCGCCCAACTAATGCGATTTGTGATTTTGCATTAGTTGGGAGGGTGCCATTTTTTCCGTCGGATTGTGTGTCCATGTAATTAATACGTCAATGTTATTATAGTTAATGTTGTGTGACTTGGCCGTTGAAGGGTACACAAGGGTACAAAACCAGGTGCTCCATGACACCATTGCACCAATCTGTGGCCAGAACCGCTATAAGTCAATTTTGTTTACACGTAATGTTATATCTGTTGTAACTACCTATGTTTGTTAAGCGAGATAATAGCCCATACTGGTGTACCCTTCAACGGCCTAGTCACACAGCATTAACTATAATAATAAAGAAATCGCAGTAAGGAACCTTAGACTTGGTATGACTTTGTCTAGATTTCATTACTTTTTAGAGATAAACAAGCAGCTCCATCGAGACTTGGCTAGTTTTTTACAGAATGTTTTTGGTGGGATAAGGTTTACTGTTAAACAAAGAGAACACAGATGTTGGTCACTTCGTAAGTGAAAGAGCAGTGAAGCTCGTTTTGATGCTTATAATGACAATGAAGTGACCAACATCTCTGTTCTCTTTGTTTAAGAGTAAACCTTATTTCGTTTGACTTAAAGACTAATTTAGTGTAAAATTAATTTGCACTTATAACGCCTTACATTTTGAAGTGGCAGTTGTGGCCGCAGCTAACAATACAGATAATGGTATTGTTCATCGGGTACAAAGCCAATGGGATTCGCTCAACCAAAAGAATTATTTCTTATACACATGAGACTTTTTTCTTGGTAGACGCCCGATAGTCTCAATCCATAGCCCAATTACCCAGTCCTCCATTTCATCCCCATAGCCCGATTTGTATTTAGATTCCATAGATCCATAAATAGTTCTTGCACCAAGCGGGTGCTGTCTGTGTGCGTCCCATGACACGCATAGGGACAGCATCCGCTCGATATACACATTACATTTCATTAAATTGTCGAAAGGGCCTCTACGCGTTGGCTTCAGGTCCGCACACGCCTCCCAAAGGTCCGGGACACTATTGTCCCGTGAGCGGGAGCGACATACACGAAGAATAATAATAACCTTTGACAACGGTACCTGTAAAGCTACCGAAACGTCTCAAATAATTAATACGCTTTACGCGATATCTGTTTGAATTGTTTTATTTAAATGTGTGACAGTCGCGGAAATCGGATAAAATATCACATAATCTACTTCCCCCGTGCGCAACATGGGATGCGGTGAATTCGCTGTTCTTCCAATTTACGTAGCCTCTATGAAATTTCACGCCCGTAGATATCAAAGTCGTTTTTAAAATACATGTCTGCACATAGTTAAAGGCTTAATAAAAACAAAATTACGATCGCTTCTTTTGTGTGACGAAAGTTACTCTTACAAAATATATGGGTAACTATCGTAAGACAATGGAATAAATTAAATTTTGTTTTAATTAACTACGTACAATGTATTTTGAAAATGACTCATCATCGAGTATCTCCCAAATTAATTCGTTACTTGGACTAAGAGGAAATTTCATAATTAATAAATGTATTCATTGTTTATGTACATTTTTGGTTATGGCTTAAACATAAACAGTTGTATAGCATACAAAACAATGAAGAAGTAGATGGCTCAGCTAATGCCAGTGCCCTGAGCTTGACTTAAGATATGAACTCTTATAAATATGACTCTTGGTCACCGACGCTGATATTCTGCCACCCCCATGACTTAAAACTGATAATTATACATTAATAATACAATAAAATGAGACATTACATGTTTCATAAATTTATAAAAATAACAGCGCCCTCTCTCGCTTGCTCGTTCACCGCTGTAAAGTGGTGCGGTAAGATGTGAATATTAACGTATTCACATAGAGGTCGCTAAGGTGTAAAAACCTTTCAAATAAACAATGCAAAGATCGACACACAAAGCATAAGGAAAAATTCGTCAGGTCTACGTGGAGCGAGGGTAGCGAAGTGGCTAACGCGCTGGACCGGTAATCCAGAGGTACCGGGTTTGATTCCCGGTCCCGTCCACCAGGTAGCTCCTTTTTCAATTTTTCTTTAAGCTTTGATCTTTGTATTCATGGTTTAAATAAAAAATTATGGTGTACCCACATTAAAAAAAAAATGAGACATTACATGTTTCATAAATTTATTAATAATACATTCAATTATTAATAGATATAACAGCTTTATTGCACAAAAAAAAACAGAATACGGGTGTCGCGCTTAATGCCAAGTTGTATTCTCTACCTGCAGTCAGCAATTGTATTTAGCCTCTGTTTTCAAAGCTATGCAGTACTGTCGTTCTAATTCAGTCAGCCTGGATAATAATAGGAAAGCGATTCACTTTTTCTATTGGTCAATTCGCTACGCTCCGTTTTTCAGAAGCCCCAAGTTTTATATGTGTGCTGCGATGCGGCACGTGTTGCACATGCATCTAGTTTGGCTTGGTCTTTATGCTTGGGCTTTACCCATTCGTGTGCATCACTTGACGAATCCAATCCAAGGATACACTGACAGCAGTAAAAAACTGATCTAAATGATCGTGCCCCGTAAGTACTCCGATAATGCGACCATTATACGCAAGCGGGCCTCCAGAGTCCCCCCTAATACTTCCTGCTTTCTCTTCGAGCATTTGGAACTGACACAAACAAATACTCTACCCTGAAAACGATGTGGTTTTGGTCCATAATCGACAAGTTTATGTTGATTCCAAACACAGGGTATCCCAACACCTTCACCAACTTGCAGAGGCGTGGTTTGCATTTCTAGAAACTGTTCCATATGTGATACGGGGCTGACCGCTCCGAATCCGGCATATTTAACAGGTAATCCAGTCAAGGTCTTATAATCGAGCGCCGACAGTTTTGCATGTCTCTTATTTACCTTTTCGACTAAAACTAGTGCAATAAAGCTGATGTTGTGCCCTTTATATAAATCATCAGTGTACCAGGATTTTTGAACGTTTTAATAACATTGACATATTTGTTGGTTTGATTTGCCGGTAGAGTGAAATCGTCGTATTTAATGACGAAAGGTTCATTTGGTAGGCAGTGGGCCGCGGTCAAAACCCAAGTCGGGGCGATGAGACTGCCGCTGCAGAATTTAGTGTTGGGTGTGCTTGCTTCTTGTAGCAGCACTGTGTACGCGAATTCGCCGGTCGAGTGTATCTCCCCGTGGTGCACGCGCAAGCCGCGGCGCGAGGCACTGCTCGCCAATAATAACAGAATTCCCAAAGCAACTGTGATGGACATTGAGACTCAGAAACGCTTCTACAACTGAATTGTACTTACTAGTGAATTTTATGTGCAGTTTGGTCGATTTCCTCTTTATATAGAATTTCGTAATAAGAACGAATATATCGGAATATAGGCCGAGTTTGGAGATTGGATATTAAATAAGTACATAAGTTTTATTGCGCGGTACGTGTATTTCGTAATAGTTAGCTGCCTGCTTACTGAAGCCGAGAAGAGAAAATGATATATATTTTTCAGTTCATAAAAGTGGAAGATGGCTGAAAGAATTGAATTATGAACATATGGTTTTTAATTTTGGAATGCTTAAAACGCTGCCCGCCATTTTCGTTTAAGATAGTGACGTCATCGGTCCCATAAAGAAAACTGAAGGTCTACTCCGACGTCTTCGAATAGTGCCGTTTCTCTCGATCTCCCGTCAAAGCATATTGAAGCGAGCGGGACGGCACTATACGACGGTCAAATATCGAACATTTACGCAGAATTCTACGTCACGCTACAGATTAGCAAAAGTCAAAAATGGCGGACGGCGTTTTTGACTGTTCATGAAATTTATAATTTTAATTTAATAAAAGACCTAGTAAGATCATTATTAACCATTTCAAATATACATTATTTCAAAAATGGGTCAACTAGCCTATTCTAAGTGAATTTAAATCTGTAGAAAGTGATTATAATATAAATATATTGCTCTTAATATTGAAAGCAAGAAATAAATGGACCCACTTTATGCAGCACTTCACCGCTTCGCTCCAGAAGGGCTACTCCGATGCTCTGGTCAGTTTTGTTGGGGTTGCAAATCAAAACTAACGTAAGCAGAGCGCATTCGCACGAGACTGTACTTACGTTAAGTTTTTCTTTTGTGCAATAAAGTTTAAATAAATAAATTAATTAATTTATACAGGTCAACGTAATCCCTTGTTTTACTTGTCGAAATAATTCATATTTATCCCACTGCGAAGTTTTCACAAAAAACCTCAAATTTACAGTGTTCTCCAATATTCTCATGAAAATCACAGTTCACGTCAAAGAACTGTAATTAACTGAACTAACCACAAAAGTTTATGAATTAAAGCTACATCAGATTATTAGTTTTCAAAGTGATACAGTGTTAATTATTTAATAGTTCCCCTTGTTTATTTGCCACATAATTTAATTTCGAATTCGGATGCAATCCTGGAAACCGCAATCAAAGTGAAACCACTAACTGAAGTTAATTAATTTCCAAGTAAGACTATAATCAGACGACCCTATTCCGAGATCTGAACTGCGAGAGGACTAAAAATAATAGGTTATTTAGGCGTATACTTTAGAAGATATGATGGCACTGGGTTTTCGGGTAACAAACATATTTCATGGTATAAGAAACAGGGTCTGACACTCCGGCTAGTGAGACTTTCTACGTCATTGAATAGTGGCCGCTTTATGGTAACGAAATAAGGGAAAAATGTTTACCGCCAGTCACAACAAAAATATTACTTATGCTCATGTTCTTCGACTAAATTTTATTTTCACGTAATCGGGCTCAGACTCATACAGGCATTCGATCTTGCACTCATTTGATTTTGATTTGATTTTGATTTTGAAAATACTGACCAGTAATAAATTGATAACATTATGGGAATATTTGGTTACACACCTATAAAAAACTCCCTTCTTATGATCATTATAAGATACATTTATTTCAATCACCGTGATTTTCATTCCATTTTCAAATATAACTGTGATTTAGTCACGCCTGTTAGGCTGCGTTTCCACCAGAGATGTGCGAGGATGCGTAGCGAGGGATGTGTTTTTGTTAACCAATGGAATAACATCATTTACTTATCCTCGTTCAGCCTAATTGATTCTATTGGTTAACATAAACATATCCCTCGCTCTCGCTACGCATCGTCGCACTGGTGGAAACGCAGCCTAAGACATGTCAAGTCAGCGAGTTGACACTCAATAATCAGTATTTTCTGTTTCAGCAGAATGGTTGCGTTGAATTTATTTTAAAGCTTTCTCATCGAATAGACAAAAAATCTCAGCACGATCTCAGAGTGAGACCGCAACGATTTTGGAAATATTTCACTGAGTTTCTTTGGTCGCAAAAGCGTTATTTTAAGCTTACGGGTAAAATGTTGTATTTATATTTTGGCCTCTGTATGAAATAAATATTCATAAAAAAACATTACTTTAATGACAAATCATTTTATTCTCATAGCATTTAAGTTGATGTACTTATCTAATTTTTTCGCTCTATATTCTTGATATGAGAGCGATACTTATTAGAAAGCTAAACAACATCAGTATCCGTTAAAAAGGTAAATAAAATCCTTTGAATGCTAGGATTAAACTATAAACTTCTGCGCGTGTTTAAGTAGAATATTTGCATAGGAAAATATACAGTTAGGTGTACACCATGTTCAGCTGAATACCAAGTTGTTGAAAGTCGTCTAGAATTATTTATATTTGGATAGGGGAAGCCCGGGCAAGAAACAACCCAAGAAAAAAAAACAACATATTATTTTTGCACATATCGGTAAACGAATGACAGTGCAACCACAAACACACTCCAGAAAAGTTAATAGGTAAATAAAATAAAAATTAGCTGTTTTTGTGAATATATTTTGAGAGGTGCGTGTGTTTCATTTTTGTATTTATTTTTGATTATGTGCCAGGTAGATAATTTTGTTTGGTAGATTGAGTGCTTAGTCAAGTTTAATTCATGATTTTTATTTTTTACTTTTTTATTTACTGGTCAAAGCTTTGTTGTGGGTAGGTAAATTAAAAAATTAGCGTCTTTGGTAAGACGTTTATGGGAAAATCGGATACCTCACCTTTTTGTTCGGAAAGTTTCAAAACTATTCCTACTTATGTAACAAAACGTTTTATTCGAGACAACAATGAACAATAATTATGTCACTTAGTACGTTGTGGTGACTGTTCGTTACATTTTCCTCAAAAAATGCACGAAAATGTTATATCTATTCTATTATTGGATAGTGTAAATATAAACGCCAAACGAATCTTATTCAGAGGTTGGACTTTTGAAACGAGTAGGATGACTAGTTTTCGGTGTTATTTCATCATTATATTCTATTCCGTTTTAACCAAGATGGCCGAGAAAACGGAGAAACGGAGCATTTTTACTAAACTAAAATTCAAACTTAACTGCTTAGGCTTTTCATATTTTAATGTTGATTATCGAAACATTAATAAATGGAGGAAGTACATTATCTGCTAAGGTACGCGTTAGTGTACAGATGGTTTCATTTTTATTTTTTTACATATTCCTTACATATGCGTCTTGCCCGGGCTTCCCCTACGCTCTATTTTCCGATTCGTTTAAAGTTATTGAAAGTAAGAGGAGTTCAAATATCATATTTTATTGAATATCCAAATTGGTGTGTTTACAATCTTATAAATACTATTTTTAAGATGATTCAGACAGACCAGTATTTTAATGCAAAGGATTATACGTATGCTTTAGTGTTGCCTGCTATAGTAAAGTATAAAGTTTTGTTTACAAAATAACCCGTTACAAATATAAAAATCACAATTACCAGCACAAACTGAAAATAGTAAGCGTGATCATCAATTTTTTCACATTATCCGAAACATTTGAACTCCTACCCCGTTACAGTTCGTATCCCTGAATACAATGTACAGTGAAGCACAAATCGTCATTACTTTAAAAAAGCTTGTATCTACAACCGCCCTCGCAAAAAGGGCTTAAGTGTGTACTAGCACCATATTCAGTTGCAACGTTTTTCGTTGATGGAAATGAAATACGAGTTTTTTTTTAATAGCAACGAAATATTACACAGATGTGGCCCTTAACACGTTGTATTAAAGTTCTAGTGTGAGCACCGCATGTGCTACTAGTGTAACCCGTTGGCTCAGTTGTGTTAAAAGTGAAATTGGCGTGAGTTAGGGGTGAGTGTACTTAGTCTGAGAGGTGGACGGCAGCTATCCAATTTGATAACATTTTAAACCATCAACGACCATTTATAGAAAAATTAAACGTGTCGCTCGTGTTTGTCATGTTCTCTTTAGCGATATGACTCGCCATTTAGAATTTTGCACCAATCAATCTCAATGAGGTAAAAATAAATAATAAAGAACGAATAGAGTACACCTTCGCTTGCCAGAATGTCATTTAAAATAATTTCATTTGCCATAATAGTCATTGTCCATAACGTCCACTTACCATAAAATGAAATGCCAGATTTTTTGTAAATCATAAACATAATAATCATTTACTAGAATAATCAATATTTAAAATATCTTGTGCTATAATATCTACGCCCCACAACTATTTGCATCGTTAATAACACAAAAAAAGATATAAAATACAGTTCTCAGCCAACTATTGCGAAAAACCAAAATGAGGGTGATCGTCCTTGGTTGTGTCTTCTGAAGCTTTTTAGTTTTTTATCCTGTGCGTATGACGCTAACTCAGCCGGCTCTCAGACTACACGTAGTGCTGACTAACGACGTCGTGTTCCGATGCGAGAAGGAATGAATGTTCCGTATCGCGCCTCATTAGGCAGTCTCGATTCACGCACGATACAAAAAACGTAAGGCCAGGGCTTGACTTACAGCTAAAAAATAGTTTTTATCACTCATTTATTTTTTGTGTTTAAAACTAGACCTAAAAAATACATACACTGAAATATAGAACCTCCTCCTTTTTTGGATTTCGGTTAATAACCGACTGTTTATAATGAACTGAAAAAAATAGGCGGGATTTGAATCCATGTCCACGGCTTTCCGGGCCAGACGGGTGAACTGCCAATTGTTCTATCAAAGCCATTAGCTAAATCATAGAATTTCATATATGCCTCAGGGTGGCATCGTAGCGCCATGTACCCGTAAAGATTCTGACTTTCTCGGCACCATCATCTCAAATTATGTGCTACACCCAAATATATATTTTTATTAAAGCAGTATAATCACTGTGTTAAAAAAAACCCACTTATGGCAAAAATATATCACCTAATTTCTCCCCATCCTTAAGGACAAAATAAAATACCCTGTCTAGAATTATATTTTTCTTTCATGTACATATATATAATTATGAATTTTGAATGTCCCATGAGCCCATGACACTTTGTATGCAATCCGCTCAAAAAACAAAGTACCTATGTATGAAATTGTTTTAACTTTTTTGCTATCCAGATAATAAATTCAGTGGATTCAAGGAGGTTCTTAAAATTTCATATTAAAAAAATGCTCGTTATTGAGTTATGCTGAAAAAAAAAATATTTTTACTGGGGTATTATGCAGAACGTATTGAGGCATTTCCACGCCGAAATCGCAAAATTCTGGCCGTTCCACATTTCCCATGGAGTTTATACAATACTGTATGTGTATACAAAATGTTCAGTTAACTTTCCTGGCGTGAGTGACGCCCTTTCTGGCCACATTACAACTCGAAACAATGCTCACATATAATCAACTTGCGTAATCCCCGCTGGTGTGACTACGTCTTTAATTCGCTCGCCTCTCACAAATAAATTTCGCGCTTTTCGCTGTGGAAATTAGATGTGGTTTTCTCACTAAAACAACGTTGGTTTTTCATTTTCCTCGGTTTCGGTAACAAAAGGATTTAGGTACAATTTCGCTCGCTGGATTAATTTGAGAAGTTTTGTTACGGAACCTTAACGTATGTGTTAACTTATTTTAATCTCATAAATGCGGAAACACAAAAAGTTAACGAATTCTTTTTTATTTTTTTCTGAATTATAGCTTATCTTCTCTGATTCAATAGGCTAATAATTAGAAAAATGTTGGGAAATATCGCACCATCCGAATGGTTCTTTCGTACATCGATTTGGTTTTTAGGGTTCCGCACCCAAAGGGTAAAAAACTGGCCAGGTGCTATTCTGACTCGTGCACTGAGGGTTCCGTACAAACGCTTATCCCATCTTAACTGGCCGAGTTAAGTTAAGTTTGCGCCTGATGGTAACAAGGTGCAAAGTTAACGCAACCGATCACGTAGGTATGTTGTATGGAAGCCCCACTTAAATGTTTTCTTTATTTCGTTCGGCTTTTAGTATGTTTTTAATTACTGCTGAAATTTTCACAGATTATGCACGGTTCAAATGTTTTTCAAAATGTCTTTAATGTACAGACATTAATTTTTTACAAAGTTAATAATACTAAAGATACCTGTAAGTAATCTGAGACAGTGCCAACTTTAATTATTGTATGAAGCGGTTTACACTCACGTGAAATTGTCAGGAACGGCCCGACATGTTTCGAACTCGTATGGAGCTCTTCATCAGGGACGGCTGCCCGTACACCCCCGCGGCAACCTCGTCGCAATTTCACGTGAGTGTAAACCGCTTAATACAATAATTAAATATGTCTCACGAAAGTTTTAATAAAATTACTGCAAACTTTGCTAACGTGGCTAAAATGGAATAGAGTATACATATGTATGTCTCTGGAGGCCTGAAAATACTTCAAATGTTTAAGAAAATCCCAATACGCGTTGAAACTGTACCGACTCGGCGTCGCCGGAGGGCCCTTCGGCGCGGATGATAGGGCACATTCCCTCTGTGGCCGAGCTAACCAGCGCTCCTTCAACCTTCGTTATTCCCCTTTTGTCCTTTTCCTTGCACCTGCATCGCATGCTCAAGCGTCTGTCGTAGCTAGCGGAAAACTTACCGCAAATGTGGGAAATATTTTAGTTGTTGTTGCGTTTTATTACCGGCGTGCATATTAGTTGATTCGATATTTTTATCAAACATCCAATGAAATCTCATCATAACGTGCGGTACAACTCGAGAGAACTTTAAAGGATTTCATACAATATTTAAGGCCTAAGCCGGGAAGTAAATTTTTAGGGTTCCGTAGTCAACTAGGAACTCTTATAGTTTCGCCATGTCCGTCTGTCCGTCTGTCCGTCTGTCATCATAGATAGGATTATCCACACGAATATTCTTGGCAAATGAAAAATATCATGGGGTATATTAAATCACTTCAAACTGCGACCGTGTGCCTATTTACTTAGATCTACACTTGATTTTGTTTCAATTCAATCAAGCGAAGCGATGCGCCATGACAGCGTGACGTCATTAGTCTAATACACAAAGGCAATTCATAGGTATCATCACATCATACGTTGAGACAGAATTCATCAAGTGACGTCACAACCCCGCACCTCACTATGTACGAGTATAAGGCGTATCCAAATAAAATTACATTTTCATTTAGTTTTTATTGGGGGATAATATAAAGTAAAAATCTAATTTTAGCGATATTCTTCGTTGACCAACTTCTATGTATATTTACCGAACACGACTAGTCTCCCTATTGGCGCATTCGGAACCTTTGTCTGCCCGTACTGGATCCGACATTATGCGCAGATCCTTTTGATATGTTAAGTGGGAATGGGCTTGCATCGAAGATTAGCTGTCTAAATCGCACGTTCAATAGTAGAGAGCACTGAGCAGCAAGCCGATTCGAACGCAACCCAATTCTGATCGTAGACGACCGGTAGCCTTACCATGAGTTAACGAGAACGTACTCGCTATTTATAGCGACAGCGAGTTGCATGGAGAATAGTACTGTAAGGATCTCTTTCGTCGTTGACAGCAGAACTGGCAACTAGATTTTGTATTAAAAATATATTTAAATATTTAGAATTATGGCCGTCTCTGTCACACACCAACGGAGCCGGGGATTCGTGCTTAAGCCTTGTATCATAGCTGAAGTCTAAAAATAAAACTAATTCCCAATTCCTATTTGTTGTTATGCACTTCCACTGAGCTGCGTCCCGTCACAGTACAACGACCCCTATCGGTTACTTTATAGAACTACAATTCACGATATGATGGAGAATAAGTAAAGTAACCGCTATGCGCTACTACTATTCTTCATACAAATCATCGCTAGCGAGAACTGTCATTGTAAACTCATGCATGGTAAGTGCACCAGTACCCTTACCGTGGGTTAACGTTACCGCATTAGCTAGCGACTGCGTCAACGATTTGTATGGAGAATAGTAGATACAGCGCATTTGCACTCCTAGCGGTTACTTTACTTATTCTCCATACACGTCGTTTACGCACTCGCTAGCGAGTACAGTCACTGTTAAACTCATGGTAAGGCCATAAGGGTACTGTTTGAATTTGGTTTGAATCTAGTACGACAGTGAAGCTAGTTTCTCGTTGTTATATATCTTTTGTTCTGTGAATTTGACATTGACATAGGTACAGGTACCTAGTATAATTCTAAGAATAATGCTTACTTGGATCGTAATGTCAAGCAATTAATGGGGTTTTGATATTGGATATTATCCGAGAGAAAGCGTTTTTCTTGGAATAAAAGTTTGATCAAATCCGGCCTAAGTAGACTGACTACTATCTTTACTTTCAATAAAAACTTTGCCGACTAAAATGGCGCTCTTTCCAAGCGACTTTAATAGGAGAATCTGATGTCGACCAAATGTTTTGTTGTCAGAATGTGTAAAAATAGAATTCGTTTTTATTGAGTCCGTTACTAAAAAGTGTTAAGAGGGTAATCCGATTATTAATATCAGGGTATGTAAATACATTATGTACTCAAAACCTGTTTTTTTAAGTAGGTATCTATCTCAAGTGAGTACTTACTCTACTTTTAAATCACTAAGGGGATAAATACTATGACCATCTCAGCTCTGCTTCGCTTCCGTGATTGGTCGTTTCCACACGTCTCCGCTCCGCCCCGCTTGTGGAGACCGGACCCTTGAGCCTTGGTCTTTTCCTTTTCCCTTCTACTTTTCTCTCTATTGTCACCTTTATGTAGTTATCGTAACGTATAACATGACATAACATCTTCCCTTTCCTATTTTCAATCATGTTCAACAAAGTTCTTTTTTCGTTTACTTTATTTAAGTTTTCCTTGTAACTTTTATTTTCCGCCCAACTGATTTTTCCATCCTCCTTTAACACGACATTTCAAATGCTGCCAATCTCTGTCTGTCTCTTTTGGTCATGGTCCACGTTTCACAGCCGGAGAGGGCTATACTCCAAATGTAGACCGACTTTTAACAGTTTCTTCCGGACGAAGCTCGATATTTTTTGCTGAAAGTAGGCTTCTTTTAGAATTGAATACTTTTTTCGCCATGGCTATCCTGGTAATGATGTCTGGTGTACATCTGGAGTCATCTGTAATAATGCTACCTAGATGTCTAAGTAATCAAAAAATTTAACAAATAAAACCTGCTTCAAAGTTTGGAAGGCATAGCTTTATCAGATTTGGACGCCAACAAATTATTAATCAGACTTCCAAAAAATGAAGGTCACACATAATACACCTTAAGCCAATTTAAGACTTATATGGTTTTCTCATGGATGCCACTGTCAGAACTGGACCAAATTGAAATGGGACCACGCGGATAGCACCAACTTTCAAATAACAAAAGAATCATCAAATCGGTTCACCCAGTCGTCGTCAGTCAGTGGAAAGTTCTGAGGTAAAATGAAGTCGGTTAACAAAGAAAAAATACAGTCGAATTGAGAACCTCAGCTGGCAGCCTTAAACCTGCCCCTTGCATAACTGAACCGACGAACCGTTCGACATTCTAAAACGCTCCAAAATCTACTTTGGCCCAATTATCGCTCACAGCATCGCCCCGCTTTGAAAGGACTAATTAATTTAAGTCCGGTCGGGGACGTTTCGTTTCGACCTACATTCAGATTTATGCCAGGTAACTGTTAGAAGTCTTGTCTGCAAATGAAATGTCTGCGAACGATGTTCTAGGGTGTTTTTTTCGACCTACCGTCGGATTTATGCCAGGTAACTGTTCATAACGATGTTCTAAAAAAAATTATATGCTGCATTGTTACGAGTTTATTAGTTTCTAGTAAATGTTTAAGCCACGATGCGATAGGAGAAATTATGTGCACATTTACAAATATTGATTTACTATAGTGACTCTCTTGTAGTGTCGAGTTTATTTCAAAAAGGCTGAAATTTTTTATATTGTGGGTTCGGTACCTCTAAAAGGAAAAACGGAACCCTTATAGCACTTTGTTGTCCGTTCGTCCGTCTCCTTTTATATTACCATCACTACTTTTTCATCGAAGTTGATAGAGAAAAATCTTTCGCTACGAACTTTTCCGAAGTGAAGCGATGGAGGAACATTATGCGCTATATCTGTACGAGACTGAGAAATTAACTACGCAAACATTTTTTAGCTACGAGAACAATTTGTAAGTTTTGCGTTTCAAATATACGGTTCAACGGAGCAGGTGGGATTCTTATCTGCTTTTATGGCCACTTTAAATAGAAATGAGGTACAAAAATATTCATAACTACTCGGAGTAGAAGCTCCGCAATGTAATGTGTATGAGATAGTTTGTAATAAAATTCCTTCAGCCAGAGAGCATTATAAAGAATAGTCGTTCCTTCATTACACAGGTATTAGCTTCGGAAAAAAACCGAAAACTGAATTTTTAAAGACTTTTAAGATGTTGAAAAATTAAACTTTCCTGTTAGCGTCACCGTAGCGTAAGTTCTATTGCTCTGTTGTACAAAAGAAGTCAATATCCTGTGTTATATTTGGATTTTGGCATAGATAATGAGAAAAAATATGATTTTTCTTTCTCTCTTCACTCCAAAAGAACTCACAGTTTTTTGGCGGTACTTACAACATAATGATGGGTATTAAAACACGAATGTCAAATTCTTGAAGAAATATTATGCAACAGAGGTCGAAAAGCTGAATTACGGGCACCTCTAGCAATTTTTCTCGTTTAAATAGTTTTTTAGGTTATAGTCAGTTAATATTGCTGACACCATGTAAAAATTGTGCAAGGTGTGCAATAAAGAATATTCTATTGTATTGTTACCAACCCCATTCTTCTTCTACTACCCTAACGGGTGTCGGCGACCACTTTTGCGAAGTCCTTTATGTTCTTAGCCAATCTTGCGAGTGCCAATTATCGAGCCAGTTCATCCTCCTTCTCCCTCTTCCTCTTTTCCCTTCTATTTTTCCCTCTATTATAAGTTTGAGTTTGTTATATTTCTCGTGTCTTTGCAGATGACTAAAATATATGCAATTTTACGTTTTTTATAGTAGCTAATACGTCCCTCTTCTTAAACCAACCTTCTTCTTTTTCCTTAACCACTTCTTTAACCCCATTAGTAACTCCTAGATTGGACAGATTGTTAGTAGCGCCTAGAGCCAGGGTTGTCTTAGCATAGTAATCTAGTTAGCCTGAGTTACCACATGCACTCAAAGGCCGGTAATGACGGGACGCAATCAACACTGCAATGTATTAATAATTCGGCCGGCGTTCGGAAGTGCCTCGCACGGCCTTTGCTCGTGACGGGAATGTGTTCACCATTTTGGCACGATTTGGAATAATGATGTCGAGTTTCGAAAATGGAATTCACTATTCAATGACGTCCATTTTTGCCACCACAATGGAGTAATATTCCATAGAGTGACATCTAAAAATTTATATCTACAGGACCTATATCGTAACATCTCCATAACAAGATTGAAAACTATATGCTTATGTTATGATGTGGTTATGATGGTCCACATTACTGTGACCAGGTAGGTTTGAGTCTCAATTTTTTGGTTTTCGTCGCGGAAATTACACGAAATTGGCAATTATGCCACACCGCGGCGGAGGCACAAATCAAATTAAATACAACAAAATAGGCCACCGGCCGCGTTAGCCAAAATATCCGACTGCTCAAATTGTGCGTAATACCCCAGCGCCGCAAAAAGGTGAGTTTCCCCCATTATGAATAACTTCTACCGCCTCACCTAATTTAACTTGTAAACATTACAATTTAGGCACCCATCTCGGCTTGATGTTTCCAAAAGTGCCATTTGCTTTCCTCTGGCGAATTTTATTTCGTCGTTGTTCGTTTTTTTGTGTGCGTGTTGTTTCAGTAACGCGAGCCCGTGTTAGAAGTTTCGAAGTTACCTAGTTAAGTGAGCTTGGAAATCAACATTTAGTAAAAATGCTGGATAATAAGTTACATTATTGATGTAATTTTAATATTCTGTGGTATTGCTATCTGTGTTGGCTTTGGCAGAACATCATATTTTTTTGAAAAATATAAGTTTGTTTACTTATAATTATACTTAGGTAGGTTGATTTATATATAGGTATTCTGACTATGTGTGTCAAGATTAGTTTTTATAAAGAATTAGGTAAGTTTCATAGCCGTTAGCTACAATAATTAAAATCTTATTTAGTCGGCTAAAATACAATATTATTATTAGGGTGGTCCACGGTTGTATGGGAAAAATTCAAACTGTAGTTTCTGGTAGCGCCACCCCTTAAAATTGTTACACATAGGTATAATGGTAAATAAATACTGAAAGTTTTGTGAATTTATCTCAACTACTAAGCAGTGCTCAAAGCGTCTTAAAGATTCATTTAAAAGGTATTTTTGTAGCCCTATAAGTAATTAGTACACGGGTTTTTATTACAAATCAATCATATTTATTACAAATAATCATTATTTACTACACATATTTATTACTATAATTTGTTTATTACTATAATTTGATCAATTTTTAAATGTTTGATCACTTTGAGCACTGTCTTGCAAGCAAGTTAGGAGTCGTGGGCAAGTGATATATTCACTTGAAAGGTTTTTTTAGTTAAAAACAAGTTATCACTAAATAATTACATGTAACCGTTTATTACAAACAATAATATTTATTAAAAACAACCATATTTATTTCACAAATAAGAACAATTTTTGAAACTTTGATCACCTTGTGAGCACTATCTTGCAAGTAAGTTAGGAATCTGTAATTTAACATAAGTAATATAAGGGGAAGGTGTAACAAACTAAGGGGGTGGCCGACCTGAAATAATAAAAAAAATTTTTTTGGACCACCCTAATTATTATTTTTTCACTTCTCCTGCTCAAAAAGTACGTCGTTTTAAGTTCGCAAAGCGGGGCTAAAATAGTACATTTAGCCCCTAGGGTTTAAAAGGAAACCATATAATCCCATACCAATTTCTATGACACTGAAAAAAAATATATTGTTACCGGCCAGCTACATACTATTTACAAATAAAATAAACCAACCTGCAACCTGATCAGATCGACCCAATTAAAAAAAGAAACCATAAAGTTTTCATTTACGATGTACTGGAATATTAACTGAAATTTTATTTTAGCACGTTTTATAATTATTATTAATTTGAATTATTATTATTATAATCAAAATTTAATCTTAAACATTTTATCTTGGCTAAGAATATTAAATGATAAAATAAATTAAATGTTATTCCATTCTTACATTTTTCTGATCACACCGCGACTAAACCTGCTACCACTTAAAAAAAAATACGCGCGAATATTCAATAAAAATAACACCAATGCCAACATAAATTTACCAGGAAAGGCTGTAACATTAAATATAAAAAATTGCTCAAATTGTAATTTTAATTTTTCTTAAAATAAATTATTCTAATTTTTAAGTTTTTTATTTTTTTCAGTCGAAGTGAAAAGCAGAGTGTTTAACACGGGGCTACAAGCCATTATGACACTCAGATATATTTGGCCTCGCTCACTTCGTTCGCTCGTCCAAATAATTACCTCGTGTCACAATGGCTTGTTTTAGCCCCTTGTCAAACAATCTACTATAGTAATAAAATCATAACCGCCGCATCGGGTTGTCTGGAAGAGTTCGCTTTTTAGCGATAAGATCGCCTATTGTTAACCTCTATTGTAATAATAAGTGTTATCTTTAAGTATTTGTATTTCTTTCTTTTTGAGGTGTTCAATAAAGAGTATTCTATTCTATGACCCAGCTTACTAAAAAATAAACCATTCCAAATTAGATATTCGAATTATTCCTTATAAATTATAATAATCACATTATCCATGCTGTAATTACAGCGCGGGGACTGAAATGATTAAATCGCGGATGAGTATTAGAAAAGCAATCAAGGCCGTGCCTCGGTTCGTAAACGTAGCAGGGCACGTTACCTCTCGTTAATCCACTTTCGGTGTGCACCGACTATCTCGCAACAGGTTTGAAATGATCGTGTTTTGCTTCCATGGGTACCTAGTTTTCATTTGTTTTATGGAACATTACATCGTCGAAGAAAATGACACATTTCCGTCCCTATTTTTCCAGTACTTTACTCGTGGCTCTAATGCGTAGTCCTACTAAAAATGGGGATGAAATATGTGTATTTTGTTCGACGACGCGATGTTCCATAGCTGTACGTAGTAATAGTGGTAATAGCATGCAATTTACCCTCTAAACAAAATACTGAGTGCATGTCATTTATTTAAGTCGTGCCATCCCGCGTTACTTTCATAGACACGTTTTATTTGTTTTGTTTGTTTAAATGGCTGTATAGTTTTTAATGTTTCAAACTATGTATATTTATTGTTGAAGCAAAAATGTATACAAATGCACCGAATGGGATTCGAACCCATGTCTCCACGGCTCTCCGGGTAAGACAGACGAGCTGCCAATGGAATTCAAAATGCTGAGTGCATTCATTTATTTAGGTTAGGAGGTATCATCCCGCGTCATTTTCATAGACACCTTCCTGTTGAAACGGATGAAGGTTTTAATTGAATTTCAAGCTATTTGTTAGAAATGTTTATATAGAAGCATTTTTTTATATGCACCGATCGGGACTCGATCCCATGGCTCTCTGAAAAACGGACGACCTGCCAATGGCTAAGCCGTCGCCGTTCCGTTCCGTTAATCATCGGTAAAAACGATAGAAACGTCTTAGGCATATTTCATTGTGCCATATATGAGAAATTATTCCATAGTATTTACATTTCGGACCGGAAGACGCAGCGTGGCCCCTAACAAGGTGGACCAACGACCTGGTTAGGATCGCGCGCAGAAAATGGATGAGGGCGACGTAATGCTGATCGTTGTGGGGAACTTTGGGGGAGGCCTTTGTCCAGCAGTGGACGTCTATCGGCTGATACGATGACGATGATGAAAAACGATGGAAATTACTCTTGACATATTTCATTGTGCCATACATGAGAAATTATTCCATATAAATATAAATAAATATCGGACAACCTCTCACAAATCGATCTAGTCCCAAGTTAAGCTCAAGAAGGCTTGTGTTATGGGTACTAAACGACGATATACATACTTATATAGATAAATGTGACGTTTTCAATGAAAAGGGCCCACTTTGTCGCTTACCATAAGGACGAAATTTGTTTGCATCTTTATACCAATAACCCGTCAAACACGTCCTGATGGTAAGCGACAAAGTGGGCCCTTTTCATTGAAAACGTCACAAATATATACTTAAATACATAGAACAAACATGACCCAAGCACAAATTTTGAGTTCATCACACAAATATTTGCCCTGGCCGGGATTCGAACCCGGGACCACCGGCTCAGGAGGCAGGTGTCTACATTTGCGCCAAACGCGTCGTCAAAAACACGACGACGTCAGTATCTACATTACATTGAAAACGTCTCCTCATCTTTCTCAGAAAATAAGCGCACTAATACAACTGAAATCCATTGAATCCTTTTCCGATGAAACAATTATTCAGTCAATGGGAAACTCATAATTGGATCGGCAAATGTCCTAGGCGCACTATCATTTCCGAGTCAGTAGGCAGAAAATGGCCCTCAAGATACTCGGAGCATTGTTCAGTCTTCTGAAGCAGTTATTTATGGTATTATGTAGTAGTAATTTACTTCAATCTATAATCCCTGTGGACAAGAGTGTATCAAAGGAGCGGAATTCACAACATCACACATGTGGCGATACATAAGGTACCTGCGGGTAATAAAGCCTGTCGGCCAATAAGGCCTAAGTGACCAAAAACGTGTTAAATGCCAGAGCTCGCGCTCAAGGCCACGCGTCCCTGACGCAAAGCGGGCCAACAAGGAACTACAAGTTTGAAATGGCTCGATGCCCCGCTCCCCGCCGCTAGTGTTGCGTCATTTCAGCAGGTGAGAGCGCAGCGCGTGATACAAAAATCGGTCCGAAACAAACGTGAATAATTATTATAGTATTACATTAATCATAACCATTTGCACACAGTCGTTCTCCCTAATTAACGCTTTTAATGTGATACAGGTTTCAATAACGTATTGTGATGCCAATATTTTATATTTTGTTTTATTTATCCACGATGTCGGCGGTGAATATGGCCTACACAATTTATCTACAGGCCTTATTGCTCTCTATAACATAAAGTTTGTTTTAGGCTTTATTATCCTCCTACTCCATATATCGAATTTTGTTTAGTTTTTATAGTGTATTTCGGTATTTTAAGTTATACTATTAATTTAATGGGAAATTAATTCCCTATTTGTAATATTTTCAGTTTTCGATCTCGATGCCTCCCAAGAAGCCTCTCGATGCCTCTAGTGTGATTTAGAATGGCCGGATTGGTGCTAGGCGATGGGATCGTATTTTTGTATTTATAAGTTACTCTCCTCCTTCCCTGTAGTATAAAAAGGCCTATAGTAAAATAAGGCCTTTAGGACAAATCTTGAAAAATACTAAATTTCGTTTTATTTTAAAGCAAGAATTACTTTTTTTTGCTATTTTTTATGTTGGTTAAAGTTTGAGACTGATTATCTCCATACATGTTAATTCATTGCTAGAGGAGATAACGGAATATGTTGATGTATTTTTGTACTAAATAGCCATACAATGAGCAATATTTTATCTCAATTAAAGAACATAAAGGTATTTGTTGTAATTAAGTGATTTTTGATCTCGACAACATTTTTTTTAATGATTTAAGCAAGTTAAGATCTTAGGCCTTTTTATACTACCATATTTAAATAAGGCCTAATGGAAGGGTTTTAAAAAACCTGTCACTGTGTGTCTCTTAATGGCAATTTATGCAAATTTTCACGTTTATTGTATACTACTTGAAATGAATGACCGGTTAAAATATAAATACGTTTATTAAATATGCTATTTTTAATGTTATTTACATTCTCCCTTAGCTAGGCCTTAATACCCGAAAGTACCTTAGTTCATAAGTCCCCGCTATAATTAGACACGTGAAGTAGTGGTACGTTTTCTAGATCACAGATCAAAATATAATGGACATCAAGCAAACAGTCAAACTGGCATAAGAAAACGAAGCCACGGACGAATTTTATGATTATGAATATTTGATACGTGATGAGAGGTCATACTAAAGTGGCGACGTGTTGGAAAGGTCGGCGCGCAGCGCGGACTAAATTTATGAATAGCTTTTATAATATCTGTAGTCACGAAAATGTACGTTTATATACGGACCAAATTAATATACCGTTCTGAAATTATACACAAACACAGTGCGATTGTTTACCAATCGTGATATTACTTCGCTAAAATCTACATTTCAGAGGCAAAATGGAGTAAATAATTTTCTTACCTAGTAAATACCAATACATACTGAAATACCACTCGTAGCCTACAGAAATACCACGTTCCGTTAATACTGGTTTTAGGGTTTTGATCGTTAGAATTTTGTCTGGAATTTTAGGTAGGAATAAAATGGTACTAACGGAGTAACCTTAATATACTGTCTGCTAAATCACATATACATTTTTAGAGTTCCGTACCTTAAAAGGAAAAAACAGAACCCTTATAGGATCAAATGTTTACAAAAAAGCGAAAAGTTGAAAAAATGTATGGTTCAGACAGGATTCGCAGGTTCAGACACGAACCTGCGTTTCCAACGGCTTTCCGGGCCAACACGGGCGTCCTACCGACTGAACCACCGAACCAGATGACAGAGCCATTGAATCTTTCAACCAGTTGCTTCAACATGCCTTAGGGTGGCATCGTAGCGCCGTCTACCGTAATGATTTAGACTTTATAATCGGCACCATCGTCTCAAATTTGTTGAGAATCGAT
The DNA here is from genome assembly GCA_947623375.1 of Apotomis capreana. NCBI lineage: Eukaryota > Metazoa > Arthropoda > Insecta > Lepidoptera > Tortricidae > Apotomis > Apotomis capreana. The sequence goes on along the minus strand of OX392505.1, from coordinate 7,143,394 downwards.
ACTAACGATGAGCTACACCCAAATTAATTATTTTCATATAAAGCAGTAACGTCTGCTAAGGTAAACGAAATGTTTACAAAGAAGCGAAAAGTTGAATTTTTTTATGGTTCAGACAGGATTCCTTATAAGATCACTTTGTTGTCCGTCTGTCCGTCTGTCAAGATCCTTTTTCTCGGGAACGCGTGGAGGTATCAAGCCGAAATTCATATCAAATACTCCGGTCTACTGTCCTGTCTACCTTAGAGCTGTGATCATCAAATTACTAAGCGAACTCAATCAAAAGATACAGCCGTTTATGCTGCAAATTTTAAACACTCACAAGGGAATCAAAACCTACAGGGTATAACTTCCCGTTAACCTTAGAATCTTGAAAGGTACGAAGCAACGTCTTATAGCACACATTACAGACTACAGAGTTACATCACATTGTACAGAACCCTGGGTGCGCGAGGCCGACTCGGACTTGGCCGGTTTATTTTACATTTAGGATAAGTTTGGACATTGGCTTACAAACGCTACACCATTAAAAGAGGCAATATCAAACTGCAAAGAAATGTAATACCTACAAAAAGTTGAGCATTTCCATGTCATAATAAACGTCAAACACAAAACAGAACAAATAAAAATAATCCCTTCTTCTACGTACTTGTTCAAACTTTTTTGACCACGGAATTACATTAATTTCAAAATGACAAAAGTCCTAAGTTATGCTTAGCATTTTCATAGTCCGCCGTCTATTCACAAACTTTCGAAGTCAACCGCGCCTCGCATTATCCGAATATAATCACGCTGGTGTAGCACAATATGCTAGACTGACATTCAGTATACCTGTATTCGCGAATCCACTAATTGCGAGCGACAGGTAAACTAAAGCTTTCACGATTGCCGCCGAGTGGTGCTCGAGACGAAATTCGTCACCTGTTGAAAATAATTAGGCAAAAAAATCTGTGCTAAAACAAAAATTCAGGTGCTCAACAGCCTTCTGTGTTGCCCACTCGAGTTGAGCGTGGAATTTTTAGACGGATGCTGGCTGGCGGGGATATTCGAACTCAAACTATTTCGAAATTCGAACGAGCGTTCGCCTGACGAAATCACGAGTGGAAAACAAACCCCTCCACTTCGACGGGTTTTCTATTAGGTTATGTGGCGTCGACCTTTCGGGGAAAGTTTTGTAGTTTTGGTATTTGTTTTTTTTTTTAATAAAAGGCATTGGATGTGTAAAGTTTGAAAGCATTTAATTAATAAGTTATAAATATAGCTCGTTTTGATATCCATAAATTAGTTCGCATAATGATAGTTATTATCACAATAAAAACAGGACGTCCTGCGTAAGTAGTTTCAAAACTATAGCCATGATGAGGCTGTATTAAAAATTACCAAAAATTACCAACGCAGGGTAGTTAAATAATATGCATAATGTTAGGTACACGGTAAGTGCCGTTTTTGTTATGATAAAAAAGGTGTACCTATCTATCTATTTCATCACGTCAGCTGTGGATCAAGAAACAAAATTAGATTTTATTGTAATGTAATAAGGTGAAACTTGCCCCGATTTCGCTTGTCGCATTACTCGTCTTGCTCGCACGGTATGGAAACGAAGGGACAGGCAATATTTATCGCGAGGCAGAGTCGCGTCACATTTCGTCACTACTTTGACTTAGCGTGTATTTATACCTTTACCATGAGTTAACGAGACCGTAGTCGCTAGCGACGGCGAAAACGATTTGTATGGAGAATAGGTATAGCGCCCCTCTAGCGGTCATTTTTTTTTTTTCCAAAAAAAGGTGTACATTACTGCATGCAATTGACAACATTTCATATTTTTAAGACTATTATATTATTACTTTTCTGAATTCTGCTTAAAAAGATGAAGTAATCTCTGTTTTTATTTATTTTCTGAGATGATTATTTATTTTATTATCAATTTATAAAAACATACTCATTTTAAAATGTGGCAACACCAAAACCAGAACTTAATGGAACGGTAACTTTAGTCGGTTTTCTTATTAAAAAAAAACTTAATAAAACTCGGTATGCATCTGTCATCTGTCAACGTCAAATAAAAATATATATATTTTTTCGCTCTTTGGTTTAGACAACAACCCTATTCAGCCCGTATTGTCTTAGATTGCAGTTATTTGATGTATTTTCTTATATTTCTTTAAATACAGAAGAATAAATTCAAAGATTTTTTTTTAAGGTACTCGACATGAAGCCCTGTCGATCTCTATTTTAATTTCCACCTGTTATAAATATGAAATGTTGTCAATTGTAATTAACTCGCCAAACTGCTAAGACAGTTTGTTGGCGAGATCGCGCTCATCTACATTATTTTTAGTCATATGCACCTAACACTACATATTTACCTTATAAATTATATTAACAGGTTAACCTTAAACTACAGCCACGGAAGCCAGAATACATTTGGAAAATCTGCCCTAGGGCAGTTTTTCCAAAAATATCCTTTTTAAACTATTTTTAACAACATTTCTGCATTCATTTTGTAGAACTACAATAGGCTAGTTGACCCAGTTTTGAAATATATTTGAAAAGGTTAATAATGATCTTACTAGGTCTAAAAAAATGTCTCGTATTTTTGTGAAAGTTAGAAAGCTAAATTTTATCAAATGAGTATTTGTAATTTCATAAACAGTCAAAAACGCCGTCCGCCATTTTTCCCTTTTGCTAATCTGTGGCGTGACGTAGAATTACATGTAAATATCCGAAATTCGACCGTCGTATAGTGCCATTCCGCTCACTCCAATATACTTTGACAGGAGATCGAGAGGGACGGCACTATTCGAAGTCGTCAAAGTAGACTTTCAGTTTTGTTTACATGCCCAATGACGTCACTATCATAAGCTAAAATGGCGGACAGCGTTTTTAGCATTTCAAAATACAGATTAAAAACCATATTTTCAAATTCAATTTTTTCAGCCATCTTTCACTTTTATGAATTGAAAAATATATATTTAGGTTTCCCTTGCTAAATACTATACGGAATAAACATTAGTTTATTACAATTTGACATGAGTCAACTAGCCTATTCTCCATACAAATTGTTTACGCTGCCGTTGGCGAGGACGATCACTGTAAACTCATGGTAAGGGCACTGAGCTACTAGCGGACTGGCGACATAAGTACTACGTTTTTTGATGGAGTTAAATTAGATGAGTTTTTTCCAAAGTAGTGACGATTTGTACAGAGGTGTAGGACGCCTCATGCACTCCACTTGGGCGTACTCAGTTAACCTTTTCAACACCACAGTCGAAAGGAGAATTGCTCCCTTGACGATAACGTCCACAGCCGTCATCATTTTAACGATCAAAAATGTTTTTAAGTATCTTTCAATCCCTATTGATTATGGAGCACTTCTTTTTTCATGACGTCATCAGGGGCACGGTGAATTTCTACACCGCTTGGCGTTCAAAAGGATAAGGCATTCTCAGCTTTGCGCAATGCCTTAAAATAAATAGATACCCAAATAACACAGAGGCTGCATAAATGTTTATACAGCCTTTATTCAGCGTAACCCCTCGTATGCTTAAACACGGATCCGTGCGGGACATTTCAACGTTACGTTAAAATATCAGTTGGTATCAAGTTGATTATCAAATTGACATCGCATATGAGGGGTTAAATTAGTTGTATAACGGCTGTATAAGGGCTGTATAAGCGCTTATGTAGCTGTGTGCTACTTAGGTACCTATGACAATGGGATTCGAGTTCTATGAAAGCAACGCCACTGGTATACATTTCTCTTTATTTGCGTTTAAGGCTAAGAACTGAAATGATATTTTTTTAGGTTGATTTAGACGATTTTCACCATTAAGTATGGTCGCATGTCTGTCTTCGCAGCATGTATTCCTACATACCATATACATTGACATGGTTAGGCAAATTAGGATACGTTAGATTATAATTATAACGCACTTTTTAAATGAATTATGCAATTATGTGAAATTATTCTTAATTGACAACATTTCATATTTCTAACAGGGGAAAATTATGATCGAGGGAGCTATGCATTGCGTGCACCCTAATAATTGACAACATTTCATATTTATAACAGGTGGAAATTAATATACAGATCGACAGGGCTTTATGTCGTGTACCTTAAAAAAAAATCTTTGAATTTATTCTTCTGTATTTAAAGAAATATAAGAAAATACATCAAATAACTGCAATCTAAGACAATACGGGCTGAATAGGGTTATTGTCTAAACCAAAGAGCGAAAACATGTTTTTTTATTTGACGTTGACAGATGACAGATACAACATACCGAGTTTTATTTAGTTTTTTTTTTTTAATAAGAAAATCGACTAAAGTAACCGTTCCATTAAGTTCTGGTTTTGGTGTTGCCACATTTTAAAATGAGTATGTTTTTATAAATTAATAATAAAATAAATAATCATCGCAGAAAATAAGTAAAAACAGAGATTACTTCATCTTTTTAAGCAGAATTCAGAAAAGTAATAAAATGATAGTCTTAAAAATATGAAATGTTGTCAATTCATTTGAATGTATTTTTCTGTATGTATAGATATATAATAAAATACACAAATAACCGAAATCTACGACAACTATGCTTGCATAGTATTCTACCTATCCGCGCAAAAAAAAAGCTGTCAACAATTCAAGCTCAACGTCATTCGTTTTTTTTAATGAGACACCAGGCTAAAGTAACCTTCCTTTCCATTGCATCATAGTTTTGGAGTTACTACATTTAAGAACGAGTAAATTTTAATAAATAATTAATTACATAATTAGTCATCTCAGGAAAAATATAAAAACAGTGATTACGAGGTTTTATTTCTAAGCGGAATACAGAAAAGTACCTAATAGAATGGAGTACGTTAACGTTTTTAGATGAATATGTAGCTTTGAAGCCTTTGATAATACGAATTAATCTGTTTAATTAGTTTTGTCATACAATCAAAATTAGCTGAATTATGAGTGTCCAAAGTTCAGTTTTCATACAAAGTTGATGCTGTAGTATGACGTCATAGTGCAACATCACATTGAAAAATTTTTTTTTCGTAATTTCGTGGAAATAATTTATAGATTATGTTTAGAAGATATAAAGATAAAAATGTATCATTTCTCCTTATGAAATTGCGACATAATAACATTCTCCATTGTCTTGAAAACATCGAATGTTGTCAATTCAATAACAAAAAATATGTAATTTATGTGAGTATGTCAATACATTATGGTTTAGGCGAAGTCTCCTGTGATTGCCGGGACGACGGTGCCCGCTTGTGAATGTTAGGTTTCCTTAGCCTGTGGTAGTTCGGCATGACCTTGCCTAGGAAGTCTAGCTGCAGTAGCTGTGATGGCTGCTTCTCTAACGCCTCTCTGACGTGGTGCTCCGAACCCCATATCACAGTGTTGTCGGCTAGCGTTTGCGGGGCGGTTAAATGGCATGATGCACCTGTCGATAAAAAAGTATTTTTAGTTTTATTAATGTCATACTGTATAGTTGATTTAATTTCTTTATGTGCAGTCGAGTTTTAAAATTTATGAGCAAAAATGAAATTAAAAATATCTGAACACGCACGCCTCTATGCCGTTAACTGGAGACGAGTTAACATATTTTAATAAAATTTTTGGTTATAATTATGTATATTTTACGAACTTTACTGTACCAGTAAAATTGTAGGTATTGTACAAAAAACATCAACAGATGACTGAAAATTTTAGTATGAAACTTGACAACCAATCAATTGTGTTTTGTTCATGGGATTAACTCTAGTTTGTATTAATTTTAACTTGCACAATGTACAAACATCTATCCATACAAATGAAATTTTGGTGAAGCTGATTGACAAGGTTTACTTACCTATAACACAACCACTGCCAATTTTAACATCCACTCCTACGAAGCACTTGCATTCGAACACATTGCTCTCCCCGACATGGCCACAGTACGACTCCAACTTGCACCCGACTTCAAAGGCGTTGTGAGCTCCAATAAACAGTGGTTTGGGAGGATCCTCTTGATTATCACACTTTCTGTAAAAAAAAAACAAACAATTTAAGAAGAATAAAGAAGGAATTCTCTCTTGGCAACCTAGTTGGTACTTTGGGAATGATACCCAAATTTAGTTCTCATAAAAGTATAAGGACCGTTTTGCACATTTTGGAGAACCATGGTATTAGCATTTGTTAACATTTACCCTTATGCCACAACAAAGAAAAAACTAAAATTAATAAATGGTGACTGAGGTGTCCAAATGCTAGTCCTTAGTATATGTTGGTAGTTTTGCAAGGGACATATTAATGCATTTCAGGCAATTTGTAGTATTTAGAACATGATTGCTGCTGGGCAGATTTAAAATGTAGTGCATGTTCTACATTAGTTGTATTGTTTAAAATTTTTAGTGGTCCAAGGAACTACTACAAGGAAATAGTTGTATGCAATAAATTTTTTGCAAAACATGCCTAAATGGTGTACTTAAAGGCATTTTTTTTTATACTTTCCATACACAGCATTTTTTTCTTGTTAATTAATGATGATGAATGAGCATAATTGATTAAACTTATTTAAATACTGAAAATCTTTGTAAATAGTTTGTGTTAAAATAATTGACCTAAACATAAACTTTAACTCTTTCTGAAATTTCTGGGGATAAGAACGTGTATACAGTATGATTGAAAGTAAGAAACTTACTTGTGTATAATGGTGGTGTACTCCTCAATGATACAATACTCGGCTATAATGATGGGACCGCCCTCAGCGATGATGGTGACTCTGGGGTGGATGACGGTGCCTCCGCCGATGGTGATGTCACCTTCTAATGTACAGTCTTCGCAAACTGTGGCCCCAGGAAGTATTTTAACACTGAAACATGTAGCAGATTTTTATATGAATTTTGTGTTCATACGATAATAATTTATAACAGAGATAAGGCAGGTCGTAACTTACTTGTTAGCCATTTTCATACGTCTATTGTATAATCTTGGAATATTATAAACTAACTAAATGTTTAAAAAGAAATCCACAACACCAAGTATCCTTTCAATTTGACATTGACACTAACTGTAACTAATGATAATGACAAATGACAATAGCTAGCAAATGTTGCAATTATACTAGTACAAAAATACCTAAAACCAAAATAATAAAACGGTATATTATATAAGATTCCTTTCTTATTTTACCATCATTAATATTAAACACGTAGTATTCTGTCTAGTAAAGTAAATTTTGTCTGGTGTTTGTTGCTAGAAGGTATCATAAACTAGAATATAACTTCTCAATATTTGTCCCATGAAAAGGGGGAAACATTTAAAAGGTAGAGTATGGCAATAGGGGTCCTAAATGGACAAATTGCTCAGAAATGTTACACTCACATGACATACGTAATGAAAAACCAAAAAAATAGTATTATAAATTAATAATAAGTATTCGATAGATTTAGCATTTTTTACCACATTTTTATAAATTTAGAAAACAAATTTATCAATTTGTAAAAAGGGGTTTGTTATTTTTATTATAACAATTCGGCATTATACCATGCAATTCGGACACCGAGTAAATTAATGAATGTACTTACTTTACTTGATTGATGGCGGAAATACGGGTGCGGAGTAAGAAAATATCAAGAAATAAACACTTGAAGCTTAGTAAAAACTGTTTTCGATTGCTCTAATCGGTCGAAACATTGTCAGCTACTAAAATGTAAGTAACAAACTTAAGTATTTTACTACAAAAATTGACAAAGTGGAAAAAAATAAAACGTAGTTGTCGCCGGCAACTGATTAAAACAATAATATTATTCTTATTGCTAAGGGACTAATATACATCTGTAAATATGTAATACGTTATATAGATTTGGTTCATGATTTTGAAAAGAGTGTAATTTACCTGTATATACTTATATGTACACGTTTAATAAATGCCTCGTGTTTTGGTTTTTCAGACTGAGATTTATAAAAAGAAAACATTTATGTAGACAATGGACCGTATACAAGACATATCAGCCTTTCAAGGCGTGATTTTATCAGTAGATAATTGCCATTCCTTTTCAAAATTGATTTCCAGAGGAGGTAAGATTTTAATTTGCATATTCTAATAAACATAGCTCACATAGTATAACACTGCCGTAGTACTATTCACGCTAAAATGGTACGTAACAGCTGAAGGGACTAATTCCAAATGATATGTATATATTTGACTTTTAAGCATATATTTCCTATCATACTCACCAAAATCACACTTAAATAATTTAACCTTTTGAACACCACAGTCGTCATATGACGATATATGAAAATTACTCCAATGTCTAATTCCGCCACAATTTCAATGATCAAAAATGTTGTAATTCAAACTGCTACTAGTATTTTCAATCACTGATGATTTTGGAACCCTTTTTTTGCAATGGCATCATCTGTGCTACCACAGTTAATTACTTACTTCACTACATGGCGTTCAAAAGGTTAAAGTATTTACCCATTTCTATATAACTTTCTGAAGTTATACGCTTGCACAAATGAGTGCTGCTACTAGGATAAGGGTAGAACATGCATGGCGAATATTAATCATGTTGCGTACAGCGAAAACAATTTGTAAATTTTTATCACTGTTGTCACCAAGATGAGAAGGAGCTCCCTTAGACATGTGGTCTAGGAAAACTGTTACCGCACAAGTTATATTTTCTTCACCCACCATTTATATCAACTATCCCCCATTTGGGCCATCGCTGGCGATGTCCATGCTATGTATTATTTCCTTCTACTATTGACTTCTGATTGATTAATCTTGAAATAATTTTATATTCTGGACTCCAGAATGGGCATACTAATAATAAGTAAATATTTGTGGGTTAAATCCCTTCCAGTGGCAGATGGTTCTTATATAAATTTATTTACTGTAGGGTCAGGATTTTTATGTAGTCTTTGTTTGTAGTTGAGTTTGTTTCAAGTGCTAGTTTAGGGAAATACTAAGCACTTTGGTGGATTTCTGATGTCAAACAAAAACTCAGGGCAAGCCAGCACGGTAGATGAGATTATGGTTACTTTGTCTTCTAGCAATAGAGGATGATGCTCAATCGCCTTGAAGTAGGCAAGCCGATGGGAATCAGGTTATACAGTAAAAATCTAGGCATAATTTAGGTAGTATAGTACAGACAGCTGTAGTAAGTAGTAGAAGAACATAACTGATAATTTTAATATGAAATTTGACTCCAACCAGTACGAAAATTGTCAGCTAATTTTAATGGTGACTGTACAACCCTAGAGACGTGAAAATGCCCTGGTAGCAGTTATGTGTAACATGATTTCATTTATTAAATGAAGTGACCCATTCATTACCATTTTATACATGATCTCCTATTTAACATACCAATTGCTTATCTCGCTTTTGCCATGAAATGCTTAAAAAGTATGATGGTGACATTTCAAAGCTAATCAGTAAATAAAGGACTGTTTTTTTAGCGAATGGGATTAATGATTAATAATATTAATGTTGAGTTATTGCATGTTTTAGGAAATGAGGAAAAAGTCAAATATGTCCTGGAGAAATTATTCAAATACTTAAAAGACAAAAACTACATTAATGAAAATGAAGTGGTCCCAGAAAGATTGGAAGAGTATAGGAAACTAGCATTATATGTTGCTCTAAATTCCGACCTGCCCATACTCGAAGAGATGACTGAAATGGAAGGTATGGACATGGTGATTTGGATGATACCCACTGTACCCAAGTATCTAATGTGTGAAATATTCTGGAATCTTCACATGCAGCAATTCCTGTATGAAATAATAGTATTTTCCAGTCCTCAGCTGGGATTACAAGTTGCAGATGCTTTTATAGCCAATATGAAGTATTTAAACCCTGTGGAAGACCTGGACAAAGTTCGTTTGATTTCCGCAGCACTGTACAGGTTAATATGTAGACTACACTTTTATCTTGATGGCAATGATGCAGAACTGTTGACGGGTACAGTGAATAGCTTCCAGTTCTGTCTCAATAATTTCACAAATCCACCGAACGCAGACAAAGTTCTCAGCTTGCCCAAAGATGATCAATATAAATATTTAGGAAAAAGCCTCAGTATTATGCTCAACTTGATTGAGGAATGCCTACTACATTTCACAACTAAGCAAGAGTTTGAATCAGAGGGTTTTAATGAAATCTATTTGGCAACACATCACCCAGAAAGTATTGCAACCAAAACATTGAACTACAACATCTGTGATAGCCCGAATGATGAGCTGTTGCAATGCTTGAATAAATGTAACACAATGTTACTGGATGACTGCACTACTCAAGTCATGAGTGTCAGTGTTGATATTTTTTGTGCTTGGAGTGAATACGAAGAAAACGGGAAAACCATGCAGCAAAGCATTGGAGAGCTCTGCTTTAAGCTGCGAACAATATTGCAGAAGATCCCTAGTGTCTCTGAACATACAATTGTCGGAATGCTGAAACAAATATCTAGAGAGCCTGTTAACCACACTGACATCATAAATGAAACTGATGTTGAAGTGATAGTAGAAAAAATCAATGCTCACAATGCAGAAAGCGCATCCTGGCTCAGTGCTCTGCTGCATAAAGATGATCTGTGTCGAAATTTAACATTGCTCCTCCTTCTGGAAGCAAATATAACCCTGTTAAATGAGGAACAAAGTCATAAGTTGTTTGAAAAGATCACAGAACAGCTGAACAATGATCAGGAGAATAGCGAGTATTTGAAGGTGCTAGCAATTAAATCATTCCATCAATGTAACAATACTGTCAAAGATGAAATAATAACTGCACAATTCAGTGAAAATTTACATGACAAAATGGAAAACGGAGATTTTACAAGCATGATGACTGAGATATTCAATAAGCTGACTGTAACGGAAGATGCAGATCCTTCTGATATTTTAACACTGTTCCTTCAGAATCCCAAGCAAACATTTTTAAAGATATTCAAGTTGGCAGCTGAGAATTTGAAACAGACTGATATGATGTTAAGGGTTATGGGTATTTTAGAGAAGTATTGCAATCATTACTACAGACCGGACACCGAGCCCTGTATAATAAAAGTCGCAAATAATGTAATGGAGAATTATTTGGACACAGATGCTAAGCAAAATAATTTCGTGAACTTCATCAGTAGGCTGAAACAGCTGAATATCATTACAGGGAACAAGTTGCTAGTACTGATAATAATGCAAAATTTATACAAGAACTTGACAAACAAGGATATTGTGGGAATAAATGTACAGATAAAATTGTTGAGTGCATCTTTCACAATCACGGAATTGGTGGAGTTCAGGGCTCCTGTCTTAGTTATGCTGGCTCAGGTGCTGGACATCGTCCGGTGGAAATTTACAACATTTGAAGTGGCAATGCCTGCAACCTTGGATTTGACTTTGAGTGTGCAGCAAGAAGTTTTTAACACTTATGAAGCTGAAATACCTGGTATGTAATAATATCTATTTTTTGTCTAATAAATACTCTAACTAAAGTAGATACTACCACAGCAGAGCATTCGATTTCTTTTTTCACTATCTGCTAATAAAAATTGTCTAGTCCAGAAACTTTTATCCTTCTAATTTCAGATCAACCTAAACATTTCAAATAGGTATTTAAGTCTAAAACTATTACAATTTTTTAAAACTGTATTTAAAATTAGTTTTGTATGGAGAGGGTTTATAATTTCAGGAAAAATCTTAAAAGCGTAATATGGTATGTATAAGGGGCCATCTGTTGGTGAACTTTTCTTTGTCGTCTCGTCTCGCCGAAACGGCTGGACGTATTTTAAACCAATTTTAGTATAGGGATAGCAGGACATCCAAAGAGTTATTAGGTAACCCAACCACGGTAAAGAAAAATAATACGCGGACAAAGACGACATTTCATAATTAAATAAGAATAGTTTTTTTTTCCTACTCATTGTTTATTTTATAGTATACTAGCTGTGCCCCGCGGTGTTACCCGCTCATCCCACGGGAACACTACATTTATTCGGGATGAAAAGTATCCTATGTCCTTCCCCGGGACTGAAACTATCTATATACCAAATTTCATCTAAATCGGTTCAGCGGTTTAAGCGTGAAGAGGTAACAGACAGACAGACAGACACACTTCCGCATTTATAATATTAGTATGGATATGGATTTGCTGGTTTGTCCTTTGACCATGCACCCATAGAGCAGTGAAATTTTTCGCATAGGAATGGAATATGAGTTTTGTTTATCCTGCAACTTGATTACCATCTTCCATAAACAAAACGAATTTGCCATAAAGTAAAGGAACAAAAAACAAATTTTAAATGGTAGCCCCAGGTAAAGGGTTGATTGCAAAAAAATTGTACATAGTTAAAGGCTTAGTTAACATTAAATACGATCGCTTCCTTTGTGTGACGAAAGTTAGTCATACAAAATGTATGGGTAACTTTCGTCACACAAAGGAATCAATTAAACTTGATTTTAATTAAAGCCCTTAACTATGTAATTTTTTTTTGCAATTGACCCTAAAAAGGAAGGATGATCTTCCTAAATAATATTATTCTGAAATGTACGACATTATATTTCAGAGAAAGAATTGACATGGCTAAAGAGCAAGCTAAAGAACTTGCAGCCACTCAACATGTACTACTACAGACGGCTGTGGGACCCGCCAGGCAGCACCTTCATAGAAGTGATCACCGGTTTGCGGATTAGGAAGGAGATGGATGTCGATCAGATCACGTCTATGCTGTTACAGGTATACCTAGTTCATTCATATACCCTGATTCTACTTGAGTTCGTCACTAGGCGGTAACAATGGAACAAAAAAAATAAGGAAATAACGAGACGTGATAACCGGTTTGCGGATTAGGAAGGAGATGGATGTCGATCAGATCACGTCCATGCTGTTACAGGTATAGTTCATTTCATATACTCCGATTCCAGTTGAGTTCGTCACTAGGCGGTAACAATGGAACAAAAAATAAGGAAATAACGAGACGTGATAACCGGTTTGCGGATTAGGAAGGAGATGGATGTCGATCAGATCACGTCCATGCTGTTACAGGTATAGTTCATTTCATATACTCCGATTCCAGTTGAGTTCGTCACTAGGCGGTAACAATGGAACAAAAAATAAGGAAATAACGAGACGTGATAACCGGTTTGCGGATTAGGAAGGAGATGGATGTCGATCAGATCACGTCCATGCTGTTACAGGTATAGTTCATTTCATATACTCCGATTCCAGTTGAGTTCGTCACTAGTCAGTAACAATGAAACAAAAAAAATAAGGAAATAGCGAGACGTCCTAATTTGAAAAGCTGAAATCGTAAAGGAATTATTAAATACTAGCTTTTGCCCGCGACTACGTCCGCGTGGAACTTGGAAGTATGGAAGCAAACTCGTACAACACGGTAGATATCCACCTAATCACCTTAATTAATAAAAGGGATTATTGAAAGTGCCTAAGCAAATGTAAGAGCAATTGTGCTTTTGGTCTAATAATAAAATTTCCTACAGGGTCATCAATGTCGTCATGGATTACTTGCTCACTTTTCAATCTTTTTAGGGATAATTTCCAGGATGAAAACTATCCTATGTCCTTCCTCGGATCTTAAACTATCTCCATGCCAAATTTCATCAAAATCGATTCAGCGGTTTAAGCGTGTAGAGGTAACAGACAGACAGACACACTTTCGCATTTATAATATTAGTATGGATTAGTGTTCGGTTGGCCGCCACCGCGACTGATCGGCTCTCCTGATGATGAATCGCGTACCGATTCGAAACATGTCGAGCGATATTCGACTTCTATGACGTGAGTAAACCCGTTGATGTATTGTACTCACGGTAGTTTTCTATGTAACATAAAGCAATTAGTTAACAAAAGATAAATATGGTTCTTATTGTGTAGTCACAAGTGCATATAATTAGACTCTTAAATTTCTCCTCGGCAACATGGAACACGAAGCTACAGAAGGTCTCTTGATTTTCGTGAAACCCGCTAGAGAATTGTATTTTATTGGTTGTTTGTGCAAAATGCTGTGTAATTGGTCGTGGCACGTGATGACGCATCCAAATGACGCATACGTGCCTCCAGGGGTGGTTACGAAAGCGCGCTTAATAAGCCTGAAAAGGTGGAGAGTCGACCCGTGTGCTATTTTTTTTTTTAAATCGGTCTAGCCGTTTAGGCGTGATGAAAGGACAAAGAATTCATTTTTACAGTTTTTTATTTATTTTTGTGGTTTTTCTTTAATAAACGTAGACAATGCTAAATCTTCTCCAAACTACTCACTAAGTAACAAATACCGACTCAGAACAAAACTCGTATCTCAATATCAATCTACTAACTAGATACGAAGTTTCGAAGAGTATTGACAGAACTAGTGAGTTTTGGTTGTCATGTGGCGAAATGTTGGTTTTCAGGTATTGTGCTCTATCACCCACCAAGAATGGTCCATAATATACGATGACCTGTCAATATTCGGCGACGACACCACTCTGGAGATACTACACGACGCCGTGTTGCTAGTCACAGTTGCAGAGAAATCCAACAGGACGGATACTACATGGGCTTGTCTCATGAATTGCTATAGGAATTTCATTATCACTATCAAGGTGAGTAACACTCCCCTGCACGTCTAGAATTTTGACACGCGACTCGACGCGCGAGATATACTATACTACGATTTCTAATTCAAGACCAAAAAAACTACGACAGATACGTCTCTGTCAAAATTGAAAACATTTAAATGACATTTGAGTTTTTTTTTTTGGCTTGCACCTAATGCACAATGTTACAAGTACAATACCAGATTTTGTACCAAAAATCTCCGATGTTTAAGTTTTTATTATCTCCTCTCGTAATTATGCAATAATAAATATATCTAGTTGTTTTGTTAAAACATATCTAGAGTTAAAGTTACCAATAAATAAATTATCTTAGCATGTTAAAAAAAGAAAAACGAATTTGCTATTGTAAACATATTTTGTTGTAGTGGCAACCTTGTGGTAGTTTTTTTGGTCTTGAATTAGAAATCGTAGTTTACCTGTCTCTTTCTGTACAGTACTATGAGGTAGTGACGGATGATGCTGTCGCGCGACATGAGTCGCGGGTCAAAGTTATGCTAGACGTACAGTCGAGGTTATCTACATCTACACACTTACGAGAACAAAAATATCTGAACACGACCCTATTGTCAGGAGCATAAAGTCGTGTTCAAATATTTTTGTTCTCGTAAGTGTGTAGATGTAAATGAACTCGACTGTACTGGTAACACACCCGGGTAACGTTTAGGTTCACTTCGTCCACATTCCTACTTCGTCCACATTCCCACCTCGTCAACATTCCCATTTCGTCCATATTCCTAATTCGTCCAAAATCCCATTTCGTCCGCAACCAATTCCCAATTCGTCCACTTCCACACAATGGGAATGCGGACGAACTGGGAATGTGGACGAAATGGGATTTTGGACGAAGTAGGAATATGGACGAAATGGGAATGTTGACAAAACGGGAAGTGGACGAGTTGGGAATTGATTGCGGACGAAGTGGGATTTTGGACGAAGTAGGAATGTGAACGAAATGAAAGAAAGAAGAAAGAAAGAAATAAGTTTATTTAGCATAATAAAGACATAAACATGATTAACGCGTAATACTTATATGTAGATTAAATTAATGCTAAAAAGGTCGTCACTCAGCTTAATGTCATGACGTAAGAAATACACACTTCATGACGCTGATTTTCAGTGACGCCTATACTACAGCAGATCACTAGTGACACATAAAATGTACAAATATAAAATAAAATATAAAACATCACCTTAATTAATGAGTTTCACTTAGTACCTAACTTTATATTCTTATGATTCTCTTCAAAATTCTAAAAAACGTAGCATCACATCAACTCCTCAAGCAACTCTACTCCGCATTAGCTCAGTCAATTATGTCTTACTGCATACCTGTCTGGGGCGGAGCCTCCAAAACAAAATTCCTGGAAGTCGAGAGAGCCCAGAGATGTTTGCTCAAGGTTATCTTCTCAAAACCATACATGTATCCAAACCACTCAGCTTTACAGAGACTGTGAGTTACTTTCTATGAGACAGCTCTATATTGTAAATACTATTGCACGGTTACACAAAAGTCTCACTTACCAGCCATCAAACGTTACCCGTCGGAGAAAAGACAAAGTTGCCCCTTTACCTACATGTAAATCTACATTTGCTTCGCGCCAGTTTGCCTCCCAATCAGCATACCTATACAACTTTGTAAATAGCAAAATTAGCATATATCCACTACAGTTCCATGCATGTAAAAAAGCAGTAATAACATGGATAAAAGAATTAAGCTATGACGAGACTGAACTACTCCTGTCTCGATTAAAGTAAATAGATATACATATTATTCACATACACAAAGACATGCACACACGGACATACATATATGTAATAAATGCTACATACTCTATTCTACATTTATGAATCTACTACAAATTAATATTTTTTATAATAGTAAATAGAACAATAGAATATAGAACTTGTAAACTTTGTATAAAAATTTCATTAAACTAATAATTATAGTCATGTTTCTTTAGGCATATAATTAGTTTTAGTTCGTTAGTTTTAGTTTTAATGGTTTGTCACCAATTCTTGTTATGGAAGAGCGGTGTCTCCTGACACAAGCATAATTAAATGCTTAGTAGGAGGCTCCAACCTTGTCTATTTGTGAAACATTTACCTGAACCATAATAAACATTTTTCATTTTAATTTTTCACGATTATTATGATTATACATTAAACTTTAAATTACCTACGTGTACAAATGGGAATGTGGACGAAGTGAACCGAAACGCCTGGTAACAATCTTCTCACTTCTGTACCCTTACCATAAGTTAACGTGACCGTACTCGCTGTGGGTTTGTATGGACAATAGTACCTACAGCGCCCGCAGCGGTGACTTTGTACGACTACAATTATCCATACAAATCGTTCAAGCACTCACTAGCGAGTACGGTCACTGTAAACCACAGACAACCCCCACTAGACGGAGCATGTGAGGCGACCCGCGCGCACCAACGATATGGTACGGCAGAACATTAAAGTATCAACACGGCGGCCACAGTTTAGTTGCGTCCATGTTTATGAGGTCTCTCTACACCACTTAACACTACAATTTACCATGTTATTTATTTAATTTCTTTTTTCGTTGACGTACGCAGGGATCATAAACAAGGACGCAACTAAACGGTGGCCGCCGTGTTGATACTTTAATGTTCTGCCGTACCATATCGTTGGTGCGCGCGGGTCGCCTTACATGCTCCGTCTAGTGGGGGTTGTCTGTGCTGTAAACTAATGGTAAGGGCTAAGAGTGCTGTTGCGTGGAGACATTCCCGTTGTAGAATAGAATAGAATAGCCATTTATGTATAGTTTATACATTACAATTTACAATTACATTGCTGTTTTGCGCTCGAATCACGGCCCACTTTTGCGTGAAGCACGGATAGTCGTCTCTGATGAAGAGCTCCATATGAGTTTGAAACATGTCGGGCCGTTCCTGACAATTTTTACGGAAGTTTAAACCGTTTTTAGGGTTCCGTACCAAAAGGGTAAAAACGGGACCCTATTACTGAGACTTCGCTGTCCGTCCGTCCGTCCGTCTGTCACCAGGCTGTATCTCAAGAACGGTGATAGCTAGACAGTTGAAATTTTCACAAATGATGTATTTCTATTGCCGCTATAACAACAAATACTAAAAATAAAATAAATATTTAAGGGGGCTCCCATACAACAAACTTGTTATAGATTATGGTACGGAAGCCTTCATGCGCGAGTGGGACTCGCACTTGCCCAATTTTTTTTATAATTATTAAAGATGTCTCACGATAATATTAATAACACTCCCTTTTTTTTTTCAGAACAAATATTTCAAAGCGCCGCTAACCAATGAACAAGCGATGACTGTCGTTCGAAAACTAGTTAGGATCGTCAACGTAGTCGACGAGAATTACATCAACGAATTCACAGCAATCCTGCTGCCTTTGCTGGCTTTCATCGCTGAGAAAAAGAGTGACTACTCAACAGAAATCGCAAATTATATACGTGAGAAAGTGAAAAAGACACAGTTTTCAACCGTTCTTAATCAAGCATTCACCGGCACGAGTGTCTAGATATCCTAAAAATAACTTAGATATAGCCCGTTGACAAGTAATATCTGATACACTGGAAAACTCTGAAGTTTAAGAGGAAATGACACTGCTCTTTCTTTACCGTCCGTTTACGTTAAATTGGCACCTGGTTACTATGACAATGGTGACCACTGAAGAACCAAAATACAATCCGAACTCATAAGAGAGTGGGCAGATTAAATCCAGAATGGAACTCTAGTGCCGCCGTTGATCTAAATGAGGCATTTAAAGACGCTATGAGAAGTGAGTTAGTTGTTAGTGAGAAGTTTCTGTACACTACCAACTATTTAATATCAGGTAGGTTGCTTGCAAAGGATTCTGTGAAATCTGCATTAGAAGAAAGACCAGGTTCATAAATCAGGACAGATATTGGAGTTTAAAGAGTGATTCCCATGGAGCTTCTGTTTGATTTAGAAACGGAAATGGGCATCGGACATGAGATGAAGTAAGTGTGATAATGTGTCATTATCGTGTAAAATTAAATCATAACATTTGATAGACATGCTGGACATAAATTGTTTAAATTTTATTTTTTAACTATGGCGTCGAATTAGATTTAAACATTACGTAACCGGGTTGAAGAAATGGAGGTTTCGTTATCGGCTGTTGCCTCCAACAAAACTTGACCAATTGCGACAAAATTTTGGAAACTGAATGAGAAGTTTCTGTGTCGGACCATTTTGATTTTTGCGCTTATTGCTATAGAACTTGTGTACTCGGCGTCTGTTTGGAGCGAAATTTTGGCCAAAACCAGACAGCTACACCCCAGGCCAAAAGTATGGAAACAAAGTGTTTCTTTTAATATTTAAAGTTTCCAATGATTACTCATTGTATAAAAGTTTGTTACCATTAGGCCACTCCATTAGGTTAAAACATTAAACGTTCACTATTGAAACATCATAATAATTATTGTAAAAAAAGATATTATTTCCTAACTCCGAAAAAAACCTTTTTTATTGTCTTTCTACAAAATGTTGCACTATCAATTTTCATAAGCAGAATTTAGGTTATTGATATAAAATATTAATTATAATTTTTACTGTGTAATTTGGTTATTTATTGCATAAGGAGCAATTTTGGCCTGTGGTGTAGTACACAAATTGTATAATAATAAGCGCCGAAATCGAAACAGTCCGACACAACATTTCCGTCCTATTCAGTTGACAAAATTTCTTTACGATATTGGTTTTGGATGACGAAGCAGTAGAGAATGAATCTTCGATTTGTATGGACAAATGAGCAGTACTTATATCCTCTTAATTTGTTCGAATACATCACTATTCCGAATATTCATAATTCGGAGAACCATGTTCTGATAACATATTTAGATTTGGGGGTTTAATATAACCCTAACCTAACTTAATTATATTGTGTAACATACCATGCACAGCATATATGATTGTTTGGAGTTATAGCGCTTTCGGTTATAAAAATTCGGAATGATGATAGTTTCGTATAACTCACTTTGTTTTTTTTTGGGTGTTCCGAAAATCTATCATTGCTCTTCAAATCCTCGTATCTGGGTACTGAATCGCTGTAGAGATACGAGCTTTATATTCTAAGTAGGGTGAGAGTTTGCTGTTAACCTTTTGAACGCCAAGTGATGAAGCAATTCACTGACGCCACAGCAAAACTGAAAAATTGCTCCAATCAACAAGGATTACGCCTGCGGTCCTAGCATATCTTGCCGTGACTTCGCTTGTCCTATCTTGCTCGCACGGTATTGAAAGGAAAGTGACAGGTAGTATTTGGCGTTTCGCAGTTATGCTAGACGTGTTGTAGCAGTTTGAATTACGGTGTTTTTGACCATTGAAACTTGGATGTCATAAGAGGTCGTTGGCATGCGTTGGCAATTATTCGTCGGCGTGATTTGCAGTCTTTGGCGCTCAAAAGGTTAAGGCGACCTATTGATTGTAATACAGTGATATATTTTTAAGTTTACGCTCTGTTTATGATCTGGGAGAAATTTAAAACTTAAGCGCACGATTGTTTAATTATGTTATCGATGAGTCTTTTTTGTTATTGTTGTACATTTTATCACTTATTTTCATTGGGACAATAACAGATAGCTATATTATTGTTTCAATTCACTTTTTTAGTCAAGACAGGTCAGTACCTATACTCTTCGTCTGAAATTTTTGAAGTAGGTTCAAGTAATGTACAAGTTTTGGGAACTCATTTAAATTATATGATTACTACAATAAAGCGGAAAATTGAAAAATTGAATGGTTCAGACAGGATTCGAACCTGCGTTTCCATTCATTTAAATTGTATTTTTTTCCGATAGAACTTGCTATAAAGATGACAGCTCAAATCAGTTATCGTTATGAAATATCAAAAACGATCTGTTAGTATGATAAGTTCCTGAATAAAAAAATAGTGTAATGTCCAAGTTGCGGTAGTTTTTTTTAGTTTGCTTTATGACCGTGCAGCCGGCTTGCAGTTGGTGTGCGGTTGACAGGACTGCACGACAGCTGCAAGCGGACTGCACAGTCGGTTTGCAGTTTTGATGCAGTTGATGTAACTGCATCAGCACTGCCACTTTGCAGCTGGGTTGCAGTTGAAATGCTGTCCGTCTGTAGCGGCCCTTAGTGGTTTCAATGACACATTCACTAAAGTGTACATTCACACATTCACTAATGTGTATAAAGGTAGAATGCAGTATTTTAATCGCGCGCTTAAGTCTTAAGTTAGAACTGTTTTATTCCGGTTTACTTTGTGATTGAATTGAACTGTATAAGTTATCCGGGATGAAACGTTAACCCTTCGACCGCGAAAGACGTCAGATCACGTCGACGGAAAGTTGTGCCCCAGACACACCACGACGTCATTTGCCGCCAGCAATTTGCTGTCAGCTTGACGTCTGTGACACAGTTTTCCGCTGACGAGCTATCGGGCAAAAGGTTAAAATAAAAAATCAGTTTTTAGTCATGCAAATAATATAAGTTTTTGTTAAGTTTGTTTCCTTTGAAGCTGTAAAACGCGCAAGTTTCTTAATTGTATACATGTTTAGACGTGCGCTGTACATCGCTGTGTAGATGGTACATATTAATTACCCGATCTTAGTATAAATACGCCTAGAAACCTAGTAAGCGCTTGAAAGTGAAGCCAGTTTTGGTTAGCCAAGGGCTAAATTTCATCCGTTTACGCATCTGTCACAACGTAAATGTCTCAAGCGAAACGTCTCTATAATTGGTTCGTAGACACGCACACATAAAACCAAAACTGGCTTCATCTTTCGCAATTCTGTTGTATGCAGACTCGTTCTATTTAGGTGTATTTATTCGAAGTACCCGATTTAAAATGTCAATATTTGCGCGCGTACTTATTCCACAGGTAACTTAATAGTTTTTAAGAACAGATATTCAACTAACAATAGAAAAGTGAATCAAAACTCAAACTTTCCCCAAAAAAATGTGTTACGGATACCTGATATATGCAACGACTTCGGTGACAAGCGAAATACAGTCTTACAAAAAAAGAGTAGAAATTAAAAAGTGGCAATACTGTAGTGTCGTCCCTTTCTAATCAATCTAAGAAAACGGGGTGGACACTACAGTATTGCTACTTTTTAATTTAGACTTTTGTCAGACTGTAACTTTCATAGAGTGTCACTTCTATTCTCTTTAGTCGACGTATGTGAACTTCCTATCTATAGTAACAAAAAAGTGCGTGCGCAACCTCAGTGTGTCACTACCTTTATAGACAACTTTGATGTATTTTTTCTTAATAGCCGTAGAACAAAGCATTGGATAAATCCGTAGGAATCTCACGAGTATGAACTCTACATCTGGATTGTATGTAAATTTAACTTCATACGTATCTCATTATTGGTGTTTAATTAAATTAGATATGAATAAAAATGAATTTTATTTACATTATTTCTGCAGGGTAGAACTAGAATGGCATGTCTATGGAGTGTAACATGGAAGGAGCAGCGTCTTCATATATCCAAAAGCGTCCGCTGAAAACAATCAATCTTGATTCTCCATTGTTTTGACAACGCAAAGCAAAGTGTTAAAATACCTATACCGTCATGAGTCATAAGGTTGAGATAATTAATAGATATCCTGCAGTTCATGGATAGACAGTTTCACTTTAGTTTTACTGTAGTGTCGTTTCTTTCTAATCAATCTAAGAAAACGGGGATGACACTATAGTATTCCCACTTTCTTTCTAGGGTTCCGTAGTCAACTATGAACCCTTAAAGTTTCGCCATGTCCGTCTGTCTGTCCGCGGCTTAGCTCCGCTCCGTGATCAATGATCATAAGTACTTGAAAGCTGAAAGGGTATAGCCGTGTTTGTATGGGGCATCGGCCCCAGAAGCCAAATCGATTGCCGTTTTGCTAATATATTAGCCCAGATGTAAGATACTATTTTACAAAAAAAAGAACCTTAAATACTTCAGGCACAGATCATATAATACTAGTACAGATGGACAGGTTCATACAAAAAATGGTCGCCGTCCTAACTTTTTAATACCGGTAGACTAAATTGATTCCGTAGTTCCCCACTAGATGGAGCACTGAAATGACGCATCGATCATGCTATTCGTTATGGTAGTACATTAAAACGACAACAGATAGCGCGTTTCTCTCGTATCGCGTCTGGCGCGCGCCAGCAACGAATTACGTCATAGGGTTAAAATTAAAAGTTATTCTCTGTCTCATTCACCTACCTACCTACCTATTATAAAATATACCTACTCGCATAAGAAATAATATTCGAAGCAAAGCAAGGAGGGTTTCTTATTTTACCGAATATTTTTATTAACAGGCGGTAATAGGTATGTAGGTATTAAAGAAAAAAATGTTACTTTCGGTTGTTTTGTTGTAATGAGTACTTTCCATTGCAAATGGTGCCGAGGGTCTGAAGATGGAGCCGGGAGACGGCCACCGGAACTCCTTGATGGAAAGTGCTAAGACAGTCGAGATTGGGCTCGTTTGTTTTGTTGTGATGAGTACTTTCCATTGGACATGGTGCCGAGGGTCTGAAGATGGAGCCGGGAGACGGCCACCGGAACTCCTTGATGGAAAGTGCTAAGACAGTCGAGATTGGGCTCGTTTGTTTTGTTGTGATGAGTACTTTCCATTGGACATGGTGCCGAGGATCTGAAGATGGAGCCGGGAGACGGCCACCGGAACTCCTTGATGGAAAGTGCTAACACAGTCGAGATTGGGCTCGTTTGTTTTGTTGTGATGAGTACTTTCCATTGGACATGGTGCCGAGGGTCTGAAGATGGAGCCGGGAGACGGCCACCGGAACTCCTTGATGGAAAGTGCTAAGACAGTCGAGATTGGGCTCGTTTGTTTTGTTGTGATGAGTACTTTCCATTGGACATGGTGCCGAGGATCTGAAGATGGAGCCGGGAGACGGCCACCGGAACTCCTTGATGGAAAGTGCTAACACAGTCGAGATTGGGCTCGTTTGTTTTGTTGTGATGAGTACTTTCCATTGGACATGGTGCCGAGGGTCTGAAGATGGAGCCGGGAGACGGCCATCGGAACTCCTTGATGGAAAGTGCTAACACAGTCGAGATTGGGCTCGTTTGTTTTGTTGTGATGAGTACTTTCCATTGGACATGGTGCCGAGGGTCTGAAGATGGAGCCGGGAGACGGCCACCGGAACTCCTTGATGGAAAGTGCTAAGACAGTCGAGATTGGGCTCGTTTGTTTTGTTGTGATGAGTACTTTCCATTGGACATGGTGCCGAGGATCTGAAGATGGAGCCGGGAGACGGCCACCGGAACTCCTTGATGGAAAGTGCTAACACAGTCGAGATTGGGCTCGTTTGTTTTGTTGTGATGAGTACTTTCCATTGGACATGGTGCCGAGGGTCTGAAGATGGAGCCGGGAGACGGCCACTGGAACTCCTTGATGGAAAGTGCTAAGACAGTCGAGATTGGGCTCGTTTGTTTTGTTGTGATGAGTACTTTCCATTTGACATGGTGCCGAGGGTCTGAAGATGGAGCCGGGAGACGGCCACCGGAACTCCTTGATGGAAAGTGCTAAGACAGTCGAGATTGGGCTCGTTTGTTTTGTTGTAATGAGTACTTTCCATTGGACATGGTGCCGAGGATCTAAAGATGGAGCCGGGAGACGTCTACTGGAACGCTTTCTATATACTTATCTTCTCCCTTATATGTATTACTTACGATGTGCCCAGTATTTAAATGATAAGTAAGTACTTACATATTTTGCGTAACCTCAGAGCAAGCACACAAAAAACATACGTAGAATACAAGGCCAACAACTACTACGGCAAAAGAACGCGTAAATATATGACTCCTAAGATACATAACAAAATAAGAACATCAGTAGATAAGTGCAGTAGTAAACAAGTATTTAAGAAAAAACTGCAAGCAGAACTCCTAAACCTGTTTGATGAAAGTATTCATTAGTTAATGTTATTGTAGTGTAGTAATTAGTAATAGATAAGGGTATTATATGGCCGCCCATCTGCGTCAGCGCTGCGGCTCGGGATGCTGCGCGGTGCGACTTTGGACCTTAGTAACTACTACTAGGGTGCGACTCGCGCAGCGTGGTGCCGCGGGGCGCGGCGTTGTTGTTGATGGGTAGCAGTAAAATTAGTGCAGTTAATAGTTATAAGTAATAATTTAAGTAAGTAATTTATAAGTGGTAGCACACGAAAATGTTTGTGAGCGCTTTATCCGCCAACAAACTGTCCTCAGTTTGGCGGAATATAAATGTTATACATACCACATAAGCTTTTTTATGATAAAATAAATTAATTAATAAATTAATTTTTATACGCGGTACATAGTAATAATCTAATTATTAGAACAAAACGCGACTGATCGCCAGGCATCGCATATTCAGATGCTTTTCAAATACCTAAACTTTGGTGTCGGCGCCGAAGTTGCTTGAACTGTATGGAGACGGATTCGAATTGATTTAATGAATGCCAGGATTTCTACATTAAGTAATTAGGCTAACATTAAACATACCATTTAAGTAACAAAATGAACTAGTTGAAGGTACTTTTTATTAAAGGTATAAATCTACTAAATGTTATTCAATTAGGTAACGTGCATTTATTTCAACATTACAAAATATTCTTATCCTAAATATAAAATAAAATTATAATTAATTACCTAATAGCTAATCTGTTACTCAACAACGATACAGTAACATTCAACTGAACGGGTGATTACAAATAAATTTAAATAAATGGGGAAACGTCTCCATACAACTCTACATCAACGCCGACTCCGAAGTGTAGGTAAAAAACTTTGAGTATTTAGACAGGAGATGCCATGCACGGGCGACTCCCTCCGGAAAAATAATTAGTCAACTGGTCAAGCACGTTATATAAAATTATATCACGTCTACTTAAAGTAGTTTACTTTGAGTCGCTTCACCGCCATTTTGCATCGATCAGTGTCGTGTGACACTTATCTCTAAAAATGGTGAAATGTGCAGTATCTTCATGTAAAAGGCGATCTGGCAGCTCAAATTCGGAACAAGATCGCTCTTTCTATCACAAGAAAGTATTTTGACTCACTATTGAACATTTTTATAGAATATTTTTATCGATTCTATTTTTTATGTGGAAATAGGTATCACATGTTTTATTTATTGTGCGTATTTATGGATCGTGCGTGGAAAGCGCACATCCTAGGATATGGCTAATGCGCATAAGCATTTCAAACACATAGGACGCAGAGGCAGCTCCAGTAGTGTAAGAATTATGGAATGAAAGATTTGGTGTGATTGACGTGGCGATCTTATAGCTCAGTTAGGAGAGCATTACGCCGGAAACGTAGAGGTCTAAGCAGGATTCGAACCTGCGTTGTAATCCTGTTTAGATTGTAGTAGACCGCATTCAATTTTTCTTTCTTAATTTACCTTTGAGTCATTATTTATAACTGTTGAATGTGTATTGAAGTACAATGTTCATTTTAAAGGAAAAACCGTTGCGATACGTAAACGACAGATAAATGTAAATAAGAAAGCAGTGGTGCAGGGGCGAGGGATATGACAAAGTCAAAACAGCGACTCAAAATTTTATTATTTTGAATTAATCATTAATTAATTCGATCTCGTTTAAAATCAACTGGCATTATTTTGGCAACGACAATGAAATCCAGCGTATTTTCACTAGACATCAGTAGTAGTGTCAGCCTGAAAAAACCGCGTGCGACAGTTCCATTCCACAAATTAGTTGTGCTAGGATACAAAGACACAAAAATATAAACAGACATACATAGAAACAAACATATTTTTTGGATAATATATTCAATATACAGAATTTTCACAATAAATAGTACCTATAAGACAATTCAATTCGTCAAACAAATTTGACTCATCCTTCAGATGTTTCCCATCACTATTTTGTTCTTAAGTATCCTGCATACCTAGTTACTTGAAAACTGTGTCTGTGTGCATGTAATTTTTGATGTGTTCATTTTTTTGTAGTGTGCGTTTATCGTTAAACCCGTTCCAGACCTTCCGATCCGACCCGATTTATGGGAAGCAATCGGACAATGTGTAGTGCAATCGTCCTATTTATCGGAAGAAATCGGATAATGTGTAGTGCAATTCTTGGGACATTCCTTCCGATAAATCGGATCGGATCGGAAGGTCTGGAGCGGGTTTAACAGCAAAATTTGTCTGTTATGTTATTCATCTTTTGGTGATGTGCTGTACGTGTTACTTCGCCCCACGCTAAAATTGACGAAAAATTTGGTTCGAAGAGTTTACGTTATGACAACTCCATTTGTCTATGCTCTAAGGTAAAAAAGCATTAAATATCCGATGCCTGCTGATGACGTTCAAAGATTGTTTATTTAATTACCTCGACGTTTCAAACGTGATGTTTCGTCCATGATCTTAAAGGACTTGAGCACAGAGTACTTAATAGTAAATAATAATAATATAATAAATATCAGACAACCTCACACAAATCAACCTAGTCCCAAATTAAGCTCAAGAAGGCTTGTGTTATGGGTACCAGGCGACGATATACATACTTATATAGATAAATAAATACTTAAATACATAGAACATCCATGACCCAGGCACAAATATTCGCGTTCATCACACAAATATTTGAACGCGAACCCGGGACCGTCGGCTCAGTAGGCAGTAGCTTAACCACTGCGCCAACCGCGTCGTCTTAATCTTAATAGTAGTATTACATTACATACAGAATGGACACGCACACCCCCGCACGGAATCGAGTTACCTCACCCTGCAGGAGCATTGGTGATTAGGGTGGGTCATTTTTTTTTTTTAATTTCTAACGGCACAGTTGAAAAAAGGTGCCATTTAGTGCCATTAATGGATACATATATTTTTTTTTTTATTTCCGTTTTATTGCCTCCGGATTACTCCAGAAAAAAGTTCCTAATGTATGGAGCACTAAAAAAAAAGTGGCCTAGTTATACATTTTTTTTATTGTATTTCGTTTGTGATGGCCTACTTATTATACTCAGAATAAAAATACATTAAAATATTGGGCCAAATTTAAAATAATAAAAACAGACTTCATAACGCTCATTTAATATGGGCATTTCTATACTAACTTTAAAAATAGATCCGGAGGCAAAAGATCAACATCAATATCAATGAAATTTTGGTATTTAGTTTATATTATTAATTTTTTTTTGCTATGCCTAAAGAAATAAAAGTATTAATTTTTTTCCCATACAAACGTGAACGTGACCCACCCTATTGGTGATGGTAGTTATGATGATAATTATGGTGGTGATGATGATGCAGGTGGAGACCCGTAGGCCCCTTTCCCACTAGGCACTTTGGGCACGTGCCCAGGGCCCCCAGTCTCACCAGGGTCCCCTCTTACGTGGGCCTACGTTTGAGGACTGGCCCAGGGCCCCAGCATGCCTCCGTGAAAGGGGGTGGTAATAGTAATGAATGATGATGAACTGGTGACTGATGATGCTGATGGCAGTGAACTAGTGATGATTAAGATGATGAATTGATGATGATAATGGTGGTGTGGATGGTGAAGGTGGTGATTGAAGGTGATAATGATGATGGTGGTAATTATTATGACATTGGTGATGATGATGAAGGTGGTGACAGAGGGTGGTAATAATAATGAATGATGGTGAACTGGTGATGATACTAATGATGATGATGATATGGTAGTAACATGTTGTGGTAAGTCATGAATGATGATGGTGGTGAACTGGTGTCTGGTGGTGATGATGATGATGAAGGTGGTAATGGTGATGATGATGAAATGATGATGATGGTGGTGACAGTTGGTCATAACTCATGAATGATGATGATGGCGGTGAACTGGTGAAGATGATGTGGAGGATGAAGGTGGTGATTGGTGGTGATCATTATGATGGTGGTAATGATGTTGATGTTGGTGATGATGATGAAGGTGGTGACTTGTTATGCTGATGGTGGTGATAGTAATGATGATTGTGATGATGATGGTGGTGGTGATGCTGATGATGTTAAATGTGGTGATCATGATGATAGTTGTGAGGGTGTTGGTGACAAATAATGGTGGTGTCTTGTGAAGATGATGGTGATGATGATGATGACAATGATAATGATGGTGGTGATGATGACGAAATAAAAACAAATTGGGAAAAAATAAACAGATTTATTAGATTTCTATATTTTCATAGCATCTTCAATCCCCAACCCAATGTTATTTGCCCCACTGCTTGTGCCCTAATTTTAAATATTCAAATTGTTGGCACTTGGGGTTTGTTGTTTCTTTTTTTTTCAATCCTTCTATTTTCCACTTTATTTTTGACTCCTAGATAAGTCCTTGTTGGAGTTAAAACTTTTTATTAGGGTGGTCCTCGATCTATAACAAAACAAAATCGAAAGTTAATTTTGAAAATTACACGATTATATTTCTATATAAATTAAATGAAGTCATTATTCACATATCCACAAATAAGAGGAGAAAACATAAACATGTTTATTACATAATATATTAAAACATTACATGTCTAAAGCTCCCTTCTAGTTCTCAGTTGGATAAACTTAAAATTTTGTGTGCCTCTGATGATAATTAATTACTTAAGGCAACAAATATTTTGGTACCCAAAAAAAACTTTGGGACCCCAAACCACTATCACCTCAAAATTATTATGAAACACCAAACAAAAAATTACTTGGTCATCAATCATCATTGAATAAATATTTTGGGCTTTTTAATTTTTTTTTTTAAGGGTACAAGATGATATATATATTTGAATATGGTGATCAATTTTTGGAGAACGTTATCTTATTTTGGGTTAAATGTTTCTGTCAAAAAAAATTTAGTGACAAGCTTTTATAGCCGACTGTACTTTTCTTTAAATATCTATTAAATTCTCACTGGGACGATTCTAAAGAGACCAAACTCGGTAGGATTGCTTTTTCTATTATAGAGTTCCTATGGCCACCTTCCGGCTCCATCATCAGATCAGCCCCATGGTACCGTATTATTGTATTGTCATCAAAGTTAAGTAAGTATGCAATATTTCAGCTTAATCGGTTGACGATATCTGCTTCAAAATTGAGTTGCAAGATTCTACCCGAAGAAACATACTTACATACATACATACAAGTTACACATACATTGCAAGTTAAATAAAAGCTTTTAAAAACGATTAATGTTGAGTTTTTTACTTTAAGTAGGATAACAAGTTCAATAGTTATGGTTATAATTTTACATAGATTGGTGTTCTAAATTTGGTACACATTCACTATTTTTGGTCGCAACAAGTTAATCTTTTGCTAATAAATACTCTATCTGGTGATCAGTAATACAAATATTGGTTATGATTTTTAAATTATTTTGGGGATGAACTTTGGTGCTCATTTACTATTTTTTATAGTAAAAAGTGTTTTTTTTTTTTTGCCGTTACATTTTACTAAGTCTGCTCCAATAAACATAAGCCATTTATTAATAATTAAACCCCATTATCTTATGACTGATGTTGCTTTTTACTTGGGGTTTTTTTTTTTTATCGACAGTCCTAATATTACATATTATGTTAGAAGAATAATTTATTGCAAGAAAAACTTAACTTATAACAAAGAAATAGTAATAAAAAATATACATATTATGTTATGCAACAATGCAATAGATTTTTTGCATCTTAAATCACTACTCAATCTCAATATATGTTATATGTAGAGTTGTACAAAGTTTATTGTAATTATTGTGGAAAGTCTATGTTAAACAGTCATAATTAGTGACTTGTTCAGTCTTAACTAATGAACACCCGAGACTTCAACTTTTATCAAAATATTTATTTATATCCGTTAGTATAAAGGTGGATGACTCCTTTTCTTCTTGGTGCAGCACGCTGGCTGGGGTTCCTCAGGGTGGAGTGCTGTCGCCTTTGTTATTCTCTATCTTTATAAATTCCATTACACATAATCTATCTTCACATTATCACCTTTATGCCGATGATCTTCAAATTTATTCGCAGGGTGCTCTCGGTGACCTCGCGTCTGTTATTAGCGACGTAAATGGTGATTTGGAGCGCATTTTAAATTGGAGTCATAGGTTCGGTCTCAAAGTCAATCCTGCTAAAACTCAAGCTATCGTAATTGGCAGTTCGAAGCTGATCTCCAGGGTTGACTTTGATAATGTCCAACCTGTTTTCTTTGACGGAGTTCATATACCCTTTTCGCACTGCGTAAAAAACCTCGGTGTCATTCTTGATCGCACTTTATCTTGGGTGCCACAGGTTAATGAAGTAAGCAGAAAGATGTTTGCGGCAGTCGGTTCTCTTAGAAGGCTCAGTAATTTTCTGCCTATTGCCACCAAAATTGCGCTCTCTCAAACACTACTTCTTCCTATATTGGACTATGCTGACATAGCTTACCTTGACCTCACGGAGGAGCAGCTTAATAAGCTTGAGCGTATCCAAAACATCTGCATTCGGTTCATATTTGGGTTACGCAAGTATGACCATGTATCCGACTTCCGGTCTCAGCTCAAGTGGCTCTCAATCCGTTCTCGTCGTCACTCCCATATTCTGTCTCTTCTTTATAATGTACTATTTAACCCCGCAACTCCCCGCTACCTCAAGGAGCGCTTCAGTTATTTGCGTTCTGTTCGCTCTGCACAAAACCTAGTTCTTACTGTTCCCCCTTCATCTTCTAAATTTTATAATGGTTCTTTCACTTTCCGGGCTACTTTACTGTGGAATTCGCTTCCTCTGGATATAAGGCGTGCCCAATCTCTTGCAACATTTAAAACCCTCGTCAAAAAACACTACTTGTCTCTCCCTTAGTACACTGCAATAATAATCGCTCCTTTAACTTTGTGGCTCATACTGTTTTTGTTTTATTTATTACTTTACAATATATTTATTTATTATGTCTAAGTATTTATGTAAGTATATTTGTATATTTTTATTTATGTATGTTTATTACCTTTGTCTTTTATGGTAGTCGTTCATTTAGTCCTTTAATTATAATGCACCACCTACTAATTTCAAACATTAATTTTTCAACTACTCCGCTACCTAAAGGTTGTCTGGAAGAGATCGCTATTTAGCGATAAGACCGCCTGTTGTTTACCTCTGCCTGTTATATGAATGTATCTCATGTTGTGTTGTATATTCCTTGATGTTGGAGGTGTGCAATAAAGAGTATTTGTATTTGTATTTGTACCTAGTGATTCTCTTTGACTAATTGGCAGTGACATATTTTAACTGTAACTACTTCTGCCGTCCTACGTTAAAAGGTTGTATCTTTGTATGGATTTCATAGTAAGATACTGCTTCTTACCATAGTACGGCAGACTAAACCATCGACATTTAGATGAAGTTCGATTAGATCACAGGCTTCAATAATAATGTAGTGAGTAAAAATTAAATTTAGTTTAATTTTTCTTGTCAAAATGACCTCTTGAAGCTTCGACGCCCTTAATAAATAATAATAATAATAAAAACATTTATTGTACATAAATGCGTTACATTAAAAGACTTACAAAATTCTTATGATTTGTACAAGAAAGACAAAGTAAGGTGATCGAGCTTCGACCCCTAAACTAGGTATAAACCTGTGCCTTACAATGATAACCTTACAATATTTTCCTTTATACAACTTATTCTGCACAAAATTGCATGAATGCAAAACTACATATCCCACAAAAAGTATATTTTGATATTTTTCTTTAGATCAATGAAAACAAATGCAGTTTGCATTAATAATTAATACATAATATTTTCTTGATGGACGGATACATTCTAGAAGGTTAATAAAAGTTTTATGGAACTCTCTCATCTCTGTTTTGTGCTTTGAATGTCAGTGCGAAAAACAATAATCAATAACTCTATTTTGTAGGGAATGTAGAAATATGTCGATACTTTTACTTTATAGCACAGTATACAATATACTCTCAAAAAATTTACAAACTGTGCTTATAGCATGATGGACAAATATGTAGGTATTTAATAAAATAACTCACCCGCAGTTTTCAATCCAATGTAGCAAACGTCGATTAACGAAACATGGCTTTTTAGCCCATAATTATTTCAATGCCAAATTAGTAGTGAGTGCAGTTTTCGTATAATGTAGTAGTTGTTGTAGTCCAAATCTGAAGCACATCGTTCTGGAAGGAATATTCTTCGCGAAAAGAAAAAATCCGTTGTTTGTTATGTTATCGATATTATCATGTCATTGTCATTGTCATGTCGTGTGTCGTCTGGTCTATTATATGTGTCTTCGTCTTTATGCGTTTTGATACTCTCCAGTTTAAGATAAGTATCCGTTTTTCACTGTCTTGTTTGTACAAAGATTTTTTTATTGACATATTTTTTAAATAGTTGTTCACATATTTTGTTGATTTAAAAATTGTTTATTTATTTATCATTTTTTAATTAAAAAAAGTGCATTAAAAATAAACTACATACTACATCTGAAAGTTAAGGAACCAAACGCCAAAGTCGCCATTCTCTACTTGCGCCATCTAGTGTCATTCTTTATTATTACGTAGTTAGTGTGATAGCTAATTTTCATATCACGATCGATTGAATAGATAGGTTTAAAATAAAAGACTTAGATTCTAAAATAAAGCGTTTAATTTGTGTTCATGATGATAATCTGCATTTAGATTAACATGTACTTGATTAGTTATTGCAAAATTATGGGCTAAAATGCAGAATAATTGTTTCATAATGTCGATTTGAGACCTATGATGCCCTCTATGAGATTTTTTTGTTACTAATTATATTTCCTTCGTGTTGGGAGGGCATACTTTGTTTTAACTGGTTGTCACTATTGTTTTGCTCACCTTCATATTCCAGTATCTTGTAGGTAATGAGTAATGTTGATGTTTAGATTAGACGCCAGTCAAGTCCACTCCACACCAACCCTGCCCTGCCCGAGAATCTCAGCCATCTAAACAAAGAAAAAATATAGGTTACAAAATAAAAATTCAAATAACTGGCAAAAACAATGAAATGCAACAGAGCCAGCAGACAAACTAAAACTAGTAACTACCACCGGCCTTCGAAGAAAATAGGAGAAATAGGTAGGTATTTGATTGGATACGACATTGCTACAGATTTGCAAAATATGAACAAGAAATCTAAAAAATGGGTGTGTTGCGATCGCAATAACTGAAAAAAAAACAGTATTTACAATAGTACTGCCCAGTTTGTGGTAGGTATTCAAAAAAGGAAATGTAATTTAGGTAGTCTAATTAGGTAATCTTAGGACGCGATTCTACAGCGGCCGCTAAACCTCCTAATTTTATTTAGGCGTCGCTTAACCACTTTGCTATTCTATGAGCAGCTGTCATAATCAAATGACAACACCAATTTGAATCTGACGTTTCTTAATTTAGGCGGTCTATTCAATTTAGGTTTAGCTGCTTAAATGCTATTCATTGTTCTTTTTATTTTAAAATGAAAAGAACAAAATATATTCGATAACATTTAGATCTTGACAGTGACTTCAATGTATTTTTTTGTCAATTAAATATTTTGCTACAACACTTTTGTACCTATAAATACCCCGGGTTATCCTAGGTATGTTAATATGCATGTATAGTATAAGACGACTGGAAGTCGATGGGTGGTTGTTGAAAGGCGTTTACACACGATGTGACACGAGACAACTGGCAGCTAACTATTGAGAAATTGTAAAAGGAAAAAAGAAGAAAGTGATTCTTGTTATGTTTGTATGTCAAGCTGTCACTTAATTAAATTGTAAATTATTATAAATATTGTAAACTGTTTTATTCACTAAATAAGAGGTTATGGGTTGATAAAGTGAATAAAAGTGATTAATAGTAATAATGGCAGGTACGTCTTATCGTATAGAGCAACTAAACAGGAATAATTATGATACTTGGAAAATTCAAGCCCAAGCGGTAATGATAAAAGCAGGTTTGTGGAAATACGTTTTGAATCCGAAACCACCCGCTACGGAAAATGATTCCGCTGCCATCTCAAAATACGAAGAAGACGAGCTCCTTGCCAGGTCAGAATTACTTTTAATTATTTCTTCAGAAGAGATAAAAAATGTCAAAAAATGTGAAACAGCTAAAGAAATATGGCAAAAACTTGAGAATATGTATGAAAGCAAGCGACCTACAAAAAAGGCTTCACTCCTTAAACAGTTAATTGTATCGAAATACAAAGAAGGTGATGATTTACGAGAACATTTAGATAATTTGTCGGATATCGTTGACAAACTCGCAAATATGGACGTTGACATTAATAAAGATCTTTTATCTGTCTTAATGCTTTACTCATTATCATCTAATTTCGAAAATTTTCGCATCGCGATTGAATCTCGAGATAGCCTACCATCACCAGATGAGCTAAAAATAAAAATTCTGGAAGAAACCGAAGCTCGCAAATATTCAGAAGAAAATACAAGCGATAATAATGCGATGTATTTAAAGAAAAATAATTATTCTCAAAAGTACAAACCAATCTTTTGCCAAATCTGTAAAAAACGAGGACATAAAACCCAAAATTGCAGATACCGTAATGACCATAACAAACAAGAAAGATCCAATACCGCACAAAACATATGTCTAAGCACGGAACCTATAAAAAACATAAAAAGATGGTGCATTGACAGTGGATGCACATCCCACATGTGCCAAAATATAAATGATTTCTCGTCAATTAAGAAACATGAAGGTTTACTCAAACTTGCAGCTGAAGACAGCAGTGCAAAAATCGAAGGAAAAGGAAATGTCCAAATCACAGTTGATAATAAGAATGTAAAACTAGAAGACTCACTATACGTACCGAATCTTGCAACAAACCTATTATCCGTATCGAAAATTACCAAAAAAGGAAAGACAGTATTATTCAAAGAAAATATTGCTACCATAAAAGATACGAAAACTAATAAAATTGAACTAACAGCAAGAAACGTGAATGGTCTCTATTATCTGATGAACAAAAAGGACACAAATGATTTTGATTATAAAGAAGAAACCACATTTAATGCTGAAATTGACGAATGGCACAGAAAACTTGGCCACTTAAATGAAGTAACATTGAAACAAGCTTTAAAAGATGAAGCAATGAATGGACTTAAGTTTGACCTTAATCAAAAATTAAATGAATGCGAAGTATGTGTCAAGGGAAAGATGAGCCGATTGCCCTTTCCTAAAAACAAAGACAACTCAAGAACTACACAACGCCTTGAAATAGTACATTCTGACGTTTGTGGACCAATGAATGTAGAATCTGTTGGTGGAGCAAAATACTTTGTAACATTCATTGATGAGTACTCAAGATACTCAAGAGTATATATAATTCAAAGAAAAAATGAAGTGTTGGATAAATTTAAACAATATAAAGAAGAAATGGAAAGATTTACCGAAAATAAAATTAAATTCCTTCAAACCGATAATGGGACGGAATATATTAATAAAGAATTTGATGGATACTTAAAACAGTGTGGTATAAGTAGAAGACTGAGCTGTGTATACACACCACAGCAGAATGGGACAGCTGAACGAAAAAATAGAAGCTTACAAGAAAAAGCAAGATGCTTATTACTTGATGGTAACATACCAGAAAAATATTGGGCAGAAGCTGTATCCACCGCAAATTACCTACTAAACCGGATACCATCAAAAGTCATACAAAATAAAACTCCATTTGAAATGTGGGTTGGACGAAAACCATCCATACAACATTTACAAATTTTCGGATCAAAAGCATTTGTACTCAACAAAAACAAAAAACAAAAGAGGAAGTTTACATCTAAAGCAACCGAAGGAATATTTCTTGGATATGCAGAGAATAGCAAAGCTTACAGAATCCTAGTACCTGACACAAAAAATGTTATTGTAAGCAGGGATGTAAAAGTAATGAAAATCTTATACTACTCAAAAGAAAAAGTAGATGTTAAAGACAACAAAAACGAAAAGAAAATGATTGAAATAGTTCATTATGACAAAAAAGAAAAAAATGACGAATTTGACCAACAAAAAGAGAGAGATGATGAAATGTATGAACCAACAGAAGTTGATGAAGATACTACTGATGACGATGATATGTATGAACCAACAGAAGTTGATGAAAATACTACTAATGATATTCCAGTAACAAATTCAGAGATCGCTCAAAATGATGATAATCTAATTTTAGGAAGACCCCAGAGATCTAGAGCACAGCCACTCTGGACGAAAGATTATGTATGTACAGTGTGCATGAGTAAAGAAGACAATCTAGAATGGAATGATGCAATTCTTTCTGAAATAACAGCACATTTAAAAAATGAGACATGGTCCATAGTGAAGAAACCACCTTGTCGTAATATCATTGACAGCAAGTTGATTCTAACAGAAAAATTTGGACCAGATGGCAATGTTGAACGTAAAAAGGCTCGATTAGTAGCCCGAGGATTTTCACAAATACCAGGTGTTGACTACCAAGAAGTGTTTGCTCCTGTGACTCGACTAAGTTCAATAAGACTACTAGTATCACTAGCTGTACAGAAAAACATGCATTTAAACCAAATAGATATATGCACAGCATTCTTAAATGGTGATATCGAAGAGGAAATATTTATGAAAAAGCCTAAGGATCTAGAACAGTATCTTGAAAAGATTATAGAAAACACGAAAGATTCCGATATTAAGAAAAAAGCTACTAGAATGCTACAAATTTTAAACCAAGAAAAAGATAACGCAGTATGCAAGTTAAACAAAGCAGTTTATGGACTAAAACAAGCGGGAAGACAATGGTATAAGAAATTAGACGCTGAATTAAAATCCATTGGTTTTACGCCTACTAAAGTTGATCCATGCATGTACATATATGCGAAAGGAGGAGATGACATCATTATTAGCATATATGTTGATGACATAATTATTGCATGTATATCACAGGAAAAGATTAATGAGATAAAGAAATTGCTACTGAAAAAGTTTGAAATGCGTGACTTGGGAGAGCTGAATTACTGTCTCGGAATAACATTTGAAAGAAATGCTGATCGAATGGTTCTGAAACAAAAGAAATACATCGAGACAGTGTTAGAAAAATTTGGATGCAATGATTGCAAACCAGCATCTACTCCTATGGAGATAGGACTAAAGTTGGCAAAAGGAACCAGTCCTGTAAAAGAAAAGGATATACCATATCAAAATCTTATAGGTTCACTTATGTACCTAGCTGTTGCAACACGTCCTGATATAATGTTTGCAGTAAGTCACTTGAGCCAATTTAATAACTGCTATACATCTGAACATTTCAAAGCAGCAAAAAGGGTTCTGCGTTACTTACAAGGAACTAAAGATTTGGGACTGACTTACGTAAAAGGAAATATGAATCTTGAAGGAACTGCTGACGCAGATTGGGCATCATGCAGTATTGATCGTCGATCAGTCACCGGATACATATTTACCTATGGTGGAACACCAATAAGCTGGGAAGCGAAAAAACAAAGAACGGTTGCACTGAGTACTGCTGAGGCGGAGTACATGGCTCTTACGGAGGCATCCAAAGAAGCCATATACCAGAAGAACCTGTTAAAGGAATTGAACATTGAGACAGGCATAATTGATATCTACAATGACAATCAAGCTGCTCAAAAACTGGTCAAGAACCCAATCATAAGCACAAAGTCAAAACATATCAGTATCAGGGAACACTTCATTAGAGATGCTGTGAAAGATGGGCACATAGATATCAAATACCGTCCAACAGAGAACATGGAAGCAGACCTTTTGACAAAGGCGTTACCAGCACCAAAGTTCATAAAGTTAAGGACTGCCATGAACATGATTGCATCTCGTGAGGCGGAGTGTTGAAAGGCGTTTACACACGATGTGACACGAGACAACTGGCAGCTAACTATTGAGAAATTGTAAAAGGAAAAAAGAAGAAAGTGATTCTTGTTATGTTTGTATGTCAAGCTGTCACTTAATTAAATTGTAAATTATTATAAATATTGTAAACTGTTTTATTCACTAAATAAGAGTGGTCAGTCTGGTGAAGTCCGCGGTACAGCTTGGGTTGTGGCTGAAAGCCGCTGGGTGATCAGATGATCTGGAGACCAGATGATCTGGTGAAGTCCACCGGTGCAGCTCATGCTGGAAGTCGTGGGTGGCCAGGTTGACAAAGTCCTCGGTACAGTCTGGTTGCCTACATGGGATGGCAGTGCTTGGATGTTTGGATGGATAATGGATGGATGGATGATGCCTTGGTTCACACTTGTACTAATTACAATCATTTTGAACAAATCCAAACCACATGGAATTGTGCACTAACGTCTTAATTGCAATTACTTTTTCCGAAGAGTTGGTACGATTGTGTTTTAGGGTATCGATGTGATTGGTTGCAAATTGGTTGCAGATTGCTCACGAGGATGACACTGCATCTCATGTGGCTCTGATAGTTTAACCCTTAAATGTATGCTGATATATATATAATATATTTACACGTCACTGTAGTGAAACAAATCAAAATCTGAATATTGTCAATATAGACTGTCAAGATTGTCCCGAAATTTCAAATTCGTGGATTTTATTGCTAATTGTGTCTTGTCAGAAGTAAAATTAGTATATTGTATGCATTTAAGGGTTAATAGTAAGTAGATATGTGGCCGAGTAAGTTGCTGTAAAATATGTATATGACGATCTAGAAATCATTTACCTACATACTGTAGAATTAAGTTGGTTATTGTATTTTATTGAACGTTGTGACGCCTATACACTATACAACTGGGAAAATGTTAAATTGATAGGTAAAAGTAAAATCCACAGACCTACGGACCAAATTGACAAGTAAAGTAAGTATGAACAAATGTTGCCACAGTTTGGCCAGTGTCGTTCTCATCGATATTAAAATTATTGTTACATCGTAGGTTTAATTTAAGGTCCACCCAGACGGGACAATCAAATTGGGAATTTGATCGGCTAATCTATATACCAACTTTTCCCAGTGATTTTGACAGACCAAAGGGTCTGTAGACCCCTAATTAGAGATAAAAATTTAATGTCAAACCAGCAATAATGTACATGAAAATTATATATTTAACATAATTGATAGTTTATTGAATACATACATTTAATTAAATGAATTAATAAAATTATTGTTCTTTATTTTCAAATTCCCAACAATGTGGTCCATCTTTTTAACAAAAAAAAGCGGGTATCTTCAGAAATAGTTGACCGCTGTTTACAAACTACTTTTATGTATCTAACGATATACGTATACGTTACCATTGCTATTACGAGTGTTTATTGAAATTGTTACGTGTTATTATGGATTCGCAAGATTCGGGACCAGAGCCATGTTCATCAAAATGTTCGCCTCCGACAAAAAGGAGAAAAAAAATCTATTAGTGAAACTGAAAAAGAGACGATTCGTCGAGTTTACGTTTATATTTATAATGAGATGGTAGACAGATTGCAGGACGAACAAGATATTCCAGAGGACATTCATGTCAATAAAAACGAGTGTGTCATGAAAACATCCGAAATTAAAAAAAATATATATCCAAGGACTGGAAACCATTACAGCCGAAAGATGGAAAGATTGTGTCAGTCATATAATAAAAACCGAGGACAAAATGTTACAACTCGACCATTTAGTAGACAATGTTTCGGATCGTTTTATTATAAATGTAACTGATGATGATGATGAAGATGACGAAATAACGGAGCCTGGCAATTAATAATATTTTATAATAAATACTAGTTATCGTTGCACAAGGTGTTTTATTTTTTACCTACAGGCTCGGAAACCTTTTTATGCTTTAACCCTAATATACTTATTTTTGATTTAAACTAGTTTGTTATTTGTACTTTACAACTTGTCGATATATTGTTATCGACATATACCCTTCACTATTTTTATTTTGTTGTTCCTGGTATCATTTTACCTGTCAGTTATTTGTCAATTTAGTCCGTAGGTCTGTGGATTTTAGTTTTTTTTTTTAGGGTAACATTGGCATAGTGACGCTACCGTACCGTGCCAACCTATACTGCCTCGTTTTTAGGGTTCCGTAGCCAAATGGCAAAAAACGGAACCCGTCATGTCTGTCTGTCTGTCTGTCTGTCCGTCTGTCCGTCCGTATGTCACAGCCATTTTTTTCCGAAACTATAAGACCTATACTGTTGAAACTTGGTAGGTAGATGTATTCTGTGAACCGCATTAAGATTTTGATGTAAAAAAAAAAAAAAAAAAATAAGTATTGGGGGCTCCCCATACTTAGAACTGAAACTCAAAATTTTTTTTTTCATCAAACACATACGTGTGGGGTATCTATGGATAGGTCATCGAAAATGATATCAAGGTTTCTAAAATATTTTTTTTCTAAACCGAATAGTTTGCGTGACAGACGCTTCCAAAGTGGAAAAAAGTTGGTCCCCCCCCCTCTAACTTCTAAAATAACAAAATGAAAAATCTAAAAAAAACATATGATGTACATTACTATAAAAACTACCAACGAAAATTGTTTTGAACGAGATCTAGTTAGTAGTTTTTTAGGGTTCCGTAGCCAAATGGCAAAAAACGGAACCCTTATAGATTCGTCATGTCTGTCTGTCTGTCCGTCTGTCCGTCTGTCTGTCCGTCCGTATGTCACAGCCATTTTTTTCCGAAACTATAAGAGCTATACTGTTGAAACTTGGTAGGTAGATGTATTCTGTGAACCGCATTAAGATTTTGATGCAAAAATAAAAAAATAATAATAAATATTGGGGGCTCCCATACTTAGAACTGAAACTCAAAATTTTTTTTTTCATCAAACACATACGTGTGGGGTATCTATGGATAGGTCTTCAAAAATGATATCGAGGTTTCTAAAATATTTTTTTTCTAAACCGAATAGTTTGCGTGACAGACGCTTCCAAAGTGGAAAAAAGTTGGTCCCCCTCCCTCTAACTTCTAAAATAAGAAAATGAAAAATCTAAAAAAAACATATGATGTACATTACTATAAAAACTACCAACGAAAATTGTTTTGAACGAGATCTAGTAAGTAGTTTTTTTTTTATAATTTAATACCTAACTTTGCACCTAATTTATATGGGGCGCTATACATACCAGGTGCAAACTTAACTTAACCACTTAGGGATGGAAAGTGTTTGTACGGAACCCTCGGTGCGCGAGTCCGACTCGCACTTGGCCGGTTTTTTTAATACCTATTAATACCTAACTTTGCACCTAATTTATATGGGACGCTATACATACCAGGTGCAAACTTAACTTAACCACTTAGGGATGGAGTGTTTGTACGGAACCCTCTGTGCGCGAGTCCGACTCGCACTTGGCCGGTTTTTTCATATCAAAACTTGAGAGAGATAGCAATACAGTCGTAAGCTTCTACTACGTTCGGCTCTAGTGTATTCATTCTACAAAAATTTCACAGCAGCTGTCACTGTCACTTCACTTTGTTTTGAAAGTCGCGAATTCGGCGAAATGTAATTGATGTTGTGCTGTTATTGTTTAATTAAAACCAAAGCGTTCGTTATTGAGTTGTTTATTTGTTAGCTTAATTCTGAGTGGCGTTATTAAGTGTTTCATATCCATCTCTTATCTTAAGAAGCATAATTTGTTAATAATGGATCTACAATTTCCATTTCCGTTCGAACCGTATGAAATTCAAAAGAAATTTATGCGTGAGTTGTACTCGACCATTGAAAATTATAAACTTGGGATCTTTGAAAGCCCCACAGGAACCGTAAGTATTCTTGAGACTAAAATTATATTTTTTTTACAAACAGCAGTATATTCTTAGGTTAGGTATGTGAATACTGATGCTAAAATTACTTCATTATTACAGGGAAAATCTTTAAGCATTTGTTGTGGGGCTCTACAATGGTTGAAAGAAAGTTATGCGAAGTATTTAAATGAACTTCAGAAGGAAATACAAGAGTTGAAACTTAAGTCTTCAAGTATAGCATGTAAGTTTGGTATCTTTGTTTCAAAATTACAGTGCGTTTAAGTGCAGTTGCCATCAGATATATCGCAGCATATATAAGCAGGGCATGCTCGCGGTTCTGATTTTGTATGGTGAGAACCGGGACTTCCTGGTTCCCGTACTGGATTTGTATAAAAAAACCGGCCAAGTGCGTGTCGGACTCGCGCACCGAGGGTTCCGTACAAACACTTTCCATCCCTAAGTGGTTAAGTTAAGTTTGCACCTGGTATGTATAGCGCCCCATATAAATTAGGTGCAAAGTTAGGTATTAATAGGTATTAAAAAAAAACTACTTACTAGATCTCGTTCAAAACAATTTTCGTTGGTAGTTTTTATAGTAATGTACATCATATGTTTTTTTTAGATTTTTCATTTTCTTATTTTAGAAGTTAGAGGGGGGGGGACCAACTTTTTTCCACTTTGGAAGCGTCTGTCACGCAAACTATTCGGTTTAGAAAAAAAATGTTTTAAAAACCTCGATATCATTTTTGAAGACCTATCCATAGATACCTCACACGTATGTGTTTGATGAAAAAAAAATTTTTGCGTTTCAGTTCTAAGTATGGGGAGCCCCCAATATTTATTATTATTTTTTTTATTTTTGCATCAAAATCTTAATGCGGTTCACAGAATACATCTACCTACCAAGTTTCAACAGTATAGCTCTTATAGTTTCGGAAAAAAATGGCTGTGACATACGGACGGACAGACAGACAGACAGACATGACGAATCTATAAGGGTTCCGTTTTTTGCCATTTGGCTACGGAACCCTAAAAAGAGTACCGCAGTACACCCTACATATAAGGCGTTCATAATTATCTGAACACAACACAGAACAGATATTTATGAATGCCTTATATGCTGCGAAATGGCAATCGCAAACGCGAATGCCCCTTTCGCCGATGGTGAGACAATGTTGTGTCAGTGGCTGGGAATCACTGGGTCCGACGTGCACAACATCGAGACGATTGGCGTGAGATGGAGGAGGCCTTCATCCAGAAATGGAAGGTCCTCACGTAATTCATTATTATTATTTCGTATATTCATATAATTTCTTAGGTTAAGTTGTTTTACAATATATTGATATAAAAAGT
This sequence comes from Apotomis capreana, assembly GCA_947623375.1. Taxonomy (NCBI): domain Eukaryota; kingdom Metazoa; phylum Arthropoda; class Insecta; order Lepidoptera; family Tortricidae; genus Apotomis; species Apotomis capreana. Next base: position 7,099,802 of record OX392505.1, on the reverse strand, counting down.
AAAATACAACAAAGTAATTACAAAATATAAATACATTATAAAAAAACCTAACCTAGAGTGCCGCCGGCAGCGGGGCGGGGCCCAGGCTACCGGTGGTTAGGGCTGCAGAGAGAGGAACCTCCTGACGATGCGCGCCGTGTCCAGGAGTACCGCCTTCTGTATCTAAATTTAATATAAATATGTATTTTTAACTAAATCATAAATTATTAATATTGTCTTTTTTCAAGGGTTTAATGTTATAAGTATTATTACTGTTAGTGAGGAATAAAGGCTATTTTTATTTTATTTATTTTTATTTTATTATATGCTGTGATATATCTGATGGCTACTGTACATGGTTGTTATACAATTATTGTCTTGTTGAATTCTGAGGAGTGTCAAAACAGTTTTGTATTTGCTTTTGGATTGACACTTTCACAACCAGGTAAAAGAATAGGCTAGTTGACTCATGTCAAATTGTAATAAACTAATGTTTATTCCGTATAGTATGCAAAGGAAACCTAAATATATATTTTTCAATTCATACAAGTGAAAGATGGCTGAAAAAAATGAATTTGAAAATATGGTTTTTAATCTGTATTTTAAAATTCTTAAAACGCTGTCCGCCATTTTCGCTTATGATAGTGACGTCATTGGTCATGTAAACAAAACTGAAAGTTTACTTTGACGACTTCGAATAGTGCCGTCTCTCTCGATCTCCTGTCAAAAGTATATTGGAGTGAGCGGAATGGCACTATACGACGGTCGAATTTCGAATATTTACAGGTAATTCTATGTCACGCCACAGATTAGCAAAAGGGTAAAATGGCGGACGGCGTTTTTGACTGTTTATGAAATTTCCAATTTTCAATTGATAAAATTTAGCTTTCTAGCTTTCACAAAAATACAAGACATTTTTTTTAGAGCTAGTAAGATCATTATTAACCATTTCAAATATATTTCAAAACTGGGTCCACTAGCCTATTAATAATACCCCAGAAAGCAACAGCAATCTCACCCCAGACTCTGACAGAGCCCACCAGCTAGGAGCTGTATTACAGTACAATCCGCCCGGCGAGCTGGATATAAGTTACGAATGCCCACCAGGCGGGTTGTTGGTCGTGAAAGTGTTAAAAAAAGCAAGTCAAGTTAGCTTACCTTTGAAGTGTTATATTTTAAAGTCCCTTTGCTTGTTATTTGCTATTTATATCGAATAAGTACAGTATGTTGTAAAATTCAACTTCAGACATCAACCCTATTGGGTTCTATATCTCTATAAATATATATAGGATTATATCAATAAATATGTATTTCTAGATATTTCTGTAGCTGGCTGCTTAATAATTTATTACACTGTTATTTTAGCCACTGACAATTGGCTGGAAGAGAAGTTTGAAGAACTTACAATAAAAAGAAATCTCATAGCTCTAGAACAAAAACTTACTAATCTTAAAAAAAGAATAGAAACTTTTAATGAAATGAAAAAGAGAGTAATGAGGAAAGAAAAACATGATATTAAGAAACTTAATGATTATAAAACTAAGGACAAGGATGATTTAGAAGTTGACAATAAGGAGAATGAAGAAAAGCAAGAAGATGGAGATTTGATTTTAGAAGAGTATGAAAAAGAGAGTGATTCTGAAGATGAACCTGATGAAACTGATGAAAATCAAAATGAAGACACTAAGGTATGTAAACGTATTGACAAGCTATGACCCTGTACATAAAAGGTTACTTATATCTAACGAAGTCCAAATAATTCAAAATTATTATGTGACTTAATTAAGAATGTTCGATTTGAAATGGGTATAGGAATTACCGTTCTGTGTGTATGTGCGTCTGGGTTTTTTAACTGTTTCAACAGTTATTTTTATACATTATTGCAATAATGTCAATAACAAGTAATAAACAATATTAGCGTATTCACATACAGGTTGCTAGTGTAAAAAACCTTTCAAATTAAACAATGCAAAGATCGACACACAAAGCTTAAGGAAAAATTCGTCAGATCTGCCTGGAGTTAGGATAGCGAAATGGTTAACGCGCTGGACCGGCAACCCAGAGGTACCGGGTTTGATTCCCGGTCTCTTCCTCCAGGTAGCTCCTTTTTTAATTTTTCTTTAAGCTTTGATCTTTGTATTTAAGGCTTAAGTTATAAACAAGCCAAAATGTCACTTGTACGTCTAGCATAACTGTGACACGCGACTCTTAGTCGCGCGACAAATACTATCTGTCACTTTCCTTTCAATACCGTGCGAGCAAGACATGAGACGCCAAGTCGGGCGACAAACGAAGTTGCGGCAAGATATACTAGGCCTGCCGATGAGATGCAATAAATGCAACCTGAAAAGGCATTTTTTTTTAGATATACATAAGCAGCAGAACACACAGCCAACTGTCCCAATTTATTGGTGAAATCAAGAGGACAGTGTTTAAAGAAGACACCAGAGTGGTCACCCTAGCTTCTCGGCAGCATTACTGCATCAACACTGAGGTGACCAGGCTGAAGAATGTGAATTTAATTAATGAAAGGTTAGGCCATATGAAAACTTAAGTTGTAACTTCCTTTTAGAGGATCACCTTGTTTCGTCGACAAATGTTTCATCAGTTGATTCATTTCATCTCATTCAAGTCATACATTTTTCATAATAAATAAAATAAAATAAAAAGCCATTTATTAATCGCAAAAAAAGCTATATTCATACAATTATATTTTTCTTCTGCAAGAACCCCAATCTGGGTGAAGGCCTCCAAAGACGTCCACTGAATTAAATTAATAAATTTAAATTTTTAATATTTTTTTATTTCTTAATAGGTACTTCAAAATATCATCCTACTAATTAGGTTAGGTTAGTTTTATAACAATCCCACTTTTATGACGGAACTGTGTATCAGAGAAAATATCTAACTGAAATAAAACCCTCTTGCTTTGACTTCACCATAATTCAATAAAATTTTCAGATGTCTAGACATGCAAAAGTCCAAAAACAAATCAACATCCGTAGACGAAGACGGCAAAATCCTCAAGCGAACGAAAACGAAATCTTGCACTTCCTGTCCTTATTACAACCACAGCAATATAACGCGTCTGAAAGAGACGATGCTAGTCGAAATGATGGATATCGAGGATTTAGTTAAGTGCGGTAAAACGCTCAAAGCATGTCCTTATTATGCATCGAGGATGGCGTTGGAAGATGCAGAGGTGAGCTAGAAAACTATAAGTCGTAAACAGATTTTTTTGTTTCTATCGCAGTATTTATATCACAGAAGCAAAAAATGGCGAAAACACCAACCTTATGGTCACCCTATTCGACAAGACTTGGTCTGTACGGTGACCATGAGATTCAGTTAATTTGAAATAATGTTTTTAATTAACGAATCAACAAACAACGTTTACATATTCTTGCGTGTTCTCACGTGTTTTAACTAAAGTTAAACAGTAAGAAACACATATTTCTGTTTACGACATAGGATTCACCCTGTACCTAGTTCTATGACTATTAAAACTTAAAATTAAGTAATCCCGTCGTCAAATCAACAGGAATAAAAAAAAGCTTTCAAAGGAGGGGAATTTAGGTAGCCAGTGCAATGAATCCTTGCTTTCATCGACGTATTTTTTAAATGATTGTTTAAGAACTTTCTATCATTTGGATTTTACTCCTCCTCCTTGCGTCGTATTCCTCAGAGCTGATTGTCGTGACCTCCCTTTTGCATCACTTTCTCTCGTACTACCTTCTTCCATCTGTTTCTGTCTACGGTGGTGTGAAGGCCGTTGTGAACTGTAGAGTCAAGAGCGGCTCGGATCTGGTCGGACCGACGTATTGGGCTGCGTCTGAATTTTACTAGTATATTAGATTACTGCATTGTAAAAGACCATGGTAAAGAAAAATGAAAGAGCTGCATTTTGTTTAGGTCCTTACCGAGCACTTAAAACAAAGACGCCTGCGTTGCCTTGGGCACGTGCAAAGGATGGAACCATCTCGTTTGCCACGTATAATAGCTCTCTTGAGTGAGATTGCTGATGCTAAGCGACCCATTGGACGACCTACGTTACGCTTTAAGGACAGCGTAATGCGTGACATGTTATCCTTCAAAATTGACACCCAACACTGGGAGGTTATATCTGAAGATCGTGACCTTTGGAGGAAGACTTTGTGCGATGGTGTGGTTGCGCATGATGATGTATGGTTTGCTTCTCTTTCTCACAAGCGCGACATGAGACACCAGCGTGCAGCTTTTCCCCCTTCATCGATATTAGACGCAACATTTATTTGTCAATTATGCGGCCGCGGCTGTCGCTCTCCTATCGGGCTTTCCAGCCATCTTCGAAAGTGCCGCAGTTTATTAGACGCTGCTTAACTCATCTGTTATAGATGTAAAAGGCTAATGATGATGATTACATTGATTACAGAGCACTGTAAAAAAAATCGTCTTCCAAAAATTGTACTAACCCTATCGATTCCAGGTAGTGTTAGTAAGCCACGCTGGTATCGTCAGCGCCGGCGCGCGCTCCGGCGTCTCCCTCACACTCCACAACAACATACTCATCCTGGACGAGGCCCACGGCCTCACCTCGGCCCTAGAGAGCGCCCACTCGGCCCCCGTATCGGTCAGGCAGTTGGCCTCTGTGAAGATGTTTCTGAAGTTTTACATTGACAAGTATCGGGCGAGGTTGAGCAGTAGGAATCTTCTGACGCTGAATCAGATTGGTTTTGTTGTTGGGAAACTTCTGGGTATGTATTTCAAAGATCTGTCAATATACCGGGTGAATCCAAATGGGTTAGTAAGAAAAAGTCACAAACTATAAGAGATAGGGATATAAACCTGTTCTTAGGAACCATGGCGTCGATTTTAGATTTAATAAAAATTGCATTTTTTTTTTAATAACATACATAATTTTTTGACGCCATGGTTCCGAAGAACAGATTTCCCTATCTCTTATAGTTTTCGTTTTCGCATTACTTACCCATTTGGATTGATCAGCCCGTATCATGGTTAAACTTTTCCTTCATGCGTACTGATAAAAAACATTTATTTCGTGAAAAATATACTTTAGGTTTTTCAATGGCATAGATAATATCTTAAAATGGACCTACAAATGACAATCGTCATCCAAATACATATCGATTTTAAGCTATGGGTTATATTTGTTTTCAGGTATGATAAAAACCAGATCACCAACTGACAAACAAGACACAATGATTATGACTCTCGAAGACTTCGTAATAAAGGCTGAAATAGATCACATGAACCTGAAACCGTTGGTGGAATTCTCTAGAACGACTCGACTGGCTCCCAAACTACACGGGTTTTCTATGCGGTACAGTCAACAAGCATTAGAAGAAGAGAGCAAAAGTACAGCCGCCAAAAATAATTCTTTCAAGGATTTCCTTAGCAACATTTCTAAGAAGAAAACTGAAGTTATAGAGGAAGTGAAGACAGAAGTAAAACCTGCTAATCAGGTATAGGTATAGACAGTCTTTTAAAAACCCTGTTTTTGCCTCACGCCGGTTTTTTTTTTAAATACGAATCATTTTACTAAAATATCTCCTCCTAATACGGGTGAATATGGAATAAAAAAAATTAAACAAACAAGTCTAAAAACAATATTATCCGAAAGTAATCACGGTAAATGTACGAAAAAAGTGCAAACGCTAAGGAATCATATGCAGGTTCATGTGGTTTAATCAAAAAAATTATAAATAGACCTATTCTTAAGCAATTAACTGAAATGTCAATTTCAAGACCCGGATATGAGCAAACTTTAACTACCTGACCGGACCTATCGATGTGGGAGTTTTAGGATGATATTTGTAATAGTAATAGGTACCTATGTATCGTACATATTTTTGAAAAAAAAAACCGGCGTGAGACAAAAATGGGGGATTTTTAAAAGACTGTGCTATACTACTAAGTTTTGGATGCGGAATGAATTTCTAACAGTGGATGTGTCCAATACCTACCGAAAAGTGGAATAAGTATACGGCATTAGATGATTGTAGTCTCTTTTGATAGGTTGACCCCTATGAACCTGGCACAATCTGTTGGTCATAATTTCATTGTCCTCTCATGACACCCAAACGCCTGGACGAATTTTAATAAATTTCGGTACAGGGATAGTTGGACGTCCAAAGGATGGTATAGGATACTTTTTATCGTCTACGGTAAAGAAAGAAATACGTGAACAAAGTTATGGGCACCTTTTTAATCCATAATATTATAAAATTGTTAAATTAAATCCTTGTCCTTTCATCACGCCTAAACGGCTAGACCTCATAAGTTTTACGGGATGCGCACCCTGAGATGGTTATAGGATACTTTTTACCCGACTATCGAGAAGCAGAAAGGAGAGTCAAGACTTTTTCCACGCGAAGTGGCTGTCATCTTCTAGTATGGGCAATAAAGTCTTCACTTTGTACTTTCCAGCTCCCTATAGACACTTCAGCGGGCAGCGGTCTCTACGCCATCCTGGACTTTTTGGACAGACTGTGCGATCGGAGCGGGAACGGACGGGTACTAGTGCAGCGAGGAGAGGAAAATGGACTGCTCAAGTACTTACTGTTGAACCCGGCGGAACATTTCTCGGAAGTCGTCAAACAATGCCGATCTGTAAGTAAAAAAAAAAAATGGGCAAGTGCGAGCCCGACTCGCGCATGAAGGGTTCCGTACCTATACAAATATATAATCTATAACAAGTTTGTTGTATGGGAGCCCCCTTAAATATTTATTTTATTTTATTTTTAGTATTTGTTGTTATAGCGGCAATAGAAATACATCATCTGTGAATATGTCAACTGTCTAGCTATCACCGTTGTTGAGATACAGCCTGGTGACAGACGGACGGACGGACAGCGAAGTCTCAGTAATAGGGTCCCGTTTTTACCCTTTGGGTACGGAACCCTAAAAATTGAATGCCGGCCGATGGAGTGGAAGAGAGATAGATGCGTCACAAGCCCACAAGCCGAACGCTTAGGCCGATCGTGCCTCTCTATCGCTTGTTCCGCGCTCTCGCTTGCACGCTCGGCTCAGGCGGAATATGACAATGAGTCATGCTCTTTCGTGCGTGCAGCCGGCGTTCATCGATTTATAAGACGTTCTCACGTCAAAAATACACAGTCGAATGAAGAACCTCCTCCTTTCTTATATATTATCAATTTAACAGATATGTAGGTATGTTGCTCCTCGGGTCTTGTTAGGTCTTTAAAAACGTTTTGTTGCGTTCGGTTTTCTGGACAGACCGTGTTGCTAAGCACTCCCACTCTGCGATTTGTAATTTTGAAATTAGTATTATTGTGTTTCTTCTTCTTCAATATATGCCACAAGAAAATTATAGTAATTGATTCTTTATGTTCTACTGTATCATTATAACATACTAGCTGTGCCCCGCGGTGTTACCCGCTCATCCCACGGGAACACTACATTTATTCGGGATGAAAAGCATCCTATGTCCTTCCCCGGGACTGAAACTATCTACTCGTATATACCAAATTTCATCTAAATCGGTTCAGCGGTTTAAGCGTGAAGAGGTAACAGACAGACAGACAGACAGACACACTTTCGCATTTATAATATTATAAGTATATAAGTATAAGTATATAAGTATAAGTATGGATTATCTCTAGGTGATATTAGCTGGAGGAACCATGGAGCCAATCAGCGAATTCGAAGGACTTTTAAAGAGCGATTCCAACAAGGAGGTGAATGTGGTGAAATGCGGTCACGTCGTGCCTCCCGACAACGTGTTGGGAATGTGCCTGTCGAAGGGACCGGCTAATGTCAATCTCAACTTCTCGTATGAAAATAGGATGAATAAAGAACTGGTGAGTTGATATGCTATACATCATTTTGTAGTGCGCTTTTTGCACAATGGGTTGATAGCAAACACTATGCTGACCACACTCATCCGTAATACAATTGGACGTGTTTATGCAAAAGGGACATCCGTCCATCTAGTCGGCCCCCGACTAGATGGACGGATGACCTCGTGAGGGTAGCGGGGAATCATTGGATGCGGTCTGCACAGGATCGCACTTTGTGGTGAGTCATGGGGGAGGCCTATGTTCAGCAGTGGACATCTGTGGCTGATAGATGCAAAAGGGAACCCAGTCATCATATCAAAACCGTTTACATTGAAATGTAACAATAGCATAAAGTACAAACGTTTAATGTGGCTTGGTTCCCTTGTGAATAAATACGTCTAAATTTTAATAATACGCGTTATTAGTGCCAGACTATTCGACTGACTTACTACACCGACGACGTTTTAACTAATAAGAGGGCCATTTTGTATTTTGTACACCCCACATTGTTTTGATATTTTACGTATTTTCTACTCAGAATCACGAGCTTTTTTCGATCTAATTAGGAGAAACTTTGCACCTCTTTTGTATGAGGCGCCCTACCATACATACATACCAAATGCAAACTTCAATAACTTAACCCGGCAGTTATAATGGGAACTATTTGTACGAAACCCTCGGTGCGTGAGTCCGACTCGCACTTGGCCCTGTTTTTTTTTTTAATATCTGTCAATTTATTTACAGTTAAAAGAAGTGAGCAGTATTTTACGGAACGTCTGTAGCATCGTGCCCGGCGGCGTAGTATGTTTCCTGCCGTCGTATTCCTACGAGAAAACCGTGTACGAACACCTGGCCGCGAACAAAGTCATAGAAACGATTTGTAAGAAGAAAGCTATATTCCGTGAGCCGAAGTCATCGGCAGAAGTCGATCAGGTAATTTTTAATCTTTAACACTTCCACAACCCGCCTGGCGGGCGCTCGTAACGACCCAGCTGCCGGCCGAGCTCGCCGGGCAGATTGTGAAGCGCCCACCTGGCGGGCGGGTTGCGCTCATATTGCGGGCTTCTGTGTCTGGGCTAGTTTCTGTTTGTTTACCTGGTCGTGAAAGTTAAAAAACTTGCTCATAATAATATGAAATGTTATCGAAGGAGTTTTAGTGTGGAGGTATTTTAATAGTTTCATAGCCACCATTTTAAGGTAACTTAGCCACTTGACCGTCCAGCCCGCGAGACTATTTTCCTGTCAACCGTCCGGGTTTTTTAAGCGACGCACGCCCCGCCCCGCGCATCCTCAACTTTCTACAAAACTAGCGTAACTACACTGCCATCTATATTTTTTACAGCAAACTATTTGGTTAGGCTACGTTGTTGCATCAAGATAATTAGTATATAATGCCGAATCATTCCACTAGATGCCACTATAATCAACTGTTCCGCCTTCCAATCTTGGATAGTAAGGTATCCGCGGACGGTTAGGAACATATTGGTTTTGGATACTATGCTATCGTCGGACGGTCAAGTGGCTAAATAAAAACCTAACGCAGTGTAACAAACAAATACGAACTAAGCGAACGAAACGCTATACAGCGATAAACTTCCGACCTTTGATACCGCTTTTCGAACTCGAAAAATACTCTTAAGAGACTTTCACCAAAAGCAGACACCAAACGCTACGAATAGAACATATTAGCTGTTCATTTCTGCTGATGTAGGTTTGATTGTTAAGTTTGTAAAACATGCGCCTATAAATAGGAAATAGCATCAGTCTTCGTTATTCTTTCGTTACGGATGTGTATCATGTGTACAAGCATACATATGATCGCGTTTTTGCAGCGCACCTGTAAGGTTTATCAGTTCTCTAATTGTGATTGCAGGTTTTGAATAAATTTGCGGCGGCTGTAAAAAATAAAGAGGGAAACCGCAACGGCGCTCTTATGTTGAGTGTTGTTGGCGGTAAACTCAGTGAAGGACTTAATTTCAGGTAATTTAGCAAACATTATAGCAAACAGACTAAAAGTTTTGCACGTGTTACTAATGTTTTAGTTTTTAGTCTAAGTTGTAAAGAAGAGAACTTATTTGCTGATTTATAACCAAAACCACTAAGGATACTCGCTTCTGTCGTCTGTATTATTTACGTTTTTTTTATTCATTAACAACAGTGGATAGGCTAACGCTGTATTATCCAACTATATCTTCGACTCTGTAACCTTGTGTCCAGTCTAATTTAGTAAATGAATAATATATTTAACCGCCGTCGAAAAAAGAGTGGTTATAATTTTAACATGTGTATTTGTGTGTCTGTCCGTGGCAGCGTAGCTACCAAACGGATGGACTAATTTGAGTGTGTTTTTTCATCGAAAGAGTTGTCTGTCAGGGTGGTTCTTAGCTATGTTTAGTGGAAATATAATCCGTACTTTCCAAAATATTCAAGCATTATTGAAGCTCAGAAATTCAAATTTTGTAGTTAAGTTCAATTTTAGTAGCACTTTCTGTATCACTCATTGAATGAGGGTCTTATGGTGACTTGTGACGGGTGTGTTTTACATTTTTAACATAAGTTATTACTTTTATATTTCAGTGATGACCTAGGCCGTTGTATCATAGTAGTCGGCATGCCCTACCCGAATGTGAAGTCCCCAGAACTGCAAGAAAAGATGAATTACCTCAACAGAACTGCGGGCAATGGCGCCGGGAGCGTATATTATGAGAACTTGTGTATGAAAGCCGTGAACCAGTGTATAGGACGAGCTGTACGGCATGCGAACGATTACGCCTGTGTGCTGTTGGTTGATGATAGATATTCGAGGCCGCAGACTATGGCAGCCCTGCCGTCCTTTGTTCAAGTAAGTCATCATCCTCCTAGCCTTTGTCCCATTTTTTTTGAGAATGAATTCTCAATCGGGGTCGGCTACCTAAATCCCAAGATGTGGCGTAGTAGGCACTAGTTTTTACGCAAGCGACTGCCATCTGACCTTCCAACCCAGAGGGGAAACTAGGCCTTATTGGGCTTAGGTGGTTTCCTCACGATGTTTTCCTTCACCGAAAAGCGAGTGGTATCTAAATATCAAATGACATTCCGTACATAAGTTCCGAAAAACTCATTGGTACGGGCCGGGTTCGAACCCGAGACCTCCGGATTGAAGGTCGCATGCCCTAACCACTAGGCTACCACCGCTTGTCCTTGTTCAAGTAAGTCCTGATGTCATTTAGCATGAACCGAAGTTCGCGGAGCTCCTATCTCTGAAAATAGGAGCTACGCGAGCTGCGGGCAGAACTTAACTACGGGTGAAGGTGCAGAGCGTTAGAACTTGTTTCCCATCTGTAACGTTTTGCAAATTTTCATTTGTCCGAAAGCCATTTTTTCCAAAACCGAAGAATTATTTTAAAACAAACCTTACCTAATGGGTTCTATAAAACGATGATTATAAAATCCGTAAAATATTATGCCCATTATGGGTTTCAGGAAAAGATTACGTTCGGACAAATGAAGATTTAACGAAACGATAGAAATGGGAAACAATGTTTGACTTGTGATAGGATACCATGCGCCCACACTCGCATAAATCACACAATAAATTAAAATTTGTTTCAGAAATCCCTGATGTCCAACTGTACTTTCGGTCAAACTATTGGAAGCATGGCAAAATTCTTCGCCAGACATAAAAGCAAAACATCGTGATCGTGAACTATTCAAATTCATTTATTTAAGTATAACGATATGATTAATTAATCTTAATTACCTATATCACAACATTCCCTGACTTCTAAGATTATAGAAATAGATACATTACAGAATAGTTAGTAAGTGGCGTACTCTTTTCATAGTAGTCAAAGCTACACAGCGGCGGCTACGACGCAATTGAGCTGCATTTGCTCCTACTTTCTTCAGAAGTAATGGATCCAGATCAAACGTTTTTAGGGTTTCGTAGTCAACTAGGAACCCTTATAGTTTCGCCATGTCCGTCTGTCCGTCCGTCCGCGGCCTAGCTCCGTGATCATTAGTACTAGAAAGCTGAAATTTGGTATGAGTGTGTGTATGTATCACGCCGACAAAACGGTAAAATAAAAACTAAAAAAATAATTTTTTTTCGGGTACCTCTCGAACACCTAAAGTGGGTGTGACGTTTTTTTTTCGTTTCAACACTAGTGTGTGGGGTATCGTTGAATAGGTCTTTTAAAAATAATAGGGGTCTTCAAACATTATTTTTTGATAAGGTCAGCAGTTTAGTAAATATTCGCTCCGAAAATAAAAAAAATAGTCTCCCCCCCCCTCTAACTTTTCAACCACGAATCAAAAAATTATGGAAAAATTCATGAAAATGAGGCCTTATAAGTACTTTCAATGAAAACTATATTGAACAAAATCGGTCAAGCCGTTTTTGAGTTATCGCAAAATTTCATAATTTTCTTAAAAGGACGTGAGTTGACTTCCAGAAGGGAATAAGTAACTACAGTTACTTTGGCGTTTACGACCTTTTTATAGAGCTTGAAATCTTTCTGGTATCTTAAGTCTATTGTGAAGGATGAGAAACTACGGAACCCTACACTGAGCGTGGCCCGACATGCTCTTGGCCGGTTTTTATTTTATGAAACACAGGCTCGCAGTAGTATCGCTTACTTTTTTCAAAAAAGTCAATACACCTTCAAATAACCTAATAACATGCACAGATTTTACCGCAATTTCAAACGCCTGCCAGATTAATTTAAATAGTTAATATTTTTGATATTAAACATTTATAAGTAGAAATAGTATACGCCGGCCTATACTTTTTAAATAAATTTTGAATATCAAAAATATTTTAATTGGCTCAGTTTTTAGTTTGTTCAAATACATTTTTGACAATTACTGACCATGCTAGAGTAAACTATGAAGGGCTACTCCGAAAATCGAAATCCAAAGTTTGTACCGTGCCATAGCGCTATCTCGCGCGACAATAGTCGCGAAGCACAGCTGTGCTAGACGGGCTGGTTTTAACCTTTTGAGCGCCACAGTCGGCTGTGGCCGTCAACAAAAAATCGTGCCCCTGACGCCACGTCGGCCACAGCCGTCCAAATTTCAATGATCAAAAACTTTGTAATTCTAACCGCTACAAGTATTTTTCAATCCCTGTTGCTTTTGGGGCACATCTTTTTTTTTTACTCTGGCGTCAGTGGCACGGTAAATTGCTAGACCGCTTGGCGGTCAATAGGTTAATCCGATAGCGCCTGCGGTAGTGTTGTGCCACACGGGCCCTCGAAGTAGTAATGAAAGTCCGGAGTAGCGGGCGTCGGCTCTAGGTTGAACTCCGCGACGGTGGCGCCGCGCGCCGCGGCCTGCGGGGCGAACACGGCCGCCGGGTACACTACCGACGACGTTCCAACCACGAGGCATACGTCGCAAGATGACATTGCAGCTTCTGTAATGTGAGAGAGTGACAAGTAGCGCTATCTCGCACGACAATAATCGCGAAGCATAGATTGGTTTTAATCCGATAGCGCCTGCGGTAGTGTTGTGCCACACGGGCCCTCGAAGTAGTAATGAAAGTCCGGAGTAGCGGGCGTCGGCTCTAGGTTGAACTCCGCGACGGTGGCGCCGCGCGCCGCGGCCTGCGGGGCGAACACGGCCGCCGGGTACACTACCGACGACGTTCCAACCACGAGGCATACGTCGCAAGATGACATTGCAGCTTCTGTAATGTGAGAGAGTGACAAGTAGCGCTATCTCGCACGACAATAATCGCGAAGCATAGATTGGTTTTAATCCGATAGCGCCTGGGGTAGGGTTGTGCCACACGGGCCCTCGAAGTAGTAATGAAAGTAGACTGAAGATCGAAATACGAAGTTTGTACCGTGCCATCCCTCTTGATCTCGCGTCAAACAATATTTAAATGAGGGTACGATGCGAATTGCGAAGTTCGAATTTGGAACATCGGAGACTCTCGCATAACTGTCATACGCGACTATTTCTCGCATGAGATATTATAAGATTAATATGTCTCTCTTTCTGTTCTGTAATGTGAGAGAGTGACAAGTAGTGCTATCTCGCGCGACAATAGTCGCGAAGCATAGCTGTGCTGCTTTTAATCCGATAGCGCCTCCGGTAGTGTTGTGCCACACGGGCCCTCGAAGTAGTAATGGAAGTCGGTGGTGGCGGGCGTGGGCTCGAGGTTGAATTCCGCGACGGTGGCGCCGCGCGCCGCGGCCTGCGGGGCGAACACGGCCGCCGGGTACACTACCGACGACGTTCCAACCACGAGGCATACGTCGCAAGATGCCATTGCAGCTTCTGTAATGCACAGTTTTGTTTTTTTTTTACCCTTAGAGCGCCAAGCGGCAAAGCAATTCACCGTGCCACTGACGCCAAACCAAAAAAAAAAAAAGTTGCTCCAAAATCAACAGAGATTGAAAAACACAGATAGTGGTTTGAATTAGCATGTTTTTGGCCATTGAAATTTTTGACGTCAATAGGCGTCGTTGGCGTCAGGCGGCACGAATTCCCGATGACGTGATTTGCCGTCTTTGGCGGTCAAAGGGTTAAGGCGACGGGTAATGCGAATCTAGCGCCACTTCTGAGTTTTTCTTATATCGTCTAAATCAGAACATTTTTCTTTTCAGTTATTGCTTCGGAATTAGGAAAACGCGTTTGATATTTATTAAGTCACTGTACTTATACAATTTTTCGTTATGTAGCCCAAAAACTTGGCCAAAGTTAAAGTGGCCGACGACGTTAAGATAATAAGAAAAAAATCGGAAGTAGCGCCTTAAACCATTATTTATTAAATCACTGTACCTATAAAAAATTTAGTTATGAATAGCTATCCCAAAAACTTGCCCAGTTAAAGTGGCCGACGTTAAGATAATAAGAAAAAAGTTGGATGTAGCGCCTTAAACCATTTGGGCGTTTACACAGTTCGTTAACACAAAGCTGTGCCCCATCAGCTAGAACTCAGCTCAGTTACGCCCATCAGCCAAATGTATAGCAGCAAAATGATGTTGTGTCGTCTGCGTGGGGCGCTGTTTTTCATCAACATGATCTGAGGTGATCACAATAATAAGTCATTCAGACTAGCTTTTGAAGTGTTTGAGAGGTAGATTTCGGTTTTCACCTTTGTTTTCATCTCTGGACCGAATCTAAACTAGAACCTGGCTCCTTTGCAGCAAGCAAACATCAATAGTGGTTTGGAGATAAGTTCCAGATCAAATATTGCATCATTAATCGGTTTCTAAAAACAAAGTGAATTCCTATGAATTACCAAAAGCTTACCAGTTTTCTCAAGCACAGCTGACTCTAAATTCTCTCCGAACCATACAATGTGGGGCCGCAGTAGTCCCTTACACCCTGGTTTCTTACAGTGTGGCAGATCTCTCACAGGGATGTCAGAGCCGACCTGGTCTGCATCAGGCGCACCACGGTTTTCTAGAGCCTGTGAAATATGCATATATAAAATGTAAATAATGAGAACCATATATTATGAAAGGCAACTTGAGGTAAGATGGAAGTATGGTTAAGGCAAAAATAGCCAATAATGTTCCAGATGGAGACATTGTTCTTCAACACAGTTATCTCCAGTTACTTATTGGTTTTGTTAATAAAAAGATTTCAAAAAGTGCGGGCTGATCACTGATATATACCATCTAGTACAGAAGAACTTTTAGATCTTAAAAAAACATTCTGAATAAGTGAAATTATCCCCTTTTTATCACTGATGAAGAGCTCAGGACTTCAAAGGAATACCGAAACAGGACTGGTCATGGTTGTGTTCTTTGAACCCAAGCCCAGTAGTGGTCATCTTTAGGATAATGGTAAGGTTAACACTTTCACAACCAGGTAAAGAAAATAAAACTACCCCAGAAACCGACAGCATCTGCTAGGTGGGTGCAACCACACTCTTTCAACAACAGAGCCCGTCAGGTGGGCGCTTTTATTGTCCACACAGTGTGCTCGGCCGTCAGCTAAGTATAAATGAGCCCACCAGACAGATTGTTGTTTGTGAGTGTAACTAAGTTAGTGTTCAATTACCTTACAAATAGGACTGTCAGTGTTAACCAACACTTCCTTGCATTTAGTGCACCTAGTCTTGTACAAGCTGCCGTGGAGCTCCAGTAGGTTCTTCGTGCCAGCCCTGGCATGCAGGCCGTCTACATTCTGTGTGATCACTGTGATTGTCTTGTCCGTGTGTTTAGCTTCAAACTGTGCTATAGCTTTGTGCCCCTGAAATTATAGTTAATTTGAAGTAAGTGAAAAGTTCAATACATAATCGGTTAGGAAATAAATAAAAATGGAGAAGAGATATTACAGAAGGATAGCTTGGGACAATAGCGGCTGCATTCACCTATGATATATACCTACTATTTGTCTTTTTGTTGTTTGTTGGTTGTCTGATATTTATTATTATTATTTATGTATGCCATAGTTACCTATAATTGGGTGAACATCCTTCCTTCTCATCACATTAATATTATAAAGGTGAAAGTTTGAGTGTGTTAATGTGTATGTCTGTTACTTCTTCATGCTCAAATGGCTGGACCAATTTTGATACTTTTTGTATGAAGGTAGCTGACAACTTGGATTAACACACAGGCTACTTCTTATCCCGCAAAATGTAGTTGTAGCACCGTGCGGCGCAGCTAATAAATAAATCAAGTTAAAATATATGTATATTCATATGGCTGATTATGACTGAGATTATGGAAGATAAGAAATTTTAGCACGTGTTTTATTATTGAGATATCGCGGAGTAGTCTATACTGTACTTACCGCATTAGGTTGAGCTTTACCCGCGGCCTCCCGTCTGTAATGATAAAACTCCCACACAAGCGCTGGCGTAGTCCCGAACGCTTCTGGCGTCGCTAAACTCGCAGACCGGTACTTCCTCCACATTCCTCCAGCCCCACGGAACGTCGGTATTCCAGACTCCGCACTTATGCCGGCCCCAGATAGAAACACTATGTTTTTCGCAGATTTCAATGTTTCCTTGAACTTTGCCATGTCACTAGATTGTCTTGCAGCCATGATGAAAGGCAGGTGAGTAATGAGTTTCCTATTTATTGTGGTCAACAAAGTTATGCACATATTAATTTGGTCCAAATAAAAATTACGTATGTACAGTGATTTCAGTGATTATCAACACTGTGCGAATGATAATAACTGTCATCTTTGACATGTCAATGTCATTGCTAAACGGTCATGTTTCTTCCGTTTAGAAAGAAACCGGTCTTTACATAAATCGATTTCAAGAAAATTATACCGCTATGCAGTCGCAGATTATTTGCTAACCGTTCCCATTATACCAATCATAAAACCATGATTTAAAAGCTAGATATGTGATTCCATTACATAATATTCGCGATATGATTTTGTTTATTTGTTTTTGTATGTTACGTAACATTGTACTGCACGTATAACGGAACGGACACGTCGTAAGATTAGCCAGTGTAGCCAAGATGTCAATGGCACGTTGCGCGGCGGCTCGCGTTCCGCAGTACCTGTCACTCGCAAAGCAGCTGTGCGCGCCGGGAGTCGGTACCCAGTTCACTCTCAAAAGTGCCAGTGCTAGTGTAGCTTTTCAGACCCGGAGTGTCTCGGCGGTCCCAAAAACACTCGGCAATATGTACATCGCTGAAGAGCGTGGCTCTGCATACTCACCCGACTACCGGGTCTTCTTCCGTGAGTGTTCCTATACCTATGCCCGATAACGATAACTCATATCTCGAGTGCCCACGTGGAAGTAGTTCCGAGTTCCGGGTCCATGTTATGACATTGACGCAACTCTAAATTAAAAAAGGGTAAAAAAATAGGGATGTATCGTAGTTTATGTTTATTAAGAATTCATAATTCAATGGCTTGACCTTGTTGACAGTTGGTTAAATATTTATTATTTATTACCCCTAGCTTCTTACGTCAGCGAGCTGATTCTAATAGGTCCCTTGTATGGAATCTTTAATATCGTTATTGATCCACAATCTGTTATTACCGCCAACCCAGCATAGCGCTATTGCGGCCTTAGCCCAGCCGTATAATATAGTGAAAGGTATATTATGATTATTCTGACCTACCCTTCCTATGCTTCTAGACTGGCAAGGTAGGTAGGTAGGTTCTAGGTAGTTGAGGGTTGATATTTTAGTAGGTACAATAGATTTTAGTTCAGGTTGAGATTAGATAAAAAATGCAACAACAAATTTCGTGACGCAAGTATGATGAAATTGCTTGACATCTGAGTTTATGACTATCATTATGTGATAAATGGATTATCATTTATTTATCATTTCAATTTAGCAGCTATTGGTTTAGTACTATTTGATAGATATATTATTATTAGCAGTAACTACAAGCCAAAGAATTGGATGGCCCAACCAGCACTGTTTGGCAAATCAAAAACAATAATAAACACAGAATAAGACTCAGAATCAGTGTTTTTATAAATAGTTTTTTTGTTTTTATTAAAAGTTACCAAATGTTTAATTTACAAAAGTAAAAAAAATATGTATATTCAGCAACTCAGGTTTCTAAGTTAATGGAAGCTTTATAGGAAAATTTTTATCAATAATTTTAAATAAGAAATCATCAAAATAGCCTTGAACATTTTGGATAAATTCTCAAATTGGGTTCCAAAATTGTAATTGATTTGATAGGTCTAAGAAAACTTGATGGCAGTTCATGTTTTAACACATTAAAAGATAAATCATTGTTTAGCTGAAATGTTCTGCATGTTTTCCCCTGTAAAATTACCCATTTACAAACTCATGCTTCAGTGCCAAGATCACGTAATAGATTTTTGATGTGATTCTTAAATGAATTAAATGATTCCATGGTCATGAAAATAATGTAAATGTAAATTAATTAAATAAGTGTTTGAAAGCAAAAACAAACATTTGCATAAATATGGACTCCTCTTTTTCTCTATAAACTCTTCCTTTAATTCTCTTCTTCTTTATATAATAAAATTATGTAGACTATAGTTTTTATCTTAGTTAATGTATGCATCTTTTTTAATTTAGTTGTTGTATGTGTTTTGTGAATATTGAATAGAATATTACCGAGTACGGTCCACACGACATTGGCGGCAAGCGGCAGCGGCTAGCAGCGGCCATACGAGTGAACGCGATACCGTTCTCGGACCTTTCGCTCCCACCAATGGCCGTCAATGCGAAGATTAAAAAAGTGCCAAAAACAGGGAATTTTTATTAAAATAAAGCTATTTAATAAACTGCCCACGCATGTCACGGATTTACCTTTTAATTTATTCAAAAACACAGTCAAGACTTTTCCAAAACCATGCCTTCTATTCAATTACTGAATATTTATCATCAGAAAATATTTTTGACGCAAATTGTGAATAGATTTCTTTATATATTAAGCGTATTTACTTTGTATAGTAAATTCATACTCTAATAAGTATAATATTGTGAAATGCTGACTTACCATGTAATGATCATGTTACATTATGGTTAATAAATAAACTAAACTAAACTAACTATGCCGTCAGCGCTTTGAATGAATAAATAAATAAAAAATAACGTAACTGCGAATCATAGATAAAAACCTTAAATTCAAATTCAAATTCTTTTATTGCAAGAACATAGTAATAAATTAGGTGATACAGGTATTTATAAACAGTGTTGCTTATGTTCTACCAAAAAGGCATGCAAACAAAATAAAACAATATTAAAACGAACATACATATCAAATAGAAAAGGGAAATAATTAAAATAAATATACAAGTAGGTGACACTTTTTGGGAAGGTATAGGTAGCCGATCGCAGAAACCCCAGAACGAGAAACTTTTTGCTAAAAAAAAATCCTAAAATTTTTCCTTCATGAAGGTTGATAGCTTGTCTGTTAGTAACCGTCCTGTGACGCCAACTTCACTACCCTTTGTGCTTTGCGCTGATGTAGTAGCCAGGCTGATACGCGTCGCCACTTGAGCGTTGTTTCGGTCAATCTGCGCGCTATCCAATTCGCCATAAGCATACGAGTATATAGGTAGCTATACCTATTGTTTCCTAGAATTATTTTCATCGAATGGTTTCATTTTGCCGAATAATCATTTTGTAGAAAGCATTTTTATTTGCAACCGTAAACTATTTGAGATTGTTATAAAACAAACCTAACCCAACCTCATCAATAGGATGATATTTGCAAGAATTATGAAATATGAATACTCAAGTAGCACATACGCTGGATAAACGCTTATAAAGCCCTTATAGATCTTAAATTAGCTGTATAAGGGCTCTATAAGCGCTTATGCCGTCTGTGTGCTACATGATACCCATGAAAAAATTCTACGACACTATTTCTAGGAAAAGGCTCCCGAGTATATGAATGTGTGTTACAGGAGACGAAAGCGGCCCCATCTCGCCACTCCACGACATCCCACTATGGGCGTCAAAGGCGGACCGACTAGTCAACATGGTGGTCGAAATTCCGCGTTGGACCAACGCCAAGATGGAGCTGTCCCTGGGCGAGGCCCTGAACCCCATCAAGCAGGACGTGAAAAAGGGCGTGCTGCGGTTCGTCGCTAACGTGTTCCCGCACCACGGATACATCTGGAACTACGGTGCCCTTCCCCAGGTATCTATCTATATCATATCATTCTCTTACTTTCACTCTAAACAGCCCGCGGACACGAATCTGCTGAACGGCGAGTGGGAAAAGCAAATAAACCGGCCAAGTGCGAGTCGGACTCACCGAGGGTTCCGTACAACCACTTCCCATCTTGACTGGCAGGGTTAAGTTTGCGCCTGATATGTATGGTGCCACATACAGATGAGGTGCAAAGTTAACGCAATCGATCACGTTTGTGGTATGGGAGCCCCACTTACATTTATTTTTTTGCTGTTTTTAGTATTTCTTGTTATAGCGGTAACAGAAATACATCATCTGTGAAAATTTCAACTGTCTAGCTATCACGGTTCATGAGATACAGACAGACAGACAGACGGATGGACAGCGGTGCCTTAGTAATAGAGTCCCGTTTTTTACCCTTTGGGTACGGAACCCTAAAATGGTTTAAGTGAGCTCCTCTCTTCCTTTCACTCTTAAAACATATAGCGATTCTATGGGACATGTCAGCCACGCTACTTCGGCGGCAAAGGCCATTTGGAAAGTGTCATTTCAGTACCGTGTAAATTTACATCAGCATGCATTTAAGGGTTAAGTTAAGATGATCGCGTTATCGCACGGTAGATTCATGAAGGATGCTTTACTCGCGTGAAAAACGCTACAATCACAGCGATATTCGAAATTCAAATCGACCCGTTGCTTCGGTTCTAACCGATTTACGATGTGAGTAAAAATACAGTTAATCGAACTTTTCGTGGTCGAGATTATATTTAACTTGACATCGTTTTGGTTTGCCGTGATAAGAAAGCGGTTACCATTATCGTACCAATGTTTGTAAACATCCTCGCAATTAATTGTGCCGGGTTTGCATAACTGGTTCACGCACACAACTTTCTGTGCATTATCGAGTACAATTTTAGTCAAGATTAAAGTCTGGGCCTTATATTGTTGAAAAAGTAAAAGTGCATATTTTCGACATACAAGAAAGTCGCTCGACATTCTCTAACGGGCCGAGGTCGAAACGTTCAAGGTATCGATATTAGTGCCAGTTATCAGCCTTTTACTTGTCTTTTATGATTGTTTCTTTAGTGTCTATCCCTTTCTATTATGTTAAATGTGAAACAGACGGAGATTGCTGACATATCACTCGGCTAGTTTTAGATCTTCAGACTTGTTAGTTCCAGCGATTTACTTGGATTCGCAGCTATCGAATTCTTGCTGACATATCACTCGGCTAGTTTTAGATCTTCAGACTTGTTAGTTCCAGCGATTTACTTGGATTCGCAGCTATCGAATTCTATCTATTTATAGTGTACATTACAAATGAGCCAAACTTGATCGATCCGTTTAGTTTGGAATCGACTACAATCTTATCTACAAAGCAACTTGAAATACGATGGTATCGATTCGTTCGTGGCCGTCCTTCTTAAATCTACGTTACGCGTTTGCGATAGATATGCAGTATGGAGTCAACAGCAGAAGTCGGTATGCACGCCAAGTGCTCAAAATGATATACACACGGACTCTATCATCTAGAGAATAAGGGTTGTAATAGATCATTGTGAGTGTGTTTAAATGCTTAGCTACTTTTGCTGCTCACTGTACCTCTGTCATTTACTATTCACGCTGTCGATTTAACCCGTGGAACGATACGTCTGATTTTATGCCAATTAATTTCTGTTGGTATAGTCACAATTAACCAAGAACAAAGGGTCTTAACTCTAGTTACACTTAAGCTTTTTTGCTCCTAGCTTATACTTGTAGGTACCCCTTTTCCCTAGCTAGGCCCACAGATTTGTACCCTTATGTCGGTTTCACACGAGGGCAGAACAGCGTGGCCGAACGGTTTGTTCTGTGCGGTCAAACAGTAGCATTTGTTCTGTGTTGTCTACTGTTCTGCCCCCGTGTGAAACTGACATAACATTTGATTATTTAAGTTACTACATAATGATAATAAGTTTCTGTCAAAAATGACATTTTAGTGGCAAGCTTTTATAGCCGACTGTACTTTTCTTTGGATATCCATCAAATGCTCACTGAGACGATTCTAAAGAGCCCAAGCTCGGTAGGATTGCTTTTTCTATTATAGAGCTCCTATGGCCACCATCCGGCTTCATCATCAGATCAGCCCCATGGTACCATATTATTGTATTGTCATCAAAGTTAAGTAGGTATGCAAAATTTTAGTTCAATCGGTTGACGATATCTGCTTCAAAATTGAGTTGCAAGATTTCACCTGAACAAACATACATTAAACATACAATGCAAGTTAAATAAGTTTCTGTCAAAAATGACATTTTAGTGGCAAGCTTTTATAGCCGACTGTATTTTTCTTTAGATATCCATCAAATGCTCACTGAGACAATTCTAAAGAGCCCAAGCTCGGTAGGATTGCTTTTTCTATTATAGAGTTCCTATGGCCACCTTCCGGCTCCATCATCAGATCAGCCCCATGGTACCATATTATTGTATTGTCATCAAAGTTAAGTAAGTATGCAAAATTTTAGCTCAATCGGTTGACGATATCTGCTTCAAAATTGAGTTGCAAGATTTCACCCGAACAAACATACAATGCAAGTTAAATAAAAGCTTGTAAAAAGGATAGTGTCGCGCGCGTTAATACTGTCGTTTAGCTTTATCGTTTAAATATGTCATATCTTATAATTATAGATATACCTTATCTAATGCTATAATTTGGCCGATGGTTTAATCGATTTCGCGAAATTATATTCATATCTATTGAACATCCACGTATTGCCACTGCAAACGCATTGCATATAAACAAATACCTACATTAGTTTGCAGCGACGGCGGTAGGGCATGGATAACTAAAATCAAACTCATTTCATAACATTACGATGTCTCGGGCAGGGTTCTCTTAACATCATCATTACGTATTAGGTATGATGCGCCGGCGAGGTCGCGGCATTAATTGCGCCGCTCCACGGGAGTTACTGGTAGACACTGAGTACTTCATATTTAGGTAAAAGAAAATCTTATGATAGATATTGCATACAACAGGCGTTAAACCTCTCGTCTCATTCTATTATGAAACTCGCCTTTAGCTCATATTAAAATATGTATATGTATATGAAACGGGTTTACTCACGTCGTAATACAAGTTGAATATCGCTTCGAATCGGTTCTCGATTCCTTCGGCTTGTTTCATATAACTGTTTCATAACGATCCCTCATTACGTAACTGTTGCATAATAGTCGTTAATGCAACTGTTACATAATAGGAGGTCTTAAAACACAAGTGTGGTTTTAATAATAGAATCACACGAGTGTTTTAAGATATAATTATATACAAATGCATACACTACTTTATCTACACACATATTCGTCATTTTTATCATAGATTTTTATTATGATGATATGAAACACTCACTACTGCCAGTCAGTCCGCGGTGCAGAGGAATAATACTCTTAAAGTGACCACGCTCGTAATGTTATGAAATAACATCTTTGATTTTGATCGGTGCCAATTTCCTTAGTCCTTACCTATAGTATCCGAACTTGTTATAGTAATACAACAATATGGGTGTAGTGTAGATAAACTACTTATAGTAATCTGTGCCTGTGACATGTTACAGACCTGGGAGAACCCTTCGCACGTGGACGCTGCGACGCAAGCGAGAGGCGATAACGACCCCATTGACGTACTGGAGATCGGGTCCCGTGTGGCTCAACGAGGAGACGTGGTCGCCGTAAAGATTCTTGGCACACTCGCACTCATCGACGAGGGAGAGACTGACTGGAAACTCATCGCTATTGGTAAGTTAGTGTGTGATCAGTAGCTCCATAGAACAGGCGAGAGGACGTAGGCGAGTAGTGGTAACGACAGAGACGTGATGGAGATCGGGTCCCGAGTGGCTCAACGAGGAGACGTGGTCGCCGTGAAGATTCTTGGCACACTCGCACTCATCGACGAGGGAGAGACTGACTGGAAACTCATCGCTATTGGTATGTTAGTGTGTGATCAGTAACTCCATAGAATACAGGTGAGAGGACGTAGGCGAGTAGTGGTAACGACAGAGACGTGATGGAGATTGGATCCCGAGTGGCTCAACGAGGAGACGTGGTCGCCGTGAAGATTCTTGGCACACTCGCACTCATCGACGAGGGTGACACTGACTGGAAACCCATCGCTATTGGTATGTTAGTGTGTGATCAGTAACTCCATAGAATACAGGTGAGAGGACGTAGGCGAGTAGTGGTAACGACAGAGACGTGATGGAGATTGGATCCCGAGTGGCTCAACGAGGAGACGTGGTCGCCGTGAAGATTCTTGGCACACTCGCACTCATCGACGAGGGTGACACTGACTGGAAACCCATCGCTATTGGTATGTTAGTGTGTGATCAGTAACTCCATAGAACACAGGTGAGAGGACGCAGGTGAGTAGTGGTAACGACAGAGACGTGATGGAGGTCGGGTCCCGAGTGGCTCAACGAGGAAACGTGGTCGCCGTGAAGATTCTTGGCACACTCGCACTCATCGATGAGGGAGAGACTGACTGGAAACTCATCGCTATTGGTATGTTAGTGTGTGATCAGTAACTCCATAGAACACAGGTGAGAGGACGGTGGCGAGGGGTGGTAACGATACCATAAACGTGATGAAGATCGGGTCTCGAGCTATGATATTTTATGAGTAGATATGATATTTTATAGGTACTTAGAAAATTTACAGCCTTGAAGACATAGTAATTGCAAAAATTGGGCAAGTGCGAGTCGGACTCGCGCACCGAGGGTTCCGTACAAACACTAGCCCTCCTTAAGTGGTTAAGTTTGCACTTGGTATGTATAGCGCCCCATACAAATGAGGTGCAAAGTTAACGCAACCAATCCCGTTTGTTGTATGGGAGCCCCCCTTAAATATTTATTGGAATTTAGTTTTAGTATTTGTTGTTATAGCGGCAATAGAAATACATCTGTGAAAATTTCAACTGTCTAGCTATCACCGTTCTTGAGATACAGCCTGGTGACAGATGGACGGACGGACGGACGGACAGCGAAGTGTCAGTAATAGGGTCCCGTTTTTACCCTTTGGGTACGGAACCCTAAAAATGACATTAACATATATTCTTTTCTGTTATAGATTCACGCGACCCACTGGCGGCGAACCTAAATGACATCGGCGATGTCGAGAAGGTGTTCCCCGGCCTGCTGAAGGCGACGGTGGAGTGGTTCCGCCTGTACAAGGTGCCCGACGGCAAGCCGCAGAACCAGTTCGCCTTCGACGGAGAGGCCAAAGACAAGGAGTTCGCTTACAAAGTCATCGATGAGGTACGTTAGCTAAAATACGTGGTCTACCGAAGGTGAGTGAAGGTTACAAGCTGCTGGTAACAGGCATAGTTGTAAGGACGGGACTCGAGGCCGTAGCCATACACGAGAGGTAAACCAGGTCTCGGAGTGCCATGACATGCCGGTTATTACTGCTAACGGGCAACCGATCGAGCGTCCTGCTAGACTCCGTCGGCAGAGTCACGGTTTAGCATTGAGGGACTGATTGCGGAAGAGGACTGAAGGTGTGGCTCCTGTACAAGGTGTCTTTTTTTATGTCATTGGGGGCAAACGAGCAAACGGATCGCCTGATGGAAAGCGATTACCGTGGCCCATAGACACCTGCAACACCAGAAGAGTCACAAGTGCGTTGCCAGCCTTTCAGGTGGGAATACGCTCTTTTCTTGAAGGTTTGAAGATCGTATCGGTCCGGAAATACCGCGAAAAGCCACAAAAACAGTTCGCCTTCGACGGAGAATCAAAAGATAGAGAGTTCGCTTACAAAGTCAGACGAGCTGCATTTTCCGAGGCTTCGCCCGCTGGGCAGAGTTCTAATGTACAAATGTCGATTTTGATGGATAAATAGATAATTGTCGGACGGACATTTTGAAGTTGATCACCTATTTTTGTGTCAATGGCTTTTACTCTTTCGGCCACTGCGTATGTTTCTAAATTGAGTTCAAAATCTTAGGTCCTTACCATGTCCTTACCACATCTATGCAAAAATGCCGTTATACTTAAAAAGACAAACCAGCAGACAACACACTTTCGCATTTCATATAAGAGTCAATTTATGAAGACAAAGGTTGTTTGCAGATGTTTATTATGTCAATATTATTAACTTAAATCCGTATACATTCCGTAGTCATTTAGTTTGTAAATAGAACATTCTACCATTCCATATCTATCTATAATTATACATACGTTTCATTCGCAGGTGCACGAGTTCTGGCGCGGTTTGGTGGGTGGTAACGTGGATGCTAAAGATATCAACAAGTAAGTTATCATTAAACAACGGAATATGAAGAGATACATTTGCTGATCACGGAATACCGTATTTGATGACAGCTCTAATCACCAACTTTTTATGATATATCAAAAACGATCTGTTACTGTACTGTACCGAGTCAAGGACGGGCTCAGCTAAAGACACTAGTCCTTGTATGTAACCTGAAGGTCCGCTTCGCCACTTTGAATGTAGGATCACTAACTATATGAGGGATAGGGCGAAGTGTAGGAGGAAGATAAGGAAGGCTGACCATCATGTGGGATACATAGTCGGGAAGAGAGATAGTCAAATACGGTTTTTCCTAAAGACGAAAGCTTCAACAAAAAGAAACACGAAAAAGGATCTTTGTATTATGAAGGTCAAATAAATATAAGAATTCCTGCAGTTGCATTCGATCTTGTACACGTCCGGTGATTAGAAGGGAATTACGTCATTAGGTGATCTTATTAGGCCTTATTCGATTATTATTATTTTTTTATTCTGACAAATGTATTTTTAATTTCAACCAAATACTTTGAGGTTTTGTGCGTGAATTTTGTCAATTTCGAGTACTTTTTGAAACAAAAATTATCAATGAAAAATTCAAGCTGTAGGTTTCAAATATATACCAATAAATCGCAATAGTCCGGTTCTAAGTATTTATGTATTACAATGATGTGATTATGTATTATAATGTATTACATTACATTGATAATATGTTAAGAAACATGTTTGATCATAGAAGAAAATGTCTAAAATAATCAGCATTTTGGAACGGACAGCCTTACACTTGGTTGATTTTTTCCCCTTTTGTTATCCATCTTATCAGCGACAAGGGTCAAGCTTGTGAACCGCACTTAGCTTGACTGTGTGTATACTTACGTTCACAGAACGGGTAATGTAGCAATAAATAAAATGATATAGATAAAGACAAGTGATATTTTAATTAAAATTTATTGAACCGGGTCTATCGCGATATTTTGATTTACCTTCATTGCCTGACGCTTCAACACGGTTTCACGTGCCGTGGCCCCAGGCGTACTGATGAAACAACGAGTTGTTACTGGAGATGTCGGCCAAATGTATCACTACCCGACGAAATGTGTAATAAAACGGATGGGTAGGGAGATAAAAGTTCGACTACCCTCCATTTGTTAATGTTTATTAAGTGATATTTTGTCCCTTTGGGTGTTGCTTATTTTCTAACCCCGTACTCTCACCCCCTCATTCTGTTCTAGAACCCGAAAAAACGTCACTGATTTTTTATTTATTTTTTTAATTCAGTTTTAGGGGCCGCTGCCGCCCATTAAAAATCTGAGATAAATGTTAATAAAACTCGGTTCACATAGTTTTATTTTTAATTTTTTTGCACTGATATTGTTTGAATAACCTAATGTATCAATCTAGTTATATAAGTGAATTATTCTGTGTATCAGAAAAAAAATTTGGTAGTTCATATTGAACTAGATATTTTTTTCTATATTTTTTTAATACAATTATGTACGTTCTGTAAGTATTATGATACAAAGAAAAAAACTTTTTTTTCTCATATCTTTTTCAGATTTTTTATTTGCCAGTAGCGACCCCTAAAACTAAATTAAGAAAATAAATAAAAAATCAGTGACGTTTTTCGGGTCCTAGAACAGAATATTCAGTTTCTCTCCTCATTTTTAAATAAACATAATTCAACCTAGGCCTGACTTGACCAAACTGGAATAAGACCTAATACCCAGACATATAAAGTGTTAAATTACATAGAATTTTTAAATTATTCCAAAGAGTATATCTTGTCTTGGCCCATATTGGTCAAATCAACCTTATTTGTAAGGTGATAAAGTCGGGTGTACGGTTTGCTAAGATAATTTATGTAATATTGTGATAGGCTGTAAGCGAGTGATAACGCGGTGACATATAAACCGTGCGCGGTTTTCGCTCACCGTACTTTATGTACTAGATCATAAGTTCCTTGTTTTGAATAAATAAATTAAAAAAAAAAAAAAATGAGGGGGTGAGAGTACGGGGTTAAACCCGCTCCAGACCTTCCGATCCGATCCGACTTATCGGAAGAAATTTCCTAACAACTGCACTACACATTATCCGATTTCTTCCGATAAATCGGACAACTGCACTACACATTATCCGATTGCTTCCGATCGGTCGGATCGGATCGGGAGGTCTGGAGCGGGTTTTAGAAAATAAGCAACACCCTATTGTCGCTTGTGCAGAATGAACGTGACAGTGGCCGGAAGCCCGGGCCAGGTGGAGCGCGCGGAGGCGGCCGCGGTGCTCGCCAAGGCGCCGGCGCGCGCCACGCCGCAGGCCGTGCCTGCCTACGGTAACGTTACCTACTTATAACTTTGCCGAGGGTTCCGTACAAACTATGAAGGCAATTAGAGGTCGCTATGGTGTAAAAGCTACGGTGAGGGCTATGCTCGGGGTGTCTCTACGTGATCGAATCAGAAATGAGGAAATCCGTAGACGAACTAAAGTGACCGATATAGCTCACCGGATTAGCAAGTTGAAGTGGCAATGGGCAGGCCACATAGCACGCAGAGCAGATGGCCGATGGGGCCGAAAAGTGCTCGAGTGGAGACCTCGGACCAGCAAGCGCAGCGTAGGACGTCCACCTACAAGATGGACAGATGACCTTATAAAGGTCGCCGCAAGGCGCTGGATGCAGGTCGCTTCCAACCGGTATATATGGAAGTCCAAAGGAAAGGCCTATGTTCAGCAGTGGACGTCCTATGGCTGAGATGATGATGATGATGATGAAGGTGTAAAAACCTTTCAGATAAACAATGCAAAGATCGACACACAAAGCTAAAGGAAAAATTCGTCAGGTCTACGTGGAGCGAGGGTAGCGAAGTGGCTAACGCGTTGGACCGGTAATCAGGTACCGGGTTCGATTCCCGGTCCCTTCCATCAGGTAGCTCCTTTTTCAATTTTTCTTTAAGCTTTGATCTTTGGATTCATGGTTTAAATAAAAATTGTAGTGTACCCACATAAAAAAAATGAGACATTACAGGTTTCATAAATTTATGAAGGCAATGTTTAGAATGGAGTGAAAAATTTGATAATTCAATGGTTCAGGCGGAGTTCGAACCCGCATCTCCAACGGTTTTCCGGGCCAACACGGGCGTCCTACCTATTTTTCAACCAGTTGCTTCTTGCATGCCTTATAGTGGCATCGTAGCGCCATCTACCGTAAATGCAAGAAGCAACTGGTTGAAAAATTCAATAGCTCGCGCATCGGGTTAACAATTGCATGAATAACAATTATATAAAAGCACTGCATATTGTTCTTACAAAAAGATAATCTGTACTGTGCGACAATAGTAGTTTGGCAAACAAGGTATGAAAAGCGCCCATTTCACTTTAGATATTTTGGCGCTCGAGCGGAGTAAAGAGTGATTTGCTGTGAAGCACATTTGGATTTGCTATGCTGTCTCGAGTGTTCCTTTTTAGGGTTCCGTACCCAAAGGGTAAAAACGGGACCCTATAACTGAGACTTCGCTGTCCGTCCGTCCGTCTGTTACCAGGCTGTATCTCAAGAACGGTAATAGCTAGACAGTTGAAATTTTCACAGATGATGTATTTCTATTGCCGCTATAACAACAAATACTAAAAATAAAATAAAATAAATATTTAAGGGGGGCTCCCATACAACAAAGGGATTGGTTGCGTTAACTTTGCACCTCATTTGTATGGAGCGCTATACATACAAGGTGCAAACTCAACTTAACCACTTAAGGATGGAAAGTGTTTGTACGGAACCCTCGGTGCGCGAGTCCAACTCGCACTTGACCGGTTTTTCAAATTACTTTTCCACCCTAGGGTCGAAATGGGTCACTTTCAACTCGCTTTATGCATATACAATGACCTACTTTCAGAATATGAGAAATGTAAACTAACTTTGCCAATACTCATGTGTCATGTTTCTCTTGCAGTGGACAAATGTCACTTCCTAGCGAACCTGTAACCTGCGAAGACCACCAGTCGGCGACCCCTCGATCTATGGCCCCAGTTCCAAATGCCGGGTCAAACGATTTTGGATGCCATTTCCGATTTTAGAGTTGTGATGCACGCGCTATGCGCTTAGTATGTAAGTCATACAGTGGGAGTTGTATATGGATATTTATTATTAAACTTAATATTTTGTATTTCACGATTTTTTCCTTTCTAAAATTCCACTTGCCCCTTACCCATTTTTGGGGTTGCGTATCCAAACGGATTACGAAACGGAAGCCTTATAACTAGGCATCGAACTTCTGACAGAACAGTAGAACATTAAAATACAATTCATACTCATAATCAATACCTAGTGAATTTCATTCAAACAACTTCAGAAGAACATATAGACCTGATTTTTGTAGTAATTGTTTTTTCGTCATCATAAAATATGTAAATTTGCGAATTCTTCCATGTTTCTTGGAGTAAATTGTATTCTTTCACCTTCTTTCTTCTTATGCTATCCCTGTACCAAACTTGGCTAAATTAAATCTGGCTGGACGTTTTGAGCGTTATGTTCCTATCGCTCATGGTTTCTAACTTCTCCAAACTGACCCACGTGGATTGATCACGCTGCACGCTGTCATAGGTAGTAAGCATATCGTAAAATTGTAGTTTTTCACAAAAGTTACGTTAGATTCGTTAGGTAGCTTCAAATGCCTTTCTAGGATATGACCTCCCTTGTAGGTACTACTTTAGCTACTACCCAAGAGGCACACAGTCTGTATAAGTAGCTGGAATAAGCTGAAAAACCAGCCAAGAGCATGTCGGGCCACGCTCAGTGTAGGGTTCCGTAGTTGCCCATCCTTCACAATAGACGGGCTTAAAACAGCCCGAGGTTTAAATTACGAGAAAGATTTCATAAACGCCAAAGTAACTAATTAATTAAGCGCCAGGTTGAGTGGAATGTTTTAATGCAGTATGGCACTTAAGTAATATGTGTAACCTTCGAAGTATAAGGACAATGCGCGACTGCGACATTTTAAACAAAGTTATGAAATTTTTCTATAACTCAAAAACGGCATGACCGATTTTATTCAATATAGTTTTCAAAAATTCACCCCCACTTTAGGTGTTTGAAAGGTACCCGAAAAAAAGTTTTTTTTTTTAGATTTTAATTATCTTTTTTGCGGCGTGATACATACACACTCATACCAAATTTTAGCTTTCTAGTACTAATCATCACGGATCTAAGCCACGGACGGACGGTCAGACGGATAGACGAACATGGCAAAACTAAAAAGGGCTTTATAAGCCCTTATGCAGCATGTGTGCTACGTGGATAGGTACACTCTACAGCCAGTGGTTCCCAACCAGTCGTACCTAAGTGGTAGTCAAAATATGGTCTCCGAAGACCGCGACTGGCAAATACGCGACGTCACCGAAGTCCGCCAGAGGAAGGGAATTTGTTTGCGTTTGGTCCCAGTGAATCACAAAGAAATAAAAGTGGTCCATGCTCAAGAAATAGTTGAGAACCACTGCTCTACAGTCTTGACACTGTTATTGACTGAACTGTAACTGAATTATAAATTTAAACTTTATACATTGTGAGAAAATCTTGCGTAGGTGTATTTTCGGTGGAGAAATTTAGGAGTCTCATGTTAATTTGTTTTCTTTGTTTACGTTGTTTATTCTCTGAGTACTTATAGGTACCAAAGTGAATTATATACATGTACCAGACTAGAAGGTACCTGTGACCTCGCCCGCGTAGACCGTGTAAAACTTTTTCATTACCTACAGAGTAGGGTCAAGAATACCCCATAAGCTATCCCTGCACCAACATTGGGTAAAATCCGTCCCGCCCTTTCGGCGTGATGATTTGACAAAGATTCTACCATCGGGTACCGATTGCTCATATCCTGGATTTTTCCTGAAATAATGATAAGTGATATTCTCCTCTCGATAGATAAGTGATTTTCTATGGAGAGGGGTTATTCAGAAATCTGGCGTAGAATGTTTGTGGCGTGGGTGGAAAAGTTAAAGGAATCCCTGTTTGTTTATATTGCGTTATTTATATTTGACTTTGGGCACTTACCTAAGTAAATTATGTCTACAGAGTGAAACAAACGTGGGACTTGAATAAAAGGTAACGCAAAAGTCGGCTTATACTTATAAATCTTATAATCCTTAGAAGCTTGTGTTAAAAAGAAAAGAGAAACACTAAAATAATATCTTTTAGCGTCAGTGCATGCTTAGGTGGTCGGACGACCTGGTTAGGGTTGCGCCGGGACTCGCTGGATGCGGCCGCTTCTATCCGGCTCATGTGGAAGTTTATTGAGGAGGCTTGTGTCCAGCAGAGGACGTCCTATGTCTGAAAAGATGATGATGATGATGAATGTCAGTAAGGACTCTATAATTTCAACGTTAATAAGTATTTGAGTACCACGAGCGTGTTAACCGTCCATCAGGTTTATTTATGGAATTAGAGACGAATCTAACATTATTTTTGAAATGCTGTTATTTAATCTAGCGATGTTTAAGAAACCGGTTACGGCGTTACGGCTTAGTGTAGTGGCTCTAGGATCTATACACAAACCTCGCGAATTTGTCTCGAAATGGCTGATTTTTTTTCAACCTCCAAATCTCAGTCATTTTGATATTTTCGCATCGTTCGCTCATCATCATCATCATCAGCCAAAAGACGTCCACTGCTGGACATAGGCCTCCCCCAGAGAACGCCACCGTGACCGGTCCTGCGCCTCCCGCATCCAGCGGACTCCAGCGACCTTCACCAGGACATCAGTCCACCTTGTGGCGCCTACCCACGCTGCGTCAACGTCATCGTTCGCTCGGTCATATAAAATATTGGTACCTACATAATTCATTTGACAAGCGTACATACCTACTGAGTTTAAACAATTCCTTGTTTGCAGGAAAGTATCCTGTTCCACCCTGTATCTTATGGACTTAAACTTAGCCGAACGAATCGTGCGTAGGTGTCGTCGGCGGACAAGTTTAGGGGAGCCCTGTTTGTCTACCCTGTTTACCCGGCCCGGGTCCCGGCAGACGGGCGCGGCGGCGCCGGCGGGGCTGCCGGCAGACCGATCAAATTAGGGCTGCATCTCTAACCCGGACAGACTTAAAAAATCCCGGACATTTGGTGTAAATCGCATTTTTTCCCCGGACGTGTCTGAAAGTAGTATTCTTATTTTGACAACGCGGTTGGCTCGGTTTGTCGGTACCTAGCGCAGCTGCCTACTGAGCTGGCGGTCCTGGGTTCGAATCCCGGCCAGGGCAAATATCTGTGTGATTAACTCGAATATTTGTTCCTGGGTCATGGATGTTATATCTATATATATCTATGTATCCACAGTACAAGCTTTGCTTAGTTTGGGACTAGGTCGATTTGTGTACCTAAGATTGTCCCTTAATATTTATTAAGTAGGTATTATTTACTTATTTATTAAAAATACAATCGCTTTACGCAACATGTTAGCAGCGTAAAGCGATTTTCATTCATGAAGCCAGTGCTTTACATAATAGAGTGTCCCGATGGATGGCAGCCCTAGATAAAATGCTAACTGAATCCTTCCCGTGAGTGCATTGCGGTAATGTTGGTAATAAAATATGTGTAGGTAAACTTTACGAAGGAACATTGTATTGATGTTGCGTTATGTTTGCATTGCGTTCTGCGTGGGGATTAAATAAATGAATACCTACACGATGATTTTTAATCGGTGATCAGGTACCAACTTTTCTAACTCAGTAATTGATGGCGGTCACGTTGAAGTCGTAATTACATGAAAACAAACTTTTATTTTTTTATGTTAATTTTATTTTGAAACCAATTTTGTCTTAAATTCCTTGTCACCCTACTAGTCTGTATGTGTGAGCTTGCAACCTCTTTAATAATTTAACGGCAATGACAATTTATGAGTAACTAGCTGTTGCCCGCGACTTCGTCCGCGTGGAATCTTATCTTGAACAGTTTACATCTTTATTATATTATTTTCAGATCTAAAAAATGTTGAAATTACTTCTTTTTTTACAAGTTGATGATTTTGATGTTGGTTACTGTAATTCAACAAAAAATAAATAATAATAAATATTGAAGTGCTGCTCCCATACAATAAACGTGTTATTTTTTGCCATTTTATACGTAATGGTACCGAACTTCGTACGCGAGTTCGACTCGCTCTTGGCCTCTTTTTAGTTTTTTTTTCGGCTAAATTGCTCTAATTACGCGGAATCATTATGAACTCAGGTTTCAAGTCCCGCACTCAAAATAAATATTTGATCTTCAAACAAATTTTCAACCCCTTTTTCACCACCTTCTGGGCTGAATTTTCAAAAACGAAGTCACTTTTCTTGTATTCTGATAATATGCCCTTATACAAAGTTTCAAGTCCTGCGCTCAAAAAAATGTTTGATCTCAATACAAACTATCAACCTCCTTTTTACCGCCTCAGGGGTTGAATTTTCAAAAACGCTGAAATCCCTTTTTTTGATTTCTAATTATATGCCTTTATACAAAGTTTCAAGTCCGGCGCTCAAAAAAGTTTTGATCTCCATTCCATTCCAAACATTCAACCCCTTTTTAGGGTTCCGTACCCAAAGGGTAAAAACGGGACCCTATTACTGAGACTTCGCTGTCCGTCCGTCCGTCTGTCACCAGGCTGTATCTCAAGAACGGTGATAGCTAGACAGTTGAAATTTTCACAGATGATGTATTTCTATTGCCGCTATAACAACAAATACTAAAAATAAAATAAAATAAATATTTAAGGGGGGCTCCCATACAACAAACTTGTTATAGATATATATATAGGTACGGAACCCTTCATGCGCGAGTCGGACTCGCACTTGCCCAATTTTTCACCATCTTCAGGTCTACATATATTTTCAAAAACGCTGAATCACTTTTTTTGTATTCTAATAATACGCCTCTATTTAAAGTTTCAAGTCCCACACTCGAAAAGAAATTTAATCTTTATACAAACTTTCAATCCCTTTTCACCACCATCAGGGCTGAATTTTCAAAAACACTGAAATTTATTTTCTTGTATTCTAATTATATGCACTTAATACAAAGTTTAAAGTCCCGCGCTCAGAAAAAGATTTGATCTCCATTCAAAGTTTCAACCCCTTATTTACCAGTTTCAGGGATGAATTTTCAAAAACACTTAAATAAGTTTTCTTTTATTTTATTACCTATTTACAAAGTTTCAAGTTCCTAGCTTAAAATTAAAATTGAACCCCGAGTCAAACTTTCATCCCCCTTTTAACCCTCTTAGAGGTTGAATTTATAATGACGTTAAATTAATGTTATTTTGTTATTATTATATATGACTTAGTTAATTTAGTTAATTTTTGAAAACGCTGAAATGACTTTTCTTGTATTCTAATAGTTGCTAATAGTATGCTTTTACACAAAGATTCAAGTCCCGCGCTCAAAAAAATACTTGATCTCCATACAAACTTTCAACCCCTTTTTTACCACCTTAGGGGATGAATTTTCAAAAACGCTGAAATTAGTTTTCGTTTATTTTATTTTAATATCTTCTAACAAAGTTTCAAGTTCCTAGCTTTAAAAAAAACTTGTATCCGATACAAACTTTGCACCCCTTTTTAACACCCTT
This sequence comes from Apotomis capreana, assembly GCA_947623375.1. Lineage (NCBI taxonomy): Eukaryota > Metazoa > Arthropoda > Insecta > Lepidoptera > Tortricidae > Apotomis > Apotomis capreana. The sequence goes on along the minus strand of OX392505.1, from coordinate 7,063,621 downwards.
AGGGATTGAATTTTTCAAAATCGGTTCTTATCTCTAGCCCACGTTATAAAAGTAACCTACTGTGCAAAAATCAACTCTCTTACATTAGTAGTTTTGGCTGTGCGTTGATGAGTCATTAAGGACTTCTTCTTTTATATATATAGATAACTAGTCATTGTCATTACATAAACAAAGTAGAAAATTTCGTTAAATTTCCCGCCAAAGCGGTATCGTACTTACTTCAATAATTTATGTAGGATGACCATGTATCTAGTGGTTATTAGTTTTAATTATGTTTTAACTTTTAATTAATTAAACAGTGAGGTAATTGCGTGAGACCTCGCTTATAAAGTTTAATTTTATCTGAATATTAATATTTTTCTACTCCTGATTACCGATTAAGCCGTCAAACTGTGATTGTATAATGGAATTAATAAGAGTCAATCGTTGATGACGCGGTTGGCTCAGTTTGTAGTGCAGCTGTTTAGTGAGCCGGCGGTTCTGGGTTCGAATCCCGGCAAGGACAAATATTTGTGTGATGAATTGGAAAAAAAATCCTGGTTCATATTGATGTTATCTTTATGTATATAATTTTATATATTGTATTATATTATAATGTATATAATATTATGTATCCGAAAGAATATAAGGCTATTAAGTCGCGGCGGTCCTGATGGGTTTGAATCCATGGCCAAATAGCCTTTTGTGTAATGAACTCGAATATTTGTTCCAGGGTCTTGCATGTTATCTATCTAAATATATAAAAGAAGAAACTGACTGACTGACTGACTGACTGACTGACTGACTGACATATCAACGCACAGCCCAAACCGCTGGTTCTAGAGAGTTCAAATTTGGCATGTAGGTTCCTTATAAGTTGTAGGGGTGCACTAAGTAAGGATTTTTCAAAACTCACCCCCTAAAGGGGTGAAATGGGGTTCCAAAGTTTGTATGGGGAAACAAGATTAGTTAGACTATTTTATTCGAAACTTTACAGGAGTATTTCTAACAATAAATGAGTAAACACGTGTTTCAGGTTTTTTGAAAATTCAACCCCTAAAAGGGAGAAATGTGGTGACAAAGTATGAAAATCAGCATGGGTATTATTATTATGGTTTATCGGGTCGCTGATTACGAAAACCGCAACGATTTTAAAATCCAATGTGGCGGACGTTAGTTACCATCTCCCCTGTTGGGATGAAATGGGGTTGAAATGTCTAAATACTAAACCGCTGGTTCTAGAGAGTTCAAATTTGGTACTTAGGTTCCTTATAAGGTGTAGGGGTGCACTAAGAAAGGATTTTTCAAAACTCACCCCCTAAAGTGGTGAAATGGGGTTGCAAAGTTTGTATGGGGAAACAAGATTAGTTAGACTATTTTATTCGAAACTTTACAGGAGTATTTCTAACGATAAATGAGTAAACACGTGTTTCAGGTTTTTGAAAATTCAACCCCTCAAAGGGAGAAATGTGGTGACAAAGTCTGAAAATCAGCATGGGTATTGTTATTATGGTTTATCGGGTCGCTGATTACGAAAAACGCAACGATTTTAAAATCCAACGTGGCGGACGTTAGTTACCATCTCCCCTGTTGGGGTGAAATGGGGTTGAAATGTCGACATACTAAACCGCCGGTTCTAGAGAGTTCAAATTTGGCACGTGGGTTCCTTATAAGGTGTAGGGGTGCACTAAGAAAGGATTTTTCAAAACTCACCCCCTAAAGGGGTGAAATGGGGTTCGAAAGTTTGTATAGGGAAACAAGATTAGTTAGACTATTTTATTCAAAACTTCACAGGAGTATTTCTAACGATAAATGAGTAAACATGTGTTTCAGGTTTTTCGAAAATTCAACCCCTAAAAGGGAGAAATGTGGTGACAAAGTCTGAAAACCAACATGGGTATTGTTTTTATGGTTTATCGGTTCGCTGATTACGAAAACCGCAACGATTTTAAAATCCAACGTGGCGGACGTGAATTAAAATCTCCCCTGTTGGGGTTGAAATGTCTAAATGCTAAACCGCTGGTTCTAGAGAGTCCAATTTGGCACGTAGGTTCCTTATAAGGTGTAGGGGTGCACTAAGAGAGAATTTTTCAAAATTCATCCCCCAAAGGGGTGAAATGGGGGTCGTAAGTTTGTATGGGGAAAAAAGATTAGTTAGACTATTATATTGAAAACTTCCAAGGAGTATTTCTAACGATAAATGAGTAAGCACGTGTTTCATGTTTTTTGAGAATTCAACCCCTAAAGGAGGAGAATATGGTGACAAAGTCTGAAAATCAACAAGGGTAATGTTTCTATGGTTTATCGGGTCGCTGATTCCCAAAACAACAACGATTTTAAAAACAAATGTGGTGGACGTGAAATACCGTCTCGCCTGTTGGGGTGCGATGGGGTAGACTAAATATGAGTATGGGTGTAATTTTTATGGTTTCTTGGGACGTTAATTACGAAAATCATGAAAATTCTTGAAAGCATTTGCGCCAAATTGCAATTTAATCGGTCCAGTAGTTTTGCAGCACATCGGTTGTAACAGACGGACTGACAGGCAGCTACACGTGATCCTATAAGGGGGTTCTATTTTTGCTTTTGAGGTATGGATAGAGACCCGCGTTATCCTAATAGATTAAAAAAATAGTATTTGGTGGCATCTCGATCGTCGTCAATGTACCTAGGCGGGCGGCGCGTTGGGACGGGAGGAGTAATGATCGGCAAACTTCCTGCATTCGTAATAAATACATTCAAGCTTTTCAATAATTATGTTAAGTCATTTCAGAATTCTGAATTACGTTTATCTGGCTCAGAATAATACATTTTTCATTTATCAACAAAGAGAACCTCAATATCTTACAATAGAACATGACGTTAACTTAGAACATGGCTTAGAATCATTAAACCAATCTCGAATATCCCAAGTCGATAAGCAGAGGCTCGGGACATTATAAAAGCTTTAATACAAATAAAATGCACACATATCCCGGTGTCTTAGCTTCACTTCGAGTTATGAATTTTGAAGTGAACTTTATTTGGATACAGTAAAAGCTGAGATCGCTTGATTTGAGTGCTTGAATTTTCGGTTTTATTTGTTAAAGTGGAGTTGTGATAACATAAAAAATATTTCCCAGTAATATTAGAATAGCGAAAGTCTGTGTATGTTTGTTACTTCTTCACGCTAAAACGGCTGGACGGATATGTATGAGGGAAATGCAGATTGCAGATTATACCCTAACTTAACAAATAGCCTACTTTTAATCCCGAAAAAAAGAGCATTGTTCCCGTAGGATGATGTATATTGTACCTACCCATATTAAAAGCTTTGCTTAGTTTGGGACTAGGTCGATTTGTGTAAGTTTGTCCCTTAATATTTATTATTTTGTTTCGTGGTCATGATTTTTTTCTATGTAGGTATTTATTTATAGACATGAATATTTATTTAAATAAATACATCGTCGTCCTGTAATCACACAAGGCACATTAAAATGACTGTTTAGATACGTACCTAGGTACTCATGCTCAAGTTGAGTTTGAGTAACGAGAAATTTTAACTTATATAGGTAGGTAGGTACACTACACCCTGCACGTCTGCAGTGAACATAGAAACGGTTGAGAACATTGTTTCATATTCTCAATTTACATATGCTCTTAAGTGGATTGAGAATTCCAGTCCCGTATACTGTAGAATTAAGTTCCTGGCTTTGCATCGGTGAATAGGTACTTTGTTCTGCATTGGGCTCTACCACGCTCTACTTAAAAACCTTTTAAGAGGCCTTATACCTACATTTTAAAATAGGTATATTTTACTCATTTAAGACCAATTAATATTGATAATTTCAACCAACTTATGGTTATATGGTTATGGTTATGGGCTCCGTTTTCCGCACTTAGCCCGTGTATATTCGGGCCGTTGTGCGTGCATGTTTGCCAGCTAATAGTCTAGCCAGCCTAACTCCGTCCAGAAGCGCAGGATTCTCCTGGTGTCTCCACAGGCTTCACGAAGTGACCTCGGTGCTTTGAGGATTTCAGCCCGTTGCTTAGCTACGGCGGCGCATTCCAGGATCACGTGGGTAGCTGTTTCTTCGGCCGACAGGCATCCCCTACATAGGGGGCTATCGGTCATTCCTAGAACATATAAGTGCTTGTTAAGTGTGCAGTGTCCAGTGATAGTGCCTACTACTACTCGCAGGGCGGGCCTGCTTAGCGATAATAAGCGCTTTGTCAGGCGTGTGTCCGGGTATGGGACTGTTTCCCGGGACTGCCTGCATGTACTGGTTTCTGCCCATTGATCGGCGTGTTGTGATCGTGTTCTGTGACGAAGCCATGTACGCAGCTGGTTAAACGCCAAGGGGAGCAAAGGATCTGGGCCAATTGCCGATTGATCGGACCCTCTCCTTGCCAGCTGGTCGGCTGCGTCGTTACCTAGAGACCCACTATGCCCTTTTATCCATTGCAACGTGATCCGATTATTCGAACCGATCGTTTGCAACGCTGAGTGACACTCTAGTATGAGCCCGGATTTGATTGTTTTATTCTCCAGAGCTCGTAAGACTGCAGCGCTGTCGGAAACAATACGTATCTTTTGGTCTTTGATACCTCGCGCAGCAACTGCCTTAGCAGCCTGTGTGATGGCAAGGCATTCACATTGGAAGATGGAACTATATTTGCCTAAGGCTATTGATATGTTTACGTTTATTTCAGGTGAGTATATTCCAGCTCCTGTCCCTGTTTGTGTCTTTGACCCGTCCGTATATATGCGTATTTCGTGTATATCGGATTGATCGTTAGGTTCTTCAATCAACTCGATTTCGTATCTCTTATTGAAGTAATGCTGTTTGGGTATCTTGTCGTTGGGAGCAGCTATCATTGGCTTGTGTTTGATAGCCTCCTCAAGTATTTCGGCATGACCCCCGTGTGCTACACCCCAGAGGTTAATCGTCTTCAGTCTGATAGCTGCTGATGCCGCCTCTTGCTGAATGAACAGTTCAAGGGGTGGCAGTCCTAGCAGTACCTACATTGCCGCTGTGGGTGTTGTTCTCATGCAGCCCGTCGTTGCTACACAAGCAAGTCTTTGAAATTGCCGCAGTTTATGTTTGGCTGTTGTCAGTTTGGTTCTGGGCCACCAAACCACAGCGCCGTAGGTGATAATAGGTCTTATCACCGCAGTGTAAAGCCACATTGTGATCCTGGGGTTTAAGCCCCAGGTTCTACCAACTAGTCTTTTACACTGCCAAAATACGACGCAGGCTTTGTTCAGTTTGTTTTCAAAGTGTTTGTTCCATAGTAGTTTGTCATCCAGGATGACGCCCAGATACTTGACCTCTTTGCTGAGAGTCAGAGTTGTGTTTTGGAGTTTTGGCAAGCGACTGATATTTATGGTTCGCTTCCTGGTGAACAAGACTAGTTCTGTTTTAGCTGGGTTGACTGACAGGCCATGGTCAGAACACCATTGTTCGACGATTTTGAGTGCCTCTTGCATAAGGTCGCAGAGGGTTGCCTCAAACTTTCCTCTTACGAGGATCGCTACATCGTCTGCATAGCCTACAGTGTAGATGCCTGCCTCGTTGAGCTTCCGGATTAATCCGTCCACTACGAGGTTCCACAGGAGTGGTGATATAACTCCACCCTGTGGGCAGCCTCTTGACACGATAGCTCGAGTTGTGCCATTCACTGTTACCTGTACAGCCCTTTGTCTCAGCATGTTGTCGATCCAACCTGCTACGGTTTGATCGGCTCCATGTCTGAGCAGGGCTTGGCTAATGCTGTTGAATTGCGTCTTGTCGAAGGCTCCTTCGATATCGATGAAAGCCACAAGCGCTGAGGATTGTGTTGATAATGCGTGTTCTATGGGTGAAACAACGCTGTGTAGTGCTGATTCGGTTGATTTGCCTGAACTGTAGGCGTGTTGTTGCGGGTGAAGAGGATATTGCGCCAAGGTTCCATCTCTGAGATCGCGATCACAGAGGCGTTCCAGAGTTTTTAATAGGAACGACGTGAGACTTATCGGCCTGTATGACTTGGGCTGCGTATAGTCACTCTTACCTGGTTTGGGTATAAATACCACCTTAACTTCTCTCCATTTCTTGGGAATATATCGATGTCTTAGGCAGGCCTGATATATTTGGACTAAGTGTGGCGCAATGGTGTCCTTGCACCACTGCATAAGCCCTGGGAATATACCATCTAAGCCTGCCGCTTTGAACGCAGAGAAGCTGTTTATTGCCCATAACACCCTTTCCAGTGTTACAATTCTTTGGGCAGTGTGTGTGGCTTCAACAGGTGATTGATCAAATTCCTGTTGATCTGCCTGGTCCCATGCACAGTTCTCCGTAATGGAGCAGCCTGGGAAGTGTGTATTAAGCAACAACTCACACATCTCACTATCAGTGTTAGTATAAGTGTTGTCTGGTTTTTTCAGAGAGCCTAGGTTACGGTTTGGTTCGCTGGATAAGATGTTTTTAACCCTGGCTGCCTTACTGTTTGATTCTATGTTAGTGCAGAAGGCTCTCCAGCTCTCGCGTTTCCTCTCACGGATTCGCTTTTTGTACAGAGATTGGGTTTGCTTGTAGGCATCCCAATCCGAGCCCTTCCTTGTGTTGCTCGCTCTATTAAACAGCTTGCGTAGTTTGCGCCGCATTTTCTCCAGATCCGGCCCCCACCAGCTATTGCGGTTAGAGACCTTTGTGGGGGGCGTTATTTCTGGACAGGTTCTTGTAAATGAGTTGATTAGTGTCTGTGTCAGTTCATTAACGTGTCTCTCTATGTCAACAGGTCCGTCATACTTAAATGTCACTTGTGGAGCTAAATTAGCGGACATTAATTGACTGAATCTGGCGCGGTCTGTCCGTCGGGGGTTGCGCCATAATTCCTGTTTTTTGGAGTCCACGTTTAGTTTGTATCTTACCCATCTATGGTCGGAGCACGACAAGTCTTTTGACACGTGCCAGTCGGAGATTAGCTCCGATACCCGTTCCGTAGTGAGTGTGATGTCTATAATAGTTTGGAACCTGGAGGTAACAAAGGTTGGCTCTGACCCCCTGTTTATAAGCTTAAGATTGGTTGAGAATAGAAAGGTTACAAAATCCTCACCTCGTTTGTTAGTGGATTCGCTGCCCCACAGTGTGTGGTGCGCGTTGGCATCCGCCGAGATGATCAGCTCTAGCCTTTTTTCCTCGCAGTGTCTGATGAGTTTTGCCAGCTCAACCGTCGGTACGTCTGCGTCGCCCGGCAGGTAGGCCGACGCAATAATGACCTCTGGGATGCTAGGGCAGTTGTTTTGGAGTCTGACCGTGGTCAGGTCTCTGGAACAGAACTCATTCATCAAAATTGCATTGATAGATGTTGGTACATAAATGCAGGTGCGTGGGTTAGTTACAGTGGTGTCGAGTAATATCTTACCTCCGATGTTGTTAAGACCGCAGATCCTGTCCTTCCTTATCCACGGCTCCTGGATAAGGGCGACGGTCTTGTTGTTGACCTCCAGCACTCTTCGCAAGGTAGCCGCCGCGGCTTGTTTGTGCTGGAGGTTGGTTTGAATGATGTTAATGAGGTGAGGAGGAGCGAAGAGGACTGCTCACTTCCTCATCCGTTTCTAACGGAATGTCCTGGTCCATCAGCTGCGCGACATCCTCCGCTAGGTCATCGGAACCGACATCCACTGCGGAGTTAGTCAGCGAGCAAGCTGAGGTGCCATCCTGCCTCTGCATTTCGGCAGAGTAGTGTTGGCTGACCATTAGCCCGCCGGTGTGACTCTGTCTTGCAACAGAGCCAGCGTGGCTAGCTGTGGACATAGCTGCGTCTGCTCCCTGGTCGTGTCCAGCGCTAACACTCTGCTTCTCAGCAGAGGAGTCACTGGTGACCGTGGGTGCTGTCGCAGCCTCAGCGGGGTCTGGCGGCACATCTTGCAGCTTCCCCGTGCTGCCGAAGAAACGGATATAGGCGTTCCCTAGCTTATAGCATAGGCGTCGCCCCCTCGCTAGGATCCCTGGGATCTGGTCGGCCGGAATACCCAGCACCAAGAAGGTACCCGGTGGATTTCCTTCATGGCGCTCGATATGGTAAAGCGACCAGTTACTGACCTGATACAGCTTGTTCTGCCCTATCAAGATGCGATGTATCATCTTGACATCATCCGAACAGTTCGGTAACAGGACAGCGGACTTTACCCGTTTGGGAATGTCCGTCTGGCGCTTCACCACCAACACAGTGTCGGGAATTGGTGACACAAGAGTGGCTACGGTGTCTTTGAGCCATTCCACGTCCTTAACATCCTCGCATTGGAGCTTGAGTACTCCCTCGCTGAAAAACGGTTTCCCGCGGAAGGAGGGCCAGTACGGGACGGCGTTGTGACAACCTGGAACATCCGCAATGCCTTCAATGCATGTTTCCAAGGTTTTCTTGATGCTCTCCACTTGGTCAGCAGTCAAGTTAGTGAAAGGCTCCGCCATCACTGCGACAAAGAGGTCGTTCAACACGACTGTGTTGGCGTATGTGACGGCAGTGCTCACTAAACTTGTGGAGGCCTTTGCTCTTTTGTTGGCGCCGATAATGGGCGATTGTGTATCGTCGGGCCGAGGGCGTTTGGATGTTGGGGCGTTACCCTGGCCTTCTGGTTTTTTAGGCGCAGGATTCGCCTTCCTGCCTCTGCCTCCGCGTTTCTTTTTGTGGGGCGCGTCGGATTTCTCCTTCGCACCCGCCTGGCTGGGCTGGGTTACCGTTTCAGCGCGCTGCTTAGGGCCACCTTGGCTTTCGCTGGGGCGGCTCTTGGGCTTCGCGCTTATTCCGGTATCGGGGACTGTTGCCAGTCCTTCGGCTGCCTCCTGCCTTGCGGCCGGTGGCTGCCTCCTTCCCACTCTAGCCTGGGTACGTTGAGCTGCACGCTTGGCTGTGCGTTTTTTGTTACGCAGGTCTGAGGACGTGCGCTTGCGTTGGACCACCTCCCACTGCTGCTCGCCCGGCACTGACGGGCCGGGGGCGCTGACGGTCGGTGTTGTGGTGTTGTGACTGGGCGCTCCATTGGGAGCTGCGGCCTGTCGTTTGTCATTGTTCTGTTGTTTTTTACCTTTACTCATGTTGTCCATTGTTATGCATGGTTTATTTTTCATTCTCCATGGCGTCCCACCCTCCTGGGAGCCCGCAGATGGGGATGCTCATTCGAGCACCAGGACCTACCACGGAGAGTATAGGGCCCAGGATCCGCGATGCAGCGAGCCTAAACGATGCGAAGAGTACTACGGTTGTCGGGCCGAGATTTTGACCCGTACTCACCGTAGCATCCGCGCTCCGCCGGCTGCGCACCTCATGATCCTGTAACCCTCGCCAGCTGCCTTTAAGAGGTGCCTTTGCCGGTTACCTCAGGTTGGCTAGTCCCTGAGGCTGTCGTTTCGGCTGGAAATCCGGACCAAAGAGGGCGTGTTGCCCCCACAGGTAACAACAACCCGACCTGTGGTAAGCTCAACCCCCCAGGACTCCATCATCCCCCCTACGACGCTCGACTACGCACGGCACAAAGCGTAGGTGGGCTTTGCACTCTCCACTTGGGACCAACTTATTACCTATTTAAAGTGAATGATACTCTTCCCTGAGTTCTAGATAGTAACATAGGTATTTCATATTTTTATTGCGTGCAGTCGAAAATAAGCTGAAAAAAAAACAGTTTTCGATCAATTTCGAATAGTTTTTGAAACAAATTAATTATCAAAGATAAATGTAGGTATACTGTAGGTTTCAAATATACTAATAAATCGCAGTACAAAGTACGAGTACAATAGCCCAGTTCTAACTAGTAACATTGATAATATGTTCAGAAACAAGCTTGCTCATAGAGAAGTGTCTAAAACAATCAGCAGTTTTATAGGCATAAGGCGCCTTAAAAACCTTTTAACAAAGGCCAAAGCCGCAATTCACCACAAAAGCGAACCGTGCCCTGAGGCGAGCCTGTAACGTGTGTGACTTTAGACATTTTTCACTAGGCGAACATGTACCTTATGTTTGATTGTAGATAAAAATGTCTAAAACTATCAGCAGTTTTAAAGGCATAAAGCGCCATAAAAACCTTTTAACAGAGGCCACAGCCGCAATTCACCACAAAAGCGAACCGTGCCCTGAGGCGGGCCTGTAACGTGTGTGACTTTAGACATTTTTCACTAGGCGAACATGTACCTTATGTTTGATTGTAGAGAAAAATGTCTAAAACTATCGGCATTTTTGAAGTGATAGATAAGGCGCCTTAAAAACCTTTTAACAAAGGCCAAAGCCGCAATTCAACACAAAAGCGAACCGTGCCCTGAGGCGAGCCTGTAACGTGTGTGACTTTAGACATTTTTCACTAGGCGAACATGTACCTTATGTTTGATTGTAAAGAAAAATGTCTGAAACTATCGGCATTTTTGAAGTGATAGATAAGGCGCCTTAAAAACCTTTTAACAGAGGCCAAAGCCGCAATTCACCACAAAAGCGAACCGTGCCCTGAGGCGGGCCTGTAACGTGTGTGACTTTAGACATTTTTCACTAGGCGAACATGTACCTTATGTAGAAAACTATCGTGAGTCTCAGACATATTAAAATACTTAAACGGGTTTACTCACGTCGTAGAAGTCGAATAACGCTCGACATGTACCTTATGTTTGATTGTAGAGAAAAATGTCTAAAACTATCGGCATTTTTGAAGTGATAGATAAGGCGCCTTAAAAACCTTTTAACAAAGGCCAAAGCCGTGCCCTGAGGCGGGCCTGTAACGTGTGTGACTTTAGACATTTTTCACTAGGCGAACATGTACCTTATGTAGAAAACTAACATGTCGAGCGTTATTCGACTTCTACGACGTGAGTAAACCCGTTTAAGTATTTTAATATGTACCTTATGTTTGATTGTAGAGAAAAATGTCTAAAACTATCGGCATTTTTGAAGTGATAGATAAGGCGCCTTAAAAACCTTTTAACAAAGGCCAAAGCCGCAATTCACCACAAAAGCGAACCGTGCCCTGAGGCGAGCCTGTAACGTGTGCTTTTAACCTCTCGAACGTGTTTGTGACAATGTTGTTTGTATTGTACGGGAAACAAACGATGCGGACGGTTCGCTGCGTTGGAATGGAAACATATACGATTAAATATGAGGCTCTCCTTTCTTATACGACTAGAGCGAGTCACTTATGATTATGAGGCTTTCCTTTCTTATATACTTACGACTAGAGCGAGTCCAATGGGTCGTCTCTGCAAGTCTCTTCCAGTCTTGTACAGTCGCCATCAGATATATGGCAGCATATAAGGCGTTCATAAGTATCTGAACACGACTTATCGACTGGGCGTTACAGGACATGTTCCGATATTTATGAACGCCTTATATGCTGCGATATATCCGATGGCGACTGTACGAGAGTGTGTCGAATTAAGGTCCCTGTACGTCTAGCACAAGTCTAGCATAACTGAAACTCTCTCTCTCTCTAGCATAACAGTCACTTTCCTTTCATTTTGTCGCGCAACAAATGTAGTCGCATCAACTTATGCCAGGCTGCATCTAGCACAACTACGCTTGATTCCTGTCACGCAACATAGCATCAGCCGTCACTGTCAAACAGCGAAGAAAGCGATAGGTAATTTGAGAAAGAGTCGCAAGTCACAGTTGTGCTAGACGGCCTGCATTGCGTGGCGTCGCCCGGCATGGAGGCATGATCGATCGGCGCGGCGGCGCACACACGCACCCGCAACTTAATCCCTACTAATTCCCCTGCGCCACAACCTTAGCCTCACTATCGATTGTTTTTCTCATATTGTGGTGCGAATCCCGGGGTAATTGAGGATGCGGTGCAACGGGATGGGATAGGCTCGCGCGGCGGGGGGAAAACAGGATCGGGACAGCGCAGCGCAGAGAGTAGCGGTCGCAGACGCGACATTCAATGCTTAGTATGGAAAGACGCTGTATGCTGCGTATAGCGTGTGATAGGAGACCAAGGCCTTAAGTAGGTTTTACATTTTATACGCGTTAGGAAGGGTTTAAAATTGGAACTAGTTTTTTTTAGGCTGCTATGAAAATGAGGCACGTATAAACGTTGTCTGATTTATCTTGAGGGAAGTTAGGTATCTTCCTTTAATGGTAGTGGTACACATTTTGATTAATATTTTAGCATTACGTTACCCTGTTACTGAATTGGTTAAACTAGATGCTCAAAAAACTATTATAACTTTCAAAATCCATTTTATGCCTAAACATTTAAAAAAGGACAACGATCGCCTGATTAATTGATTACAATTCAAACCGAACTCACCGTTTGCTAGATCCTAATCCTACACTACAGCCTGGAACGGCAAACTAATAGCCCGGACCTAATACAGCCTCAGGGAGGCTCAGCGTTCACAGGCATTGCATTTCCCACCCGCCGCGCATGTCCGCGACGGCGCGGCAGTATCCCCCGCGCCTTCACGCCGACCGACCGCGGCCCATACAAACACAAGCCTTCTCGCGCTATGCGCTCGTTGCTGCTGCTAGCCCTGCTGGCCGCGCCGGGCCTGGCGCGCCGCATCGACCAAGACTTCGAGTTCGACGATGACGCGGTCAGATATAGTGTATACCTTCTGGCGATTCGCCAATCTTTCAGGGTCATAGGGATAATTAGGTCTAATGGCGGGCCCTTGGTAGACAGGCGCTGCTACCTAAATCGTTGATATCAACTCAAGTAGGTACCTACAGAAGCTAAAAACCGCAATATACTCAAGCACTACGTTTTGTGTTTGAAACGGGTTGAGGATGCAAGAGAAAGCTTTCAGGTCTATTGTATCGATGTATATGCAAGTGAAGTGTGCGGTAAATGTTGACTCGCGCCTCAAACGGCAGTGCTAATTGGTATGTCGAGTGTCTTTTGTTTATGTCGCCAGGGCTAGGTATCAAATTGGAACTTGAAACCCTACTACTTTGAGTTGCAGTTTATTAGTATGCTGCGTCGGTAATAGGGCTTGCAGTACGGGGAAACTTTAGTATGGGAGTACCGGGAATTCCCGGATCTAAGTCCGTAAATACCAGATCTATATATTCAATTGGCATATTAGACATGTACCTATTATGAATAATAATACGAGTATAGCTGCGTTCCGCGGGGTTACCCATTCATCCCACGAGAACACATGTCTTCGGGTTAAAAAGTAACGTACGCGTTAATCCCGGGTGTCAGCTACCGCTGTACCAAATTTTATAAAAATTAGGCCAGCCGTTTGAGCGTGAAGAAGTAACAGTCTTGCTTCTGGGTCGGGGGCCCCTAGACTGCCTGGGCCCCTTTGCCCAGGCCTTGTGGGCACAGCTCTGATACAATTTAATTCATGTCTGAAAAAGCCTATTTAGTGTGTGCAGGAATTGCAGGACTTAATCCCGCCATCCCTGTTTCACCAGCGGACTTCCAGGCGACAGGAACGACTATGAAGTCGACATAAGGATGACCTTATGTTGTCAGTTTACTAAGTACTTATTCGCACGAAACTATTTGCTCCGTCATTTCTAATGCGAACTCCACTCCAAGGAATGGAACTCGACACCATCGTGTTTCTCCATAAAATAACAACTTGGGTTTCTTCAAGTCAAGAGTGAACAGGCTGTTGCTGAATCAGCGAGCTACATCATCGATCCTGTAGTGTCTCTTACCATAAGGTGATACTGATACTGAGGTCAATCGCTAGTCAGTTTATCAATAAAAAAGCTACAAATTCATCTAGCTTTATATCATCTGAATCTAGTTATTATTAGTCAGACTTAAAATAAGTTTATGTCTAAATTTTAATTTTTGTGGCAAGCTTTTATAGCCGACTGTACTTTTCTTTGAACATCCATCAATTGCTCACTGTGACGATTTTAAATAAAGACCCCAAACTTGGTAAGATTGCTTTATCTACTTATTACAGACTTTCAAGGGCCACCTTCTGGCTCCATCATCAGACCAGCCTCATCGTTGCATATTATTGTATTGTCATCAAAATTAAAGTACGTAGGTTGCAAATTTTCAGCTCAATCGGTTGAAGATATGGGTCACTTCAAAATTGAGTTGCATGAATTCATCCGAACAAACATATAGTTAGGTAAGTACATACATACATACATAGTTATAATTTATTAAAATTTGACAGCAATAAAAATACTTACATTAAAACTAAACATTAGCGGCATAGTGACGAAGATGCTGGCGGCGTTTCCTCGCTCAGTCGCCAAACTGATTCTTTGGGCGAATTAGTTTGTACATACATTGCAAGTAAAATTAAAGCTTGTAAATAAAAAACTTTGATATCACAAAAAAGATCGCGTAGCATCTATGTGTTAATCCTCGTATGTAGGTACTGTAAAAGACACATGGATGGAACCTAGATCAACCTGTCAGAAAATAGGAGATGGGAGGCTCGAGATGGCTCGTCAATAATGGACAGCGGGCGAAGAGGGATGGGCCGACTAGGGTTGCCCATCTTATTAATAAAATAAAAGGAAAGAGCAAAAAATAACGTAGGAACTTTACTTACTTACGCATAATACTTTTTCTTTTTTTTTTACGTTAACTATTAACTTTTTGTTTTAAAATACGAAGTTTGGCGTTTCGGTAATCGTAAAGTATAAATACTTAGCAGTTTAGGTGTCTAAGAGAACATTTTAGTATCGCATTAAAGTAAGGTTTTTTTCGGTAGTTTTGAGTCAGACCGTAAGTAAAAGTAAATTATGTAAATGAAACTAAGTCTACACACTATAGTTCCCTTGTCCCTCGTGTTTGTCCTTTAGAAACCGTGATTTTTTCCGGAATAAAGGCCTGTATTCCCCTCTAATCGATGTTCTATATCTGTGAAAATTATGTCAATACTTGATAAATGAACGTATACACTATACGTCTCACAGTAATGCGATATTCAAGATAAGTAAAGTATAGACTTAGTAGAAGACTATTTTGAGGTCGTTTAATCGAAATAATGTACCCAACCTACTTCTTATGCATTAGTGTAGCCACAAACGGCTGAACGGCGATATAGTCACTTAATTTTGGTACAATTATTTCAGAAGTTATTAGATTGTCGTACTTTCAACCCACTACGAAAAAACAAAACGTTGCCACCTTCTAATAGTAAAAAAAAAAAAAACGTATGTGTCAGGTCAGGAAGGATGTGTATCCTTCCTAATGTGTAGTTGGCAACCCTAATAGGCCTTGTGTTCATTCACTATGCAAGCGGGCATCCCGCCTGTCGGACCAACGGAGCCTACTTTAATGGAATGAATGATGCGATCGTCACTAATTCAGGTCTCCATCCGTGCTCCGAGCTCGGCTCGGGTGTAACCCGGTTACGTCATGTTTGCACCTCTTTTGTGTAGAAATCTCTAAAGATTAGAGTGCAAAGAGATAGTGTTGTAGGTCGGTCGAATATTTAGATCAATTGTATGATTTTAGCGTAAAGTTTTTAGGTACTTTCAGTTTCAGAATTCAGAATAACATTCTGCATGCCGAATTATGGCGAACCTTGTGACATGTATGATGTTATACCACCTGTGTATGTTTAGCAAAAATATATGATATAGTAATAGGATTTTATTTATCCAATAATTGCATGCAATGTGTGTTACAGGATGGTGCGACCCGTCGGCCGCGGCGCTACCTGTATGATCCGCACAGTACGTATATGCAAAAATTTCAAAAATCTATCTGTTTTCGTGCCATACATACTTCAGTGCGGACTTGGATTCCTCTTTGCGTCTACTTATCAGCATAAAAGTGGAACTCTCTTCCAGTTCCAGCGCACCTTTTCCCTGAAGTATTTCTTCAAGTCAAGAGTGAATAGGCACCTTCTAGGCAAGCATACTTCATCTCAGGCTACATTATCAATTAACATCAGGTGCGATCGAAGTCAAATATAAAATAGAAAAATATAAAAACAATGTCATATAGTACCTATAGGTACCTAGCACACATAGATAACTGCATCTTTTTCCATATCTATTAATTAAATAAGTGTTTGCAGTGACAGTTTCCGATTTGTCGTGGCTCATGTTTTAAGACGCTTTATGTTTAGACTTTAGACAATTTCCGCTTGTACAGCTGCCGGCAAACTTTTAGAGCATAACCTTGACTGCGCAGTAGCCGATTTACGTACAAATATACATGAGCAGATCCGCCATTTTTGTTCTAAAAGTTTGCGGTAAATTACGGTAAAACGGGGTTACTTTCAAATGCAGGGGCTACTTTGAAAAAGTGTTTTTACGCCATATACTTATTTTTAGGGTTCCGTACCCAAAGGGTAAAAACGGGACCCTATTACTGAGACTTCGCTGTCCGTCCGTCCGTCCGTCCGTCTGTCACCAGGCTGTATCTCAAGAACGGTGATAGCTAGACAGTTGAAATTTTCACAGATGATGTATTTCTATTGCCGCTACAACAACAAATACTAAAAATAAAATAAATATTTAAGGGGGGCTCCCATACAACACACGGTATTGGTTGAGTTAACTTTGCACCTCATTTGTATGGGGCGCTATACATACTAGGTGCAAACTTAACTTAACCACTTAAGGATGGAAAGTGTTTGTACGGAACCCTCGGTGTGCGAGTCCGACTCGCACTTGACCGGTTTTTATTTTTACTATCTGTGGCAATGCAATACCTACCTTCAACAATGACCTAACCTTTTACTTCATTTGCTCAATCGCACTATGAATATTTGCGTTTTTATAACCATTTTAAATCTATCAAAGTAGCCCTAAATTTTCCTAAAGTAATCCCGTTTTACGGTATACCCTGAATGAATGTGTATAGGATAAGAAATATGTGTCCCTGTAGGTCCGCTGTGCCGCGCACTCGTCTGCGCGCGCCGCGAGGAGTGCGTGCTGCGCGACGAGCGCACAGCTCTGTGCGCTGACCGCGCGCGCTTAATTCGAAATGGGTATGTAGCGTGTCAGCCCCTTTGTTTAATTTATAGGGTTCCGTACCCAAAGAGTCAAAACGGGACTATTACGATGCCTCCGCTGTCCGTCTGTCACCAGGCTGTATCTCATGAACCGTGATAGAAACTTTCAACTGTCTAGACAGTTGAAAATTTCACAGATGATGCATTTCTGTTGCCGCTATAACAACAATACTAAAAAAAATTAATATATTTTTTTATAATAATATTTTTTCTTTTTATATAGTTATATATATAAATATCAGACAAAATAAAGTAAACATTTAAGGGGGCTCCCATAAAACAAATGTGATCGGTTGCGTTAACTTCGCACGTCATTTGTATGCGGCGCCGGCATACATACCAGGTGCAAACTTAACCCAATCAGTTAAGATGAGATTACTATTTGTACGGAACCCCCGGGTGCGCGAGTCAGACTTGCACTTGGCCGGTTTTTGTTATCTTTTTGTTCTACAATATTTCCATGGACCAATCATTTAAAAAGACTGCGAACTTGAATACAAATTTCCATTCCATAGACTTTGTAGGAGTTTTATCTTCCTTGGTAGGAGGCACTATTAGGTACTGTCTTCACGATCACGCCATATACGCTTTGTATGACGCGGCGCTTATACAGCGCCATCTTAAAGAAAGCTTCTAAATAGTGTCTAAGTTTTATAAGAAATGTATGACCTCGTTAGGGTGCGTCTCCACTGAAACGGAGCACAAAAGTGAATCGGAGCTGATATACAGATTTCAACTTAGGTAGGCGTCAATGCTAACTCGAACATCAACTTCATTATCCGAAGACATGTCGTACTTTTATACCCCGAAGGTAACTTCTTGGGCTTTGATTTCAGAGACGTGGTGGTGAGCGCAGAAACGACTGACGTAGGCGAGACAGGTGCGGGTTGGGGGCGGGACGACGACGTGTTCTACGAGGCGGCGGCGCCCGCGCCTGACGCGCAGCGATGCGTCGGCTGCGGTTCTGTGCCTCGCGCTCAGGTAATCTGATCATGCAGCTGACTTTTTTTATACCGGTACAACATTACCTAGTGGCTCCACTTCGCCTGATGGTAAGCAAAAAGGGGAGCCCAAGTTGCAATGGCAACTGACAAGAAACCAACGGTGCCATGTCAGTTGACACTGCCCGGCCGGCCCGAGATATGCTTCTTCACGCTTCGTTTGACTCTTCATCATTTAGATGTTCACTGCACAGAGAGGGCTTACGAAACTCCCTTCTCCACCCCTCCGTTGTTGGCAGCTGTTCCAGTTCCACGTTGCGTCTTTCGTTATACGGTCACACGTCAGTGAACTCACTTAAAACCATAATGACAGCTGCAGATAATAATTAGACCAAAAAGATATACTTACGCTCAACGCATCTATGACAGTTTCTACTACACTGATACTAAAGTTCTTGTGCGTTAAGAGTTGGGAGTTTCTTTCCTATCTTATTACTAAATTGGCTAACTTCTGGTGACATTTCGCAGTTCCTCTGCGGCTCTGACAACCGTACCTACTCATCCCTGTGCCGTCTGGACCTGCACAACTGCGTGCGTCGCCCGGCGCCTCCCGTCGCGCTTGCATGCCGCGGCTTCTGTCCGTGCACCACGCGCCGCGACCGCCAGCACGACTCGAGCGACGAACATGATGTGAGTGTATTCGTGGTTACGTTGCACAGTTATTTTCTTACTCGTCGCTGTATCGCTTGGACCAGTTGGACCTGCACGTTGCATGCGTCGCCAGGCGCCTCCTCCCGCTAGCATACTTACCGTGGGTTCTGTCACTAGCACGACTCGAGCCGCGTGCCACGAACATGATGTAAGTACCTACTCGTACTTCAATGGTGATGAACCGATCGTAATTACGGGGCAGTGGACTTGACCTAAAGCTTATCCCTAAAACTGTGGTGGGTAGGAAATTATGCCGTTATACCCGGAATACAACACTGCTCGGGAGCGGAAGTACGTCATGCCCAACTAGACATAAGAAAACACACCGGGAGAAAAGGTGGACGTGTGGAAGATTCTATGAAGCGAATGCGCAAGGATGGATACGGGCCGCTTGACGACGAGGAGACTATCACAGATCCTAGTATACATATATATTATCTGGCCGTGAAGGTCGTCGCGTCGTTAACGTATGAAAGCTCTGTGCTGGTAGCGTGCATATACCAGGTTTGTTCGGTACAACTATTTTCATATAATTTCCGCTGTTTTTCAGGAGTGGCGCCGCAGAGGCCGCCGCCGCGGCCGCCGCCCTGGTAGCCAGCGCGAGAACGCGATCCCAGTGCGCCGCCGAACGGACACCCGCCCTGGTAAACTGCTGCATGACACCGAGTTCTTGTACTATACACCAAGTACTTATATATAAAAAGTGTTTGAGCGTTATAAGATCATCACACATAGCTGTGGTTGGTTGGGATGAAGTCAATAAGTTTTGTTATATTTAGAAAATCTTTATCTACAATCAAACTCCGTGTGGGACAGAAATATCAGGAATTATGCCGAAGAAAAAATAAGGTACGCCTTTGCCTCGACCTTACGTGGACAACTGATGTTGTGCCCCCAGATGCTTAACTTAACTTCCTACTTGAAATCAAATTACGTGGGTAACTACTTTCAGGGCTCTCTCTACACCGTGGGTGGGCCGTACATCTTTTGGTCTTTCGAGCCAGATAACGAACCGAAATGTGTAGGATCCACCGTGTGTTATAAAGATTACTCGGAAACTTCTAACAGACGTCTATTTACAGAAGGTGAGGGCTGTGCACCTGACAAAATGGCGGATCGGCTGTTGGACTGGTTTTCAGTGTTGATGGACGAGGCTGGTGATACGGCCCCTGATCGTCGCGGTACGTGACCACATTATTCACATTTAACAACTTCTAAGCTATTGCCGTCAGCCCAAGATTTTTCGGAAATCTTCCTTTTGTGGCTATACTATTCTCTCGTCTCCTCCTTTTTAATGTTAATATCCAGTCTATAGGGATAATACCTAGTAGTTTAATTTTTAACGGATTTCTTACACGACATATTAGTATTTGTATTCAAGGATTCATGTGCTCGCAGGGTTCCCAAGAGATTGCAAGCCGGAGACGCGATGGATGTTCGCCCACCTCGACACTGATGGTGATGCTATGCTGTCCTCTTCCGAACTGTACGCCCTCAGTAAGTATCCTCTTGTTACGTTATTCTATTTTGATTCAGACCTACTCTGTATGTAAGTGACCAAAATAAGACGAAGCCATATTGATTCTTCTTTAAATTTCGCTCGTCCAGATCGGACTGCTGTTATTTTTCGCTCCGATTTCAATGTCAACTCGATGCAATCATTTTCAAAATTCATGATTTTCTGTTATCGATGTAATGACTGCATATGAATCTGAGATAACTAATGACCGTTCGAAAGAGCGACTGCGACTCGCACCGTATCAAAACTATCAAACTTCTTTGTCACCCCACCCTATCGTTGCCGTATCTAAGACAATTTTTCCGACGGGGCTTGGCCATGGCCTATGAGATGAAGCCATGAATTTTTATCGGTAACTCAAAATCTGGGGTGTGCCCTAGACCCCCCTAAAATAAATAATATGCCTATGCACCCTACCGTCAAAGGTCAACTGAGGTATAATCATCAACCTTTCCACAGGGCACGACGAGCGCGAACGGTGCCTACGACCGTTCCTTGCAGGCTGCGGCGCCGGCGCCGAGACTTCCAGCGCCGTCTCCCGCGCAGCCTGGTGCGGCTGCCTCCGTCGAGCAGCGCGCCCTTGTTCAGCACTAGCTCGCGCCCATCCAGCACGCCCAGGGGCTTACGTACCGGCGTGTGATTCGAGGGGCTTCTATAGGCCGAGGCAGTGCCATGCGGCGCTTGGTGTGTGTTGGTGCGTGGACGCGCACGGACAAGAGGTGCCCGGGTCGCGCGGGAAAGGTGCCCCGACTTGCCCTGGTAGGTCTTCTGTCTTCTCTACGAGTAAGGTTGTAAATCAATATGTATTGCGCTTTATGCCGCGTGATATGCTAAGCACTAGAGCCCGCGCCCATCCTGAACATCCTGGGGCTTACCTATGTATGTGTGATTAACCCCTAAGCTTCGTGATCTATCATTCCAGGTGAAAAGCTGTCAGCGAACGCCATCAGCCTTGGCAACGAGACGGGCGAGGACGCCCAAGAAGCACAGGAGCGTGCTCGCGCGCACCGCCCGCACGACGCCCCGCGCGCGCACGAGCACGAGGCGCCGGAGCGCGCGCGCGAGCACGACGCGCGCGGGGCCCCCGCCGACGACGAGGACGCCCTCGCCGCCGGCAGCGGCGACTCCGAGCTGCGCTTCTAGACGCCTCTGTACAGTTTTACATCCTAAACTTATGACGGGTAGTATGATAATACGAATATTTACTTACCTGTATACGTCAGTTTTTGACCGGTTAAGAAGTATTTAACTTCGACAGTTGGGAACTTGTCATTGTGACTGGGGAAAATTATTCAAAAGCGAATGCGACACTCCGGGTTTTATAATTTATGGGAGCGTAGTTCAAATAGGTAACCGTGTGAATGTGACCCACAGCACAGAGTGATCGCAACTTTTCACCTATTTCGAGTGTACGAAAAAGCGTGTCAAAAAGGTCGTTAAGGCACGACAGTTCCTTTGTTTTGCGTTTCGATGGGTACCTATAGGTGGACCAAATTCTCTGTGAAACGGCGAAATTAGGAACTACGACTGTCCGGCTAAGATTTCATACAATTGTCAGTGTCTCTGCGCGTTCAAGTGCTCTGTTGCGTAAATTGAGCGACACCCTTCAGTTCACAAAAAAGTTGGTCGCACTATACCTACCTACTTAACTATTCAACGAATTCTTCAGGCCGTAAAAGTATTATTTGTCAAGATAAGTACTTAGTATATCTACTATACGTAGATTATACAGGTTTAATTTTAGAATCCACTATTAGCAGAAGCAACGGACTGCCTGACATATTAGCGGACCAGAAACGCCTCAGCTATAGATCTAGTTGTTTGCTTTAGACATTTTCCTAATTAGGTTCACATTTTCAGAATGATGCAGTCTGCATTGCAGATCCAATATAATAGTTATAGGGTGCTTAGGTAAATCTAAGGCCTGCAGACCAAGCCTGGCCTAAATGTTTGCTCTTTCGAAACATTACCGTCCAAAGATCAAACAAGAGTAGCTAAAAGTTTACAAAATAACCGATTTTAGAGTACATACCCAAATTAAAAGGATAACGTTAAATTTTGTTCCTTTTAGTTTACATATCTAAGTTATCTTTCGTTTCTATGTAGGGAGCTTTCATAGAGTAGTGTCAGTATGTCAAATTTAAACTATGTAACGGGCTCTAAGTAAAGTATATTTATAGGATACTATGTTAATGTTGAACCATTAAATGTTTTGGAGGGTGGGAGAGGCTTCCAGACCACGGCCGCTGCCGTCTGTTCTCTAATAACAAGATGGAAGTGATAAACTATGAGAAAGAATAGGTACTACTTTTAGCTTATGACGTTTTTTTAGCATACGGAATATGAGCGATGGCCTATGGTTTCGTAGGATAGCAGCCATCATTGGTGAGCGGCATTGGAGAGAGCGCAGCCAGGTGGGAATGTATGGCCGCCGCTCCTAGGAAACCACAGCTTTAGGGAAATTGATTTGCATACCACGGAACTCTGTTGTAATGACGTCAAAGCCGTCGTAAAGCATGCCAAGGCTTTGATCACTTTACAATTCGCCCCTGATAATTATTGAGTGCACACAGCTGGCATGCTTTAGAGCCTGAGAGCTTTAGCACACTGGCGATTTGAAAGCGAAACGAGCGCGTAGCGACTTCGCCGAGAGTGCACAACGATTCAGTTGCTAGTTTTTCTTCTAACTCGCTCGCAAATCGCAATCGTATGATAGCCTGATAGGGCTCTTCGCGTTGCTTTCAAACCACTCGCAAATCACCAGTGTCTTTTAATATTAGCATTGGACTGTAAGAACATCAAAGTTTTTTCAAAGCTCTCTTCAGTTGGAGGACCCTGGGCACGTGCCTCAAGTGCCCAGTGAGAAGGAGAGACCTGAATATCGCAACTTATGTCGAAAAAAATATATATTTTATTTGTATGCCATATGGCGAAGCATAGTGATACCTACTATTATTTATAAATGTAACACCTTTGTACCTATGTCTTATAAATAAATAAATGATTGATTGATTGAATTTCAGCTCAGTAGCTTGTGACAGGGTTCTATGGTATTAGGAGAACTAATTTCTCATACTGTATAATCATAGTTTATCACTACATTTATAGTTTAATGATAGCAAGTAAGCTTATGAATGTTTGATATTACTAGTGTTACAGGTTTGCTCGGGCGGTCTGGTGTCACCAACTGTCACCAGTACAGAGCTCAGGGCGGCCTCCGTAAACATGTCACTTTAGGTAGACAATTATTTGCACTTTTTTAAATCTCACTGTATGTAATGTAACAAAATAAATAAAATTTAGCCTGTATGGTACTTAATAACAAGTGTTGTTTATTTTCCTCATATTCCTAGCATCAACTTTAAATTGTCTTATTTGAGATTTAACAAAATTGGTTTTGGATTCAGGACACAAGCCTATTAATTAACTCAAAACAGTTTCTAGGCAACAAGCCCATCCATATAAAGCTGGCTCCATAGTTCTGGGCACTTGGGCAGTGCCAACCACTATTCTTTTATGAGGAATCCTATCTCAATTCTAAAACATTGTTTTGCACCTGTAACATTTCACCAAATTTTTATTTTTTTATAATTATTCTAAAAAAAATAGTTTTGGAGAAAATTGCTTTCTGACAAATGAAAATAGGCTAGTTGACTCATGTCAAATTGTAATAAACTAATGTTTATTCCGTATAGTATTTAGCAAAGGAAACCTAAATATATATTTTTCAATTCATAAAAGTGAAAGATGGCTGTAAAAATTTAATTTGAAAAAATGGTTTTTAATCTGTATTTTGAAATGCTTAAAACGCTGTCCGCCTTTTTCGCTTATGATAGTGACGTCATCGGTCATGTAAACAAAACTGAAAGTCTACTTTGACTACTTCGAATAGTGCTGTCCCTCTCGATCTCCTGTCAAAGTATATTGGAGTGACCGGAATGGCACTATGTGACGGTCGAATTTCGAATATTTACAGGTAATTCTACGTCACGCCACAGATTAGCAAAAGGGAAAAATGGCAGACGGCGTTTTTGACTGTTCATGAAATTTCTAATTTTCAATTGATAAAATTTAGCTTTCTAGCTTTCACAAAACATTTTTTGACAGGACATTTTTTTTAGAGCTAGTAAGATCATTATTAACCATTTCAAATATATTTCAAAACTGGGTCTACTAGCCTATTTGGCAAAACGTTACCGATGGGAAACAAATATTAGTGTTTCAGATAGGTAGTCCATTTAATATGATCATACTAAGGGATTTTACATAAGTAAATGTTATTCAGTATATAACAGTGATTCATAATTATCTGCAAGTCCAGTGGTTAAAATATTAAATATAGGTAGTTGCTGTACAGACTCAGTGGCTCAACAACTATACCAGAATACCAAATGTGCTTGAAAATACTATACTTCTTTAATTGAAGCCACTCTGGGTGCCACTGGAAGCCACTCTATCACAAGATATCCTTTTAATAAACGAACTCCATAAAAGATAAGATTGACCCTCCTTGAAAAAAATTAAACAAAGGCCATTGCCTTTAGGCCACTACATTTAGTGATCAAGGTTAAATAGAGCAAGGTTAAATTTAGGTCTTCTCCAAATTTGAATAATTCATACTTACATAAGGTTCAGAAATGAAACAATGAAGTTAGCGACCGCTAGTTCTTATATTTACAACATTGGTTGATACACTAAGAAATAAGTTATGGTGTTGGAGAGCTGTTCACTCCTCCTTCTCGCCTGCGAACTTCCCGCCGTAGAACGGGATGTAGGTGACGAACACGCGCCAGTCCGTGAAGTAGAGCAGTCCAAGGAATCCAGCGCCACCGAAGCCAATGCCGGAGGTCGCGAACGACGCCGCCATCTCGGCGTGCTTTTTGCCTAGACGTCCCAGCATTTTTTATTTCGTTTCAACGAAAGAAATCTGCAAACCCTCGATGCGAGGTACAGTGGGTTACGTAAACGTCAATATCTTTTTTTTTTGCAAAAATCAGATGTCTGTCACTATCTAGCTGCTTCGAATGCTAGCTTTTTGAGCAATAACTAGTCGTCATCTGATATTCAGTTTTTATCAGTTTTATTAATAAGCAGGTTATTTTTCCAAATATTTAAGACGACATTATTTTATATCGGCGATTAACCAAAACAGGCTGGCTTGACGTGTGTAGCTAATACAAAGACATGAAGCTCCGATTTTGGCAGTTTGACTATATATTTTTTTCTTTATATTGTAAAATAAAAAAAACTAAATGTCAAACTCAACATTGACAAGTCGATAGAGCTCTGCATTTGCAAAGAGAATATAACGGATATCGGTTCGTGACTTAAGATGGCCGCATGCGTTTAAGTTTCGCTCTTCATTATTTATTCATTTTTGTTGTTCAATGTGTAGTATTGATAGCGTATTGTGCAGTGATCTAACGTATGAGTGAATAGCTAATGATGAATTCAACTTGAAGCGGTCATAGCCCTTCCTGGGTCAAGGCCCGATAGTCCGTGTGGTTTTTTGTAAATCGCTATCACTTTACAAAAAGCTCAAGTCACCGTACGTTCTTACAACCTTGACATTGGCAAAATTGTTCTAATGGACAGACGCCATTTTTTTTTTATATAAAAATAGAATAGAGAATATAACACTAGCATTTGCACCGATGCTTTGCACTTGCACTAGTATTCTTATAATTATAAAATAAAATATTACCATCGACCAATCACTGAGTAACAACTTCACACCGCACGGGAATACTCGATTGCGGTTGGATCATATACCGACTTACACAGTACAAATAAATACTATAGCAAAAATACTTACTATACTATTTGTGTTTCGTTTCGGTGTTGTTGAATCGGCGAGCTGCATATAGTTTATTTGCAATAAAATCAAAATATTGACTAGATGTAGAAATGAGACAAGCGAGTAAAGTTTAGTCGTAATCGTGCAGTGTATTGTTGAAACTGTAGTGGTTGCGTAGCGTAGCGCAAGACTGACCGACGGCGGGTCAGGCTTGAACTATGTGGGACTCTTCAACATTTCTGTCGGCGCTTACGCCTAAGTTCTACGTGGCGCTGACGGGGACGTCTTCGCTGATCTCAGGGCTGATCCTGATCTTCGAGTGGTGGTACTACAGGAAGTATGGCGCGTCGTTTATTGAACAAGTCTCGCTGGCGCACCTCGGGCCGTGGTTCGCGTCTGACGAGCCGGCCAGCGGCCCGCCGCCTCCGCAACAGCCGCAGGAATGCAAGGTGCCTAATACCAAACAATAGATAGTCTTTCTTTAACCTAAGTGTGTATTCTAACAGGAATGCTATTAGCAACTTCGTGTTTACTCAGAAACATGTTTACTAGTGGTTCTGTGAGTTCTACAACTACCGAGTCTGTTTCGCTATGGTTGAAATATGTTTTTTTAACATTTACAGTTCCATTTCAATGTGTAAAACTGACGTGTCAATAATCAACCCAGCTTACAAAATTATATGAGGATCGGTTGAGAAATGTGAATTGTTTCTGAGAATGGGAAATCTGGATAACTGGATGTCTGGAATCTAGACATGAAACAATGTTTGGACATGCTGAAATGGAGATGCTTTGCTTGCTACTCTTGCTAGGTCAATGAACAAAAATACTTATTGTTTTGAATAATGAAAATGAAAACTCTACCAGTTCAAATCCACAATGTAGTTGTCAATCTTATTCAAACCAAGTTTATAAAGTAATCCAATATACATTCCATGGCTTTGCACAACAGTTTTTGATCAAATACAAAAGAATAACCACTACATGGAATTGAATTTTTAAATAATATTATTTTCATAACATGATTTAGACTCCTGCGATAATAAACAAATTAGTAAAAAACTAAGCGAACACTAATTTACTAAGGGGGTTACTAATTTGTGCTGTACAGTCGTAATCAGATATATCGTAGCGTGTAAGGTATTCATAAATATCTGAACAAGACTCTTATTGCGTTACCTTACGGTGCCTTAAATGCTGCGATATATCTGATGGCGACTGTACATACTATATTACTTAGAAAATAGATTTACAGTAAAAACTATGTGTCCGTCCTCTCTTGAAGTTAGAAATAGAACTGTACCTTCACAGAATATTGTGTTTGGGGGCAGGTGTGGCGCAATCCAATGGCATTGCTACGCGGCGCCGAGTACGCGCGCCTATGGGCCGCCGCGCGTCGCGCTCCGCTCACTTACTATGATATGAATCTTTCGGCACAGGAGCATCAGGTGAATAAATACAAAGTGTCACATAAACACTTACCTACTTCATGTAAACATTATTTTATAAAGAATCTATAATAAGCAGAGACAATACGTACAGTCAAACTGTGAATACAGTTGTGTAGGAACTTTCTTATAAGTAAGATTTTATACCCTGTATAATTTATTTATTTATTAAAACTTTATTGCACAAAAGAAGAACTTAAGGTACAAAAGGCGAATAATAATAATAAATAAATCTATTGAGCATGATCAACAATACTAATGGGAACAACTTTTATAAATTAACAGTGTTACTGTTAGTATTGTTGATCATGTTGTTCGCAAACACATGTATATTTCTTTCTACTCATCGTCTTTATCATCAATGGCCAAAATATTCACTATTGGACATGGGCCACCCCACCCGCAAAGAATGCCATAGCAACTGTTCCTTCACATCCAGGAGACTTCAGCGACCTCCACTCCAGCAGCCCTCAGTCTCATTGTTGTGTTTTTATTGCATCACTTTTACTGGTCACCACTCAAGAACTCCTCGGTTGGTTCTATGAGCAAGGGGCTTTACCCATGGCCACTTATGTTTTGCATTGTTACTCTACTACCTATGATTTCTCTGCTATGATATATCCTTAATTTTCACATACTAACTAATACCTGTTTAGTGTGTAAGGTTAGACTTAACAAAAACAAAAAACGGATTATATCGCGTATATTAATTCTTCAACCTTTGACAACGGTAACTGGAAAGCTGCCAAAACGTTAGGGAGGCTCAAATAATATACGCGATATAATCCGTTCAAATGTTTTATTTAAATGTGTGATAGTCGCCGGAACCGGAAACCGAAGTAAATATTAAGGTTAGACTTGTTTTATAATGATCTGAAAAATATATGGTTTCAGGGAAAAACTTTCTTAATTTACGTACCGCCGTAGGGCGTAATTTGAGACTTGGGTCGATTGCAAAAAACTTGTACATAGTTAAGGGCTTTAATTAAAACAAAACTTAATTGATACCTTTGTGCGACGAAAGTTACCCATACATTTTGTATGACTAACTTTCGTCACACAAAGGAAGCGATCGTGATTTCTTGTTAACTAAGCTTTTAACTATGTGCAATTTTTTTGCAATCGACCCACTTACCGCCCGGTTCGCTAGGTTTTTTTTTTAAACCCCTGATTTACGAGCAAGTGTGATGAAAATTATTTAACGGGTATATCTGCTCCAGGCATGGTTCGGCGTCGCCGCAGGCGCCGTGGGCGCCGACGCGCCCGCCGAGGCAGCTTTGGCCCGGGCCTGGCGCGAGCGCGAGCCGGCCGCGCGAGTCGCTGCGGCGCGCGCAGCGTTAGCGCTGCGGCCGGATTGTGCGGCGGCGCTTCTACTGCTGGCCGAGGAGGATGCTCCTACGGTTAGACTTTTATTTTTCTTTATTTTAATTTATAAACCAGTGATTGACCTAAGTAACACATGATGGTAACTTGGTAAGTGATTACGGGGTCAAAGATGTAGCTCATGTTATAATGGTGAAAGAAAACACTTGAGACTGAATACTAATGGTTATTTTATTTAAATATCTGAGGAGCACACGAACATGAGTATTGCACATGACGCCATCTTAGGTAGAAGAGAGCTGCCATGGATTAAACAATAATAGTGTTGTACTGTCAGACTAGTGTTGTTACCCAAACAGCTCACTGGTTCAGCAACAGACTATTCAAGTTCACTCTTGTCTTGTAGAGACCCAAAATATAATTCTCAGGAATCCATACACAAACAAAAACTAAAATCAATGTTCTCGATGTTTCTAATGAGATCCGTCCGAGATTTTACCACAAAATTCACACCACACCACAAGATTTAGGGATTTCATCTTATTTTCAAATAGTTGTAACTTAAAATAGCTAGGAATAACCTGTGTATACTTAGTTATCACACTGATATTATAAAGGCGATTGTTTGTGAGTGTTCATGTCTAGGTATGTGTGTTCCATCTGTACGCTCAAACGACTGAACCAATTTTGATAAATCTTGGTATGAAGGTAACTGACACCCTTGATTAACACATAGGCTACTTTTTTCCGAAAGATGTAGTGTTCCCGTGGAATGTGCGGGTAACACCGCGCGGTGCAGACAGTTGTGTGCTTATACAGTGCAAGATAAAAGAGTAGAAAATAAATGAGGGCGCCACTTCCTTCGCAACTGCCACATTTTTGACGTAAAGTGCTTGAATATATGGTAACAATTTTGTATGAAAAATTGTAGTTCCTTTTTCATCCGTTTTCTACTCTTTTGTGTCGCACTGTAGCTTTTCTTTTATTTTCCGGATCAGGTGCTTGAAGCGGAACGCGTATTAAAGCGCGCGTGGCGCTGCGCGGAAGCCGCGTGGCGCGTGTCGGGCGGCGCGTCCGCCGCCGGCGCAGGCGCGGGCGCCGCCGCCAGAGCGAGACGCGACGCCTGCGTTCTCGCTCACGTGAAGAGGCGGGCCGGGATGTGCGCGAGGCGGCTGGGACGCTTGAGGGATGCCGCGCGAGTTTTTCGGGAATTGGCGCGTGACGCGCCCGCACT
Source organism: Apotomis capreana (assembly GCA_947623375.1). Taxonomy (NCBI): domain Eukaryota; kingdom Metazoa; phylum Arthropoda; class Insecta; order Lepidoptera; family Tortricidae; genus Apotomis; species Apotomis capreana. The sequence goes on along the minus strand of OX392505.1, from coordinate 7,033,768 downwards.
AGCTCCTTTGCACGCTCACGAGAATCTGCTCGAGGTTTGTGGTTTTTTTAAAGCTTTTATTTAACTTGCATGGTATGGTTAAAGTATGTTTGTTCGGGTGAAATCTTGCAACTCAATTTTGAAGCAGATATCGTCAACCGATTGAGCTGAAATTTTGCATTCTTACTTAACTTTGATGACAATACAATAATATGGTACCATGGGGCTGATCTGATGATGGAGCCGGAAGGTGGCCATAGGAACTCTATAATAGAAAAAGCAATCCTACCGAGCTTGGGCTCTTTAGAATCGTCTCAGTGAGCATTTGACGGATATCCAAAGAAAAGTACAGTCGGCTATAAAAGCTTGCCACTAAAATGATATTTTTGACAGAAACTTATTGTTCATAAATCCCTGCGGTACAATTGCACCATTAGAATATGGAAGACTTTGCCTGTTCATTCTTAGAACTCGGGACCCTTCAAACGAAGCGTGAAGAAGCATCTCTCGGGTCAGCATGGCAGTGTCAACTGACATGGCACACCATTGGTTTCTTGTCAGTTGCAATTGCGACTTGGGCTTTCATCAGGCGAAGCGGACCCACTATGTCGTGCCGTTATATAAAAAAAGTCAAAATAGATAATGCTGTTAGGACTGTTACGATATGCAGACAAAATGAAAGCAAAATATATATTTTTTATACAAAATCAAACTTGCGCTCCACGCACATACAACCCCCACTAGACGGAGCATGTAAGGCGACCCGCGCGCACCAACGATATGGTACGGCAGAACATTAAAGTATCAACACGGCGGCCACCGTTTAGTTGCGTCCTTGTTTATGATCCCTGCGTACGTCAACGAAAAAATAAATGAAATAAATAACATGGTAAATTGTAGTGTTGAGTGGTGTAGAGAGACCTCATAAACATGGACGCAACTAAACGGTGGCCGCCGTGTCGTTACTTTAATGTTCTGCCGTACCATATCGTCGGTGCGCGCGGGTCGCCCAACATGCTCTGTCTAGTGGGGGTTGTCTGTGGCTCCACGTTGGGCGCCAAAATTAATTTTGTTTTTAACTTCGCGCGGCAATTGTTTCATGAGGCTGATCGTTCTGTGTAGACACGTCAATAGGCATGTTGACAAATTTTTTTTGAGGATGTCAATCGATTCTATTTTTTATTGTGATCAAATGTCTATATGGGACTGATTACATTTAAACTGCTCTAAAAGTCAGAAATGACCGCCAAAGTTCAACATTCCTACGTAGCGCTAAAAACGCTCCATACAAAACGCGTCAGGCTAGTGACGTCACAGGCCGGTATAGGTACCAATAATTGTATGGAAAAATTAAGGAATTTGTCATTTTCACCGTGAAAAAGTGCGTTTAAGTTCATAGTTGTCATACAATTATTGTTTCGTAAAATTATGAGGATTCCGAAAACATTTTCAAAATTTATTTTGGATTAAAAAAAAATATCATAAAATTTGCGTACCTTTGAAGTCACATATTTCCAAAAAAGATATATGGTTCTGATTTTTTTTTCTTTGTTTCGTGAAATATTTAGCTAATTTTATTCATATAATAACTACAGTACGCTGTAGAATTCAACATCAGTCAAATAGCCTATTAAGTTTGTATTGTCATTCCCCAGGTCCTCTTAGAGCAGCGGCTGTATCTCGACGCTCAGGCGGTAGTAGCGCGGTACGACGACCCCGCCCTCCCCCCGTCCGCCACAGTGCTGTACACGGCGGCCTTGTTGCGCGCGCGCACCGCCGCGCAGCAGCCGCGCGCCGCCGACCACGCCATAGAGGTCAGCCCCAGACACAAACTATTGTCATTCCCCAGGTCCTCTTAGAGCAGCGGCTGTATCTCGACGCTCAGGCGGTAGTAGCGCGGTACGACGACCCCGCCCTCCCCCCGTCCGCCACAGTGCTGTACACGGCGGCCTTGTTGCGCGCGCGCACCGCCGCGCAGCAGCCGCGCGCCGCCGACCACGCCATAGAGGTCAGCCCCAGACACAAACTATTGTCATTCCCCAGGTCCTCTTAGAGCAGCGGCTGTATCTCGACGCTCAGGCGGTAGTAGCGCGGTACGACGACCCCGCCCTCCCCCCGTCCGCCACAGTGCTGTACACGGCGGCCTTGTTGCGCGCGCGCACCGCCGCGCAGCAGCCGCGCGCCGCCGACCACGCCATAGAGGTCAGCCCCAGACACAAACTATTGTCATTCCCCAGGTCCTCTTAGAGCAGCGGCTGTATCTCGACGCTCAGGCGGTAGTAGCGCGGTACGACGACCCCGCCCTCCCCCCGTCCGCCACAGTGCTGTACACGGCGGCCTTGTTGCGCGCGCGCACCGCCGCGCAGCAGCCGCGCGCCGCCGACCACGCCATAGAGGTCAGCCCCAGACACAAACTATTGTCATTCCCCAGGTCCTCTTAGAGCAGCGGCTGTATCTCGACGCTCAGGGGTAGTGGCGCGCTACGACGACCACGCCATAGAGGTCAGCCCCAGACACAAACTATTGTCATTCCCCAGGTCCTCTTAGAGCAGCGGCTGTATCTCGACGCTCAGGGGTATTGGCGCGCTACGACGACCACGCCATAGAGGTCAGCCCCAGACACAAACTATTGTCATTCCCCAGGTCCTCTTAGAGCAGCGGCTGTATCTCGACGCTCAGGGGTAGTGGCGCGCTACGACGACCACGCCATAGAGGTCAGCCCCAGACACAAACTATTGTCATTCCCCAGGTCCTCTTAGAGCAGCGGCTGTATCTCGACGCTCAGGGGTAGTGGCGCGCTACGACGACCACGCCATAGAGGTCAGCCCCAGACACAAACTATTGTCATTCCCCAGGTCCTCTTAGAGCAGCGGCTGTATCTCGACGCTCAGGGGTAGTGGCGCGCTACGACGACCACGCCATAGAGGTCAGCCCCAGACACAAACTATTGTCATTCCCCAGGTCCTCTTAGAGCAGCGGCTGTATCTCGACGCTCAGGGGTAGTGGCGCGCTACGACGACCACGCCATAGAGGTCAGCCCCAGACACAAACTATTGTCATTCCCCAGGTCCTCTTAGAGCAGCGGCTGTATCTCGACGCTCAGGGGTAGTGGCGCGCTACGACGACCACGCCATAGAGGTCAGCCCCAGACACAAACTATTGTCATTCCCCAGGTCCTCTTAGAGCAGCGGCTGTATCTCGACGCTCAGGGGTAGTGGCGCGCTACGACGACCACGCCATAGAGGTCAGCCCCAGACACAAACTATTGTCATTCCCCAGGTCCTCTTAGAGCAGCGGCTGTATCTCGACGCTCAGGCGGTAGTAGCGCGGTACGACGACCACGCCATAGAGGTCAGCCCCAGACACAAACTAATAATAGTAGTTTATGTGACTGTACACAATGAAGGGTATTAAACACGAGTGTGGGTTTATGAAACGCGCCGAAGGCAAGTTTCATAATAACATCACACGAGTGTTATAATGCCTAATTATGTACAGTTACATAAACTACTTTATCTAGCCACAAATCATAGGCCTCCATGATGCATCCAAGAGTCGCACATTACGACAAATATTACCCGGTAATGGCGGTAATGAAGTTTTCTGGCAGCTGTCATAGTTTTTTAGGGTTCCGTAGCCAAATGGCAAAAAACGGAACCCTTATAGATTCGTCATGTCTGTCTGTCCGTCTGTCCGTCTGTCTGTCCGTCCGTATGTCACAGCCATTTTTAGGGTTCCGTAGCCAAATGGCAAAAAACGGAACCCTTATAGATTCGTCATGTCTGTCTGTCTGTCTGTCTGTCCGTCTGTCCGTCTGTCCGTCCGTATGTCACAGCCATTTTATTCCGAAACTATAAGAGCTATACTGTTGAAACTTGGTAGGTAGATGTATTCTGTGAACCGCAATAAGATTTTGATGCAAAAATAAAAAAATAATAATAAATATTGGGGGCTCCCCATACTTAGAACTGAAACTCAAAATTTTTTTTTTCATCAAACACATACGTGTGGGGTATCTCTGGATAGGTCTTCAAAAATGATATCGAGGTTTCTAAAATATTTTTTTTCTAAACCGAATAGTTTGCGTGACAGACGCTTCCAAAGTGGAAAAAAGTTGGTCCCCCCCCCTCTAACTTCTAAAATAACAAAATGAAAAATCTAAAAAAACATATGATGTACAGTACTATAAAAACGACCAACGAAAATTGTTTTGAACGAGATCTAGTTAGTAGTTTTTTTTTTATAATTTAATACCTAACTTTGCACCTAATTTATATGGGGCGCTATACATACCAGGTGCAAACTTAACTTAACCACTTAGGGATGGAAAGTGTTTGTACGGAACCCTCGGTGCGCGAGTCCGACTCGCACTTGGCCGGTTTTTTTCTGAAACTATAAGAGCTATACTGTTGAAGCTTGGTAGGTAGATGTATTCTGTGAACCGCAATAAGATTTTGATGCAAAAATAAAAAAATAATAATAAATATTGGGGGCTCCCCATACTTAGAACTGAAACTCAAAATTTTTTTTTTCATCAAACACATACGTGTGGGTTATCTATGGATAGGTCTTCAAAAATGATATCGAGGTTTCTAAAATATTTTTTTTCTAAACCGTATATAGTTTGCGTGACAGAGTGGAAAAAAGTTGGTCCCCCCCCCTCTAACTTCTAAAATAAGAAAATGAAAAATCTAAAAAAAACATATGATGTACATTACTATAAAAACTACCAACGAAAATTGTTTTGAACGAGATCTAGTAAGTAGTTTTTTTAATACCTAACTTTGCACCAATTTTATATGGGGCGCTATAAATACCAGGTGCAAACTTAACTTAACCACTTAGGGATGGAAAGTGTTTGTACGGAACCCTCGGTGCGCGAGTCCGACTCGCACTTGGCCGTTTTTTTTTATTCAGAGACAAACTAGAGTTGGCCCCAACTATCATATCGTTCGATATCTTACTTACGTGCGACATTTGTCAAATTTGATGCAAATTGATAATTCATTTCGAACTAAACGTCATATCGACTGATATTAGAATAGAGGTCAAATCAAATTTCTTTGTTTTTCAAAGATGTTCGAAATTTGAATAAATAATATTATCGAAATCGATGTTATTATTTAGCTATAATAACATTTTCACACATAAGAAATTTGTTCTAATAAAACAGTCTATTTTTATGGTGGTCATAATGTGCGGTTCTTGAACGCATCATGGAGGGTTTATGATATTTGGATAGATAAATAAATATAAAGGGACAATCTTCTACAAATCGATCTAGTCAATTAATTATCTTGTAGTTGTAAGTTAGTTAGGTTTTAGTTAAGTATTAAGCTTAAGAATCCGTGTAACGCTTTGGTGTATGAACTGTCATGTTACATTTTATGTGATTCAATAAATAAATAAATAGTCCCCAACTAAGCAATGCTTGTACAAACGAAGACAGTTAGCTATGCATCCATAGAGTTCAAGACGTTGTACAAAATGTATATTAGTGTATTCGTTTGTACCTACTATAGTTACTAGACGATGATATGCATAATATATGAATATATTTATAGATAACATTCATGACCTAGGAAATATTCGTGTTCATCACACAATTTTATGATTAAATTGTTATGATTGATAAATATTTATGATTTATGATTAACTACTTTCTCAAATAGTCTGAATTATATCCTTTGGGTTAAAAGCGAAATTTTTCACTCTCCGCATCATAAGAATATGCGGTTGACGTGAATCTATGTTGCTGATACTCCGTCAATCTAATGCCGGGACCACACGCTTGCCAAACTTCGGCCCAACTGCAAAACGCAGATATATGTTAGAGTGAGCACGATGTACCGTCTCACTCTAACATAATTGCGTCCTGCAGGCTTGCCGAGGTTTGGCATGTGGTCCCGACAACCGTTTCAACCAACTAATCGTCGTTTCACTGGTTTATGTTTTGTTCGCAGGCGATTCGTCGCGCGATCGAATTCAACCCACACGTACCGGCGTACCTTCTAGAACTGCGTCCTCTTACTCTCCCACCAGAGCACGTGCTGCGTCGCGGCGACAGCGAAGCCCTAGCCTACGCCTTCTGCCACATCCGACACTGGAAGAACGCTGAAGGCGCCCTGGCTTTACTCGCTGCTGCGAGAATACACGGGCCGCCGGCGCCGCCCTGCCAGCTGTGTTTGGATAGAGAGCTGTTGCCGGCTCACCACGCCGCGTGGCGCGGGGGGTGGGGGTGGGGGGGTTGGACGCGGCGCTCAATGTTGCTGCCATTGGCGGGAGCGCTGTGTGTGTGCGCGGCGCTGTTAGCGCTGTGCGCGGCGCGCTGGCCCGCGGCCGCGAGAGCGCTGGCGCCGAGACATCTGTTGCGGCTGCTGCACGCCGTATGAACGGCTGGTGTAAGTGTCCGTGACTAGTGACATGGCGAGGGGGGTGGGGGGGTTGGACACGGCGCTCAATGTTGCTGCCATTGGCGGGAGCGCTGTGTGTGTGCGCGGCGCTGTTAGCGCTGTGCGCGGCGCGCTGGCCCGCGGCCGCGAGAGCGCTGGCGCCGAGACATCTGTTGCGGCTGCTGCACGCCGTATGAACGGCTGGTGTAAGTGTCCGTGACTAGTGACATGGCGAGGGGGGTGGGGGGGTTGGACACGGCGCTCAATGTTGCTGCCATTGGCGGGAGCGCTGTGTGTGTGCGCGGCGCTGTTAGCGCTGTGCGCGGCGCGCTGGCCCGCGGCCGCGAGAGCGCTGGCGCCGAGACATCTGTTGCGGCTGCTGCACGCCGTATGAACGGCTGGTGTAAGTGTCCGTGACTAGTGACATGGCGAGGGGGGTGGGGGGGTTGGACACGGCGCTCAATGTTGCTGCCATTGGCGGGAGCGCTGTGTGTGTGCGCGGCGCTGTTAGCGCTGTGCGCGGCGCGCTGGCCCGCGGCCGCGAGAGCGCTGGCGCCGAGACATCTGTTGCGGCTGCTGCACGCCGTATGAACGGCTGGTGTAAGTGTCCGTGACTAGTGACATGGCGAGGGGGGTGGGGGGGTTGGACACGGCGCTCAATGTTGCTGCCATTGGCGGGAGCGCTGTGTGTGTGTGCGGCGCTGTTAGCGCGGTGCGCGGCGCGCTGGCCCGCGGCGGCAAGAGCGCTGGCCCCGAGACATCTGTTGCGGCTGCTGCACGCCGTATGACCGGCTGGTGTAAGTGACTAGTGAGAGTAATGAGTTATATCATCGGCTAACGGATAAGACGCTAAAACACAAAAACAGTGAAACGTTACATTAATACCAATGTTGGACTTTGTATGCAACTACAGAAACCCAGAAAACGGCACCTATGACGAGTGTTTTAACCCTTTGACCGCCAAAGACGGCAAATCACGTCATCGGGAATTCGTGCCACTGACGCCAACGACGTCTATTGACGTCAAAAATTTCAGTGGTCAAAAACATGCTAATTCAAACCACTATCTGTGTTTTTCAACCTCTATTGATTTTGGAGCACTTTTTTTTTTTGGTTTGGCGTCAGTGGCACGGTGAATTGCTTTGCCGCTCGGCGCTCAAAGGGTTAAAGAAATCATGTCCGCAATCTTGAAAAATAACGACTAACGACTGGTGTTAGTCTCCGTGACTAAAGGCGAGTTATATCATCGAGTACGTGTAAGACGCTAACACACAAAAAACAGTGAAACGTAACATACTGGGTCTTGGTAACGGACTTGGTCTGAAACCACAAAAACCTAGAAAACGAGGTGTTTGATTCTTTAAAATTGACTGTTAAGAAATAATTTCCGCCATCTTTTTACAATAAAAAAAAGAATTATGCCCACCATGTTGAAAACAAAGACTGTTAGACACGGCGGTCAATGTTACTGCTATTAGCAGGAGCGATGTGTGTGCGCGACGCGAGCGCTGGCCCCGAGACATCTCTTTCGGCTGCTTTACGCCGTAAGACCGGCTGGTGTTAGTGTCCGTGACTAGTGAGTTATATCTTTGACTAACGTTTAAGACGCTAAAACAGAAAAATCGCGAAACCTAACATATTATGTCTAAGTTGGACTTCTGCAACCATAAACACCTGGAAAACGACACCTACGATGACTGTTTTAAAGAAATTATAGCTGCCATCTTGAAAAATAACGATTAAATCTTCGTGATGCGAGTTGTGTCGTCATTAGCTTTTAAGACGCTAGAATACAAGCATTGACAGTCGAGGTGTAGAGGAGGATAGCAAAAGAGTGGAACTCTTCTTGCCCCCCCCCCCCTTTGCCTGAAAAATATGACTTGGATCTCATCAAGTCGAGAGTGAATAGGCATCTTCAAGTCAAGCATGTTCCATCTTAGGCTTTATTGACACTTTACATTAGGTACGCCCGAGGTCCAATGCTTGACTATCCTGATTAAAAGAACAGTCGAAATAGTCGAATATCGAACGTTGATTGTATATCCAAAAACTTAGAAAACGACACTCGTGACGACTTATAAGTGATCCCATCGCCCAGGAACCGATAGATGGCATTGAGCTAGACACGGTAGTCAGCAGTGTGTCAAAATCAATCAATGTATTACACTCGGAGGCATATCCCTATATACAGTCCGACCAAAAAGAGTAGACATTAAAAAGTGACAATACTTACTGCATGCAGTGTCGTCCCTTTCTAATCAGTCTAAGAAAACGACACTACAGTATTGCCACTTTTTAATGTCTACTCTTTTTGGTCGGACTGTACATTAACGGACCGATTTGAAATGACGCAATCACATAGTTTACGTGGAAATTAAAAAATAATGTAAATGAAAGAAGGTAATAAGCAGTTTATAATTATGTTTCCAGAATCTTTAGAGTAGTATTTGTAGCTAAAGAAATGAATTTCCTTGGCAATCCGAATGTTCCCGACTTGAGAAGTGTGATTTGAGAATTGTCAAAGTCATATACTTAAGATACATGTTAATATTACATATTAGCACTAAGTATACAATAGTTCTAATAATACGTATGTTAAAAAGTCGAAATAACATCATTAAACCCTACTTAATAATTTAATGAAATTTTCGAATTCCCAAAATGAGTGTAGACGGATCGTTTCCGTGTATTTATGACAATGCATTTATATTTATTATCAATGATGGAAGGATATTTATTATTGCATATTATGTAATCATACGTACTTACTATAACTAATAAGTTTTAATTGCGCTAGTGATGCTAATAATATAACTGTTGAGACCATTTAAGAGGATATAATCACTAGTCCTTTTCCTTTTCCCATATTATCAGTCCCTTTGAGCGCCAAGCGGCAAAGCAATTCACCGTGCCACTGATGCCTGAAACAAAAAAAAAAGCGCTCCAAAATCAACAGAGATTGAAAAACACAGATAGTGGTTTGAATTAGCACGTTTTTGACCATTGAAATTTTTGACGTCAATAGGCGTCGTTGGCGTCAGTGGCACGAATTCCCGATGACGTGATTTGCCGTCTTTGGCGGTCAAAGGGTTAAATGCGGTCCAAGCTTAACGTAACACGCCAACGAAAACTGCTCATTTTCAGCATTTTTAGTTTAGTTTTCGTTTGCCAATACTTGGTAAGCCTAGAGGGTAATTGTATAAAGACGGTGATGATGATTAACATCGATCAATTTTATCTCGAATTTACGATATCTCTGTTATAATTTCAACAAGTATTTAAGTTAGTCATTAATTTTACTGTTTTATTTATTTCTAAATAACGATTAGTCTTGCCCCAAATGACTTACTTATTAGATAAGGTAATTTAAGTGTCTATGAAATCAATAGATATTTTAATGTAAGATCTGACAAGTATTTAATGAAGTATTGCTGTGTGTGATAGATAATTTCGCCGAAGCATTTTTCGTGTATTATGTATCGTGTATTGTTATTGAATAATACATTTTCTGAAAGAGTAAAATTTTTTTTTCATATTTTTTTAGACCTGAAATCCCGTAATTACACTTGAAATAAAAGCAATTTTTGGGTTCCGTACCCAAAAAGTAAAAACGGGACCCTATTTATTAATTTGAGCCCTTTGATTCGTAGAATTTTTTTTCGTCGAATGTATCATTTCGCCGAAAAATCGTTTCGTAGAATTTGTATCCTTCTGTAGTCATACATTTTTCATAATTCTTGCAAATATCATCCTATTGATTAGGTTAGGTTTGTTTTATAACAATCTCTAATAGTTGACGGTTGCAAAGAAAAATGGCTTCCTACGAAATGATTTTTCGGCGAAATGAAACATTCGACGAAAAAATTTTTTACGAATCAATATAGACCCATTTATTTTAATCTTTATTGCACAAAAGAAAACTTATCGTACAAAAGGCGGACTTAATGTCATGAGGCATCCTATTGTAAGACTCCACTGTCCGTCTGTCTGTCTGTCTGTCACCATGCTGTATCTCATGAACCGTGATAGCTAGACAGTTGAAATTTTCACAGATAATGAAATATTTCTGTTGCCGCTATAACAACAAATACTACAACAGAATACAATAAATATTTAAGTGGGGCTCCCATACAACAAACGTGATCCGTTGCGTTACTTTGCACCTCATTGTTCTGCGGTATACATACCGGGTGCAAACTTACCCGACCAGTTATTTTATTTGATGGTATTTGATGGTATGTACGGAACACATCGTGCGCGAGTGCGACTTGCACTTGGCCGGTTTTATTTAAATTTTTATTTAGTAATAGAAGAACCACCTGTCCACCCACAAGGTGGACAGACGACCTGGTAAAGGTTACGGAAAGCCGCTGGATGCAGGTCGCTTCCAACCGGCCGATCTGGAAGTCACTGGGGGAGGCCTATATGATGATGAATAGAAGAAGCCCGCGAACTTCGTCTGCGCAGAAAAGAGTAGTTTATGATTTTTTGCTTCTCCATTTCCACCCGACAATAAGTCTACAATATAAAAGGACCCACGCCCAAAAAAAAAATCTGTAGCCGTGATGAGAATACAACTTCTTATTTTTTTATAGAGGGGGAGAGGGAGGAGAGAGGTGCAAAACAAGTGTACGGTCCACCTGATGGTAAGCGGTTACCGGTAGGATTACCTGTCCCGTTGTGTGTCTGTATGTCATCAAATCTTGCAAGTAAAATTTGACCCACATCCGGGGCACCGATTGAGCTGAAATTTACTATACTTAGGTAACTTAGATGATAATTTATATTACAATAATATGGTTCGATGGAGGCTGGTCTGATGATGAAGCCGCATGGTGGTCATAGGAACTTATATAATACAGTATATAATAAAGTAACTAGGTACCTAAAATGCCTTAAAATAAGCAACCAAGAATCAGACCTCATGGACCCTGATTGAATTTACATTGCAAATGAACTATCCTACCCAAAGGATATTTAGAGATCGCTGTTTATCGATAAGGCGTTCCTCTGTTGGGTGGCGGTTTCTTTTCATAAAATTTTCTTTACGGCGCGGCGACCACATTTTCTTTTGTCATGTCATGATTTGTTAATCGTAAATTAAAGGAGATTCGTTGAGAATCCCAAAGAGCTAATGGTTTCTGAGAAATAATCCACTAATAAAATGTAACATTCTGTCGATAAAATAAGGGTAGATCACATAGGAAATAAGTAGTTATTCAATAGGGCGGCCATGTGCGACACTACCTGTGCTACTGAACTAGGTATCTTCCATAGTACCTACTACCTACTACTACCAATCAATTGAATCAGACCTGAAAGATGTAAATGATTTAGGACTCGATTTGAACTATCCGATCCAAAATGATGTTTTGTGTTTATACTGTTTACATTTCTCTAATGTTTTGCAAGGTTTACAATAAAGAATATTGTATTGGTTCCTATGATTTACGAAGTGAAACGTGTTCGGTTGCCGGGCGGAATCGCGCGGCGCTCCCAGTGTTGCTGAAACGTCTCACGCCAGTCTGGCGGCGCGGTGTCGCGCGACGGACGTATCCTGTCGCCTTCCAGTTCGCGACCGATGTTCACCAACTTGTTCGTACCGCGAATAAACTAAACTGGAAGTTCGCTATCGCTCGGGTTCATCGCAGTTTTATCCGAGCCAGTCTTTACGATGACTTTTGTAAAGTTTTTATGTTTCGAACTGAAGTCTTGGAAGATTAACCGTTTGTTTTGATAGCCGACGCCGGGTGTAAACAATAGGATAAGAGTTAGGGTCGAACTTTGCGGTGATTGTGGCCGATGTGGCTATTGTAGGTACCTAGATCGCAGTAACCTCGCTTTGTGTAAACAGGACCTTCCATGTGTGTGTTAGACTAATAAGCGGAATAATCAACCCGCATTAATCAGGCGGCGTTTTGCTAATTATTATTTAGTAGCCGCAACCACAGTATGGGGAATAAGCAAGGATAGCACTATCCGTGGATTAATTAGCTCAAACATGGAAAACACATCTAAAGGCCAGTTGCATCGACTTTAATGAAAAAAAAAATCCACTGCCCCGATTAATGCAAAATATTGCACTGATGCTGTTATGTCAAATAATCCATTTTAACGTAAGTAATTTACATTCGCAGTCATAGACGTACACATTTTGCAGTCAGTTTTAAACAACCTGGCTTTATGCATCTAGTCTTTATAGAATATCAATTAGAACAAAATATTTTAATAACGGCCCGTGTTCAATTGCGTAAATTACCTGCCTATATAGTTTTAGTTATTGGTGAATAGCCTGAAACGCCGTTCTTTATTACGTTTTATGCATCTGGTACCTTGTAAACAATCAGTGCACAAACAATAATAACAGTAGGTACTGTTTGCGTAACAATGCAAATCCCAATTAGTGTCGCCAGGTAGTGACTAGTGAATCGTACTGCGAGTACCAGAGCGAGTGATCAGTTCCGGATCTGCGACTTTTCCGAACTAGGGCAGAAACTTGGCAGAAACTTCATGGCCCTCTCTTTTGCTAGGCGCATCACGATTTTTTAGGCCCGTCGCTACATCTGGCTCTGTGTCTAAGAGTGGATAGTTGTATTAGTGGTCAGTGAACAACAATGTGTGTGCGTTTTGTGTGAGTGAGCAACGGCCCATGTGGCGGGATCGGCTATGGCGGCGCGGCGCCTCGTGCTTAACGGGCTTACGGCCGAGGTGGGCGCGGACGCCACGCAGGGGACGGTGGCAGGGGATGAGGGGGCAGGAGGCTCGCCAGATTCCCTCGAGTTCTATCATGAGCTCGAGCTGTACCGGCAGTTGCTGGCTCTGGCCCCTGCGGCTCCCGCGCCGGCAACGCCCGCGCCGCGCCGCCGCGCGCCCTCGCCACCGCCGCCCCAGACAAAGTGCCCAGGTCAGTTCCATCATATTGACGATGCGTTTGGCTCGGTTTGTAGACACCTGCCTACTGAGCCGGCGGTCCCGGGTTCGAATCCCGGCCGGGGCAAATATTTGTGTGATGAACTCGAATATTTGTGCTTGGGTCATGGTTGTTCTATGTATTTAAGTATATATTTACCTATCTATATAAGTATGTATATCATCGTCTAGTACCCATAACACAAGCCTTCTTGAGCTTAATTTGGGACTAGATCGATTTGTGTGAGGTTGTCCGGTATTTATTTATTTATTTATTATTTATTTATTTATATTATAGTTCTAGTTACCTATATAGCTTGTGACGTAGCTGTTCTAGACGCTAGCACATACTTTCGCTATAGACGGGATCTGGAAGGTTTTCGTCACTAGCGCAGTTCAGGATGATCTAATAACGTACGGAGAAGTTTTATACTTATTATATCGAATCTTAACGCTAGTTCCTAAGGGATTCGGGGTCCCGATCTCATGAAAGTTAGTGTCCTCTTAGGGATGTTTAATACGCGTGGGCAACCTTTCGTGGTCAATCATTCGAGATGGCGTGCTAAGGTTACGAAAATGTTTCGCTAACTCGATACTCTTTCTCTCTCTTTCTGCTGAGTTCGGCTCTCCATGTCGAATCCGCTGCTGGCATAGGCGTTGTAACCAGACTAATCAGAGTTATGTCTGCCATGTCCATTCGGTTTTTCTTCAGTTTATATGATGGTACCCACTTAACCAGATATATTTTATATTGCCACAGAGCCCGCGCCACCGCGACGTAGCCGCACGCCATGCGCGCGCATTCACGCCAGTTCCCAGTCTGCGCAAGCGCCCGGCTCTGCGCAGGTCTCTCCTCGCACGAGCTTTGCGCCGCGCGCCGCCACTCCCGCGCCGACGGGGCACGCTCGTCCCGCTCAGGTAAGGGAAAAACTTACTCAGACTTCCTCAAAGAAATTAAACACTATTCGATCCTGCTTACTACGACTATCATGGATTCGTGATCGATATGATGTGAATTAAACTACACTTTAATTTTAAAAGCAATCGTGCAGATATATCAAATATGGCATAGAATATTATAAGTATCCCAGCGATAGACACCAATAAATGGGCCTGTAAAAGGAGCAATACATTAAAACATAATTATATCCTACTTTTCAAACTAAACAATACTTTTGTTTAGCATTTCGAAAAAAAGACAGTTATGAGATGTTCAATATTTCAAACAAAATTTTCAATGTAAGGTAAACGTCCCTGTGCTCGACACTGTCCCAATAGTTGCCATCATGAATGTTATGTCATTAGCAATAGAGGTGACAGCATGGTGACAACTATTATATAGGCATTAGCGTGTCGAGCACAGGGATATCTAGACACGCGGCAGCGTGTCCAGCCAAGTTCACCGCAGGAACTGGCGAGCAGCAGCCGTGTGTTATATTACACGAACCGTTTGGAGCCACTTTTGACCCCCCAATAACTCCAAATCTATTTAACATAAAAAAATGAAATTTGGCTTATGTATTAAGATCCTTTAGAACAAGTAGAACCCCAAATTTCATTAATATAGGTTAAATAGTTATTGAGATATTAAAGTCCAAAAAACGGTATTTTTATCACTGACTGACTGACTGACTGACTGACTGACTGACTGACTAGTAATCAAAAACCTAACCCACTTCCAGGTGACCTAGAAAGGTGAAATTTGGCATCCAGCTTAGTAATTGTGTGTGTATACATATAAAAATCTAAAACAGTGATTTTTTTATGTTTTTTATTATTATTATTATTATTGATGGTTGTTGCCTCAGAACTCTGTCATTTATAAACCGATTTCGAAAATTCTTTTTTTGTTTGAAAGATATACTAGAATAGCATATACTTACACTCACACGCACACACTTACACATACATGCACATAAAAATCCAATACGTACTAACCGTTTTGGAAAATTCTTTGTTTGTTCAAAACTTTCAAAAGATGTACTAGAATAGCACACAGAACTAATTAACAAATAATAATTAAGTAATTTACACATCATAATAAATTCTGTACAAAAAGTAATGATATCCCATCAAAAACATAAATGTAAAATGAGAGCCAAGTTCAATATCGCGTGCACTTCGCCGACAAAAGAATTGAGATCTGCAAGGGTGCCAAGTTCTTTGCTCTAAAATTTTTAGATACAAGGACATGCGACATACTCAATGCATTTATTTTACTTGGGGTGTAATTCAATATCAAGACGTGACTTGGCTAGTTTTAAAATATAAATTTATATTATAAATCAAAATCAATCAAATCATTAACCTATTTTCGTAAAGGTAAGTACGCAAGTTAGTGTACGTCTTGTTACTTATACTGTTAGCTTGATAATGAACTATGACTATGAATATGTTACTTTTATAAAATTTAGTTAGTTTATGAAAACTAGCCAAGTCAAATCTTGATATTGAATTACTCCCCAAGTAAAATAAATGCATTGAGTATGTCGCATGTCCTTGTATCTAAAAATTTTAGAGCAAAGAACTTGGCACCCTTGCAGATCTCAATTCTTTTGTCGGCGAAGTGCACGCGATATTGAACTTGGCTCTCATTTTACATTTATGTTTTTGATGGGATTTACTTTACGCCGTCCAACATTGACATCCCCTGCGTGACATAGCTGTGACGCTACTAAACATCAAATATTTCACAGTACATTACTTCTTTGAATAAACATAATTTTACACTTTATTTTTAAAAGTTTTTAAACACATGTGGTTCAGTTTAAAAGGTAGAATGTATGTATCAATTTATTGCTGTCCTGTTACAAGCCACACCCAGTATATCCTGCATACTCGCACCTTATTTTTACTTCTGCATGAAAAATATAAATTTCCCGGCCGACGACACGGGGAGCATACTTATAAAAGGCATATCCCTTGTGACGAGGGCCCACATAATAATGTAATGAGCCAGGATAAAACCTGCTTCAAATTCCCGGCCCGTGACGCCGCCCGTCACGCGGGTCTGACGGAATTAGCCGGACAATTATCACGTCTCCGTTACTCGTATTACCATTTTCATCAGAGAGCGATATGTACCCCAATAAAAATGGAAATATGTACCTCAATAAAGGTCATCTACCTCAATAAATATGGAATAAATCGGAAGGTATAAGGTAATTTAATAGTTTCATTGACATAAACATTCGTCGGCTATGTGAAAGGCTGTTTGCCGTTGCTCTAATTCTCAAAACAACAAATGTATCAAGAAAAGAAAAAAGAAAGTAACGCCATTTGCTGATAATTTGTCCAACGGAAGGTTTATTTTTTAGACCCAGTTTAGGCCGTGTTTTGTAAACCTCTTACCTATTGAATGCCGCAGGCATTCTTACAATAGGAGCGGTATCCCTCGTGACGAGGGCCCACATAATAAGGTAATGAGGCAGGATAAAACCTGCTTCAAATTCCCGGTCCGTGACGCCGGCCGTCACGCGGGTCCGACGGAATTAGTCGGACAATTATGACGTCTTCGTTATTGCCGTTTTTATTCCATCGTTGCTAATTGTGCATTATTTTATTTCCCGCCCTTGGGTTGGGCCACGTTATCACCCTTAATTTTACCGCTAAGTGTTATTTTCTCTGTTCTTATTTTAAGCGCCGTATTTTAAGAGACTGTTCCGGTATTCATGCTGTTTCTAAATTCGAGATATATTTTTTAATTAAGTATATTACACGGTTTTTAGGGATTCAATTGCGTTTAAAAAGACATTGATATAGGTGATTAAAATACAAATATGTACATTTTACAAGGCTTACCTAAAAATAAGTTAGTTTGTGTGAAAAGATTCCCGGTATTCGGTTCCTGAATTTAAGTTTTGGGGATGTTACACACCCGCACACCCCGCGTGGTTACAGTAGGTCGAATAACTTTCGGATAAATTAGCAAAATTCTAGAAAGGCCCTGTGTTAGACTATTTGCAGTAATATTCTTTAACCTTTGAGCGCCAAAATGACATATCACGACTACGGAAAACTGTGCCACTCGCACCGACGTCGTCTGTTGACGTCCAAATTTCAATGATCAAATATTTGGTAATTCGACCAGTGTTGTTAAATCCCTGTTGATTTTGGATACCTTTATCTTTTGCTGTTCAGTGTCACGGTGGATTGTTTCACCGCTTGGCTTTTAAATGGTTAAGTATTTGATAAGTTTTGTTAATAATGTCTGCAGGCTGCCAAGAACTAGCAGTGTTGAAATAAATTTAGGGAGCAACAGATTTTCATAGATAAACCAATCTGAGTACTTCTGATAGTACATCAGATGATGACCAAGTTACGAAAAATTCTGTTGACACCTTAAAATAACTGATACTATATTTTTCACCTCTATTGCTAGTCACTAAGATTAGATTGGATAAGATTTATTTATTTCTAGATATAAAATGTCAGTATAAAATAAAAACTAGTGCCTACACCACATCTTGGGATTTAGGTAGCCGACCCCGATTGAGAATTCATTCTCAAAAAACCGGCCAAGAGCATGTCGGGCCACGCTCAGTGTAGGGTTCCGTAGTTGCTCATCCTTCACAATATGTAATATATATAATTTGTGTATGATTGTCCCTTAATATTTATTTATTTATAATAAACTGCTGTTTTAAACCCGAGGTTTAAGTTAAGAAAGATTTTAAGCTCTATAAAAAGGTCGTAAACGCCCTAGAAACTGTAATCACTTATTACCTTCTGGAAGTCAACTTACGTCCTTTTAAAGAAAAAATATGAAATTTGGCGATAACTCAAAAACGGCTCGACCGACTTTGTTCAATATAGTTTTTGTTGAAAGTACTTATAAGGCCTCATTTACATGAATTTTTCCGATTTTTTTCGACCCGTGGTTGAAAAGTTAGAGGGGGGGGGACACTATTTTTTTGTTTTTGGAGCGAATATTTACAAAACTGCTGACTTTATCAAAAAATAATGTTAGAAGACCCCTATTATTTTTACAAGACCTATTCAACGACACCCTACATATCAGTGTTGAAAAGAAAAAAAAAAAATCACCCCCACTTTAGGTGTTCGAGAGGTACCCGAAAAACATAAAGTTTTTGAATTTTTATTTTACCGTTCTGTCGGCGTTATACATACACATACTTTTACCAAATTTCAGCTTTCTAGTACTAATAATCACGGAGCTAAGCCGCGGACGGACAGACGGACAGACGGACATGGCGAAACTATAAGGGTTCCTAGTTGACTACGGAACCCTAAAAATGGGACAAAAGGCTAGGAGGATGATGATAAAATGTCAGTATAAATTACGCTAGACAATTTACATGCATTTATATTATGATCATCATAAAAATAAAATAGATGGGCAAGTGCGAGTCCGACTCGCGCATGAAGGATTCCGTACCATAATCTATAACAAGTTTGTTGTATGGGAGCCCCCCTTAAATATTTATTTTATTTAATTTTTAGTATTTGTTGTTTTAGCGGCAATAGAAATACATCATCTGTGGAAATTTCAACTGTCTAGCTATCACCGTTTTTGAGATACAGCCTGGTGACAGACGGACGAACGGACAGCGAAGTCTCAGTAATAGAGGGTCCCGTTTTTACCCTTTAGGTACGGAACCCTAAAAATGAGATAATAAAATAGAAGATTGAAGGATTTAACTTGAAGGTGCAAAATGGGGCAATGGTGCAATGTCAAGCACTGGGACGAGTACCTTAAGTATAGTTACTAAGAAATTCCAAAACTATGTCTTTCGGCGTGCGCGCTCGTAGACGTGTGCTACGCGGCACCGTAGTGGGCTCTACGAATCTCGTAGCAGGCACAAAATACGCGCACGTCGACGTCGCGCATGCGCGAAAGCTACGTCCACACTGTGCCCTTTTCACGATCAACTTGCGCTTTCGTCTATTGATATCTTGCTCATTTTTGTACGATGCGAGCGAGATCGCAATAGACGAAAGCGCAAGTTGAACGCGAAAAGGGCACAGTGTGGACATAGCTTTAAGGCTCAGGCAAAAATGCTGATTGATTTAGACATTTTCTCTATGATCAAACTTGTTTCTTAAGATAATATTATATGTTACTACTTAGAACAGGGCTATGGAGATTTATTAGTGTATATTTGAAACCAGTTTAAGTTGTTAATTGATAATTTTTGTTTCAAAAACTACTCGAAATTGACAAATTCACGCAGAAAACAGTTTTTTCAACTTATGTTCCTGCTCGCAATGAAAGCATGAAATCGCTATGTTACTTTCTAGAACTCAGGAATGAGGCCCCTTAAAATAGTTCGTTACAACCACGTTACAACACTTACATAGTTATTTTTATAACAATTTTATTTATTTTACATAGAAAACTACCTTGAGTCTCAGACATATTAAAATACTTAAACGGGTTTACTAACGTCGTAGAAGTCGAATAACGCTCGACTAAATTTTCGAATTTTATTTATATTACGATGTTATACACAGTGCTCGTGAGGAATCCAAATGATTTCACCAGCGCATTCCTGAGTATGTGTAGAAAATAAAATGTCGTATAAAGTAAGCCGAAATCGGCTTAGTTTTCGAGATATTAGCATTTTTTGTTTTAAAACGTCTCCAGTGTAAATCATCTTTATGATTGCGATGTTGCGAGACCGTCACTTTATCTGACAAACGTTGACTATTGAAAACCGTTCCTGTCACGATCATTGTTTATGTGTCAATCATTACAAATTTCCTTCAAAAATTCAGTTATGAAATTAATTATGTAGCATCTTAGCATAAATACGCCTAGAACGATAGTCTTCGTACAACAGATTTGCACAGTATGAGGCCGGTTTTGATATTCCTTTTGATGGTGGAAAAACTATGGCTTAAGAGGGCGCCGAGCGTTTGCGACTGAACCATAGAGCGCGGGAAATGCGTATTTAAATCGGCGCGCGGCCGCCATAGTAAAAATGTATGGAGAATTAAAAGCACTTTTTGATAAATCTGGATCTTTAATACCAAACAATAATTGAAATATTTGATGCGGACAAATTGTAATGTAAACATTCATCTTTTTTTTGAACTGAAAATCAGAATAGATTTCCATTGTTAAAGTATAAAAAACACTTAACGCCTGCTTACGATTTTACAATTTTCGTCCAACTTTACTTAGTTCTCTAGGGTAAAATATTAATAATCTTATAATTTTTCCACGGAGAAGTTGTAAACACATTCTTCGAAATGCTAAATATATAGTTTAGAAATGGATTAAACAATTAGAGTTGACGTTATCTACTTAACGGCAACTGCCTATTTTTTCACATTTCGCTCGGTGCAGTCTTAAGTTGTGAGAACTGCGGTATCTAGTTAAAACCTTGAAAACTAAATGATTCGTGATAATAAACGTATTGTTTTTTTACTGGTCATATGTAATATTTATTTAATACTTTTTTATTACCTAATTTATTTGATTAAAGTTTACAATAAATATCATGTTACTAATTCCCTAAATAAACAAACACAATCATTAATCAAATTATTTATTTATTACACTACAAGCAGTATGATTATTCTCGATAATTGCTGTATGCTTCTCACTGTATCAGCTACGTGCAGTTCATTGGAATCCACGGCAGCTGAACTAGAATCCGCAAAATCTCTTTCAGTTTTTACACCACCCTTGTGATATTTTGCACCATGGAGTACTCAAAAACATATTTTTCTTCAGCTGTTATAAAGGTTGACTGCGTGAGCTAGACACCGCAATTTATTCGATGGCTAATGTAATTATTATTTGTAATAATGAGATTAAATACGTAACACCGTTAAAATCAATCACAACAATGACTTGTCATATGACTGGAGTCATTGTCAAAAGTAGTTATAATAGAAGCGAGTCGAAGGGTATTTCTTAGTGGCCAGTCTGTATTATAATCATAATCCATGGAGTTTAATAGCAAAGTTATTACAGGAGAGTGTAGAGCAGCCATTAGATAAATCATAAGATTCATGAGTAAGGAGTTTAGATCGCATATTTAAGTAAAGCCTGTTTTGAAAAAAACATTTCCCAACAAGAAAATTTCTTTATGACATTGACTCCCCTTTTAGTGAAAAGAGATAACAATAACAAACGTTGCCAGCTCGTTCTAAAGCATTGTTTTACTGGTGAAGTAAAGGTAATTTATTTATTATGTATGAAAATATAAAAAAAGTTAAAAATCATATTTCGACATAGGTTCATATAACATTTTTTACTCCATACGACCTCAGGAATCCGCTGTTAAAAGCATTTGGATTCCTCAGGAGCACTGTGTATACTTATGGAGTTATAATACGGGATCTAACTGTTTCCCGACTCGCGTTTTGATTTCGTTTTGCCCCGTCTATAATATTGTTGTCTTTACATTGTAAACCAATGTAAAGACAATGGCCACCTACATGTGACGTCAGTGGGTCGGGTACCATTATTTGTATGGAGACAATAAGTAATTTGCCATTTTCACCGTGAAAAAGTGCGTTTAAGTTCATGGTAGTCATACAGAATTTCTATTGGATTAAAAAAACGTAAAAAATGCGTCGCAAAGGTACGTATTTTTTACGTTTTTTCAATAACACATACATATATACATTTTTTTTTAGCTTTTTAATATTTTTTTTCATTATCATGACATATTGATTTAATTTTATGTCGTATAATTCTCCATAACTCTACACCGCTATTGGTAGTTCTGTAACAAAATCTTACTGAAGCTACTGCTCGGTACACGATCGGTTAAATGCAAGCTTCCAAGTTGAAATTGATGGTCGTAGGCTGAGACCACTTGTGGCTTCTCGTGCGCTTACCTGTGGCATACCAATGCGAACTATTACCATTGAGTTCTATGTCCCCTGCCTCACTGGGACGCCATACTGACGCCGCCAGTGAAACAAATCATATTGAAATGTATACGAGTAGAAGCTAACTCACCCAGTGACGGTTGTTTGGTATTCCAGTGAGACACAGTTTTAAAGAGATAAAGCCGAGTTATACATGTCCAATTTTGTAAACAAGATTCTAACATAAAAGTACTTACGGCGTTTATTCTCTAAAACTGACATATTTTCGTAAATGCAGTAGGTAATACCGTTCCTACTTTTCCAATTTAATGAACAAGGTTCTAACCTCAAAGTAGGTACGACAATTTTGTCTACAACTGCTATCTTCTCACACATGAGTCATTATTTTGGATATTGTGCTGCACATTTTATTACAGAAATCGATTTACTTCTTAGAAATCGGCTAGTTCTGGCATTAAATGTCACATTGAAGGTGAGCATTTTGTTTACTAAATAGAGCAAGTAAGACTGAATGGATCCTTATATAGCTCTTGTTTAGTCGCGTGCACAGGATTTTAAGAAATATTTTGATTACAAAGGGAAGATTTTTGTTGGCTTAGGACTTCTATGCCTCCATGTTCCACTTTGGTCTGCTGTACCTTATGTATACCCTTACCTATATAGCCTATTCTTAGCCAACTATGGTAAAAAAATACACGGAAAAAGTTCGAGAACTTGTAGAATATTATGCCTCATTTTGAATATTACTTGCGCAAATAATACATAATAAGGGCTCAGATATATCTTATTATGTAAACATTAACATTATTTTAAAATAGTGCGTACCACCTAACACGCGAGTTCATAATATTAATTGTAGATAAATAAATATCGGACAGCCTCACACAAATCGATCTAGTCCCACAATAAGCTCTAGTAGGCTTGTGTTATGGACACTAGACGACGATAAACATACCTATATAGATAAATACATACTCAAATACAAACACATTCACGACCCAGGCACACATTTAATATTAGAGTTCATCACGCAAATATTTGCCCTTGCCGGGATTCGAACCCAGGACCGCGGGCTCAGTAGACAGCTGCTTTACCACTGCGTCAACCGCATCGTCAAATTACAACATAATTGTTGTGTTTGTAATAATTTGGATGAGAAAAAAGGTTATATCTGTACATAATTTTACCCTATTATTTCTGCGTGTATTAACACGGGTTAGGCCTTTGTCCATTAAAATGTATACCTTTGTATTTAATTTAAGTGGATATACGTACATGTGTATGCGTCCGTAAGACCTTATTTCCGGCGCCGACACTCCGGGGGTTATCGTTTCTTCTATAACTTTAACTCGACTGTTCGAAATGGAATGACCATTCAATTAAATTTATCCCCGACACTCCATGGATTTTCCGATAAATCTAGAAAAGTCTAGGCTATTTTGTAGAGTAGGTACTTATATTTTATGAACTGGCGTATAGACTATTACAGACTTCAGAATATTGACTCAGATCCCACTTCTGAACTTGAAATTCAATGTTTATCGTATCGTCCCTCTGCTATCTTTTTGCATCTCATTGTGAGCGAGTGGGATGGCATGAGGCCTTGGGTATTCCGCGGTCCAACACTCAGGGAATATGTCCCTGGTCGCATTTCTGTATAATTGGACCATTGTTTTATTAACTGCGTCATTACACGGTCATAACCGGCCGAAACTGCTGGAATTGTTTCATGTCTGTGTTCAGGAAATTAAATTCACTTTTGTATTTGGCTTCATTAGTGAATAAGTTATGTATTAACAAATACAGAATGAAAATAACAATAACTGAGGAATTCATCATAACCTAACGTAAACACACAAAGTACCTAAATAAATAGTCTCAGTAAATAATACAAATACGCACAGAAACGAAAGATGTTTACGTAAGTACAGTCAGCACCAAAAGTTGCTGCCAATTTTAATAAGTATTTTTCATAATTAAATATTAAAAAAAATATGCCAGTAGTAAAATTTATAGCTAATTTTTATGCCAACCGTACCATTGACGATCAAGATCATGCATCATCTCTTAAACCGACATTTCAGATGAAAGACATCCAGTACTTCAGATCTCTATAATTATGACCGGTATTTATGCTACCCACATCCAACAGGTTTCCGCTTTATGGAATCTTCAGTTCATTTGTTTAGTTTCCACACGCTGCGTCTTTCGATTCAGTGTCTCCACTCGACCTCTATTCACTTAGCTGGTTGAGTTCACACTTACCTAAGAATAAAGTCCTTGGTATTAAGGGTCTATGAGTCAATTACTATTTGTTATAAATTGTATATTTGGTTTATGAAGGTATGTGCACTAATCCGTTAGAGCTGAGGACATCGAAGACAACGTTTAATGTAGATTTGTAAACAGATATAAACCGTATTTCAACCGAATATCAAGTATATGTTCCTATATGTATAGTTAATTGTATCTTCGTTTGTATAATATTGATGAAATCGGCTGATTGAAGGCGATACAAATAATAAATCACCCGTTACTTTTAGGCACGTATTATGATTGTGCGAAAAACTAGACCCAAACCGGGTCTACATTTATAGTCCGGCGATGTTGCGTATTACGCTGCATTCGACCACACTATATTATTCCAACTCCAAGAAATAACGATTGAAGAAAAGATTGAGGGAAAGAAAAAGAGAGTAATGCCTAGGAAGTCGTATCAGGAAATCAAAAAGAAAGCTGAGGATAGAGAAATATGGAAGTTGTTCCTTTAAATTTATGACGATGATAAGTCAGATTGAAATGGCTACAATACATAGCAAGAACATTAAAAGTGCTTTTCATGCACTTACCTCGGCCTGCACTGAAAGGAAACAGTGAAAAGCGCTGAACCATAGATTTCAAGTTGATTAAAGAGCATGAGAGAAAAGAGAGAGAGGGCATTGAGAGCTGAGTGCTACTTTCGAATGCAGCGCTGGCCGTCTACAATGACGCAGCAGCGACCATCACTGAATCACGCTCACAGACTAATTGAAAGAAGAGTGCATTGTAAGTGTTATGTCCGATTGCAAGTTCCATTCGCTACTCATTGATAAGCAACAGTGCCGAGCGCTGAGTCACAACTCTCAGGCTGATGGAAAAGCATGGCATTGCGAGTATTGTGCCCGAGTGCAGTAAAGTGCCCCGCTGCTCACTGTCCAATACGTGTCCGATACGTAGCAGCGTCAGGCGCTGAGTCACGGCTTTCAAGCCGATTGAGTTTTCGCTTCGTCGAGGTCGATTTCACCTGGGAACGTTTTCTGATATCAATGGTTTACTGGGAATAGGTAGCTTTGTATATCCGTTGTTTTTTCAATGGACGGGATTCATCACATTATTTTTATGATACGATAGAGTAGCAACGATTAACAACATAACTTACTAATTATAATATTGGGGGCGGGGCACATTGCTCGTAGCACTGATGGCCGTTGGTGCAGAAAGATTTTTTAGTGCCGATCGCGGACCGGAAAACGCAGCGTGGGCCGACAAGGTGGACCGACGACCTGGTTAGGATCGCGGACAGAAATCGGATGCGGGCGGAGCAAGACCAATCGTTGTGGAGAACTTTAGGAGAAGCCTTTGTCCAGCAGTAGACGTCTATTGGCTGATATGATGATGAACTTAATAATTATTTTACATAGAAAAGTTTAAGTATTTTAACTTACTAATTATTTTATTTAAAAACAATAGCATCAAACAAACATTTACATGTGTCAATTTAATATGTTCCGTTGTTACAAGTTTTGTCAACACTATGTAGTCAGACAGAAGTTGAGTAGTATACACATTGCGAATGACTTGAAAGAGAAAAGCGTTATGGTACTCCTTCTTATTTTCCCCTTTTTACGTGTTCAAAGTAACAATAAAAAGTAGTTTAGTCCTTACAGAATTTTCCATGTTTACTGTTTCCATTGTTACATGTAACTCTGTCCTAAATCACTTGCAAAATCGTACGAGCTCATTAAGGCACGGCGTGAGTTGTTTCCGCCCCCTGTCCTGTCCTCACACCCACTCGCATTCGAAAGCAATCACATTTAGGGTTGCCACCTTATTTTTAATCCTTAATTTTACAAAAAATTACGAAGGTCGCTAGTTTAAGCCTCGTTAAGGTACAACAGAGAAAAAAAATCAGGTTCGAAATAAAATGGAAAATTTTGGTCAAAGAATTAGTTGATCCTGCCATACACTGCCAAATTGAGGGTAAAGTAATATAGTATTTATCTCAAAATCTTGCGACCATAATTATAGTAAGTTTGGGAAATTCAGGAAAAAAATTAGTACACATTCATTCATCATGTTTAAACATTATATACAAATTACAATCCAATAACACTTTATTGCACACGAGTAAACAGTGTAAGTACAAAATAAACACAAATACAGAATTACATTATTCGTTTTTTCAAGTAAGTACAAATATAGTGAATATAAATTTTCCAGCTCATTTTAATATTTCCATTTCCATTCCATCTCAACTTTTTCATTACATCTGTAGGTATATTATTGTTGTTCTCGAATTGTTTTTAAAATAACGGGTGCGTTCCAATTAAGTTGAAGTTTACAAAAAAATGCAACAGTCGAGTTAGCAATGAAAATATAGAACTATATTATTTTTCAATAACATATAGTACAATTGACTGAAATATAGTACGATCCTATAATATAATATATGTGGTAGAGGCAACCCTAATCGCAGTCGAAGAGCCTCGCTTTGTTACATTTGACACGCGCGAAATTTGTCAGCGGTTGTCTTCGATATCTTAGCTCTTATTTGCTCAGAAAACTAATTATCATGTTTCTTAAAACATATAATCATTTTTAATGTATGAAACATGTAATGTCTCATTTTTTTAATGTGGGTAAACACCAAATTTTTTGATATTAAACTATTGATACAAAGATATCAAACAAAGACATGAAAGCTGAAAGAAAACTTGCAATGAGTTACCTGGGGAACGAGACCGGGAATCGAACCCCGTACCTCTGGATTGCCGGTCCAGTGCGTTAACCACTTCGCTACCCGAACTCCAACCAACCTTTCGAATTTTTCGTTATACTTTGCGTGTCGATCTTTGCATTGTTTATTTGAAAGGGCTTTTTACCTTAGCGACCTCTATGTGAATACGTTAATATTCACATCTTACCGCACTACTTTACAGCGGTGAACGAGCATGCGAGAGAGGGCCGAATTATGGGGTTCCGCAGCGAAGTGCCCCACCATACTATCATATTCGCCCAAATTCGGTCAACTTTAGGAATAGTGTGCAGCCGCAATTATGATAATAATTGCGAGAAATGAATGACGGTCAGTCGGTCACGAAAACGTATGAAAATTCTTAGAAGAATGTTGCTAATAAAAGGGCATTAAGCACCACTTAGAATCAGGGCAACACAAAAGCCAGGCAGTATCTGTAAGAGGTCGTATAAAAACGTAAGCTTGTGTGGAATTCCGACCAGGTGCTCTTCGGCGCCTCGGAAAACACACGCAAATGAAACCCTGAAGCGTTCCTCGATTAGTTCTGCCAAGGCCGTAAACCTTCATAACATGTTGTTAAAGCGTTTGGATATTCGCTTGGAAGAATGTTGCTAATAAAAGGGCATTTAGTAGCACTACTTAGAATCAGGGCAAGACAAACCCTAGGCAGTGAGTATCTGTAACAGCTCTTATAAAAACGTAAGTCACGCGTGTGTGGAATTCCGACCAGGTGCCCTCTTTGGCGCCTCGTAAAACACACGCAAATGAAACCCTGAAGCGTTCCTCGATTACTTCTGCCGAGGTCGTAAACCTTCACGCGCGGCGGGGACACTTGAATAATTGAGGACAAATGTGTCTATGTGTGGTCGGTTTTACTGTCCAGAGTGCGCATATTTAGCGCTTTAATCGATGGAGGATACTGAATTTGGAGCATATTTTTTGTTAGTCTTTTTGTCTAATATAACCTGTAGATTTCCAACGGTTTCACAACGTTACCGCCGCCGACTACGACTACAATCAAGTTTCATCGTCAACACATTCGAAAACGTCATCGTATGGGGGTCATCAGCGTGTAGGTACTCCAAGTGCTGTAATTCTATCATGACTGTGATGAACAGGAAAATTCTGGATCCAGCTTAGTCGGTCAATATATATCAGAGCAGTGAAGTATAAGGAGGTGGATTTTATTTTTCATAGTCTGCGGTTAGGGTGCAAGTGCTCATGGTAAATGGAGAGATCAAACATTTTTGTAAGACGCTCCCCTAAACATAAGTGAGTACCTCAAAAGGAAAAAAAATGGAACCCTTATAAGATCACTTTGTTGTCCGTCCGTCCATGAAAACCTTTTATCTCGGAAACACGAAACTAAAACCATATATTAACACATTCAATACCGGGAGGCCGCCCCGTGGGCATTGTGCTCGTAGCGAGTTTTTGCTACATACGCATTTCCCCATGTTATCGACTACGCGCGTAGCGCTACGAAATCCTCGGTTGCGAAAGAGTAAATGTCTACAGTCCCTTGAAGCTGTGAAAAATCAAACTTCTAAGTGAACGTAAAAAAAGAGACGGCCGTTGCCGTATGCCGATAAAAACGTATATTTCGACACTCAAGGGAATCAAAATTTATAGGTTAGTTTTTATTCCGTTGACCTAGAACTATAAAAAGCACTTGCTTTTTAAGGTAATACCGTTTTATACTACAAGTAAGTATAGGGAAAAACCTGAAACTATACAATTAAATCATAAAATCCATAGTCCTTTTCGAAAATCATATTTGGGATTATGTTTTGCCGCAAGACTGTTTCAGAACCCTGAGTTAGGTGCAACGAACTTGTTCCTGCACTTGTATTAGATTTCATGCACGGGGCTTTCTACTGACTAACTCGATTTGAGGAGCGTTCGTCCCTGGGATGTATCACACTATCACTATCAATCAGTCTTAACTTTCCGGTTGTTGCGTTGTTGGTGAAACTTCACGTACATACGATAATCGTATCGTCAGTATCGTATAGTTTGTTATTTTATAATAGTAGTTTATGCAACTGCTACATAAAGAGAGATCCTAAAACACGAGTGTGGTCTTATGAAACGAGCGTACGGCGAGTTTCGTAATGATCACACGGAGACCTAAGACCTAATTAAGACCTAGCTATGTACAGTTGCGTACACTACTTTATCTACACACATATTCATCATCATTATTATAGATTTTATTTTATAAAGATATAAAAAATTGGGCAAGTGCGAGTCCGACTCGCGCATGAAGGGTTCCGTACCATAAAACCAGTTAGTTGTATGGGAGCCCCCCTTAAATATTTATTTAATTTTATTTTTAGTATTTGTTGTTATAGCGGCAATAGAAATACATCATCTGTGAAAATTTCAACTGTCTAGCTATCACCGTTCTTGAGATACAGCCTGGTGACAGACGGACGGACGGACAGCGAAGTCTCAGTAATAGGGTTCCGTTTTTACCCTTTGGGTACGGAACCCTAAGAACCAGTCCTGCCAGTCAGTCCGCTGAGCAGAGGAATACATGAGGTGACCTCGCGCCGCGGCGGCGGGCGTGCTCACATTATATTTGATACTGTTAGAGGCCTTATTCCTTTTTAAATGCTGATTGTTTTAGACATTGTTCTCTATGATCAAACTTGTTTCTTAACATATTATTGATGTTGCTACCTAGAACAAGGCTATTGGAATATATTGGTATATATTTGAAACATACAGTTTGAATTTTTCATTGATAATTTTTGTTTCAAAAACTACTGGAAATTGACAAAATTCACGCGGAAAATTAGCTTTTCAACTTATTTTCGATTGCGCGCAATAAAAGCATGAAATAGCTATGTCACTGACTAGAACTCGGGGAAAAGTATTATTCACATCAAAAAGTTGGTTGAAATTATGAATATATTTGTCATAATATGAAAAAAAATATATAAGGAAGGAATGAGGCCTTAGCCTCTTAAGGTGACAACGCGGGGGATATTACTGTTATAAAATATCGTATCTGAATTTGGTCGCTGCCAAGTAATGTATGTAGTTATCTATAGGAGGTATCTCTACTTGTTATAGTATTTAACAATATGAGTGTAGATAAAAGACTGTAAAATGTTTAAAGAAAGAAATAACAGTTCCCAAATAATAAGTTAAATACCTCTTCCTGCCTAAAGGTTGTGTGGAAAAAATCACTCTTTAGCGATATGTTTTGTTTTTAGGGTTCCGTACCTCAAAAGGAAAAAACGGAACCCTTATAGGATCACTTTGTTGTCCGTCTGTCCGTCCGTCCGTCCGTCTGTCAAGACCCTTTTTCTCAGGAACGCGTGGAGGTATGAAGCTGAAATTTATAGCAATTACTCAGGTCTACTGTCCCTTGAAGCTGTGAAAAAATCAAACTTCTAAGCCAACGCAATCAAAAGATACAGCCGTTTATGCCGCAAATTTTCGACACTTGCAAGGGAATCAAAACCTACAGGGTGCTTCCCGTGAACTCAGAATCTTGAAATTTGGTACGAAGCAACGTCTTATAGCATAGATAAAGGAAAAATTACGAAAACCATAAATTTTTTTTTAATACCTAACTTTGCACCTGATTTATATGGGGCGCTATACATACCAGGTGCAAACTTAACTTAACCACTTAGGGATGGAAAGTGTTTGTACGGAACCCTCGGTGCGCGAGTCCGACTCGCACTTGGCCGGTTTTTTTTCTTAATGCAGTTAAATATGCATTATTAATAGGTACTCCTGCCGTGGCGAATAATGTACGATGTAAAAAATTCCGATTTTCTAAAACGCTCACAAGACGAAAGACAAACCCATAAAGAACCTTTCAAGTGTATTTGCTGAATACACATTTAAATTTCCATTGATGTCTGCTATCTTTGAAGAAACCAAATTGAATGTTATTGTTTGGCAACCAGTTTTATCAAATGATTGTATTTTTGTATCGATCACGAATCCCGGCGGCACCGGTGTGGAACAAACTCAATGACAGTCCACAACTCCCGACGGAGTTATGATACGAGAGTATCCCATGATTAACTCTGTTTACTGCGAATTTTGAATTGAAACAAAAACTTCAACAATTCAAAGAGATTTGCTTCGTTGTCCACAAAGAAATTAGCATGCCAAAGTATCTGTGTACGAGTATCTATCTACATGTACATCTATATGTACAGCATAAAAAAAACGATCCGTGCGGAAGTGCACTCGGTTATGATAGCAGAATGTTTTATCTCTGGGGCAAATAGTTCAGGGGGCCTATGATGGTTGCGTTTATCACGTGATAAATAAGTAACAAAGCATCTGTCACTCACACTCGCATTTTGCCAAAACGTGACGTATGCTTTGTCACTTATTTATCGCGTGATAATAGCGACCATCATAAGCCCCCTGGAGTGAAGTAGTAGTGCGCCCTGTAAATTGGCGGAGCGACGACATTCACAGTGAAGCGGGTGGTGACTGGGGCGAGAGCTGAAAATCGAGCTGTGGCGTGCCATTGGAGAGACCTATGTCCAGCAGTGGAGTGATACACGCTGATGATGATTTTCTCTTAGTTTTTTTCGTAGGTCATGCTTCTGTAATTCAATTTCTCATGTAGTATCACAAACTAAGTGATTTGTGGTCTAACGGTGAATAAACTACTTTAATTTAATTCAATTTTAAGGGTTATTGACGTTGCGTCTTCCAAGTTATGGTCACCACTCAAGAAAATTTCTTTGGCCAAGTGAAGCTAAATAAAATGTTTATATGTAAGAACGGCACGTTGTCTTTGTCTTAGAGCCAAAACACAATTACAAAATACGACATCGCATTATCGTACGACGTGACATCGTGACACAATGCGACGAGGGTGAGATTGATAACTGTATTTTAATTTTGAATCTTGTTATACGGATATAATGTTGTTTTTGCATTTTTGTCTTACCCCGACTCGACATGGCTGCGGTGCACGATGTCGCGTCGTACTACGATGCGATGTCGTGTCTTCTTATTATGTTTCGGCCTTTGGAGTAGTTATGATTCCCTATCTTATAGGTGCTTGCATTGAAATTGCTCTTTCTTTCTTTCTTTCTATTAAATTTCTCTCACTTTTATAGGAGGATACATTAACAAGATTCCCCGCTCGCCCGCGTATATGATACGCCATTTGCAGCATGGCACAGCCTGCCGAGCGGCTCTGATAACGACTACAAATTGATTCACTGTGCACAGTAGGGCTGTCACACTGGATTTGTTCTCACATGTATAAATGTAACGTATATGATACGCTATTGGCAGCATGGCGCCTGTCCGCGGACTGATAACGACTACAAATTGAGTCACTGTGCAGTAGGGCTGCCACAATTTGGATTTGTCCTCACATGTAACGTATATAATACGTTATTTGCAGCATGGCGCTAGTCCTTGGACTCTGGTAACCCACAATGGGGCTGCTATTCAAACTAAAATTAGACTATGATTTGATTTGCATTTACAGTAGGGGTGCCAAACTTCCGACTCGTCCTCAGGAGTAACGATTTTAGGTCTTTTATGAAATGTCATGTACACAAGACGCGAACAGAACGTTGGATACTCGCTTGGAACATCGTTTCTTTCACTGCATTTTAAATCACCCCCGACCCCCGACTTCCCAAAATGACACTTTTTAGACAATCATTTGGTAATGTACGATAGGGGTCTGGGTTTCAAAAAAGCCATTATATTTTTACACCGGACAGCAAACAGGTAGGGAGGCTAGGCTAGGTGGTATTAAGTAGATTAAGATCCACTCATCAAATACTGGGAAAAGAAAAGTACGATTCCACTGGGCTTCTGAATAGAAGTGACGTACGGTTTTCATTCTAAAATTGTGAGATCCCTAGTTCACTTAGACTAGCTACGAAAATCGACGCCCTAGTGCACACTGACAAAGTCCAATTTCTCTTGACAAGGGTACTGAGGGGTTGGTAATTAAGGCCCGATCATTCGAGCAATTAGGTAGGGCTCATCGGCGCTGCGGATGATTTTGCTAAATCACACCACGAAAATCACGAAATGTGCTCAAAGCTAACGCGTGTTACGGTCTATTCACACTTGCCATTTCTTTCTGTCTGTTTAATTGAAATGGGGTGTTATTGGTACCTACATAAAATGGTCATGTTAAACTTGATATTATAAAACTGTTTCATGTTCGTAAGTATGTAGACATGTATGTATACATTTATAAAATTACGGGTCAGAATTTTGATTGATATCAGGAATTATCAATTTTAAACGACAACCCTCGCTAATTTCCCCGCTATCCTACTATTGCACACTCTGATGGACACTGACATAGTCCAGTTTCTATTGTCGTGGGTAACTATGGGATGGTAATTAAGGCCCGATGATTCGAGCTATTAGGGCCCATCGGCGCCGCGGATGATTTTGCTAAATCGCCCCGTGAAAAGTGCTAAAATCGAACGTCTATTCATAGTCTTCATGCGAACATTGTCTATTTACATAAATAGTTATATAGATAGTAAGTAAATACATAAAATGCTTTGTAGAATTTAACTAAATTACGACACATAAAGCGGCTATAAAAACGTACTACTTACTGAAAGGATGGATACTAGATATAGAATGATATAGAAGAAGAAATGCAGATAACTATTTAACAAACAGTCAGTCGGCGGTATATCCGTAGCACCAAATCAAATGTCACTCAAAGTAATTATAAGTTGAATGGTTCAAGTTTCTATTGTTTTAGTAATAACGTTTTTTTTGCATCAGTCGGCACCCTTTTCAATGTTGGTTGCACTAAATCAAAGCTCACCACGGGTTTAAAAATGAATATGTAATTGAATTATAAATAGCTAGCTGCGGGCTATTCCCATTTGAATCGGAACCAAAGTTATGTACTGCTTTGAGTGTGCATTGTATTCGGAACTTGTAAACTGATTCTTATAATTTTTCATTGAATAGGTTTGTTTAAAATAGTTTTTTTTTTATAAATATCGGACAACCTCACACAAATCGATCTAGTCCCAAATTAAGCTCAATGAGGCTTGTGTTATGGGTACTAGACGACGATATACGTAGGTACTTATATAGATAAATATATACTTAAATACACCCATGTGCCAAGCACAAATATTCGAGTTCATCACACACATATTTGCCCTGGCCGGGATTCGAACCCGGGACCGCCGGATTAGTAGGCAGGTGTCTACAAACCGAGCTAAACGCGTCGTCGTTTTTATTAATTCTTTTTTTAATTTATTAATCCTCCTCAATATATTTCATGTTTTATTGGTTTGCGTTCACAGCGAAATGCGGTATGGTGCGGTGGCGGTTTACTGTGAAACTGTGCAGATGAAATTATGGTATTTAATGTAATCGTATCGTCATTGATTTACGGCACGCGCATTGATGTAAACGACTCCTAGAATTATAAAATTATAAAAACGAATGAAAACTAACGAAACGTGCCAATCGGACTCGCGCACGAAGGGTACCGTACCATCAAATAAAAAAAACCGGCAATAAGATCACTTTTGTTGTATGGGAGCCCAAACCACCACCACTAGCACTAAAAAAAAATTAGTACTACTAAAATCCGCGATATGGCGTGGATTGAAAAAGAAGTTGTTTGGCTGTACATACTACAACATACCACACCAGTTATCGCAATTAACACCTTGAGGAATTGTACCTATTAATTTCTCTATTTTATTTATTTCATCACCAATCTAAGCTAATTGGAGCCTGTTCAATATGTATTTTTACCTATATTTACTTTCCACTGATCATTAATTTATTTTTCCACAAAGTACACCCCTCATAATCTTCTCCGGTTGCGGACGGCCATAATGTCCTTATATTGACAATTACAGCCAAAGTGGATTGTCGGCCGAGATGCGGTCGCGTCTACCAGCCACCCTGTCGCCGACTAAGTCGCTCTAGTTGCCTGACCAACAATTTGATGTGTTTCATTTGGTTTATCATCAAATTGTCGACACTCACTTCGCCGAATTTCATTTCAAAGTCAACGTTTCATGTATTTTCATTTCGTCGACAATTCAGTTCGTGGAGTGATCATTACAAGTAATTTTAAATCGTGTATTTTTACTTGTCGGATGATTCATTACATTGTTGTATTATGTCATGGAAAACGTTTTGTGGTTTATAGTTTCAAGTATTTTTAATTAACATATAAATTATTACAAGGATTATTATTCAAATTTAAGATAGTTGGCATACAAAAGTTATCTACGCCATTATGGTGAGAACGGAACGCAATGCTAGCGGATCCACGTGCTGAATGTGGGTACCATATATCTTTTATTATTTTGTAATGTTGTAATAAATAGATTGATGTATTGATTGGCAAAGTTTTATTACCCACTCGATATAGACCTCCGCGGCGGTGGCGGCGGTTAGTTTAAACAATTTGTATGAATAGTGATCAGTATGAATACAAGCAAAACTTTTTTCGGTACGCAAAAAAAAATAACCTCGAAGGCCAGGCGGGAGCTCGCTACGCTTCGCTCCCGCCTGACCTACTCGTACTAACCTAACCCGGCCACGTCGGTTCTGTTCTGAAAGGTTTTGCTCGCTCGCTTCGCTCGCTCGCTCGTTCAAATTTTGTAATTTATGAATTAGTATAAACAAGTTGTATGAATAGTGATCAGTATGAATACAAGCAAAACTTTTTCCGGAACGCAAAAAAAAAAACCTCGAAGGCCACGTCAGTTCTGTTCTGAAAGGTTTTGCTCGCTCGCTTGTTCAAATTTTGTAATTTATGAATTCGGATGATTATGAATTCTCAAGATTATGAGTTACATTTGTAGTGTTAGAAAATATATGAAAACAAATATTAGTATAAACAAGTCGTATGAATAGTGATCAGTATGAATACAAGCAAAACTTTTTTCGGTACGCAAAAAAAAATAACCTCGAAGGCCAGGCGGGAGCTCGCTACGCTTCGCTCCCGCCTGACCTTCTAACCTAACCCGGCCACGTCGGATCTGCTCTGAAAGGTTTTGCTCGCTCGCTTCGCTCGCTCGCTCGTTCCAATTTTGTAATTTATGAATTCTGATGCTCTCGCTTCGCTCGTCGTCGTACCTAACCTAAGCTAAGTCGGACCGGCCTTAGGGCGAAATAGGAAATGTTAGGATTTCTCGACCACTCGATATAGAAATATTTTGTAATGTAATAAAATTTCGAACCAATGGAATTCGTTGTTTTGTTATTCTGCCATTTAAAATTCATACAAAATGAATCATAAACCAAATAATATTCCCTGAACAGTAATTCTATAAAATAATAAAAATTGGAATGATCTGGTCATGAAATAAAATTCCACCAAACAATAATTCGTGAATTAAATGTTACTTGAAACGTTTTCGATGAAATGAAACTCGATGAAAAGTTTGTCGACAAAACAAGGGACACCCGTTTCATTTCTTCGTACGTTTTTACTAAAAATCCGCAATATGGCGTTGACTAAAATAGGCTTTACAAATGCATATATTCTATGATTTTTCTCTATAGGTACTAGACGGCATAACTTGCCAAATTTCATAGTTTCTAGATGTCAACGGAAAATACCCAATAAATTACGATTCCCTTGAGAGTATCGAAAAACACGTCTTATCTTTTTTGACGTAAACTCAGAGGTATTTTTTTTATTACAGCTTCTTGGTAGACAGATGGACGGACAACTAAGTGATTCTATAAGGGTTTAGTTTTTTTTTCTTATTTGCATTTTTCTTTTTAAGGTCATTTACTAGCACCAGGGAATGAAATCATTCATAAATGGGTTATGCAATTCTGCGGCTCATTGTATATGCTGGCGGGTAGGTATAGTTGCCGGCAAACTTTTAGAACAAAAATGGCGGACCTGCGCATGTACATTTGTACGTAAATCGGCTACTGCGCAATCAAGGTCACGCTCAAAAAGTTTGCAGGCAGATTTAACAACTTGAAGATACACAGACTATCAGGTTGAGTTGAGATTTAACAAAGAGGTCCAATCGATTCAGGATTTTGTAATAGGTTGGGCAACACCATGTCGCCTTTCGTTGTTTTTTCAAATTAAAAGTTGACATGGAAGTTATAATAGCTTAAAAATCATCCGGGTTTTCTAGATAATTAGATTAAGTAATGATTACTTTTGGCGCTCTTTCACATGGTGTCGATTTACACCAGTAGCTACCTACTGGATGTATCGTTACCCAAACCCGCGTCTCGGTCTATACAGCAGCTCACGCCTGATCACTCAGTCGTGAAGATAAAGCGAATCACTCTGTTATTGGAAGGTTGTACACCCCTACAGGAGACGCAAACAAAGCGTTTGATCATGTTTGCGATAGACGAACCTTACCGACACGGGCATATATTGCGACATGTCGGGTTTTTGAAAGAAAATGAGAGTGTAACGTAGAGTTTAACACGGGAAAATAACGGGAACAAATGCATACTTAGTTGATACTTAGACACTTAAATCCGTGCTAATCGACAGGCCTATGCTAGTCACGTTTATCACGCGTCTATGATATTGATAAATGCTTTATAACTAATAGAATATATCAATATCAGCCGATAAGCTGAACCATCATAAGCCCGTAGCAGTAGGTATTTGAGAAATTTTCACTGTTCCCTGAC
Organism: Apotomis capreana; assembly: GCA_947623375.1. Taxonomy (NCBI): domain Eukaryota; kingdom Metazoa; phylum Arthropoda; class Insecta; order Lepidoptera; family Tortricidae; genus Apotomis; species Apotomis capreana. Next base: position 6,996,022 of record OX392505.1, on the reverse strand, counting down.
GTATATAGGACATCTCGCCATAAGGTTACAGTTACGAACTTTTACAAATATTATGCTTATTCATAATTAAAACTTATTGAACCGGGTCTATCGCGATATTTTGAAACCGTGTTGAAACATCAGACAATGAAGGTAAATCAAAATATCGCGATAGACGGTTCAATAAGTTTTAATTATGTGTTCAAACCGCGAGAGTATAAAGTGTTATATGCTTAGTCGTTCGTAATTGCACAATAAAGAAATTGCAAATATCCCGCAAAATTCTGTGAGGTCCATCTATTCAACTATGGCATACGACAAAAATCTCCTCCCATTATTGCCAAGATTTTTATGACAGTAGTTTATAAAGTAGGTACATTTGTTCCGATGTGCTTCCTGCAGCCGGCACGTGGGGCATTAGCATAGTATTAGCGGCCACGTCCCGTCCCACGTCTCGTCTCACGTGCGGCCGTCGCTCCATTACCGACGTTACGCGGCATACCTGAACTCTCACACGCGGTGCATATCTAATAAGAGACAGTGGAAGTATGTTTCTAGGGTTCTACATTTTTAGGAAAGTACGAGTATTTAGAGAAACATTGAGAACATCTGCTAATATTTAGCAGATGTATCAAAAATCTCAATGTAAAATTTATTTGTAATTAAAGACAGAATTGTGCTATTGGCCTGCTATTTTTCACAACGATCGTAGGTATATAACACACGTGTATTAAAAAAAGGGTTTTGTTTCCGAAAGATGATATAGTGTTTCTAAAGCATGTCCCGACGAGTGTTTGCCATTACCAGCCGGCACGTGGGGCATTAGCATAGTATTAGCGGCCATGTCTGGTCCCGCCCACGTCTCGCGTCTTACGTGCGGCCGTCGCTCCATTACTGATGTTATGCGGAATACCTGAACTCTACACGCGGCGCATTTCAACTCACAGAGGAAGTGTTGTCTTTAGGGTTCTAGAGTTAAGTATTTGGACCTACATTTTAACTTATATTCTTTTGAGGCTCTTATACAAGTAAAATAATGTAGATACTCTTTTTTAAATTTATTTATTTATTCAATTGTTAGGCGATTCGTAATTAATTATTAGTATGTATAATCAATCTGGAGATTTCCACTGCTGAACTCCATTCGATCGCTCCTCCGTTCCCTGCTTATTAAAATTTACTTAATGATTGATGTCTCTAAATTTACTAAAATAAGTATTGTTGATCCAATAAATAACTGCTCCGAAAAATACTCCATCTAACTAATTTCGTATGCATATCGAACGTACATAAATAAATGGTGACATACCGTCACATTTTCTTGTAATTTCCATTTTATTATTGTGTTTTCCTTGTTTATTTATTAAAATGCAATATTAGTTTTTTATACATTCACTTTTAATATTGTTTTCTTCGAGAATTACGTACTACGTATAAGCCTTAAGATATAGGTACAAAGAAGGTAAAGTTCATATTACTGTAAGTATTGGTCAAGTATCATTTACGAAGTAATTATTGACTGACAAAGTTTCTTCTCAACAGTGGTCACTTGTGAAATGCTGGTAGACTTAGACATGTAAAAGTGCCCTTGTGGCCTAGTTACAGAATTAAGTTCATTATTTCATTATGTTTAGGCCTAGGTATACGGAATCCAGACATATCGGTAGTATTTTTTTGACGGCTCGTATTTTATTTAGTATTTTCATTGCTCAAGCTCCTTTGTACTTTAAGGATTGAACTTACTCCATCTTTACTAAGTGGTTAAATGTATTTTAACAGCTTTTAAGTAGCCTTAACACTCCTGTAGCATTAGACTTAATGCATGTGGATTAATTCATCTAGGTGAGGTCAGTATATATTTTAGCTGCTTTTATTCATCCACTATCGACGGAAACATTAAGTATAAGTACTGTTACTGTACCATTTATACAAATTATTTATTTAAGTATTTATTATTTATTATATAAACTATACTTTTAGACAATTTTATAGGTTACTGTAGTGACGGCATAACGGTGTATTTACAGGTATCATTTCCGAAAACATAAGGTTGACAATATTTTCGTAAACAAAGGCCAAATAGCACGCAAGCTATTCAAAAAGAGCTTATACATCAGTCTTACGACGGAGAAGGATGGACGAGGAGGCCGAGGAGTTATCGTTTATCATAGAATTTGACTACGTTTCTAGATGATGTGCTCCATCCGCCGACATAATTATGATAACGTAATGGGGCCGACAGCCGGCACCGCTCCGACACGCTCAAGAACTCGTCCTAGGCGGTTGTCACACCGTGACGGAATAAGGACGGACGAGTGATGCTGCGATTTTTTTAGTTTGAGAGAAGACGCCGTGTCAGTGTTCAACCCAGCAGTTTTTGTGTACAAATCAATATGTGTGTCAACCGCCTTAGGGTGCGTCTCCAATGAAGCAGAGCGGAGGCGGGATTGACCAATCACCTGAGTTGAAATCTGTATCTCACCTCCGCTTCACTTTTGTGATTGGTCTATTCCGCACGGCTCCGCTCCGCGTCAATGGAGACGTACCCTTAGGCTGCCTGTCCACCGAAGCGTAGCGTAGAATATTAACGAATTAAGTCGCGTCTTTTTGAATCCCTAAAGAAGTGCATTTAAATCTGAGGAATGTGATTGGTTCATGTTATACAGCTCCGCTTTGCTCCAGTGGATAGGCAGTCTTAAAGTAGTCGCATGACTGATGATTCCGCATTTGAGGAAACGTACCGCAACGCACTATCAACAGCGTAAAAACAAGATGTTACTAAAATCTCATCAAAAATTTATTGTTCGATGGGTTGGAACAACCCTTAAATCGGCTCGCATTAACAATCGTAAAAAATCGACTAGCAATAACAGCCAATATGAACCGCCATAAAACACGCGTCGTCGGTCGAACTTTTGCGCAGTGATCGTGTTCACAAAACTTGTCCAAAGTGGTACCAGCGTTGCCAGATCCCTAGACTTGTATCAAACTATACGACCGGCGATCCTTTGTCTTCGATACTTTATGTAAATTTTTACAAGGTGTTTCGGTTCGGCCCAATCCATGGACTTAATCATTAGTGTTTACGTCATATTTCGAACCATGGGCTCCGTATTCTTACCATGAGTTTACAGTGGCCGTAGTAGCGTAAATCAATTACTTTGTATAATAAGTAATTCTCCATACAGCTTATGCAGTCGCTAGCGAGTACGGTCACGTTAACTCATGGTAAGGGTACAGGCGATATTTTGCTGTCGTCATTTGCAAGTACAATTATTTATGTTCATTTATAGTTACAAGAATGGTGACCTGGTGAAGGTGACTGGGGTTTACTGGATGCGGTTGGCGGAAGCCCAGTCATAGCGGCGTTCTTTGGGGGAGGCCTAAGTATGCCCAGTAGTCTTTTGAATGGCTGACATCATGATGATGATGATGATTAAGAATAGGTTTCCCATGACAATCGATAATATTCGCTCTGTAATCTGCCAGGTCTGAATCTTACAGTAGGTTTCTTGTCAAAATAGACAATTTGCATGACGGAACAATGTTAACCTCTGAAACATGCACCACTATTTCACGTGCCTGCATAAAGACAGATTTTGTGAATTACCCCCGCACGTGTCCTATCGCCTCCTCGTAAACCAACTCTGTGCCCGCGGAATATTTTACTCGAAACGGCCTTCTTTATTGTCTGGTAAAGAGGTGTATTGAAAGGGAGATAAATCTAGATCGGTTTAGTGCACCATTTAATATTCAGCGCGCGCTGGGATTAGGGTCCTCTCGCTGTAGGTACTAGGGGTAAGAGTAATAGCGTTTTTACATGAAAACGAGGTCGCAACCTCCCAACATATGTACGTCTGTCTACATCCTCATCATTCTTCTAGCGTTTGTCCTGCCCGTCCGGAGAAGGGGTCAGCATTCCTACGTTTTTGCTATCTGGGCCATTTTTTTTGTTGTCTATTTCTTTTTTTTTTAGATTTCAATCAAACTTGGTGAGTTGGTAAAATTGCTTATAGTTAGTCAGAACCATGGTAAGTACAATTTCACGCTATGCCCTAAAACTTTTTCTCCATTTTTTCATAAATTGGCCCATATTTTGTTGTCGATTTATAGATATTTCATTATGAGCTCCTCATTTTGTACTAAGTTTAGTATAAAATATGAAGTTTAGTTACGAAATTTCCATACGTTTTGTGTAACTCAATGTATCAATTTGTTGAAACATGTTGGAGGTTTAAACGTGACGCGAATGTTTCGCACCGCTCACAACATTCCATAGCTATCTATGTATGTATTTATAATCATACTAATTGGACCTACACACATCGCACTTGATTTTTTTTGGTACTGGATCGACTTGTTTACAACTGTCTCCATAGTATTTATTATTACATCGTCATACACATCCGCATACTGTGACTCCACGACTAGACTGCTCCAGCTTCGCCCGTGAGACACTCTTCAATTACCGGCCCATTTATTACCCTAATACTCCATTACCGCCGGGATGTGCCCCACATATCACGACAATTGCCCGGTTTAAAGATTCTTATCAAATGATTAAAACTCCTGAATCATTTTTTGCATCCGGAGTTTTACCAATAATTGGATATTACAAGTATGTGACCGTTGCAAGCCGCTCTTGGGATTTTAATAGGCATTAACCAGAATTTGGTAATATTATAATAAAACATTACTTATGCTTTCAGTTTTAAATTGTATATAACACGAGGAACTAACATAAATGTTTGATCACAACTTGGTCATCTATGCCGAAATAGGAAGCGCTTTGATTTTATTATTGGCTTGGTCTGAAACATGTAGAGTATTCTCAACTTTAGCGAGCTGATCGTTTTGTTTACCATTAACCCTTAATTTCACGATGTATAGCCAGGTACACATATTTTTTTTACCATCTTTTTATATTTTTACCCTAAAAACCCTGCATATTTTTTAGAGAAATTGGTTAAGTCCCGTCACGTATTATAAGATAAAACAACACACGTGACTATGGGAGTATAGAGTAGTAAGGATTTTGGAGATGTATGACACTTTTCAAGTTTTCGATTAGATGGTTGACTGAGCTCCGTCCTTACCAGCATCTTTATTGACTACAAATTGAATGCCGTCAATGTAATGCATTTCATATTCATAGATCGCGATCGTGTCGGTGCAGCTTATGATCTGAATAAAAATAATCACATTAACAAGCTATAAGAAGACTGAGTACGACTAGATGTGACTTGGCTGTTGGTTGATGGTGCCTTTTAATTGTTATCCTTGCTTATAGGTGTAGAACAAAAGCACCATTTAAGATGCCTTATTCCTTTTAATTTTTTTTTTTTCATATTATGGCAAATATATTGATAATTTCCACCAACTTTTTGAAGTGAATAACACTTTTCCCCGAGATCTAGGTTGTAACATAGCTATTTCATGCTTTTATTGCGTGCAGTCGAAAATAAGTTGAAAAAACTAATTTTCCGCGTGAATTTTGTCAATTTCGAGTAGTTTTTGAAACAAAAATTATCAATGAATAAATCAAACTGTAGGTTTCAAATATAAACCAATAAATCCCAATAGCCCTGTTCTAGGTAGTAACATAAATAATATGTTAAGAAACATGTTTGATTATAGAGAAAAATTTCTAAAACAATCAGCATTTTAAAAGGAATAAGGCCTCTTAATTATAAAATTCACGGTCACTAGTAGTCTCATCCTCCTAGCCTTTGTCCCATTTTTTGAGAATGAATTCTCAATCGGGGTCGGCTACCTAAATCCCAAGATGTGGCGTAGGCACTAAGTTTTTACGCAAGCGACTGCCATCTGATTTTCCAACCCAGAGGGGAAACTAGGCCTTATTGGGCTTAGGTGGTTTCCTCACGATGTTTTCCTTCACCAAAAAGCGAGTGGTAAATATCAAATGACATTCCGTACATAAGTTCCGAAAAACTCATTGGTACGGGCCGGGTTCGAACCCGCGACCTCCGGATTGAAAGTCGCATGCCCTAACCACTAGGCTACCACCGCTTCCCACTAGGCTACCACCGCTTCCCACTAGGCTACCACCGGTTCCCACTAGGCTACCACCGGTTCCCACTAGGCTACCACCGCTTCACGGTCACTAGTAGTCTGTAGATACAAAAATGGAGCAACGTAACGCCACACTACAGGCGTTTTTTTAAGACTTTAAATATATGAATATTACGGAAGGGACAATCTTACACCAATTGACCTAGTTCCTAACTAAGCAATGTTTGTACTAGGGTACTAGACGACGGTATACATAAAAAATATATACATATTCCAACCCAAGTCCAATTCCGACCAAGGAACAAATATTCGAGTTCATCACACAAATATTCGCCCCGGCCGGGATTCAAACCTCGTACCGCCGGCTCAGTAGGCAGGTGCACAACAAACTGCGTCAGCCGCATCGTCATGTGTAACAGTAAGTTTCACAGTAGTAATTTAATTAACTAAGTTAATGAACTACAATCTAATCAAGGTCCTTTGGAACCGTATGCTCAAACGCGTCTAGATTAGCTGTCAGCCTCCTGCGCTAATGCCCGCTAATCCCTGTCTCGGCGCTGATTGTCCCGCGATTGGGGCCTGATATAATTAGCCGCAACAAAGCCAAGCTTAACGGCCCAGCCACGAATATGGAATAAGCGGCGAGTGGCAGCGGTGCGCGGGACGTGTATCTTGCTCACTCGTATGGCCGCCGCGCTCGGATCTCTCGCTCAAACGTTTGCCGTCGAAAGTCGTGGAACTTTGTCCCTCTCGGCGTTTTGTCCCAAAGGACGAGGTGTGTCAGCTCCAAATCACGCAAAGGGCCCCCCAGGACCCGCAGATTAAACAAAGACAAAAAAAAGAAGTTCGTAAAGTGCGTATGGCACAGTCAGTAGGATCCAGCTGGGCTGGACAGTATTTAAAAAAACTACGTCGAGTTTTCTTCTCATCACCTCTATCGCAACGTTTGATCAATTAGACGGGCTAGTATAATAACTAGCCGTGACATTTGTGATGTATATCGGCCGTCTCACTTATTTACACTGTACTAGAGATAAAGAGGTGATCGATATTTGTCATGCAACTACTCACGCGTGAGAATGAAACCGTCGCCAAACCCTTAATTTACAGTTTGCTTACCTATGTTTGGAATATTTTACTTATACTACTCTATTTTACAAGCGTTTATTTAACTTGCAATGTAAATAACTGTTTGTTCGGGTGGAATCTTGCAACTCAATGTTGAAGCAGATATTTTCAACTGATTCAACTGAAATTTGGCATACTTACTTAACTTTGATGACAATACAATGATATGGTACCATGTAGCTAGTTTGATGATGGAGTCGGAAGGTGGCCTTAGAAACTTTGTTATAGATATAGCAATGCTACCGAGTTTGGTGTCTTTAGAATCGTCTCAGTAAGCAATTGATAGATGTTCAAAGAAAAGTACAATTGGCTGTAAAAACTTATCACGAAAATGTTTTTTTTGACAGAAACTTATTTATATGTATAAACTTATTATACCGCGTGTGGTTCATCCTGCGACTTTGCACCGGTAATCACACGCCCGCTGCACGCAGCACTTGCTGACATATGCACTGATTCTATTAGCGAGCAGCGGGGATGTGCTAGTTAATTAGAAACTTGTACTGCAGTTTTCCCGACACGCGATCAAGAGACACGGTGTAGCAACGTTACATTTAAGTATAGTCCTTCAGTTGGGGTTGTGTACGATCTCATTAAAGAAAACAATACTGTTGTGTGGCTTTGTACCTCGTTATCGTCCGTCATAAAAGAGAAGCGTGCCTTATCGACAAGGGTGTCATTTTGGTAAAAGGTCTTTGCCAAGAGTTAAAATTACTTCATTAATAATCCCATTTACCTGACTACCTGAGGTTCTCTTCTTGAGGATTAAAGCAATTTCAAGTCTCGGCAAAGACCTTATTAATAATCCTTGATAGTCCACTTAAAGGACACCTTATCTATGAAGCACGCTTCTGTTATAACGGATGATAATGAGTTGCAAAACCACACAATAGTACTGTTTTCTTTAATGACAGCGTACACAACGCCAACTGAAGGACTATACTTGCATGATTCGACCACAATATTTATACAATTGTAATTCAGAAATGGTCGCGTTTATCACGAGATAAATAAATGTCATAACACCTAAAACCAGACAAAATATCTAAGCTATAAACGTGATCATTATAGACCAAGGCAACGATATCACCAGACAAAAGATATCTCGAAGACCTACACTGGCAATGGACCAAAATCAGGATATCGACCACGTTCAGAATTTCCAAATGATAGTGAAAGATACGGTTACTTTAAACGATCCTTAGGATGATACACGGCGCGAAGAAGTATGGTTCTTTTTTCAGGAGAAACTTATAGACAGCAGCGACAGCACGGAAATTGAAATTCATTGTGAACGTCTTAACTACGGGATATAGGATTAAAAGTTATCTATACTATTATACAATGCTAGATTTGTATTGAATACTCGTTTTCTATGGAGTGGGGTAATATTTTAGGAAAAATGTTAGTAGCGTGATGCAGGTTCGTCTTTTGTTCTGTGTGGGCGCGCGGCGTCATGCCAGCCTGGCATCGTCTGTTTTCATAATTTTCTTTGTCTGATGCGAGCATTACGTCGAAACGGTTGGACAAATTTTAACCAATTTCGGTACAGAGTTAGCTGAACATCCAAAGATGGTTATAGGATTTTTTTACCCGACTACGGTAAAAAGAAACACGCGTATGAAGTTGCGGGCACATTATAGTATCATATAAATCTAGATAAGAAATTCGACTTTGAAATAAAAGTATTAGAAATCGTAAAAGGATAACATTCGTTTCTAAGCCAGACTCGTCGGCAACAGCGTTGAGCTTAATCGAGGAGCGTCACAAAGGCTTTGTCTCGTCCCGAATGGCCCCGCTTTGTGCTCACCGGCAATGGATGACTGTCTTAATCTATCATTTAAGTCACGATTCTCTTACTGTATTCACAAAACTTGCCATAATCATTCTAGCGCTGTGGAAACTGTGTCGGTGAAATGCTTTCCAGTGGCCTACCGGGAAATTTGGTGAAATGAAATGATAAATTAAAATATCCACGAAACTCCTCACGGCGTAAAAGTTGAATAGAGCTCGACATATTTCGAATCGGTTCGCGATTCATCATCAGGAGAGCCGATCAGTCGCGGCGGCGGCCAACCGAGCAACCAAGCGACCGCCGCCGCCGCGACTGATGATCGGGTTTATTTTGTAGGTATTTTAATATATCTTTGACTCACGGTAGTTTTCTATGTAGAAATGAAATTATTTTCTGAATATGTAGAAGGAATTTAGGAAGAGATTATATGAATTTCATTTCGATGGAAACATGTAATGATGGTGTGGGTGGATTCAAATTTTTACACATAATATTATATGTTCCTTAGTCGCTTTGTAGCATATGTGAGAAAATCATGTATCGTATTTTCTAATATTCAACGAACTCGTTTTATTATGTGGGATATTTTTAAGCCCTGCTGACTTAATCAATAGAGTGGGCAACATACTTGGAAACATTTTGGATACACCAAAAGGTTACCAAAATAGTCAAATATAAATTCAAATTGAAAACTTTTTTCTGCAAGTAGGCAGTAAGAGCTCTTTTACAGTCAGATTCTAAGTTACAGATAAAAAAAAAACGGTAGCCAGTGAACTGGTAATGCAATGCAATCTAGCCAAATTCTAACTGATATTTTTGGTATGTGTGCAGGATTTTGCGGTACGTAAAACCTCCGCAATAACCGAGCCAGGTGTTCATGGCGGAATGCTTGTGAAGCCCCGGGGCTAATTTAGTTGACAGCAAACAGCCTAATTATACCGGTACCAAGCATTTTAATGAGCGTAACACGTTTTCTCTGTCAGTGACCAGCCGCATGTGTGGTGCAAAGCGCTCCAAATATGTGAAACAATGTTCATTCTAGCAATGATAGCAATATGGTGAGTTCGTAAGGAGTGAAAACAAAAGTAACTGTCAACTGTCTACCCTACATAGGCCCATGGCTCAATACAGGCACTACGACAAATTCAAATTCAATTCAAACATTTATTTATTAAATAATATTTTACATGCCAAATTGTTATTATAAATAGTTGACACTGCTGTATCACTCCTGTAGCGCGAAGATAATCCCATTAAGGGGTTATAATCCTACACAGAGTCCGACTCACTGGTAGTGAGGGCTAAACAGCCCTGATAAGGTCATGTTTAAAAAAAACTGCTATAGTAGAAATTCTTATTTAATACCGAATTCACTTCGCTTTGTTAGTTTTAACAATATCATAATCTTTATTTTTCTGTGGTTATACCGCAGAATTGACACAAAAAAGTGCATACCCCATATACATGAAATGAATTCGTCTTAAGTCGAAGGAAATAGGTTTCACATTGAAACATAGGGCATATAGATTTAAGACATTTTGTATTCAAAACAGTTTAGGTTGAAAACAATGGGCTAGTCATTGCTGGGTGATTCTTATTCTCATGCATTTTTTTGTGATTTGTAAGAATCACATGTTTATTTTGTTTAAATCAAAAATCTATTTATGCCTTTGTTGAGCAAATATCCTCTACTTATCTTTTATAAACACATTTACCTTAAAATATTCAGAAATATATATAAAAAAAAGAATGTTTGTCCAAAATGTCACGTCCATGCCGTGTGATATCTCCCGATTTTCTAATAAAATATTTTTTTCTGCTACAATATCAAGTAATTTTGACTAATGTTATACGAATGACGCAAAGCTAATAAATGTCTGATAACATTATTAAAAAGTTGTAAAAGTATAATGTAACAGTTTCTGATTCAGAACATCATAAAGTTTGTGATCAATTTTTTTGTCACAGCCATGTGTGTTTGTTTAAATACGTGTAACTTGGTAGACAATTATATTTGAAGCTAGCAGCCCTATTTAGGCTTTTTAAGAACGGAAAAACTACCTTCTTGTCGGTTCTGCTTACGACAAAGTGCGGTGAATGTATAGCAAAAATATTTTCTTGTATTTATTAAAGAAAAGGACAACCTTAGTACGTCACCACCGTGGAATGAGTTTTAAATGTAAGTTCTACTGTTATGTTATTGATACTTATATAAATTTTACCTCAGAAATAACAGGATAAGGTGATTGTTTAAAATTGGCGAGACAAAGCAAATTGTTCCATTATGTCGCACATGTTCAAAATTTGTCACGACCATAGATAGATCTAATGTCACGACCACGGAATTTTTCAAACCTCGGTTGTGACATGTAATGCTTGGTTGTGACATTCTTGTAGTATATTTGAATAATTTGATGATTTTGTTTGCTAAGTTGGGTTATCAATTTGTTGTATTTTTTCCGCAGATGTCACCAAAGAAAAATAAATTTAATCAGCCATCTAGCGAGAGTCTCTTAAGATGTTTGTCGTGACTCTTCGCTATAAGACCGTTAGCCGAAACTACTATCGGGACAATGATCGTCGAGTCAACATCCCACATGGCGGTCACCTCGTGAGCCAAGTCAAGGTACTTGCTGAGTTTGTCCTTCTCGGCTTTCACGAGGTTCTCGTCATGGGGGATGGTGATGTCGACGAGCACTGCCTGGCGCTTGGATCGATCTACCAAAACGATATCAGGCTTATTGGCTACAATAGTCCTGTCCGTGATGATAGATCGATCACAATAGAGCGTGGCACGACCATTCTCAAGAACTGGCATCGGTGCGTAATACTTATAGTACGGCACCTCAGACCCCACAAGACCGTATCGAAGAGCAAGTTGCTGGTGAATGATCCTGGCTACTTGGTTACTTGTTATTTGACACAATTACTTGATTTTCGATGAAATTGTCACACCCATGTTATACAGTCTCACAACTATGCTTAGGGATGTCACAGCCGTGTACACATGCATTACTTTAATCACTTGCAGAGGGTATTAAGCTTGTCCATCTACACCAAAAATTAGCCTTTGGTATGTACTCTTAATATACACCGCAATATATCACAGAAAAAAAAATAAAAAAAAATGTTAATATTTTAAAACTATATGAGAATCACCCTGCTGTATTAAACACAAAATGTCTTTAATCTGTATGTCATGATTTCAATGTAAACTCTATATCGTTAGACATAAAGATTCATTAGAGATGCATAAAACATTTAGAAACAGCGCTTGTTCTGTCCGATAGGTGTTCTCCCTTTTCGCAGAATTATTTTTCTTCGAATGTTTTATTTCGCAGAATTTTTATTCCTCTGTAGTTACACATTTTTCATAATTCTTGCATAAACCGTCCTATTGATTAAATAGGTTCAGTTTGTTTTATAACAATCCCAAAGAGTTTCTTTACGGTTTCTCAGAAATATGCTTCATGCGAAATTACACTTCTGCGAAATTAAACATTCGACGAAAAATCATTCGGCGAAAAGGCCTCTGATTAAACCCTGTCTGATGTTATTGCACGAACCATACGCAGAGGTAAGAGTCGGTACAAAATGTAGTAAGTTCAATACTATAATATGTGTACCGTTGACCTTGAGCATGACGTGGCTCCTGCACGTCTAATTGATGGATGAGTGTACGTTTGGACGACGGGAAGGGAAAGGGTCTTTGACTAATGTATTGGATATAAAATACGCTATTTGACTATACTCTATGTTTGACCTATAAAGTACGCTACGTCTCATACTGTATAACAAGCTCTGAATAGTCTTGTGACAAATATATTATGTCGAGGACACAATTCGTCACAGCACCTCAGCTCTCCGCTAGCCGCGAACCAGCTGCGTCTGAGTGTGAACGTGCGCCACGGGACACTGGGAAGCCAAATTGATTGCTTCTCTGCACTCTAAGTGCATACAAAGATACATCCCTGACACGCTATTATCCTTTTGTCCTCAAATAGAGGAAACTTGAACAAGATGCATCTGTTGAAGTAGTGTGCAGCAACAGACAACTTCCTTGTGGTTAAAGTTCATGTTCGTATTATCTTATGAACTAATCGAGAGCACCCGGGTGATGTTTACTTTTATGGACACTTTGATCTAATAACATTTTAAAAGGATGTTACACATTTCCGATCAATTACTATTCATCGGAAATGCTGAAACAAATAGTCAATTCCACACCTTGGCCGTTCACAAGACGGATAATGTGCTTTGTGTGACACATAAGTATATTAAGTAACCTTAGGGCCAAAACACAATTACAAGACACGACATCGCATCGTCGTACGACGCGACATCGTGCCACGATGCGACGTCGTGTCGTGGAAATACATACATCCAAAATGAACATTATCCTCATGTGACAAGATGCAAAATTAAAATTCATTTTACAATCTCACGACGTTGCATTTGCATCTTGTCTTGTTATTGTGTTTTGGCCCTTAGTCCTACGTGGTCCTACACTAACGGACCGAAGTTGGCCGAGGCAAAGTTAGCCGAAGCATGGGTTTCCGCAGCAAAGTGCCTCTCCACACTATGATATTCGCCCAACTTCAATCAACTTCGCGAGAAGTGTGGAACCTCAATAAGAAGTAGAATTAGACTGATCGATGTAAACAATCCACGTGGAGTCGACGGAAGTTTCAGACAGCTAATTAATCCTCTTAAAAGGTTAAATATAGCAGCAATATTGCATCTATTTTGCAAACTTTACGCTGAGTACGCAAGCACAATAATAATTCTCCAGTTAATTAGCTGCAACCTTAATTTGGCAGTGTATGGCAGGGTGAAAATTTTTTTTGACCATCTTTTTCAATTTTTTTCTGATCAGAATTTTTTGCTCTATTTTACCATAACAAGGCTTGAACTAGCGACCTTCGTCATTTTTGTCAAATTAAAGGTTACCATCGAGGTTGCTGAAACCACGCATGGCATCGTATAGTACTTCATTGAACCAACAGCAGCAAACTTTTAACTAGAGGCTCTGTGAGATTGAGATGTAGTTGTAGACCTCACAAATATTTTTCGACATGGCCGAAATATGTTTTTTTTTACGTTTCTAAATCATCTGCGCCATTTTGAAGAAAGAAAACAAAAAGTTCAGTCGATATAATAGCATTGCAAAAAGAGGAAGTTCTCAATTCGACTGTATGTTACGTGATCATTCCGCCATTAATGAGTTGATTTTGATGATTTTTTTTTGTTTGGTAGACCATACTTCAGATGTCCCAGATAAATTTTACTGAAATCGATTTAGGGTTTTTTGAGAATATCAACAAAAACAAAATATTTCGCTCATTGAAGTCGGTTATTTTTGTGTAAACGTGATTGTTATCGAATCTGCTGACTAAATTTTACTGGAATCTGTTGAGAAACGCAATGAATAGGCGAGAACAGCCCGACATTTGAAGATCCAGAATTTGGACATAAGAAAGCATTTTTGCCCAAGTTGCAACGAAGACGCTTTGCACGCTCAAATTATCATCAACGCATTGCCTTAGCTGCATTAAATAAACATGTCACATGATAAGCAAGTCTACACAGTCACTTTGTTAACCGAAAGCCTTAACGACTTTTCAAAAGTTAGCACATTGTTTCTCGCTCTTTTGTTTGCGGTGCAGTGAGAGGGGGCATCGTAGCCGGTACCGTAGCTGTGGACGGGAGCGTCGGGAGTCTGCTTCAACAAGTAGGTGCGGGCATGCATCGCATTATGGGGCTGACTAGGATACTACACAGAATAAATAAGAGGACAAACTCTTGGCTTGCTCTTTTGATCTTTGTGGATACCGTGTGCACATAAAATGATTACATTTCGCAATTTTGTTGCGATCACGTGGTAATAGGGCAGTTTGAGGAGTAAATGGAATGGTGTTCATTAATCGAATTAACCAAATTATATAATTAAGCATGATGATGTCATTTTAGCCATAAAATCCACTGTAGGACTCAGGCCTCCTCAATAGACTTTCGCATGGGCCGGATAGAAGCGACCCGCATCCAGCGAGTCCCCGGAACACTACCAGGTCGTCCGACCACCCTGGTCATATGGGCGTTAGACTGGTTTACGGTACACTATGAAACGGCCAAGCCATACTTTTGAAAGCAAGGTGTAGGATTAGTAAACTCAGAGCTTAGGGGCTTGAAGCCAGTTGATACCATACTTTCTAAACCAAGGTTGTAGGGTTAGTAAAGTAAGGGCCGAGGAGCTTGGCTTTTCCTGGGATGTGATATTTTTTTTACAGCGAAAGCGTTACGAGCATGTGAGTCTTGGCCGCCAATTTCATATGAAATGTTTTTGGTGGGATAATATAATATGCCCATCGATTTTATGCCAGGCCATAGGGACCCGGAATGAAAAGCTGTAGAACGTATCTATTTATTTTGGCAACTATGCCTTTTTGCCTCCTCTTCACTACCAACCGCAAGTTGGTAGTGACGAGAAGGCCACTGTGGGGGCTACTTACCGTCCCGCTCGTTCTCTCGCGTACCTGCTGAATATTCATAGTGTCCGCGGGCGCAGCGCCGGCAACTTTCCAGCGAGGCTTGCTTTGAACCGGCTGCATAAATGTAATAAACAAAAGACATTTCAGGACAAAAATAGTAGCTAGGCAACCTATGAATAACTTTAGTATTTTATGTATGTAAGGACTTTATTGTACAACTGGGACAGTGTAGTTTAATTAGTGTACTCGTATGTAGGTACAAAAGCGAACATATAAATGCCTTTGGATATATTTCAATCAACTCTTAGGTAATGTTACGGACAGGTCCGTATACCCATATAGACTGTATTACCGGGATGATTACCATGGAGAGAAAATAAACACTTTGAAGGAATTTTCAAGATGCGAAGTGTGTTTCAGTGCGTGTGGGCGTGCGGCGGGCTGGAGGCGAATGAGTGCTCGGTCCAGGCTGAGCGGCCTTTTTGTTAACTCGCTCAGCGTGGGCCGGGGGTGGGGATGGGCGTCTCATCACCCGGGGGTGAAGAGGCGCGCGGGGTTACCTCAGGAAAGGAAGGATTCGTGTGTTATTGTGGGGTTTGTTTGTGTATACCATGGGCATCTTCGTTTATTTTTATAAAACAATGAATAATTACATAATTCAATAATCAAATGAAATAACATAAAAGGTAAGATAAACACAAGTAATTCAATAAAGTAAAACATAAACAAAACATATCTTCTTAACAAAACAACATAAGTTAGTTAGTATTGACGTACATAAGGGAGAATCTTTATTTATTCCCTACGATGACTTTATTTACTTATAAATAACAACTTACAATCAATAACTTATACACTACACATAGAGTAAAAAGAACACAATAAAAAACAACATAACTTATACACTACACATAAAGTAAAAGAACACAATAAAAACAACTGATTGACGCTTATAACCTAACTAGAATCTATTTTATATAAATCGATAACATTACTTATATACCTAAAGGAAAGAATCAATAAACAAAAACAAATTGGTAACTTGCCTATATAACACACAATCTTTATATACTTGGCTCAAGAAAGAATAACGATTGACGCCTACCTAAATACATGACTATGATATCTTACGTACTACCTAGCTCTTATATACTACCTAGCTATTATATACAGGTAATTTGTACGCATGCACGCAAAGCATCGAGCCGAGCCTCTTTATACGTGCTCGTGCACGCCCATACAAATCCTGCATTTTTCCTGAAACAGTAACCCATACAAAATTGGTTTTGGTTCAATACAAGTTTAGAATTTTATACTATAACAGTATAATGATGTGATAAGGCCGATACGTAATGCAATATTTTTTGCTATTTAAACTTTATTTAATTGAATAGTTGACATGTTCAGGATAGACAATAACAAAGCGGGTGTATGTCGGCCAGATAACATTTCAAAAGGTTAATTTTGCCTACGCTAAAAGTTCCCTTTTCAAAGTTAATTTATCCACGTCACGTGTTACTCGCCAGTTGAGGGTCGAAAGTTAGACAAAAAGGACATAGGATGTCCTAATTTCTGTATTCCGTCTATTATGATAACTCGGGTCCCCTAGGGTTAGAGCACGTTTAGGTGGATGATTAGTGGCTACAACTAGTCTGGGGCTACTATATATTACGTGGGCTGTGTGACAGCTTTCCCTGAAGTGACCGGAGTAAATAAATGGCAAAGTGAGACGCAATACAGTTTAGCGTGACTGAGCCCATTTTACGTAGAACAAACGTTACAAAATAAACTAAGTTCTTTTATATTTATCTCAAAAATAAAAAAACATGGTATACAGTTTCTAATGAATTGTCACGGCGATTACTGCGCTCACTTTTATAAGTAAAGTCCAAGTTATTATATAGGTGAGTACGTCACCGTACATCCTGCAGCCTCCTTATGTTACAAACTTCTAGCAATTTCGTCCCCGTTTTTTTTTTCTTACCACAGGCGGATAAAAAATATCCTATAACTATCTTTAGATGTCCAGCTATACTTGCGCTAAAATTGGTTAAAATCCGTCCACCCTTTCGCTGTGATGAGAGGACAGAGTAAATTCCCACAAATGGCGTTGTACGTCTGACGCCACGCAGCTCCAACGCGCTTTGCTTCTAAGTTCTGATGTAAATTCATCGAATACAAAAGTATTATCGTCACAACCGTGATACATAATATAAGTACACAAACAACTACTATTCAGCGCTGTTAAGATATTTCCTAAATTAATAGAAAACTGATGTTAGAAATCTTAGAATTTTATAATTAATACTATAAAGTACTAGCGACCCGCCCGGCTTCGCACGGGTACAATACTGATAAATTGTGCATGTATTATAAATAAAAACCTTCCTCTTGAATCAATTTATCGATTAAAAAACCGCATTAAAATCCGTCGCGTAGTTTTAAAGATCTAAGCACACATAGGGACAGACAGCAGGCAGCGACTTTGTTTTATACTATGTAGTGATGATGTTGGATTCATCATCACTATATAGGACATCAATTTAAGAGCTGCACTCTTATTGGTGTAGCAATCGCCAGCCGTTTCTTTCTGAGCTTTCTCCTTCAGTTCTTGGTAAGACGTGGCTTTAAACTTTTTTTATTTGTTTAAAGTAATATCGTCTTGGCCTTCCTCTAGCTCGCTTGCCCTCGATTTTTCCTTCTATGATATATTTGTGGTAAAAGTCATGATTTAGCAGATGCCCTATCATATTTCCTCTTCGATTTTCTATTAGTGTTAGTAATGTCCTTTTCTCTCCTATCCTATTTAGATGTTTGCTACTAAATACTCAAACTGTCACATAGATAAGATGAAATATGGCACACCAATAATATATAATAGTAGTTTAATGCAACTGATACATAATGAGAGGCATTGAAACACGAGTGTGGTTTTATGAAACGAGCGTCAGCGAGTTTCATAATAGGATCACACGAGTGTTTTAAGGCCTAATTATGTACAGTTGTATACACTACTTTATCTACACACATATCATAAGTACTCTAAGATGGGTTCAGAAGCCATAAGGAAATGACCGGCACCACTAGTGCTACCTGTAAAATATCTAAAAACGACATATATACTGATGCAGTAAGAAATAAATCTGAACAAATACATAAACAGATTATTTATTGTAATAGTTGTAATTTACATTTACATTGAAATAATATTTTCAACCAAAATGTGAATTACAATAAACTTATCACAATTATACTTTCGTAACAGCAAAGAAAATGACAACAATAATGGCGGCAATTCGAACCTCCGTCAAGACGAATGTTTTTTTTTTCTAAATCATATACAAACGAATGTATCCATATTCTCATGTCACTCGAGATCAAATGTCGTGCGGTTTTTATAAAAAAACATACTGAATTGACGTTTCGTATCGATAGCAATATTAATATCTATGGATACTAGAATAGAGACCTACTTTAGTTTTGACAGCTGTTCCAAATTTAAACTCATAACCTTACAAAAATTGATACTGTTATAACATTACAGTACAGATTTTACCTACTGCCACAGATAAGAAAGTTCTCATAGTAAAATTGGTTGTAGTAATTCTGGTCATTTCCTACGGTTTTCCTAAGTGTTCTTAATTTATTAAAAAAACATGATTATTTTATTGAGCCATTTCCGTATGGATGACGTCGAGCTTTTTATTTCGGAGGAAAATGAATTGAATTCAGCGAGCTCGCATCGGAAAAATAATTGGAATGAATCAAATGATTGTTTGTTAAATCGTAAAACTACGTTCATTTATTATTAATTTTGATATCCCATTTAGCTTGAGCTCCCGCTGGATGTGATATATTAAATTATTATGATGTCCACAGCAAGCATACAAATCATACGATACAAGTAAGCTTTATTGCACACTAAAATACACATTAAACAAAAATTTAATTATTACATGAGAAATTAAATACAAACAAATGGAAAAACGGTCGACAACGACGACAAAGCGACATGACGTAAACAATTAAAATACGAGTAGATAACTTTTACCAGGCATTAGGTATATTTTAAAAATCGAATTGCTGTAAAAGAAGTAACATAGTACGTCCAAATTGGTGTACGAGAAGATAACAAGGTGTTGCCATCAGAGTAGGCTAGAAGCCCGCTGCAGAATCAAAGACAAAAAGGTGGATTGGAGTGTTTGTCTCGTATCCCGCGCTGTCGCTGCGAAGCGAGACGAGTTCGAGTGTGGCAATCAGTGTAGGCTAAAAGTCCGCTGCAAGTTCAAATACGTAATCAGAACAGACTAGAGGATAGATACGTAGTTCTTTATTACGTTCACATGGTGTACACAATATAGACAAGAGGGTTAAATGTGAGTTGGAGTGTTTGTCTCGTTTCCCGCGTTATGGCTGCGAAGCGAGACGAGTTCGAGTGCAGCCATCAGAGTAGGCTAGAAACCCGTTGGAAATTTAAAAATTTATCGGGTTCCCTGTTAGTGAGGAGAAAGAAATTAGACCCTACACATTATTTATACGTATTTCAATAAATTAATGAATTAGACAGTGTTATAATGACTAGCATAGTAGTTTTAAGCCGGATGATTGTTAAAATAGGTACATTAGCACTATCGTGGGAAAAAAAACCCTGAATATTAAGAAGTCATTGACTCTGTGATGACATAATATAATATTACCTTATTTAAATCATGCTGTCATAGACAGATCGTTTCTTGGAGAGAGAACAAGTGTGGATTACGATTCGTGTATGCAATGGCCATTCTATTATCAACGCCGCTCGGCCTACAAGTTCCGATTTAAATGTGGAATGAAATCCGTTTGAAGTCCTCATGAATATTCTGCGGGCCGCTCCGTTATGTTGGTCAAGAGCTGATGCGAGCCCTGACGTTTCGCATGTCAAATATAAATTACTTTACTCCAGTTTTACAAGCTTTAACTTGTTTCTAGGTTTGTTGTCAAAATGTAATTTTCAGTCTTTGAAATAGGTTTTCTTTTTTGGATTGGGGTGTTAAGATCTAATTATTTAAAGTGGTTTACATACCTACTTTACGCTAATTGACGATGGAGTCAGAAGGTAACAATAAGGCCCGCTGTAAGCAATTAAAACTAGCCTCAAAAAATGGTTTACACATAAACTTATCTGTCTGAGTATATTAAGTACCGTAAAACTACCCAACTATAGTCCAGTCCTAACAACTACGGTCCAATTTAATCCGAAAATTACTCGTTAATATTATGACAATTAGGTATTACGAATAAATTCTAAGGTGAACAACATAATTAAACAAACTTAAATAAAAACGTATAAAATCACTGATAGAATATGGATTTTGATAAAAATAAACGAGTTTTGTTTTGGACCATAGTTGGATGATTGGACTATAGTTGGGTAGGTTTACGGTACTGCTAATGTAAAAAAAAATATGTCTACATATACAAAAACATGTAGACAGTGCTGTTACAATACAATGTACGCCGGATTTGTTGAAAATTGAATGACATAATTATATATATATTATCGCATTGCTTTTATCACAAAATAAGTGTCAAAGCATCCGTCACGTTTTGTCCAGATGCGAGTGTGAGTTACAGATGCTTTGTCACTTATTTATGACGTGATAAACGCAACCATCACAGGCCCCCTGGTGATGCGTTTCAATTGCCTACTACATGTCTGAAATAACTTGACCGGAGTCCAATGTTGGATCGCGTTAAATCACTTGGGTCCATTAGTAGAGCGCTACTGATAGTCGTAAATAATGTCGCGCAAGCGTGGACAGCGCGATCCTATCGCCACGACACTAATGCCGACCCTCGCCCGACTACGGCGAGAGACTGCATTCGCTTTGCGAGTTGTGCTACAAGTAGGTATTTTAACAGCTTAGAATTAAATTTATGAAACATATAATGTCTCATTATTTTTTTACGTGGGTAGGGGAGAGATGTAATAAGACGGGGACGCTAGGTAAGACAAGGACATGCACACTCACGCAATTCTAGACATCACACTAACGTAGCTTAACCGGGCGACAGGACGCCAGGATGGCTAGCATATCTTGCGACTTCGTTTGTCGCGCGACTCAGCATCTCCTTTCATGCTCGCACGGTATTAAAAGGAGAGTGACGGATAGCATTTCTCATGCGATAAAGAGTCGCGTGTCACAGTTATGCTATGCTAGCAGGGCCGTGACGAGAGCGAGTGAGAGTGCACGCGTTTCGGAGCTGCGGGTCGGAACATGTTTTCGTGTTGTCGTGATATAATTTTTCGAGGTTGGAGATATTTACGTAATGTGTGTTTATTGTAATTTTGTATAGGTATTTAAGATTCTTTTGAGCATCGTAAGATATATAGCTTGGGACTTGAATGTGGACATGGTTTTGTTTATTATGATTTTTTTTGCGTTGGTGGTGCTCCGACCACGGCGAGGGATCGCATGGTTTCGTTTATCGATTAGTTTGACACTAGTATCGATATTTATGAGTTTGTCAGTTCACTTAAAAAATATTTGGTCAGGAGTTGAATCACAAAGACGAAACATTACAACAAGATATCTCCAAGACGCCGTTTCCCGAGATCCTCGAGCCATTTAGAACAAGAACGAGCTATTAACGTGCTCCAGTTCCTGTGTTTATTTACTCAACACAATGGCTGCACTGTCGCAGGTACCGTTCCAGGTCAGTGCCCGAATTCCAATAAGAGTTTCGGTAGAATTTTTCTTGGCCTAGAAAAACAAGTCCACGGGAAGCGCTTAGTTAATTATAATGTTGGATTCGGCGGCGCTGGCGCCGCGCCAGCGAGCACGACAAACACCTGCAATCATAATGTCATTCCGTTACACTTCCCTCCCATATTTTTACTTAATTTTCTAGTTTGCGTACAGGGTCTGTCACTTGGAAAGATTTACGACGCTTAAGACTCCTTATCCGTTCAAATGCTGATTGTTTTAGACGTTTTTCTCCATCAAACATGTTTCGTAACATATGGTGTATATGTTACTAATTAGAACAGAGCTATTGCGGTTTATTGGTATACATTTAAAACCTACAGTTTGAATTTTTCATTGATAATTTTTATTTCAAAAACTACTCGAAATTGACAAAATTCACAAAGAAAACTAGTTTTTTCAACTTAATTTTGACGCAGTAAAGCATATATGGAAGTCCAAAGGGGAGGCCTATGTTCAGCAGTGGACGTCCTGTGGCTGAGATGATGAAAGCATGAAATAGCTATCTTAATTTCTAGAACTATTAAGTATTATTCACTTTAAAAAGTTGGTTGAAATTATCAATGTATTTGTCATAATATGAAAAACATAAATTTTAAATAAATAAGACGTCGAGGCGTTGCTAGAAATTATATGTTTAACTAAAGATATCGACGCAAAAGAAACATTTTTAGCTCCAAGGCAGTACCACAGATAGAATAATTAAGCAGAGTGGTACTTAGGGACAGCAAGAGGTAAATTATTCGGTAATTTAAATATTAACCTGGTATTAATTATGATCGAGTAACTCTCAAAATCATATTCTGAAGGTAGGAATATTTAACGATTTCTGGGGAACAATATAAATTTTGAAGCATATTTCAACAAATAAATTGTAATTTGAATTTGAATTTAATTTATCGTTTACAGCACGAAATTCGCATTTGGTGTCAACTAACTAACTAATTCGGTAAAAATTGAATCTTCTATTCCATCCATAGTTTGTCCGTTTGCTTTTCTGTATGTACATGGAAATATAAACTGGCTATTGTTGCGAATGGGTTAAGTATCATGTATTCATGTCGATACTTATATTATTCATAGTAAATAAGAATTAAGGTTTGTCTGCTTCTAAAATCAAAGCCAAGCAAGGGGAAACATCCTGATGGCGGGTTTCTTGACTATTCCCAAAAAAGCAAATAAATGTTCCCCTATCCAGCAGTAAGTAGCGGTAAGAACGCAGTTGATTTGTTTTCTCATTACTTCCAGTAGCTGGCTCAGGAGACTTGTTACCGGTTGTTTGCGGCCGCTTAACCTAGAATAGTATAATGGGCCAAAAGATAATTAAACGTTGCGACGTCATATAGACCTTATACGTGCATCGTAAATAGTCACAGCGCAATGTCTGATAGCCTTTTCGCAGAAACGATTGTTATTAAGTTGAACCTTACACTATTGAAATCCATTAAGACATGCCTGCTTCTTAAGCACCATAGCTAAACAAAGGCGACTATTTAGAAGGTGGAGCTTTTGACTATTTAAGTTGTAAAGACGCATATCGTTCTCTTTCTATAAGACAGTCGTGGGATAGTAACGGTAAGGATGCACTCGATTTGTTTGCTCATGACCAAAGGGCGGACAGTGGATGCAATATGGTGACGAAAGCATAACATGGATAAGACTTATTCCATTTCGAGTAACATTTATGATGTATGCAGTTTTTGTAGTCATATCCATATTACGTATATCGTTTGACATGATTTTGAGGTATATTGCATCCACTGTACGCCCTTTGCTCATTACTTCCAGTAGCTGGCCAGGAGTAAAGCTATGGCGTTCTCGACAATGTTCCCGATTTGTATGGGCAATGTTTTCGAGAAGCTTCTATCCCGGTGTACGTTCTCGAGAACGGCAGTTCTTAACTTAGGGGGTTTGTTAATGGATGTTTCTCCTATATCGTGTTATGGAACGATGCGATCATGAATACAAGTTTTGATTCGTTTGGGTCTAGATCGTTTTCGTATGATTTTACTAGATTTACAGCTCACGTAATAATTGAAGATTAACGATAAGGACGCAGTTGATTTTTTTGCTCGTTGCTTCCAGTAGCTGTCTTAGGAGAGTTGTTTGCGGCTATCTGCGCCGCTTAACTTAGGATTGTAATTTGCAAATAATATTTATTGTCACAAACTAACACTAAATGAGTCGCGATGATAATGAACGAAGGTAGAATGCGAACTGACGCGGAGCGCGTTTACCTATAATATGGAAATTAACGGGAATGCTGAGTGTGCGCTTTGGCAATAAGTATGTTCGGTTTGAGACCGTACAGGTGCAGAGCGGCAAAACACAATTAAACGACTTGAGATACGATGACGTCGTATCGCGGTAAGAGGCGACATTCAAAAGTACAAAAATCTGACGTTCAGCGTAAATATTCGCGAGCTAGAACAAGGACACGAACATTGCTGAGGTAATCAGCGTTTGCCCCATGTTCCATTATATTACTTACTTATCTATAATAAGACAACTTTAAATCGTCACTTTTGATACTGAACAGATCCAACCCGTTTTTCACTAGCTTGCCTATTTTATAGCGTATATATGAGCCTAAGCTCTTAGATAATAAGTAAGTCAATTCTGCGCTGCCTTTACCAAATGTTTCTCTGTTACGCCGCTGGTAACAACAATGGTCTCTTTATGTGAAATGCCCGTTGACTCAGACATATAAAAGTGTCCTTAAGTGGCCTACTAAATAATAAAGGTCTTTCATTATTTCACGAAATACTTGAACGGCCCCTAAGTAAACAGTGTATGGGTCTCGGGCGCACGATTAGCGAGGACGGAGAGTAATGTGGTGGTTAAGCGCTAAATACATGTTGCATTTCACGATGCATGTTGCATTTTAGTGGCCAACAAATGAACCCACTGTTTCACGCTGATGAATGGACTACATGTTGTTTGTTTTTAATAATTGCCTCTCAGACATGCATACATGGGTACATATAGTACAACCTCAAACAAATCTAACTGGTCCCAAGTTAGCTCTAGTAGGCTAGTTATGGTTAATAGACGACAATATACAAACCTATATTTATATAGATAAATATGTACTCAAAAATTTAATAATGAGAAAATTAAAAAAACAAAGTAACAGAAAAGCGCGCTGTCCCACCTTCACGGAACATCGGGTAGTGCGGGCGCGGCTGCTGAGGCGGCCGAAAAACTAAAGAGCACCAATTATAGGGGTCTCGGCCCCGAATACAACAGATGCCATGACACAGAAACAAACATTCTAGTTCATCACACTAATATTTGCTCTTGTTCGAATCTAGGACCGGCGACTCAGTAGGTAACTGCACTGCCACTGTGCTAAGCATCGTCTCTTATGACCTACTTTGTTGAAGGGAAACTGTGGAAATAAGCTTGCAACGTTCGGGAAGCTACGTAATACATTCTCGTCCCAAAATACAGCAGTGTGTTAAGACAAAGGTCTTTAACCTGTGTTGCTAGTGATGAGATACGGCACTGATGTAATCGGAGCTTGCTGGCAAAGTATTAAGACATGGCGAAAAGCAGTCAGTCAGGATATCGATAAATTACAGGGAGTAAGCGATTTTTAATAGCAGTGAGCACATTATTTGTAAAACCAACAGTTGTTGCGTCGAAAACTTTTTTGAGTAGCGACCACGTACCGCAGCACACGGAGGTCCCCAAGAAGGTGAAACGATAATCTTTATAAAAAAACCTGATAAAAAATTTGAGAAACTTTAGCTGTTTAGCTAACATGAAATATTTCACGATACAAGGAATATTCTCGAAACTTGAATGATGAGAAGAGCGTCCATATAATTTATTGCTTAGCTTAGCAATTAAAAACAATTACCAAGTTTCTAATTACTTCAAAACTTTATTCATATCTCATATGTAACACGTTCAAGTAATTCCGCGTATTCGTAAACTTGGCTTAATGAATATTAGTGGAGGTCCGTCGCGTCGAAGGGCGAGTTAGCCGCTAAGCAGACAAGTAATGTATCGCAGTCGTGTTAATCAGGTTACCTAGTTCGTCGAGTTCTAAATAAGATAAGGGTGTAAGCCACGAGAGGTCAGGTTATACGTATTTACGAAAGTTTACTCGCTTCTTGCCGCGAGACAAGTGTCGAGTCGATTTATATACTGTCGAATATATTTTACCACAGATTGTATAGCTATCAATTAATATTGTCCAGTCCGTCGCAATGGTAAAGGTCCGTCGAATAGGTCAAGTGAGTTGCTAAGCAGACAAGTAATGTATCGCAGTCGTGTTAATCAAGTTACCTATTTTAGGGTAAGGTTGTAAGCCATCGTCGTCGTTTTAATCAAGTTTTCTAGTTTAGGGTGAGGGTGTACACCACGGGAGACAAGATGGTTCTCTACGTGTCGTGAGGCGCGCTAATAGTCCAATGCCCAGCGAAAACCAACCGGCTCATGTAAAATTCACCCAGGCGGCCCTTGTGAAGATGAAAAGATTGAACTTTCTGTAGTATTTTATTCTGTATGGTCACGTTACATACACTTTTGGATGTTTACCTCGAGACAAATAATCCGGTGGATTTTTATTTGAAGGCTTTTACCGTCGAATAAACTTAACACAGATAATATAAGTATCATTGAATATTAGTGATGATCAGTCGAAGAAGTCGAATTAGCCGCTAAGCAGACAAGTAATACATCGCAGTCGCGTTAATCGCGTATCTTAATTCGTCGAGCCGTTATGAGGTCTTATAGGGGAGGGTCTAAGCCACGGGAGGTCAGGTTATAGGTATACACTTACGAAGGTTTACTTGCTTCTTGCAGTGAGAGAAATGATCAAGTGGATTTATGTAGACTCATATACAGTCAAATATGTACCACAGATTTTGTAGGCATCAATGAATATAGGCTAGTCCGTCGTAATGGTAAAGGTCAGTCGAAGAAGTAAAGTAGCCGCCGAGCAGACAAGTGATGTATCGCAGTTCCGTTTATCGAGTTACCTAGTTCGTCGGGATACCACGATTTCTTAAAGGGCGAGGGTGTAGGTGGAGGGTGCCGCGGGAGGCCAGATTATACGCTCTTGCGAACTTACGAAAGTTTATCGTTTTGCTGCGGTCAATATCGTTTTGATGCAATCAATGATCAATTATGGATTTAAAGCCTTTTGACCAGATTGACCAGAAATATATGAGGATTGTCAAGAGGGCGCTATTTATAAGATTTATATGGCAACAATTTCGCGACCAATCGCAACCCACTATGATGACATTTGTTTAAATCCTGTCAGTTCCACTATGTTAACCTCATAATAAGATTTAATGGAATGCAATCTTGTCCTGACTGTTTTTCGTGTAGTATATAAACACATGTACCTACACTTTATTTATAATCTTACGTTCACCACTGCGAATGGTTTTCAGCATTTTCTTTGGATAATTTTAAATATTTATCTTTTAAAGAAACCACCAGACATTGTTGACAAACCATCATAAAATCATTGCCAGTGTAAGAAATTAGTTCCAGTGAAATTCCGCAATATGGCGCATCCTCATATATTTCTGGTCAGGCTTTAATATAATTTTACACAGGTACTTGGACCCACCACTTTAATCTCAAGTTTTTGGAGGCGGTTCTCACAGGTCAAATTTTTTTCATCGATCTCATGGACTCGACTCTCGAGTTTTACATCCATATCGGCCAGTTTTTCCTGAACCTCGAACAACTCTTTCCTCCATTCAGTCGTGGACTCGTGTACCTTACGGAGCATTTTTGACTGTTCCTCCTGTTTCCTCGCCTGTTCTTTCTGTTCTCGAAGGATTCGGGACTGCTCCTCCTGTTGTTTCTTTTGTTTCCGAAGGATTCGGGACTGTTCTGTTGTTGTTGTTTTCTTGACTGTTCCTTTAGGAGGATAAATATCGCGTTGAGGTCACCTTGTGCAGCTTGAGTCGGTGATTCTGACGTACCAGGCGTTGAGTCTCCAGATCCAGATGTTTGGCTTCGCGTCATCATCCCTTCGGTTTCTCGTGGCATTACTGGCATTTTCTATCCCACTTCTGATCTAGATCGACATGACGAACAATACTTCAATTGAACTTAATTAATGCACAAACATTATAAAGATTAATTCGAAATAGAACATGACGTACAAGCGACGCAAATTGACCAATAACTTCTACAAAACAATAAATTTGAGCGTCAGGTTTTTGCAGGCTGCATTTCGAATCGGCATATTATGCGTTGTTAGGATAAGTGATGGGCCATTATTTTGTGCGTTGACTTAAGTTGAATGTTACATACAAAAGATTTTATTAAATTAATAGGTATGTAAAACAATGGGATTTTTATTTTTGACTGTATATCTTGTTCAAATACCGTCAGGTACGTCCATCCCCGCATCAGTGAAACCGCGCCCTAACAGACAGAGCCGAGACGACTTAAGTGCTCGTAAAAATATTATCACTCGGCCCGAGTTAGCCGAGATACCGGGGTAATTGCTGTTTATATTGTTAATTACGAGCCCCATCGAGTTATACGATCGTCGAGGAAACAGAGGTAGAATTTGTATTTGTTTGTATGAAAAGGGTTTCACCTTATCTTCATTAAAACATATCATTACACGTGACGTGTTTTCATAAAGTTACATTGTGATTATAAAAAAGGAAATAAGCTGCATGATTCAATAATAAGCCAGAGCGCTTATTTATAAAAGTAAATGTTTGCCTACATAAGGGAAAATTTCACGGTCTCAGTATAAAATATCAAATTGTATAGTGACTGGCAGCTCACACCCATAGTTAGCTTTTATATTCATAAACACGTTACATCATAATGGCGACAACGATTTGTTACGACGAAAAAATAATTCTGCGAAAAGGTAGAATAACTACCTTGATAACAAAAGACTGAAAACACTTGCCTAGTTCCCCTATTTTTAACACTCCTGTCCAGGTACGCTACATGATACCTATTATAACTACCAAGAAACGTGCCAGCAAGTTGTGTTGCAGCAGAAAAGTTTCGGAAATGTCTAACAGTAGAAGGTTCCCTGTTCATGAGTATGAAATTAACAACGGGGGGTATAAGAAAATCGGTAAAATTTCATGTTCAGAAAATATTTGTTGTTGAACTGAAAACGTGTGTAATTTATATGATCAATCGTTCTGGTTGTGCAAACGTTATATTCCAATAAATTTCAGGAACATATCGGGAAGTTATCAGGTTTCGGGGACATAAAACAAACTGACGGCACACAGCGAATGCATAAACGAAAACATTGATGTGCGTTATCAAGTTCCTAAAATAGATTACTTAATATTTGTTTTTATTTTCCTAAAATCCCATGAATTCCGTGTATTTGACAGAAGAAAATTAGGTACCTTAAAGGTTTCATTAACTTTTTGCACAAACGTTTTTTTTTCGTCAAGAGAAATGAAATGACCCCAAACACAGGGATTTTGTAGAACGCTCTTAAGGACCTGGATATTTCACTTGAACACCCCACCTTAGAGGAAACTCATGTTTACAGACCGGCATTGCCCAACCTACAAAAACATACAGGTCCTTCGAGCATATAATATTATGTAGAGAGCAGGGCTGGACGTCTTGTGATATTTAGCAGGATAATTACACGGCAGAGAATAAAACAGTAACCGAAACACACACATCCACATCACAGTCACATCCGTATATCACTCGGTAGAATATAGTCTTTTTTTATGTCATATGGAAAGCGATAGCGCCCATAGACACCTGCAACACCAGAGGAGGTACAAGTGCGTAAATAAAAATGACCTACAATTTTTTTGTGACTTATAACGACAACTCTGAAAAGAATGTACTATGAACAGCAGAATTCCATGGCCAACTTCTGGATAAGTTAATTGATAAATTGGTATGCAGTTGTGACCAAGACCACGAAAGTAAGACTAGTCAGATCCTTGGTATTTCCCGTGTTTTTATATGCCGCAGAGACTTGGACTCTAAGAGAGATAGATAGAGAAACGTAAGATAGATGCGCTTGAAATGTGGTGCTGGAGAAAAATGCATGGCATATCATGGACAGAAATTCGCACCAACCAGTCCATTCTTCAAGAGCTGAACATAGAACAGCGTCTGTCGTCATTAGTGAAGTCCCGAATCCTCACCTTTTTCGCACACGTGTCAAGACGTGGAGCTTTGTCCATTGAGCGCCTGGTGGTCCAGGGCAAAGTAGACGGTACTAGACCACGCGATCTACATCTCCCATGAGGTGGGCTGACCAAATCAAATCGGCCACAAATTGTCCTTTGAACGAGAGCACCAGACGCGCGGCTGTGAGAGAAGAATGGCGCCGTGTGGTTAGGCTTGCCACACAAGGAATGACAGCCACGACCAATCTGCCAAGAGTGTAACGACAAAGAAGAAGATGCAGTTGTGCGGTCCATAGCACGGCTCAGAAGAACTTGTGGATTGGCTCTCTAAATAAATAACATGCCTACAAGAAGCCAAGCTCGATTTTCTAGGTATTTTACAAATCGTGTACCGAATAGCAAATTCCGTAGGCAGTGTGAGGCACATGTTTAATTTGGAGTGACTTTGATTTAAGAGTACTACAGTAATTTATTACTTCGCATGGCATATTGGGACCTTCTCTTGTGTGCCTGGAATGCCGACACGACATATATTCATGTCTTTCAATGTCATGACGGTACAAAGTAACTTTAGGAGGCTTTCACACTAGCCAGCATGCTACAGATTCAACGCGCTTTAGCCTTTGTAGCTACCACGCAGGACGCCAGTTCTAACGTTATATGCAAGTATCTCCCTTTGCATATTTATGCACCGAATCGAAACCATAAACTCACCACCATTTTACATTTAACAACTACGCAAAATGTAAGAATAATAACGGGACATAATACTCTGAACCAACACCTCTTTAATACGGGTATAATAGACAGTCCCTTGTATAGAGCATGCATGGAGGCAAAAGAATCCATTAAATATATTCTACTAGACTGCCAACGGGTAAAGCATACAAGGCAAGAAACATACAGGACGAAGGTCTCCAAACAATGTAGAGTAGCGCTTCCCTTTTTTTCACGCACAATAGGTACGAAATGAAATGCCCAGATAAACTAACTAATTAACTCCCTTCGTATAAAAGAAAACACGCCCAGGGGGCTTATGATTGTTGCGTTTATCACGTGATGATTAAGTTTCACTCACACTCACATTTTGTGAAAACGTGACGGATGATTTGTCACTTATCACGTGATAAAAGCAACCACTATCGCGTGGCAGTATAAAGGTACAACAACACTGCACCACTCGACCGCGGAATTTCTTCATAGCGACCACGAGCTCTGCGACGTTGCGTGTAGCCAGTGTGAAAACCGGCTTAGGTAGTATGTCTTAACGTAGTGTGTGAAATAGTTTTTTCTTTATGTAGGCATGTAGTTATTCTCTATGTGGCAGACAGTGTGAGGGAAATGAGCCGGTGATTTGAACAAGAAAGCAGGAAATCGTTATACGAGTATGAGAGCAGTGAATGATTATGGTGGAGATTCTTGGGAATGGCATTTCGTTCGGGACGATATGCCTTTCGAAAAAACCTATCTTGGAATATATTATATCGTCGAAAAGTTACATTTATGAAACGGGTGTTATTAGAAAGGTGCAATCGACCGAAAGAGAGGCAAGTCTGTAACTTAAATTATTCGACGACGACGCGTTTGGCTCGGTTTGTAGACACCTGCCTACTGAGTCGACGGTCCCGGGTTCGAATCCCGGCCGGGGCAAATATTTGTGCAAATATTTGTTCTTGGGTCATGGATGTTATCTATATATGTATTTATATATTATGTATATCGTCGTCTAGTAACCCATAGTACAAGCTATGCTTAGTTTGGGACTAGGTCGATTTGTGTATGATTGTCCCCTAATATTTATTTATTTATTTGTTTATTTCAGTAGCTATAAATATACTGACTTTTATACTAAACTTTACAGCGGGCCGGACGCAACAGAACACAACGAAGTTGCCCATACATATTACTGTACAGATACCTGCCCAATACAACAGTTTTCAGAGCCAGAAGTATTAAAACAAATAATGAAACTCAAGCCGGAAAAAAGCCCAGGACCCGACGGGATCACTAATGAATATATCAAGGTTGCGAGAACTCTACTTTTGACACCAATCACTATCCTATGGAATAAAATCCTAGAGGAGGAAACTGTGCCATACCTATGGTTGGAATCTGAAATTACATTGTTATATAAGAAAGGCAACCCAGCTGACATAGCCAATTACCGCCCCATAAATCATAAGTCTTGTTTTTATAAACTGTTCGCTGCCTGTCTACTACAAAGAATATCAGGAAGCATCGACGCACGTCAGCCGATCGAGCAAGCCGGCTTCAGAAGCGGTTTCAGCACAGTGGACCACATCCAAGTCGTGGACCAGGTGATAGAAAAATATTTAGAATTCCGTAGACCCCTATACATAGCTTTTATAGATTACAAAAAAGCTTTTGACTCCATATCACATGAAAGCATTTGGAAAGCTCTAGAATCACTAAATATAAAAGAAAAATACATTAACATCCTAAAGAACATATACGGCAACAGCACAAGTAGAGTCAAACTAGATAGAGTCGGTTCAGCAATCAACATAAAGAGAGGAGTCAGACAGGGCGACCCCATATCTCCAAAGTTATTCATAGCCGTTCTACAATACATAATGGAAAACTTACCATGGTCCAAACGAGGCATTTGCATTAATGGAAACTTTTTGAGCCACCTTAGATTTGCCGACGACATAATTCTGTTTTCAGAAAGTCCACAACAGCTAAACGAAATGATAAATGAATTAAACAAGGCAAGTTTAAGAGTCGGTCTAGAGATGAACCTTGAAAAAACAAAAGTGATGACTAACTATCATGTATCACCGATTTATATCAACAACATACCTCTCGAATTTGTAAAAAAATATATTTATTTGGGCAAACAAATATCGTTTCAAAAAGACAGAAACCTGGAAGAGGTAGAGCGGAGAGTGGCAATCACCTGGAAGAAATATTGGGCGCATAAAGATATTTTTAAGTCACAATTGCCACTAACAGCTAAAAAAATTGTTATGGATACGGCTATACTACCATGTCTAACTTACGGGTGTCAAACTTGAATAATAGACACAGTAACTAAAAATAAAATACAGACCAATCAAAGACGAATGGAAAGAAGCATCATGGGACTGAGACTCAAAGATAAGGTGAAAAATGAAGAGATCCGTAATAAAACTAAAGTTACGGACGCCTTATCAGTCGTGCTAAAGAGTAAATGGAAGTGGGCAGGTCATATCGCTAGGTACGAAGATAACCGATGGACTCGGAGATCAGTAGAATGGTCTGGACCTTCGGGAAAAAGAGCGAGAGGCCGCCCACACGCCAGATGGGCGGATGAAATTGCGGTAATAGCAGGCCGAAACTGGCTAACTACCGCCAAAGACAGAGCGAAGTGGTATACCTTGGAGGAGGCTTTTATCCAGAGGGGGTCCATACAAAAATAATATTTTAAGTAAATATTTATTTAGTCAACTCGAATGAAATTTATGTGAATTATGTTAAATCAATTGTTTTATAATTATATTAATATTGTAAATTGTTTTTTTGCATGGGAAAATAAAGCTTTATTATTATTATTATTATTATTATTTGTTTATTTATTGAAAAACGCCCAATGGTGGATTAGAAAAAAATAACTTATTGTTTTACAAGCTGAACAGATTTTGCTCTGCGCAGGATATCACAGCTGCCATCCCAAGAATCTGCCCTTTTGGCGTTTCATGGCCACATTATGTCAATCCTTCGTTATGGTCTTATTTTATGTAATTTTTATTTAATGTTACCAAATACTAACCCTACCACCATTTATATCCACTCACGTTCAAACAATAATTCACTTTATATTTTTTTATTTGAAATCTAAAGTAACAAGCAAAAAGTTTTTATTGATACAATTTTAGCTTTCTATAGCGCTATTCACATATTTTACTTTATTGCGAAACAAAGTTGCTTTGTTCGGGAAGGATACAAAAATTTGTTCCATATGAGCGCTCCGATGGTAATTTCGTTTTCATACGCATTGTAACGTATGAGTGTGGTCATGCACGAAAAAAGGTTATTAAGTTATAATGCGGCTCTAGTAAATTGCATTTTCCGCGACCGCGGGTCAGCGCTGCAATCCGCGCTAAGCTCGGCCTACGTCGCTCGGACAACGTTCCTATTATCACTGACGCCACGCCATTACTATCATGCAGCTGCCATTAACCGCAGACAGACCGAATTTGGACTGCATTCTGACTTGAAAGTGCGGTTTAGGTGCAGTTCTAGTAAAGTTGTCATAAGTTCATAACTGCATCGAAGCTGCAAACTAAAGATGCAGACGCGTAAAAAAAATATTCATCGTCTGCGGATGCTTAGATACTCGTGAATCAAATAATAAAATCCAATTTTCATTTAGAAAAATGTCTTCAACGATATGAAATTATTAGATTTGAACTTATGGCTGGCTGTTGAGAAATGACAGAGGTTTGTATTTTGGATGAGAATAGGAAGAATGAACGTTGTTAATGTGTTTTTTCTGTTCATTTCTAATACTTTTATTACGTGTTTTATCCCAAAAATATACTTTATAACTAGAAGTTGTGTTTATCATATTAAAATTTTCTGAAAATTATATAAGTGTACACTACAGATAAGATAAATTATGATGTTTGCATCGCCGTAGTCACAGACATTCTGCGTCCACTGCCGGCGGCTGCGCCCCGGGACCGATGCATTGCTGCGCGTTCTGCGACGTCGCCATTGTTTTGTTTCCCGCTTCACGCTACAAGTTCCCAAGAAGTTTAGTTTTTATTTATTCTACTTCAACAAGTGGAACAAAGCTATTTTGTTATCTCTAATGGGGGTACGCAATTGGTACGAGAAATATGTATATATTTAGACGGTACTTTAGGATTTGCTTTCCGTTATAATTATAGTGGCTGCCAAGATAGAAATTGGCTTGGCGAAATAAATCTGGCTAAAAACAGCAAGAAGTAAAAGTAAAATAACAAAAAAGATAGCTCTCAATAATGTCAACTGAATCTCACATACAAAGGACATACCTATTGCTCATCCTCCAATCCGGTCTCAAAATTATATTTGATTTTTGTTATCTTGTGAGACAACTGAGTAGGTACAAATCAAGCAGTAAAAATACAGAGATATCAAGTTGGAACTCAGTTGGAATTCCAGTTACAAAATAAAGAGTCATATGGCGCCACGATTTAGGCCTATAAGTGGTTGTGTTTATTACGTGGTAGGTAACAAAACACCGGTCACTTTCCAATAAGTAAAGATACTTTTCTGTCTATTTAACGAACTCAACCATCATAAGCCCGCAGGTTGAAGTATGTAGAAGTAATAAGGCCATTGTGTAGGCTTTAGCCTCATACAGTGAGTAATGTACCCCACAGGTCGCGCGGCCCGACAAGTGAGCCGCAATATAAATGCCATTCCGGCGCGGGCCGACAGCTCACATACCTGCCGCGCGGTGTATTATAAATACCAGACCCTCTCCACGTTTCGCTGGTGAGCATATAAACAATCGAAAGAGCAGCGTGAGGACTAACGGATAATAGACGTCCTCTGGGAATTACTAGATGGCCTGATATAAGGCACTTGTCGGCAGCAAAGTACAGTCCCATCTATAAATCTACATGTCTACGACCGCACCCACGGGAGGCAGACCATGTGTGTGATATATACCACACACATGGTGTGTATACCAAAAATTGATGTTTTAGTAATTTTAACAGCATCAAAATAATGATACTACGTATCGCTAATAGAATGCTTATAGTGCACGTCAACTCGAAGTTCATTATTAGTTACGATGTAACAACGTGCCAGTCAATTAGTGCTAACCCGTTATACTTAAGGTATTTAGGGAATATTTAATGGGTTAGCACTAACTAATTGACTAGCACGTTGTTATATCGCTGGTTAGCAAAGCAATAAGTATTATTGTCTTGAGAAACTATAAATCATTACTTAATGTTCAAAAGACAATTAAAAGGTCATAAAGTTCGTTGCATTTCCTTTTCACGAACACCCGCGCATCCATCACAGGTAGCATCTGCTTTGTGCATCGCTTCTAACGAAATACTGAAACCAATTTATTCTTGTTAAGGCCAATTCTAACTGCTGGTACGAAAAAATGGACATAAATTGAAACGTGTACCTATACCTCTTCAACCACTTTCCATTGCATGCAGCAATTTGTTTTTTTTTTTTTTGTTTTTTTTTTTATCAAGCTGAGTTTCTTGCGATGATTCCATATTAAACAAATAATGGGGAATTATTTTGACGTTCAATATTATAATAATAAGCTCTTATTTTATATTTCAGGTAATGCAGTATAAGAAAAATGGCAAGTAATGGCAGGCAAGTAATTGTAGTTGTACTCAAAATGTAAAAACTTAACCAAAACCCGACACAATCCTGACCTCAATTTGAACCTACGAACTTCTTTATTTTATAATGTAAAACACCCACGTACAAACAATAAAATCTCAAAACAAAAGCGGATACCGTATGTGTACATGTCGCGGGACACAACTGCATCTGAACAATAAATCTTGGGAATGTGTTC
The DNA here is from genome assembly GCA_947623375.1 of Apotomis capreana. Classification (NCBI taxonomy): domain Eukaryota; kingdom Metazoa; phylum Arthropoda; class Insecta; order Lepidoptera; family Tortricidae; genus Apotomis; species Apotomis capreana. The sequence goes on along the minus strand of OX392505.1, from coordinate 6,959,183 downwards.
CGAACGTCGCCCACGGCAGTGTTGCCATGCCAACCCGATTAGACCCAGCAAAGTAATTTTGACTGAACTAATATTGTGAATCGACACTCTATCTTTCATAGCCACTGCGTTATCTGAATAATGTCAAAAAGTACACATTTTGGTAGCCTGTACATTTAACAAATAATTAACAGAATTAAAATGCTTTCTTCGAAACTGGGAGACTAACAATGTCAGCACAGGATTTAACAAAATACAATTGTCACAAAATTAAATCGTAATGAAAGACATGTCTGGTAGTCTGGTATACCTCGGGCGTGGATCACGTTGCGAGGCTTAATCTTACAGAAGGGTAAAGACCAGAGCACACTGAATACGTCCGCGAAAAGTGTGCGTAGCGTGTGTTGTAAAGTGTGCGCGTGACGTATACGCGTATATACGCGTTGTAAAGTATAAACCTTGATAAGGGATAACTATCATACCGCGTGAGAATTCATACTTTAAGGCCACGCAAACGCATCTTCAAACCTTCAAGAATAGAGCGTACTCCCCCCATGAAAGGCCGGCAACGCACTTGTGACTCCTCTGGTGTTGCAGGTGTCTATGGGCGACGATAATCGCTTTCCATCATGCGATCCGTTTACTCTTTTGCCCCCTAAGACATCAAAATAAAAAAAACCTAGTGTAGTCTGGACTTTAATCCGACACATACGGCAAGCTTAAGGAAGCATTAAACAGTGTCGAGTAGCGTTAGACAGGCTGTAGAAGCATTTAACAGGCTACAGGAGTATTAGGTAGGCTGAAGCGTCGGAGACGAATTCATTGTTCGCGACGTCTAATTAGCTGGCAATATCGCGATTGAGGCTTTTAATCAAAGGAGTTATAGGGCTCAATGGAGAGAATTGTATGACTGGCTGATTAAATGATAACTGAATGCTATATTACAGAATATTGTACCTATATATTCCCTAACATAAGGTGGAGTAAAAATATGAACAAAATATAAAAATACATATTTAACTAAGTTAACCTTCGGTGGCTTTGCCTTTCGCAAGATAGACGAAACCTCCAGGCGAATCGCCTCCAAATCTTCCTTTTGCATTTTATTTTTCACCAGACAATATTTTCTACGACATATTTAATACGTATTTAAGAATTCAAGTATTTTATAATACTGCAAAAGTAATGACACAGCTAATTATAACGAAGGTTATGATTTGAGTGGTATATGTGTCGCAGTCATCTGGTTGAATCTGCTATTTGATTGAATGACTAGCGCATTCATTGAATGACAACATTCAATTGAATTCACCTGACTGATTTTACGTCTGCTCTGTTCAAAGGGCTATGTTACAATCCGCTAACTAGTTGCACCTTGAGTGACGCTTGATCAATCAACGTTCGGCCTAGTCATTCAATTGAATGTTGTCATTCAATGAACGCGCTAGTCATTCAATCAAATAGCAGATTCAATCAGATGACTGCGACATATGTATGTCTGTAATAACGTATGTATGTTCCATGTAATACCTAAATTACCTAAACATAAATTCCATTCGTATTCTAATTTCACCATAAAAGCAGTAGACGTTTTAGTGTAAATATCACATGTAGTCGAGTTTATTCATTCGCATGTGAAAAAATATTTGAGAACCTGTGAGTAGAGAGACTGAGTGTTCCCGACTCATTCATGTTCGACTGCACATTAATCTAGCTCGCCGCCGGCGTTGCCGGACGTCGCTGCAATAACATCAGAGCCCTCAGCTACAGCCTCACCGCCCCAATACACGGATACTACGCAGTGCAAATAAGCGAAACACGCTACAACTATAGCTACGGTGCACTGTGAAAACATGGTCAAACAAATGCCGGCTATCTATTTACACAATGTTATTCACGACATTGCTTGAAAATGTAGTCATTGATGATGTATATTGAATACTCAAAACTACGTATAGTTGTATATTTGAAAACTGTCCATCTACAAGCTTAGCAAACACGTCAACAATGTTTCTTGCTGCGGCCAAAAAGCCGTATATTTACACGGATTTCAAAGTAAGATACGACTTTTTGGAATACATTTCAGAATAGTAGGCAATGAATTAACTGATAAACTGATAGTAATTTTGACCCAACTGATCGTCTGCTGCGTGTCAAATTAAATAGAAGAAACTGTGTTTTAATATGTATTTTTAGTACTGGCCTCTCAGAAGGGGCCCATTTGAAAATAATATTAAAATAATAAAAACAGGTGGGAGAAACATAATGCAAAGTGATTTGTCTAAATCTCTCTAGGCTGAAAGTGCAATAGATTGACTACTTACGCGTTCATCTATAGCTTACTTTCCAGCCTCTACAATAATTTATTTCAGATAAAAAAGTTTAACACATAATTATATTTCAGATGCAAATATTTTTCTCGATAGCTGGACAGTTCTCTCTTAGAGCCGTTTAACCGTCATCATTTTCCATTCGCGTTTAATGAAACCATGTTAGGTTCCTATCTACGATGCGTGTTTCAATCGCCACTTTTTGGCTTACATTTCATAACTCCGCTATTCCAACGGCCATGCATTGGTTCTACGAGCAATGTGGTTCGTTAGCTGCGACTTAGAATACTACTATCACATACGATTTACCAGCTAAAACAACGTAAGAAAAAGTAAATAAATCGCCCTAAATATACCATTATTTTCACATATGTAAAAGCATTGAACCAGCTGAGGCAAGATGACAGATAATTGCTAAACCTAAATCTAGGCGAGACAGTCGGCTGTGACAGAGAAATTACGCGAAACGCGACATGAGGCGCGGCAAAATAAATCAATCTACGTTTAGCAGGGGTATCCAAACTATGCACAAGACCTGGGGGCCTATGATAGTTGCGTTTATCACGGGATAAATAAGTGACACACACTCGCAATTTTGTCAGAAGGTGACGGATGCCTTGTCACTTTTTTATCGCATGATAAAAGCAACCAACATAGTCCCGCTGGTGCTCTGTAAAGAGTACTATATCTATCTGTCTATCAGTCACAAATTAACACGTTCACGGACAGTGCGTCGAGAGACGTAAACTAAAACCCTCGTAATATGGCACTACGGCTGTAGACGGGAATTTAATTTTCCTTAAAAGTGGCATTTCGTCCACAGCCGAATATTTGTCATAGTATTTATAGGAAGGTTATGTCTCTGTGCCGTTTTTGGATGTAACACAAACCCGCCAGTGCCACAGCAAGCACTCATATTGTTGCACACAAGTTACCTCCATCACGCACACATTGACAGACCGCGTGTTGCGACGCTTCGTCTGTGGCCGGACGATTCGCATACATATTCCGCCGCTCAGTCGCCGTGTGCCGCAGCGGGAGACGTTTCGTTGCGACAAGGTGCGGTATGGGAATTCTCGGTGAACGGTACGTATCATTTTATTGATAATTTAACAAAATATTTACTTGTAGTTGTATTTGCTAGTTACTTAAGTGTGCTGGGAAAAATTTAGTTAAATTTTAGTGCTGATAAGTGCATCTGAATATTCTGAATGAGAAATAGGTAGGGTCAAGGCGGCAACAGTGGGTCACTTTTTTTTGCAGAGATGTAATTTGATTTGGGTGAGTGTTGGAAAGATGTGAAAGGATCCGTGTTATAGTGTAACTAATATATATTGATTATTCCAATCGATTTAGCTCGACAAGATAATATTTTGGAAAATATATAGTATTTTCTAAAAAAACTCATTTGAGCCATTGTGTACTGTGGGTGGGATACAGTGAATCGGCCCTCAGTTTACAGTGAATCAGGCAAGTTTACAGTGGATCATCTATAATATAACTCAACTAATTATGCATTTTTTTGCTTCGTATCGGTCTTTATTTTTTTGTTTTAATCAAACAATAAGTTACACATCAGAAAAGAAAACTTTTTTTGACTACTTCAGCCTGAAAGTGACTTTTCAGTCTTACACATTCAAAATGTACTAAACGAGCTTATTTTTTTATGACTTAGTTAATAATCAACGCATAACTGCTACATAAACTAAGTAACTACCATAACTTAATTAGTATCTTGCATAAAATATCATACAAAATGTTTCTTTGGCCTTAAAATAAATAATAAAGTTATTTTTCGAAATTCCTTTGTGCTCAATCCGTAAAACAGTAACGCACAGTATTTGAAATAATCTTTTAAAAATTCTTGTTGCTCTTCATTGCACATTTTACTAACGCTATAATTTGGCGTAAACGAACCTAGCCGACATTAATATATCGAGTCTTAAAATGATAACGTCTCAGTGCAGTGAAAAGAATTCCTGAAATTTATACGCATTTCACACGCTCAAACAATTTTTTTTTCATGTCATCAGCTGTAGGTTTATCTATTTCATTGGGCCTTGCTGGACGAGCCATCCTAAAAGGGAAAATTAACAAAAATTATTACATCTCGCTAAATTTTCTAAATTAATGTCTGTTAACCATTATCCAGTACCAATAGTACACAGTGGATCATGAACCACTGTGTACTTAAGTGATTTGAGCCACTGTGTACAAAACGGCCATTTTGGGTTTAACTTATACCACGTGTGATGGTTTTACGTAAATCGAAGCGCGGTATACGCCAAAATGACCTCAATTAAGTTTATTTCTTAGAAAAAATATAACTCCATTGCTAAGACGAAAGGTTTGTGAAAAAATAAACAGTATATCTACCTTAAAACTCACTTTTTCTTACGTCAAAACAAAAAAACACTCGCAAAACGGGTTTGTTACATGGCTGACGCAGAAAAACTGGATGTGACCTGTATATATCGGGAGGGCTTCCGAAGAGTAAGAGAGACGGAAAGCTACCTATGATACTTTTGAAACAACGGCCATTGCGCCACTGTTGTCGCTATAGCCACTGTTGCCGCCTTAACCCTACTTATAAAAACTGACGAAATCCTACTAATATTTATAATAAATTGTGAATGTTTGGATTTTTGCTACTCGATAACACAAAAACCGCTGAACGGATTTAAATGACATTTGGCATACGCTTAGTTTACAACTTGGATTAACACATAACATACTTTTTGATACGCTTCTTAAGGTGGTTTTTTTCCTCGCACGTCTCGCGCGTTTTATGAGATTTCTATGCTTGTCTCGTCTCGCCCTCCCGGTGGAAAACCACCTTTAAGACCAAGGCAAGGTGACCGAGCGTCACGGGCAGAACATTATGTAGATGTAGGTAAGTACTAAGATGGTAAGTTGTAATATGTTTTTTTCCTATTGTTGCTACAATTATGAATTACGTTCGTATTTCAAGCATGTAAACTTGTTGCAGATGGCGTCTCGTAAAAGAACAATATTTACTGTCAGCAATCGGCCTAGTGTGTTTGACGACTCGGACTCTGACAACTGAAATAAGGATCCATATTGTGACGGAGACGGTGAATATGGTTCTGATGGAAATTACGAACCTGAAAATGGTGATGCCTTGAGTAGTGACTCCGATGATTACCAGATATTTAACCGGCCCAGACCTTCCACAAGACAGGTTACCGTTTCTGAATCCGAAGAGAGTGACAATAAATCAAACGGGGAAAACGATATCTTGACGATGACCAATCTGAAGGTAATATTGACACTCAAAATTTAGAGTGGCTGGAGGCGGTCGAACCGGAGGCTGACGAGTACCATAGAAAATCGCCGGTTCTCGATTTCCCGGTGAATTTGGTAGACCAGTTCTTCGATGATCCCTTACCTGACTCTCAAGACATTCCATCTCGTAAAGTAATAGGTTTCTTATAATATTAGATATCATCAAAACCATTATATTGTTTATGTAAGAAGATTATTATGTTTGATTTCAAGAATAAATAAATATCATGTTGATTAATACACTAATTTTATATTTTACCCCGACCCACCTGTGGCCGTTATTAGTTTACTTATAACATGTCATAGCACGCTTGGTGTGGCGGTCCGTCTGTAGACAGTCACGTCTATAGTCGTACTGCCACAAGAAGCGTCACGCAACTCACATGATACGGCTATCGTCTGTAGCCGATTTCGTCTGTGGCCGTTAGTGCCGTAACACAGGTCATAGTAGTCGCTTGACATGAATACCCGTCTACAGGCGGTTACGCCTCTGGTCGTTAATGCCGCAACACAAACATTCAAACCTGAGCAATACGACAATCCGTCCCCAGATGTTATGCCATTTTGTATGGAGAATTTCTGTGTCGTATCTCAAAAAATCAAGATCGTCCTGTGTCCGTGAACGTGTTAACATAGGCTTCTTCTTAGCCCGCTATAAAGTGCTATCCAGCGGAGACCGCATCTATCGACTCTCCACGAACATCACAACCGTCCACCGATTCGGGAGCAGTCTTACGCTGTCTTGTCCTGTCCTGTCCTGCTAGCATGATTTTGAAAGGGACAGGTACTATTTGCCGCGCGGCAAAAAGCTGCGGGTCACAGTTATGCTAAACGTAGAAGACTTTGCTGCCCTAACGGCCATCCGCTTTCCGGATTAGATGGCCCACCCATTGCCACTTCAACCGTACAATCCCTCGGCCTATATCGTTTAGTTTGTTTTTTTTTCACCTGGAGAAACTTCGAGCATTAGTCCTAGAAAATAGTCATAGAGAATATTATGCGGCCGCAAGTCCGCCAAGATATGCTAGCCCTGCTAAGGCGCTGCGAACTGAAAACAGTTTGAGAACCCCTGACGTCAAGCTTCATAATAAATTGCGTGTGTCGGCACTTCACGACTTCACAGGTTGGACTTTGTTGCTCGGAGTTGGGGTGTAGAATACAACAGCCGTGGAGCGGAACTGAAAGGGCACGTGTCTATTAATCAAGCGATATTAAACGCGCTGCAACACACTCGTCAATCAAATTTAGACCCGTATTATACCGTTACGAGGCCTTATTCCTTTTAAAATTTAGTTTTTCATATTATGACAAATATACTGCCACTATTTCTACCAACTTTTTGAAGTGAATAATACTCTTCCCTGAGTACTAGAAAATAACATAGCAATTTCATGCTTTCATTGCGGGCAGTCGAAAACAAGTTAAACAAAACAGTTTTCTGCGTGAATTTTGTCAAATTCGAGTAGTTTTTGAAACAAAATTATCAATGAAAAATTTAAACCGTAAGCGGCTAAATACAGGGTGTAACCGACAGCGTACCGAAAACGAAAACCGTAGTTTTAGACCATAATCACGAACTGAAAACGAGTGTTCATTTTCTCGGAAAACTCAAGGATAAGATTTTCCAAAATAAATTATAAAACTCGACGCGCAATCTATTGCGTCCAATTCTCTCGGATGCAGACGCGCGGGGAGGGGAGCACGCGGCGAGCGATCGGTCCAGGCGTTCCCCACTCCACTCACGCGTCAGCGCAAAACATACCGTTACGCCAATGCGCATCGAATGACATGAATGAATGCAACCATAAAAACAACGCAACCACAGATCACAACTAGTGTACTACCTAACACCAATAACAACTGACCGATAAATTAAAACAGTCTAACAAGATTATTTTCATTCAAGCAATTAAATAAAATGTGCGGGTAGGTAAACATTAATCCGACATGCGTCCGACCGCAGCGGCCTGCGCGGGCACACTGGCCTGGCGGATCAATGACCGGCCAGTACCGTTATCTGGCCCACTCCACGGGGTCCGTGTTGTACCGTTAAGCTTACATAATGTTGTGTTTGTGATACATTGTGTGTTTTGCGAAAAATGCTATTTTCATGCGATTTTTCATGAAAAATTGTTACTGGTAGAGTTCGATTAACGGAAAAATAAAGAAGAAATGAAAACTCGCGAGGAAAATTTGTGAATTTTCTCAAAGAAATTTCCACGATTTTCCAGCCCAGAATAATGGTCTGAAGCCATGGTTTCAGTTTTCGGTACACCGTCGGTTACACCCTGTATATACCAATAAAACGCAATGGCCCTGTCCTAAGTAGTAACATTGATAATATGTTAAGAAACATGTTTGATCATAGAGAAACATAAATATCTAAAATAATCAGCATTTTTTAACGGATCTTTCCAGGGGTTACATTTAAAGCATTTCATAAAGTTACGTCACAAATAACACCCTTATAATCGTGTCTGCGACCACACTGGTAGTTAAAAACGATGACGGTGCGTTTACACAGTGACTTGTCGTATCCGTACCGTTGTTACCGCAAACTCCAGACCGCTGCTGAAAAAACGGCGACGCACCGTAAACGCAATCAAATGTATGAAAAGCAATAGCCACGGGACGTTCACGCCTTTTTATAAATTTGAAGTGCGTCAGCTTATTTTGAGCAACGGCGTGGTCGGACATTTAACCCAAAGATGTGCTCTATCTTATCTATGCACTTTTAAATAACATTTAATACAGCTCTGCATCAATCTAATAAATTGGCTATACCACAGTCTTATGTCGTAATTTACTGATATTGACAGTGAAAATTCATTGGTATAACCTTAATATAGACAGAGATAGAACTTCCAATTTCTGAAGATTGTTAAAGTAAGTCTTAAACAATAGGCTTTCAATTTTTCCCAACGGTTTCAGGCAGTAATTGATGGAAATAAATTGAAGTCCATCAGCACGTCGCCCTGTTAACGAGCACTCCGAAGTAATGTTGCTTCTAGATGAGACCTGCTGAAGCCAAGTAAAGTTAACCTTTAGGAGGACTATAGTTGAGGCTTAGGCTCCTTTATAATGTAGTCGGGAATAGCCTAGGCAAATATTTAATGAAGAATATTTTATTTACTTTTTTGTCAAGAATAAAAAAATCCACCAAAAACATAAATGTGTAAAAATTCCAAGTTCGTAAGCGGCTAATAAAAGAATTGAGTAGTAACTGGAAACCAAGTGCTTTTAAAGATCCTTAGGTCACCGCTCCTATTAAAATGATTTGTTATGTTATTTGCGGCTCAATAGAGTCTGGATGGCTGGATGGATTTCGTCTACTTTTGGTAAGTAGATAGCTAAGTACCTATACATAAATAGTTATACATTTCAGTATTTTTAGTGATAAAGTGAAAAAGAACATTCGCAGAAAAGTCATGTCATGACTTATAAATGATTTTTAAATCTCAGTTGAATTAACCTGAGGGAGTATTAATATAATTGTGTTGTTGACCTTATCTTGGGTACGTTGCCACGGGGCCCATTATTAGATAAAGTTTAGTATTTAGTTTCATGAGTAATTAGTTTTCAAGACCACCTTTTGTAAATTGATTATATTAGAAATATATTTAAGAGACACGTTTATAATAGTTGCGTCAATAGATGACGTAACTAATCGTCGGTCATTCTAAATAAGACAACAAATCTGTGGGAAGTGACTAACTCGTAAATGATTAAATAAATAAATAAATTTCGGATTACCTCACACAAATCAATCTAGTCCCACCGTAAGCTCTAGTCAGCATAATAAGATAGATAAAGACATACTTACAGTATTTAGAACGACCGACGATTAGTTACGTCATCTATTGACAAAACTATTATAAATAATACCCCATCCTGACTATTGTAGCGAGCCGGTATGACTCACCCATTATGCGGCATTACGAATGTGTGATGACCGCTACTAGATAATGATTATTATCTAGTAATTTTACCTTATAAGTAATGTTATATTTTGTCAATCTGTTTACTAACACTGTATCATATGTTACTAACAAATTATGGGCCATTGTTGTCTTTTAAATAAATGAATTTGAATTTGAATATCCATGACCCAGGCATAAATATTCGAGTTCATCACACAAATATTTACACTTCGGGATTCGAACCCAGGACGGCTCAGTAGGCAGTTGCTTAACCACTGCGCCAACCGCGTCGTCAATGATTGCTCCAGTATCCTCCATTACTCGACACACAGCTCGTCCGGAACGAGGCGCGTCGCTCCTTTAATTACCGCCGTCGACACAGGAGATAACGCGGAAATGAACCGCGATCGCTGGCTTATCAATTAATGGAACTATCCGCGGGGCGGGGCGGGGCGGAACGGGGCGGGGCCCTAACTTATCGCGCGATTGATAGCCGTACTTGCTCCTAGTTACAAAATTGATTGCGTAATAGAAGGCGATTCTAAAAGACGTTATACATTATTTCATAATAAACGGGACTCAATTGCGTTCTAAAAGGTGTTTATTTATAATGAAATACGTAATGTCTCATTTTTTATGCTTGCTTAGGTGTTTATTTAATTACTTGACGTTGATTTTACGACCATGGTCTCGAAGGGAGGCGGGCATCAGCATTTTGTCGCACGAGTATTTCCAAACAAACGGGACCAGCACTTTGGTCCCGTTTGTTATAATGATGTGTGAAAGGGCTTAAAAAATTAAGACCCCATTCAACAGTAGCTGGAAATTTTACTACTGATTTATATCAAATTTAATTGAAAAATAGTCAGATAGTTATGATCAGTCAGACATCTGTCATGCCAGCACATTTTATAATCTAAAGACACCAATAAAAATACTTACGATAAAACTAAACCTAAAAATAAAACTAAACTAGAACACAATAAAGCTAAGCTAAGTCTAGACTAAATCTAAAAATGACTCCTGCGGCAAAGTGCCAAAGATCCTGGCGGCGTCTCTAATAAACATATACGTATTTAAAATAAACAGTAAGGTCCAATGTAATACGAGTAGGTAATCTTCAAAATAAATTGTTCGAGCAATCGAGCGTTAAAAGTATAACGCAAACAATATAATGAGTATTGAAATTGCGTTTAAATCCATCCGATAATAACCCAAAATAAACAGGCGCTGTAGTTAGCAACCTCCATTACATTAATTTTCTGCGCTACGAGTTCGAAGCACGCTACGCCGTAGCGCGAACGCTACGAGAGCGCTACGAAATATTGTGAAAATTATCTAGGAGGGGGTCGCGCTTCGCCGCGCCTTATTACCCGCGTCCTGACGGTGGCAACGTAAACCTTCTTCCAAAGGAGTAAGACGGGTAGTCTTCCCGCCTTATCTCGCAATATATGTCCCAAAACAAAGTACGCCATTCTCATTATGGAAATTAAAAGAGAATGAGTTCAAAGTTAATGATAATGTAGGCGGCGCGAAAGTGAATAAATATTTCAAAACGGTTCGCCTTGCGTCGTAGATGATAACGCAACCAGGATATGTCAATTTTAGCCAAATTTATGTAGATTTTCCTTGCCTTTGAGGGAAAGAGGCTGTTAACGTATATGAAAAGATTGTATATTTTCCACGACATACAATTTGCTTGACACGCGTGAGAGGTAATCGTTTGTGTTGTATAGGACGCACTGCATTCATTTATGAAATTAATAAAAATGTGGCGTAGAAAAATCTTCACACACAAAAATAATCATGTTTACGGTCTACATCATTTCAAGGCACGAGTGCAGTGTTTTGTTCGTTAACTGAAGTGACAAAGTTGCCGCGACGGTGTACGGGTAGCAGTCGCTGATGATGAGCTCCATACTAGTTCGAAACATGTCGGGCCGTTCCTGACAATTTCACGTGAGTGTAAACCGCTTGATAAAATCCATACTTATACTAATATTATAAATGCGGAAGTGTGTCTGTCTGTCTGTTACCTCTTCACGCTTAAACCGCTGAATCGATTTTGATGAATTTTGGCATGGAGATAGTTTAAGATCCGAGGAAGGACATAGGATAGTTTTCATCCTGGAAATTATCCCTAAAAAGATTGAAAAGTGAGTAAGTAATTCATGATGACATTGTGGGTTTCTTATCTATATGCGTGTAGGAATCAAACGCGAACTCCACATATAAAATACAAACTATATTTACTAGGTAGCGTTCAAAGCAAAACAGGCAATAAGGAAAAGAATATCGACGCGTAAGCGTAAGCGCAAGCGGCGGGGCAGAGTGGCACAGGTGCGGCGTCGAAGGCGATCGGGTGCTCTCTGGCGCTCCGTGTAGCGCTCTGGGGACAGGTCTGCGGCGGCGCCGCCCGCGCGCGCGCCCGCAGCCCGCTGTCGCCTGGACGGGTTTCGGTCTAGTGATGTGCGCACGGACTAGTGACGCGCCACATCACCCCCTCGGGAGAATCAAGGTCCATCTGAGGAAAAGAAATCAGGGAATTTTACAACTCGTCCGGAACGTGTTCTTTTCACAGGGACTTCCTGCTTAGCGGCAGGAGTAGTATCAGCCGCTTGCTGACGTGTGTCTCGCTGGTCTGACAACATAAATGCTGGCTTTACTCTGCCTATAGAGACGGTCGCAGGTCCTCTATTCGATTCTATTGTGACAGTCTTATCGGTTCTTGAGAGTACTTTGTGGGGGCCAGTATATGGTTTCTCTAAGGACCGTCGAACGGCATCTTTGCGGAGAAAAACATATTGTGCTGTTTTGAGATCCTCGTGTACAAAAATTGGTTTTGAGGTGTGGTGAGATGCTGGCTGCGGTTTAATACGAGTAATGTGCTCTCTAAGCCGTGACACGAAGTCAGGTGGCTGCAGCATGTTATCGTGTGGGTGTGTGTTACAGTGGAAAAACTCACCCGGGATCCGCAGTGGCTCACCATATACCAACTCCGCAGCCGAGCATCTCAGGTCAGCTTTCCATGCTGTCCGGAGTCCCAGCAGCACGACGGGAAGCACGTCAGACCAGCTCTTCGCGTCGTGGGCCATGATGGCGGCCTTGAGGGTGCGGTGAAGGCGCTCCACCATGCCGTTAGCTGCTGGATGATACGCCGTTGTGTGGCGCAGATGCACGCCGCAGAGGCGCGTCAACGCCTGAAAAAGTTGCGAATTAAATTGGCGTCCTTGGTCAGTCGTTATTACCTGCGGGCAACCGAATCTCGAAACCCATGTTTCACACAGTGCCTTTGCGACCGACTCAGCAGTTATGTCGTGAAGTGGCAGTACCTCGGGCCAGCGTGTGAATCTGTCTACAGCTGTAAAACAGTATCGGTAGTCATGGCAAGGAGGAAGAGGTCCAATTAGGTCGATGTGCACGTGACTGAACCTCTCGCTGGTCAACGGGAACTGGCTGACTGGGGAAGAAGTGTGACGTTGCACCTTTGAACTCTGGCACGCATTACAGGCTTGGGTCCACGCACGGCAATCCTTCCGTACATTGGGCCAAATGTATCTCTCCGTGACCAGCTTGGTTGTTGTCGTCACACCTGGGTGGCTCAGACAATGTATGGCATCAAATATCTGCCGTCGTAACTCACGTGGTACGTAAGGTCTCGGCCTGGACTGGGATACGTCGCAGAACAGCGTGATGAGGGCGCCTGGTACTTGAACTTCCTTGAGGATAATAGAGGAGTTATTAGGGTCCAGTAGCTCTTGCATCTCAGGATCCGACTTCTGCATACGGGCCAGCGTCTCCTGGTCTGGTGGCTTCGAAACGAGAAAGGGCATCCGCTGTGACATTGTCCTTACCAGATATATGTTTGATGTCTGTGGTAAATTGTGAGATAAAGTCGAGATGATTTAACTGGCGAGGTGAACAGTGGCGGTCTCTCTGCTGGAAAGCGAATGTGATGGGTTTATGGTCAGTGTAAATCACAAAGTGTCTGCCCTCAACCATAAACCTGAAATGCTTGACGCTCTCATATACCGCGAGTAACTCTCTGTCGTAAGCACTGTAACGACACTGTGCCTTGTTCATCTTCTTCGAGAAAAATGCGAGTGGCTGCCATTCTTCGTCGACGAGCTGCTGCAGCACCGCGCCCAGGGACGAGCTTGACGCATCGGTCACGAGAGCGAGTGGTGCATTAATCACAGGGTGAGATAGTAGAGTACAACGAACGATACTTGCTTTGCAGTTGGTGAAGACTTGTAGAAGTTCGGGAGTCCAGCTGAGAGGTTGCGAACCCTTGATCTTCGGTCCAGCCAGTTAGGTCGTGAAGTGGTGCTTGTTCCTCTGCAGCGTGTGGGATGAAACGCCTACGAATCTACGCAGGCCACTCACGGTTTTCGGAGGAGGAAAGTCTCGGATGGCTTCGATTTTGGTATCAAGAGGTCGCGTACCTTGCTCTGATATGTGGAAACCCAAGAAGGTTACCTCTCGCTGACCGAACGCGCATTTTCCCTCGTTGATGAGCAGGCCGTACTCTGCCCGACGCTTGAAAACTTGCTCCAAGTGCTCCAGGTGTTCGCTGTGGTTTCTGGAATATACCAAAATGTCATCGATATAAGAATAACAGCAGTCCATGTCGCGCAGTACTTCATCCAGGAAACGCTGAAATGTCTGGGCCGCGTTCCTTAAACCAAATGACATAAAGGGGAACTCGTATAATCCGAAGGGCGTGGTTATCGCTGTCTTGCTAATGTCTTCCTTGAAAACGGGTATCTGGTTATACGCCTTAACCAAGTCGATTTTGGAGAAAATGCTGCAACCTGCCAATCTATGCGCGTAGTCCTCGATATGCCTAATTGGGTACCTGTCCGGGATAGTTCGTGCGTTGAGCGCGCGGTAGTCCCCGCAAGGTCTCCAACCGTCTTTCTTCGGAGCGAGATGCAGCGCGGAAGCCCAAGGCGAATCAGAACGGCGAGCAGTGCCGTCTCTGACCATCTCCTCGAACTGCTCCTTGGCCACCTTCAGCCTGTCGGGGGCCAGGCGACGCGGTCTGGAAAATACTGGAGGTCCAGGTGAGGTACGAATAAAATGGACAGTATTATGCTTCACCTGACGTGTGACGCCAGACGGTTTGGTAAGTTGCGAGTATTTAGAAAGCAGGGTGTGGTACTCGCTGTCGCCGGAAATCGTCTTGACGCTGGGAACCTCGCATTTCATCCGTGTTGCTGCTGCAGAGAGAGTGGTAAGGCTGTCTAACAGTCCACCGTTCTTACAGTCCACAAGCAAACCATAATGTGCGATGAAATCTGCTCCGATGATCGGTTTGTCTACATTAGCCACCACGAAGTTCCACATGAAGTCCCGCCGCAGGCCTAAATCCAGGTGTAGCGTGACGGTTCCATACGTCCGAATGGGAGTGCCGTTGGCAGCGGTGAGGGTGTACTCAGTCGGTTTGCCATCTGGCCAGCTCCCACGTGGCACCACGCAGAGGTCGGAACCGGTATCGATTAGAAACTGCATTTTAGACCTTTTATCAGTTATGAACAGGCGGCTCGTGGCGTAGCAATCAGTCGCCGCATCTACTGAGAGCCGCTCGCATTTCCCGACGAGTAGTTGCAGGGGGTTGTGCATTTCTTCGCTTTTTCACCAAATATAGAATGATACCAGCACGTACCTGCAGTTCTACTTCGGCTCCGACCCCTGCTCCTCGATCTCGCGTTGCTGCCTCGCCGGGATGATGAACGACCTCGGCCTTGGTGGATGGACAGCTGCGCGATCTGCTTCGCCATCTCGCATTCCACACGTGTCAGGTCATCGATGCGTCTCAACAGGCCGCCAAAGTCGGACGTCGCGGCCGCAACATGTAATGGCGGCGACGGTGACGTGGCCTCGCAAAATGGGTTGGTAACCTCTTCATCCACATGGTTTTCATAAACTCGTCGTTGACTCCGCCGTCAGCTAAATTTTGTAAATGGTGCAGAAATTGCGAGGGCTTTCGATCCCCAAGTTCCTCGTTAGAAAGTACCTTGGTAATCTGTTGCTGACGAGAAACACACAGGTATTTAGTTTACTCAGCCTTAAGCTTTAAGTACTTGTCAGTCGCTGGGGGATTTTTAATAATACTTTTAATTTCTTTGGCGTACCTGTGATCCAATTGCGCTACGACGCAATAAAATTTCGTGGCGTCGTCCTTAATACCTGACACGTGGAACTGCGCCTCTGCTTGTCCAAACCAGACTTCTGGGTCGTCCGGCCAAAATGGCGGCAACCGCA
Organism: Apotomis capreana; assembly: GCA_947623375.1. Classification (NCBI taxonomy): domain Eukaryota; kingdom Metazoa; phylum Arthropoda; class Insecta; order Lepidoptera; family Tortricidae; genus Apotomis; species Apotomis capreana. The sequence continues at coordinate 6,943,381 of OX392505.1, read as the reverse complement.
TGGCTACGCGATTAACGGTCACCGCGCCATCTTGTGCATCTGCAAAGTCATCGCCCGCTCGGGGCTGCGCCGGCGTCGCGCCCGCGCCGCTACTATTCCCGCTAGCCATAACTATAACGCGATAAACACTTCCCGCTGTTCGTTTACACTCTCGGGTCACCAAATGTGGGTTTCTTATCTATATGCGTGTAGGAATCAAACGCGAACTCCACATATAAAATACAAACTATATTTACTAGGTAGCGTTCAAAGCAAAACAGGCAATAAGGAAAAGAATATCGACGCGTAAGCGTAAGCGCAAGCGGCGGGGCAGAGTGGCACAGGTGCGGCGTCAAAGGCGATCGGGTGCTCTCTGGTGCTCCGTGTAGCGCTCTGGGGACAGGTCTGCGGCGGCGCCGCCCGCGCGCGCGCCCGCAGCCCGCTGTCGCCTGGACGGGTTTCGGTCTAGTGATGTGCGCACGGACTAGTGACGCGCCACAACATTGATGACCCTGTAGGAAATATAATGATTAGACCAAAAGCACAATTGCTCTTACATTTGCTTAGGCGCTTTTAATAATCCCTTTTATTAATTAAGGTGATTAGGTGGATATCTATCGTGTTGTACGAGGTTGCTTCCATAAGTTCCACGCGGACGTAGTCGGGGGCAAAAGCTAGTAATTATATATGTCTCACAAAAGGTTTAATAAGATTAATACTGAAGCAACGTTTGTGATGCTGGCGTGATTTGTAGTGCCTTGGTACAGTCGAGGAATGAAAAAGTTCGTCAATTTTGAACATTGACACATAAAGTAGATGTGACGACCCTTCAATTCACCAACTATACACACACGATGCCGTTTGTGACAGTTTTACTCAATCGTAGTATATATCAAAGGCTATTAATCACAATAAAGAGATATTACGACACAAATCGATCACGTCTTGAACTAAGCAAAGCTTGTACTATGAGTACTAGACGACGATATACGTAATACATAAATACATATATGTATAGATAAAATTCATGACCGATTGACATGAGGATTCGAACCCAGGACTCAGTAGGCAGGTGCACTACAGACTGCGGCAACCGCATCGTCACAAAAACAGTGAAAATACTGACATAATGCAATAAACGGGTTGAAGACTAGCTTTAGATATATAGATAGAATACTCTTTTTTGCACACCTCAACACGAAAGAAATACAAACACAGAAAAAAACTAAATAATACAAAAGAGGTAGACAACAGGCGGTCTTATCGCAACATTTTTCATTGTTTAGATATTCGTATCCATAATAAAACTGAGGTTGTCTTTTCTTTTAGCGCCGTATCCGCCGCTGCACCTATCTTTTCATAAAGATAGATAATATATTAGTAACTACTTAGTCGTACGCAAACACAAAATAAATGTCCATATCGCACACCGGTTTTTTGCTTCCAATAACACACGATACCAGCAATATCGTGCAATATGCCGATCGCAATATCGGGCTTATCCCTCCCCGCAAAAACATAATCTAAGTATTCATGGCCCCGTTAAGAACGCAAAAAACCGACGAAGATTAAGGTTGTGAAGAACAAAAGGTTCCTTTCAATCGATGGTCATTTCTAAATGTCATTTGCTTTTTGCGGCTGTCGGAGGCTATTGTTTCGCTTCGCTTGTATTTGATTTTGAAGTAATTTTGGGTTCTTTCGTTATATTGGAATGTTTTTGTGAAGTTAGAGATGAAGACTCAGGATGGGGCCAGTTGGTTTCAATGATTTAATAATTTGCAATAATAGAGGCTTTTGTCTAGCAGTATGTTAATGTTGACCACAGAGTATAATAAATATATATTTGTATTATAAATATAATATTATTAAAACTATCGTGAGACATCCATACTAATATTATAAATGCGAAAGTGTGTCTGTCTGTCTGTCTGTCTGTCTGTTACCTCTTCACGCTTAAACCACTGAACCGATTTAGATGAAATTTGGTATATAGATAGTTTCAGTCCCGGGGAAGGACATAGGATACTTTTCATCCCGAATAAATTTAGTGTTCCCGTGGGATGAGCGGGTAACACCGCGGGGCACAGCTAGTCTTTAATAATTATAAAAACGGCTGCACGGATAGTTGTCCATGATGAAGAGCTCCAGATGAGTTCGAAATATGTCGGGCCGTTCCTGACAATTTTTACGTGACATTAATCAGTTTGTATAATTATTATCATAATTATGTTAAGTATACGTGTGTATAATTCCTTCAATTTGACATACCCTATAATACACAGTACTTGACATTTCAAATGAACATGAACTCATTAGACCAAACAAAACTTGTTGATCCTGTCGAATATCAAAACTAAGCAAATTATCTCTCCAATAACGACTGGGTCTCGACCTCTCGACGCGGGCCGTACCCGTCTCCTTCCCGGCCGCCGGCCGTTAACTGCCGGCCAGGTTTAATTACGTCCACTCTCGCCGAGTGTGCTAAACGCGACCACCGAAACCAGACCTTTCCTTTCCACTCCAAACCTCCTACCTACAGTTCTAACCTTCCTGGTTGATAGTTCTAGCTAATATTTTCGTGACGTCTTGCCTCGACGTAATAAGACTTTAAATGGACGCGTAAAAGTAGTTTTTCCCACGTCATATATTCCGTGATATGTGCTCTGGGATATTAGTAGTTTATTAAGGGCATGCACTCGGGTTACTTTATCCTGAACCTTAAGGTTTGAGCCCTAGGGGAGAAAACGAGTGGGTATTATGTGGAAAAGACGGGTTGTGCTTGCTTATAATTGCCGCTCGGTGCTCCGCAACGAAGCGACTAGTTGGTCGTTTGTTTTCAGTTTTGTCGTTTGTGAATGGTTTGTTTGGAGGCATATTGACTTTCGCAAATGTTACCAGCTGCAGTAATGAACTAACAATGAAAGGCGGTATGTATTGTGGCACTTGTGTTTACTAAACGAGTATTTCAGTTAGTTTGTGTTATCATTATCGACCTGACTACTCAAAACTGCTATTTTTAGAGTTATTATTCATTTAGAATATTTAAACATTGCTCAAAACTTACCAGCCTTTGCTCAACTATTTATCGACGGCTTACTCCGTAAAAGTATAGTAAATATGTACAATTAAAAGTCCCAAACCTGATCCATTCGATAAACTATAGGAAGTTACGACATAAATATGAAACAAAACTTTCCAATGGCTAATATACGGCGGAATCGGTAATAAAACCACACGGGACAAGTTGGAACCGCAGTTGGCGAAGAATGGTCGTAATGTGCATCGTTATGGCGCCGACGGGCCGACAATAAAGGGGCTACACCGACAAGCGACGTGTTGTCAGTAAAACACGTGATTTGACACTGCAAGGTATAAACAAGAATCTTAAAAAGCCCGTGTAGCGTGTGTATTACTATGTAAGTAGTATTATACACCACACATGGTGTATAATACTACTTACATAGTAATACACTTTAAACTTATGTATATAAATATGGTACTAGCTGCGCCGCTCGGTTTTACCCGCTCATCCCACGGGAACACTACATTTTTTTGGGATAAAAAGTAGCTTATGTGTTAATCCAGGGTGTCGTCATCTACCTTCATACCAAAATTTATCAAATTTGCTCCAGCCGTTTGAGCGTGAAGAAGCAACAAACATACACATAAATACAGTCAGAAACTTTCGCCTTTATAATATTAGCATGATATAGTAGATTGTTAACCAAGGGTAGAAAGTGACCCATTGCACCCGAGATATTTCTGGCGCTCGAACGAAGTGAGAGCGCCAATAGTTCGAGGGTGAAATGGGTAATTTCACCCGAGTTAAACACTCTACTTTTCATTTCGACTGCGAGGAAAATAAAATACTACACGCACATGTCATGAGTGTGTTAAATTAATGTCCATGTCATTTTTAACCAATAATTAATAAAAGACACGGTATTTATATTTAATCTCGTGTTCCCGCTTTTTCTATTGCAAACTTTCATTATTATTATTTTTAACAGAAAAAAAAATACCTACGTACCGCCAACATAAAAAAAAATTAAATACAATGGTTTCTATTTTGTTTTTTATCTAAATGTAACGACTCTATCAATAAATCAGGGACAGAATTATATGTATGCATTATGAATATAATGCATATTTATATTTAATAATTAGATGTAAATAAATTAAGCTTGCATATATGTAACTTTTGGAGACATTTTTTCAATGGCCACTTACCACGGCCGACTAGATTGTACCTAATTGAGTTGGTCACGACGTGCATCTAGATGGCAATTATCTTTGACTCCGTGGCAATTAAAAAAAAATTACTTTCCACCCTAGGGATGGAAAAGCTATTTTCCACCCGGCTATCTACTCATGAAAATGACACTTTCCGAACAGGAGAGATGAAAATGTAATATGTATAATATAAATACAATTACGAGATTGCGGTACATCAGTGTGCCAATAAGACACGTTTAATTGCTTTTCATACATATGACAAACATCACTATTGACTTGACTTGTATTGTATGTACTGCGAAACGGAAAGGACAATTGAAAGTCAAAAAATTCAATACGTCACAGTTGTTATATTGACACAATTTAATTGTTTATTGCGGTATAAAAACCCTATTCCCAGATATATTTTCCAAATTAACATAGGTCTTAAAAAAATATAAGTATCCCAATTACCAAAATAAAACGGTGCGATATCATGTTTATTATTTTAAATATTTAATACGAATATGGAAAAAATATAAATTGTATAATTACTATGAAAATTATTTAAAATAAATAAATAAATACACGTTTTAATTTGTTTATTGTTTTCATTCAGAAGTGAAGAGTAGTAACATCGATATATTTATTTGTCGATAAAATATTTTGCTACATTACTTCAGTATCAGTGCCCCGAGTTAGCACAGGTATGCTGATTAGTTGGTATTCTTCCACAACTGCGCTTAAAACAAGGTTTTAACCGTAATAAAATTGTCGTCAGGGCGCACATACAGGACCGTACGGCAGGCATTGGCGTATCTTAGATTATTTTTCAGGTGGGGCCTGGCCGTGGCCTATGAGTTGAAGTCATGAATTTCTATGGGTAACCCAAAATCCTGCGGTGGGCACTAGACCATACTGGGGAGGGCACGGCCCACCCGGCCACCCCCCCCTAAATACGCCTATGACGGCAGGCTCTACAGATCAGTGGGACATGTGTTTAAGTGAAGCATAACTGACACTACGTATTAACAAGAATAAGGAGCAAATATAAGTAATTAGAATTTGGCAGAGTAAATAACTGTATCGTAAAGGCTAAGTACTTAATGGCAAAACTAATATTATATAATGTCTAGATTAGAGCGATTGTCAGTTTACAACTTAAATATGAGGCACAAGTTTTCAATGGCCGATATAGGAGGGAACAGGCAATAAAAGTTGGAACCGCAGTTGTAAAAGAATGATCGTAAAGTGCACAGGTGCGTTGAAGTAGAGAGATACAAGTAGGTCCGTTAGTTAGAAACTAGTAAATCTATCAATCGTCTGTCAGTACTCCGATTTATTTAACTAGCAGCTAACATTTTGGGTCACAGTCACAATGATTGTTTATTTTTCTGTGATTTTTTGCTAAGATTATTATAATTTCCTGTTTAAATTTGTCCTAACGTTATTAGTTTTACCGGAAGTAGATTCGACCGTATATTATAACGTATGGAATATGTGGGCACACATTTCAAACTTGTATCTTGTATACACGCTGTTTTGCAACGCTATAAGGCCGCCTGCGCGCTGTCCCCTAGAGATAACGCGGTTGCCACGCTTAAAGCTCCTTTCAGAAATGCTGATTGTTCTGGTCATTTTTTTCTATGATCAAACATGTTTGTGAACATATTATCAATGTTACTAGTTAGAATAGAGCTATTGCAATTTATTGGTAGGTATATATGTGAAACCTACGCTTTGAAGTTTTCATTGATAATTCTTGTTTCAAAAACAACTCGAAACTAACAAAATTCACGCACAAAACGGGTTTTTTAAACATTTAGTATGTAGTATAAAATTTGCACTTTCGCCATCTTACAACCATGCAACTAACTTAGTTGCAATTAACATCTTTTCCTTTATATATTTTATTTAGTTGCGCTTATTGCTTTATGTTGTCCTGAACATATCCCAGGCTTTTCGGTACACAGATGATTTGGCGCCTACATCGACGGCCTTGTTAAATCATTCGTGTCGAAAACCTCGGCGTATTGTCCCGACTGACCTAAGAGTAGTTCTTTCGGCGTCGTATGTGGTGCATACCTTGTTTTTGTCATTTTTCAGTGTTTTATCTCCTATGTTGTTTTTAATCATGACTCCAAAAGCAGTCTGTCATGTACAGTTTATTTATTTATTCATTTATTTATGTATTTATGTATTTATTTATTCATTCATTCATTCATTCATTCATTCATTCATTCATTCATTCATTCATTCATACATTCATTCATTCATTAATTAATTAATTAATTCATTCATTCATTCATCCATTCATTCATTCATCCATTCATTCATTCATTCATTCTTTCATTCATTCATTCATTCATTGTTTCATTCATTCATTTATTCATTCATTCATTCATTCATTCATGCATTCATTCATTCATTCATTCATTCATTTATTTATTTCTTATTAAAAATACATTTGTAACTTACAGCTAGATGCCATTGCATTACAAACTTAATACATTTTACAGAATAATTATTTAAGTCTATTTTATTTAGTCAATGAAGTCCATATTAAGGTTATATTTTGTTAAATATAACCTTAATAGTCAGTCGCGCGCGGTCGGCCATTGGTCATTGACGGCCTCACTTGCAACGAAGTGCAAATAAAATTATTAAAATGTCACAAAGTGATAGTGAAACCTTAAAAAACCTTATCGGTATAATCCTGAAACCTTTAGAACTGAAAGTGAGTGAATTATCAACAAAAATTGACGGAATACTGAAAGAAATATGTGACTTGAAATCCAGTTTAACAACAAAGAAAAATGAGAGTTCAACCAAATTAACCAGTAAGGCTGAAAACAAAAGCGCACCGTCAACACCCGGTAGCAGTGTATCCACACCGTCTAGCCGTCCTGCTCCCGCGCACGCGCCTGCGCCGCGAGAGCAGCGTGCATCCGCCGTGCGCACGAAAGAGAGGATAGCAGTGCAATCCAAGCAAACGGCAAAAATCAAACGCGATAACCAGCCAACTAAACAAGACCCACCGAAAAAACCGACCGCCACGACAAATAAAAATGAACCGACAACAAAAAATGTATCCACGAATGCTAGTCACTGCACGACAACACAATCAGAGAACCCAAACACGGTGAAACATGACGAAATTAGTAAATGTAATGACCCAGACTCTGAATATTACCAACTAACAGAGGAAACCGTTGGTAGTCAGATCAATGAGCACGTCGACGCAATCACAGGAACACGCTAACCTTAAAGGGATCCGCCGAGAACACTGAGGTATGCGGAGTAGAAGTCATCAAGTACCTCCACGGATGCTTCTTTAAAAAGGAATCAACACCTGACGACATAATAAAACACTTAAAGTCCGTGCGAAATGACGCTCAGTACACAGTAGAGCTGATACCATCGAAGAGGGACACTTATAAATCGTTCAAAATAGGTATACCATCTGCCGTTTACAGCGACTTCCTCGTGGTTTCAGTGTGGCCCCTTAACACTTGTATATCGGAATGGCGGCCCTTTCTTCAACCCCGGGAGCACAAGTCTCCCAATACACAAGAATCAAGAAACCCCTCCGAGAAAAAGTAATAACCCGACAACGAGCCAAACAAGTCAGTTTCGCATATTACACCAGAATATAAACAGACTCGAAAATAAAACGTATATAAACTCGAAAGTGAACTACAATTACAAACTCCTGTCGATGTAGTATGCATTACGGAGCACTGGATTCAGGATGATAAAATATCCTTAGTAAACATATTTAACTACAAACTGGGAGCCCAGTTCTCAAGACAAACGAAAAAAGGAGGCGGCGCCTGTATCTACACCAGGTCGGAGATGATAACTATGGACCGCAAGGAGATCGCTGGGATGTCGGTGGAATGCCAGTTCGAGGCCTGCGCAATTGAATGTATAGGACTAAATCTCGTCATTGTTTGTATATACCGCCCGCCCAATGGTGATGTACCTGTGTTTTTTTCTAAGTTAAATGAGTTACCTACTAAATCTAGAAGCTATTCAGAACTATAACGTTATAGTGGTCGGTGACATTAACATTGATCTGATAACGGTATGTCCTAACAGTAAGTACCTTATGAACACTATTAAGCAATATAATTTCCGCCAGATAGTAAACACACCTACGAGAGTAACTGACTCATCAAAAACATGTATAGACCATGCATACACAAACATGCATAAAAGTAAAATTGATAACGTGTTTTATAAAGATATCAATCTATCCGATCACATGAGTGTTAATGTCATCATAAATATAGAAAACTGTATGTCTCCTACGATGCATATATCAAAAAGAACATTTTCAAAACAGAACATTCATAGTTTTATATTTAGTCTTGAATCATACGATTGGGATACTATGCTCACAAAATATCAATGTCCAAACATCCGAACATCATCGGTAATAAACGTTATCAAACATTATTATGATATTCATTTTCCTGTTAGAAAACAACTGCTCAAAAACACTTCTAATACTTGGGTGAATGACCTCATACGTAAATTGCGCTATGACATACACAGGACTAAACTGAAATTATCAAAACAACCAAACGACACCGAGTTACGTTCGTACTTACTAAAACTTGAAACTACATTCTGGGCAACATTAAGAAGTGAAAGGAAGGATTACGTTAACCACAAAATAGGACGTTGTACTGATGGCAATGTGAGTCGAACTATGTGGAATGTGATCTCTTCTGAGACATGCAAGCGCAACACCAGCAGAAGCAACCCGATCAATGTGCTTATCAGCCGGTCGAGTGGAGACTGCGAGCGGTCGCGCGCCGCAGCCGCCGCCGATCAGCTGAACCACTACTACACACACACAAATAACGTCAACACGCAGCCGCGCACTGGTGATGCGCTTGCATATCTTGATCAATACATAGCTAGTTCAGCGCCTACATTTATTTTCGAACCGTTTACGTTGGACGAAATAATTAGTGCATGTAAAAAAGTAAAACGCAAACAATCAAAGGACATTAATGATATGTCAACCCACATCATAGACTTTCTTCCACCTGTCCTAATATCATTGCTCCTTTTATTGTTAAACGAGTGTATTAGCGCTGGCGTTTATCCGGATGCGCTAAAGTTGGTGAAAGTGCAGCCTATTTACAAGGGAAAAGGAGAAATGCATGTACCAAAATTTTACAGACCAATATCACTCATTCCTGTAGTATCTAAAGTGTTTGAGCGGTTATTGAGTGCAAGACTAATGAAACATTTTACATCAAATAACCTTCTAAATGGGCAGCAATATGCGTACCAACCAGGCCGATCGACAAAGGACGCGGCGCGCGACCTGGTCGCACGGGTCATGTCGCATCTCGAGGGCGGGCGACAGGTCGCAGCGATATTCTGCGACCTCTCGCGCGCCTTCGAAATGATTGACCACACGCTACTGTTAAAAAAACTGGCTCGGTATGGCTTTGAAGGAAATTTCCTAAATGCAATCGCATCATTTTTGTATAACCGACAACAAAGTACATATGTTCCTGGCGCGAAATCAAACCTCGAACCTATCGGATGTTGCTCGGTTCCACAAGGATCGGTGATGGGGAATAACCTTTTTTTAGCCCTAGTTAATGACATAACAACTGCATGTTCCGATGCCGAATACATTATGTTTGCGGATGATACATGCATAATAATTAATGATGTCGAATTTAATAGCTTAAAAACTAATGCCAATAGGGTGATGCATCAGATTTCCGAATGGTTTGAGTCGAACGGCATGCAATTAAATATCGAAAAAACTAATATTATGCATTTTAAACTGCGCAAAGGCGACACCAATTTATTTAATATTGTTACCAATAACATCCACCTACCCCAAGTTGACCATGTTAAATATCTAGGATTTACAATAGATGCAGGTCTGACATGGTCGCCCCACATAGATGTAGCCTGTGACAAGTTATCATCAGCTTGTTTTGCCCTATCCAGACTCGCACCCACCCTGTCACCCGAAAACCTCAGGATTGCTTATTATGGATATTTCCACTCAATTCTAATTCAAGGTGTCGATTTATGGGGTACCGCGGCAGATTGTGAGAGACCTTTCTTATTACAAAAACGGGCACTAAGAATAATCTCCGGTAAGCCTTATGATTTTCCGGCTCAGGCGTTATTTAAGGAGAATAAAATCTTCACGCTACCGTGTATATACATATTAACAGCCTGTCAATATGTGAGAGCTAACCTAGACCAGTACACGAGCCGCGGGCAGTGCCACGACAGGAACACCCGAGGCGCGCACCTGCTGCTCGTCCCACGTCGGAGACTCGCCAAAGCGCGAAAGTCACTCGGTGTCCTAGGTGTTAAGATTTACAATACACTTCCGAGTGATATCGTGAACGCTGCAAGCGACAAAATATTCACTCATAGACTAAAACTAATGTTAATCGACCTCGCTTGCTACAGCATAGCGGAATTTATGTCGAGGTAATAAAATCTACAACACACCTTGTTTTTGTGTATTAAATTAGATAACACCCTACATCATTGGCTTGAGAGGTTTGGATGTTTGGACATAATATGGACAACAGATAAATGTTAAATGTATAATTATTAAAATGAAGAATTATAATTAAAATACTAATATAAAAATGAAACTTGTAAATAATTTAAATGAATAATAATTTCAATAACTTAAATGAATATTAATAATATCATTGTATAATATAGAATTTTGTATTTGAACTTACTTATATACTATTTATGTTAAATAATGAACTGACATGTAAAATTCTATAATTTTATCAATAAATATCTCAATCTCAATCTCAATCTCAAATAACAGCAAAACTGCTAAACCTCTATATGGTTTAATCAAACAATTACCACTATCTAGAAAAATCTTAATGGACATCGATCGTTCATTACTGATTCCGACATTCCGAATCAGAGCGCAATCTACAGATGGACGCAGCCCACCGGGACCTGCAAAAACTCTAACGTTCCTGCTTATTGCAAAAGTAAACAGTAGTATAAACGTTTGAAGCTTGAACAGCGATACTGTCTTTTTCTTCTGAGTTCTTTGCGATTAAATAGTTCTTGCCTAGTAGCGTTTGAAGAATCCGCTGTTTGACAAGTATTCTCAACAGGCTAAGTAATATCTATTAGTGCTGTACGGTATTGACTACACTTGTTACGGGAATAGGCTTCGTTGTTTCTGATAACTATTCCCAGTAGATAGGTAAGAATTAGTTTTGTATCTGTTGCTTCGAGGCAATTTCAATTAAGGTAAAGGATTTATCTTCCATGTCTGTCATTGTTATGATTAGGTATATTGAATTTTCATATGCTTGAACTCCAACAGGTATATTATGTATACCTAACGTTTGTCTGAACAAGTTTGTATTTTCGGAAATGATTATGTTATTTACACTTTATTGCTTACTAGAGACTATGAGTTATAGACCTTTTCCAATATTGCTGTAATTTGGAATTCCTTTTGTTTTCTTATGTTGATGGAATCATACCTGTGCTAACTCGGGGCACGTTCTAGGGATAGAATATCGATAAAAAAAATGTCGATATAATTAAATTAATATATGTACTCATTGAACATTCTCAATTACTATAAAGTGGTTCGATGTCATATCTGATATCGAGCCTCTAAAATTAAGGTTATTAATAAAAGTATGAGGATGTCATTTCAATCAAAATGACAATTTACGTATATTATTAAAATTATTTTAAAATAAACATGTAAATACACGTTATAATATGTTTATTTGAAAATGTGGAGAAATAATTAATATTTATTTATGTCGATGACATTTAGATGTTGACAGTAACATCGATATATTTTTTGTCGATAAAATATTTTGCTACGTCACTTTCGTATAGGTACCCCGAGTTATCCCAGGTAATGATGATCAAGGTATCGGGCTTTCTTAATCCTGAAACAACCAGGAGGCCTATGATGGTTTCTTAAAGGCTTTCACTTCTAGCTGTTTTGACCAGAGGTATTTCCTATGATGGTTTCATCATCATCATCATCATCATCTCAGCCATAGGACATCCACTGCTGAACATAGGCCTCCCCTTTGGACTTCCATATATACCGGTTGGAAGCGACCTGCATCCAGCGCCTTCCGGTGACCTTTATAAGGTCATCTGTCCATCTTGTAGGTGCACGTCCATGGTGGATGATGGTTTATTACGCGATAAATAAGTGACAAAGCATCCTGTCATTCGCAGTCGCATCTTGTCAAAACGTGACGGATGCTTTGTCACTTATTTATCGCGTGATAAAAGCAACCATCATAAGCCCGCAGGTTGGTAACTCCTTAACCACTTAAAAAAACTCAAGAAACGGGTTTACTTGAAAGTCAAATATGGATCGCCGATACAATAATTTGCATGCCATACTGTGGCGGACCATGCATTTTATGTACTGTATTCATTTTATGTATGTTCAAGCAAATAAATAAATTGAATTGAATCGATTCGAAACATGTTGAGAGATATTCGTCTTTTTCACGCTCAAACGTCTATACCAATTTTGATAAAATTCGGCATGGAGGTAGCTGACACTCTGGATTAACACATAGGCTACTACTTTTATCCCTGACGCGGGTAGCACCGCAGGACGCAGCTAGTGTAAAATAAACTTAGAACTGAAGTATATTTAAATATTAAAGATCAAAGTGATTGAGATTGAGATATTTATTGATAAAATTATAGAATTTTACATGTCATTTCATTATTTTACATAAATAGTATAAGTAATTTCATCACAAAATTTTATATTATGCCATGAGATTATTAATATTCATTTAAATTATTAAAATTACATATTATTCATTTAAATTATTTACAGGTATAATTTTTATTAGTATTTTAATTATAATTCTTCAATTTAATGGTTATACATTTAACATTTTATCTGTTGTCCATATTATGTCCAAACATCCAAACCTCTCAAGCAAATAATGTAGGGTGTTATCTAATTTAATACACAAAAAGAGGTGTGTTGTAGATTTTATTACCGCGACATAAATTCCGATATGCTGTAGCAAGCGAGGTCGATTAACATTAGTTTTAGTCTATGAGTGAATATTTTGTCGCTTGCAGCGTTCACGATATCACTCGGAAGTGTATTGTAAATCTTAACACCAAGGACACCGAGTGACTTTCGCGCTTTGGCGAGTCTCCGACGAGGGACGAGCAGCAGGTGCGCGCCTCGGGTGTTCCTGTCGTGGCACTGTCCGCGGCTCGTGTACTGGTCTAGGTTAGCTCTCACATATTGACAGGCTGTTAATATGTATATACACGGTAGCGTGAGGATTTTATTCTCCTTAAATAACGCCTGAGCCGGAAAATCACGAGGCTTACCGGAGATTATTATTAGCGCCCGTTTTTGCAATAAGAAAGGTCTCTCACAATCTGCCGCGGTACCCCATAAATCGACACCTTGAATTAATATTGAGTGGAAATATCCATAATAAGCGATCCTGAGGTTTTCGGGTGACAGGGTGGGTGCGAGTCTGGATAGAGCAAAACAAGCTGATGATAACTTGTCACAGGCTACATCTATGTGGAGCGACCATGTCAGACCTGCATCTATTGTAAATCCTAGATATTTGACATGGTCAACTTGGGGTAGGTGGGTGTTATTTGTAACAACATTAAATAAATTATTGTCGCCTTTGCGCAGTTTAAAATGCATAATATTAGTTTTTTCGATATTTAATTGCATGCCGTTCGATTCAAACCATTCGGAAATCTGATGCATGCAGTGACCGAGTGTAGTGTTTTATGTTGTCACTTCAGTAATAAACCAGTTGTTGAGTACGCAGGTCGTTTCATTATAGCTCTCATATTTGTCAATGGCGATCGAGTTTGACGGATCTGACAGGCAATAAAATGTCGATTTTAGGAAATTTGTCCGTTTTCGACCATAAAGTAGGAGATTGGTCGATTTTTAAAGGGAAATTAAATAAATTTTTCACTTTAAACGACATCAAAGATGAGAACAAAAGTGCCGTCCTAATAACCCACGTATCTGATGAGACCTATCGGTTGCTACGTAACCTTGTGTACCCAAGCGACATTGAAGCTCAAACGTATAAACAATTGGTTGATGTACTCGAAAAACATTTCAAGCCTAGGCAGTGCTCGTTTGTAGAGAAGGCCAAGTTTTATAGTGCGATCAGGAGCCCAGGAGAAAGTTTAGGGGAGTGGGCGGCGCGACTAAGGGGTCTCGCGAGTTTCTGCGATTTCGGCTCCGCCCTGGAAATGGTTCTCCTTGACCGTTTCGTCCTCAGCCTGGGCGCCGGTCCCGAGCGGGACAAGCTTTTTGAGCAAGATTGCAAGACGTTAACTTTGCCAAAAGCACTGGAGATCGCGGAGAGCGCCGAAAGTGCGCGGCAAGCGAAGAAGTTGGTATCATCCGGCGCTGAGGTGATGGCGAAGCAGGAGCCGGTGTATCGCGTTGGCAGCGACGGCAGGTCGAGCGACGGGCCCGGCCGCCAGCCCGCCGGCCGCGCGCACCCGTTTTTCGGCTCGCGATGTCAGCGCGATAATGATACTGTCTCTCGTTGCTCTGTGTGTGGCATGAAAAATCATATTGGTAATAAGTGTCGATTTAAAGGTTATCATTGCCAAAAGTGTGGCGAAAAGGGACATTTGAAGAAAGTCTGTAAGGTTCGGATGAACAATTTGGATGTCCAAGGTGGAGACTCTGATTCAACATGCCCGGATTGTAAAGAATGCGAATTCTTTAACCTAAGGTACGAAAGCTATGTTCCTATAACCAAAATTGTTAATATCGACAACAAGGAAGTTTGCATGGAGGTGGACTCCGGCTCTGGAATTTCGGTTATCTCAGAGAGTCTATATGAAAAACAATTTTCCGAACTACCATTAGTAAAGAGTTTTATTAAATTATGTGTATATAATGGACACAAAATCATACCCCGTGGATATTTTTCAGCTGACGTGAATTATAACGGTATGATAAACAAAATTCGAATTTATGTTATTAAGAATGGTGGGCCACCGCTTCTGGGTCGTGATTTTATGTCCAAATTTGGATTGAGAATATGCTCCATACAAAATAATAGTTTGACAGCACAATTTAATGATAGTGATGGAAATGATGTAAAACGTCTAATGGAGGAATATGCCGAATTATGGAAGGATGGTTTAGGTACATTTAATAAATTCAAAATTAAATTGAGTCTCAAAGAAAATGCCGAACCGAAGTTTTTTAAGGCCCGTAGTGTTCCGTTTGCCATTAAAACAAAGGTAGAAGAGGAGATTGAGAGGTTAATTAAGTTAGGTATATTGATACCAGTAAACTTTTCAAATTACGCTACGCCTATTGTGCCCGTTTTAAAGGCTAACGGAAAAGGTCGAATAGCGGGAGACTATTCGGTTACGTTGAATAAAGATATGCATGTAGACAGGTACCCCATGCCTCGTATTGAGGAAGTTTTTGTGAAAATCGGGGGCGGCCAGTCTTACACTAAGATTGATCTTAGTGATGCGTATAACCAATTTCCGATTGATGAAGAATCACAGGAACTCACCACTATTAACACATCGCGTGGGCTGCTGAAATACTCAAGGCTAGTTTATGGTATGGCGAACGCGCCAGCTATCTTTCAAAGGACGATGGAAACGCTATTATCCGGTATTGATGGGGTCTCGTGCTGGATTGACGATGTGTGTATAACGGGCAACACGAGGGAGCAACACATGTCACGGCTGCGTGAAGTGTTGCACAGATTACGGGATGCTGGTCTACGGTTACAAAAGGGTAAGTGTGAATTTTTCCGTCCGAGTGTCACGTACCTAGGCTACGTGATAGACAAGAACGGTATCAAAACGTGCCCCAAAAAGACCGAAGTAATTTTAAATTCACCTAGGCCTCAAAATGTCCTGGACGTAAAAAGGTTCTTGGGGGTCATAAATTACTACCGTAATTTCATCCCGAACGCAGCATCCATTTTAAGCCCGTTGCACGATTTGCTTCGTAAAGATGCACAGTGGGCGTGGAATAATACGCATGAGTGCGCCTACAATGCAGTTAAGCGAGAATTAGCATCCGATAGGGTGTTGACACATTTCGACCCCGCGGCGCGTCTGGTTTTGTCGGTTGACGCGGGCCCAGGTGGGCTCGGTGCTTGGCTCGCGCAGGGTAGCGAAGGTCAAGAACGTCCTCTCGCTTTTGCATCGAGATCTTTGTCGGCAAGCGAAAAAAACTATAGTCAGATTCATAAGGAATCGGCAGCAATAGTTTTTGGTGTCAAGCATTTTCACCAATATCTGTACGGACGTGATATACCGTTTATCCTTAAGACTGACCATCGTCCTCTGTTAGCTATTTTTGGGAAAAACAATGGGATTCCTATAATGGCAGCCTCGCGATTACAACGATATGCAATTTTTCTGTCTGCTTATAACTATAGCATTCAGTACATAACTAGTGAAAAGAATATGATAGCCGACTATTTCTCAAGATCACCCGTTGAAACAACGACAACCGAGCAGGATTTCTGTAAGGAGGGTTCTTATTTAAATTATTCATTACAGAGACATTAAAGAGGCTACTCTCAAAGACAAAGTGTTGCAAACGGTTTCTAAATACATACGTTTGGGGTGGCCGCGAAAAATAAAGTGTAGAAATATTTTACCCTTCTACAATTGTAAAAACGATCTCGACGTTGAAGACGGTTGTATTTTACGCGGTCATAGGATTGTTATTCCACAAATATTTAGAGAACGACTCATTAGCTAATTACATAAGGGTCATTTCGGTGTGGTAAAAACAAAAAAATTGGCGCGGAGTAAATTTTGGTTTCCCGGTATAGATAATGAAATCGAACGCGCGGTGTTATCATGTAGCACGTGCAGCGCACTGCGCGACGCGCCTGCGCGCGCCCCGCCGCGGGCCTGGCCGCGCGCCGCCGGGCCCTGGCAGCGACTTCACATAGATTATGCTCAAGTAGCTCAAAAGGTTTTCCTCATCGTTGTAGATAGCTACAGTAAATGGGTGGAATGCATATACATGAATGATTTGTCTACGAAGTCGCTCATTTCAAAATTGTAAACGTTATTTTGTACTTTTGGCCTTCCGATGTTGATTGTGTCCGATAACGATCCGAAAATAAGTAACGAGGAATTCAGTCAATTTTGTTTATCGAACGGAATAAAACATTTGACGTCTCCTATTTACCATCCGTGCAGCAATGGTCAGGCTGAAATATCTGTTAAATTATGTAAAAAAATGTTAAAATGCATATTATTGAACAACGCCAATCTCTCAATTCAGGAAATAAATAAACAACTAGCGAGTTTTTTGTTCGAATATCGTAGCACGCCGCACTGCAGCACGGGTGACTCGCCATCCAGGTTAATGTTTTCACGAGATTTGCGCACGAGGCTGGACTTACTTTTACCACAGCAAAAAGGTGACAAATCCAACTCTGACGGTGATGTTCCTGATTGTAGGATTTTTGAGATTGGTGAGGATGTTTGGGTGCGTTGTTACATATCTAAAAAACCAATTTGGATGTTAGGGAAGATTATAAATAAATTAGGTAATCGAATGTTTTCGGTGTTTGTTTGTAGATAGCCAAGGGCTATGTCATCGGCATATTGATCAATTGAGACGTTACTATGAACCGGTTAGGACCGGTGAAAAATGTCAAGTTTTACCCATTACGCAGGCTCGACCATCAAACTCTGAACCGCCTCGTATGAGTTGCACTCAGACTAATTCTACAGAGCTAGAATCACCAACTTCGCAGTTTTTACCTCCAAGTGATTCGGTCAATGTAAATGACGAATATTTTGAATGCGAGGATAATACGGTTGCTGATCCTAGCATATTGGTCGGAGATGGCCAGCCGGCTACTACCTCTGCGTCCGCGCCGCCTTTGAATGTTAACGCGGAGGAAGTACCGCAAGCGCAACACTCATCCGACTTCGGTGCCTCAGGTGCTACTGAAATAATTGAAGGCAATTTGTCTGAGGTTAGTGATAACGCTCAGAGGTGTGAGTCTAGCGCTCGTCGTTTTAGCTTACGCCCTAGAGATAAACTAATTAATTATAAGGTTTAGAAAGTTTGTTTTTTCGGTTTTTAATTTTGTGTTATTTATTTGTTGTCAGGTTCCCAGAATAGCGTGGGAGGAGTGTAGTGTTTTATGTTGTCACTTCAGTAATAAACCAGTTGTTGAGTACGCAGGTCGTTTCATTATAGCTCTCATATTTGTCACCGAGTATCTAAACAAATCTCGGAAACGTGTACAGAGAACAAAGGATTTGCTATCATTTATACGGTGTTTTATAAATTAAGCGTTTCATTTCCGAATTTCAGGCAAAAAGCTTCACAAAGCGTCTATTTATAAAAGAGTACTTAATTTCTTCATTTATTGACAGAGGCTAAATTTAAGTACAAAAAATATGGTTTCATATCGATACTGGTAAAGTGGTAAATGATTTTAGGCCACGTTTTGGGTTAAATATAAAATATCTAGATAGTGGCTGAAATTGACTGATTGATATTTTTATCCCAGATTACCTACTATCGAGTGAAACCATATCACAACACCGAGGGTTCCTTACAAATACTTATCCCATCTTAACTGGCCGGGTTATGGTTTACATCTGGTATGTATGGAGCCGATACAAATGAGGTGCAAAGTTAAAGCACGACCGATCACGTTTGTTGTATGGGAGCCCCCTTAAATATTTATTTTATTCCATTTTTTAGTATTTGTTGTTATAGAGGCAACTGAATTAAATCGTCTGTGAAAATTTCAACTGTCTAACTATCACGGTTCATGATACACAGCCTGGTGACAGACGTACAGACAGACAGACGGACAGAAAGACGGGCGGACAGCGGAGTCCTAGTAATAGGGTCCAGTTTTTTACCCTTTGGGTACGGAACCCTAAAAATGAGAGTTATTTTTATGTGATAATGAGAGGTATTTTTTTATTTCATGTATCTCCAGTATGTCGTTTTCACAGAGGTTGGCTGTAGTACAGTGGCTGCACTGTATAGTGGTTGCACTATTTGTGATAGGTACTTGTAGCGAGTGAGGGCAGGGTGGGGTGGGGCCGACACGTGCTCGCGACTATATTAAAAAAGTTGCCTGGCCGCGGGCCGCTGTTTACGGATTGCCAATTTTATACGAACGCGCGACTTTAGTTTATTGAAAGTTGGCTGGTATGTAAAAAGATGTAATGGAAACATAAATCAACTCGTTTTTGATATGAATGCGTGAAAATATGAAGTATCTTTTGACCTAGCGAGCGAGGCGTTTCACACCTCAAACATCAAGGAGTACGCAACACAAAATGAGATACATTAAAAAACAGGCAGAGGTAAACAACAGGCGGCTGGCGGTTATATTGCTAAATAGCGATCTCTTCCAGACAACCTTTAGGTAGCGGAGTAGTTGAAAATTAATGTTTGAAATTAGTAGGTGGTGCAGAATAATAATATGACTAAATAAACGACAATCATATAAAACAAAAGTGTAAAAATGTACAGATATAGGTACTTACATAAATACTTACACAAAATTCTTTCGTATGTCCGGATCCTTTCCGGCTATTCTCGCCCAGAGGTCACATTTTTCAACCAATTCTCATGAAATTTTGTTAGTGGGTTCGATAATATATATGTACTTATGTATAATTTTCTTGTCGCTTTAGTTTCTCTAATATTTTTGCAATGGAAGCGATATTATGCAGACTCCCATTTCATTAAAAAATTGTCAATTTCGAAGCAAATTTGCGAGTTATAATAAACAGACCACAATTTTAAAAATTGGGCAATTGCGAGTCCGACTCGCGCATGAAGGGTTCCGTACCATAATCTATAACAAGTTTGTTGTATGGGAGCCCCCCTTAAATATTTATTTTATTTTTAGTATTTGTTGTTATAGCGGCAATAGAAATACATCATCTGTGAAAATTTCAACTTGTGACAGACGGACGGACGGACGGACGGACGGACAGCGTAGTCTCAGTAATAGGGTCCCGTTTTTACCCTTTGGGTACGGAACCCTAAAACTGATTTAAACTCACGTTAAAATTGTCAGGAGCGGCCCGAGACATGAGTTTATAACGATTTTATAATTATTAAAGATGTCTCGCGATCGTTTTACGGTTTACAGTTTACAGCTCATAGGGCCAAGTTAAATTACTTGGAATAGCATGGGATGTGGTTTTAGTCCAAAATATAGGTACTTAAATTTGTATTAATTAGTCAGTGCAGTGTTATGTATATTTTAACAATCGTATTCGTTTATAACACAATCTTTTAGTTATCTCGTTTCTATCTCTTGTTTTTTTTCAAGGTTCTTAGTTTGAAGAAATATTTGTTTTTAAGATAACTCTTGACGAGGAGAAGACGTTATAATATTAATTTGTCGATCAAAAAAATCAAAACCGGTTGATGCAACCAGACCCTGTCTTAAATTGTCTATAATAAAACATTTATAATAGATGGATCTTTCTATATTTATGTCAGATTCTCCATTTTAAAACATGCATACTGATATCCTTTTTAATATACCCTACACAATTAAATACGGGTTCAATGTTCGTTCACCAACAAGGGAGTCATAAGCCAATAATATGAATATGAATGTGGAACGCGAACAATGCGCCAATACGATACTTTCCTCTCATTTATTTCTGTTATGGGTAGGCTGTTTCAAATCGCTGTGAGTAAATAAAAAGCTGGTCAAGTCCGAGTCGAGCTCGCGTATCAAGGGTTCCGTACAACGTATATGAAAGCACTGAATGCTTAACGAACAGGCAAACTTGATTGAGGGACAAACTTAACTTTGCCGCGAGTAAACTATTGTCACCATACATCGGCATAGGTCAGGGTTAGTTTACGAACTGCAAAACGAGTTAATAATCACGATTTTTTTGTTTGTATTACATCTAAAAATCTACCGTTTTCGAACTTCATTATTTACGTATGCTGCTTATGTGTTACAATGTTGCGCGATTAAATTTTTATTATAGTTTATGAATGGCCATCACGCCTTGAGTTGTTGTCGTTATTCGGGAAGATTTCCGCGTCACCACGCTCTCAATGACATCGTACGGAGGGCATTAATATCCGCCAACATCCCCTGTGTTCTCGAGCCTCCGGGCCTCTGCCGCACCGATGGCAAAAGGCCGGACGGCTTAACTTTAGTGCCGTGGCAGAGGGGGAAATGTCTGCTTTGGGACGCCACGTGCGTCAGCACTTTCGCCGCCTCGCACCTCGGCCGGACAGTGCGAACAGCTGGTGCCGCTGCAGATTTTGCCGCGGACAAAAAGCGAGACAAATATTCGGTCCTGGGCGGTAATTATTATTTTATACCCCTTGCGTTCGAGACTACTGGCTGCTGGGGGTCAGAGGCTATTGCCTTCATTAGGGAAGTGGGACGTCGTATTAGGGAAAGGGGGTGTGACGCCCACGCGGGTTCGTACCTGGTGCAAAGGTTGTCCATCGCCATTCAACGTGGTAACGCGGCTAGTGTGATGGGTACTTTTGCGCCGGGGACAACTCGAGGGGGACTTTTTGACTAGGCTTAAGCTAGTCTTAAGTTTGATATTTTTTATTGTATTTTTATGTGACATGGTTTTTATTTATTAAATAAATTATATATATTATAGTTTAACTCATTACCTGGTTTAAATTGTCAGAAAACTTATGTTATAACTGACTTCGAATTTCATAGCTTCTATCGAATAAAAAGCCAGCCAACTGTGTATGCTTCAAAGTCCTTTAGAATGAGCAAAAGCAATGTTGAATTTTAAATGCAAGAACACCACTTGTTGCGCGTTCTCCCTGAAGTCTCTCACGTCGTACTGTCCTGTCTCTTTCGCTCTATCTTAAATGATATTTCACTGAGAGGGACGGCAGGATACGAACGAACAGCTTACAGGGTCAGGTGCAAAGCAAAGGCCTTTAAAAGTGGCTTTACACAATGCTTTAGAGGAGGACTTGACAAGCCGAGCTTGTTACAATACCACCTTTTACAATAAAAATACTCTTTATTGCTCAACAGGTAAAAGAAAATCAGGATACAAACACAAAGATAATAATTTAAAAAAATACTTTGATTGCTCGTAATTTTATCTACTTACTTAGTAAACTTCGAGAAAACGTTAGTAAACTTACTTCGATTACCTCATTTATTGATAGTTTTAGTTGTTGCTGAGAAGTGGAAAACTATCACTTCTTAGCATTTTACTGAACAGTCATCTTTTTCGGACTCTCTTTAGATATTTTTTAGGAATTTTATTAATAGTGACATTGTCTAGGGGTCAATAATCCCAGAGTTAAAGGTCGATAACTGATATTAAATAAGTATTTTTCTAAATTATGAGCCTTCTGCATTAACCAAAGTTTCACCTGGAAATCTGCACATCGAATTAGTGAATTGTGCAAAAAGTTCAAGGTTATAATTATATAGTAATGAAACCTCGACACGACAAACCTATTTTAGCGGAGTTATACACATATACATGCTATAACGTGTCTTCAAACCTTTGAACTTTACGATACAATGATAGATCATTAGCTAACCTCGAGTGTCTCGTGTAAAATTAAATTTCATTTTATTCAAAGAGGCATTGCGTTATCAATTTAACAAAAATCCAGACTTTATCACGGCAATTTACCTTTGCTATTCGAGAGATATTAAATGACACGTTCTTATTTACTGTTTCTTTGTTATGCCTCATTGGCAAATTGATGTTCTAAGGGAGATATGGCTCAAATTAAAAAAGAAATTACTTATGCTTGTGTTTTTGTGCGTGCGTACCATTCGCAATATGATTCGATCTTCTTCTCTTTTTATGAATTACTAGCATTAACCCGCGGATTCGCCCGCGTTCCTATACAATATACATACGGGAACGATGCTCTTTTTTCAGGTTAAAAATTAGGCTATTTGTTAAAGTTAGGGTATTATCTGCTTATCCCTCATGCATATCCGTCTAGCCGTTTTATTGTTAAAAAGCTTGAATGCATTTATTACGGCTGCAGGAAGTTTCCCGATGACTCCTCCAGTCCCGCCGCGCCGCCCGCACTGGCCTTGACGACAATCGAGATGGCACCAAATACAAATTTAAACATCTATTAGGTTTAAGTTTAGGTCGTAACTCTAAAATTCTTGCTCTTCTTTATAGTATACTTTTTCATCCTGCAACTCCCCGCTATCTCAAAGAGCGTTTCACTTAATCTCACTTCTGCTCGATCTGCCCAAAATTTGCTCCTTGCCGTACCTTCTTCCGTCTCAAAATTTTATAATAATTCGTTTACTTTTAAAGCTGTCTGTTTATGGAACTCCTTGCCTGTTAGCTTAAGGCGCACTAAATCTCTTGTTTCTTTCAAAGCTCAACTAAAAGAACACTATCTATCCCTTTCATAATTCATATTTTATTCAAATGGTCCTATTATATGTTGGCTGAATGTATGTATGTATTTATGTATTGATTTTTTATTATATTTATGTATTTATTTGTTTTTTTTTATGTATATATTATTATTATTACTATCCGATTTTTGCACCGCCTAATAACAAAATCTTATTTTTTCAAGTTCTCCACTACCCAAAGGTTGTCTGGAAGAGATCGCTCGTTAGCGATAAGACCGCCTATTGTTTACCTTAATGTCTTGCATTGTATTTCTCCTGTATATTTTATGAGGTGTGCAATAAAGAGTACTTGTAGGTTTACTCATTTATTGTTAGAAATACTCCTGTGAAGTTTCGAATATAAATAGTCTAATCTTGTTTTCCCATACAAACTATGGATCTCTCTATTTCACCCCCTTTAGAAAAATCGTTTATTAGTGCGCCCCTAGACCTTTTAAGGAACCTACGTTCCAAATTTGGACTCTTTAGAATCAGCGGTTTTGGGCTGTGCGTTTAAAAACGACACCCATATTTTTAGACATTATTTAGACATTTTACCCCATCGCGCCCTAACATGAGAGATGGTATTACACGTCCGCCACGTTGAATTTTAAAATCATTCTTTTTTTAGTAATCAGCGACCCGATAATCCATAGAAACCAAGTATTCCCTCTTCCCTCTTCCCTCTTCCCTCTTCCCTCTTCCCTCTTCCTTCCGGGTTACAGCGACCCGATAAACCATAATAACAATACCCATGTTGATTTTCAGACATTGTCACCACATTTCTCCCTTTTAAGAGTTGAATTCTCAAAAAACCGGAAACACGTGTTTTCTCATTTATTGTAAGAAATACTCCTGTGAAGTTTTGAATAAAATAGTCTAACTAATCTTGTTTCCCTATACAAACTTTGTACCCACATTTCTCCCCTTTAAGGGGTGAATTTTGAAAAATTCTCTCTTAGTGCACCCTTACACCTTATAAGGAACCTACGTGCCAAATTTGGAATCTCTAGAACCAGCGGTTTAGTATTTAGACATTTCAACCCTATTTCACCCCAACAGGGGAGATGATAATTCACGTCCGCCACGTTGGATTTTAAAATCGTTGCGGTTTTTGTAATCAGCGACCCGATAAACCATAAAAACAATACCCATGTTGATTTTCAGACTTTGTCACCACATTTCTCCCTTTTAGGGGTTGAATTTTCAAAAAACCTGAAACACGTGTTTACTCATTTATTGTTAGAAATACTCCTGTGAAGTTTCAAATAAAATAGTCTAACTAATCTTGTTTCCCCATACAAACTTTGGACCCCCATTTTACCCCTTTAGGGGGTTAATTTTGAAAAATCCTTTCTTAGTGCACCCTTACACCTTATAAGGAACCTACGTGCCAAATTTGGACTCTCTAGAACCAGCGGTTTAGTATTTAGACATTTCAACCCCATTTCACCCCTACAGGGGAGATGGTAATTCACGTCCGCCACGTTGGATTTTAAAATCGTTGCGGTTTTCGTAATCAGCGACCCGATAAACCATAAAAACAATACCCGTGTTGATTTTCAGACTTTGTCACCACATTTCTCCCTTTTAGGGGTTGAATTTTCAAAAAACCTGAAACACGTGTTTACTCATTTATTGTTAGAAATACTCCTGTGAAGTTTCAAATAAAATAGTCTAACTAATCTTGTTTCCCCATACAAACTTTGGACCCCCATTTCACCCCTTTAGGGGGTGAATTTTGAAAAATCCTTTCTTAGTGCACCCTTACACCTTATAAGGAACCTACGTGCCAAATTTGGACTCTCTAGAACCAGCGGTTTGGGCTGTGCGTTGATATGTCAGTCAGTCAGTCAGTCAGTCAGTCAGTCAGTTTCTTCTTTTATATATTTAGATAATATAGGAGGTAAACGAGCATATGAATCGCCTGATGGTAGGCGGAGGACGAGTTACAAGTGCGTTGCCAGCCCTTTAGGTGGGATTACGCCCTTGGTGCAGTCTCGGAGTAGGTTGTTTCGGTCCGCAAATACCGCGAGCGACAGTTAATTCCACAGTTTAGCTATACGAGGCAGGAAATCTTGGATTCTACGCTAATCTAAATGAAGTATATTCATCTCAATGATTATTACATTTTCATGACGTGAACTGACAAGATGGCTGACATATGGCTGCTGGAAACTTCGAATTTCGCCCCAGCAATAAAACCATAACGAGAAACAGACTCGATTACT
The DNA here is from genome assembly GCA_947623375.1 of Apotomis capreana. Classification (NCBI taxonomy): domain Eukaryota; kingdom Metazoa; phylum Arthropoda; class Insecta; order Lepidoptera; family Tortricidae; genus Apotomis; species Apotomis capreana. Next base: position 6,917,520 of record OX392505.1, on the reverse strand, counting down.
CCCAACAAGTCCCGCTCGTCGCATAAACACGAATCAAACACCGTCACTGAAAAATTGCATGTCACTTTTGCTTTTGAAAAATATGCTTCATTGCTTGCGAATAAGATCTGACGGACACTCATTCTTTATGCTGTTCGAAAGCAGACTTTATGAAACGGTGATGAGGGTTGGATCCCAAGGGAAAGTATTGGATACTGTTGGTCGCGTTTCACATTCATATTCGCGTTATTGGGTTAACGCTCCCGCGGCGACTGACATCGGACTAGGATTTAATAATAAAATTGTGTTATTAAGAGGCCTTATTCCTTTTAAAATTTTCCATATTATGACGAATATATTAATAATTTCAAGCAACTTTTTGTAATGAATATGTACTTTTCCCTGAGTTCTAGATAGTAACTACTATCTACTAGATACTTATTGTGTGCAGTCGAAAATAAAATGACAAAAAAAAACAGTTTTCTGCGTGAATTTAGTAATAATTCATGCATCCGCGTTATGAGTGCGTGCTCAGTGCGAAACGCCACAGAGAACATGACTTTTGGGTACAGTCCCTCATAGGTTCCTGAAGAAGAAATTCATACGACTTCAAACAATATTTAATTTTGATCATGCCAAATACAGTTTCATTAGGTGGTGATAATGGTAGTGGTGGTGGTGGTTGTGGTTATGGTAGTGGTGGTGGTGGTTGTGGTTATGGTGGTGATGGTGGTGGGGATGGTGACGGTGGTAGTATTGGTAATGTTGATGTTGTCGATGATGATGTTGACGATGATGGCGATCTTGTGGTCATCATCATCATCATTATCATCACCACCAGTTAACTCGGTGCCTTAAGGGGTGTGGTAACTCGATTCGGTGCTGGGGTGTGCGTGTCCATTCTGTATGTAGTACTATTATAAGTACTCTGTACCTGAGACGTCGCTTCTTTGAAGATGTCTCAAAGTACACAATTAGCGCCCTGAACTCTACAAAACTAGAATTAATTTCAATTTTCAAGTTTTACAACAGTATAGAAGTTGTATGTTGAGTTATTTTCTATAGCAAACACATAATATAACTTTACATGCGAATGCATCCGGTGTGATCTGCTTGGAATTCTCCCCACCTGGTGGACGCTCGGTCGTTTTAAATTGGATTTCCCCGACAATAGAGCTAGCTAGATTGATTTCGTTTCGATACCGGATGTGCAAGTTTTACTAAATCGATAAAAAATAACAGAAAACACGAAATAAATTCAATGCTAAACTGACATATTTTTATCACCATCATCATAATATTTACTAGGGTCACATTATGCATTAGCATTCTCCGTATTGCTTGTGTGCATTCCAAGGACGAAGTTAAGGATCTTAAAATTCAATCTCTGCTGTAGTAAGTGCTGAAACATAAAAACCTATGTGTGGTTACATTGACGACGCGGTTGGCTCAGTTTGTAAGCACCTGCCTACTGAGTCGGCGGTCCCGGGTTCGAATACCGGCCAGGGCAAACATTTGTGTGATGAACTCGAATATTTGTGCTTGGGTCATGGTTGTTCTATGTATTTAAGTATATATTTATTTATCTATATATAAGTATGTATATCGTCATCTAGTACCCATAACCCAAGCCTTCTTGAGCTTAATATGGGACTAGATAGATTTGTGTGAGGTTGTCTGATATTTATATTTATTTATATCTATATTGTAAGTTCGAATCTACATAATTTGGTGTTTCTAACGACTTCTGTCCCAAAGGGCACTTATTATAAAATAATTACAATTGCGATGTATTTTAAAATGCCATCTTTGCAATATGATTTAATGCAGCTCAAACAGCTAAGTGGATGGACCGACGACCTGGTTAGGATCGCGGGCAGAAATTGGATGAGGGCGGCACAAGACCGATCGCCGTAGAGAACTGGGCGCCTTTGTATAGTAGGTAGTGGACGTCCATCGGCTGATTATGATGATGATGACGAATGTTAATGACAACTGAATTAGGATCCTTCCTTATCTGCATAATAACTTGTATGCTTATGAGTTATGAGCCTTAAACAAATCGATTCTGCTCCACAAAATGGTAATGCAATCCAAATTCAGATGAACTTATACTTATTGAGAATTATCATGAATTAAAAAAAAAATTAAAAGAAATTTCACAAAAATTAATCGGAATATCGGGTAATATCAGAGCGGGCTCCTTTTTCGCTCAAAGACTGAGCCTCGCCATTCAAAGGGGAAACGCAGCGAGCGTGCTGGGGACGATGCCTCAGACGGCTTCAGTACTGGGGGATTCTTTTTAATTTTAAGTTTTAGTATGTATATTTTTAATTTATTTTCCATAACATTAAAAAAACGATTCTCCGAAAGTAGTTCCTATACGATACTTGCACGAATGAAATTCCTTTCTGACCACCGAGTGGAGTGCATAAGTGTTAGAACGTGACCCAGGCTGGCGAATTTTCCAAATATGTTTCCTTTGTGATTTGCACATGACCGACTTACGGAGCGTTTGTGTTTGAAGAACAATCGTCTGGATGTTTTTTGTTTGTTTTTTTGATCGGTGAACCTCACAAAAATCTAGTCCCACATTGAGTCTAGTTGTTATGGGCACGAGATGACGATATACAGGCTTCTAAGGATCTTTATAGGTCGGTGACAGCTGCTGCGCAATAAAATCTGAAATAGATTTTATTTATCACACTAATATTATAAAGGCGAAAGTTTGTGAGTGTGTTTATGTGTATGTTTGTAACCTCTTCACGCTCAAATAGCTGGACCAATTTTGATAAATTTTGGTACGAAGGTAGCTGAAACCCTGGATTACCACTTAGGCTACTTTTATCCCGAAAATATTTAGTGTTCCCGTGGGGTGAGTGGGTTACAATTATGGCCGTCTCTGTCACACACCAAAAGAGCCGGGCATTCGGGGATAGGCTATGATATTAAGCGGTTGTATTAAAATCCCAATATAAAATATAAAATTAAATCATTGTCCCTTATTTGGGTCATTGTCAGATTTAGGTTCGCGTCTTTTCGGTGGACACGTACAAAGTTAAGGACTTTTAGGCCTAATTTTCCGATCAAAATTATATTAGCATAAACGATGTTTCCCTTTCTATGGGCTTGCGTGTTAAAATCATAACTGCTACCTATATGCACATACGCTGTTAACTATTGGCCACCGAAGCGACAACTTTTGTTTTTTGAACTGACAATGACCCATTTACCTGTTGGAGATGCGAGATATTGCCGTTACAATACTTAACTGCGTAGTATAAAACAAAGTCGCTTCCTGCCGTCTGTCTGTCCCTATTTAAAACTACGCGACGGATTTTGATGCGGTTTTTTTAATAGATAGAGTGATTCAAGAGGAAGGTTTATGTATAATACATGCATAATATAGCATTGCACCCGTGCGAAGCAGGGGCGGGTCGCTTGTACTTAATATTTGAGCTCCTCACACAAAATATTTTATCCTTGCCACGATTCAAACCCAAGACCATCAGCTCAATAGGCAGGTCAAACCCTTGACCTATAAATACTTCAGCCATAATACCAAATAAGACTGTTTCGGGCAGAAAGGTTTTTAAGTGGCGACCGGTCATTATGTATTGAAAAATTCTATTGGTAAAATTTTATTTTGCGCATAAATGTTCCCACTCGAGTGCCTTAAATAAAATAAAAATACGGGTTTGAAAAATGTTCGGATTATTCCATTAGCAGACAAATTTATGCACGTATTTTTTATTACACTTAAAAACTTAATCTTTATATCTATCATTTGAAATGTTAAAATTGACTGACATTACAGGGTCCATTGTTTGCCCGAATTAGGTACACTAAATAACATAACTCCAAAGTTTCATTTGTCCGAAACCGAATCACAACTGCAAATTTTCATAATTCCGAAAAACATTTAAATAAAACAATTTAAACGGATTATATCGCGTATATTAAAATTATTTGAGCCTCCCTGACGTTTCAGTACCTTTACAGATACCGTTGTCAAAGGTTGACTGAGAAAAACACAATTTTTCTCTGTCAAAGTTACATTTGTGCAAACTACCCATTTTGTAAATATTAATTTAAAATAAAGGTGTTCATACATGCCAGATGGGCCTAATGTGTAAAGACAGTTACACATGTGCCAGAAGGGCATTTATTATTTATTTAAAATATCTACCAGCGGTTCACTAAAGGCTTACTGAGGAGAAAGAACCGCCAAAGAAAACTCCCAGATTGCCTTATTTATTACTATAAAATACTTTTAATCAAAAACTCTACATATACTACTTTTAACAATAATTTGTTTTACACCGTTCGAGGCCCAAGGTTTCCAGTCTTGTGTCTTGCTTGATCGTTGATAAGATGTACAACAGGATCCCAAGCCGGTGGTAATGACAAACCATCTTCTCTATTGAAATTGGGATATTTTTTGATTTCAATAGCCTCGCGCAACATTCTGGGAAAATATCGTTTCTCTCTGGCAAGGATTGAACATGTTCTGACATTTTTTTTTGGCATATCACAATGTGATATGTCATAACCTAAAATTGCTTTGTATATTTAATACACCTTATAAAGCAAATATAATAGTTTGGCGTGATAGCGCTTTCGGTTTTATGAAAATTCAGAAGACTGATGCTTTCGGATAAGATAACCTTAAACATTTTTGAGTGTTCGAGGCTAAAAAAGTATTAAATTGGGAATATCGCAATGCAGAAGAGAGTGATTAGAGCGATGGCTGGCGTGCCTGCGGACGCCTCAGCACGGGAGCACTTCAAAGAACTGAATTTATCCTTCCATTGCTTTGTTTATAACTGTATCACGTGGCGGTGTTCATTCATGAACGTCTTGATACTTTACAGCGCAAGGGGAATAATAATAGGCGTGCGGACATAATTATATTTTTTTAAGGATGTCGATTCTATTTTTTTATTGGGATCAAATGTCTCTAAAAGTCAGAAATGACCGTCAAAGTTCAACATTCCTACAGAGGACTAAAAACGCTCCATACAAATGGGCTCCCTACATATGACGTCATCCGTGGATTGGGTACCAGTATTTGTATGGAGAAAATAAGTAATTTGCCACTTTCACCCTGAAAAAGTCCGTTTGAGTTCATACAATTATTGTTTTGTTAAATTATGAGGATTCTGAAAGTAATTTCAAAATTTCTTTTGGGTTAAAAAAATAAATCATAAAATGTTCGTACCTTTGAAGTCACATTTCCAAAAAATAGTTTTTAGTTCTTTTTTTAATTGTATCATGACATCTTGAGCTAATTTTATTCATATAACTACACTATGTTTTATAGTTCAACTTCAGTCGCATCCCCTATTCAAATTATAGATTGCGTAGCAACAAGAACGAGAATGGGCTGGTGGCAGATTCGCACAAACATCACAAATCAGAGCGATCCGTGTATTTCTCAGGGCCTTACGTCTATCCACACGAAGACCATGCGCTTGCACATCACGGGCGGGATGGCCGGATAGCCGCTGTCGCTGGCAGATATTGCTTGTCAACTATTTTTTTTTTTTTTTTTTTTTTATGTCATAGGGGGCAAACGAGCAAACGTATCGCCTGATGGAAAGCGATTACCGTCGCCCATAAACACCTGCAACACCAGAGGAGTCACAAGTGCTTGCCTACCCGGAGGACGAAGATAGAATGCCTCTATGCTAGTAATTTCACCGGCTATCTTACCCCCACACCGGAACACAACAATGCGAACATTGCTGTTTGGCGGTGGGTTAGCAGGCAAGACGGTAGTAACAATCCGGACGGACCCTGCACGAGGCCCTACTACTCCAAAACTTTTTATTACCCAATGTTACAATGGGAATTGGATTCTCTCGTGTCACTCGCATCGTCTCGTTTATGTTACCTTTGTGTTGTAACGGTACTCGTTTGTTTTTCTAGCGTTCGGGTTTCGTTTCAGCATAGCTAAATTGAGATGGATTGTAAGGCTACCTTAACTAGAATAAAATATAAGCTTAGAAAGCTAGTCAGCGCTTAAAGGTGAAGCCTGTTTTGGTTACGTGGGTAATGGGTAATGGGCTAAGTTGTGTGTGTGTGTGCGCGTCTGTCACAACGTCAAGCTCACAAGCAACACGTCTCTATAATTGGTTCGTAGACACGCACACAATATGTTACCAAAAGCGGCTTCATCTTTCGCAAATCTGCTGTATTAAAACGCTCGTTCTAGGGTGTTATTCTAAGGGGATGACAATATTTAGTACTCGACAACATCGGCGACCATTGTGTGGAGATGACATGTCACATTTTTTTAGCATTTGTACAGTATAGTTATATACAGGACAGGACATAAGAAATAATTTTGGGACAAACTGAAACGGAGACGCTGTACTCGCTCCGCTCACTCAGACAATTAGAGCTTATAAATCATGCATTTGGAGCGTAGGGAGAGTAAAGGCAAAATTACAAAATAAACGAAGAAGCTCATTGGCGACCCTGCCTTTGTTCAGGAAAAGCTGCAAAACCTCGAACACCGCAGGAAAGTCGCTTGTTTATCGGTTTTCTACCGGATACACTTTGGTGAGTGTGCACTAGGACTGCATGAATTAATTCCACCGTCTCCGTTCAGACAATACAGTACTCGGCGCGGATTTGGATTCCACCCTTATGTTGTCGATATACCACTGATTCGTACGAAACGCTTTGCGTCTACTTTCCTTATGAGGACAGCTAAGGAATGGAACTCTCTTCCTGCGTACCTGTTTCCTGAAAAATATAACTTGGATCTCTTCAAGTCGAGAGTGAATAGGCATCTTCTAGCCAAGCATGCTCCATCTTAGGCCTTATTGTCACTTAACATCAGGTGCAATCGAGGTTAAATGCATGGCTATTTTGAATAAAAAAAATAAATAAATAAATAAACGTCGGATATCAGTGGAACTTAAAATTAAAATTCGCGTCATTGTAAACAACCACATTCTTACTTATTTATTACATTAAAAGTTCCGCAGGGGTTACGATACTGTGGCATAAAATACTAAAAAGGCCAACTTTTCACATTACCGAGAACAATATTGTCTCAATGTTGTATGTCCACGTTATACAAAATGAGGTGGTAATATTTGCTATTAGGCATTCACTTTTTATTGCACTATTTTCCGCAGCCATCGAAAACTTTTGATAAACAAACCTACACAATGATCTATCTAGGTCAATGGTCTATGGTTACGGAGCCATAGATCATTGAAAAATAAGACTTGAATCCGTTGTTCCGCTGCAACATTAATTCATAAACGTCACAGAACATTCTCTCAATTCGTGAAATTTCGTAAAGATTGTTTAAGTTTTGGAAAGGAAAACAAACGAGAAGACCTCGATTTTTATGGAAAAATAAACAGTCGTATTTCCTCTTAAAGAATTCAGTAAACCATTTGACCAATCAGCAACTTTGTCTAGAGCAAAATAGGTTTCTCTAGTAAGAGGATTCCTTATTTTATACCGCAACCGCACGGTCTGTTTCTAGTCGAATCACTGAGTTGTTAGGGCCGGTACAGACGGACATCATTTGAGCAAAAGGCAGTTCGAGTGCAGTTTTCAGCAAAACTGCAAACCGAATGTGCAGTCCGCTTACAGTTGCCGTGCAGCCCTGTCAATCGCACTCCGACTGCAAGCTGACTACATGGTCGTTATGCAATCATATTGCAGTTGGAACGAGTGCAATATAACTGCATTACAACTGCTCAAATTTCAACTTGTCAAAGTTCATACTGAAATAGTGTGCACTTCTACAAGTAGGTAACTGGCGGAGCGGAACATAAACACTGCACACATTATGAGCTGGTCTACAGCAGTCGTATTGCAGTTTCTGCAGGTTCCTTTCCTCTACAGTTAGAAATTTGGGTATCACCATGGACCAGACGCTTTCGTGGGCACCGCACATAGCGCAAGTTAGCAAGAAGCTCTTTGCATCTCTCCACTCTTTAAGGCGCCTGCAGAACTTTCTGCCAATTTCCACCAAGATCACTCTTGCCAGATCTCTCTTGCTCCCACTACTAGACTATGGTGATATTGCTCTACTGGATCTTAAGGAGGAACTGCTTGACAAGCTTGAACGCCTACAAAATGTGTGTATCAGGTATATATTTGGATTGCGAAAATATGACCACATCTCTTCCTTTCGAGCGCAGCTGGGTTGGCTACCGATTCGTCGGCGTAGAGACGTGCATGTCCTTTCATTGCTCTTTAATGTCCTGTTTAATCCTACTTCTCCTCCTTACCTTAGTGAGAGATTTTCGTATATGGCTGATGGCAGTGGTCACCGCTTGTGGTCTAGCGCCAATCTCACTCTGGCTGTACCGTCTAATAAGATGCGTACCTATAGCAAGTCTTTCACGGTAAGCGCAGTGAAGTTGTGGAATGAGTTGCCTTTGTCCCTTAGGAAGTCTCCATCTGTTGCATCACTTAAGATTAACTTGAAGAAATTGTGGCTGTCCGATGACGTGTGAATTCATTGAATACTATATTTATTTACGCATTTATATGTATTATATTCATTCATTCATTTATTCATTTATTTATTGCAATACCATGGTTATAATTACAAGGTGTTAAAAGATGTTAGTGTACATGGTTACCCCGATAGGGTGTAGCAATTTCTAAAGAATACATTTATTTTAAAATAATCAATGCGTCAGATAACATTATCAACATTACTTAGTCAAGAAAATTAAGTATGTGCTCACGAAACTTATTTGTCAAATTAAATACATATACAAACAAAGAACTATAACATAATTTAAACAAGTCATCTCACACAATATGAAATAATAATCATAAACCGGATTGTGTTCAGAGTAGTGTGTGTGCGTGTGTGTTATGTCTGTGAGTTATGCACTATATGTGAATCGAATCGTCTGACATGAATTGTTGCACCGAGTAATATGAATTATTTGAATTATGAATTATATATGTAGATATATGTTATATCTCGGTTTTAACAGAGATAGCTGGAGTAATTAATTAATACTCGATGGTTAAATTCACATGCTCTTTATTTCGATACTTGACATAACACACACTGACAGTTCCCCTTGTGTTGCCCACCTTATATTTATAAGATACAACACTCTCCCACACTTAAAAAAAAATTTAACATTATTATCCTAGGTCTAGTAACTGCCCGCATTTAAGTAGCTGGTTGGCATGTCGCTTCCATGTTAACCCTTCCACCTCCACCATGAATGTTACTCCTGGTATCAAGACTTCAGTTATTTTACCGAGAGACCAGCTTTTTCGATTTCGTCTCAAGTCTTTTACCATAACTTTTTCACCAGTAGAAAAAGTTTTGTACACATCCTTACTATTCATTGTTATTTTTATGTGTTCATTATCTATTTTATCGCTGGTTGGATTAGGCCTGAGTAAAGAGAAACGACATCTCAACTCTCTACCCAACATTAATTTTGCAGGGCTCTGACCTGTAGTTTTGTGTACAGTACATCTATAATCGAAAAGAAATAGATTACAAGCATAATCAACATTATAACCACTTTCTACTATTTTTACTATGTGAGATTTAAATGACTCAACAAAACGTTCGGCCAAACCATTTGAGGCTGGATGGTATGGCGGGGTGAAAATTTGCTTTATTCCTACCATTTTACAATAACTTTTAAATTCTCCACTAGTCCATGTAGGACCATTGTCAGTAACCAGATTTAATGGGTACCCATAGCGTATAAAAATGCTCTTCAATACTTCAATTGTTTTTTTCGCAGTTATATTAGTCATGGCCACTGCTTCTGGCCATTTTGAGTATGCATCTACAATTACCAAAAACATTTTTGAATACAATGGACCCAAAAAATCTGCATGCAACCTATTCCATACAGTAGGTGGTTGCGGCCACATTGATAATTTATTTTTTTCAGGATTTTTATGGTTTTGCAAACATATTAAACAGTTAGTTGTTATATTTTCAATTTCCTGATGTATGCCTGGCCACCAAAAATAAGATCTGGCTATTTCTTTCATTCGCGTTATTCCTAAATGGCTGGCATGCAGCTCTTGCATTGTTTCACCCCTAATATTTTCAGGTATTATTACCCTGTACCCCCACAATAGACAATCTTTATCCATAGATATCTCATTCTTCCTTTTAAAATATGGCTCATAGACTTCACCCAGATCATTTTTTAGTGGCCAGCCATCTCTACAATATCTCAGTACATCGCATAAAACTTTATCCTTTTTCGTTTCACTTTGAACAATTTTCCAGTCTAGTGTATTCAAATCAGACTTATTTATATAAAGTACAGTAGTAGTCTCGTAACTTTTATTTACAACTTCAGAATTTTTTAAATTTTCATTTTGGCATTTTGCAACCCTTGATAAATAGTCAGCGCAATTGTGTTTTGATTGAATGTGCTGAATTTCATAATCAAAGGCACTCAAGAAAATGGACCAGTATTGTAAGCGCCGTGCGGCCATTTTAGGTATACCATATTTAGGTCCCAATATTTTTGATAATGCTTCATTGTCTGTTTGCAATATGAATTTTTGCCCAAATAAATACTCATAAAATTTATTAACTCCAAAAATTATAGCATAAGCTTCTTTTTCCAAGATGGGGTATTTTATTTGGGTGTCATTCAATTTTTTGCTAGCAAACGCTACTGGCCTTGTTATATTATTTTTATCTTTTATAGATAGAACAGCGCTTACACCACTGTCTGCAGAGTCACATGTCAATATAATGGTTGAATTTGGGTCAAAATGTGACAGAGAGGAAGTGTTTCCCAAAGCTTTCTTTATTTCTAAAAATGCATGATCACATTCATCTGTCCAGTCAAACTTATCTTTTTTTAAACAATCATACAATGGTTTCAAAGTTATTGCCATATTTTGCAAAAATCGGTTAAAATAATTTACTTTTCCTAAAAATTATTTTAGCATCTTTACATTATTTGGTGGCGGCATAGCTATCAGAGGTTCTATGTTACTTTTGATAATTTTTACACCTGTTCTATTTACTTCAAAACCAAAAATATTTAGTTTATCTTCAAAGAAATTACATTTATTCATTTTTAATTTTAATCCTGACTCTTTTAGTCTATGAAGAACCTGCTTTAATTTGTTATAGGTTTCTAGTAATGTTTTTCCATATATGTATATATTATCTATATATACTATTATGTCTAAGCCATTCAATTTTTGTGTTATCAACCTTTGGAAACATCCAGGACCAGTGCTGACACCGTAAGGTAGATATAAGTATTTGTAGATTCCCTCCTCAGTCACAATGGTAACTAACCTCTGAGATTCTTCGTCTAAAGGTGCTTGTAGATAAGCCTCTTGTAAGTCCAACTCACAGAAGTAGTTGTTACCTTGCATTTTCATTAATATATTATCTAATGTTGGCAATGGGTAATGGTCAATCTGCAAATACTTATTAATGGTAATTCGATAATCACCACACAATCGAACCGTTCCATCCGCCTTAAGGACTGGCACCACTGGAGTACCCCACTCTGAATACTCCACGGGCTCTATGCGTTTGTTTTCAATCAGTCTTTTAATTTCTTCTTTAACTTTATTTTTTAGTGCATATGGAACGGATCTTACAGGCATAAATATAGGTTTAGCATCTGGTTTCATTGACAAGTGGATTGGCTCACCTTTATATACACCCATCCCTGGCTCAAAAATATCTGAAAACTCTTTTTTTATGTCTGTGATTAATTTGTCTTTAGTAACTTCTTGATCAACTACCTGCATAGCTTCCTCACAGATATTTTGTTTAAACTTTGGAGGCCACAGTTGCAACAAAGAGAGCCAATCTTTTCCAACTATTTTAGGCATGTCATTTCTTACAACAAACAGTCGCTGGTTATCTACTTTTACAGATTCATATTCCACAGATAAATTATCGATAATTCCCAGGGGTATTGAAGTTGACTGGTCAAAATTTGTGAATACAACATTTTGCTTTTTTATCTCTAAATTTGGAAAATACTTTTGTTTTTCAGCTAAAGTGATTGTACTCACATCTGCTCCCGTGTCAACTTCAAACTCCAACACTTTTTCATTCACAGAGATTTTTAATGTAGCTGAAGGAATTTTACCACTATCACAAAAATAAAATAAATCATACATTTCAGCATTTTCACAGATATTTGTTTTTTCTTCATTTGGTTGAGAATTTTCTAAACTTGTACTGTCTACTAAATTGACTGTTTTAACTTTGACTTCCCTATTTTTACCACACACTTTGAAAATATGACCTTTTAAACCACACTCACTACAATATTTTTCACGCAATGAACACTGAGCCTTTATGTGTCCACTTTTCCCGCAGCAAAAACAGGTAGGGTTTTGTTTGTTTCCTGGTGCTGCATTCTGCCGGATACTATTACTTTTATTCCTTGTGAAATTTTTGCCTTGTAATCTAAACATCTGTGTCTGCTCCTGCTCCCTGTTGTTACTGAATGCCAACTTGTACGCTGTCTCCACTGTCTTTGCAATATGAGTCAGCATGTCCAATGATTGGTCCGCTTGTTTAAGCAATTCAAACTTTACCGAATCACAATATGTACCATTCAGTAACCTTTCTTTTATCTCACCATTTAAATCTGTGAAATTGCAGTTTTTGGACAATTTCTTCAACTCCATAATATACTCATCAATAGATTCATTGGATTTTTGACATCTTTTCCTAAATTCTGCTTGATGCAGTGCATAGTTTTTGACAGGGTGATAGTAATTTTTAAGTTTATCACATATGTTTTTGTAAGTTTCTTGGACTGGGGATTTCGGTGTGCACAGGTTAGTTAATAATTGGTACACATTGGTACTCAATTTAGTTATCAGCAATGGCACTCTTTTAGTGTCGGGAATGTCATTCAACATCACAAAACATTCAAATTGTTCCTGGTATGCGTTCCAGTTATCGCCAGTAAATGGTTCTAAGCCCGTAATCGAAGCCATGCTTAAGTTAACTCGCCCGGCTGCAATTTTAGCGTCCTCCAAACAATCGCGTAAATATTGTCGGACTTCAGCGATTGTATTTTTTTCGTTTGAAAATAATGCCGTCTGCGCCAATGTATTAGCAATCTCTATTAGTTCTTCTTTCGTTTTCTCCTGTATCCAAGCTTTCTTTCCTTGTTTGATCAGATCTTCAACTGACTGCATCACTCATAATTTTTAGGTTATGTCAAACCACGAATGCTTAGTAAGAATGCACACTTTTTCGTTTTTTTTTTTACAATTTACACAAACACTGATGTGGATCGTCACTGCCTCGTCGCCAATGTTATATCTCGGTTTTAACAGAGATAGCTGGAGTAATTAATTAATACTCGATGGTTAAATTCACATGCTCTTTATTTCGATACTTGACATAACACACACTGACAGTTCCCCTTGTGTTGCCCACCTTATATTTATAAGATACAACAATATATATATATATATGTATACATAATATATATCTTATAAATAGTACAAATATATGTGTATTATTACTTACTTAGTTTATGTACTTATTATAGTTTTATTAAGTATAATATAGATATCTTGGTTGTACGCAGTGTAGTTTGCCTATTTTCTTCGTATACCCATTCCTTCAATTGCTCTAAGGTTAACTGGAAGAGATCCCTAATAGGGATAAGTTCGCCTTTGTACATATTTCATTTGTTATCAATGTATTTATAACCAGTTGTTGTGTACAATAAAGCGTTTACATACATACATACTGTATTACGACCGTGCAGCCAGCTTTCAGTCAGTGTGCGGTTGACAGGACTGCACGTCAACTGTAAGCGGACTGCACAGTCGGTTTGTAGTTTTGCTGCAGTTAGACCAACTGAACTCGAACTGCCTTTTTGCAGCTAGGTTGCAGTTCAAATGCTGTCCGTATGTACCGGCCCCAATACCGGGCAGCTACCGGGTAGTAATTGAGCTGTGTCGGGGTCGGGTTGGAATCAACATACGTCTGACGATCCCTTCCTTTGGTCACCTGTTACGGGACAAACAGGTAACCTACAATATATACGATTCCCTTTATAGATTTGAATAAGATTGGACAACACTATAATGTGTGTATTGCGCATTATTTAAATCTGGCAAAAGATCCGGCTGTATCAAATTGTACATACTATTCTTATTATACAAATACACTTACTCGGTAGTTACATGCACGGTGTTTCTTTTTCAGGTAAAGTGTAAAAAAAACATTTAGCATTTTACTTACATTATACTATCTTTGTTGTTTTTAGGGTTCCGTACCCAAAGGGTAAAAACGGGACCCTATTACTGAGATTTCGCTGTCTGTCCGTCCGTCCGTTCGTCCGTCCGTCCGTCCGTTTGACACCAGGCTGTATCTCAAGAACGGTGATAGCTCTAGATAGTTGAAATTTTCTCAGATGATGTATTTCTATTGCCGCTATAACAACAAATACTAAAAATTAAATAAAACAAATATTAAAGGGTGGCTCCCATACAACAAACTTGTTATAGATTATGGTACAGAACCCGTCATGCGCGAGTCGGACTCGCACAAGCGCGAGTCGGACTCGCACTTGCCCAATTTTTCTTAAGTAGGTATAGTAGTAGTATAGTTATGAAGTAGGTCCTTATTAAACCGTAAAATGCTACAAAAGATGAGTGCGTCGTACATTTTATAATGGCAGTAAGCTGGGAAGTAAGATTTTCTACCGACGTTATTTCTACTGACGTCGGTATAGTCAGTTTTTAGGGTTCCGCACCCAAAGGGTAAAAACGGGACCCTATTACTGAGACTTCGCTGTCCGACCGTCCGTCCTTCCGTCTGTCACCAGGCTGTATCTCAAGAACGGCGATAGCTAGACAGTTGAAATTTTCACAGATGATGTATTTTTATTGCCGCTATAACAACAAATACTAAAAATAAAATAAAATATTTTTTTAAGGGGGGCTCCCTTGTTATAGATTATGGTACGGAGTACGGAACTTTTCATGCGCGAGTCGGACTCGCACTTACCCAATTTTTGAATTAAACGGTAATCGTGTCTTTATATAGATTTCATTATAAGATATGGCTTTTTGTATTAGCACGGCAGTATTATACCATAGAACAGGAGGTGTTCTCGCGACAAAACTTAGACGTATACCTTCCGATTTCTCTTAATCCGAAACGTTAATCGAATTAATTAGGTAGCTAATTAATTGTTCCATTATGGAACAGAGGTTTATTTATTCGGTTCGGCTGCGTTCCAATTAGCTCCCATTAAGCTCATTTGTTTTGACTCCCGGAAAATTAGCGCGCGTGTATGTAAATTATCCTCATTACCATGAAAATGTACATGATCAGATTACCTACCTTCACTAAGCAGACTTGAAAATCTTTGATTACCTTACAAATTTTTTACCGCGCCTCCAGAAACCTGCTATCCGATACCAGAAACTTGAGATCAGACACGAGGCAGGTGAAAACATGGCGACGCCATCTTTTATTTAGCGTCCGTATATTTTTTTCTCATTGTAGTTGGCCACGTGGAAGGAACAGGGGCCCGTGGGAGATCACCGATCTAATGAACCGATGCCGTGAATGAAACCTGTCAAGAAACTCTACAGGCGTCAATGCGGAAGGCGGAAAACCGTGTGGAGTCGAGAGCTTTGGTGCTAAGGATAACGGCCTCGAATGGTCACGACCCTCAGTCATGAGGAAGCGAGGAAGAAGACCCTGATACCCTGATGCCTTATATCCTGATACCAGATATCTGAAACCAGAAACGAGTTATGACATGTGTCCTTTGTGCCCAACGCAATGGGCACAAAAATAAAACCTTACCTGACCTGATGTCTGGGCCCAGATACCCTGATACCTGAGAACTTTAAACCCTGATGCCAGATACATGAAACCAGAAACCAGGTACTGGATGAAAACATCGCGAAGCCATCATTCCTTGTGCCACGTCGTAAACCGTCATCCATCCCCAGCACACAGACACAGCACACCTTTGTTGAACAAATCGCGCTCACCTCGGCCGCCGCAATTGTCCGGTGAGTTATGACACGTGTCCTTTGTGCCCGACACAATGGCCACAAAAACAACGAATACATTCGCAGTAATGTCGGGTCACTTTGTCGACTGTTGCGATAAAATAATTACGTAATTATGGTTTTGTTTTGTTTAAGCGTTTATGAATGTACTGGTGTGTTCATGCGTGCTCACAAATGGCTTTTGGCAGTCTGACGCATTAAGCTGTGGCGTTAATAGACGAAGCATAAAGGTTACTCTACACTTATCTTGGCTTTTTGGCTTTATATTTTTTTCCTATTAGGGGGTATTGATTTTATCGAGTAAATAAGGAGGAGCCCGCAACGTGCCGCAACTTCGTACGCGTATTTTCTTTTTTATACCGTGATCGGGTAAAAAGCATCCTATAACCATCTTTGGATGTCCAGGTATCTCTGTACCAAGATTGGTTAAAATGTGTCTAGCCGATTCGGCGTGATAAGAGGACAAAGGAAATTATGAAAACAGATGGCGCCAGACTGGCATGGCGCCACGCGCCCATAAAAATGACAATCCTGCATCATTCTATTAAGATTTTTCCTGAAATTATGACCCCTCTCCACAGAAAACTGACTTTCAATACAAATCTATAATTTTATAATGTATAGGTAAGATTTAAGGTTCATGCCTATGCCTAACGCCTGTCATTTGTACGTATTGATTACCTAAATAAATAGCAGTATTTAGTTAGCTAGCTCTAAAAAAAACAATCGTATTACCTACGACAAACTTAGCGGCAACATTTATTGCATTGAATTATTATTTTAGACTGTTAAAATTTCCATTTTGCTTTGAATTTAAAATCTGTTATGATAACTTGTAAACGCAAACTTGATTACATGAAAGTCAGCTTGTTTGTAATAAAACTGTCCGCTGAAATTCTACATCGTTTTTCGTGGTTTGCTTAATTTGTAATTTCATACTGGTGGTAAGTAGTTGCTCAACCCTAATACAAACAAGAACTATTTAATTTGAAATTAATGTTTTGTTTTCATTTCGTGTTGGAGGATTAGTTAGCCTCGCAGTCAGTGAACAGAATTTGTTTTGTTTAGTACTTATGAGTTAATATCCCTTCGATTAGGGGAGACCGGGTATGGTTGTCTCATTTTTTCTTTTTTTCATTTTTAGTACCATTGTTGTTAAATAAGAATAGGTAAATGATATATCGATGGATAGGGTATTTATTCTAGTTTGTAAATAAATGAGTTTTCTTTCTCTAACGCTATACGCGGAGAAGATATTATTGTTTTTATGAAAAAAGAAAATTGTGACATTTAACCCCGTGTCAGGGATGGTTGTCACAGGTGTTGGGGTACGTAATCACATAGTAAAATAAGAGGGATATACAATAATACACACATTTATATCAAACGAACTTTTTTCTTTTTGAAGATAAAAATGTTTTATGTAAGTTACTGTAACGGAAAATAACGAAATATTCGTAATTAATAAAAAAATCTCAAAAACAATTTTTTTTTTCAGCTAGTAACTTATATAAACATAAATGATGTATGTAAGTCACTGTGACCAGGAAAGTAACGAAATACGTATTCATAATTAATAAAAACACCCAAAAACTAAATTCGCTTTCAGCTAATAAGGTAGTCACACGTGACTACCAGCCCCCGTCGACCTGAGACAACCTGCCCCAAAACACGTTTTAGAAAATAATCTTACAATATAAATTCAAATTAATGTTTCCACTAAAAACCTTATAACAATATGATTATACACAAGTTCAACTTAAACAATACACGAAGAAGCATATTAATATCCAAAATAAAAGTGTACCTACGAGATTTAACACAGATGCACAAAAAAATACTTTTACTGGCGGAAAAAAGTAAACGAATGTGGCTCCGTCACAACATACCGGAGCCGACTGAGGTAAAGTATGGAGGGGGGTTTAGCTCTCGCGATCCTTGGACACCGGTCGGTAAACTGATTCGTGCCTTTAGTTGTCAGTTATGGCCGCTGTGACAACCAACCCGTGTGACTTCCATACCCGGTCTCCCCTAACTGTATTCTACTAGATAGATGGACTGTTAGTAGAAGTAGGTTACTTTTACTACATAAACAAAACTAATTAACCCTCAGTGAATTCTTAGCGCTATTTTTCATACTGATTCGCATGGTTTTTATTTCAAAATAAGTTTATTTCCATTCATTAATCCCAATAACATGATGAAACCCCAGATGGACTTGTCAATGTGCTGGAAAATATCTTCTGTGGACGTAAATTGACATTATACGTACGGAATTATAAAATAAATCTATCACTGCTTCACTCATTGTATTTAATTCATGGCAACAAATATGGAAATAAATGTTTTAGATAATTTCCTGAAATCGAACACCTTTCAATTAAGCACTCCAAATAAGAAAAGGGTGGTTATGTGAACGGTTTTAACTCTTATTTCTTTGTCTCCAAAACTGACGACCTTCGTATGAATTGTGGCTCCATTGTCGGTTGTCTTGAAGGATGCTTTTTTACAATTATTATCAGAATGGTGTTCATTGATTTTATGAATTGACCTATTAGGGCAGAGTAATAAGACGGTAAAAATACTCAAATACTTTTAAGTCCAGTTTATCCTGCAATGAATAAACAATTACTCACTCTTTTACCAATACATGTCAAGAAACAACTTCGTTATTCATCGATCGTACGATAAATGTGATCACTGTAGGATGCAAATATATGCACGGTCCGTTTCACGTGCCAGTTGGAACGTTAGAACTATCAAGTAAAAATCTGTAAACGAACTCTAAATTGCGGTGACCCGATCCTCCTGGCTAAGTATCTACGTCTCAGGAGCGGCGCCCGAAACTGTCATAATGATGAAGTGGCCTCCGAGCCACAGCTAATGTAATAACGATTCATTCACATTTTAAAGCTGCAATTTCCCGAGTGGAATATCCAATAAATTGGCGAGCTGTGACAAAGGGGGGATTAACTCGCGCTCAAACGTAATGAGTAGAGCGGTCATGTTAAGGCGTTGTAACTGGTTTTATAATGGGGTGTTTGGGTGTCATTTGGAACATTATTCACGTTGAGCTGTAAGTAGTGTTTATGCGGGCAGGAAATCTTAGTTACCGGCTTGGTGGTAGCTATGAGTTGATATATTGTAACGCGGCAAACCTCCATGGTGCAGCACTGGCCGCTTACAAAAAAGCATTCAAAAAGACAGGCGTTCGGCGCTCGTCTTTTGTCTTTTTTCTCAGACACGCTCCGACTTGTGCCTGAACATTGAGTCTTGATGGCTATGCTATTATACATTACAATATTGTTAGTGTAGGTATACAGGGTGTAACCGACAGCGTACCGAAAAAGAAAACTGTAGTTTTAGACCATAATCACGAACTGAAAACGAGTGTTCATTTTCTCGGAAAACTCAAGGATAGGATTTTCCAAAATAAATTATAAAACTCGACGCGCAATGTATCGCGTCCAATTCTCTCGGGTGCAGACGCGCGGGGAGGGGAGCACGCGGCAAGCATCGACCGGTCCACGCGCTCCCCACTCCACTCACGCGTCAGCGCAAAACATACCGTTACGCCAATGCTCATAGAATGACATGAATAAATGCAACCACAAAAACAACGCAACCACAGATCACAACTAGTGTACTACCTAACACCAATAACAACTGACCGATAAATTAAAACAGTCTAACAAGATTATTTTCATTCAAGCAAGCAAAGCAAATAAAATGTGCGGGTAGGTAAACATTAATGCGGGTAGGTAATTAAAACAGTGCGAGCGCACTGGCCTGGCGGATCAATGACCAGCCAGTACCGTTATCTTTCCCACTCCACGCGCCTGTGTTGTACCGTAAAGCTTACATAATACTGTTTGTGATACATTGCGTGTTTTGCGGAAAATGCTATTTCTATGCGATTTTTCATGAAAAATTGTTACCGGTAGAGTTCAATTAACGGAAGAATAAAGAAAAAATGAAAACTCGCGAGGAAATATTTGTGAATTTTCTCAAAGAAATTTCCACGATTTTCCAGCCCAGAATAATGGTTTGAAGCCATGGTTTCAGTTTTCGGTACACCGTCGGTTACACCCTTTATTGTCACGTAAAAGGCTAAATCGTAAAAAGTACCTAATTAAAAGTAATGATTCCCTTCAGGAAATGTCAGACAAAATTGGGCAAAAGTTCGACTTTTTAATTTCCTACTCTAATCAAATAAGACGAGTTTGGAGCCTAAATTAAAAAGTAGTAATAAGGAAAATGTTGAGGAAGTGGAGTGAAGGTGTCGGCGCGTGGACGTCGTCGCTCACGTTACTAAATGATTCCAAATTTAATCAGACCTCGTACACGTTTCAACGTTGGAGAATATTATATTCCCTAGTAGTCTCTCATTTTGTCTCTGCTCTTGGGCGATGCTTCGAATGTTTTAACAGAGCCGTTTTACCTATAACAGCATACAGCAGCCGCTACAATACTGATAATTGACAGTGACGAAAAAAAACCGGCCAAGTGAGAGCCTGACTTGAAATAAATAAAAAATACTTCTTTATTCTTAGTAGATATTTGTTGTTATATAGTGGCTAAGTGCGAAAATTTCAAGTCTCTTCAACCATAACGGACGGACAGATAGACAGTGGATGCTTCGTAATTGGGACCCGATAATAAATTTATTTTGTGCTGGATATTATTACCAACTAAGCTATCAGATTGCTACGTTAACACCTTCGCTGCGGCAATTAAGTTAACTTGTAATTAACCATAGTAGTATGTCAAAGTCAAAGTCAAAATATTATTTATTCAAGTAGGCCTAGCTACAAGCACTTTCGAATTGTCAGTTACAGAGAGCAGAGCAATTTATTGATAAACTTATACTAAAAATAAAATAAAAAAACATAAAAAACAACATTATATGTAGAAATAAAAGAAAAATCCTAAAAAGGATCGTCAACACATAAAAAAATTATATAAATAAAAAAACTAGACGCTAGAATATTTCTAGAATAAAATTCTAAATGTCAAAAATTATAATAAGAATTATTAAAATTAAAATATCAGTACCCTGATAGGTAGGTACTCGTTACAATAATTACACATAACATTGCTTGATTTTCACTAATCCCACGACACGTTATCATTCATGTAGTCTTGAGTGCTATAATAAGCTTTAGAAATAAGTTTACGTTTTACATAGTTCTTGAATTTACCAATAGACAAGTCAGTTACGCTTCTAGGAAGTTTATTATAAAATCTTACACAGTTAACCCATGAATGATTTTCTTATTTTATGGAGCCTAGTGGCAGGCACTGCGAGCTTATGCTTATTTCTAGTATTAATATTATGTATATCACAGTTCTTCTTAAAATTGGCAATGTTCTTATGTACATGAGGTCGAAAAGGCCTCAAACGCACTGAAGGTTAATCTTATCTTAGTAAAATTCTGTATTTGTTCAATATTTAGCTTTGCCTCGTTCACTACCCTTTCAGTTTTCCATTCACATGACTGTTTAATCTCTTCGAACTCCCACTAAAGTGCTAAGTGATTGCTTTTGACTGTTCAAAACATGCCGCAAGTTAGAGCAGCACTAAATAATGCAAAATAGAGTATTTTGGAACTTAGTCTAAATTGCAAAATACCCTGTTGCTATGCTACTTTATTTACAAACATTGACAACGGTATTTAACCCTTCTGCCCTTGTTGCCTCCGTGTAGAATACAGTTCTTTATTATTTCGTTATAACGGTTTATAATACGTGACGCTCCAAACATAGGAAAGGCTAAAAAAAAAGATATAATTCGTTTAAATTGTTTGATTTAAGTCTATCGCAGAAACCCAAGAAAATATTAAAACCGTTTCGAAACAATATATCGACCCATATTCAACTTCTACGGCGTGAGTAAACCCGTTTCGTATGTCTGAGACATACAGGAGCTTTTTATATAAAACTGTAAGTAAGGTCTGTGTATATAAGCAAGAAGTTATATAAAAACACACAAATGCACAACAAAAACTGAACGAAATTCTATAAATATTGCATTATAATAATTGCATCGTTTTTTGTATAGTCAGCTTCAAAAGTAGCCAGCCAATTTTAGCAGCTACTTTTGGGACTGACCGTGCTACAATTGTTTATTGCATCACGGTAATTTAAATTATAGAGAAATAAGGTTGTAAAATATAGGACCAGAAACAGTCGGCAGTACTACATCTCAGCTATCTTAAACCATAAAAACACAATCTAATCACATTTCCATGCCACATTCAAACATCACTCCGTTACATTGTCCCGGGAGTAAAAACACGAAATAACTTTTTATTTGTCTCCCACCGCGTCTAAAAATACTAATGCTACGGAAACCACTTAAGCTGAGGAGCGTGAATTTATAACACTTTCCCGATGTCTTCCCCCTTCCCTCGGAGCCTACAGTCGCCCCCCCACATGTGGTACTCATCGTCAGCTCATAATACTTACGTTCGAGCGATAAGCGACTGAAATACACGAATGCCCTTGTGTACCTACCTTTTTTGTGTGCTGTTAAATTTCGATGACAAAAAGGGTTAACGTATGATACTTTCTGGCACGACCACGGCGGATTTTCTTATTTATTTTTAAGTGAGTCCCTACAATTTGGTTTTTCAACTTTCTTGGATTTCAAATCATCTGTGGTCGTGTCAGGAAGTGATTACCCAGCAAGACCACACAACGACTTGTGTAAATTCGCCTGCTGATGCAACCCTAATGACATTTTCTTTCTCATTGAGGGGTGTATTGTATTCGTACTCTATTTTATCAGGTATGAAATTGAAAATGGCCTTAAATCGCTAAAGTACAAATGACGGAAGCGAACAAAATGTCTAATTTTATCATAATTTGCTTTAAAATTTCAACACGTTAATGTCATTAAATGCGGCCACAATTTAGTAAGATTTGATATAAAAGCATAATGAGGGTAATATTATATTATAATATTTTCCCGACGTGTTCTTCCCTTCCATCACGCGGAGCCTACAGTCGCCCCCACATGTGATACTCCGCATCGTCAGCTCATAATACTTACGTTCCAGCGATAAGCGACATCCTATTCTTTCGCTCGAGTCGTCAGCAGTTCGTGTATTGGTACAAATGTCCTTGTGTCATTTTGCTTTTCGTTTATGTACCTTGTTTTGTGTTATCATATTGCATTGTCAAAAGTATTTGAAATAGAATGTGGTAGTGTATCTTTTAGATTTAGACCAAACAAGCGAATGCTCTTTCTGTACCCATTCCACCAGTCTCTTTGTAGGCAGCTATGTTCTAGTTTAAGCTCTTTGTTTCTTTGTTCTAAGCCCACCGTATCACCAGTGGCTCTGTGAACTAGAGACCTTGCGAACGTTTTTTGAAGTAATTACGTTTTCAACTTATCTAACCAATTTTGAAAAATCTAACAAATTATCGACAAATTATGTTATATTGCACCTGCTTTCAAAAGTTCACGAGAATGGGTTGAGATATCCGACCTGTACTGCCGTGCAATACTTAAACAACAGTAAGTGCAAAAAGTGAGTTTCGAGAAAAACGCAAAAAACCCTTTCCAACCGTTTTTTTTGGTGTTCTCGATGATTATTTACAAATACTTGAATATCAAAATATAGCACGGAATACATGCAATACGAATACGTGAACATTTTTTCATTTTAACAATGATTGAATAAATTATTGCTATTTTAATTTTTTTCATAGTTTTACTGTACTCTCGAAAATAACTAAAAACACAATAAATGCGGAATAAAGTGCAGTAAAAAAGCGGATTACTGCAAATAACCCTCGTACACTAATAGCTACTTGAATTAATTGCAGACTAAAGTACAGTATTCATAACAATTTACTGCAATTTACTAAGTATTTATATTGATTGAGTTCTTCGAGATACCAACACGTCGTGGTACAAATAAGGTATGTTTATAAATAATACACATATTTGGCCAAAAATTGTTTTCCAAAGTATCACTTCCCAAACTGTTTCATTTCCCAACTCACGGTTTTCTCTGAAACCATATTTTTTTCGGATCTTTCATAAAACAAATCTAACCTAACCTACTGTATTCTATAAGAGCATAAAAAAATACACTAAGATTTTTTTTTGCTTTAAGAGAAAATCGTGAGTTGGGAAATGAAACAGTTTGGCAAATAAATCAGTTTGGAAAAATATTTCGGCGAAAAGGCAGGATACCAATTTGTGACTATGTTACATACAAATTCAAGAAAAATGAAATTTTTATCTTCTCGTCTACATGCTGTAGCCTTACGACGAGGTTGACACCGACGTGACACTGAAATGTTCGGATAAGGATAAATACGGATCAGCAAATTGCCACAGCTTTCGAAAATTTCTTTATTAATGTTCCTTTTTTAACGACCGAATCCTTAAACTCATCTCCCACAGCCGCTGAAGATCTACTAAAAGTAAATGTGGAGAAATGCACTACTAGTTTTAAGTTTGATCATGTATCACCCTCCGATGTATGCAAAGTTTTTAAATCTTTAAATATGAAAAAATCCGCTAATATTGATGGACTTTCTGTAAAGATAATTAGTGCAATAATAGATTGTATTGCTCCCTATTTATCACATATTCTCAATAGTTGTATAGATAGTGGACAGTTTCCTGATCAGATGAAGTGCAGTAAAGTCATAGCTTTATTTAAATCTGTCAATCAGTCCGCGTGGTTTTTTGTAAATCGCTATCACTTTACAAAAAGCACGATTTTCTCAACTCACCGTACAACGTGGTATCAATCCTCTATCTAGTCGCCTAGTGCGATTGGCAACGAGAAATTGGCAGTAATGGTCGCTTAACTGTGACCGGTTGCCATTAAAAAAAAATAGAATAGAGTTTTATTAAGTTTTTTTTTTAAAAGACAACCGACTAAAGTAACCGTTCCATTAAGTTCTGGTTTTGGTGTTGCCACATTTTAAAATGAGTATGTTTTTATAAATTAATAATAAAATAAATAATCATCTCAGAAAATAAATAAAAACAGAGATTACTTCGTCTTTTTAAGCAGAATTCAGAAAAGTAATAAAATGATAGTCTTAAAAATATGAAATGTTGTCAATTGATGCCGGTGGACAATTCTTAAAACATGTCTTCGCTGCTTGGGAGATGTCACAGAATGCGTTGGGTATCTTCTGTGACTTATCCAAAGCATTCGACTGTGTCCATCATGATACTCTGATCAGAAAGCTGTGCCATTATGGAGTTAGAGGTTCTGAACTTAAACTTTTGGAATCCTATCTAAAGGAAAGGATTCAGAAAGTAGATGTGAATGGTATGAGATCCTCTGGCAGCATCATAGAAATGGGCGTTCCACAAGGTTCTATCTTAGGCCCATTTTTATTCCTGGTTGTAGTGGTACTACATAACATAGGTATAAACTCGCGACCAACCTGTCATTTTGACTTGTTGTTTTCTGAATAACTAACATGTTCTCCTTGAAACTGGCTATTGAAATAGACTACTTACATTCTCGACAGCAAACTTTGATAGCATTCATGGCACAAGAATCCCTGTGTACTCCAAAATAGCACAAAAACTGACACTGGTCATACGAAACTTCAGGCTGCCTTAGCGAGCTTTATCCTGAACAGAACTAGGCCGAGTAAGGTGATTCTGAACCGCCAAACTACGGCGCATTTTAATTTAACACTCATAAGATGAAGTCTAGCCGTTTTGGAAATCTAACACTAAACCAAAAATGAGAAATTAATTAGTATACTTGCGAGGTACCAATCTGAATAAATTTGTGACAGTCCATTTGACGTTTGAATTTGACAGGTCCTAATGGTGTCCGCGGCGTTCGTCGAACGCAGCGCAGGGTGGTTAATATGTTGATGTTTAATTACAAATATTAATAAAAACATTAATTTCGATTACTTCGAGCTGTAAACGCATAAGTAACATAAAATGCAACTTTATCCGCGTTCATGCAACTGGTTCGGAATATTTCAGTCCATTTCAATTTTTGACAGCTAAGCCACGTTAGCGCAATGAGGTGCGGGTGGCCAGCTGAGATTTATCTGTCCAAATCGATAGTGAGTCTGGAACCGCTCGTCTCAGAGTTAGGCCGCGTCGCCTTACGACGTCGGCATTCGTGAACGCAGACGTTTTGTCGAGGAGAATACTTATTACAATGTCACGTCTATATTAAACCCGTGTCGCGAGTGCGAAAGGAATTTTCGGTTCAGTGCAGTGTTGCGTCAGTGACCGTGTGATACCGACTTTTGCTTCTGTCTTTGCCTGGCTGTTAGCCGGCGGAGCCTTCGGCGACAGCATGAGCTGTTGGCGCGCGTAGAACGCGCTTCTTCACCCCGTAGGCCGAAAGCCAAAGAGGCCAGCTTTCGTGGCGCCGGCGTCCGCGCCGGTCCCGATGCCAAGGGGCTTCACTGGCCTCTCCACCGGGAAGCTAGCCACCCTGAGCGCGGTCTCGCCGCGCTATGCGTAGCACGGTTGACGGCCGTGCTCAGCGCCATCTAGCAACCTTGTCTAGCCCCTGCTAGACGGGGCCGCCATCGACCACCACCGCTGCCTTCTCGGCGGTTCGCCTGGCGACTTTTAACCGCCCGGCGACTTCTTCAACGGCGCGCCTGTCCACGCTGCGAGTCCACGTGAGATACCATAGAGGGGTAAGGTAGGCGCCTACCATATGACTCTCGTACAGGCCTTATTAACGTGCACATCGGTCGCATCGTCTCGCGCGTAGGTTAAGCTGTGCTTTGCAATATTTATCGTGTCTGAAGAGCCTTGAATACACATGTATGTAATGGTCAGCATGTCTTTCTATTATGTTATCCCTGACAAACATTCCACAGCAGTACGGTCCTTGATCTAAAGGTTCAACTCCGCCGTCTGTGATTGTCCGAGCAAAATTTATCTTCAGTAAGTATAATAAGGGTAATTGTTGTGATCTTTTCATAATTTAAAAATATTCTAACCTTACCACACAACAATATTGGCGTCCGAACGAATTTAATTTTTCAAAATTTATTTCGCCATGATATTGGCGTCCGAACTAATTTAATTTCAAAATTTATTCCGCCATAATATTTGGCGTCCGAACTAAATTTTAATAATATTTCAACATAATACTTAGTGTCCGAAATATAATAAACTAGGATTGTTTGTCTTGGATAAAATAATACTTGTTTTGACAATTTAAGTGTTTCTGTGTACCATTTACTAGGAATTATTTGCTCGTACCCATTGTGTACCAGCCTTCAATGAAAATTTTGTCGTGCACAACCTAACAAATGCAATATTAATTAAATAATTTAATTTCTATTTGGAAACCCTGTTATAGGATATAGTATAATAAGGGTTAATCATTATTATTTTTCAATTCATACCTCTAGCATGAATAGAGGTGATGAATTTAATTTAAATATAATTTAATGTAATTATTTTCACATATTAATATTGAAATACATATTAATAGTGCCATTCAGCCTTCCTAGGGAAGACATTAATTTATTGCATTTGTTTAGAAGTGTCGCATTACCATTGTAAATCAACAACATGTCTGACCACGAAGATGCATATCATGAAGTGGACAACTATTCTAGACCAGACATGACAACCGCGGATCAAGGTGCTTCTTATGTTAATACTAGGCCGCGCTACCGCGACACCACAACTTTAACCACCACGCCTGTCACGTTTACTCAATCAGTAACTCAACCAGAGCCAGGTCCATCAAGGACAACAACTTCATTAAAAGCACCCTTGATGGTGTCCAAAATGCAAGACTTCATGTTAGGTAGATCCAATCAAAACTATACTTCTACACCGGACAACGAGGAACGGGGTATACATGTCATGCGCGAGGACAACCTCAGGTCTTGGAATATTAAATTTAGCGGTGATTCGGATGTAGTCGACTTCTTTTTGCGCATTGAAGATTTCATGAAAAGTAGGGACACTTCGGAACGCAAAGTGTTGAAGTGTTTCCCAGACTTATTAAGTGGTAGGGCACTAGACTATTACAGACAAATACGTGAAACAGTTCACTCATTGTCGGAGCTGCAAGCAGAATTTAAATCATTCTTCACACCAGTGGATAATGACTATGTTTTAGAAAAAGCACTGCGTGAACATAGACAACTAGCGGGGCAACCGCTTCATTTTTACATACTAGAAATGAGAACCATGAATGCTCGATTAGCATTTCCATTAGAAGAAAGCAGATTGTTGGAAATAATAAAACATAATATTCTGCCAACTTATGCTCACTTATTAGCAGTTAGTAATTTAAATAACTTACAAGATCTTATAGACTTGGGAAAACGTTTTGATGCGTACTCAAGCTCTCAAACCTGTAGCGCTGGATCCAAAATTACTAAAACTTCAAAGCAAGTGTCAGCAGTTAATACTCAAAAAAATTATAAATTTCAAAATAAAAAACCTTTTACTAATAATAACCGCATAACATGTAAAAAATGTAAAGCTGCAGGCCACTCATATAAAGAGCGCCGCACTATTCCAGGTATTGTCTGCTTCCAGTGTGGAGAAAGGGGGTTCTTATCTAACACCTGCCCAAAATGTAACCCTCCCAAGCGCAGGACACACCTGGAAGCGGACAATGCTCCAAAAAACTGAACGGGCCAGGGGTCACCAACCCTCTTAGCAAGTTACACTTAGGCTCTGTGACTCCTGGCACACCAGTAGTAGATACTGATAACCGAATTTATATTAATTTTAATATTGGATCCAGCACTCACAGGGGTCTCTTAGACACAGGGGCGAACTTAAGCATTGTCGGTAATAATTATCACAAAAATTTGATAAATTCAGAAATTCAATTAAAACCAATAAATACTAACGCTTTATGTGCAAATGGCTCCGCGGTGAAGGTAATAGGTACTTTACTATTATTACCAGTAAGCCTCGGAGACAGGACGCACAACATTGAGTTCATGGTTATACCAGCAATTACCGACAATTTCATAATAGGTATGGATCTTATACATGGATTAGAATTATTAAATTTAAAAACTTTAAATTCTTTAACTTCAACAAATAATTGTATTGTACCGCAGACACAATGCAATAGTTGTGTCTGCGCCATAATACCCAGGCAAGAGCTCTCTCCTTTAGAAACGATGCAATAAAATAAAATAATTGAAAAATTCAAATCAATCAGTACGGAGGAGAAAGGTCTAGGCCAGACAACACTAGTAGAGCACAGGATCAAGACCACTGGTCCACCAATAAAACAACGGTACTATCCGCTCTCACCTGTCAAATTAAAAGCACTAAATGAGGAAGTAGACAGAATGCTAGAGTTGGGAGTGGTAGCTCCGTCAAAATCATCATGGTCCAATCCAGTGGTCATGACCTCGAAACGAGATGGCTCACTGAGGTTCTGCCTAGATGCCAGAAAATTAAATGATGTAACAGTAAAAGATTCATACCCATTACCATACATTAGCTCCATATTAGACAACTTGCGTGGTTCTCGTTATCTAACTTCAATTGATCTGTCAGCCGCTTACTGGCAGATACCGCTTTGCAACGACGATGATGATGGGACTGGCACGTCATGTCAGAAAACAGCCTTTGTTGTACCAAACAGGGGTCTGCTAGAATTTAGGAGATTACCGTTCGGTATTTCCAACGCCGGATGTGAGCTCCAGCGTCTCATTGATTCTCTATTTCACCATAAATATGGCGAAAAAATTTTTGGCTATTGTGACGACTTGTTAATAGCCACTAGCACGTTCAAAGAGCACATGGAAATATTAGATGACGTTTATAACGCTTTGAGCAAAGCAGGTTTAACTATAAATTTCAGTAAATGCGAGTTTTGTAAAGACGAACTAAGATATCTAGGGTACGTGGTAGGTTCACAGGGCTTGCAAACTGACCCATTAAAATTAGAGTGTATAAAAAATTTCCCACGCCCCACGACAGCCAAACAGTTGCGCGCATTTATAGGGTTGTGCTCATATTATCGCAGATTTGTTAACAGCTTTTCAACAATAGTAGAACCGATGACAGCTCTTTTAGGGAAAAAGAAAGGAAGAGAAGCCATAGACTGGGGAGAGGAAGCAGAAGGGTCTTTCCTAGCGCTCAAAACAGCTCTCACCCAGGCTCCGGTACTGGCTTGTCCGGACTTCACCCTGCCATTTCAAATACATACCGACGCTTCATCTGTTGGCGTCGGTAGCGTCTTAATACAAGAGGTAGAGGGGATAGAGCACCCGGTAGCTTTCTACTCTCGTCTGTTGACAAAAACAGAGAGGAACTATAGTACAACAGAACGCGAGCTGCTTGCTGTCGTAGATTCTATTAATCATTTCCGTCCATATATAGAAGGCAGCCATTTCATAGTTATAACAGACCATATGTGCCTTAAATGGCTTAAATCTTTAAACAATCCGTCGGGGCGTCTTGCTCGTTGGGCGATGCAGTTGTCCTGCTTCGATTTTGAAATAAGGCATAGAAAAGGGTCTTTACACGTAGTACCGGACGTCTTATCTCGAATCGAAGTAGGAGCAGTTGCCTTCAACGGGGGAGACAGCTCAAATGATGAGTGGTACAATAAACTATTCAAAAATGTAGAGTCATATCCATCTTTCCATAAAAATTATCAAATAATAAATGGAATGTTGTACAGATATTCAAAACCACCATCCAATTTACAAAGTGGGAACGCGTGGAAGTTAGTAATACCACGCGAACTAATACCAGAATGCATTAAAGAAAATCACGAAATTAACACAGTGCATCCTGGTACTTTTAAAACATTTCAAAAAATTAAAGAAACGTATTATTGGAAAAATATGTATGCTGACGTGAAAAGTTATGTGGCCGCGTGTGAGTTATGCAAAGCGTACAAACATTCAAACGCTCCTCCACACGGACACATGACCCACCAGAAGAGGGTTAGCGAGCCGATGCATACGCTGTCATTAGACATCATCGGTCCAATCGCCAAATCTTATTCTGGACACGTCTACATACTATCCATAGTAGATATTTTCACTAAATACTGTTGGCTTCACCCACTTAGAACAGCAACCACTAAGACGGTAACACAATATATAAAGTCTGAAATTTTAATGAAACAAGGGGCACCGTGCGTGTTAATATGTGATAACGCGTCAATATTTAAAAGCAAAGAATTTAATAATTTTTGTATACAAAACTCAATTCCAAAAGTTTTTTATAACGCTTTCTACGCCCCACAGTCGAATACCGTAGAAAGATACAACCAAACTGTACAAACCTGCTTAGCAATGTTAGTGGGCGAGGACCAAAGACATTGGTCCAAGCATTTACCACAAATCCAGCTCTCTTTGAACACGACAGTTAACGTGGCGACAGGATACACACCATTTTTCTTGGCACATGGCCGTGAGATGGTAGCGGACGGCACACTACACACCATAAGGGGTAGTGCTCCAGATTCGCTACACGATCTCGAACTTGCTGTACGGTCAGAAAGAGCGAACAGCCTAAACGAATTGGCAGATATTTTCCAAAGTGTCACTTTAGCACTGACCAAAGCATATCAGCAAAGCGCGGGACGTTATAACCTGCGACGTCGTGAGTTGCGACTTAGCGTCGGAGACGTCGTGTGGAGACGCAACTTCGTGCAGTCCAACGCTGCACAGTTCTTTTCAGCGAAACTCGCCCCACGCTTTGTTAAATGCAAAGTCACTAAAAAGCACTCAAATGTCGTATACGATCTAGAAGACATTGACAACAAAAAAGTAGGGAAATATCACGCCAAGGATATCATAAAGGTGCCTTGAGGTGTGTACTAGCATGCCATTGTTACACTGTATTTTTTTTGGAAAATGTCAAATTTTGACAAATTTATGTCAAACATATTTTTTTGACATAAACTAAAATTCTACTATAACTGTAGACCCTAAGGATCCGGGGACTACAAAGAAAACCGAAATCGGTTCACTAGTTTTGGAGAAATTTCCAAAACTAAGTTTTTTTTCTTAACTTAACGGAGCGCTCCACTCATTTCATGGACTATGACTTAAAATACTAACGCAAGTGCGTTGGTATATGAATTATACACCATAACCACCACAACAAGGTGCGTTAGGATAATCTGTATTATAATAAAACAATGGCCTGGCCAAGCCATATGTATATACTTGTTATATATAGGTAGATATAAAATAACCTTTAGTTTGCTCGAGCATTAAGTTTGTTTTAGGAAATATCATAAGTCGCATGCAGAATTTAATTAAGAAGATAATTAGATACTAGGTATATAGGTAATAAAATAGTACAGAGTCCGGATATAGTCGAAGATTCGACCTATGCTGCAGTGACATAGTCCGAAACCCGGCTCATGTCACAACAACATAGTCCGAGAGATAGTCTAATTTTTTTTATAAGATTACAATAGTATAGTAAGAGATCCAAAAGGGATTATAGTGAAGTCGTAGGATAAACTGAGCATGCCTAGACGCGTAAGTAGGTTACGTAACTTAGGGCTAAGAAGTAGTCTTAATAAAATTCGCATGATAGATTCTTAAGTAAGTAACCATGTAAGAACGAAAGTTTTTTTCCGGTTAACCCGGCTGTCTCGGCTAAGCTCGGCTTAACCTCTTTCCCGAAGAGGAGGGTACTGTAGTGGTACTACATAACATAGGTATAAACTCGCGACCAAGCTGTCATTTTGACTTGTTGTTTTCTGAATAACTAACATGTTCGCCTTGAAACTGGCTATTGAAATAGACTACTTACATTCTCGACAGCAAACTTTGATAGCATTCATGGCACAAGAATCCCTGTGTACTCCAAAATAGCACAAAAACTGACACTGGTCATACGAAACTTCAGGCTGCCTTAGCGAGCTTTATCCTGAACAGAACTAGGCCGAGTAAGGTGATTCTGAACCGCCAAACTACGGCGCATTTTAATTTAACACTCATAAGATGAAGTCTAGCCGTTTTGGAAATCTAACACTAAACCAAAAATGAGAAATTAATTAGTATACTTGCGAGGTACCAATCTGAATAAATTTGTGACAGTCCATTTGACGTTTGAATTTGACAGGTCCTAATGGTGTCCGCGGCGTTCGTCGAACGCAGCGCAGGGTGGTTAATATGTTGATGTTTAATTACAAATATTAATAAAAACATTAATTTCGATTACTTCGAGCTGTAAACGCATAAGTAACATAAAATGCAACTTTATCCGCGTTCATGCAACTGGTTCGGAATATTTCAGTCCATTTCAATTTTTGACAGCTAAGCCACGTTAGCGCAATGAGGTGCGGGTGGCCAGCTGAGATTTATCTGTCCAAATCGATAGTGAGTCTGGAACCGCTCGTCTCAGAGTTAGGCCGCGTCGCCTTACGACGTCGGCATTCGTGAACGCAGACGTTTTGTCGAGGAGAATACTTATTACAATGTCACGTCTATATTAAACCCGTGTCGCGAGTGCGAAAGGAATTTTCGGTTCAGTGCAGTGTTGCGTCAGTGACCGTGTGATACCGACTTTTGCTTCTGTCTTTGCCTGGCTGTTAGCCGGCGGAGCCTTCGGCGACAGCATGAGCTGTTGGCGCGCGTAGAACGCGCTTCTTCACCCCGTAGGCCGAAAGCCAAAGAGGCCAGCTTTCGTGGCGCCGGCGTCCGCGCCGGTCCCGATGCCAAGGGGCTTCACTGGCCTCTCCACCGGGAAGCTAGCCACCCTGAGCGCGGTCTCGCCGCGCTATGCGTAGCACGGTTGACGGCCGTGCTCAGCGCCATCTAGCAACCTTGTCTAGCCCCTGCTAGACGGGGCCGCCATCGACCACCACCGCTGCCTTCTCGGCGGTTCGCCTGGCGACTTTTAACCGCCCGGCGACTTCTTCAACGGCGCGCCTGTCCACGCTGCGAGTCCACGTGAGATACCATAGAGGGGTAAGGTAGGCGCCTACCATATGACTCTCGTACAGGCCTTATTAACGTGCACATCGGTCGCATCGTCTCGCGCGTAGGTTAAGCTGTGCTTTGCAATATTTATCGTGTCTGAAGAGCCTTGAATACACATGTATGTAATGGTCAGCATGTCTTTCTATTATGTTATCCCTGACAAACATTCCACAGCAGTACGGTCCTTGATCTAAAGGTTCAACTCCGCCGTCTGTGATTGTCCGAGCAAAATTTATCTTCAGTAAGTATAATAAGGGTAATTGTTGTGATCTTTTCATAATTTAAAAATATTCTAACCTTACCACACAACATGGTTTACATCAACGATTTACCTTCTCTTGTAAAACGAAAGCATAATATTGTATTATTCGCTGATGACACCTCGCTAATTTTTAAAATTACCCGACAGAATTTAGATTGCAACAATGTTAACGCTTCTCTATCTGATGTAGTAGATTGGTTTACTGCTAATAACCTACTTCTGAATGAAAAGAAAACGAAATGCATAAAATTTATTTTACCTAATGTAAGACAAGTATCTACAAATATTGAATTAAAAAGTAACAGACTGGACCTCGTGGATTCAACGGTATTTTTGGGCCTCACATTGGATGCTAAGCTGCAATGGGGACCTCATATCAACACCTTAGCAAAGAAACTCAGTTCTGCTGCATACGCTGTTAGAAAAATTAGAATGCTCACTGACGTGGATACAGCTCGACTTGTGTATTTTGGTTATTTCCACAGCCTAATGTCTTACGGTATTCTTTTGTGGGGTCATGCTACAGACACTAAATGCATATTTGTCTTGCAAAAGCGAGCAGTCAGAGCTATTTATAATCTAAATACCAAAACCTCATTAAGAGAATCATTTGCAAAATCCGGTATTCTAACGTTTGCTTCTCAGTACATTTATGAAAATTTATTGTATGTACATAAAAACAAACATCTATTTAAGAAAAAATGCGACATTCACGACATAAATATAAGAACCAAAAACAATCTAGTACCCGCTAGAAGTAGACTCCGTAGAATAAGTAAATCATACGTTGGGCAATGTATACTTTATTATAATAAAGTCCCAATGCATATGCAAACTTTGCCTGTTCATAAATTTAAATTAGCGATTAAAAATAAATTATGCCAAAAAGAATACTATACCATAAGTGACTATATCAATGATGTAAACCCATGGGACTAAAATTGATAAACTATATTGTATAATTAATTGTTATTAACCATTTGTTGTGATCGTAAATTGTATTTATTAACTTATATTTGACATCATAAAGTGATTGTAATAATCCTACTATGAAATAAACGAAATTGAAAATTGAAATTGAAATTGACATCTTCACTCTGTCTTCAAACGCAAAATCAATGGTGTGCAATAAAGAGTATTTGTATTTGTATTGTATTTGTCAAAATCTTCTTCTTCACCTGAGCCTGCAGTAACAGGTATTTTTTCCAAAGCAGAAGTCTATTTAAATAGACTTGGAATTATTTTTTTACTAAATTTCATCAGTTGCCATAGCTTTTTAAAGAGATTAAATTTCTTGATTAAATTGACACCTTTAGGCACAGTTTTCATTGGTGCATCAGGGTTTTTTTTTTTATTTCAGACATGTTAATTTGTCGTATTCTTGCGACTCGAAAAAAGCAATATCTGTCCCCTCTGTACCATGGCTTCGACAATGACTTTCATTCATTCATTCATTCATTCATTCATTCATTCATAGAAGTCGGATATATTCATAGATTTTACCTTTTCTTTTTCTGGGGTTACAAGCTCGAGTAAAAACTCCAAAAACGAACACTTTTCTCATTTTTGAAGTAAATTTTGCTCTACATTGTGGTGGAAGGAGTCATCACTGTCATCAGACATGAAAGTGTGGCTTGGCTCAAAGTATTTTAGAACCATTTTATGTTTGAAGAGCAAAATTCAACCTAATCTACAGTGAATTGCTGTCATGATTGCAGTAAACACATTTAAAAATAGCCAAATGACAGTTTAAGTCACAGTAAGTGAGCTTAGTACTGTACTTTAGGTTGTATTTTGCTCTCTTATTTACGACTGTTCGACCACTTAAATTATAGTAAGGAAATACTGTTACTGCATTTTAACTAAGTAGTAATTATGCTGAAAAATCATTAAAATACTAAACACAGTACAAATATTTTAGAACATTTATATTGTACTGTATTTTAAACAGTTTTTGGCGCAAATATTAACTTCTGTTTACATGTTAATTTACGATTGACAGGAGACCTTTACTGTATTTTAATCAGTAAGTCTAAAAATTCACAGCCGTCAACTCTATTACGGCATTTTAGTTGGTTTTACCTCAATAATTTACTAAATTCTTCTGATTTACTGTACATGGCGGCTTCGGTTTTTATATGTTCCCATTGTCATAATCGCACGTGGACTATATACATGTGTGCGTCATGACACGGTGATCTACGATCAAGAAAAAACAAAAAATCGCAAAAGTAGCACTTACTGTTGTTTAAGTATTGCACGGCAGTGTAGGCGAGAACTCGGGACGAACGAAATAATTTTTGGCCAGGCTGAAAGCTTCGCTCAATCGGTCAAAAATATTGAAGCGTGAGCGTAACGCTATTTATTGAGTTGGTAGTTTATTTATCGAATGGCATTATTACAGGTCACGCGTACCTGGGAAGGGCAAAATTCTAACTATTAGTTTTTCTTTTTATTTGTAATCCAGTGACACATATGTGCCATACGATAAATAAAATAAGGTCACCGGATAATCAAGTTGTTAGTGCTATTATAACTAAAATTTTACCCGTTTCAAGTACGCAGCCACTTCATCGGAGATGTTTATGATGTCATCTAAGTTACCATTGAACCTTGAAGTTGGTAGCACAGACATTGCTTACACTCTATGAAATTACTCTTCCCGCTATTGTTGAATAGGTCCACGTCTCAGTTTGTATTTACGGGCAGCACCAAGGTAAGATAAACAGGATGGAGACTAGACGTTGTGTGTGTTATCTATATATATAGTTTGCCCGAGAATATCCGACATGAGCAAAATAAGTCCAAATTTAAAAAGTACTTAAAAAAGCACCTATTGCTGACACTTGAGTGATAAAGTTGTCAATTCAAAGTGTCACTCAAGTGTTTAGCAATAACTATTGTACTGTAAAAATATTATATAGAGACTCATACCTGCAGACAAACAGTACAAACCGTTTTGCAGGAAATTGTATATGTTTTTAGCTTTATACTTTAATTAATAAATAAATAAAAAAAAAAAAAAAAAAAATCTGACTTAACTTGAAGTCACGAATGGTCATCAATGTTTTGCTTGTTCAAGGTCAACTTAAGGCAGTCGGGACAGTTGCGTTATGGAAGGTACATTTGTTTTTGTTCAGTTGGTATGTATTAATTAATTATAGAATCTGTATTTGACTGAAGGGCCTATGATGAACACTACTCTTGACTAAAGTTTGGTATTAGGGTGAAGAGTGTATACCAACCAAACCACCTTAACTCATTCAATTGAAATTAATATGAAAATTTCTATTATGTAATGATAATTTTATTAACTGTTGAGTAAATTTACAACGCAACTTTTGGAAACTTCCTTTGTCTCGTTTTGCACGCATAAATGTCTTCCAACTTTTTGGTCCTTACCTTATATAAATTAGTACCTATTAAAAAAATACAATGACGTACAATCCGATCAGATCTGATGGCACAGTCATCAGCAATAATTATACATCTGAAAAAACAAAGCACACAGAAATATGCAAACAATTTATTTACAGAAAAATACAAAATCATTTATTAACTAACTAAAACAGCTTTTTAAATTTCAAGTCTATACATCAGTGACCAAACTAGGCTCAGCGTACGCGCTTTTTTGCGCGGTTTACTCCGTCAGATTTCCAGCTGTATGACAAATCGTCTTTTGTAACAATAATCTGCTGTTCGCCTCAGAAATGGCACGTCACTTAAGCCTGTAGACACTTGCAACGTTCGTATTTACTGTCACATATCTCGCATCGTTAGGGAATTCATATCTGAGATGTTAGCACGAGCATTGGCGGGGAATGTAGCTGTGAACCGAAGCGAGTGACGTACCGCTAAGAGCTAGAGATTGTGACGCTGACATACAGGATGTTTTATTATTAACACGCTTTTATTTTTGACTGAGCGAGCGAAGTGTCTCTGTTTCATCTTGGCTAATAAAATCTTTCTATGTTGGGATGTCTATTCGTCCGAATTTCTGGCTGTTCTCGCCTACATGCATTGTCAAATGATTCTTGTAAAATTTTGTGAGCAGGTTCAATGTAATTATAATACATGTGTTGAAATTTTAGTCAAGACGGATTTTAGAAGTTTTTGAAAATGGCGGATTAATGGGGGTTGAAAACTTAAGAAATTAATATTTCAGCGATTTCGAAAAATTATCGCGAGGTCTAAGCTAACAGAGCCACAAGTACTTTTAGCTTCACTTACAAGTGTAATCAACAATGTAATCAAATGTTGGAAGTCAATTTTAACTCCAGCTATGTAATTGTTGTCTCGAAATAAAATGTGTGTAGGTAATGTCACGTGACAATACAATAATTTAATATCTTGGAGCTGATTTGATGATAGAAGACGGAAGGCCACCAATAAAAGCAAAGAAAGTACAGTCTACAATAAAAGCGAGAGAGATCGCGAGATTTGTATAGGTACAAGCGGCAACACGGCTATTACCCATATCTGTACCCATCCCTATTCGTATCGGGTATGGTAGGCCTCGACACTTTGGAACTCCGAAGGAAGATGTTGACTATAGTGCACTACTATCAGCTACTCAACAACAGAGTGGACAACCCGACCGTGCTGGAGCGCATGAGGCTGGTGGTGCCTGCGGTGGGCGGGGGCGGGCGGTCGGCGGCGGTGGCGCCGCGGCGTGTCCCGCCGCTGTTCGCGCGCTCGTCGGCGCGCACGAAGCGCGGCCACAACGCGCCGACGCAACGAGCGTGCATGATGCTTAATACTATGATATATATTACCGGAGATATATCCTGAAGGACGGTACGGTCGACATTTGTCGGGCATGCCGCCGTCCCGGTGAGTCACTCAGGCATATAATCTCCGGTTGTTCTCATCTTGCTAACGGCGAGTACTTGCACAGACATAACCAAGTAGCCAGGATCATTCACCAGCAACTTGCTCTTCGATACGGTCTTGTGGGGTCTGAGGTGCCGTACTATAAGTACGCACCGATGCCAGTTCTCGAAAATGGTCGTGCCACGCTCTATTGGGATCGATCTATCATCGCTAGTGAATGCAATCCCGAGTCGGGATTGCAAATTCGAGATCCCGCGGGATTAGAAATATCAATCCCGCGGGA
Source organism: Apotomis capreana (assembly GCA_947623375.1). Taxonomy (NCBI): domain Eukaryota; kingdom Metazoa; phylum Arthropoda; class Insecta; order Lepidoptera; family Tortricidae; genus Apotomis; species Apotomis capreana. The sequence continues at coordinate 6,878,218 of OX392505.1, read as the reverse complement.
TCCCGGAATTTTCGGGATCCCGACTAGATAAAAAATAAAAGTAAAATTTGATTGAATTAAAATGATAATAACGGGATGTTTGTGATGGTGACGTTAATTAAAATAACATATTAATAGACAGAAAACAAAAACCTTTATTCTTTAATATTATTAACTAAATCATCATCAGTTTTCCTTGGAAATTAACAAAGGTAATCAAAACAATAAGCATTAACTTTAATAAGAATCAAAACAATAAGGAATTAGAGAGTATTACAGGTTACAGGTGATTTTGAAAGTGACTTCTTAAAAAACAAAGGGTATTAAGAGTGTTATCTGCTAAACGGTATCTTACATCCGTTGCAATGTACCCAGCTGCTGAGAATGCCCTCTCCGACTCAACTCAACACTGGTTGGCAACAGCGTGGCGAAGCAATTAAGTATATGCAAACTGCAAAAATCCCTCCCTTGTTCCTCCACACTCAAATAAATCCATTTCCTTTTTTTATGACAGACTCTACCTGTCTAAGCTCGTGGATACACGTGTAAAGGGACTTAGATGCTCGCAGAGTTTGTTCTAATTCCTCTTTAAGTGACATATTAGTTTACGCCCAATCCCGTCAATCCCGAACGGGATCCCGTCATATTATGCGTCGGGATTGATCCCGAAAAATTACACGGGATCTCGCGAGATCGGGATCCCGCGGGATCGGGATTGCATTCCCTAATCATCACGGACAGGACTATTGTAGCCAATAAGCCTGATATCGTGTTGGTAGATCGATCTAAGCGCCAGGCAGTGCTCGTCGACATCACCATCCCGCATGACGAGAACCTCGTGAAGGCCGAGAAGGACAAACTCAGCAAGTACCTTGACTTGGCTTACGAGGTGACCGTCATGTGGGATGTTGACTCGACGATCATTGTCCCGATAGTCGTTTCGGCGAACGGTCTTATAGCGAAGAGTCTCGACAAACATCTTAAGAGACTCTCGCTAGATGGCTGGATCAAGGGCCAGATACAGAAGGCGGTACTCCTGGACACGGCGCGCATTGTCAGGAGGTTCCTCTCTCTGCAGCCCTAACCACCGGTAGCCTGGGCCCTGCCCCGCTGCCGGCGGCACCCTAGGTTAGGTTTTTTATAATGTGTTTATATATTTTATCTACGCACATATCATTAGTGCTCTAAAATGCGTTCAGAAACCGTAGGAAATGACCAGCATTACTACAACCAATTTTACTATGAGAACTTTCTTATCTGTGGTAGTAGGTAAAATTTGTACTGTAATGTTATAACGCTATCAATTTTTGTAAGGTTATGAGTTTAAATTTGGAACAGCTGTCAAAACTGAAGTAGGTCTCTATTCTAGTATCCATAGATATTAATATTGTTATCGATACGAAACGTCAATTCAGTATGTTTTTTTATAAAAACCGCACGACATTTGATCTCGAGTGACATGAGAATATGGATACATTCGTTTGTAGGTATATGATTTAGAAAAAAAAACATTCGTCTTGACGGAGGTCCGAATTGCCGCCATTATTGTGTCATTTGTTTGTTGGTTCTTTGCTGTGATAAGTTTATTGTAATTCACATTTTAGTTGAAAATATTGTTTCAATGTAAATGTAAATTACAACTATTACAATAAATAATCTGTTTATGTATTTGTTCAGAATTCAGATTTATTTCTTACTGCATTAGTATATGTCGTTTTTAGATATTTTACAGGTAGCACTAGTGCTGCTGGTCATTTCCTTATGGCTTCTGAACCCATCTTAGAGTACTTATGGTATGTGTGTAGATAAAGTAGTGTATACAACTGTACATAATTAGGCCTTAAAACACTCGTGTGATCCTATTATGAAACGAGCGTCAGCGAGCCACACTCGTGTTTTAATGCCTCTCATTATGTATCAGTTGCATAAACTACTATTGTGATTTCTTTATTGTATTTTACTTTTGATATAACTTTATTGTAAAAAACCTAACTTAAGATTTTAAATGAATAAAGGAGATAATAATAATAATAAATTCTTTATTTCAGATATAGTATCCATAGTGTTAGTAACAACGAAAACTTAAAATACTTATAAATACATTAGTAATACAAACACTTACACAACACAAAAAATTAAACACTATAACACAAATTCCGCGACACCTTTGACCTGCGTTATCCAAAATTTCTGGATGGGGCAGTCAAACCTAGCCGTAATGTCACTTAGGATGCTGTTGGAGCTCTGCCTAACCCGTGTCAACAGTGAGACAATCTTTTTTCTCATTATTGCTTGAAAACTGTCAACACGGGCCACAGCAAACATACCTGAGACTGAGAATTGATCAACCGAAAAATAAACCAAGAAAATATTAACTGATCAACATTTTCGAAAATAAAGAATACTATTTACAATTTTCTGCCAATAAAATACAACACTCAGGCGGTTTCCGACAAAAACATAAATGTACCTTTTGTAATGTTTAATTTTGTACGGTTATAGTTTTATTTCTAAGTCGGTCAAATGTTAAACATCAAAGAAACAAATGACTACCGACATGATATTTTTATATTTTTGGTCTATAAATAACCACTAGATTGCTTTTGGTAACTACGGCTACCTGTCACCGCTCTTATTTTATTATATAAATAGAGTCCAACTCAAAATTCGAAGCAATTGAGTGGTGCTCTATGTATTTAAGTATATATTTATCTATATAAGTACGTATATCTTCGTCTAGTAGGTACCCATAACACAAGCTTTCTTGAGCTTAATTTGGGACTAGATCGATTGAGGTTGTCCGTTATTTATTTATTTATAAAGCATAAAATACGGTATTGCAAAATTAATAATAAAATGCGGTACCTATTGCAGAATGAATTGTTGATTGAAACTACCGTTTGAAATAACTACAATCCTCTATCGAATGCTGCTGTTTCTCTTTTCATTGAATTTAAATACACCGACAATTTTCTATCGAATATAAAAGTGACTTTTGTTATTTTACATTGAAAACTACCGTGAATCTCAGACAATTATATTCAAATACATAAACTTACTCACGTCGTAGAAGTCGAATAACGCTCGACATGTATTTTAATATGACCTTTTGTTAACCAAGTTTTTTTTGATGCATTCGAATACAAGTTAATATGAACAATTTTTTTTAACATCTTTTTTTTATACTACGACGGTGGTAAACAAGCGTGCGGCCCGCCTGATGTTAAGCAGTTACCGCGGCCTATGAACGCTTGCAACGCCAGGAGCATCAAGCGCGTGTTGCCGACCCTGAACCTATTAACTCCCCTCTTGAAGAACCGCATACTGTAGCCCCCTGATTTTAAACAAAACTACCAAGGTACTAAATGGATCTAAAATGATAAGTTTTGTGGCCACTTTGGTAGTTAAGGGATGCTTGTCTTCTTGGACGTGAATAGCGAGCTTATTTTATAAACAAAGCAGTAGTTGCTGTTCTTAAAGTCAACGTCGCCTCCGAGACTCGTTAGTTGTAATTAACTTCGAAATCACGGTAAGTGACCCAAATTGGCGTCACTCGTAGCGTTGCTACGCCGCGCTGGCACAAGTGCTACGAGAGCTACGAGCTACGAGAGATACAGGCTAGTTCCTCGTCGTATCGTTAGTGATGATACCGCATCGAGTAACAGAGATGGATGGGCGTCATTATACGCGGTGTCCCGTATTTAATGGACAAATCTTTTAAATACAATACGGGTTTACTCACGTCGTAGAAGTCGAATAAGTATCGCAGAGCACCGTGCTCGGTTGGCCGCCGCGACTGATCGGCTCTCCTGATGATGAATCGCGTACCGATTCGAAACATGTCAAGTGATATTCGACTTAAGATGTGAGTAAATAATAAACGATGTAGTAGTAGGGCCTCGTGCAGGGTCCGTCCGGATTGTTACTACCGTCTTGCCTGCTAACCCACCGCCAAACAGCAATGTTCGCATTGTTGTGTTCCGGTGTGGGGGTAAGATAGCCGGTGAAATTACTAGCATAGAGGCATTCTGCATGCTAATAAGAAATTTTGTTTGTTTGTAATACTCTTTGGATATTTGACCATATACTGTAACTACACTTTGAAATTGTTCACTTCTCATATAGTGAAGTTTATATAACTAAACTCATCTACAAAGTCTGTTCTTATAGATACCTGAGAGATGGAGACCTGGTGACCTGACATACAGGTTCCCCCTAGTTCGGGCACCAGTCTCCACCGCACTAGTTGTATACCTATTCATAAGAAAAATACCATAACTTACTGTATATAAACTGTATACTATGTGGTGGAGAAAATAAATACTTTTTTTACTTTACTTTTTTTTTTTTTACATTCTATCTTCGTCCTCCGGGTAGGCAAGCACTTGTGACTCCTCTGGTGTTGCAGGTGTTTATGGGCGACGGTAATCGCTTTCCATCAGGCGATACGTTTGCTCGTTTGCCCCCTATGACATAAAAAAATAAATAAATAAATATCGGACAACTTCACACAAATCGATCTAATCCCAAATTAAGCTCAAGAAGGCTTGTGTTATGGGTACTAGACGACGATATACGTACTTATATAGATAAATATATACTTAAATACATGGAACAACCACGACCCAAGCACAAATATTCGAGTTCATCACACAAATATTTGCACTGGCCGGGATTCGAACCCGGGACCACCGGCTCAGTAGGCAGGTGTCTACAAACTGCGCCAAACGCGTCGTCAAACCCCTAGAGTTGAGTAGACCCCTTTTGTATTGTTATATGTCTAAGACTCAAGGTAGTTCTCTAATTAAACAATCTTCTAACCCACGATAGGACTTCTTAGAATGGCGACAGAAAATAGATATTTTATTCAGATTTATTAAAAGTCACAGTCGGTTTTTGATATAGTGGGACTAGGACTACTAGGACTATATTTCGGTCACAGATCAAGGGACTTTTTTCGTTCTGTTGGTTGTTACCTATTATTTAAAAGTGATGGTAACTAGTGTGTATTAGAATTGTATAGCAGCATTAATAAAGACAGTCATATTTATTCTAAATATATCTTAATTAATGAGATCCATTTTCCCTCAAAATTATTAACAAGTTTAATCAGAAGGTAGAGGTAGAGGTAAAAATAATAATAATGGAGACTATAATTGACCATGGATAATCGGGGGTTAGAAAGCTGTCCACTAAATACAGGACACCGTGTATAATGACGCCAATCCAGCCGATCTCTGAGTATCACAGACAACTGTTGTCAAGCCGATGTTTATTAAATCTTCTTCATGAATAGCAATAAACATGTGAAAAATGGTTTTGGGCGAAAACTAGCAAACTGCTTACATTGCACGGGATCACATTACATTATTCTTTCATAATTTACCTTAGTGTCAATATTTATAAAAATGATAAATATTTGATATTAATATTATGCTTAAATCGGCTATAAGACGCTTTCTGTTGACTCGAAAAAAACAAGGTTTCGTAACATTGAGTGCTAAGGCCAGCGCATTCCATCGATAGGTTACTATTTAGTTATGTCCAAAAATTTACTTTTTATTTGATTGCATAAATCTTTTAAACCAATTGATATGCCCCCAAAATGGTGCCATGTATTTGACATGACTACTATTGTTAAGCAAATAATAAGATCTATAAATCTTCGAAACATGGTATTCGATCAGGTAGGAAGCCCTAAAGCCGCCTCTCGGTCTACCCCAGCTACGCGACGCGTTGCATATTTATAATGCGCCACAAAACTGAGGGCTACATGAATAAAATGATTCTAATTCCCGGGCTTTATTGAAACGGCCGGATTGCAATTTGCTCGATTACCGAAGTTAATTTTGGAAAAATGGAACTTTTGGGTACGGACGAGCAACTTTTTTGAACCGGCATAAAAAATTAAAAGGATCGCAGATGTTTTAAAGTTTGAAAAAAAGTACATTAAGGATTGTGTGTATACATACAGTTGCCGATGATGTCTCATCTCTTTGTCTTCCTTTATTTTAACAACAATAGATAACTACTTATCAAAAGTATTTTTTCTTAATTTACTTTTGCAATATTCCGCCTGTTTGATTATTATCATATAACCACATCTCGAGATTTTGGTTACTAATGCCAAATAATTCAACGAATTGATTATACAAAACCCACATTAGTTTCAGGTTATTGATACCGTTCCGAACGACCGATGTCCAAACCTGTCTATCCAAAATACGTCGTATCAGATTGCTAAGGGCCAAAACATAACTACAAGATACGACATCGCATCGTCGTACGACGCGACATCGTGCCACGATGCAACGTCGTGTCGTGGAAATGCATAAATCCAAAACGAACTTTATCTTCATGTGACAAGATGCAAAATTAAAATTCATTTTACAATCTCACGACGTCGTATCGTGGTACGATGTCGCGTCGTATCATCGCGCGTGTCTTGGTATTGTATTTAGGCCCTAACTCGCGAACGTTTGGAGTAAAATCACGGGTCTGTTAAGGTATATTTATGACAGATTCATAGAAGTGAGTATTTCAAAGTATATCTACTCGTACATATACTATACATTTCTAAAATTGTAATCAGGATTCTGTGGACAGGGGTCATTATTATAAATAAGAGCGCGAATCACGTTTTTTTACAGGCGCATGGCGCCATCTGTTGGGAAATATCTTTACCCGCTCATCACACCGTAACGGCTGGACGGATTTTAAACAATCTTGATACAGGGAGAGGTTTGGTAGGACAACTTATTCGTTTGCAAAATGAAGCAGCCACATCCATGCCCCAAGGAATCAATCCTTATTTGCCTGAGAAGCAGATGAGAAGATGTCCTTCCCCAGATACCCACCCTTCCCACGAAATCAAAATTGGCGGAATCGAAATTGTTCGCAAGTTCAGCGGTGTTAGCCAATTTGCTTTACAAGGTGTCGCCAGTTCTCGCTGACAGACCGTGTAACAATGTAAATTTGAACAACAATTCGCTGAAATTTACTCAATCAAAGTTGGATGACTTGTGAAGTACCTTTGGTACTTATTTAACCTTCACCGACAAAGTCATAAGATACAAGTTACCAAGATATACGTTTATACGTGTATTATTAGTCAGTTGTCGTACACGTAAGATAGGGTGGGGTAAATCAAACATAGTTTATTGTTGTTGGACTGTGGCACTCTTCTTTAGTTGAAAACCGGCAAGAAACTGCGCAGGATCGGGACAAGTGGCGTGTTCTCGTTTTGGAGACCAAGATCCAGTTTGGGTCACTGAGTCAATAGTTAGTGGCAGTTTTCCCGATAGTCTTACCCAACCTTACCCCCCCACCTTTTCATACATGGTGTTAGTTTGTCTATCTTCTTCCCGTTTTCATTCAATTGCTCAAAGATAACCGTAGAAATAAAATGGGACTTGATTGTTTAATCTTTTCAATGCTGTATCCGAGGCGTGCCGCCTGGGTAAATTAAAAACATTTAACGTAATTAAGGTACTTAGTGAAAATGAATCTGCATTTTTATTTCATTCGAGTCGTGATAGTTTAAAATTCAATTAAATTGGGATTAATCGAATTAAACCTCCAATCGTCGGAGAGTGTCGTCTGATTTTCGTTTCATGCGAAAAATTATAAAGTATTCGAATTAATTAAACCACCCGTTTGTAAACCAACAAGCGAATGATTTAATTGACTAATGAAGCGAATGTATAAAGGAAACGACGCAGAGAAAAAGCAGCAAAAAAGAGCAGTAACCGATCTATTGTAACAGGGAATTAAAATTATTTTTACAAGCTGTAAATCTGCTGATAGGTAGGTACTATTTGGATTTGTAACTTAACTTTTTTGTACAATGTTCATATTTGAAAAGATAACACTAAGAAAAAACACTCCTTAACACATTAAAGTCACCGCATATTTTTTGTCATAATTACATGCACCATAGAACCGTAACGACGATTATAATCTTATTTTCCGTAACGTAAATAAAAAGGAGTTCCTAAAATGTAAAACACGATTTAACTCGCATTAAAAAGCCTGTCGGCCGTCTCCGCAAAGAATCCGCATAAATAATGTAAATCGCAAAAGCCCCATTAACTCATCGTTATATAAATCAAGTCACCACTCGCAAACTCCCGTCTCGCTCGGTAGCATTCTCGAAAAACGATCTTCACTCTTATCCTATAGAGATTGGAATTAGGTAAACGGAACCGTGAGATACGCGATTGCAAAGTTCATTAATCTAAGTGTGCCGTGTGTGTACTCGGGGACATATACATAGAGTGCAGAAGGTATAGTTACGGTGTGTACACAGCCTACGTGAGCGGACAAAAGCGTTATCCTCTCGTATAAACAAAGAGTTGGTGCCGGCTCCGAATTCCGACGCCCCGGTTATCCTTGTTTTAATACGTTACTTACTTTGTGAGAATACTTGAGTCTTTTGTAGTACTGGGCTATAATTTTGTTGGAGGATAAAAATAATTATGTTTAAATTACCATAAATGGACAATATTTTAGCTAGGTTTTATCAGGCGCCTCATATCTCTTTGTCTAAATAAAATGAGTAGAATCATTAAATCATTAATGTCATGTATTTTGCTACCACTTATCGTTAAGGAATCTTGAACCGTGTGGAAAACAGGAGTGAAACTTCCGTTTGAACTGATTTCCCGTATTTATATTGTTCTAAATAAAATGCAACATTGTCTGTGACATCGTAATCGTAACACATGCACAAATACCAGTAACAGAAGCAAAATAAATGGAATAAATATTTACAGAAAACATATTTGTAGCACTAGCTTTAAGCTTTGGAATAGATTATGTTCTATAATCAGTACAAAGTTAAATCGTATGAATAGATAAAATACCTTGCTAGATTTTAAGCCAAAGTTAGCCTACAACAATTCTGAGGCGAGTCTATAGTACCGATTGTGCTACAGGAGGAGGTTAGTGGGTAGATAAATGTTTGTCATTATGAGTCGGTGAATAACCACATCAATCCTCGTTCATCGTGTTGAAAAATTAAATGAAGAGCGAAGAAGTCAAAACATCTTGTTCTTCTTAGAACATGTCACCTAGCAAATTAATTTTTCGGCGTACACAGCGGTAAAAGCGATGTCTTGGCAAATAGAACACAACAGTACTGTTGCTTACAGAATTTCTTAATTAAGATGATGCCACTTTGCCCGCGGCTGCACAAATTTAATTAACGTATTCAACACTTGGAAATTACGGCAAAAGACGCCATTCACTTCAAAGACTTGCATGTTTCATTAAGTAATTATCACAATAGGAAAATGTTTCATTCGTCGCGTTCCGGCGGCCCAGATCGCAAACAAGATAATGAAAATGCTCCGAAGAATGTTTTCGCTGTGGATTTTCGGTGCATTTTTTATATTTCTCGCGATATCGCGCATCTGCAGCTGATTAAAACTGCGCGATATTAAACCGTCCGACTGTAGCAGTTAATTGAAAACGTATCCGAGAATCTCTTTCTGCCGCTCCGTGCGCGTTTTCCAATTATTGCGAAGGCCCGGGGGTCCGCGAGACTCCTCGCCTCGTGCTCGGCCCGCATACCTGCGAGATTATTCTGCTCGAATTGATCATTTTGAAGCCATTATTGGCTGCTAGTTGGACTCCGATTGAGCGCCCTATCATCCGAGCAGATTAGTTCCGAAGAATCCCGCCGAAGAAACGAAGCTATTTTATTTCAAAGTAATGAAGAGAGTTGGGATTCTATCGCAACATTCCACGAGCGAAGAATCCAGTTTGTATTAAATGAATATTTATTGTAAGCGAAATACGGAAAGGCCAGATAAAAAGAATAATGAAAGCGTAATGAATACAGACGTAATAAATGAAAATTTACCTTTATCTTGATAATGTTCTTTGCGCTCTTTAAGACACAATAATAGACTTGAATAAAAAAATTAAAGCTTATATCGCAACCGGAAGGTTGTTGAAACGTTAGGAACGCTCGAATTCTTTTATTTATATGTGTGACAATCGCGGAAACCGAAAATAATAATAATAGACTTACAAATTCACTCCTTTCTGTTTTACATACAGCATAAATAACTAAGAAATGGAAATTTCAGATGAAATGGCAACTAATCTAGGAAACGCCGGAATTGCTCGGATATTCTTGATGGATGTTCGCCGTGTGTGCTCGCTCGATGCGTCAAAGTGCATTTCCGCGTTGCATCGCTATTTTCGGGACCGTGTGCTGTCGCAAACAGATTCGAATAAATATTAGATGATACCTATACATATGCGCAAAGAACCCGAATCCCAATACTACTAAGGTTAGATAGATAGAATACTCTGAACAGAAATACAAACACAGATAACACTTAGCATTCCAATAACACTAATTTCATATTCCATAATCTATCACTTGCCATAATATTTATTTGCCATAAATCTATTTTTCTCTGTAAGCTGAAACTTTTCGGGATTGTCATAAAACAAACCTAACCTATCCTAATGATTTCTCCATGAGTAGTGTTAAAGAAATCCCGAAGAGTTTATGATTTATGAAATAAAAAGATTATGGTAAATGAAAATTATGGCAAGTGATAGATTTATGACAAATGAAATTCGGGGAAGTGAAGGTATCCGCAATTTAATGTCAGATAAAGGTGATATATTTAGTGATATACTTGACGTTGCTTATCTGGCAATATCTCAAAGGATTTGTTATATGAGTTTCCCAAAGGTAGTAATTCCTTGCTGCTAATTATACTTATGGTTAAAGACCTTTATTTCTCAAAAGATAGTTAAACGTATAGATATCGTATTAGTCTAACATAAACAATACAGTCGTAAGAAGATATTGCCAGTGACTCTTTCTTGATACATATACAAAAAAGGCGAATAAAAACTAGATGTGGTCATTAATGAACACAAAATACTATTAGGTATACAAACAAGGAATGTCGCTTGAAATATGTGTATGAAATATATTTTCTCGAGACACCAAGTATTTTAGTGTTCAAATTATAGCTACGATGAATTATCTACGTTCTGCGTAGTTGTGCAGTAGTGAAAACAATAGGTAACAACAATTTGTCCTCGGCGAATCTCTCTAGGAGAATAAAGATGTAACTAACTGTAATAGGTATGTGAAAGAGAATAGGTAAGGTTAGCTTTGTTTTGTCAAAGAGGGAAACTTATGTGTAATCTATATATATAAATGCAAGTGTCCTGACTGACTGACTCATCAACGCAGAGCCGAAACTACAAGTGCTAGAGAGTTGAAATTTGCACACTAGGTTGCATTTATAAAGTGTACAAGAGATAAGAAGCGATTTTGAAAAAATCAATCTCTAAGGGGGTTAAATAGGGGTGCAAAGTTTGTATGGGGGAAACTTTTTTTTAGTGCTAGAGACTTGAAACTTTGTAGAAAGATTACTTATTCAAAAACACAAAAAGTACTTTCAGCGTTTTGGAAAATTTCACCTCTAAGGGGGTTAAAAAGGGGTGCAAGGTTTATATGGGAGAAACTTTTTTTTTTTAACTAGAGACTTGAAACTTTGTAGAAAGCTTACGTAATCAAATACAAAAAAGTAATTTCAGCGTTTTGGAAAATTTCACCTCTAAGGGGGTTAAAAAGGGGTGCAAAGTTTGTATGGGGAAATCCGCTAATCTATATATATAAATGTAAGTGTCCTGACTGACTGACTCATCAACGCAGAGCCGAAACTACAAATGCTAGAAAGTTGAAATTTGCACACTAGGTTGCATTTATAAAGTGTACAAGAGATAAGAAGCGATTTTGAAAAAATCAATCTCCAAGGGGGTTAAATAGGGGTGCAAAGTTTGTATCGGGGAAACTTTTTTTTAGTGCTAGAGACTTGAAACTTTGTAGAAAGCTTACGTAATCAAATACAAAAAAAGTAATTTCAGCGTTTTGGAAAATTTCACCTCTAAGGGGGTTAAAAAGGGGTGCAAAGTTTGTATGGGGAAATCCGCTAATCTATACTGCCGTCATATCGAAATAGGGCGCTTCTACATAAACTTAAAAATTGGGCAAGTGCGAGTCCGACTCGCGCATGTAGGGTTCCGTACCTATATATATGTATATATAGGTATAACAAGTTTGTTGTATGGGATCCCCCCTTAAATATTTATTTTATTTCAGTTTTAGTATTTGTTGTTATAGCGGCAATAGAAATACATCATCTGTGAAAATTTCAAGTGTCTAGCTATCACCGTTCTTGAGATACAGCCTGGTGACAGACGGACGGACGGACAGCGAAGTCTCAGTAATAGGGTCCCGTTTTTACCCTTTGGGTACGGAACCCTAAAAACGGAGAAAAAAAAATATTTTGTAAATTTGAAATTATAAAAATTCGCTGCGTGAAAGAATATAAAAAATGTGATCTTTTTTTAATGCAAAAACGTGTAGAAGCATTTGAGCTATAGGGATTGATATGCAAAATCCAGTTTGGATAACATTTAATAATAAATAAATGATATTTTATCTTTTCTCTTAGTATAAAAAATACAAATAAATACTTTTATACTACAGTAAAAAGACGTGTCTGGCTAGAAACGTTTTTTCAGCGTTGTAATTTATTAAAACTTCTTTTTTACTCAGTAATAATACGCATAGCGCATTTTAGTTAACGAAATAAAAAGGACGCATATAGCCATTAACTGCTTTTTAGGGTTCCGTAGCCAAATGGCAAAAAACGGAACCCTTATAGATTCGTCATGTCTGTCTGTCTGTCCGTCTGTCCGTCCGTATGTCACAGCCATTTTATTCCGAAACTATAAGAGCTATACTGTTGAAACTTGGTAGGTAGATGTATTCTGTGAACCGCATTAAGATTTTGATGCAAAAATAAAATAGTAATAATAAATATTGGGGGCTCCCCATACTTAGAACTGAAACTCAATTTTTTTTTTCATCAAACACATACGTGTTGGGTATCTATGGATAGGTCTTTAAAAATGATATCGAGGTTTCTAAAATATTTTTTTTCTAAACCGAATAGTTTGCGTGACAGACGCTTCCAAAGTGGAAAAAAGTTGGTCCCCCCCCTCTAACTTCTAAAATAAGAAAATGAAAAATCTAAAATAAATACCTATATGATGTACATTACTATAAAAACTACCAACGAAAATTGTTTTAATCGAGATAGTAAGTAGTTTTTTTTTTATAATTTAAAACCTAACTTTGCACCTAATTTATATGGGGCGCTATACATACCAGGTGCAAACTTAACTTAACCACTTAGGGATGGAAAGTGTTTGTACGGAACCCTCGGTGCGCGAGTCCGACTCGCACTTGGCCGGTTTTTAACGTAGGTTGTAAGTAAAACATCGACCTACTTAAAAAGAAAAAAATACGTCTGTAACGCATTTTGATTTTTGATTTTTGACCAGCCCTAGTACTTGGTACATTATTGTTGAAGTGAAGGAAGTAGGCAATTGCTTTTTTTTTTAGTTACGTTACCTATAAATAAATTTTAGTTTTACCGCTTTATAAATGTCAAAACGGAATTCTTGCATTGACGACTTTTTATTTGTTTTAATAAAAAGTACAAGTGTATTTTTTTCCGAAAACGTCTAAAGCTATTTGAAGCAACTGATTTTAACTTATGTATGCCTTTTCTATATGGCCGTTTTTTTTTTAATGTTTGTACCTGTCTCCTTTGAAGAAAATGTATATTTTAATACGACAACCCTATAAATGTAAAGAAAAGCAAACTAATATATTCATGTATATTTATAACAGTAGACTAAAAAAAAATACACCAGACATCAAAGCAAGAATAGGTTTAGCAAACGTGCCTGTTAAAAATAAAAATAATTTAATGACCGCAAATATATCCCAGAAAATAAAAAATAACAAACGAAATTTTTTTATGGGGTGCATAGTTTTCTATGGGTGTGAAAATCGATCATGACGCAAAGGTAAGGGAAGGTACGGAAAACCTTCGAAATGTGGTGTTGGTGAAGCATTTAACAGTAAATGGTTGAACACCATAAGTCCGGTCCGGTCCAGGGATAGTGGCGCTACAAACAGCTTTCATATGGCAATAATGTGCATACGTTATATTATTAAACGTCAGTAGCGATTTATCACAGACCAAACTGAAAACATTTTTTACCGGAATGCTGCTTAATTATTATGAAATAATTACTGAATTCTATTGAAAAAACTTGACTTTTATCACTGTGAACAGTTTAGGCTTTATTATGAAAAATACTAAAATGGAATATCTAAAAAGTCCTGTTTCCTCTTTGTTTACTTACATCAGTGACATTCACTGACTTTCAACGTTAGTTACCAAAAATGTGTCGTTGTCAGTAAAGTAGTACCTCTAAAGAACCGCATTATGGCGTGGGTTGAAAAACACCCTGTTAGAGTATACATACTATATCAGCTACACCGACAGGAGTTTGAGTCTTAAATTTATGATGATAATTTAAAGAAAACCTTAAAATTTCCTTCAACTGCCTGGACGCATCTGATTGAATTGATATCCAACCGCGAGCCCCCTTTACTCCGCACGCTTAACTTTACTACGTAGAAAAGACGGTACTGGCACTTGCGCCTGACTTATTGTGACTTAAATGGTTATTTCACTAAGATGAAAGGGCGCGACTACGCAGAACCGTCTTTTCTTCATATTATCGTGTAGAAGCGCCATTTATTTTTATAAAAATGTCCATATTTTTCTAAAATAATAAAACGCTTTTGCTTAGATGGGTCTTTTTATTTTAGCATACATCAGAAATGCCTTTTTTCATTCGTTGTATACGCGGTATCCCGCAGATACGTCCTTTTTGACTGTAGGTTTCACAGGGTTCTGTTCATCTTTAGTCAAATTTAAAAATACTGGTAGATCCGTCTTTTTTTGCTGATTCCGAATATGTATAGAACTCATTTTTGTCAAAAATGATGGATGCGCCCTTTTTCGTTATGATGGCAGTATATACACGATGATTTTTAATCGGTGATCAGGAGTAGAAAATTATTAATATCCAGCTAAAATTAAACTTAATAGGCGAGGTCTCACGCAATTACCTCAATGTTTAATCAATTAAAAGTTGAAACATAATTAAAACTAATAACCACTAGATACATGGTCATCCTACATACATTATTGAAGTACGATACCTACGTCAAGTGTCATCGCTTTGGCGGGAAATTTTACGAAATTTTCTACTACTTTGTATAGGTAATGACAATTACAATGACAAGTTATTACTCATAAATACGTCATTGCCATTAAATTATTAAAAAGGTTGTAAGCTTACAGATACAGATTAGTTGGGTGACAAGAAATTTAAGACAAAATTGGTTTCAAAATAAAAATTATGATAGGAAATTAAAAAGTTTGTTTTTTGTAATTACGACTTCAACCTGACCGCCATCATTTACTGAGTTAGAAAAGTTGGTACCTGATCACCGATTAAAAATCATCGTGTATATAAATGCAAGTGTCTTGACTGACTGACTCATCAAAAGGCCAAGAGCGAGTCGGACTCGCGTACTAAGGGTTCGTTACTATTTCGTATACAATTGCAAAAAAAGCACGTTTAGCAATTTCAACATTACTTAGATCTGAAAATAATAAAGATGTAAAATTTTCAAGATAATGGTTCCACGCGGACGAAGTCGCGGGCAACAGCTAGTTAATTACATATTCTAATTTTGCTAATGTAATCTGATAAATTATATATATTTACTTCCAAAAATATAATACAAACTTTGCTATCCACAACACAGGTTTCGTCCACACATAGAATTTGCATCCGCCTCAGGGTTCGTCAATAATAGAGAAAGAGAAATGAGCACCACACAAAATTACGTCCTTATCCGAAATGTACCCGGCTCAAACGTCCCAAGAATACCCGCCGCATTCCCACGTTGGATAGCTAAAGAAATACGCTTGACCAGCTGGTATGATCCAGACTTCGGATCACCTCCTCGATCGCTTCTGTTTAGCCGCATATTCCGCCGCACCAATGTAATCTTAGTTATAAATGCTCTTTAGACGACGCGTTTGGCTCGGTTGGTAGACACCTGCCTACTGAGTCGGCGGTCCCGGGTTCGAATCCCGGCCGGGGCAAATATTTGTGCAAATATTTGTTCTTGGGTCATGGATGTTATCTATATATGTATTTATATATTATGTATATCGTCGTCTAGTACCCATAGTACAAGCTTTGCTTAGTTTGGGACTAGGTCGATTTGTGTATGATTGTCCCTTAATATTTATTTATTTAGGTATAAGATGGCCTATTACGTTTATTGTAACTGGACTTGTTATCTGTTTTATGCTATTTATTTACTTATCGAGGTGTGCAATAAAGGGCATTATATCTACACCCATATTATTAAATTATTGTAATAAGTTCAGATACTGTAGATAAAGAGCTAGAGCCTAAATGGTCGAGAACTGTCCGGTTCCAGAGGAACTTCCTACCGCGAACGCTTCGCATGTGGAATGAGCACCCTGCCGAGGTTTTCCCCGGGGGCTACAGTATGCGGTTCTTCAAGAGGGGAGTAAATAGGCTCCGGGTTCGTTTCATAAAACCACACTCGTGTTCTACCTTGCATTATTGTAACAGTTGCATAAATATGAATTACTATAATCCAATTTGTTTTACAAAGTTTTTTCCATAATACAACCGGATAAATCAATATTTTCGTTAGTGCTTTTTAATCGACGTCATACAACGGAGCTTGTTTTCAATCCTTTTTTATTATGTTCTCGAGGACGTCTGGTCTGGGCCAATTCGAAAAATTCTTTTTTTTTTGTTTGAGAGGGTTTGCTTTCTACTTAGTTGGTATCAATGTCATGAAATTAGGATCTGATGATGGGATACTAGAGAAATCGAGGAAACTCTTAAAAAATTATATGCACACGTACAGTGATTTTCTTAGGTATTTTTGAACAGAAATAGTCACAGCGCATTTTGTTTACAAAAAGTGTTAAGAACAGAGTTCTGCAAAACTGTTTGCACAGTTTGTCTGCAGGAGGGTCGCTACAAAAAGTTTGTCTTACATTACTATAATAGAGATGTTTTACTTTAGCAGTTAATCTTGTTCTCTATTTTGACTCAGTGGAGCTCCGCGCCACATTAGGCTACTTTTATCCCAAAAAAAATAAGTGTTCCCGTGGAATGAGTGGGTAACACCATGCGGTGCAGCTAGAAGAACAACTATAGAAGTGCAAAAATATATTGCGCACGGTCGAGTGTTGCCGACGGTGTGCCGGGAATAGCGGACAGGTATCGGGCCCGCCGTCAGCCTGCCCAGCCGAAAACCGCCGCTTGCAGGTTGTTCAGGCTGATTTAAACGTTTATGTCATTTGCCCGATATAAATCACTTTTAAGAGGCCTTATTCCCTTTAAAATGCTGAGTGTTTTAGACATTTTTCTCTATGATCAAACATGTTTCTTAACATATTATTGATGTTACTACCTAGAACATGGCTATTGGAATTTATTGGTATATATTAAAAACCTACAGTTTGAATTTTTAATTGATAATTTTTGTTTCAAAAACTATTCGAAATTGTCAAAATTGACACGGAAAATTAGTTGTTTCAACTACTACTTTTCGACTGCACGCAAAATCTATTACTTTCGGCCATATGTCGACGTTTTGTTGTTATACGGTCGATACGAGGCTCAAATGGTTATAACTAATGTAAATATTGGTATAAACTAAATTCAAAATCAAAGAATCCCCCGGTACATGTAGCTGGTCATCATGAGGCCCTCGTTTAATGAGTGGGATAAAAATGCTGCAAAACCTAAACATAACAACAAAATTTGGACCATGAATACAAAGATCAAAGCTCAAAGAAAAATTGAAAAAGGAGCTACCTTTCTCCACTACCGGGAATCCACCACCGGGAACCAGAGGTACCGGGTTCGATTCCCGGTCCCTTCCACCAGGTAGCTCCTTTTTCAATTTTTCTTTAAGCTTTGATTTTTGTATTCATGGTTTAAATAAAAATTGTGGTGTACCCACATTAAAAAAATGAGACATTACATGTTTCATAAAATTATAAAACAAAATTTGGAACTTAGCTTCAATATGGTCCCACCGGAAGATCAGCGCTGGCTCTTGAGCTAGCATCATGCTGAGGTGGGACCTTTTCATGGTACAGCCATAATAATATTATAGTGGCCTATTTTTTTATCATTTCTGTCACACCTTTTATGTAATTATGTTTTATGGTCACGGTCACGAATAAAATGTATTTCTTTCTTTCTTCATTTCTTAATATTGGTGAGATGCTGTCACTTGGTCCAATCATAGCGCATAGAGCATCTTGGAAACGATTGCAGGTATTTTTAGCTAAGAACCATCTCGACAGACAAGGCTTTCAATAAAAAAAAACACTATCTAATCCATTCATCCGTTTGGGAGCTACGATGCCACAGACAGACACACAGATACACATTAAAATTATAACGCCCCTCTTTTTTCGTCGGCAGTAAAAAAATCGGTTCTAGGTAGGTCGCGGTAGCCACGTTTGCCTACCCTGTAGGCCCTACAGGTATAGTACGTGAGTGTCAGATTGCGATTCGGGTTTATGTGAAAACTGAGAGGTTCCTATCTGGACCGCGTAAGAGCGAACGAGACAGGTACAAAACGCGACGCGCGTTCTGACAGCTGACTGAGACACTGTAGGTGCTTGCGACCTGAGAGGTGACTCTGGAAGTCTGGAGTTCCAAATTCGAAGTTAGTATCGTGCTATTCCTCTCGCTCTTGTATTAAACTGTACGTAATGAACGCCGGTGCGACACGAACCTCAAATTGCGAACTTCAGAGTAAAACCCCTGTACCTGCTCGCAGACCCAATTACCTTCCAGCGCGGATGATTGCAAAATGCTGTTATTGCGAGGTATTTTTAACCTGCCGTATTGATTTCGTGTTGATTCTGTTTTGTGCTATATTTGAGATTAATAACGAGATCAGGAGGTTTGTCGCCAGGGAGTAAAATTGGACTGGGGCTAAATTCGATCTTTTGTTACTGACGCCTATCGAAAATGTCACTATTATATTTCTACTTTACCGATATGCGCTATTCGACCGTACTGTAATGAAGTTTTCTTTTTGAATGAGATGAGTATACTTTATTTGAGTACCTCACAAGTGACATAGTATTGTGAAAGATGCAGCTACAGCGTTGATGAAGTATATTAAAATGTGACATAGAAGTCGCTGAGTTGTAAAAACTAATAAATAATGTAAATATCAACACACAAAGCACAAGGAAAAATTTGGGCCGGGAATCCAGAGGCACCAGGTTCGATCGCCGGTTTCTTCCGCCAGGTTACGCATTTTTTTCTATGTGCTTTGATCTTTGTTTCAATAAAATAATACCTATTTCAGCCGCTGCGGGGGACGCTACGAAGCAAAAGAACGCTGATCAACATTTAACCCTTAATTCTACAATGTATAGCCGGATATCCATATTTTTTGGCCATCTTGTTCAATATTTTTGTTCATCAGAAGTTTTAAGAATATTTCTTTAACAGTAGCACCGCGGATTGTTTTAGATTTTGTTTTTTTGCAAGTTTTAAGGTTAAGCGATTTCTTGTCTTTACCCTATTTCATTTTCTCGCGTATTGTGCAGTCCATCAGTCTAATCAGAATCCCCACAATCGGAGCCTAAATGGTCGGGAACTGTGTAGTTCCATAGGAATTTCCTACCGCGAACGCTCCGCATGTGGAATGAGCTCCGTGTCGAGGTTTTCTCCGGGGGCTACTCGTAAAACCTCCTGGCGTCGCAAGCGTCCATAGGCAGCGGTAACTGCTTAACATCTTGTTTGCCACCGTCGTATTATAAAAAACATTACAATAGCATAATGGTGTAGCTCTCTTCGACTGATAGACTGACAGTCTGGATTGATGAAAATTAAGGAATGACAGAAAACTGACAGACCTAAAATGATCGTGTAACCGCGGATGTCTTAAGAATATAGCTATTATTTTTTATTATAAATATGACAATGAACTTTTAAACGTACCAAGTGTTCGTTATTGATAGCACGGTCCCGACAGCGTGCCATCCATCTCACCCCTTCACCTGCGCTGCCCTCATATTAATCACCTCTCCTCCTCTCCCCGACCTCCCCCGCTAAAGACAACATTAATCACCGTGTCATATACCTAAGTGGTTTTATATTTTCCTAGTCAGAAGCCGTTGCTGTTGAGAGACTTTGTATATTGTTAGTGAATACCCGAGTGTCACTATGAATTCCGTGTAGCAAAATTCGTATAGACATTTTTTGACGGCAATTGGTCCTTTTTATTCTATTTATTACATTTAAAGTGCTTTAAAAGTCAGAAATTACTGTTAAAGTTTGTCATTCCTACGGAGCGCTGGAAACGCTCGATACAAATGGTGAGCGGGGCTTGACGTCATCATCCCCGAAAAGTACTATGAAAAAATAACTAAGTTGCCTTTTTAACGTGAATAAGTGCATTAGAATTATGAGGATTAAGATTGAAAAATTTTTTTTTGCTTTACCACCCTAATTCAACATCAGTCTACAACTCTACATAATTTTTTATGATGCATATGTAGGTTTGCGTTTAATCACCATATTATTTGATGAAAACTAGGACTTATATTCGCCGTGTTCTGATGTTTGTTTGAAAACTCCCGATAAATCCTACAGAGTGTAACCGACAGCGTACCGAAAACGAAAACCGTAGTTTTAGACCATAATCACGAACTGAAAACGAGTGTTCATTTTCTCGGAAAACTCAAGGATAAGATTTTCCAAAATAAATTATAAAACTCGACGCGCAATGTATTGCGTCCAATTCTCTCGGGTGCAGACGCGCGGGGAGGGGAGCACGCGGCGAGCGACCCGTCCAGGCGCTCCCCACTCCACTCACGCGTCAGCGCAAAACATACCGTTACGCCAATGCGCATCGAATGACATGAATGAATGCAACCACAAAAACAACGCAACCACAGATCACAACTAGTGTACTACCTAACACCAATAACAACTGACCGATAAATTAAAACAGTCTAACAAGATTATTTTCATTCAAGCAAGTAAAGCAAATAAAATGTGCGTCCGACCGCAGCGGCTTGGGCGACCACACTGGCCTGGCGGATCAATGACCGGCCAGTACCGTTATCTTTCCCACTCCAGGCGCTCTGTGTTGTACCGTAAAGCTTACATAATACTGTTTGTGATACATTGTGTTTTGCTGAAAAATGCTAGTTTCATGCGATTTTTCATGAAAAATTGTTACCGGTAGAGTTCGATTAACGGAAAAATAAAGAAAAAATGAAAACTCGCTTTTTGTGATTTGTGAATTTTCTCAAAGAAATTTCCAAGATTTTCTAGCCCAGAATAATGGTCTGAAGCCATGGTTTCAGTTTTCGGTACACCGTCGGTTACACCCGTATATTGTGAGAGCACCCTATAAAATACGCCAATATTATTTGTATCATGTTGAATGCCGTCATAGATCCAATATAATTAATCACTCGAGCGTGTAGCTCAGTAAACTAACCTTTGTGTAAACAAAATGTAAATGGGTTGTATTGTACGGGAGTATTGCTAACCTAACGTTCATAACCTTGGGCCCTAATTCCATAAACATCTATATCTCGGAGAGATCCCCGAAATGGCAATATACCTTACTAGGTAGTGGCGATATACTTCTCGCCACTTTGTCAACCCGGACGCGTTAAGTTTGCGCCTCATTTATATACAACGCCATTGATATCAGGCGCCAACTTAGCTGGGTAGTAACGTGATATGTCACTTTATGCAGCTCGAATCGCAAACACCGCGTTTAACTGACAATTAAAGGCGATTTACCTGAGATTGGCCTAAAACATCGCTTATTTAGCGATCTCTCAAAGTACTGTAGGGAATTAGGCCGGTTATATAGAAGTATTTACGATATTGGTGTAATGGAAGATTCTGTCACTATCAAGTTAATCATCTGCAAGACACCACCAAACAAACTTCTATAATGATTGTATTTCGGTGTACCTTAACGTTACTATCGATTCTCAACATAATTTGAGACGATGGTGCCGATTATAAAGTATAAATCTATACGGTAGATGGCACTACGACGCCACCCTAAGGCATGCGTAAGAGCAACGGGTTGAAAAATTGAATGGCTTTCGCATCAGTTTCGGTCGGTGGTCCAATAGGCAGGACACCCGTGTTGGCCCGGAAAACCGTTGAGGACGCAGGATCGAACACTGCCTGAACCGTAAAATTTTTAAAATTTTCGCTTCATTTTAAACATTTGTATTCTGGGCGTAAAACTAACTGACAGAATCAAGAACACAGTACTGCGTTCCAAAACGGCCGCAAGGCTTAAATGGGACTGGGACGGACACATATCTCGCATGCCGGACGACCTGTGGGCTAAAGTTACCACCGAGTGGGTCCCACAAAACAGCATCCGGCGTCGTGGTAGACCTCGAAGGAGATGGCGAGACGAACTTGACGCGTTTCACCGAGACTGGTGGGAGATTGCTCGAGAAAGGGACGCATGGAAGAATGAGAGGGAGGCCTTTGCCCAGCAGTGGGACAATATAGGCTCTTAATAATAATAATAATAATTAAACATTTGGTTTACTGCTTTAATAAGGAAAAATATATATAAATTTCGGCCTAAAACATATTCCAATTTAACAATTTATATACATATGTATATATAACATATATAATGTGCCCTGAACCTCCACCCCCACAAATGGTGGAGGTGCGGGGTACTTGAATAAGCGCCCTGTATCCTTGTCGTCTCAGCAACTAATCGTACCTACCTAACTTCACTCTGCGATGGTAACTAACGAGCCAGTAATGAAGTGGTAACGAAGCTCACCCTATTTATCGACTCTCATTCGGATATTAGGATATCATTCGGATTGACCTTGGGATAATAGGATTAGATAATATCGATCGTATATGAAACATTTGTACCGTTGTAAAATTAGTGCTCGTTGGCGAAGAGTGAATTTGTCTTAATAACAGGGTAAAAAAACGAAACAGGTCTTTCTTCATAATATCTATTATTAAAATACTTAAACGGGTTGACTCACGTCGTAGAAGTCGAATAACGCTCGACATGTTTCGAATCGGTACGCGATTCATCATCAGGAGAGACGACCAGTCGCGGCGGCGGCCAATCGAACACGAGTGGTTATTCGACTTCTACGACGTGAGTAAACCCGTTTAAGTATTTTAATATGTCTGAGACTCACGATAGTTTTCTATGTAAAATATCTATTATTCTTAATACGTCAGATGTATTTCAATCTTATTAAACCGAGTCTATCGCGTTTTTTATTTTATTTACCTTAATTGCCTGTCGTTTCAACAAACAAACCGCGATCGTGAGGGTATTTTATAAAGTGTTATATCACATGTATTAAAAAGAATTACAGACTTGGACTTAAATGGACTGCAGAATATTTTCTATTCCCTTTTTCATTTTTAATTTATTAGCGACTCAGAGTGTTATCTATACTATCAGTTTTCTATGGTGAGGGGTCATGATTTCAGGAAAAATCTAAATAGCGTGATGCAGGATCGTCTGTGTTTTGTATGGTTGCGCGGAACCATGCCAGTCTGGCGCCTTTTGTTGGGTATAATTTCCTTTGTCCTCTCATCACATCGAAACGGCTGGATGGATTTTAACCAATTTTGGTACAAGGATAGCTGGACATTTAAAAATGGTTATAGTATACTTTATACTCTACTAAGCTATAAAAAAATACGCGTACGAACTTTCTATATTCCTTATTCCAATTCCTAAACTCACAAAGGAATTGGCTCCTGAGTCAGACGTTTGCCCGCTTCGCTGCCTCGCCCGTCATCGGCGGAATTGTTCCATAGCGCGCATACCAGTCATGTCGTATATCACCCACTCGACTGTACATTACGACGTGACGTCACGAGCGAAATTAAATTGTCGAACAACTTGCGACAAGCTACCTACTCGAGTCAAGTGCAACGAATTGAAAATTTGGTTGCAGAAAAGTTGTTTTTAAGTAGTTTGCAAATAACAGGCGTTAACATTTATTTATTTAAACTTTATTGCACAAAATACAAAAGTAAGAGTACAAATGGCGGACTTAATGCCATAAGGCATTCTCTACCATTCAACCATAGGGCCAAACAGAAACTAGCAGTTGGTCCAGGATCATAAAAAGCCGTGGCTAAAAACCTAAAACGAGACAAATTTCAATATAAACAATATACATACATATTTACCCACATATGCAATACAATACACATACATAAATACAAATATATGCATGTAAAACACCATATAGACAATTAATCCTGAAATTCTTTGGAGAGATGTTTGCGTACCATGCGCTTGAAGGAGAATTTGCTTTGAGTTTTCCTAATGGAGAGAGGGAGATCGTTCCATAAACGAATTGCTTGAATCGCGAAGAAATTGGACATAAAACCAGTACGATGAGAAGGAAGAGTGAGTTTGAGAATTCGGGATGAGCGCAGCTCGCACCCAGGCCGAGTAGCTAAAAATATGAATTTTGATTTATGATAGTCCGGGGTTGCTGGATCAAACAAAATTGAGTAAAGAGTGCATAGAATTTTTAATGACCTGCGTTCCCGGATAGGGAGCCAATTTAGTAATATTATAGGTAAAGAAAGGATTTCAGAAGAACGTGCTCCTAAATGTGATAGAAAAAGTTGCTAATAATGTTTTTCATCTAGTGCGTCATGTTGAAACGTATCCATGAAAATAACATACTAGGCTCCATTAAAGATCAAGTAAATGTAAATTAAGTAATCTTACGATTCCAGACTTGCCAGTTCGGTCAGCCAGCAGTCTCTTTTTTCTACTTCGGAAGGACTTCATGTGTTTAAGCCGTACACAGACGAACAAACAATAAGTTCTAATAAAGATTTTGTTTGCACATGCGTACCACTAACGAACATCAAACAGACACGGTTCATACGATTTCATGCCCGATGATTGTTGTTTGATGTTTGTGCCATATTGTTTTTGATTGTTCGTTTGAGCTTTAGGCATACGTCACCGACCTAAATCTTAGACATAATCTCTCTTGACCATATAGTGTCATTGAGGCTGTTGTGATGATTGACCTATCTACTTGTATCGAACGGATGCATCTCTAAAGGGAAATTAGCTGCTGAATGCCAAGACGATGCCGTTAAGTATAAGGGCAATCAACTTAGGGAGGGTAAGCTGCCATGAATGTGTGTACACTACAGCAGAATGCATACCACTCTAAGATACCTACCGAAATAGCCTACAGAAGACTATTGTATTAAGCGGTTTACCCTGACGTGTTTCGAACTCGTATGGAGCTTCATCATGGACTGCTACCCGTGTAACGGCGTGATTTAGGGGGGAATTATACAGGAAGATTGTTTCGTCAATATTATAACATATATCGCAAAACAAATAAAAATAAAGAAACAACTATATACAGGGTAGCTTGGTGTATGAATTTAATTTGGCACAAGCTCACTACAGTTACTTTTACTCACTTTAATCAGTTGTTGCCGTTTTCTTTCTGTGAAATCACTTGTGTGACAGTCAAAATGCGCTGTTATTTGCTGTAGGCTGCTATGCATGCAGTGGCGTGCCATACGAAAAGATTCCCACCGGCTTGACAACATCACGACTATTGATCACCATTTTGTATTGCTACGTACTGAAAAAAAAGAAAGCGAAATCGAAGCCGTGGTGGCTTGCCCCGAGTTTTTGTTTGATGCCATGCTGCTGATAAATTGTAGGTATAAATTAATTTCTACAGTGTCGAGCGTAATACAACACAGTTGCTCAAGATTTAATGCAATTTGCATAGTTACGCGTTTTCCGAACGCTGAGGTCGAAACTTTAAACATTCCCAAACTTCATAATGCTGCGGCTGATGAAAGAATGCGATAATAACTTACACAAGAACTTGCTCTCATGAAATAATGAGAGCCGTAACTTCCGAGGCATCTTAAATAAAAACGTTAGGCCGGGATTAATACTAAGGTTTTATACCTTGGACTAACTCGTGGCTCTGTGACCTCATGATTGTTTTTCGTAATGGCTGAAATGGTTTTATTGCGTGTAACCCCCATTTCTCTGCCAATTTAAAAAAAAGTTCTAAAAACTGAATCGACAAAAAATTTTATGGTATCCTATCTTAAATCTGAAACATTGTTTTCCATCTGTAACGTTTCGCCAAATTTTCATTAATTTCGTATTTTTTTTAGGATATTATAAGCAATGATTTAAAGAACCCATTAGGTTAGGTTAGGGTTTTTATAATTATTTAAATTAACAGTTTTGGAAATAAATGGACTTCCAAACATCCGAACATACGAAATAATATTGGGCCAAGCTGAATCGGAGACGATTCGCTAGCTCGGAGAACTTTACTAGGTCCTTCATGGAACTTCTAAATACATCAATATATTGAATGTTATTCTTCGAGAGTTAGACATCAGACAGAGGCTATCAAGCATAGTACAAGCTCGAATCCTCACTTTCTTTGGACACGTATCGCAGGGCGGATGCGAATCTATCGAGCGCCTGGTGGTACAAGGCAAAGTCGAGGGAACCAGACAACGCGGAAGATCACCGATGAGGTGGACGGATCAAGTAAAAACCGCCTTCAACGGTCCTGTACACGAATGTACCAGGAGGGCAGCAATTCGAGAAGAATGGTGTCGCATTTATAAAGCAGGCCACCAAATCAACGACGTGACGGCCACGACCACTCTGGCAAGAGTGTACCGCCACAGAAGAAGATTGAATGTTAAATTATATTAGATCACTAGGAGGTGCCCGCGCTTCGTCCGCGTATTTTTGTATTTTTTTCTTTACTGTAGACGGATAAAAAATATCGTATAACTACCTTTGGATCCTGTATCAAAATTGGCTAAAATTTGTCCAGCCGATTCGGCGTGATGCGAGGACAAAGGAAATTATGAAAACAGATGGCGCCAGGTTGGCACGGCACCGCGCGCCCATACAAAACAAATGACAAGATATTTCCTGAAAGCATGATCTCTCCATAGACGACGCGGGGACGACTTGACGACGCGGTTGGCTCAGTTTTTAAGCACTTGCCTACTGAGCTGTCCCGAGTTCGAATCCTGGCCAGGGCAAATATTTGTGTGATGAACTCGAATATTTGTGCTTGGGTCATGGTTGTTCTGTTTTTTTTTTTATGTTTACTAAGAATTTATTTATTTATTTACAATAATGAAACATATAATACTAAAGAAATTCAAATACTAACTATAAACTAAGAACTTAACTAACTAGGAACTATAACTTAAATAGGAACCCAAATCTACTTAACTAACTGTTAAAAAAGAATAAAAAAATCGGACCCCTTTGGCATAGTGCCGAAGACGCTGGCAGCATTACCTCGCTGTATAGCAACGCTAATGCGTTGAGCGAGGAAGCTGCCAGCTCTTCGGTCCCCGTGATGTCGACCAGTCTTTTAGAAATTTGCCTAAACAGTTGATGTGCACTGGGCCCCCACGGACCAAGGGTCTCAACTCCAAATGGAACAAAATCGTATTCAGAGCTGAGACCCCTGTACTTATGTGATTTTATTTTTCGGCCGCTTCGGCCGCTTCGGCCGCCGCGCCTGCCTTATGAGATGTTCCATGGAGATGGGAAGGAGCCAGAGTGTCTACACAGGTAGCGTCCCACACTAGTGTCCTTCCCAATCCCTATGGAATCAAAGACATCCCATCCGGTCTCTTACCATCGTCTCTGGCGATGCCGGTTGGTTCCAGCAAAGTCGGGACATTAACGCTGGCAAGAGAACAGCGGATGATGTCGTTAAGCGCGGCGTGCCTAGAGAAACGGCCGGCGCTTTTTTGACATGACAGCCCGTGGTGGCCCAGAGGGTCGACATCGCTGCCGCAATGGCATCTCTCGGGGTGTACATGTCTTTAACCCCAGCCGCAGGCACGTTGCCACACGTAGTGTGTCGGGGTCTAGTTAGGAAGGTGCCGGTATTTGGCGAGGGGTAGGCGTGAAGCCAACCGCCGGCTTCCTTGGTGCCCGACGCTAGCAGCCGTTCTTTATCATGACCTGTGCTGCGGCTGAGGAGAAAATCAAAGGAGATTTTACACAAGGTGTCATCCCAACTCCTCTGGGACATGGGGTGGTCAGGGGAATCCTTTCCCGGACAAGCAATTGACCAAGCATTTTTAGCTTCTGCAAAGTCAGCAATCTCATAGTTTGAGGGCGGAACCCTTAAGATTTTACCTACAAGATTAACTGAGCTGTGGGCAGAAGACAAAAATGCCGGTAAGGAAACACTACTAATTTTGCGTATTCCCAACCCACCGTGACGAATGGGAAGGGATGCCTGAGTCCAGGACTGTTCGCTGAGTTGTATGTTTAAAATTGTTTCTAAATTTGTTTTAATAAGATCATCCAGAGGTAACAAGAGATTTGGATTTTTCCACAAGGGGCAGCAGCGAAGTACATATGTTAATTTCGGAACAAAAAGGCAGAATTTAAGAATTGATATTGCGTAATGATGGCTTATTTGGACAAGGCGGTCTGCACAATTTTGGAATTTCGAAACATAACTTAGTATATAGTCGGAAAAAGAATCTTCAAAGATCGGCGAGCCAAGGAGGCAAAGCGAACTCTTAGTGACTATTTTAATGTCAGGTGTCACTTTATCGAATTTCTCTTTTACATCGGTGTCACATGACAGACTTTGGTTATAGAGTTCACATTTATTAAAATTTAACTCTAAGCCAATGTTTTTAAACTTTGTTTGGATGGTAAATAAATCGGAAAGAACAGTGTCCATGTCGCCTCCAAGAGTCCCGTCGTCCAAATACCAGACGTTAAATTTTGATTTTAAATTTTGAATAATGGGGTTGATAGCCAAACTAAAAATTGCAGGTCCGAGAGGGTCACCCTGCTGACAGCCGACTTCTGAAGATAAAACATTTGAGCGGTATAATAATTTTGTTGGATCTGCGTAACAATGTAGTAGGTAAACAATGTATCTATTTAAGTATGTACATATATCGTCCTCTAGTACCCATAACACAAGCCTCCTTGAGCTTAATTTGGAACTAGATCGATTTGTGTGAGGTTGTCTGATATTTATTTATTTAAAGAAAACTGATTCATTACAAACCTAGAATTTTATACTAGTATAGAAGATAAAACAAAGTTATCTGACATTGCAAGCGTTGGGATTGGAATTGGATGTTGGCAATTTGGGTCATTTCATAACAACAGCTTAATCCAATGAGTCGTATATATCAGTTTTTCATCGCCCGGCTGCATCAATTGGTCCAGAAAGGTTTATTGCGTTTTCATCACAAACTTGGTTCAAAATTGGTTTCATAAGCTTTGTTGCTCTCATATTCTGTTACAAAAGTATTAAGTTGTTTTGACACTTTAAGCATAGTAATTTTATTTAATTACAAATGCGGCGAAATCCTCTACAGATGATAGATATGATGATTGTGCAGTCGGAATAAAGGAGATATACACCGGGAGTGTAACAGGAGCAATAAATAGATTTTACCCTTCAAACAACATTTGTTTAACTTAATAAAAATAGCATTTTCAATGTACGCTAGCCAATATTGAAAACCTTATAACCGGGAGAAAATCTCACTTGCTAGCCAGGGTAATACTTAAAACTTTAGACAAACCACGGGCAGTAATTCGTAAAGCCCCAGATCGCATATTTATGACAAACAAATACCTGCGATCTTGGACATTGACGAATTCACCGCCCTAGATATGTAATGTACAGTCCCCATCAAATATATCGCAGCATATAAGGTGTTCACAAATATCTGAACATGACTCTTATTTACTGGGCGTTACAGTACATGTTCAGATATTTATGGACGCCTTATACATATGCTGCGATATATCTGATGGCGACTGTACAGTTCTCGCAAATCGCCAGTGTGCTAGGCCTCATAGTTTCCCATTTTTGCAATCCCAGCAAAACAAAACAAACCGTAAAACTCGTATTTCCCGATCGAATGTCTTGTCCACTAAGCACATAAGTGCAGTCCACTTGCCTCCTGGCCCAGGCTCTTAGTATCCAGCCGTCCACCATCGAACTTATTTATTTCTGTCGACGTTTCTTCGTTTCACGTCTCCGAGTAAACGATTGCGTACGTGGGACGGCCCGACTTCGGCCAACGTTGCAACCCCCGATAATCTAAACGTATAACTATACGTATATTTTCTGTACGGAATGTACTCTGAATAACTGATTCTTAGTCTAGAAAATGTATCCTGATTTCTTTTTATTTTGGACGCGAAAATGTTTGCTGTAAATAGATGTTCCAAAAATATCGTCCTTTAGAAAATTGAGCCGCCCGGGAAATAATTTCCTTTAAAATGATTTTTCTTTTATAGACGCTCTGACATATCGCCGCTTACAATCTAAAACACGAAACCCTATTTAACTAATACTGTTCATAATTAAATTCACAATAAAGCAAATGTACCTAACTAATATTTCTAAAATGTCAGTTCAATTTCAATTATGCCAAACCATTCAGACAGATAATTCATTTTGTCCTATTGTTCATTGCCAATCCTTTGATCCTTTTTCTAGCTGTAGTACATTGGTTGACAATTTTAATCGGCTTTTCTGCTTTTCCGGTAACGTAATACTCTTGACAGCGATGCTTAAAAGAATATATATATATAGGCCCCTGCGTCTATTGCAGACGATTTATGGTGCAATGTTTGGGAGACACTGTTTCTGGTGGCTAACTAAACCGATACGAGATCGACACATTCTACCGCAGGCCTGACAAGAAAAGGGTGCGACAGGTGGTACTGCGTCACCTTGTCGACGTCTTATATATATATATATATTATATGATACTACCATTTAGTGTTATAAACGGGTTTACGCACGGCTTAGCATAGTATTGAAACAGGGTATTTTTTCGATACAAATACAACCCATAGAACAATGTTTGTGAATGATTTCGTCCGTATAAAACTTTTTCTTTACCGTAGACCGGTGAAAAGTATCCTTTAACTATCTTTGGATGCCTAGCTATCCCTGTATCAAATTTAGTTAAAATAAAGCTGTCCGTTTTGGCGTGAGAAGAAAATATATTTTTACCAAAAGGTGGCGCTGTACGACTGGCGCCGCGTGCACACAGAGTGCGATGCTGTTGAGATTTTTCCTGATATAATGATCCCTCTCCATAGAAAATAGATTTTTATTATCATATAACCAGACCACCAGACATTTACAAACATGAGGATTATTATGTTTTAGTCGTGACTTTGAACATATTTTCTGAATCGTTTAAATACAAAATTTAAATCAAGGCTGCTCTATAAGCAAATGTCCCAGAGTGTCCTCGCGCGAGATAGATTACCTGTCTCTATCTTCACAGTAATGTGAGAGAGTGATGGGCGATGCTGTGTCATGCGACAAGAGTCGCGAAGCGTATTTGTGCCAATGATGTTTTATAAGAAGATACGTTATACACTAACATAACAGCTGCATTCACTTCCTAGATCACGGTCAATAACTTAATAAGCTTATCTCTCTCTGAGCGGTGTCAGGGTGATGTCAAAATGGCGTTATATTTGAACAATAAAATGTTAAAACTGAGAAAATCAAATGATGTCAGCTTACTTACTTGTTATTCCGTTTTCTCTTTTACGTTTTTTTTGCGTAATTTGCGCAGTTACGCAAGGCGGCACTTTGGGGCCAAAATCACACCGTTACTGTGAACTTGACACATAAGCATCTGGCACTTTCCGGTGATCTACAAAAGCTTTGCCATAGCATAAGCACCGTTTGGTGCCATTTGAATCCTATTAAGTGCTTCACTTTTGGAGCGCTAGTAACGTATCCTCTTATAAAACATCATTGAGTTGTGGCTAGACGGGCAGATCTCTTGATCACTCACGCACACTTCCCAAGTAGCACAACTGGGTCTAAATAGCTCGTATATCATATCTAATTAGATGCTTAAGTGAAATTTACCACCATGACTAAGTGCTATATAGGTGGCAAGAACCCTTATGCCACCAGTATAGAACCAAAAGGAGAAAAATTGCAGCCTATTTTTGGTGCTAAATAGAATCCATAAGAGATCTCACAATTACCTTAAGTGCTAATTAGAACTATGGGTGAAAGTTATGCGCAGTGAACGAATGAAAACATTTCAGTTCGGTCAATGAGTGATAAAAGAGTCGCCAAAATTATCTTTGAGTGGCGAGGCAACTGTCAAATTGTGTTTTATTAAAAGTAATACGTGATCTGCCATATTCATTTTGGATTTATATGTCTGTTTGATTGTGATTAAGACTTTACGTTATACAAGCATTGAAATAAGCACGAAATTCTTGCGAATTTTTTTTTACTGTGAAACTATAGTATGTTTTCTTTGTAAATTTCGACGCGCCCTTCATTTGATCAGGAATATTAAAAAAGAGAGTGCTAAATTAAATAAGGAATAGATACTGATAAGAAATAAAACTGTTCAAAACCTGACCTAATGATTGTAGGTTACGTATAATGTTAAAGTAACATCGTCACAACTATCAAAAGTTTGTGATTATGCGTGAGTGTGATAAAATTCTGGTTAAAATAATCAATTTTCATAGGCTTCCATTTGTAAACATGGCGAAACAAAAAAGATCCTACAGTGTTTATTTTCACTTATTTGTTCCTTATTTGGAACTATCAAGTCTAATAATCACTTATTTGTATCTTGCGAGTGGCAAAGCAGTGAATGATATTACCAATAGTAATTATTTGCTCTTTTGTAGACTATTAAACAAGCAAGACTATTAAATATATTTTGACAAGGTGCAAATAGGAACAATAATAGAACCTTTAGTTCGTTAGTGGTTTGAAATAAGTGAAAATAACTGCTTTTGGTTCCAAGAACCTCCTACTGAGACCTATTTATGCGTTGGAGTGGCAATAAGGTACTTCTTAGGCCTTAAAGTTGCAATATTTTTTAGTTCCAAAAGAGCCGTAAAATAATCCCTTTAGCCACTATTGGTGATATAATTCGCTATTGTACTAGTCATCTGGAACTTTTAGTTCCAAATAAGGGTATGTTCCCACTTATATGTAAAAGTTGCTTATAAGTGATTTTAAGGCCTTATATAGCACTATTGCTTCTTATTGAGTGACAATTTGAACCTGCATGCAACTTTAAGTAGCAAAATCGACTTTATCCCACCATAAGTAATAAAGTAGAAACAAAAACGTTCCTATGCAACTACAAGTGATAGGATGAACTCATATACAGTTTTGAGTTGTGTTTAAAGCTATAAGTTGTATCAAACACTGTTAAACCACTCATTTAGAACTTAAAGCTATAAGATAAGCTGCAAAATTCACTAATGTGCTGCTTGGGTTGGCATCGCTAACAATCACTACTCCTTTGTGACGTTCGAGACGCTAGATAAGAAATCCCAAGGCACTCTGGACGAATTCCCGAGCAGAATTAATAGGGTTACGACTAGACAGACAAAGTCAAAGGACCCTTTTACAACACTAGGGCTCTGAATGCTAAATTGCCTGGATATTAATTTGGCGTTTTAAGAGTTTTGGGCTGAGGTCGTTTACATACTTTCAGCCGGGATAGCTGATTGTTGGTCCGTCGTAGTTCATCACCGACTTTATTTCATATGAATTGAACATGCTTTCTAGCTGTAGGTATCCTATCGGTCTAACTTCATAAAATACCAAAATATTAGATTTCTTCTAAGTAATAAGCAAGGTGATAATTTGATAAAATAATTACAGTTGTTGTCTGGAAAATATGATATAGCCAAGTTTTACACCGCTAAATAAATAACAATCAGACTGTAATTCCAAGACGAAAAATTTTATTTTTATTTTTATAATAATACCGTGCGAGCAAAACAGGAGATGCTGACTCGTGCGACAAGCGAAGTCGCGGCAGGATATCCAGCCCTGCAGTGCCGCGAAATACGCCGCCAAAGTGCAGCAAAAGGAAAACAAAGTTTCGAGCAGCAAAGGAATGCCGCGTCTCTAACAGCTTTTTCCTGTACCAAGAGGAATTTTATGATATGAAAACTGATTCGTTTAGTTTTGCAACTGGTCTTTGAAAACTAGGATGTTTTAAATTGTGTATTTTTTTTGTTTTGGGTGATTGGAAAATTGCATGTGGTCCGATTATTGTGAGCCCATGATGTCCCACTGCTGGGCAAAGGCCTCCCCACTCTTCTTCCATTGTTCCCGATTTTGGGCAATTTCTGGCCATTCCTTTATAAAAGAGTCCGATTATAAGAATTTAAACTGAGGTTTTCCCGCGAGGTTGAGGTCGCGGCTACAGTATGGGGTACTTCCATAGAGGAGTAAATATATTGATGTTCCTGGCGTCGCAAGCGTCCATAGGCGGCGGTAACTGCTCACCATCAGTCGGGCCATGGCCACATGCTTGTTTGTCACCGTCTTAGTATTAAAAACTGTGAACAGAGAACAGTGAGCCAGAATAATTTCCACCACGCAGAAGTAGAGAATGTTAGTCATACCATTTTAATTATGGATTTTGGAGAGCTCCAAATTAGTTTTGATAAATGAGATGCTACTAATTTCAGTCAAGGATTTAAAGTCCTTGCGGGTTCTATTTAATTATGCTGGCGGGGTTTTTCATGACAGATGTAGAGCTTCGAAGGAAAAATGGCCTACTTCTGCCTTGATAAGCTTATTAACATGCGAATTTCGCTCGAGTGGGTTTACTGAGAACCTCTTAACAAGCTAAATAATTATAATAATGAAAGTAGGATGCAAATCTTCAAATAAACATGGATCTTAATACCCGGAAAATTACAATGATCCTTTGTTGGGTCGTGAAACGTTTTTTATTGTCGGTCGGTTATTAGCTGGGCCCGAATTTAGCGAGACACTGCGATATCTCCCATTGAGCAATATCACCCGAATTTATGCCAGTTACTTCCATAACGCGGACACTGGGGGTCTGTGATGGTTGCGATTATCACGTGATAAATGAGTGACAAGGCATTGCCACTCACACTCGAATATTGTCAAAACGTGACGGATGCTTGTCACTTATTTATCGCGTGATAAAAGCGGTGGTGTTGGATAGGCTGTAACATCTTAGATGAGGCATGGTTGATTGATAGCAGGATACTCGCAGCAAAACGTGCCAAAAAGACATCAGTTCCGCCTTTGTTCACCACGTGTAGGTCCTTCTTTCATCTACCAAGCGTTTGGTCGTGTATAAGGTCGTGTAAAGAAGAGGGGTGTTATAAGTTAAACATGTATACCTGTGTATTTGTCTGTGGCATCATAGCGTTTTTTGAGTGCATTTTTTTAATCAAAAGATTTGTTCGTCGAGATGTTTCTTAGCTATGTTTGGTGGAAATAGCACCAGTAGTTTCCAAGATATTCAGCTTTAATTGGAACAAGTGACAAAATCTCAGCCAATATTGAAGCTAAAAATTCAAAATTTTGTAGTTATGTACAGTTTTTGTAGCATTTTCTATACAACTCTTTCGCTCATTGAAGTCGGATCTACATGTATTGTATGCACAATTGGAAATCAAGTGGGTAATATTTATTTGGCACTTGCATATTTAATTTTTAAATTAAATACAAAGCTTGTAATTAATTTTCATCTAATTGAAAAATACATAACTAAATAGAGCACGAATAATATCACGGACAGATGTTAATGGAAACATCGAATTTAGCCTCAGGGGCTAGAGGGTGGGGGCTAAGGAGGGAGGGGCAATTATGAGCCGCGGGCGATCTCGATACGACTTTACTTTCATAATTAAACCCCCGGAGAGTTGAACAGGCTGATGAAGAAATGACGGACATTCTTACGTTTTTTAACACGATTAGGCTTGTGATTAATAAAATTAAAAAATAATAATTGATAGGTAAATACTAATAAATATTAAGGGACAATATTACACAAATCGACCTAGTCCCAAACTAAGCAATGCTTGTACTGTGTAGTAGACGACAATATACATAATATATAAATACATTATATAGATCATATCTATGACCCAGAAACAAATATTCAAGTTCATCACACAAATATTTGCCCAGAACGGGATTCAAACCCAGGACCGCCGGCTCAGCAGGCGCCACCCGCGTCGTCAATACTTATTAATTAATCATAATTAATATTGTTTGTCTATCTCTGAATTCTGCATCTATACCGATTACATATTTCTGTTTAACCGAGTAGTTCACAGGTAAAGAAAATTTAAGGCATTAAGTCCACCATTTGTACTTATTTTGTACATTGTGCAATAAAGTTTAAATAAATAAACATGCAACACTCTCTGATTCGTAGGTGTTAAGATAGTGAGTTTTGTTTATCATTCGTCTATCGAGGACAGCAGAAAGTTTACAAATCCAGTTCATTATTGCAGTTAATTTATTCTCGCGCTGCCAGATTTTCCCCTGGATCTGTCAAAACTTTTAAGTGAAATTCCTGCATTCCGTATGGACGCTCTGAATTTCTGACAGTTTAACTCCCAAAAGTTTGCTTTATTATCATTTTTCAATATTTGTGTTAACTTATAGCAATCCCGCACCAATAATGTGTCTTGTTTGGTCTACGTTGACAGGTAGAGAATGCCTCATAACATAGCATAATATGGAAACACCGAAGGCAAAAGATCGCGCGGTCGTTCATCAACAAGATGGACCGATCAAGTAAAGGACTCATCGAACTCTAAATTCTACTCGGTTGTAAGAGACGCGCTGGACAGAAACCGGTGGAGGCAGATCATCCGCGCCAGATGCAACCCTGAAGCTGACCACTATCCTCAGACATGAGGGACCGACTCCAGAGAGAGATTATAAATATGCACTAAAGTTTAAATTCATAAATTAGTACGTTTTTATACCAAAATGCTACGATACTAATGCCATCTGTCTGAGTGATCTTACCTTCGAATGACATTAAATTCAGAGACCCAATAGACGTTTTGTGATGAGAGTGGAAAATCTCTATCAATTTAGCAAAGTGGATATTATTATATCTGTTACGATTAGGTCGTAATATTTCTCATAAATAAATATGAAACCACATCTAAATCAGCAATATATGAAACGACATGGTTTATTAAGTACTAGGTACAAGTGTGTCAAATAAAAGTGTATTTATACTGCGTCGCTAATTTGTTTTTTTAGAGCAGATCTTTCTGGGATGAAGGAAATATATACTGATACTATACGTTTAACTAAGGATACGTTTACGACGGTCACACATACTATCATTGTACCGAGATTTATCAATTGTAGTATCGATAGTACAAGTGTAGTTTGGGAATAGATCGGTTTGTGTAAAATTTGTAGTATCTATTGAATAGTTTTCTACATTCTTAGAATAAACGCACCATGCCTTTGACACGCGACTCTTTGTCGCGCGACAATAACTACCTGTCACTTTCCTGTCAATACTGTGCAAGCGAGGCAGATGATGCCAAGTCGCGCGACAAGCGAATTCGCGTCAAGATATGCTAGCCCCAGGCAGGAACGTCGTCAAACGTTCGGATTTCGGATACGTTGTACAGTTGTCACAACAAGAAGTCCCCTGTATCACCTTCAAAGGTTCCTACATCGTTATACCAAACAGTCTGTATATTATACTAATTAATTGCAATGGCCCTGTTCTAAGTAGTAACATTGATAAATGATAATACGTTAAGAAACATGTTTGATCATAGAGAAAAAAATCTAAAACAATCAGCATTTTTGAATGAACAAGGAGCTTAACGCTAAATGCTAACGTGTTGTCTAACGCGCCAAGCTCATTAAATTCGTTCATCAATACCATTAGGTAAACTAGTAACTAATTAATATTCTAATTAGGAGAATGGTTTACTCTATCGTTTATGAGAAACTAATTAATATAGCAGCACGTTTTGAGCGTCGTGTTGACGACGCGGCCGCTGTGGGCATTAATGCAAACATGTGTCGGTGCAACAAAGATTAATATTGTGTAGAAACTCTAATTTAATCAATTTGCATGGTCGCTTAACAGATTTGTGTGCTTACTAGTCAAATTACTAGGCTTAGGCTAGCGTTGGTACTGGAATTTGACCTTTATTCCATTTACCAAGTAGAAGTAGAATACCGGTGTACTTGTAGCAAAAATATGAACATCTATATTTTTCGATATTTTTTTCTGGAAGGCGAGCGCTTACCATGTCGGCGTGCTTGATGTTATAATTATGTTTAAGTATAACGTTATGAACTTTAAGCATAACATATTTTATTTTCAGCAATTTTGTTGTTAAATGGGAAGTTATCACAACATAAACGGGGGGGTTATAGCGTATTAGAATATTTATTTATCTTGCATTGGTAATTTTCCGTTTGCTTATATATTAAATAAATATTAATGTAAGTCTTACCCCACCTTACCTTAAGTTTTGTTTGGATTCTACCACTACTTAAACCACTGACGCATGTGCTACATAAATGAGTGGACAAGTCACTCGGCGGTCGTGACCGTCGGCCATCGCGTGGCCATGTTAGAGGGCGCTTAACTGATTCGCCGTATTTGTCCCAAACTTGCATCGTGACTAAATAATCTTTCTGCTGCTTAAAATAAGTCAGAATTTAAGGTAAGGTACGGTAAGACTATCGCCGGGAGAAGACTGCCACTAACTTAGAGTCAGACCACGGTAACTCTTCCAAGCAAATGAACTGTCAAACCATACAGTGAGTCAGTTTGGGAACTATTTAGGCTCAGTGAGCCAAACAAGATCTTAGTCTCCGAAATGAGAGCACGCCATTGCCCCAATCCTGCGCAGTTTCCCGCCAGTTTTCGACTAAAGAAGACTGACACAGTCCAATAAATAACAAACTGTTAGTCTTATCCCATTAGACACTAAACTCTCTCTCTCTCTCTCTCTTTCTCTCTCTGTGGTCGCTCCTT
Source organism: Apotomis capreana (assembly GCA_947623375.1). NCBI lineage: Eukaryota > Metazoa > Arthropoda > Insecta > Lepidoptera > Tortricidae > Apotomis > Apotomis capreana. The sequence continues at coordinate 6,839,311 of OX392505.1, read as the reverse complement.
CATGACTGAGGATCGTGGTCATCGGTGGATATGGATGCTCTACACCTAGTTTTTATGATCTGCCTCCACCGGTGCCTGTTCATCGCGTCTCTGGTCACCGAGCAAAACTTGGTTGAGGAAGGGCCCTTCACTTGATCGGTCCATCTGGTTGGGGAGTTGGGGACCGTCCCCGGGCTCGTTTGCTCTCCGTGTTCCCAACAATGATCAGCTTTTCAAGGCTTTCATCTTCCCTCTTCATTATGTGGCAGAAGTAGGCCCATATACGCTGCTGGCAGATTGTGGATAGGCGGGTTTGGACACGAAGCTGGGAAATGATCGATACATTGGTGCGCATGGCGGTCCAGGGTATCCTCAGCATACGCCTCCAGCACCACATCTCGAATACATCGATCCTTTGCCTTTCTCGAGCTCTTGTCTATGTTTCTACGCCATAAGGAGATATGGGGAATACTAAAGCTAGGGCGTACTAGCCGGGTCTTCGTGGTGATGGTTATACCTCTCTTAGACAATAAACTATGTTAGTGTTACCCCACCTTACCTTATGTTTGTTTTGATTGTACCACCACTTAAATCACTGAAGCATGTGCCACATAAATGAGTGGACAAGTCACTCGCCGAACGTGCCATATTGAAGGGCGCTTGACTGATTCGCCGTATTTGTCGCTGGCTTGCGTCCTGACTAAATAAATCTCGGACACAGACATTTGTCTACTTCAGCCCCTACGGTCAATAGCTGTTCTATATAATTCTGATTTGTATTGTAACCTTTTTGATTTGTATTCGTAATATGCCTGACGACCCAAATTTAAATGAACCTTAGTAGATTAAATATAGTGAATAACCAAAATAAGTGCAGTGTGTTCACTCGTACCTATTAGCTGGTAGCAGTTAGGTTCTATTGATTCGCCAATTATGAATTTACGCCGTTATTTTGGAAATTTCAGACATAATTAATTTATTGCAATACAAGATTCAATTCAAGATTAAAAAAATATAAAACATGTAATGTCTCATTATTTTTTTTACTCACCACATTTTTTTATATTAAACCATTGATACAAATAACAAAGCACCGGTCATCTTCCGGTCCCTTCCTCCAGGTTCCGCATTACAATGTTTCTGTGTGATTTGATCTTTGTATCAATGGTTAAAGATTTATGTTTATAGGCAGCGTTATCTCATATTAGAGGCCAAACTTATGAAAGGCGTGTTATGTGTTTCTGATTTGTCTTTTATATCGCTCATTTATTTATATATTAGATCCTTTGTTGATAGATTACATAAAGCTTTTGGTAATTTCAATTTATAGCGATAACCCGTTTAAATGGGGAATGGATAATCATTTTATGGAGCAGAGACTAAGAGAATTTTATTAACGGAATATCTAGAATCACAGCAGTACCCCTGCCTAGTCGAAAAAAATATTGCCATGGTTAGGTTGCAAAATAATAATAATAAAAAAAGTTTTTTTTAAAACTTCATTCATTCCCCTTTGATTAATTATAATTAACGATGATCGCTTCAACCGACGAGAATATTAATATCAAAAATTACTTGTACATTGCAGTACATAATGTTATGTCACATGCAGTGTCACGTTTCGGGTAAAGTTAAGTGTAGCGCACGGCATGCATCATGCATGCGCCGCGTGCGTCAGACACACGAAACAAATGCCGACTGACCATGACTGATGTACACACCCGCCAATCCAAACTTAACTAGTAACCCGTAGCAACACAGTCCAAAGCGCATCGACAGTGAATCCTGTCCATCACGAGTCTACAACAAACAGAATGTTCAGTTTGTACTAAAACACGAATGAAGTAAGGTTGAAGTTGGGTTGTGCTTTTGAGTTCATTCCAGACACGTAAAGGATTTGGGCGCCGGCAGAGATTATGTGCGCTGTAAACTGTTACTTGAACAGGCTCTCTGTCTACCGAGGCGTGAATTTGTTTCCGCGCAGCTAGTGCCCCAATTCGGTTGGACCAATTTTGTACAATGTGATTGGGCGTTACATTACAAACAACTGCTAAGCTTTAAAAACGAAATATTTAGATTTTATTGCAAGTACAGTGTTAAACTATTGATATAAAGATATCAAAGCTCAAAGAAAAAATTGAATGAGTTACCTGGGGACGAGACCGGGAATCGAACCCGGTAACCTCTGGATTGACTGAATATTACCTAGGTGCGCAGTTTTTTTTTTAATCTTTAGTTTTTTGTGAATCAGTGTATTTGCTAAACCAAGTTATATTGTATAATGCATATTATGACGGGTCAATAAGTGTGTAGACTAGTGTACATTTAGGTCAAGAGCTGGGCTGTTATCAAATATAAATGTTGTTCCTAATACGTAAACAATTTCAGGTAAAAAATACCAACCAAAACATTTTTAAAATATTAGAGAGCGTACTTCGGCAACAGTCGATACTGTTATAGGTATTGAATGACTGATATATTGTAAGTGCATACGTGTATCAATTGACTGAGTTTGAATGCAATACTCGGTTCATTCGAACGTGAAAATTGAATTTGAAAATGACATTTTATGCACGTAACAATATTAATTTATAATTCCTGCGTGCGGAATAATGATGATTGCTTTTATCGCATATCGCGTGGTGACTACCAAAACTCACTAAATTTTTGTCGCTACTCTTCGGAACCCCGCATCTATAATATTATTACAACTATCGTGAGACAATAATTATAAAAAAGGTTTAAACTCACGTAAAAATTGCCAAGAACGGCCCGACCCACTGATACGCGTACATAGTGTTAGCGGGCCGTTCGTGACAAATTTTACGTGAGTTTAAACCGTTTTTATAATTATTAACCCCGTATACCTAGTCTAGTTTGTAGATTGATACTGAGGTACGAGCTTTGTTATAAGTAGTTATTTGGTACTTAAGGAGTTTCGGTTGTCAACAGACGATTATTTTAAATCGTTTTTAGAGCAACCAACACCCTTGCGCTCACACAAACTCACTCACATGTCAGAAAATTAAAGGTGCTTAGTTTTTTATTTATCACGTGACAAAAAATAGTATAGGATTACTGATATTTATCTCTGGATTATCTCTGTTTGGCCTTATGGTTGACTGGTACAGAATGTCATTTGGCATTAAGTCCAACATTTGTACTGAATTTTATTTTGTGCAATAATGTTTAAATAAAGAAATAAATTCTTTTTAGGATTCCGTACCCAAAGGGTAAAAACGGGACCCTATTACTGAGACTTCGCTGTCCGTCCGTCCGTCCGTCCGTCTGTCACCAGGCTGTATCTCAAGAACGGTGATAGCTAGACAGTTGAAATTTTCACAGATGATGTTTTTCTATTGCCGCTATAACGACAAATACTAAAAATAAAATAAAATAAATATTTAATCCCATACAAACAACTTGTTACAGATTATGGTACGGAACCCTTCATGCGCGAGTCGGACTCGCACTTGCCCAATTTTTTATGCTTTGTTAGTTACTTACAATTGGTGACCCTTCCAATGAGCGACATTGATTTAACTATGGTAATTAAGGGCATCAAATGACGTGAAACTTTTACTTTAGTTTATTAGTCGAGTTGTACTATGAGCTGTATTCATTCATAAATAGGCCATGCAATTGTGCAGCCAGTAGCGGTTTGAAATTGTATTTTTACTACAACCGTTAAAAATTACCGTCTATAAAGGGTGGTTTAGACGTCATGACCAAGACTTATAGGGGTGATGGGATGGATTATACCGAGCAACCCATGGGGCCAACCACAAAATCGCGAAACAAAAGACAACCGTTCCGTACATTTTGGATCAATTAGCTAGCAAGTAATAATTAAAAATAACACGATTTCGTGACTGATTCCATAGTGAAAGTTACTCAGTAAGGCCCTCCCGATCACCCCTATAATCCTGGATCACCCTGTGTAACATTTTGGTCAGATAGGTAAAGAATACAGATAACCTTAAAGGAAATTTAGGAGCTCTGAGATGTTACTTATTGGTGGCTGGGGAATAAAGCGTCGTAACCATTCAATAGATAGCTCAGGACACAAGCTGCTTAAATATATGAGCAGGATACTAATATAGACGCATATTTGCTGTAGTAGAAATAAATAAAATAATAAATAAATAAATAAATATCGGACAACCTCACACAAATCAATCTAGTCCCGCAGTAAGCTCCAGTATAGCCTTGTGTTATGGACACTAGACGACGATAAACATACTTATATAAATAAATACATGACTTAAATACAAATGACATCCATGACCCAGGCACAAATATTCGAGCTCATCACACAAATATTTGCCCTTGCCGGGATTCGAACCCAGGACCGTCGGCTCAGTAGGAATCGTACCTGCAGACGCCGGAAATGAAGGGTTTGCCGGGTGAGTAGGTTTAGACGGCCGACCGCAGGGAGTAGTGATACGAAGCCGTCAAGCCCTTTACACGGCTAGGCATGTATAGTGTTTTTCTCAAACATGCAATGGAAAAAAAATACACCACTCAAAAAGTATATCATTCATCCGTTTAGCCTGCTCATAAATACAGACGCCATGTTTAAAAAATAAATTACTTCCCGGCTTAGGCCTTCAATTTTGTATAAAATTGCTTTACAGTTTTCGCGAGTTGTTCCGCCTGAAACGTGATACTTCGAAGCCTGTTATAACGCACGTTATGACGACATTTCATTGCATGTTTGAGAAATAGTGCTTTTATGTTAGACATACTAGGTATCTGGTATGTCCTGTGGTTTGTCATCGTATGATACAGGTTCTCAGGTAATCATCTGTGATCACGTAGTGTAAGACGCAGCAAGAGAAGGTCCTTAAATAATACGGTGGATAGACAATATGACGAATAGGAGTAAATGTATGAGGACAATATAATAGTTTACCGACGGTGAAGTTAAGTTTGTCGGGGAATCCAGTTCATCTTTTCGTTAGAGCAATATTCATTGCTTTCATAATTTACATGAAACCCCCAGTGCTCGAGTCAGACTCGCACTTGGTCAGCTTTTTAAAATCTATTTTTCTTTCAAATTGTTTCTGAGTGTAGCTTTCGAATCATCGATGCTCAAAATAATGGCCATCGTCCGAACAACACACAATGCGCCGATTCGAAATGCAGGCACCGAAAATCTGACGCTCAAATTGATTGGCGGATTGACAGAAATGATGTGATAAGTCAATTTGCGTCACTTGTACGTCATGTTACTTATAACTATACTATAACTATTGAGTTTATGCTTATAGTGTTATATATGCATTATGCATTGTCTAAATTCTGATGCTTGTGAAAGTATAAACTACTAGCTGTGCCACGCGGTGTTACTCATCCCACGGGAACACTCATTTTATCCGGATAAAAAGTACTTAGCCTATCTGTTAATCCAGGGTATCAGCGTGCTACCTTCACCAAAATATATCAAAATTGGTCTAGCCGTTTGAGCGTGAAGAAGTCAAAACATACACATAAATACACTCACAAACTTTTGCCTTTATAATGTTAGTGGGATTTCCAAAGAACAGTGATAAATAAAATTTGTGTTAAAATTGCACTAAAGTCAGTTTGCTATGCTCATACACTTTATTACAGAGTAATTCAGTGAGTGTATCGCAGTAGCTGCATTAGATACGACATGCGAAGGAGATGTGTGTCTCATTTGCATCGCGGGTTGCCCGTTGTCGGCGGAACATTTGGCCGAAAACTTGTCGGCGTATCTCTAATGCCACGTCCGCACGCTTGCGGCAAGCCTACAGGACGCAGTTATATTATGTTCGAGAGAACACGATGTAGTTCCGACTAACTCTAACATATAACTGCATCCTGATGTAGGCTTGCCGAGACTTGGCAAGCGTCTTTTGTTTCTGCGTTACTTAGTAAACGCGTTTTTGATATAGGTACGTACAGTAATCAAAGTCGGCAATAATTTACGGGTAATAATTTCACGTCTGACACATATTTATACCTAGTAGGTAATCATTAGTTATTATCTTATTAGTGTCATAAAATAGTTATTTGAGAGTATTTCTCAGCATTTCTCTTTCTCACGGCAAGTGTGTTCGCATTGTTGTGTTCCGGTGTGGGGGTAAGATAGCCGGTGAAATTACTAGCATAGAGGCATTCTATCTTCGTCCTCCGGGTAGGCAAACACTTGTGACTCCTCTGGTGTTGCAGGTGTTTATGGGCGACGGTAATCGCTTTCCATCAGGCGATACGTTTGCTCGTTTGCCCCCTATGACATAAAAAAAAAAAAAAAAAAAAAAAAAAAAGTGTGTTATTTTCATCGCAAGCCGGCAGCGACGGAGTTTTGTTCTCGGCGCGGCGGTACAAACTTTCGTCAAAACTTCCCGTCACATCTTTCCTGGAATAGTCCTTTAAGACGCGACGGCCGTTTTTACGCTTTTTCTCACTAGTAGGTCAGTGAGGATTTTTCTTCACAGTAGTTTGTGTTCGATATTAAAAAAGGAGCCTGGAGGTGACTAAATGACATTTTACCTGGAGGTATAACGAGTGATAATTTACCATTTGATAGTTGGTGCCGAATGATACTCAAATTTAATAGGGCGCCAACGCGTTGGCTAGCTTTCTCTGTCACTGAGCGTAAGCGCGAGCGAGATGGAAGTGCGTGCTCGGAAGCGCGGAAATCATGTTTTATGAGTTGTGTCATAAACGTGTGCATTTTATATTGAAAATAGTTTTACAGTTTTTGAGAACTTATAATTGTGCATCTATCAAGCTAAAAAACATTGCTAAAAACGGAAGGGTTTTGAAGATCCAACCGAAAATATCTAAAAAGGGTTATGTTTGAGCGATAAAAGTATCGAGAAAATTATTACCAATCGTGTTCTCACGTTGACAAGATTGAAGAAAAACTGTTTAAGTTTCTTATTTTCAAGGAACAGATTATTCATCACTATGGATGTTGAGATCTAGGATCATTCACCTGACGAATTTTGCATGGGTGGGCTCTTAAATAAAATCAATAACTACCTGGGCGGATCTCCCTTTTTAGGGTTCCGTAGCCAAATGGCAAAAAACGGAACCCTTATAGATTCGTCATGTCTGTCTGTCCGTCCGTCTGTCCGTCCGTATGTCACAGCCATTTTTTTCCGAAACTATAAGAGCTATACTGTTGAAACTTGGTAGGTAGATGTACTCTGTGAACCGCATTAAGATTTTGATGCAAAAATAAAAAAATAATAATAAATATTGGGGGCTCCCCATACTTAGAACTGAAACTCAAAAATTTTTTTTTCATCAAACACATACGTGTGGGGTATCTATGGATAGGTCTTTAAAAATGATATCGAGGTTTCTAAAATATTTTTTTTCTAAACCGAATAGTTTGCGTGACAGACGCTTCCAAAGTGAAAAAAAGTTGGTCCCCCCCCTCTAACTTCTAAAATAAGAAAATGAAAAATCTAAAAGAAAACATATGATGTACATTACTATAAAAACTACCAACGAAAATTGTTTTGAACGAGATCTAGTAAGTAGTTTTTTTAATACCTAACTTTGCACCTAATTTATATGGGGCGCTATACATACCAGGTGCAAACTTAACTTAACCACTTAGGAATGGAAAGTGTTTGTACGGAACCCTCGGTGCGCGAGTCCGACTCGCACTTGGCCGGTTTTTTCTTGTTGTTGTTCTGACCCGTGGCCCAGGACTATTCTGGCAGTGAACGTTTTAAATGGATCACATCAGTGTATAATACAATACAACAATACTTTATTGCACACCAATAAAAGTGTACAGAAGGAAACAAGACAAATACAATAATTTAATCACAGTGAATGGGCCATAATACTTAAAAATGGTTCTAGTATAAGTAGATGCTTTGTTTTGACATAATTTTCGGCTAAAACCTAGCACTACATCTCTAGTTGTCGGTAGTAAGCACTGGTACGAATAATTGGCTAATTTCATCAAATGCACAGCTCGGCTGGTGCCGGTGTTGTGCTTAGAGTGATTCTGATTAGTCTCAGCTGCAGTCCCGGGCGGGGATCCGGTAAATTCACTATTCATGACATATATTATCTACTTTACGATCATGGGCATAAAAGTAGTATTTTCACGCATCTTTGCCCTTGTTTGCCTCTCTCTTGCCCCACGTAGAGAGAGGGAAACATGTTTTTTTACAAAAAAAAGTTTGTTGCTTTTTCGCTATCCATTATAATAAACCTTTGTTTTATTGAGGAACGTTTCATCGAATTTTCATGTCACAGAAATTTTTAAAATTTCTGAAAAATGTTTGACTTCCGAGGAAAAATTTGTCTATGAAATGAAAATTCTATAAACTGAAACATTCGGTGAAATGTTTTTCTATAAAAGAAGTGGACACCATTAATAAACATGTTTGACGTACGAATGTAAATTTCCTTGTCTTTCGTGAGACCTATTTATCTATTGTACACACACAAATTCACGTGAGTGTAAACCGCTTAATACAATATTTAATGTAAATGTAAATACTTATCAATGGCAGGAAAACAGATACAAAAATATGTACTTAAAAAATAACAAATATATGTACCTGGCATAGGAGCACATTTTCGAGCTCACCACAAAAATGGATGACTTGCCGGGATTCTAACTAGTATTAAATACTTTAGCCCAGAAGCAAGTTTATCAGCCCACGCCATATGTGGATTTTTAGTGGTACTAATTGATTCTACTGGCAACGATAAATTTTTGGTAACTGACATAAAATTCAGGGAATGTCACTGATGTAAACAAAGAGGAGACCGGACACAATATTCCGCTTTCAAGTAATTTTCGCATAATAAAGCCAACACTATCAACGATGATGCATGAACGTCAAGTTTTAATCAGTAGATTTCAGTATTTATTTCGCAATACGAACGAAGAATTGAACAACATTCCGGTAAACAATGTTTTGAATTTGGTTGATGACAAAATCCTTGACAAATCGCTATAATGACGTTTAATAATCGAAAGTACAGTATTATGACGTATGTAAGTTATTGCCACATGAAAGCTGTTTGTAGTGCCACTAGCCCTTGGCAAGACCGATACTTGTTATTGTTAGGCTATAGCTAGTAAATCGGGCGTCATATTTTCCACTCTTCACAATAAACTTCAAAAAGAAAACCGATATTTTACGTCAGCCCGAATCCTCCGTTTTTCTCACGTAATCCTTAAGTTTTCCACTTTTCTTCCTCTAGAACGTAAATATTCGTAGTAAGGCTTCTTTATTTATTTAAGGTAAGTATAAATGCAAAACTTAGTTGTAAATTTTGCGGCTGGCAGCCAATTTCAAGTATAAATAACTTGCTGCTTTATAGCCTGAATTATGATGACCTGAATCTTAGGTCCGCGAAAAACTAATAAAGAAACGAAAAATACTCCTAAGAGACTGGGACCAATAAAATTACTTTTGAGTTTTTTTATGAAAACAATCTAAGTTTTAAGATGTTATTGACTTGTTTTATTTATGTTTTGCAATTCAGTTCAGTTACCAGCACGCTTGAATGATTGACTATGTCTGGAGAGGTACTTGGAATAACTAGTTTAATACTAACTTGCTTTGTAAATAAACTTCTTTATTAAATTTTATTTTAAAACAGATCAGATTTCAAGCAGTTTTGGTAAGCAATACTTGTTTATACACACCTTGAAATGTATCGAACAATATTTCTACTTAGTGTATTTCGTTAAAATTAAGTACCTAAATGAAACCAAATTCAATGAAATAAAAATTCTGTAAGAAATCTATCATCAAAACAAGGGGACTCATAATATTAGATATGCTGCTGACTCTATATTTTATATGGAACTATCAATCTGAAAGTAATTATTTCAACCACTTAGGTTATTCTTTAAATAATAAAAACATGCAAATTTATATAAATAAATACAGATAAACCAAGCTAATCAGATTCACAACTCTGCTAGCATATAGGTCACGCAATCATATTGTGAAAGCGCACTTATTCGGAGCTTGCTGGAACTGTGAATGATTTTGACATAAAACCAGTACTGCATAAAAAATTACGGTCACGGGTTACATCATAATAGTGAAAGATTTTTTTGAGATATCCGGGAGATGTTGGGTTATTGAGAATAGAAAACAGAGTTCAAAGCTTTCGAATTTCACGTCGTTCACGGATAGGAAACCAGCCAAGCTGAGCTGCAAGATAAATGAAGATAAAACGCCTTTATGATCTGCGGGAAGTTACCTAGGTACGCGGAGTATGCAGCACAAAGGGCCCAGGTGCGTAGCGTGCCAAACTTATTAACAAACTATTCAACTAGGCTTAGAAATGTGTGTGTGAACTTTGGGAGCTAATTTACTAGAAATGTTTTAAGGCACGGTACAAAAACTAGTAATTTTATCTTCCAGTAACCTTTACAAGATCGTCGGTTTACTTTGTAGTCTCCGTCTTCCACTTTTGTTCCATCAATGCGGCGTGCAGTCGTGGCAATTCGCACACGGTGTGGTCACCCCACGACCAATTGGGGCTTCATTTACTCAATCAATCAATAAAGGCGCTCAAGCGGCGTTTATGAAGACCAAAAGACCTTCTATAGACTTCAAGTTAAGAACAGATACACTTCAGGAAAACTATTTTACTAGATTTACAGCGGTTAAAGCAAGAAGGGCTCACTATGCGTGGCAAACCGCGCTAATTCTTATCACTGACAGCACGTCGAGGGATGTAAATCAGGACTGTTGTGATGCAGCACCACGTCTGTGGACGGCGACTTTTATCATCCCAAACTTGGCACTCCTACTACGGACGGAAATTTCTCATAGAGTTTAAATGAAGCCGTTTTGGGCTAGCAATGAGTTTTGTTTGTGTCGCAGCATGCAATTTTAAAAATGGCCCTGTGTAATTTTCTTATCTTACGCCAATTTGTTCCAAGTTCCCTCATTTGATGGTATCTACGTAATAATTAGTATAGGTGTAAGAATAATATTGCAGCATTGCCGTGATACATCCAAGATATTGGCTAAAAAGGGGATATTGCAAGTTGTCGCATTATTGTCGTGTTTTTTTCACCCGTCTGACATAGAGACGTGGGTTCAAATCCCACTCAAAGCAATTCGTTTCAATATAGACATATTGTCGTATGTTCCTTATAATAATGTTAAATTAGATATATGTGGTGGCCTGGAAACACGGTGCCATATTGCAAAATTGCGTCGACCCCATGACATGCCCCGACTTAGTATGCAGGCGCCGCCCGTGCCATGTGTTGTGGTTTGGACGATATGGGCTGGCTCTTCATCCCGGCTATGTATAATGACTACTACATCATAGACAAAATATATGAGCTGATATACTACCACACATTGCCTTGTGTTTAGTTAAAGTTTCAACAGTATCACTTAATTTCAATGGTTTCATCCTTAGCGAAGACTATTGGTTAGCTATTATTATCGTCGCTCCGTGGAAAGGGTTTTCGGTTTATACAACTCGATCCAATGATTCCAGAAGTTAATAAATGTTCTGATATATCTGTATTTGAAAGCTCAAAAATAACAGTTGCAAGTGGAGTTTGATCAATAAACGAAACAAACTATGGCGTCACCGTCTTGTACGGTTTACATGAAACTAGGTCATTACTCAATAGAGTAAGTTTGGAATTCTCTACCAACAATGAGAGCACTATTATATTGCGATAGCAACAAGTATTCAAATATAAGGCGGCTTATACCCATAAAGGGTATTCCTGTTTGGGCCCACATTTGTATACTGCGCTATCGGGGACCGGTGACTCAGTCCTATTTATAGCGGTCGTATAAACCCCTGAGAAATGAACGCGTCCAATAGCTTACTTGAGATAAGACATCCTACATGTACGAAAATAAACAGCATTTGAATACGTATCGGGACACGTGCGTTTGTAATAATCGGCGCCTAGATTCGAAGAAAAGATTGCTTGATACTTAAAATAGGCTAATGAGTTGGTAACTTCGGAATACGTACTTTCTGTTTATGGATTTTTACTAGCTATTTTAATCTTAAACATAGATACGTTTTTTTATAAAACTAGAAGTACTGTCATTTCTTAAATACTGTACCGTGCTTTTGAGAAATAAAGAACTTAGAAATAGTTTTCAACAACTCTTTCAACTATGTAGTTGAGTTCAAAATAAGAAAGACATACCTACTTTGCTTTACCCGGGGAGTAGAAAAACAATAAGCCAACATCTAGTTTCATCTACATAGAAAAGCAGTTAATGGTTGTTCTGTCAATCATATGGCAGTTATTTTACCGTATATACTTCCGTGTTGTCTTTCTTATTTCATTTGATTTTAAGTAATATACCAAATTACTGCCGTTCCATTTAAAGCCGACCCAAATTTAAAAATCACCAGCGCGTAAAACAAGAAATTGTTTGCAAGATTCCGGGCCGCTTGCTCGTGCAAACAATAATCCTGGTTGCAACGGCGCTAACGAGCGAGACGGCGAGATTAGCTTGGAATAAACTGCCACTACTGAACTGGCGGGCCGGGACGGGAATCTGCTTGAAGGAGGTTGCGGCCAATTGAAATAAGTGTGCCTTTTACTCTTTTTGCGTCGCATCTGTGTAAAATTTAATCAATTTTTTTTGGAGCCCTTTTGTTTCCTAGAAACTTATTTCGTCGAATGTTTCATTTCTCTGACAAATAATTTCGCAGAATTTTTATTCCTCTGTTGTATTTTTCATAATTCTTGCTAATATCGTCCTATTGATTTGGTTAGGTTAGGTTTGTTTTATAACAGTCTCAAATAGTTTAAGGTTGCTTAGAAACATGCTTTCTACGAAATTAAATATTCGACGAAAAATAGTTCTAAGGGTCAATATTGTTTTAATTTTCTGGATCAGGGTAAGGATAAGCATAGACGATTCCGTATTAAAGATCTTGAAATGTCATCATTTCTTCTTACTTGAAAAAGAAGTTCAATTTTAGCGAAATCTGTAAGATAGAAAATGCTTATCATTCAAACCGATAATCAAACAAGTGCCCAGTACGCATGCAGCGTTTTGTGGTTAGGAGGGTTTCCGAAATGAAAATAAACAGTTTTCGATATAGGTACTTTAATATACTCAAATTCAAAAAATGTATTTTGATATCACTTAATATTATTGTTCTTGTTATAAATATGTTAGGCATTTTTTTTTACTAGCCTGTATGTGACTGCTGGGCAAAGGCCTTTCCCTCAGATCTCCTCATTTCCATGTTAGGCATATAAAATTATATTTTGTTCCAAGAAGAAAATGTCAAAGAAGCAGCTGCCGAGCAGCGTCAAATTTTTTCAAAGCAAAATAAAAAAAGACGGAGTTATGAAATGTATTTAGTAGCAGGTGGTCAGGTGTCGGGAAGATTGACGCTTGCATACAACGGACGCGCGTTGTTCGTCCATATCAAAAGTTTAGTCTTTTGTTTTTACCGGATTTGTATTTTTACTAGGAAAATAAGGGAGGAGTGAATAATGTACCTTTATTTTATTTCGTTTCGTTAGTATTATACGACCAAGGCAAAGATACCAACAGCCAAAGTAGGTACACAATAAAACTTCTTGAAATAAACTTATAATATTTATTTACTATCATTTATTACCTTTTAAACTATTACTTTAAACATTTCTCATTGCTTTAATGTAACTTTAAATTTTAATTAAATTGGTTTTTAAGCATAATATTTACATGATGCAGTTTCATTTCCTCGCAATCGAAGTGAAAAGTAGAGTGTGCAACTCGTCCATAAAACGCATTTTACACTCGACTTTATATTTATTCTCGCTCGCAAGCTCGGTCGGATGGGTAAATAGTGTCCTGTACAATGGTGCGTTTTACGCACTTGTTGTACAATCTACTATTTTGAACATCATTAAAAAAACTTGACATTTATGATGCTCGTAAACCAGTTAGTTTGAATATACATAGAAAACATTCCAGACCCATTAAAAAAACCGTAATAGAAAAATTAAATATAGCACAAGGTGTTTTGCACCCCACACCATATTGCAGACTTTAGTGGTACTCATTTATTTTACTGGCAACGGCAAATTTTTGATAACTGATGATGAAATTCAGTGAATGTCACTGATGTAAACAAATAGGAAACAAGACTAAATATTCCTTAAATTTCAAGAAAAAAATGTATAATAAGGCCAAAACTATCCACACTGATGAAAGTCAAGTTCTTTTCAATTGGATACAGTATTTATTTCGGAAGAAGAACGAAGTATTGTGCAGTATATAATTCCGGTAAACAATATTTGGAATTTGGTTGATGACAAATCCTAGACAAATCGCTACTGACGTTTTGTAATACAAATATATGACGTATGCACATTATTGCCATATGAAAGCTTTCTGTAACGACACTATCCCTGGGCAGGATCGACACGTGTTATCCTAGCTCTACACTACTCGAGAAGTTCACCGAAGTTGGCCGAAATATGAGTTTCCACAGCAAAGTGCCGCTCCGCACTATAATATTCGCCCAACCCCGGCCAACTTCGCGAGTGGGGTTAGGCTACAACATCTGACACTTTCTGATGTAAAAATTATTGCGAAAGTGACGGATGATTTATCATTTAAACATGACCATCAACATCGATAGCCCACAAGTCAATCTAACACGTGATCGATAAAATCATTCACAAACACTGGTTCCTAACTATAAAACTAGGTAATCTTCAGCGCAAAATCAAGAACAATGAAAACGATATGGTCCTTTGTGTCAATAAATATTTTATTAGGGTGTTTTAAAAGTCAATTTTTATTATCACCGTCGCGTATCGCAAATTGAATCGTGCGTAGAAGAGCGTCGGGTATTGGCGTCGTAAATATTGCGTGTGCCAGATGCGAGGCTGAGATATGATCGTCATGGAACGTATCGGGACGCCTCAAGTATGTATGATGTATATGATGGGTTTTTCATAATGTATTTTATTTATATTTATAATCCAAGGTTTTGGAGCAGTTTCATGTCATGTACAAGCATTGATAATCAGCGAGACGATGTTGAAATGTATGATTTGATTATCCCAAACATATTCACTATGATCATCGGCCTAATATACGCACAGCATCAGTGCATTGATCCGAAAATAAAGCTATCTTGCGGTTTTAGCTTGAATCACACTGGTTCTCTAGTTCGAAAAAAAAAAGAATCTTCCCGGTTCAAATTGTTAAAAGCTGAAAATTACATATCAATATTGCATTTCTTTCCCTTTCCAGAGATGTGATTACGCTATGTTGCTATGGGTGTGCTTGATTTCCACCAATCATATTCATTGGTCCACATAGCATAGCAATGGTGAAATATCTGCGTGCGCTACGCTTATCATACCTTTCCACCAGAGATATGTACATATATCTGGTGGAAAGGTATGCTAAGCGTCGGGAAAACAAGGTATTCCTGTATCAATAGCTCGATCTATAAATTACTTGTCAGTTTATGAATAACAAACAACAAAACGACATGTGTACAAATAAGCATCAATCGTAATTATTACACACATACAGTTTGTTTATCTAAATATATTTAAATAATGAACATCCTCGATTTGGTACTAAAAGGGGTGAGGCACTACAACAAAGAATATACTAGTTTCCTGTTTGTTGTGCTCCTTCCCCGCAAAACAACGGCATGCTAGCTTTGCATGTTGTTACACTTTCCTTTGTCGGCTCACACTGACCGACTTTTACGGACACCATTGTACTGGTGTCTGGCTGGAGTAGTAGGATATTAGGGTATCTGGATACAAAGAGCTATCCAGATACCCTAATACCCTCTATTCAAGATGTAATTGGCATCTATTTAAAAACTACTTTTTCCTCAGTTGACAAAATGATCTATTCAAAAGTTGTTAAGCTAACCTTCTTATATACCCAGGACACCAATTGCTATTCAAGGCATCACTTTTATTTGCTTTAAAAAAAATATATATATTTATTTATTTACTAAACGCTACTTGACGGCTGCCAAATCGATAAAATATTTGTTGCTTCTGATAACACGTGCTCTTAGTTTTAATCCTGCATAGTAAATTCGCGTGGATGTGTTCACGTTCAGCGAGTTACTTGATGTTAGTAATATGGCATCATACTGCTCATTATTTATTATTTTGACTCGATGCAGACCACATAGCTGACACTTATCAATAACTACGTCCACCATGTCCCCAATTTGCAAATCCATAATTTTGTTTATTTCTAATAAACAATTTAAGAGAATATGGAAAATTACTAAGCTACTCCACCGACAAGAGTGTAGATTTTCAGTTATGATATTTTTAAAAGTTGGTAAAAAACTAAAATTGATCTTGTACTTATAATAGGTGTGTGAAATCAAACAAATTTTATGTATTTATAATTTTATTTCAAAAAACATCATTTTCTATACACCACTTCTTCAGGCAAGTTACATTTTTAAAAGCACAAATATTATTATGATAAATACAAGTTTGAATATCTAATGCTGTCGCATATCTTTTATATAAGGTTTCTAAATTAGGACAGTTAAAATCTTCTAAATTATGTACATTGTTATTATCCAATATTTCTTTCAACCACTTTACTTTTTCATAACCTTTAGCATAAATGTACTTATTTTTAAAGAATTCTGATATTAAGGACTTATAACTAAAATAAGGCACAAAGCCTTCATTCCATAAAATTCCTTTGTTTTTTTCGATCCATGCTACAGTTATACGTTCTTTCCTTGTTAAATTATAAAATGGATACGGCGGTTTAATTAACAACATTAGGGCACGGTTTTCGCTTAGAATTGCTATTTCTTTAGGTATAAACAGGTTACCTTCATTTTTAAAGCCCTGTACATCCACGATCACATTCATGATAGTTTTCGAACGATGTTACTCAATGGCTTATACTCAAAAAGACGATCGTTTATGATAAGGCAGTAGGCAGTAGTATTATCGGGAATAACTTGTGATGACTCAATTTCTAAACGTACATCAACGGGCCCGTTTTTAGGGTATCATTCTGTCTTGAACAATCTATAACAAATAATGGGGCTTTTTCTCCAAATGTCTGT
Organism: Apotomis capreana; assembly: GCA_947623375.1. Classification (NCBI taxonomy): domain Eukaryota; kingdom Metazoa; phylum Arthropoda; class Insecta; order Lepidoptera; family Tortricidae; genus Apotomis; species Apotomis capreana. Next base: position 6,822,280 of record OX392505.1, on the reverse strand, counting down.
AAGTCGAGCAACGGGTCGACGCAGGTGTTGTAATATGACTGACGAAAATTTGCATACATCTCATATAATATATTGTACCTGTTTTCATCAAATTTTAAGTTTAATGAATCATAGGGGAAGTATTGTGAATTTAAAAACAACTTCACGTTTGTTATGTTGCAATTATCAAATAAAGACGAACTTCTTGTCGGATTTAATTTTCTATTGGTTTGTAGTCCTAAAATAACGAATCGGGGTTTCTCTAACTGAGAGGTAGTTTTAACAGACCATGAATGTTTAGTTGTCTTAGGTAGTAATGGATATTCGTATAAATCCCAATTTCTAAACGCTACTTGTATAGACCTGTCTTTTTCCAAATGTTTAAGTAGTAATAATCTATCGCGATCAGATACTCTAATATGGGGTACACGCCATTGGACCTTTTGTATTTCTACAGTAACGTTATCGTTTTTCTCCATAGTCACGCTGTTTGAAACAGTATTACTTCTATGTAAAATAAGTTCATGTCTACAATTGAGGAGTATTTTATTATAATCTTCTGCAAATCCTAATACTTTATTCAATGGCACGATAACAGAGAAATGTTTTTTTTTGCCCTGAGTTCCATTTAAATCCCACCCCCATATAGCGGCATTTTTACTTTCCCCTTCATTCATTGAAACGTAAGACTTCATGGTCGTTGTTATTCCGGCATTTTTTATGTGATCTATTTCCACACCATTCAGTTCGTATTTGATATCTTGAAATAAAAACAATATTGGATTGTTTATAAACTTGATTTCTTTCTCAACTGGCTTTCCCGTTGCATCTAGGGCAGTCGCACTTGCATAGCCTTCTATGTAAATTGAACTAGCAGAAGGAAGTACATAGACATCTTGCTGGTGAATTGGTATTCTTATTTCATCATTTTCTTTATAGCTCTGACTATACGGATTGTATGTATGAATTTCATAACTTTCAATAGAATTATCATGCTGAGGTAAATCGGTGATTTGGAGCATTTTTAATTTTTATAACCGAGAGAACGTAAAAAAATCTTATTGTTTTTAGTGATCGTGCTAGTTGTTTTTAAACGTCTTCTATCTTTCGACACCCGAGATGAAATACTAGGTGTTCTTGTATGAATCAGGATTTTATTAAAAACAATCATGGTACTTATTCATTTATGTTCTATGTATGAATTGAGTATTATTATTTACTAGCAAATGACATGTAATTTCGTTCACTGACGATGCGAGAATGTAAACTGACTATAATCGTTATTTTATTTATTTGTTTTACACTAGTCATCGAAATACTGGATATACGTCTTACTTATCTCCCCCAAAACGAGCTTAGGAACTTTAAACACAAATGTCCGCAGTTGTAAGAGTTATTTCTTTGTATATTATGATAATTGTATTGAATTTTTGATCCTATATACTTAATGAATTCTTTTGGTGGTTTCAGATTACCATAACTGTCAAAATATTCGATATAATCATTTATTTTTGCGTAGGCTACCCAATGAGTACCAGAACTTGTAGATGAATCTAAATTAATAACCCCACATTCTATCGGTAGCGGTAATTCTGGTAATTCATCTCTCATAAATACACCGCGAAAAAAAGGGACATATTTTGAGTACTTTATAATATCGATGTTAGTTAATGCTCTTTTAGGTAGCCGAGTGATTAGTTTTTTTTCTTAGTAATATAGATCCCTAACCCCTTCTTGTACGGTTTAAGATGTAATCCTTTTCCAATACACAATGCTTCCATATCCATATTGTGCCTTTTAAATTCTGCTAGATGTTTTTTAGCTGATTTGTAATCGTTGATAGCTTTCGTAATTCCGGCGATACCGCCCGCTAAACTGCCGGTGGCCGACAATCCAGCAAATATAGGTATTAATGGTAGAAACCCTCCAGTTTTAGGTATAGGTATGACTCTTGGTGTTTTTATAGGTATGTCAGATACCAGTTCTCGAGCAGCTGTGTATGCCATTTCGGTCAGCATTTTCTTGCATTTTGGCTTTAATTTACGGATGTGTCTTTTAGTATGAGAGACAATATTGTTAAACGTTTTTTTAAAGCCAGAGGGAACTTTAGCCGCGGAGCTTAATGGTACTTTTCCCGGTACTAATAAACTATTGGAATTATTTTTAGGTTGACTTTTCATAATTATATTGAATTTTATAGAATTGAACAAATAGTAAATTGTCCTTATTGCTTCAAGATCAGTATATGAATGAAACCAAAATAAGAAATCAGTATTCTTAAATACTTTTGTCAGTATTCAACATTTACAAACGATTTCCTTTTTCTATCCAGCTATTCTCGCTTGAAGGCAGTCCTAACCACTTTACATATACTTTGTTTCCTCTAGTTTTTAATACTTTTTCAACGAGGTATACATCCGGATGTAAAGTTTTTTGGATTTCTTGAGCATAAAACGCGCCTAATATTGGTCTACACTTTGCATCTTCTAGTAAATAAGTTGTAGGATTAGTATGTTGAACTTTTGTTAACTTAAATATTTCCGTAGACCAATTAGGAGTATACCATTTCTCAAAACAACCTTTGTATTTGCTGATTCTGACAAAATCTCCGACTCGAAATCTCCTGCATTTTGTTATTTTCTTAGCTTTCAAGTAAACGTATCTCCGTAATACTTCTGCCTTATTTTTATAGTTAATTGTAGCCGGCGCCCTTCCTACAGTTCTATGAACGGTATTATTATATTCGTTAATTTTAGAATGTAGTGTTCCATCTATCCATTTATAATTTCCTTTTAAGCTAAACTCTTTGAAAAGTTTATTTTTTAGTGTTCTTATAAACCTTTCCACAATGGAAGCTTTTTTGGTAGAATATGTGGAATAATGATTAATATGATGTTGTTTAATAATCTTTAAAAATGTTTTATTATAAAATTCCTTACCCATATCTGTTTGTAAATTTTTTGGGACTCGCCCTTTCTTTAATAAAAGTCGAAATTGTTTAGACACGATTTCTTGAGTTTTTTGCTTAAGAGGAAATGCCCAAGCAAACTTAGAAAAACAGTCAATAATTACTAATATGTATTTAAAGCTAGAATTGACATCTGATAATGCCTGCATATCAATCAAATCTGCTTGCCAAAGGTCATCTATATCTTTTAAAATAACGCTTCTCCGAGGGAAGTTCACTCTTACGTTTTTGTGTATTTCGTCAACGACGTCGGCTTTGCTCATAGTGTTTATTTAACGTTCCTTGAAGTTCCTTTAAAGCGATATTCTTTTCAATATCTTTCATGCGTTCCATTAAACTTTTTGCTAACTTTTCAGAATGCTGTATTTGACGTGCTTTTAAAGCAAGGTCTTTTTCAATGCATTTTAATCGGTCTCTTAAATCTGCAATCAGCTTTGAATTTTCTTCAATATACTTTTCATTGTTAACATTTGATTCTTTTGCTTCATTAACAGTCGTTATTTTTATCGTCTCTATTTTACAGCAATCAACTGTGATATTTTCTTTTTTTTCAACAATCATATCCGGCATTCATCCGATTACTGCTAGAATGATTCAATTAAGGAGGCTTTTATTTTTTTATTATACCGGCTTCCCTCAATTCTTCAATAATTGAAAGAATTTCATCATCGTGATTGCTATTACCAGCACTTTTGGAAGCAATTAATAGTTTAAGTCTTTCAATAAGTTCATTCGGATCATCCCAATACACGTAATCGGTATTACTTTTATATGTTTTTAAATTAGGTAACCTACAACCATTTTTTAAACTTGGTAACTGTTCAGAGAAATCCTGAATAGCGCTATCAGCCCGATTTTTGTATGTTTTTAAATGATGTAAACTACTGCCAACTTTTAATTCAGGAAACTGTTCAGGAATATCCTGACTAGCGTCATCAGGTTGTGAAAACAAAGGCTTAATAATCTGACGATATTTAATACCTTTATCACCTTTGAGTTGGCCGTTAGGATTGAAGTCTCGTTTATGCGCATTTGTGTTAATAAGCATTTCCTTATATACAGTTTTATCATGATCTGATACTAACTCCAGATTAGGTTTATTACGCATTATAAGCTCCTTTAAACCATCAGTAAGTTCATAATTGTTGTTATTAACGGATACCATATATTTTTTTTCTTTGTTACCATCATTGGTTAAAGATAAACTAACAGCGACATTTCCCATCATAAGTTTATTATTTTCGCTACGAATGCCGAATGGCACATTTATTTTTTCGTAAATATTAAGAACATCTTCTTTTTTAAGGGACAGTAATGTATCATTATCATTTGTTCGTAAATTCTGATCTTTTTCTTCGGCTATATCATAATATTCTGAATGTTTACTTGTGTCAGCTCTGATTATATCTCTAAACTTCTGATAATCGACGGAAGAATCTAAATCCATGCCAGTATCATTGATCTTAGTGTTTGTCGATACGTTAAAGTCAGAAATTTGTGTACCTTTCACTTTAATCAGTGTTTCAAGAGGATCTGTAATAGGCTTAAACACTTTTTTAAATTTAAGATCAGTTGCATGTTCTTCATTCTGAATTGTTTTTATTTTCTTTTTTATGCTACTGATAGCTTTAACAAGTTGCTTTTTTATGTTAGTATTCATTGCGTCGTCTGTTTAACACTAATAACAAGCTTCAAGTGAGATATTACAAGCTTAATATGTAATATATAAGCTACTTAAAAATAAATAAACGTGTCAAATCCTTTTCTATACCTTCCATTATTAACTGCGCAGTCTTTATTTATAACTAAAAAGCTGTATTGGTTTTGCCACACGGTGAAACAAATCTTTCTAAATGTTAACCAATCGGCGTCTGTATTTACATGCTCATTGTATATATGTTTTAAATTTATATCATCTTGCTTGAATATAATTAAAAGATTAGCGTTATCTCTTATTAATTGTTTTGGTATCTTTGAGTAGGTTTGCGATAAATAAAAACAGTCTATTTGCTTATGTCTCCCCATGGCAAAGTAATTTCGAATGTTCATTTGGTTTTCACATGCTACGTCATCGAAAATTATAACTGAATTAGTTAACGCTTCATTGGGATGTACTACTTCTTTATTATCGCTAAACAAAAATAATTCTGCGCCCGGAATGTTCTGCATGATTCGTTTTAAAAAAAGATACTTTGGCTGAAAAGCAGTCTTTGAGTACAAATAAATGTGCATAAATCTTAATCCATTTTCGTGTAATAACAAGTTCAGCATAACGTTAGTTTTACCGCAGTTGGAAGGGCCACATATTATGCAGCGGATTGTATTAGGCAGCAGAGTGCCGTGTTTTACTTTATGCAACGATTTTTCTACATTTATAGCGTTCACCTCTAATGTTTGAGTTTGCTTAACGAACTTCATGGTGAAGTGTGAAGTTTAGTAATTATCGCTAGTCTTTATATAGGGTAGTCACATAATTACAATGCAGTGGATTGTATTTGGTAACAACGAGTTATGCATCACAATTTCCGATTATTTTTTTACTTTAATATTATTTATTTCTAAGGTTTACGTTTGCTTCAGGAACTTCATTTTGAAAATGCAAAAGAGCTGAAAACTTTCGTCTTTATATACACATCAGTCAGTAGGGATTTCGCAGATAGAGAAAAACAAAAGATATAACTTAAAAGAATTGTTATTCAACTTAGCTCGGTACAGTACATAATTGTATATAGGTAATAATGTAATTCTTAAATGAACATAAGCATACATATAACATAATAAGGTAATCTTAGGTTAACTGATCCTTATAGAGATAAGTTCAACTACGTACATTCGTTGTCTGTCGTAATTGCATTTTTAAGCCACTTTGCATACAATCGAGTGTAACACTTGCATAATATCTTAAACCAAATAATATACCCTTAAATTAGTGCACCATCACTTAAAATTACATAATGTTTGTAGTGAAACACAGATGCTTGGTCAAACACTAATTTATTTCAGATCTACCTTCATATGTATAAAACCTAAAACTACCTACATTACATACAAGTATGATTCATTCTACAACATCTTTCCCTTTATAGAAATGGTGTTTATTACAGTATTACTAACCTACTTATCACTAAGGAAGTTCACGACTAAAACAGTAGTACTTAATGATATTATAAAGCTATGAATTTAGCAATTAATACTTACTACTATTCTTCTCTCATAACACAACTGTTATGTACCTATGCATTATTTATAACACTATATTTCTAATAACTAATGTACATAACATATATATATATACATATATACTTGCTACCAAAGCTACCAAGTTAACCTAGTACTCCTTATAAATCTACAATATTACTGTTATAACCTTTACAACACTAAATTAAATTTCCGTAAACATTTATACAAAAAATAAAAAAAAATCAACTGAGTATTGATAACAACGTCAGCTGTTTGGGTTCTAAAAAACTACCAACAATAGACCTTAGACTTTAGAACCTTAAGTACTTTTTGAGTAGCAATTAACATCGCATATCGTATCGGAATAGACTTATACAAGTATAAGCTTTCTGTATATAATGATAAGAATGACTCAAGGTACCTTAACTTGGGTTAAGGCATTCTTATCTATTACTAAGTATGTATTTATTTTTAGTCGATTTCTGGAACAGTAGGCATAATTTTACGAGCTTTGCTCCTAGTTATAGGACCAATGGGTGTTCCGGTATGCTTGGAGCAATCAGATGGTATTATTACCTGTGGAGTCGGCACCGCGGGTCCCGCGGGCGCGCCTCCTGCCGGGAGAGGCGGGGCGACGGGGGCGGCGTCTGCAGCCGAGGAGCTCATGCTGATGGGCTGCTGCACGTCGCCGCCGACAACACCCTGCGTGTTGTCGGCGGGAGAGGGTTGCGCCTGGCGTCGAATTATGTGGCGTCTGTTACGCCGGCATTCTCGCCCGTGACTATCTTTTAAAATGTAAGATCTTGGCTCGGGAGCCTTACTTACCACTTCCATAAATTCGCGTTTCCGACCGTCGGCTACCACTACAACATTTTTATTTTGTAGTGGAGGGAGGTCTCTCGTCGATTTATCGTAATCGAACTTTTGTCGCAGCTGTTTATTTACTAACGGCTGATAAGTTTTTTCATGTTTTGATTTTCTTTCCGTATCTTCATACATCGGTAAACGTGTGCGAATTTTTCTTCCCATTAAAACCGTCGCTGGAGCATCCAGGCCATCTCTAGGTGAACTTCTAAAGTTAAGCAACCCTAAATGGTAATCTTGTCCTGAAAGTATGCATTTTTCTATCATTTTTTTAACGGTACGTACAGTTCGTTCACTTTTCCCGTTCGACTGCGCATATAACGGAGAAGAAGTGATATGAGTTATTTCCCATTTTTCCATAAATCTTTTAAATTCTCTCGATGCATAAGCCGGGCCATTATCTGTAATCAATTCAATAGGACTCCCGTGTCTCGCAAATTGCTCTGTCATGGCCGTAATCACACAATGACTACTTATAGAATTTAATTGGTTTACTTCCACGAAATTTGAGAAATAATCAACCAATATCAAGTAATATTTTTTATTGAGCTCAAAGATATCAGAGCCCAGTTTATACCAAGGCTCATCGGGAATGGGATGCGGCATGAGCGGCTGGCGGGGCGGGAGCGGCGCAAGCAGCGCGCATGTCGCGCACTCACGTACCACCTTCTCCACGTCGCGCGACATGCCCGGCCAGAACATGACGTCACGTGCGCGCCGCTTGCAACGGTCGATACCTAAGTGCCCTTCGTGGATTCTGTTTAACATTTCCGCCCGTAATGACTCTGGAATAAATACCCTATTACTTTTCATAATTATGCCATTCTCATAATGCATGCATTCTTGGTATGGCCACAAAATCCTTGTATCATTATCCACCTCATATTTGTTTTTAGGCCATCCATTCATTATGTAAGCGATGATCTTCTGGCTCAAGTTATCCTTTTTAACGTGTTCCCTTACCAATTGCAATTTTTTATCGCTAAATTGTACGTTACTTAGCAAGAAACACGTTTGCGCCTCCATCTCGTCGTTCATCCGCTCGTGCATGAGGTCAGGCAGCGCCGCTCGCGAGAGTGTATCGGCTATATACATATACTTGCCTGGAGTGTACGTCACTTGGAAGCAGTAACTCTGCAAGCGTAATCTCATGCGCTGCAGGCGCGCCGGCACGGCTGACAAGGATTTTTTAAAAATGGCTTCGAGCGGTTTGTGGTCGCTCTGAATGGTAACGTCTCGTCTCCCGAATATATACTGATGAAACCGTTCGCATGCAAAAACGATCGCTAACATCTCTTTTTCTATTTGCGCGTAACGCGTCTGTGTGTCGGTGAGCGTGCGAGAGGCGAACTCGACGGGTCGGCCGCCCTGCAGCAGGACCGCGCCCATGGCGCCGGCGCTCGAGTCCACCGACACCAGCAGCGGCTGCTCGTCGCTGTACAGCGCTAACACCGGCGCCGTTGAAATCTTATGCTTTAATATTTTTACCGCTTCTGTGTGTTGTTTATCAAACAACCACTTCACATCTTTTTTTAAAAGGTCTCTCAATACTTTGACACTTTCGGAATAATTAGGTATAAACTTTGATAAATAGTTCACCATGCCTAAAAATCGTTCTAGTGCCCGCCTGTCCTCCGGCTCGGGCATCTCCACTATGGCTTTTACCTTGTCTTCGTCCGGTCTCATTCCTCGCTGATCAAACACGTGACCCAAGTACTTTATCTCCTCCACCGCGAACTTGCATTTGTCTCTGTTAAATCGAATGCCGATTTCTTTTGCCCTTTGTAATAACTTTTGTAGCCTCAAATCGTGCTGTTCTTTTGAGGACCCCCAGACGATTATGTCGTCGATAAACGAGTCTGTTCCGTCTAAGTCTTCTAAATACTGCCTTACCTTTGCGTGAAACATTTCTGGTGCACAGCTGATCCCGTACGGAAGCCTGAGGAACTGATACCTACCAAAAGGCGTATTGAATGTGCAGAGGTCTGCGCTCGCGTCGCTGAGCTTGAGCATCCAGAACCCGCAGCGCGCGTCCAGCACGCTGAAGTAGCGCGCACCGCGCAGGCGCGCCGCCAGCTCGCTCACGGTGGGCAGCGCGAAGTGCGCGCGCCGCACCGCGCGGTTTAAATGCAGGGGATCCAAGCATACACGGATATCTCCATTTTTTTTAGCTGCTACTACTATAGCGTTAACCCAAGGCGTTGGATGAGTAACCTTTCTTACTACCCCTAACCGTTCCATCCTCGCTATCTCATCACGTAATTTATCTTTCATGCCTAACGGTATTCTACGTACGGGGCAAATTACTGGTTGTATAGTCGGGTCGACTATTATGTCATGTGTACCTGGTAATTCACCTAGGCCTTTAAATAATTCTTTATAATTATCAACATTCAATACATCTAATCGTTGAATCGCTCCCAGCCTTACGCAACTATCTAAACCTAAAATATTTTGACAGCTCATATTTGCAATTACGAACTTTATTTTATGTCTGTCATTCTTATATTCCATGACCAATTCGCACTCACCAATTATAGGCACCGAATTACCAGTATACGAAAATACCCGTTTCGTAAAGGGCACCAAATCATCAGCACTCAGACCCATAGACATATATTCCGATTTAGAAAGAACATTCAACATAGATCCAGAGTCCAATTTAAAATTTATTCTCTTACCTCTAAAATACAAGCAATCATTCCATTCCTTAGTAACATTCTTTGCACTTCTTTTTAACTCGTTATTAATAGCGCTAACAAACAAAGCATTAACATAAAGTTCATCGTCCTCTGAGTTTTCCATATAAACGTCCTCCGCAAGCGACACATAATCTACACGATCGGCCTTCGGCCTCCTGGGGCACACTTTAGCGTAATGTCCGCGCGTATCACAAACATAGCACATCACATTAGCCGCCGGACAATACCGAATATCGCAGTAGGGTCGCCCGCAGCGCCCGCAGGGCTCGCGCTCGCCGCGCGACGCCCGCGGCCCCGCGCGGCTTCCACGGCGCCCGCGGCCGCGGCGCCCGCGCGCCGGCTGGCCGCGCCCGAGCGCGTCCACTTGAGCGCTCGATGACGTGGAAGCCTGAGCTTGTTCAATCCGCCGACCCTCTTCTGCCGACATCTCGTGCGCCTCACATATTTGAATCGCCTTTTCGAGCGTGAGATCGTCCGTCCTGAGCAGACGGTCTCTAACGATGTTGCTCGAAATACCACAGACTACTCGATCTCGAATAAGTCCGTACTCTAACGTTTGAAATTCACATCCCTGACTGAGCAGTTTTAATGCTGTCACATATTGATTGACTGTTTCACCTGGATTTTGGTTGCGCGTAAAAAACTTAAAGCGTAACATCGTCACGTTCACCTTGGTACCGAAATGATCGTCAAATTTTCGCTTAAGACAAGCAATATCGTCGGCACTCTCATCTTTGGTGTACGTAAACGTTGAAAAAATCTCATATCCTTCCGCGCCAATGAGGTTGACCAGCAAGCTCGCCTGTACGTCCGCCGCCTCCTTGCTTACACCCGATGCCTTTAAAAACACGGAGAATTGCTTCCACCATTTTCTCCATGACTCGGCGCGCGCCGCCGCGCTGCCTTCGACATTTAATTCCGACGGTGGACGCGCGTGTTCCATGTTTCGTGTAAACACACCAACAAACAATAGTATAATTACACTTTTAAAACACTTTACGGTAACTTTTAACTGCGTATTACTTATTTTAATCACTTTACCGCTGTCACCATGTAGTGAAACACAGATGCTTGGTCAAACACTAATTTATTTCAGATCTACCTTCATATGTATAAAACCTAAAACTACCTACATTACATACAAGTATGATTCATTCTACAACAATGTTATGATCACCATCGCGTAAATATAGGTACATAATGTTATGCAAATAAAATTATTTCATTTTACCTACTAAGTGATAAACAAATGTCAAAAATACGTTAATATGAATAAGATTTGAACTTCTTACACATTATTACTAAGTGCTATTGAGCACGAATTAAAAGATAGTTTTGTAATGCCCCCAAGGCAATGTATTGATTTTATTTTTTAGTATCTGCCTCTTATCATCAGTACTATTTAAAACCATTTTACTAAGCTCTTGAGAATAAAGTACGTGTTTAATAGATTTTATTAGATTCATTTTACATTTTAAAGTTTTGTGATTAAATAATGAGTCTTTGTATTGTGATAAAGTTAGATTTTTAGTAATACATTTAGAAATACCTTTAGCTTTATTGATTTGTGTTTTAACACTACGCATGGAATAAAGTTTTGCTCTAAGACCGGCAAATTCGCTAATGACATCACCTCCTAATTCATCTTTAAATAAACCAGGAATTTTTGCATTTGCTCGTTCTATGTTATAAGGGTTATTTAAATCGAAATTACTGGTATCAAATTCTGACAGATTATTTTTAATGTCGCGATAAATGTCCTCTGTATATATCAAGTAAAGAAGGCTATCAGTGTCTGTGTAACAAAGTTTTGCATCCTCATTATATCTTCTTCGAATGAAATCGTAATGAAACTTGTATATGTGTTGCTTCGCGTATTCTAAAACAGAAAATCCTATATAAATCGGCTTGTCTAGCACAATTTTCTCTGGAGCTAATTGAACAGCTAAAAAGTTCTCAGAAAACACTGAAATATTTTTTAAATTAGGACGAGCAATAAGTGTTTCGGCACCAATTCGTTTGTTTGTAGCGTTATCTTTATCATCCCAAATTGTGATCAATTTAACGTCTACCTGCTTGCGCCTGTTTTCAATTGTCTTACCAAAAATTGCATTATTCATGAGCTTAAAGAAGTCTTTTTCAAAAACAGATTTAGAGGTTTGGCGAAGATCTGTATTCAAATCAATATATTTTTGTAGAAAATTTGTCTGTTTAAACCTAAGTATACGGTGTGTGTTTTTTAAAATTAAACCATTTTTTAACATTTCTTTCAAATGCACAAAATGAACTACATAGTTATATTTATCGTATAAATTTGCTATCAATTTCCCAGTTTTTCCTGCGGGAGGAACAAATTTCTCCGGTGCAAAAGGCAAATCACTGTGTAAATCATGCAAGTTTTCAGGATATTCTAGATCTACTTCCAAAATATAGCCTGTCTCTCCATTTTCAGGTACAGTCAAAACATTAAACTTTTCAATATCATATTTATTTAAGAATCTAAATTCTGAAAAAGGCAAACATTTAGTCATCGCATGTCCGTACAAATTATTACAATCTAAATATATCAAATAAGATGAAGGCTCAAAGTCGTCAAATTCTGGCAAATATTTATTATTGGCTTTAGCGTGTCGTAGCGAGCATTGAACCAATCCTCCACGTATTCCTCTTTCTATCATTTGATATATTTCCAAATCGTCAATCAAGTCGAGTTTAATGCCCGTCGAGAGGAGCATTGCATCCCAACTCAAGCTCGCTGATGTTATATAATATGCCGGATCTAACTTGTAATATTTTAAACTCAAGTTTCTAAAATTTTCGAATACATCGCTCAGCAATAAAACATCACATTTAAGGTATAGATCGGTATATTCGCCCAGAGTGTTAATATTAAAAGCATCCCAAACCGAGTGGGCATGTTGAAATTCTACATCGGTTATGTCTTCCATTTTCAAATTATTAAAAAAATGTTTTTTTGAAGGAAGTGAAGTCTCGTCATATTTCTCCCACGACTCCATATAGTCATAAGGATAAATACCTTTACTTTTTAATAAATGCATATTTCGGTCTTCAAATTGTGTAGAAAGATTGATAAAATCATTATCAGATAAATTTTTACTCAACACGTCTAGACTTGAACTCAAAAACTGAAATGAATCAATAAATTTAATTTGTAATGGTTTATCGAAGCCTTCTACTTCTACACATTTGGTGATAGTGAGGTATTTTTCTTTAGTTTTTGGTATTATATTAATCGGGCCATCGCATTTTGATAATTCTTTAATAAATAAATGCGAGTCGTAGTTAGTTAAATTATGAAATACTACTGGTATGAATGGACACACTTTGTACTTTAAATTACAATGTGAATGAGCAGGCCCTCTATACTGAGAGGTGACATGGTCGTGGTCGCGTACCTTGTCACCGAATAAGAAATGGCCGCAAATGTGACACGTCGTAGCTTTCTCGTAACTATTTGCTTGTTCTTTTGTTAAAGGCACCATGGGGTTAGTAGCTCTTAAAATCTTATAAAGGCGAGTTGTATCTTCAATCAATCTTTCAATAAACACTTCTACGCAATCCGACCCCCTGTAAGTAACGAGCTTGTTCAAGCTCGGGTCATGTGAACAACAAATATAATACGCAAAACATGAAGGTTGGTGAACTTTTAATTTTCGCGTATTTGTAGTAGTATTTTCTTCACAATTAATTAACAGGCTTTCAAAATCAGCATATATAACAAAATTAATCTTTTGTTGTCTATCAAAATTTTTAAATCCGATTACACTATTTTTCCTTTCAGGTAAGACTGTCAAAACTTGTGAGCAATCATGCGCCTCATATTTCGATTGTGAACAGAAAAAACGCAGGCATTGCTCGCACATATATATTTTTCCCTTAGATTTAGTAATCTGACGGCGTACTAATCGGATAAGATCTTTAATAAGACAGTAATGACCTTTAATTCCATCTTCAAAATATAATAAGTTTACGTGTTTATTCTTTCGATCTTTAGAAAAATATAGTGGTCCAGTTACTGAACAATCTTTTCTGTTTAATCCATATATGTTAATACTGATATCGTTATTAGCCTCAAATAATTTTATGTCTTTACAAGATGGGGGGAAAGTCATACCGTTTATTTTAAGAACTTCTGAATAGTGAGGATAGGAACTTGTTTTGCATACATTACGCTTGGCGGGAAACAATGCAGCTACAATACTCCACAAAAAACAGTGCTCATCTTTATTCTGGACATTCAAACAACTTTTACTATTTTTGACAATTTGCGGCAAATCTATGAAAGTGCCGCCTCTCATTGGACAATATTTATTTATATTTAATTCTAAATGACTTATTGAAAGTAGCGACCAACCCGATTCACAGTGTTCAAATTCAGAAAATTTTTGCTTAAATGTTTCTAAAGCATTAAAATACAAATCATCTATGTCAGTGCTATTAAAAACACAATCAAACTTTGTATTAAACGATTTTAACTGAGGAGTATCAGACTGCGGTAACACAAAATAAGCAAACAGTTCAAAATTCAACTTTAAGCATGTATGTTTTAGTAATGATAAACTTATAACTTTTAAAACATCGTCTTTGTGGCGGCACAGGAACGCCTCGGGTGTGAGGTGCTCGACTTCCTGTGCAGGGTTTATGCGATAAGTCACAATTCTGTTTTTAAATGCAGTTGCGATAATGTCAATATTCTTGAATTCAGTCTTTAACAAACAATTTTTTTTATGAATATTCGTTCTCAAATGATATGGATACTTCTTTTGCGGAATTTCGACATTACAAGGTTCACACTTGGCCATCTTTGGCTCACGGGATATAACTGTAAAAAAAGAAGAAAGTTAGTGAAGTAATGAGTATTTATTAATCCGTAATATTACGAAGTTCGGTTACATAGAGACGCTAATAGTTTTAAGTATTTTTTTATTATTACAGAGTATACGCAAATAATATTAATAATACAATATCGTAATACACGTTCAGGAAATCGTCATTTTTTTTCAAAACATCAAATAATATCATCAAGATTAATAATACGAGCTATTAAATGACGCTGTGCAATCTTTGAACTCTTTACGCGTAGCGCTTATAAAGTCCGCGAGATGTGTCCAAGCCTCAGTATTAATGTTGGTCCTATTTTTAATCGTGACGATACTGTGGCGCCATCTGTTCATCGGCTGCACTTTCTCAATTTCATCGCATGAATATACTTTTAATTCAACGTAATGAGAACCTGTTTTATCGTCATCTGTTTGGCGAGAAGTGCCATTTGCCAGCCTTCGAGTAATATACGAATAAATGGGCGTACCCTTCTTAACTCCCGAACCCTCTAAAATGTCTTCTTCGCTGTCGCTACCAAACAGCTCCTTCATGTTCGGCTTCATCGCAGGACTGATCGGGTTGATAGTTGTTTTTCTTTTCTTGGGGGCGGGAAGCGAAGAGGGTTCGTCGCGGCGTTTCTTGGTCACCGCGGACGTCGAGGGCTCGACGCGCTCTTCACTCGTGCACCTCGAACGTTTCTTGTGCTTCACGGGCTTGGGCGACTGCACCGCCTCGCACTCGTCGTCGGAGAGGAAAAGATCTCGTGCAGCAGACCTAATCAAATAAAATCTATTAGACAATGGATAAAAACCCGGCGCAGCACCAAACCAACCTCGTATAAAATACAACATACAGATAACTATGTAAGAATACTATGCGAATAGGAAATGATAAAAATAATTTATTTAATTATTTATGATTTCGGACACGGATTCGAACCCCCGACTCATTGACATAGCAAATAAAATTATGTTGCGCTCTTTCGTAATGAAAATTAAGGCTAATATTCCAGTGCTCGACAGTGTCTTAATAGTCGTCACCGTCAATTTTAGGTCATTGCAATAGAGGCGATAAATAGGGTCTCAATTATTAAAATAACGGCGACTAGCATGGGGCCATTTGATTGTAAAATAAAATGTAAGAAATTGTGACACAGGATAAAAGATGAATTATTGAATCTATTAACTCAGTATGTATGAATAATTTGAATAAATAAAGCTATAACAGTAACAGTTCAATAAAGTTATTTCAATTCACTTACATCGTTCTTCGTTGTGTTTTGCAGGCAGCTGATTCTGTTGTACCAGTGGTGTTGTCCCGTGGGATGGTGATCTGAACAATGATCTTGGATAGTCAAACCGCTTTTTATAGGCCTTCGCGTTACTATCACGCGTCATTCTTTGCCTAATTTGTAAAAATGCACTGTCAAGACACATCCAAAACAGAAACCTCGCACTATGCAAAATCGCGGAAGGATACAGGGTGGAACAGATCGAGGGACTTTTAAGCCAGGGAATTGTCCAGACTGGATACTTTATTTTTCATCAACGAACTATGTAAATGTTTTAATCCGTTTATGAGATATTATAAAACATTAGTGTAAAGATCTGATACGTATCAACCCTAGCAACTTATGAAAACAGATGTCAAGTTTAAAAATGTTGTCGCTGATATTATTTTTTTTACTTTATATCCAGTTTTACAATAATTATAATAGGTTGAATGTAAATCTAAGATGGCACTATTGCATCAGTCCAGTCTTTAGAAATATTCCGCCCTGTATATGATGAATTGATGATAGCATCATTGGTGACTTAAGTGGAAACGTAGTAAGCGTCAAGTGAATTCACTGGCGTTTATTACTTTTAGGTTTTTGCCGTCGATTATCTACTCATTCTAGAGCCTCGTTATTTGTGTATGTATATTCAACGATGCGTTTGGCTTGGTTTGTAAACACCCGCCTACTGAGCCGGCGGTCCCGGGTTCGAATCCCGGCCGGGGCAAATATTTGTGTGATGAACTCGAATATTTGTGCTTGGGTCATGGCTGTTCTATGTATTTAAGTATATATTTATCTATATAAGTATATAGGTATATCGTCGTCTAGTACCCATAACACAAGCCTTCTTGAGCTTAATTTGGGACTAGATCGATTTGTGTGAGGTTGTCCGATATTTATTTATATTCGCGCATAGTCTGGGGATGTCACTAGTTTTATTGAATATGGATATGATCCAGACGGATCCTCTTACTCTGGCGTCAACCGCTCCATATTAATACTTTCCTTAACAGGTTTATGCTACTCGTATGGAAAAAGTCAGTAAAAAATATACGGATTTTCAACTTTAATGACACTCTTCTCATAGAATATAAACGATAGAACCAGGAACTAAAAATCATTGTAAAAAGTGCACATTTACTTGCAACACTTCGGAACTATGTCGGTAAGTCACCAACTTTTAATACTATGATTAATATTATCTATATCTTTATTTCATCATCATCATCATCATCAGCCTTATACGTCCCGCTGCACTGCACTGCTACAGGCTGCCTTCTCTCATGGATGAGAGGTAATGGGCTCTAGTCTTAGTGCAGTGCGGATTGGAGACTTCACATACGTCCTTGAATTTCTTGACAGTTTTATACAGGTTAGCTCACGATGTTTTCCTTCACCGAAATCTATATATTCGATATTTTTATTTGCGATGACAAACTATTGAAAATCAATAAATGTAATCAAAAACCTTTAATTGTTTTCAGGACTCTGAAGGTCAACTATTCAACTTCGTACCCTACGCTACACCGCAAAGAAAATCTCCAAATGAAACACGGCTCGGATTGGGGCGCAAAAGAAAAGCTGAAAACACTGCAGCTTACACATTTATCAAGAAACGACTTCGTAGTGGCGCCACCAAGATCATAAAAATAGAAATTTTTGACAGTGAAAAAATTGATAACAGTGAGCAAATGTGCAAGTGTAATGCCGAATTATGTGTGCAATATGCAGTCAAAAACGTTTTATTAGACGACATTTACAACTCGACAAAAGATCTTATCGATAAAATAGTGTCGCCTCTATCGTCAGATTCATGTAACGGTTATACAATCTTGTAAGATAGGCACATAATATTTCAAAATTAAAATAATATATACATTTGAATAATAGTTTTTATTACCTAGCGACCTTTCCCCAACTACACAATTAAGTTCTTTATACTCGTACGATATGACAGATACCTCTTATAATTTCCACTAGTACCTATTTTATCGTATTTTTATTTAACTCACAATGATTCATAAAATTAATGTAACTCATTTGTTTGACGTACTCAGGTATAACACGGATAAGGAAAGATATGTAACACATTACTAAAAGCATAACAATTTGCTTACATATCGACGCATTTAGACTCAAAGAGCGTAAACGATGCACGAATCAATGACGGATATGTCCTTTGAATCTAAAGGTATCGATATTGCGGCTACCTTAAAATATGTCTGTTCGAGCCACCCACGCATTTGCCGCCGTCTCAGCGTAGCATAGCAGGATCATATTCATTAATGTAGGTACCTAATATATTTAAATTATCGATACATGGAACGAGTTATTGAATAGATGAGTGAATACTTTAAGTTACAATGGGTATTTATCAGTTCTTGAATAGACGCCTAATGGTTTTGGAATAATAGGATGCAACTTGGAAAAGGTACATTTGAGATTATTAATTTCAATAGCTGATGTAACTAATTATTGAATAAATATGCGAATACTTTGGAATAAAGGCAAGACCACTTATTAAATAGAAGATGCTAATTACTTCTTGAATAGAGGGTATAAGGGTACCCTATCTGAAGATATAACGAGTTATTGAATAAATATGCGAATACTTTTTGAATAGATGCGAATTACTTCTTGAATAGAGGGTATTAGGGTATCTGGATAGCTCTTTGTATCCAGATACCCTAATATCCTACTACTGGCTGGGATGCGTGTTTGTAGGAGAGACCGAGGAAGTTCGAAACAGAGGTGAGTTGAAAAATAGTCTTGGTATCCATATCCGTTAGCAACCCGACAACAACCGTGTTTAGACGCGTATTACCAACGCCCGTGGGCCCCTCAATCTTGAGTCCGTGCTTAATGGAAGTAAATCTGAGAATTCATATTATCTTCTACAAAACCAAGGGTATCCCCTAGTTAAGAGTAGTTCACCCGTGTCTTGTGTATAATTGAAATAATGTTTCACGACTGATATCAGTTGGTTCGCTTCTATCAAACTACACATCTATAAAATTACATCGTTATCTTATCAATTACATCTAACAAACCAAACCCTTACGAACCCGTTACCAATTTAGGTGATATTAGTACAGACCCCGACCACTTCAGTAGCTCTAGATTACAATGTCATAAATGGACTTGTCGTCAATAGACACTTCGTGCGTTCTTCTTCTGAGCTGGATGTTTCTCCAAGCAACTCATATTACTTGTGTAGCACGCGCGCGAGCCATTAGGTATGATCTTGGGTAACGCTAGGTTTGTTATTTTTAATGAGCTTGAAATTGGCATTTAGTCCGTACTTAATTGGATTGTTAGACAAATACTATTTTGCAGATGTCACATTCAAATGGATCGCTAAATTCAATATTTCTTATGTTATATTCTTCTTCTAAGCCAACAGGTGGGGGCTGACGAGAGTGTCGGTAAAGACTCAAGTTCTTGAAATCTACATTATAACAACTCGACTTATATTTAAATGACTCTGAGCTTAAAATACTTTAAAAGCCTGAGAGTCTTTTGAGTCGTAAGTCGAGTCTTAAAAAGAACTCAAGCTTTGATCGATGACTAGTCTAAAAAACCAAATCGAGTCTTACAAATGAAGACTCCAAAAGGACTTGAGTCTTTACCAACACTAGCTGAGGATCGTAACTCCGCCGATTAATATTTTTGATGGCTGCTCTCCACTTACCTATCCTATGTCGGTGCTTTGTGGAGCGCGTTGCTGAATGTTCGTATCCAGTTGGTATCTGATTGCACCATCATATTGTATTTTTCTCCGTGTTTTAGTGCCGTCCAACGGTGACAAACAAGCATGCGGCCCGCTTGATGTTAAGCAGTTACCGCCGCCTATATGGGCGCTTGCGACGCCAGGAGCGTCATACGCGCATTGCCAACCCTTTAAGAACATATTTACTTATATTTTTATTTTTTTATTAACCTCTACTTCTACTACTAGCCTCTTGAAGAACCTTACTGAAGTATACTGTAGGCCCCGGGCAAACCTCGGCAGGGAGCTCATTCCACATGCGGAGCAGTCGCGGTAAGAAATTCCTCTGGAACCGGACAGTTTTCGAGCATACAGGCTCAGAGTTGTGTTGGGGATACCAATATGAAGGAAGTAGAAATGTTTTATTCATCTATGTGCTACTACCTTTTGGCTTTTTTCAAGATAGTTATAGCCATCGCATGGCAATTCTATCGAGCGCTTGCTGCCATCATCTCGATTACAAAATCTCAAAGAAATCTCGATGCCCGAGAGTAAGAAAGAAAGAAATTAAAAGCCTTTTATGTAACTTCGAGAAAAAACTCAGACAAAGACACAATCGAAAAGAAAAATATGGCGCTAAGAGAGACGCCGCTCAGTATAATTTGTACCGTAGAAAGCTGTTGATATTTGTGGTGTTTGAAACGTAAGATGCTATATAATTTACACAGCCGTACTCGCAATCGCAACCGTAAATGTTTTTTTTTAATTATCTATTGAATTATGACTTGCTGAATTTGTTTTATGTTGACAGTCACCGTATAGATTCGTGAAATATGTGTGAAATAAATATATTCTCATCTTATCTTAATCTATCTAATCTAACGTAATCTCTCTATCTAATCGTGTCAATCTAATCTAATCTAAATATTATAGTACTTTACAATATTATTACCCTGCGATTTTATCTGTCTATCCTTCAATTCACAGTAAATACTACTATGCCAATAAGTCCGTCTAACCGTGCCGTGATCAAAGCCGAAGTGAACTTGAACTTGCAAGGTCGTGCGAGGGCGTGGCTGCTCCGACTGACTGCCTAGAGGGCTCGGCTACCTATACAAACTTCATTTCAGCACTCACCCCTTTTGGCGCGGAAACGTTTCCGTTTTCTTGAGTGCAAACCCACAGCTCACACTAAGTTAAAATACAGTGGTAGATTAGATAGGGTTTTTATTCAGTTCAAGTAATAATAAAAACAACACTTTGTTGAACATTTGTTAGATATCTTTCAGATTTTTAACCTTCGACGGTTAAAGATTGATATTATAAGTTTATTATGTGTATCTGAGTACAGATGTAGTTAAAAATAATGTATCCATCGTATTTTATCGGGCAAGCTCGTTTTTATATTTCCATCGGTTTTTATTAAAAAGACTTGTTCATCAAGATGGTTCTTAGATAGCTAAGGAATAGAACCAGGAGTTTCCAAAATATTCAGCTTTAATTAGAACAAGTGACAAGATCTCAGCCAATAGTGTTCAGTTTTCGTGGCATTTACTATATCACTCATTGAAAGAGGGTCTCATAGTGACCAGCTACTGTTGTCGGGATGTTTTAATTTGTTTATCTAGGATTTTATTATTTGTCAGTCTAAAGTACATTAAATTTGGATATTTTCTAATATTGCTACATTATTAACCATTTTTAGAGTGCTTAACTAAATTACAAATATCTGAATTAAAGTGTTGTTATGATTTATGTAAAATTGTGAATAATTTGCAACCTAATTTGATCTCAACGTTAAGTCCAAGTCCTATTTTAGTTAGATTTGTGTAGGTTAAAAATGTCCAAGCCCAATTTAGTTCGATATGTGTAAGATTGTCCCTCAGTAATATTTTTTTAAATTTATTAATTAGAATCCCTCTCAGTACACTTTTGTTTTTGCTAAATATTGATTGGCGGCTGAATGAATAATCAAGAACAAAAAAATAATAATACGCCGATTTAAAATAAGATCTAATATACTTTTGTATGGTCGGTTGAGTTACGATGGGCTCAGTACTTTACTTATCGCCAAGTGCGCAATGAGAACTTGAATGACATGAAACGTATGCTCATAAATTTGATCCCAGACGCCAGACAAAGGCTGATCAAGCCGTTATAAATTGACACAAACAAATGAGACGTCTGCAGGGTTCAAGAGGCACTTGTTTCTATTTGAACTGTGATGAAGAGCATTTAATTTAAAAATTGTAGTGAGAAAATGAAGTCAAGTTCGCGTAATGTAATATTACACTAAGACGTTGACATAACTCAGAGCTACCAGACATCACATTAATATTATAAAAGCGAAGGTTTGTGCGTGTGTTTATGTGTATGTTTGTTACTTCTTCACGCTCAAACGGCTGGACCGAATTTGATAAATTTTGGTACAAAGGTAGCTAACACCCTGGATTAATACAAAGGTCACTTTTATTCCGAAAAATTTAGTGTTCCTGTGGGATGAGCGGTTAAAACCGCGCGGCATAGCTAGTAATAAATAAGTGGCATTTAGGTGAGGTACATTATGCAGCAGAAATATTATAGAGTGGAGACAACGAACTGGACGACCCAGTGTGGGAACTCGGGGATCTTAGATATGATAATCAGCTGAATGGCATACGTTGCTGGAATCATTACGTAACAATACAATAAAAATACGCTTTAGTGCACACCAAAACAAAAAAATCAAGTAACAGGTGGTCTTATCGCTAAAGAACGATCTCTTCCAGACAACCTTTGGGTTGTTGCTAGTGGAGTTGATGCTAAAAATCACATAGTGAGTAGTTGATGCAAAAGGCGAATCTTAAGGGGCTTCAAAACGGGCCCTATTTTGCTGCAATTTGTGGCCCGGCCATTATTTGCATCTTGCTCTAGCGTAGGGTGACAGAGAAGGACGGCTATAGTTGCCGGCCACAAATTGCAGCAAAATATGGCCCATTTAGAAGCCTCTTTAAACTAAATTTTAATTCCTCTGTTGACATACATAATTTTTGCACATATTATTTTATTTTTGATATTCGTTAGTTGAGGTTAGGTTTGTTTTATATTATAACAATCTCAAACAGCGCTGATACAAAAAACATTTCGAATTGAAATATTCGACGAAAAATAATTCTAGGAGTCAATATAGACCCGGCACAATATAGCCACGAGGTTTCGTGTGGACCCAGAAGCGAGACAATGGGCTCTTAGATGAGTTCAATACGTTTCATCATCAGCATCATCATTTCAGCCATAGGACGTCCAGTGCTGGACACAGGCCTCCTCAATTGACTTCCACATGGGCCGGATAGAAGCGACCCGCATCCAGCGAGTCCCCGCAACCCTGCCGGTACGTGGTCTCCACTCGAGAACCTTTCTGCCCCAACGGCCATCGGTGCTTCGAGCTATGTGCCCTGCCCATTGCCACTTCAGTTTGCTAACCCTGTTTGCTATGTCGGTGACGTTAGTTCGTCTACGAAGCTCATCATTTCTGATTCGATCACGTAGAGAGATCCCGAGCATAGCCCTTTCGATAGCTCGCTGAGTGACTCTGAGCTTCGTTAAGAGGTCCATAGTTAGAGACCACGTCTCGGCTCCGTAGGTCATCACCGGTAATACGCACTGGTTAATATACGCAATACGTTTACCATGAGTTAAAGCGACGGCGTGAACTATTTGTATGGAGAATATTACAGGGCCCCTACCGGGTACTTTGTAGAACTACAATTCTCCATATAAATCGTTAACGCATTCAAATTTTGTTCTTACTTATTTATTTACTCCTTTTACACATATTTTACTTACACTCACATACACTCACCATCACATTAGTACACTCACTTTCACTCTCTCTGCAATATCACATTCATTCACTCTCTGTTTTATTCTCATTCTATGACAATGACACACATATTTTCTTAGTTGCGCTAGGCGCACACACACACTTGTCCGCGGGGCCGGCGGTTAGCCCCGCCCCCCCGTAAATTATGACTAGCGGATGCAGCCAGACAAGGCTTCCGCCTTCACACGTCAGAAAAAAAAAAGAAAAGTACGGTCACTATAAATTCATGGTAGGGTACAGTAGGTTAAATAAATATTGGAGCTATCGGATTCCTTTTCCGATGGTTTTGGCCGTCGATAAACAATCGTACTGTTTGAATACACAACGAGCGTTGTATTGAGAGCAGATTTTATTTACGCATACATTTGAGTTAAAAGTTTCTTGAAACTCTTTGTCATGATCGAGAGGATATTTTCAATTTATAATACAGTCAAATTGTTTTAACTGAGAAACAAAAACCAGTTATTTTGTGACAATCACGTAATATACGTATTACTAAACAGTATTGAACTAAAAGTATCCGATCTTCATCTTCAATTTCGTTGTATGGAATCCCACAAATCGGTATCAGCGCTGTACAATGCAGCGGCACTACAATACCATTGTGTCTGTTTTCTACGAGCAGAGTATATAGGCACAGAGTATCAATAGTTTTTAAAAACAGACACGACACTCATACAAAATAAAATTTAATTACCATTTTAAAATGTACTATATTTCAATACGGTAATATTCTGCAACGTAATTTTCTGGAACTAGTTTAAGAATCACTTTTTAGTCTAAGAAATTTAATTGAATTTTTCATGGTAGGTATAGTAGTGTTTGAAGATTCATATAAAGCTTTCAGCTGATGAGAACAATGGTGAGAAGGACAACTAAATGAGAACCATGGGTTTTAGACAAACGCTTGACTGGTATCGTACCGAGCGAGTGAATAAAACGGCTATATGAGTATAATATAAAGATACAGGGTTGTCACATAATGATAGAATTTCGAAAACTGTACAAAATTCAAAAGTAATTTGAGTGAAGGAAACTGCGCGGCATGAACTTCGAATTTCAAACTTAAGAATAACCGTTCAGCCTTCGTAAGTATTTTTTTTTATCACGGTATGCGCTTCGAACGTTTACTTTACCTCTACCATGTATTTCACACAATAGCCAACAGGCCACTAAATATATTATTTACCCCTACGCCTACGGGTCTATATTGACCCCTAGATTTTTTTTTCGAATGTTGCAGTTTGCCGAAAAATAATTACGTAGTAAGTATTTTTCTTTGCAACCGTAAACTATTTGAGATTGTTATAAAACTAACCTATCACCTAATCAATAAGATGTTATTTGCATATGAATAATGTATAACTACAGAGGAATAAAAATCCTGCGAAACGATTTTTCGGTAAAATGAAACATGCGACGAAATAAGTTTCAAGAAAAGAAAGGCCTCCCTTTCGCTACTCTGTGCTACGAGGTACGCCGGGCACGCCGGAGCCACGGCCGCTCTACGCGGGTGCTACGAACCGCGGAACTGCTACGGCGTAGCGGGGCGATGACCGCCGTCCATGATTGTTTTCTTTATACTCTTAATAGCTTTGTTTCAAAGGATTCACTGTCTTGTGCGGAAAGTTTTAAATTGAAGACGAGTTTTGAATTTATAGGGCTGTAATACTTAATTTAATTTCTTAAATGATGTCTTGTGTGTAATTAAATTAATCTCTCAATTAATTGTAGTTAATCATTCAATCACTAATTCTTTGCTTTTTATTTACAGGTAATTTGGAAGAGGACAACTTGAGTCATTTATTTTATTTTATTTTATTTTTATTTTATTTATTTATCCACACTTACAGCTATTTTTACAGGTAAACCTAAGACAATAGCGTAACTAATTCTATAATTGTACATACATTATTAAACTTACTCCTATTTATCTATACTACTGCGTTTATAACTAATTACAAATAATGCCGACTTTGTGAATCCATTCAGAGAACACGAAAATAAATCTAACTCTTCCGCTATTAGATTGAGGGTGCGTATCGCGCGCGTCAGCGGGGCCTCTCCGAGCAGGTTGGTGCGCCCGCGCGGCACGGCCAGCAGCTGCGGCCGGCGGCGGCGCCACACGTACCTATCAGGGACACACAGGCTCACACAACTCAAAACCTGACCGTTAAATGCTTTACCCCTAATTAATTTAAATATGTATGTCACCATACCTAACTCTCTGCGCACTCGCAGTTCGTTGTAACCGACCATACCCAAAACAAATAAAGTCGGGTACATGAGAGGGTATAAAGGATATACTCCATACCTTCTCAAATACAAGAACCTTATAAATTTATTTTGGATGCGCTCGACCATTAGCTGATATTTGGCTTCATGTGGAGACCATATAACAGCGTTGCATTCCAGACCACTTCGGACCAACGCATTATATAAGGCAATAATCGCTCCAATATTAGTAAAATCGTGGGAACGACGCAGCACAAATCCCAACATTCTGAAGGCTTTTTACTAATATTAACAATGTGGTCCCGAAACCTTAGATCCGATGTGAATTTCACTCCTAAGTCTTTTACCTCTGTTGTTTTATTTAATTTCGTTTCCTTTATTACATAATCGTGAGTGATAGGGTTATATGCTCGAGTAAACGAAATAGTAAGGCACTTGGACGTATTAAAATGCAATTTATTAGCTTCACTCCATGAAACCACACTGTTTATGTCGTTTTGAAGTCTTTCGCAGTCTGCGGTACTTCTTATAGGTAAATACACTTTTAAGTCGTCGGCGAATAGTAAACAGCCCGCATTTTTGATAACCTGGGGTAAGTCATTGACCATAATAATAAATTGTAATGGGCCAAGGTTGCTCCCTTGACTCACTCCAGATCTTACAAAATACGGGTCTGACCTATGTCCATTGTATTCGACGAACTGTCGCCTGTCAGTCATGTAACTTGCGAAGAACTTTAACAGATGAGGGGTAAAGCCGACGCCGGCTAGCTTTCTCAGCAGAATGTCGTTATCGACTACATCAAACGCTTTTCGAAAGTCGAAATAAGCGGCGTCCACCTGCCCCCCACTGTCCACTTCTGGAATAATCTGCGTCACATAACTGAGCAGGTTACTGGTTGTACTACAGCCCGGTCGGAACCCATGCTGCGCGTCAGATAACTGAGGCCGTAATTGGCTATAAATAACATTCTGCAAAGCTGATTCGAATACTTTGGCAGGGGTAGACAACACTGCGACCGGTCTGTAACTATCCACACTGTCCCCCCCTCCCCCTTTCGGAACAGGGACTACCCGGGTTGTTTTCCACAGGACTGGAAAGACTTCATTCTCCAAGCACATATTATAAACATGGAGGAGCGGTTCGGCGAGCACAAATCGACAGTCTCTATATAAGAAAGCGGGTATGCCATCAGGCCCAGCAGACCGCTTCGGTTTGAGATTCGCGAGTGCTCGCATCACATCGTCAAGCTGCAACCTGTCGAGGTGTACTCGCGCTGAGTCAGCCGCGCGCTCCGCCTCAGTCACCGCTGCGTTGACATTTAACTCAGCAGGAACGGTACCATACACTGACTGAAAAAAATTTGCAAACTCTTTCACACCTGTTTTGCCATCGAGTGCCACTCCATCTTTCGATAACTTCTGGACGTTTTTATGGTGTGTTTTAGATTTGATATAATTCCAGAAAGCTCTCGGGTCCTCGGATAAATGGGTTTGAACACGGTCCTGATACTCCGTGTAAGCTTTCTGGATCATATCTTTTACCTGCGCCCTACATTTAGAAAAAGATACATAATTTTCTTGAGATCGGTCGGCCTTGTACTTTTTATGTAGTTTAGCTTTGTACTTTATCTCACGAATTAAATCGGTAGTATACCATTCCGGATAATTATATCTCGACGCTACATGCTTACGCATTTTGGTAGGTACACACACGCTAACGATATTATTGATATTGTAATAAAACCAAGACAAACTCTCTTCTGCATTATATAAATTATACAATGGCGTCCAGTCAAAACTAGCAAGTAACGCGTATAACCGTGGATAATCGGCTTTTCCAAAATTCCACTCCTGCCGATGGCGTGGAGTGCCGGTACTACTATCGGTATTGGTACAAACCTCTGCCGACGCGCCCCCCGCCAACGCGACCGCGACCTCCAGAGGCGGATGGTACACATCGACCGGGACCAGCGCCTCCGACGCGGCACGTACCGTTACGTCCTCCTCCTCCAAAGATGTTAGTACTAAGTCCAGTTGACGATTATTACAATTTGCTACTCTGTTCCTCTGAATGAATCCACAATAGGTCAGAAAAAATTCAAAGTAATCGCTAATAGATGTACTGCATGAATACAAATTAAAATCTCCTATTACTATTACTCGACTATAACTTACACATAATTGTTCTATAATTCTAAACAATAGCAAATAATCGCATTCCTTACTATTCGGTGGGATGTAAACAACACAACACAAAAACATAAACCTATCGCGCTTATACACACTCGCACAAACCAGTTCGAACACCTTATCGCTGACGCATAGTCACGCATAGTCAAGCACGTCATACATTCAGCTCACAGTAGCTAAGGTAATCAAGTTAGTCCGCGAGCTTACTGAGGGAAATGACATGATTTTAACAATACTAGTCCTTTTTTTAAAACATGGCTTAAACTGTATCCCGGCTGAATAGCCCTCACTACCAGTAGTCGGACTTTGTGTGGGAGTAGACCCGCTAATGGGATTATCTCTGCGCCGCAGGAGTGGTGACATATGTTCGAAATATACCTATTAATGTGCCAGCCCTATATGCCTATTAATGTGATCTACCTAAATTTATTGATAATTGTCAGTGTCACTTACTACAACTTGAAAATAAATTATGGAATATACCGACCATATTGTGGTTGTGACCATGCCAGAAACAGGGCCCAAATAGTTATTTTATTTTATTTATATTTATTTATACATATATGTCAATGTGTATCAAATCAGACGCTCCACAGCTAATATTATCGTCTGTTGATAACCAAAACTTAGTAAGTAACAAATACCTACTAATACAAACCTCGTATCTAGTTGTCAATCTACTTAATAGATACTAGGTTTTAATGAGTTTTGGCCTTTGGGTTCTCACCAGGCGATATAATATATGAAATAAGTAATCACACTAATAGGTATAAAGGCGAAAGTTTTGAGTGTGTTTATGTGTATGTTTGTTTATGTTGGCTTTACCAATTTTGATAAATTTTGGTATGAAGGTAGCTGACACCCTGGATTAACACTAGACTGCTTTTTATCCCGATGTGACGTAGTGCTAAGCCCGTTAGATCTATAATGGCGTAACGAGCCTGGCACTAGTACATATCCTTCGATCCAGACGGGATCTTGAAGGTTTCCAGAACTAGCTCTGTCGGGAGACAAGGGATCGGGGGCTAAATGAAACCAGGCGGTTTAAACACTAAATAACAGGTTTATTGAAACTAAGACTGAACCTAATCCTAGTTTCCCTAATTCCCTATACTATTCGGGGTGACGCGGTGTCCCTATTGTGCGGGGAGGAGTTAGTATTTTGACGAGGGTAAATGGTTAGTCGTAAGGAACCTGATCGTTGTCCTTCAGGGTGAGGGCAGTCGTTCCAGATGCGTGGTCACCACACCGCGCCAGGCTACCCAAGAGTATGATCCCCTTAAGAGCGAGCCAGAAGCGTCAATACACTCCGCGCTAGGGATCCTAGGTCTTTCCGCCCTCAACAGGACAAAGACCAAACTTCTTACGTAGGTTCGGAGGGAGTCCCTACGATGTCTCAAGAAGCGTCAATACACTCCGAGCCACGGGGAGCGATTCCTTACACCACTCGCAGAGGTAACTCGACCTGCCTGCTTGAGTGACTGTAAGACACCGCTCCCGTTGCCCGGTCCGTGGCGGCTTATATAGCCATCCGCCTAACCCGCCGCTGTGGCGACGTCAGGCAGTGACGACCGGTTGACGTCACGCGGTGACGTTGGACTTGGTGTAGCGGCTCGGTTCCAGGCTTGGTGGGTCGTTATACCGAAAAAATGGAGTGTTACCGTGGGATGAGCGGGTAACACCGCGCGGTTCAGTTAGTATACAGGGTGGAACATTTGTAAAGAATGAGCTGACAGGATAGTATCATCTGAGTGATCTACAATCGACCTATTATAATTGTAAAGCTGGATTTAAAAGTAAAAAAAAAAAATATCAGTGACAACCCTACTGATTCAAAGGTTTTATTTACATTTTAAATTGAAACCTGTCTTTAACTTAAATGTTCATAAGATGCTAAGGTTGATAATATGTTAAGATTTTTACACTAATGTTTAACAAACTGTACCCGAAAAATGGATAGAAATATTTACATAGTTCATTGGTGAAAAACAAAATTGAAATTTGAATGAAATAAATGCACAGAAGATGATATTAATATATTCGGTATTTTGTGATTACTTAGCAAGTAAGGTTATTAATGGGTAGATTTGTAATAGAATCATGTTTCAATTTTTTTGCTGTGATTTTGCTTGCCCGAGGCAACCTTTGGAAAAGCAATTAAAATGTTTTATGAATTTAATTAACAATAGTTTCTTTTCATTGTTAATCTGAATCTTGTCATCTCGTAGTAAGAGACTTGTCCTATTTGTAAATTTTTGCCCCCGCAGGTAGTTGAAACAGCTCTCACTTTAGCTAGGGTCTTCATTTGCCCCCGCAGGTAGTTGAAACAGCTCTCACTTTAGCTAGGGTCTTCATTTGCCCCCGCAGGTAGTTGAAACAGCTCTCACTTTAGCTAGGGTCTTTAGTAGGATATTTCTTTTCATTGTTAATCTGAATCTTGTCATCTCGTATGTATGTATGTAAACACTTTATTGTACACCGCTCCCGTTGCCCGGTCCGTGGCGGCTTATATAGCCATCCGCCTAACCCGACGCTGTGGCTCTCGTAGTAAGAGACTTGTTCCTTTTTGTAAATTTTTGCCCCCGCAGGTAGTTGAAACAGCTCTCACTTTAGCTTGGGTCTTTAGTAAGATAGGTAGAGGTAGGTTATACCTATTGTAACATTTGGTGGCGTTCTTTTAATCGGCTATTGCCTCACTTTGACTTTTAGCTAGGATTACCTATAGATAGGATCCTTTGATACGTTCCTATCTCATATAGGAGGCGGCATATGTAGGGATGTAGGCCGGTTATGAAGAAGTATTTTGTTTCAATAAGGATTATGTCACTGTCAGGTGAACGACATATTAAAATAATAGAGGATTCCCTCTACGAGTCGCCACCAAACAATCATATTAATTTGTATTTCGGTCCAAATTATATTCTAAATTAACAAGTAAAGTGTTTCCCTGAGCCCACAGTACTCAGTCTGAACAATTCCCTGTTTGCTTAAAAGTCTTTCGATTTGTTCCACCCTGAATATAGTTCGTGCATACGTATTTTATTCACATTAACATGGTATAAGAGCACATAATACGTTATTTATAGTACCGAATACACATTGTAAATAAACAAAATAAAACCAATTTACAACCAACCGCATCGCAATTAAATCTTTTGATACGGAGTATTTATTTCGACGTGTTTATGTTATCATCCGATTTATGATTGCTTGCGGTATTAAAATTGCGTTTCCATTTATTTTTAAATGTACATTATATACTTTTATATTTTTACAATCGAGAGCAAACAACGGGGGGGCTTATGATGGTATACAGGGTGATCAATCTAAATAGGTCAGTAGGGAGAAAACGAAAACAATAAAAGATAGGAAAATCTGTTTAGATTTATAGAAACTGGATTAAGAAACTGGACTAGGCTATAGCCTAACAAGTGTCAGTCCAGCCTAGGGACAGTGGTGCTATAAACAGCTTTCATATGGTAATAATGTTGATACGTCATATGTTTGCATTATTAAACGTCAATAGCGATTGTCAAGGATTTTTCATTAACCAAATTCAAATCATTGTTTACCGGAATGCTGCTCAATCCTTCGTTCTTCTTGCGAAATAGATACTGAGTCCTATTGAATAAAACTTGATTTTCATCACGGTGGATAGTTTAGGCTTATGCAAAAATTACTTGTTGCGGAATATTTAGTCCTAGTTACCTCTTTGCCGAATTTCAACGTCAGTTACCAAGAATGTATGGTTGCCAGTTAAATAAATGAGTTGTAAAATCCCCTGTAGGGCTATAAGTTACCAAACTTAAACATATACGAATACGAGACGGTTAGAAAAACAAAAAAAAATAATGCATGTTACTTGTTTACAATTCGAAATGAAGATGGGGACCACTGTGTAAACTACTTATAATTAAGTTTATACACTTTACAAGAATATATCAAAGATAAAAAATAATTAGTGGGTCTCCCAAAAAAAAATATCGTCATGTCCCAGTGTCACTGTTTCAAAAGAAATATTTTATAGTTAAAGTTAAAATTATTTTCTTTTAAATTCCTGTCTATTTCAACACAATAATCAGCATTATTATCAAATAATCTCTCTTAAAATAAAAAAATATAAAAATTTGCCATTAAAGTTGTGTATTAATCACATATAAGGTACTGGTATTACGGTATCGGTACATTTACCCTATAAAATATCTAATGCCGTACCAATGGAGTCTTCGCTCCAAAAATAATAAACGGGAATGGCTACCCAGGGCATGGTCACCCTTAATAATATACTAACTGGGCTGCGCGTCCGTGCGCACCCTTAACTCAAAACATGGGCATGGTCACCCACATGGCATATCAGGTCCGTCGCCTGTACTTAGAAACACAATATATATTAAGACTAAAAGTCTCCAAATACTCTCACGGAGGACGGTAGGTCACACTATGATCAAGTAAAAGGATGAACTAACCTATGCAAGACACATTATAAAAATGTGCCTTCACCTCCTAATATAAATCTGTACCGTACCTTACCAAGTACTGAGAGAATAAAAATTGAAATCAAAATTTCGTATTTTAATACTTTATAACAGAAATATCTACGCAAATATAACTCAATTAACTGTCACTAAATTATTAGGTGATCAATCCAATAACTAGCTATAGAATAGACTTTATTAATATAAACTTACACTAGATACGCAGAGCAATCAGGGATACGCTATATATTTACATAGCTAACGATAAAATCAAATAGACACAAAAACATTATCATTTGTTTTAAACGTTAGAAACAATGTCCCGCGCTGTCGCGTGTCCTCTCCAGGGAAATTAAAACGTGTCGATGTGCCCCGCACCGTAAGCCGCTTTGCGTTCTTGAATCAATCATCCGATAGTGTCCCGGCCGGGAAATTACGATTTCAATCAGAACAAAGTACCGGGAATAAAAGGCAAAGTTGATAAAAGGTCTGAAAGGATTGAAAGTATGGAAATAATTTAAGGACTTGGTTACTTGGGGCGGGATTATTGTCCTTTTATGTGAAATGAAAGGTCGCGGGGAATCCCCTGATGGGATGAGGAAGATGCTGAAAAGGTACCTAATAATGTGAATGAGATCCATAATAAAATAGCAAATAACTAATAGATATTTTTAAAAATAAAAAGATGAATATATTACCTACAAATGGGAGTCAGCGAGATAGATGGCTTCAAACCACAATCTGCTGATTTAAACTTTCACAATTTTCACACATTACTAAAAGAAAGCATGAACATGACTTAATCGTGTTCTAAAATGTGTTCCTTAAATTATTATAACGTGATGCTACGTCCATAGTTTTGTTATAATAATGTGGAAACAAAATCCCCAAACATTTAATCTAAATCGTATTCGCCATCAAATATATCGCAGCATATAAGGCGTTAATAAATATCTGAACATGTACTGTAAGGCCCAGTCAATAAGAGTCGTGTTCAGATATTTATGAACACCTTATATGCTATGATATAATCTGATGGCGACTGTACACACACTGATATATATTTCTTGTAATCAAGACCCCAGCGAGGATTGCGGGTGAAATAGACTTAACATTAGTCTTACATTTTAAGCGTAAGCATGTAAAGTATAAGTATTTACTTAATCAACATGAAGTTTAGTTTAAGTTTGCGTAATGGGTGAAGTTTCAGGACTATAAATATGTATGTTAGCGTAGGCGGTATGCGTAGTTCATTATTATTAACAGCTCTTCCTTAACTTTAATACGCGTTTAATAAATAAAGTACGCGGAGACGCTAAGACACATGGTTCATATTATCAGCATTGAGCTTAGTGTAGGTAGTTATACAGCGTGTATAGTTGTTATAGCTACAAACTACAGTTTGTTTACAAACAATGTAGTATTTTAGGTGCTATGAACCGAAACCATACTCATCCTCGAAATGACTTTTTCCGGCCCCAGCAGTAATGTAAGTACTATTCCAACAACATAACTTGTTTTAAGTATCTAACAAAGTTGTCAATTCGTTTGAAATGTTAACCCAATTTCTTAAATCAGCATTACAATTCAGTTTGAGAATTTGTAAAGGGTATAAAATAGTACATTACTGCAGGCACCAGGAAAGAAGGGCTTGACGGGTGAATAGAGGCATAGACAGCCGACGGTAGGGAGGCCGGATAGTGATACGAAGCCGGAAAGCCCTTTTCACGTCTAGGCATGTATAGTGCGTTTTTCAACATATGTAATAAAATACACCAACACCACTCAAAAAATATAATTCAGCTGTTTAGCCTGTTCATGAACACAAACGGCATGTTTAAAAAAAATACTTCCCGGCCTAAGCCTTCAATTCTGTATGAAAATCCTTTACAGTTCTCTCGAGTCGTTCCGCCCAAAACGTGATACTTCGAAGCCAGTTATAACGCACGTTATGATGACATTTCCTTGCATGTTTGAGAAAAAGTATTTCCTATCACTTACGCCTTCGATCGAGGTCCCCTATAAACTGGCTACCAGATGGGCCGGTAAAATCTATCGCGTTCTGTGTTTGTATTTATGTGAGGCAATATTGGGCCCTGTTTGTTTTGTTTATGTTTACATGCGTAAGCTGGACGCGGGAGAACTGAACACGGTTTACGCTGTTCTGCTTGGACTGTTCATCACTTTCCCATAAATAAGTGTATAGTTTTGTTAGGAACTTAAAAACAAATCATGTATAACATAATTGACTTACGATCTCACTATGATAATGATACGCATAAAGTGGATTTTCACTTGTTTATTTCAGTTTGACATATTTTTTTCTCAGGGTTTGGGATGAACTAGATACGAAATTAATTTAAGCAAAATAAATTAAATTTATGATGATGAGATATAATATATACTTAATCCATGATGCAGGTTTTGTCCGTAAAGAAGTAATCAGTCTATTTTTGTATGTGAATGCAGTTCAAATTGTAGAGTACGATCGTGATAAAGTCGATATATTTTACTGGGAGATATTGAAAAGCCTCGTACAATCAGGGCCCAAGATATCCTGTAGCCATAGTACTAAAGGTACGTTTGAGGATCGTACGTGTAGTATTCACCACGGCATGTTGTACGGGTACTCAATTAGCTGCTTCCATTAGGCTTCACACTAGCTATGCAATACGACGGCAAGGCTTTAAATTGTATGCAAATTAAAATTGCAAAAAAAAAGGTCCGAAAAATAACACAGAGCATCACTCGAGTGGAGTTTTTTTATAGAGACGTGACCACGATTTGACGCATGGTTAGCGATGTTACGAGTCCATTATTTTTGAACTCGGATGATTCAAATCAATTTGGTGTTGAGATGTACAGCACTAGCTGCGTGTCTCCACACTAGTACTGTTGACTAGTTGCTATGGTTTCATTATTCTTTAATAGATTGTGTCTTATAGTAATGTTTTATGAATATATGGTTTGTGATAAATATAATGCTTATTCTTCTACCTAAAACCTCAACATGGTAGCAGATTGCGTGCAGTAAGTAAATAAAAATATATTGGGTTGCGATCAACGAAAAGAAAAATAATATCGGCGAAAATTATATATAAGAAAGATGACAGCTGCGGGGTCTCTTCTGCCGATTTTGACTGAAAATTCAAATTTTAGTCATTGGAAATTTAGATTGAAATTACTGCTAGAAGAAAAGCAATTAAGCGATGTGTTCTTAGAAGATA
Source organism: Apotomis capreana (assembly GCA_947623375.1). Lineage (NCBI taxonomy): Eukaryota > Metazoa > Arthropoda > Insecta > Lepidoptera > Tortricidae > Apotomis > Apotomis capreana. The sequence continues at coordinate 6,786,766 of OX392505.1, read as the reverse complement.
TACCGACAGATAAAGATGCTCTAGCATTATTTTTGAAAGATGACTCACGAGCAAAATCAATTTTGGTACAATGTCTGAGCGATAAATATATTGACATAGTAAAAAATGCGAAAACAAGCAAAGAAATGTTAACGTCATTAGAAAACATATTTGAACGGAAAACGATATACGATCAAGTAATTACATCAATAGAGACTATGGCTTCCGAGAAACAGCTGAACCTACAATTTGTTAAAGCAAGACTACTTGATATGGAGACAAAGATAAAAATGGACGGAAATAGTGAAGATTATGAGAATAATGCCTTCCTCACGTGTCACTCCTGCGGGAAACGTGGACACAAGTCGTATGAATGCAGAGGATCAGGACGAGGACAAGGGCCGAGTAGAGGACGGTCTATGACACGAGGACAGAGCTATCCAAGGGCGCGCGGACGCTCATTTAGAGGAAATTCAGGTGTACGACATACATCGTATCAACATGCTTCAGCAGCAGACACAGAAGACATAGAAATAGGTTTAATTGCTAGCGATATTATTGCTAATGTGGGTGAGTGTGGTAGCATAGAACTAATTGTAGACTCGGGATGTACGGAGCATTTAATAAATGAAAGATATGAGAATTATATGACGGATATTACGTACTTAGATAGACATGTCAAAATATTCGTAGCTAACGGCCAATGTATTACAACTAATAAAAGAGGTAAACTTAAAATCAAATATCAAAATACTACGATTAATATTGATGCGCTTATTGTGAAAGATGTTTCATACAATTTGTTATCGGTCAAAAAGATTGTCGAGGCAGGTTTTAACGTAAACTTTAATAAAAACAATGTTAAAATATTTAATAAAAAGACATTTTTATGCGGCAACGTGCAGGGAAAATTGTATAAATTACAAGGTGAATTATGTAAGTACGAATTCTGTAATGTTACTGATGCAGCAGATCTATGGCACAAACGTTTAGGTCATTTGAATAGGAAAAGCCTTAACATATTAAAATTACCTGTATCTGATAGAATTTGCAGTCCCTGTATGGAAGGAAAAGCCACCCGAAGCCCATTCACGCCCATCCGAAAGCCTAGAACGAGAATGATAGCCGAGATGCTTCACACAGACATAGCTGGACCGATCAGACAACAAGGACCTAACGGTGAGAAATATTTTATGACAATTATTGACGATTTCTCTCATTTTTGCGTAGTGTATCCCCTGAAGAGCAAATCTGAAGCAACTGAACGATTGATGAACTATGTATTAAGACTTGAAAACGAAATGGGGAATAAAGTAAAAAGAATTAGATGTGATAATGGTGGAGAGTACATTGCTAATAGTTTGAAATTGTTTTGCAGAAATAGAGGGATTAGTTTAGAATATACATTACCGTACACGCCACAACTTAATGGGATATCAGAACGGATGAACCGCACATTATGCGACAAAACGAGGACTCTATTAGCGGAAACCAATTTGCCAAAACATCTATGGTGCGAGGCAATTCAATGTGCAGTTTACCAATTAAACAGATCGCCATCATGGGCCATTTGCTTCAAGACACCCAGCGAAATATTTTTTGGTAAAAACGACCTATCGAGATTGAGAGTATTTGGTTCCAAAGCTTGGGCTACTATAGTACCCAAACCGGACAAGTTAGCCAAGAGAGCAAAAGAAACAAGAATGGTAGGTTATGGAACTGTTGGTTACAGATTATGGGATCCAGAATAAGATAAGATAATTATTTCCAGAGATGTAAGATTTGATGAAAGCGACATTAAATACAAAAATTAAGAAGAAGTGAAACAAGTAAGGTATATTCAAGACAAAGAAGAAGAAATTAATACAGAAAAGGAAGATATTGTAGAAAAGGAAGATGAATTTAAAGATGCAGAAATGAACAATGATGATCAAACTGAAGAAAAAACAATCAGACCCAAAAGAACGATAAAATCTCCTGCTTATCTTAAAGATTACGAGACAAATGTACAAAACATAAATGAAACTAACATTGTTATATGTCTCAGTGCAAATGCACCAGAAACTTTTGAAGAAGCTGTAAAAGAACCAGAATGGAAAAACGCAATAAATAAAGAATTAGATGCACTCCAAAGATTACAAACATGGGAAGAACAAGAAATACCCGATGGAAGAAAGTTGATAGATACAAAATGGATATTTAAGCAGAAAGAAGATGGAACAAAAAAGGCAAGACTGGTAGCTAGAGGCTTCCAACAAAAGAAAGAAGATATTTTTGACAGCATTTATGCACCCGTTGCAAGACATTCTACCATAAGAATGATCTTATCAAAAGCTGTACAGGATGATTTAAAGATTATTCAACTTGACATTCCCACTGCATTCCTAAATGGAAAATTGAAGTCTGATGTATTTATCAAAATACCCCAAGGTTTAGAAGTTAAAAACAATAATACAGCATTAAAACTAAAGAGAGCATTGTATGGATTGGTTGAATCACCAAAATGTTGGAATGAAACACTTGATGAATTTGCGAAAGCTAACGGATTCCAAAGATCAGAATATGATTACTGTTTGTATTACAAAGAAGATTGCTGGATGCTGATTTATGTGGACGATATCCTGATCATTGGAAACGGGGAAGAAACTATTAAAGCACTTAAGGAGGAGTTTAACGCAAAATATATGGGCGAAATGAAGAATTTTCTCGGAATGGAAGTTAAAAGAAATGAAGATACCTTAGAACTAAAACAAACTAAAATGATTGAAAAGATATTGACTAAATTCAAAATGGATGAATGTAACGGAATTAAAACTCCCATGGAAAGAAATTACAATATAGAAATAAAAGAAAATACAGAAATTTTGGATGTACCGTATAGAGAGCTAATAGGAAGTCTAATTTATCTTACTGTAACAACAAGGCCGGATTTAACATTTGCAGTATCATATCTGAGCAGATTTTTAGATAAGCCGAACGAAGAATTATGGAAAGCTGGAAAAAGAGTACTACGTTATTTGAAAGAAACAAAGGAAAAAGGATTGTTATTTAAAAAGAGAAACGACAATAATTTATACGGATTTTCTGATGCAGATTGGGCTGGAGATAGAAGCGACAGAAAAAGTGTTAGCGGTGGTATTATCTTACAAGGGCAAAACCCTATTGCTTGGTTTTCAAAGAAGCAACAATGTGTAGCTTTATCGTCTGCCGAAAGCGAGTACGTAGCTGCCGCATCATTAGCACAGGAAATCGTTAATTTAAAAGGCATATGTAAACACTTAGGTTGTGATGTAAATGCCTTATTACTTGTTGACAACAAAAGTGCGATATCAATGGCAAAGAATTACGAGAATTCTAAGCGTACAAAACATATTGATATACGGGTTCATTATATAAAAAACTTGGTTGTCAATAAGGTGATCAGCATTGAACATATTTGTACTAATAAAAATTTAGCGAATGTGATGACCAAAAGTTTGAGCACAGACAAGTTTTATAAATGTATTGATAAGTTCTTGTGTTAATTCTTAGTTGGTTAGTTTAGTTAAGTTAGTTATAGTTATGTATTAAATAATAACTGGTAAGCCATGTTATCATTTAGGAGGAGTGTTGAGATGTACAGCACTAGCTGCGTGTCTCCACACTAGTACTGTTGACTAGTTGCTATGGTTTCATTATTCTTTAATAGATTGTGTCTTATAGTAATGTTTTATGAATATATGGTTTGTGATAAATATAATGCTTATTCTTCTACCTAAAACCTCAACATTTGGAAGCAAACTCGAATCGGAACTCGAGTTGACTCGACTCGCATTAACCGAACCGGTTGGCTCCGGTTGTCGTTCGCGGTTTCGACCGATCCACGAGTTTGCAAGTCCCGCGAGTTGGCTAATCGAGTCGAGTAGAGTCATATTACATTTACATGCTTGATGCGAGTTAATTTGACTGAATTTCTGAGTGTGAGTAAGTAAGAAAGTAAAATATCTTCACTGCGATTAAAATAGTATGTGATGTAGAGTCGGCGAGTTGATTCGAGTTGCTAAGAAACCTGATTCGAATCGACTCGATCAGAGTCTGATTCGAGTTATTCGAATCAGGCAACTCGACTCGCCCATCGCTACGCATGGTAGTGTGTAAAGCGCCTTACGCAGAAACTTCCCCCGTTCCCACGCTCTTTGCTCGATCTTCTGGAACTATGCTCCTGTTTGAAACTTATAAAGTTTAATAATCCTACCGTAAGTACCTACCGCATAAAGCACTTATGTACTTATATAGAACAGCGATGTCGATATTATGTTAATTATGTTACATTTATTTTGGTTAATATATTATGTCCTCGGGTAATTTTCATCGCTTAACTATATTTTCCTCAATTGATTCTTGCCTGGACAGTGTCACACATACAAAGTCCTATTTTTCCAAGAGGGCACATGGATTGAGCCTGCTAAAAATGGCAAAATTTCGGATCGTTTGGAAACGGTAAGGATTCTTTACCAATCTCATCATCGTCAGCCTGTTTCAGTCCACTGATGGACATAAGCCTCTTTCATAGCACAATCTTCAGGTCTCTTCCAGTTACAACCCACTGCCCCACGAATGTCATCACTACAACTTGTTACATGGCGTCCTACAAAAGTATACCTTTTGCGCAATAAACGTTACCATATTGTGGCCGCTAGTCACCACACGTTACGGAAGTTGGAATCTATTCAGTCACTCAAGATTGATCCCCACTCCATCGCCTGAATCGAAGATCTTTTCCAAAAAGGTCTCACTCAAAAAATCATAGTTATTCCTTACCTTGCAACTACACCTTTCATAGTTTCGTTCAAACTAGTATCCACAATCTTCCACTGAGCATTTGTCGCATCGCTCTTATAGTAAACAATTACGGTCCTATTTTGAATCCTGAAATCTGGGACTATACCTGCCTGAAACTGCCCCATAAAATTTGATGCCCTCGGAGATCGCCAGTAAAAGTCAAGCGGCCCTTATATTATTTGAAACGAGCCCATGGCGGCAGTGAGCAAATATAAACACGCTTTCTGCTTTGATTTTTGGATCAATGGCAGAATATAAACGCTAGTGTTTTGTTTCAGAACCCAAAAATGGATATCGGCGTCGAAGTTGCAGATATGAATTAAAAAAAGAATAAAATAAAGAACCACTGAAAGTCTCCCTCTGAAAGACGTGGGATTGCAAAGGACTGACGCGTGCGCATCACTAGGAATGGCTACAAACTTGCATCGTTTTGCTCAAACAAAAGCAGCAATCGGAGCTAAGCAAATGAGCACCCTGGTGCACTTTGTGCGTCACCTATTAGGTATAATGTGAATACTTTTAGACCCACTGAAGGTCAGTCGGGGCAGTTGCGTTTGTGGAGGCAGGCATGTCTTTTGACGATATCATAAACGCAACTCCGTAAAACGAAAGCTTATTAAAACAATCGTAAGACGTTTCTAAAAAATGGAAAAAATATAATGTCCCATTATTCCATAATTTTTTAATGTGGGTAAGTACACCACAATTTTGTACATATATTGCACCATTGAATATAAAGATCGAAGCACACAGAAAAAATTAAATGCGTAACCTGGCAAAAGAGATCGGAAATCGAACCCGGTACCCCTGGATTACCGGTCTAACGAGTTTACCTTTCCACCACCCTAACGCCAAATAATCTTTCGGATTTTTCCTTGTTTTTTGTGTTAACCTTTACATTGATTTTTTAAAGGCTTTATACCTTAGCGACCTCTTTGTGAATACATTAATATTAACACCTTATCGCACCACTTTACAGCAGTGAACGAGCAAGCGAGAGAGGGCTGGGGTTACGGATTTCAATTTTTATTTGTGCTTTGATCTGTAGCAATGGTACGTTTCTAATCATTTATTATAAGTAAATGGTTTCAACTCAAGTAAAAAAATTACAGAAACAGCCCGACATGTTTCAAACGCGTATGGTACTTTAAAACTATCCCCCTTTTTTTTTGCAATAAATAGTGCTAAATTAAATTTTCGTATATACTTAATGCAGACAAAGCGGAGATATTAGTAAATTGAAAGTATCACAAACCATCGAGTTAACGCTATACTTTTCCTTTACCTATAATCATTATAATATGCTAAAGAACTTCTTCCATGGCCCGCAAAATTTCAAATAAAGTATGGTAATGAAAATGTTGAGCAGCCCGCTGCTTCGCTGCCTCTGTAATGTTGCCAAGTACTTCGCACTTCTACTCCAATTTGCATCGCATCACGCGGCGGTCGGGAGCGAGTGAGATATTGAAGCGTTTGATTGAGTTAGTTTTATTGTGCAAGTTAAAGCTCTGCCAATGAAGGGTTTTCTATTTAATGGTGGACGTTACTCAAGTAGTATGGACATTGTAAACTTGAACATTTATTGACGTTAATATCATTGGTTAAAAAAAACTGAATCACCATAAAACAACCAAATTGAGTAATAGCACAAACGGGAATATCTCACAGATATAATAGGAGTGATAGGATTTTTCTTAGTTGGCCCAGTTATCTAAGGAAAGAACGGAAACTTAACGGTAAAGTGGTCTATTCGAAAACGCAATAACAAAAGCAGATGTTTACTCCTTTTGCCACACTCGAGGCAATCCTCAACACGAGTGTTGTTCAAGATTGGATTTGTGACGTTAACCCATCGGTGATAATTAACCCCTCGTATGCTTAGGCAGAAAAATATTCGTTAATTACAATTTGATTAGCAAATTTTTGACATCGCACACGAGGGGTTAAGTTATTAGGATGCTATTGAGATTTCCATTGAAGGAAAATCATTGTTTTTTTTTTGTTATTTCATAATTTGTGTATAGCGGAGTTAATCCAATATGGTTTTTAAATAATTTACGTGCATGTTTTTCGACCTTCTTGTGGATAAAATGGTGGATCTTGATTTTGCTTGGGTACCGCCATTTAGATTAGACCTATTTAAGTTTCTCAAAGGTCGATGCATGAAAGCTTGCCGTTCATTGTGGAAGATTTTGGATGGAAGATAATAGTATAAGAAAGGATGAAGGTAAGAATGCAGCTATTTAAAACGATGCTGTATTTAAATGTCTTAGCAATATCACTGAAAATCACAAAAACCAATGTGAAACTAGGGCCTTGTCTCTTTTCTTAATTGTAAACCCTTATTCGCTAAATACGAGAGCTTTATTGCTTGTCGTATATTGCAGGAGGCACATTAACTCGATTACGAAGAGGCTGGTTATTGTGTTGGGCTGATGTGCAGCTACAATAATAATATTGTGTTTTATTGTTATAGTGGCCAAGTCGACAAAAAACCGTAACGAAAATTCATTGGATTGAAAATTTTGAAGTCGTGCATGAAATGCTTGCAAAATTACAAAAGCCAGTTTAAAATTCATTCATCATCACTTAAGTATATTGAAAGTGACTACGTATGAACTTTTATGAAATGAAGAATGATTTAATCTAGCCTTGACAGTAAGAATGATAATATTGTTAGCGCTTTCTTTTCATTTTAAACCATTAAATGATACGCTTTTTAGGGTTCCGTAGTCAACTAGGAACCCTTATAGTTTCGCCATGTCCGTCTGTCCGTCCGTCCGTCCGTCCGTCCGCGGCTTAGCTCCGTGATCATTAGTACTAGAAAGCTGAAATTTGGTATGAGTATGTATATGTATAACGCCGACAGAACGGTAAGTTAAAATTAAAAAAAATATTTTTTTTTCGGGTATCTCTCGAACACCTAAAGTGGGGGTGAATTTTTTTTTCTTTTCAACACTAGTGTGTGGGGTGTCGTTGAATAGGTCTTTTAAAAATAATAGGGGTCTTCAAACATTATTTTTTGATAAAGTCAGCAGTTTTGTAAATATTCGCTCCAAAAACAAAAAAAATAGTGTCCTCCCCCCTCCAACTTCTCAACCACGGGTCAAAAAAAATCGGAAAAATTCATGTTAATGAGGCCTTATAAGTACTTTCAATGAAAACTATATTGAACAAAATCGGTTAAGCCGTTTTTGAGTTATCGCCACATTTCATATTTTTTCTTTAAAAGGTCGTAAGTTGACTTCCTGAAAGTGATTACAGTTTCTAGGGCGTTTACGACCTTTTTATAGAGCTTAAAATCTTTCTTAACGTAAACATCGGGCTTAAAACAGCAGTTTATTGTGAAGGATGAGCAACTACGGAACCCTACACTGAGCGTGGCCCGACATGCTCTTGGCCGGTTTTTTTAATTTTAAGCCGACGTTAAAAAACGGAGCAGGTTCTTAGTTCGGGATGTTTTTTTTTTTATGTATGTATCCCGATTACTTTAAAACGACTGAAGTCTCGATTGCAAAAAATGGTACATAGTTAAGGGCTTTAATGAAAACAAAACTTAATTGATTCCTTTGTGTGACGAAAGTTACCCATACATTTTGTATGACTAACTTTCGTCACACAAAGGAAGCGATCGTGATTTTTTGTTAACGAAGCTTTTAACTATGTACATTTTTTTTGCAATCGACCCTGAACCGATTTGGAAGATATATTTTTAAGAGTATACAGAGATTACAGAGGTTCTACCGTTGAGCCATTACTCATTCACTCTCTAAGGTAATGATCACATTCTTAAATTACTAGTTTATAGTCTAGGATAGTCAAAACAATCATTCAAATCTTAATTCAGTAATTACTCCGTACTTTTAAATAAAACGATTTTAACGGATTATATCGCGTATATCGCGTGTGAGCCTCCCGACTTTTCGGTAACTTTCCAGTTACCGTTGTCAACGGTTGACTGACCTTAAAACGTTAGGCAGGCTCAAATAATTAATATACGTGATATAAATTTAAATCGTTTTATTTAAATGTGTGACAGTCGCGGAAACCGAAGAAAATATGAATTACTCCGTAGCGAACGGTAATGTCTACTTTATGAGTCACAGCACTGTCCACGAAATTACATTTTCCCATCTTATAAATGTCCGCCAAAGGCTATTGTACCGATAGTACTCGTAATCCTGCCCACAATAAGGACTTTCCCATAGATGATGTTTCGTTCCACAATACGGACGTTACGAAGGCAAAATCTACAGAGGCAATTTGGATAAGTACCTAATATAAGATATAAGAACTTATACTATAATATTCATATTACATACGCTCATATTGTATAAGCTTGTTTTGTATACCGTTCAAGGTTTATAACGAACGTTAGATATAACTTCAAAATATCTATATTTGTGAAGTATAACGTTATTTAAGTATAATATCATTGTATATAACGATCATAACGTATAACGTTCATAACATCTCAAATTTATAATGTAACTATATTACTCAATACATCTAACACCAAAATGCATAATGCTCGTATAGAATAACCGGCTGAAATTGTTCACTGTTAAATTTTAATTACCTCCATGCAAGCAAGCATTTTGACGCTCCGCTCGCTCCGCTATGCATGGTCATAAAACAAACCTAACCCAACCTACAGTTTTCAGTTTTTGACCCATAATTATTCCATTTCGTCGCAGTTCTTCCAAACGGTATACTCTTACTTGCCAGAATTTCATCTGTCATTATCAATTGTGTACATACTTATGCAATAGTTCGCTGTAAAATTTTAATATACCTCTATGCAAGCAAGCATTTTGACGCAGCGAAGTCTACTCACATACACATTGAAAGTCATAACATAACGTATTGTTTGGCATAAAATCGTTTGTAATAAGATTTATTATCATAGATAGAAGTTAATGCTTAGGTTAGGTGTATTTTATAATAATTCCTAACATATGACTTACGAGTTTATGACAAACAATACAATTATGTCCATAAATTGTATACCAGCCGATAGTAAATAACAACAACAGAAAAAAAAACAGTAAATCTTATTACACAAAGTTAAATTATGATACTATGTTATCATATTCTTCAGTAACGATGCGGCATCCATGTAGTCTTCGGGTGGCTGCAAGAAAGCGGAATAACACATTACTGTCAAAGCGAGGGAAGCAGGCAATTGCTGGCTGAGTATTAGTTTTAAACAGACGACCTTGGTCACTACCCTTCCAGTTGACACAAATATTGTGCTTTTCTCAAAAATTGTGCAAGAAAACAAAAATTGATACAGATAAGTTTTATTAACCACTATAATATATGTCAACTGCCCTCATATGCCGGTAGACATGTAAAAGTGCCCTTGTGGCCTACTTGCAGAATAAAGTTCATTATTTCATTATTTCATACAATTTGTGCCCGCGATCCTAATCGTCGGTCCTTCTTGTTGGGGCCTTCCTACGCAGCCTCTTCCAGTTTGCGGTCACCACTCAAGAACTTTTCTGCCCCAACGGCCATCGGTTCTACGAGAAATACTCCCATTGCTACTTGTTTGGCGACTGTGTAAGCTATAGCTACAACCTTGCTTCTCTTGCGTAATGATTATAGTCTACTCAAAAGCTTAAGATCAAGTTATGTCAATTTGGCTCAGCTTCACATCATTGATGGAAATGCCCACATTTTTTGACATCTCGCTAAACATCCTGACCCTAGGTGTCTGCTAATTGACAACATTACTTTATTATCACATAACATAAAATTATTATTTTTATTTAGTTGTACGGACTAGTTTTGAGAATATAAAAAAGGTGAAAGCAACGTCTAAGAATCAGCACTCAAATGACGTCATATTGTTGAAAAATTGACAGTCGCAACCTACAAAAAGAACAATCTCCATACTAAATCCGTCCTAGTGTCTAACTGCATGATTTTCTGCGCTATTAAATACTAATTACTTGTCACCTACCTACGCTCTTTTAGAATGAGGAACTTTTCAATTAGGTATAAATTTAATTAGGATATTTTCGAAAATCTAAAATATGGTAGGTAATTTTTATGTCATAGGGGGCAAACGAGCAAACGGATCGACCGCAATACCGTCACCCATAGACACCTGCATCACCAGAGGAGTCACAAGTGCGTTGCCGGCCTTTCAAGTGGGAATACGTTTTTTCTTGAAGGTTATTTGGTTATATGACTGATTCCTTATACGTCGTATTCCTGATTTCGGCACATTCCTGTTTAGCCGTATTCCGTTTTCGGCATATTCTTGTAGCGGCTCACTCCATTCTCGGCATTATTCATTAAACTAAAATTAATCCTAGGTATCGATATTTTTTATTTTCAAGGCATAGTAGTTATACGATGAATTCCAGGCAAGAAAAAACTTTCATGTGTCGAAACAAGAATATGGCGAAAACGGAATATGGCTAAACAGGAATGTGCCGAAACAAGAATATGTCCAATCAGGAATACGAAAAAAGGAATCATCAGAAAAAAGCCTGGTTAAAAAATTAAATGTTTTCAATTTACACCACGGTGTAATTTGGTGGATACGCAGCCTTAGATTGAAGATATGGGTTTACATAATTAATTAATTATATAGGGGATGAGTCTCACCAGTATGGTGTTTGCTGTTGTTGACAACTCGGGCTCTCCACGATCGGCACGCATCATTGCAATTGCTTTTCCATGCAGCTCCAACAGCCCTGATGAAAAATATGTACATTTTAATCACACACACACACACACACATCTTAAGTCAGGTGCATGGAAAGGTATTGTAAGTGAAATAGGAATTCAAACCAAGACTCGTCTTCTGCAGCCGCGCGATAACCAACACGTTTTTCTCTTAGTCAAATGAATGACTGAAATGAACGAATACATTTATTTAAGGAAACTGTGGCCTATAAATAATATTACATGTACCGACTATTAACTACCTACACCCTAGTATATCAACATGAGAACGGAACTCAAAAAACGTCTCAATACTACAGATATGGAAAAATCTGTAAGTTTTCTTTCTTCACAGCAGTCCAAGCAATTGTAATTATTATAAGCTATTAAAATTTACCCGGATCGACTACCGTTATCAGATACAGGCATCCGAGGAAAAGTCCCAGCAAAATACTGACAAATACGAAGCAACACAGACGCCACTTCATATTCAGAGGGATACTTCGTTTCTTGAGGGATGTTCGCCAAACAATGGGTTATCTGGAAGTTATAAGAGTTTAAAACAACGATTAAGACGACACCGCTATTTACAGTTTCCTATCTTCAATAATAACAGCACGGTAAAACTTCTCGTAAACCGTATGTTGATGTAAAAGGTAATGTCAAGCTAGTGACAGCTAAAGACAGTCGGAAATTGTATTGAAACCTTATTCTAGAAACTGAAATGTAAAATAGTTTATCAAGGATTGGAAAGAATATTGTATATATATATTTTGAATGCGTGAAATGAGATTAAAACCGTTTAATCAGTTTTTAACAACTGCTGAAGCTTACTGTATACAAGTATGCTATAAAAATGGATTTAGGGTTCCTTGGTCCATTCCCTTGGATGTTCATTTTTCTACAATGTTCATTATGAAAAAAGAATGCGCGACCCTCATTTAATGAGTGAGAGGAACGACTACTAAAATTTAAATTACCTACAATATTTAGAATTATTTGATTCAATATTAGCTGAGATCCTATAACTACAAGTTAAAATTCAAGTTGTATCTCTTGGAGACCGCTGCTTTTATTTCTACTAAACATAGCTTACGACAGACAAAAAGTTCATTTAAAAATAACTAATTGTAATCGTTCCATTCGTTAGAGAGCTATGATGCCGCAAAGACACACTGGTACACAATATTATTATGTTAAACTTATAAACCCTCCTTTTTTGGTTGTGTAACCCAAAAAGGTGCCCGGCGCTTCGATCGCGAGGAGAAAAATATAAATTTTCCTCTTTTTAAATTCGAGTGAAAAATATGTATAAAAAACAGTGTAAGCCTAACTACCACTGTACACATTTTAAGAGTCAGTTGACCGAGATGAAGCCAGTTTAATTACATTCACATATCCTATATATTACTTAATTTTCTTGAATTATATTTTCCGTATTAGAATACCGTGAATGTGTACGAGAAATCCAACAGTAAGCCGCTCACGACGCTAATATCCCGCCATATTTGAAGAACGGCTCCGCTGAGCAGCTTAACCATATTTTATTTGAAGACTGTATTTCCGCGCGAGACGAAATACGCGGTGTTCGGATTGTATTCAATGCTTCATGGAAAGTAGAAATTTAAAAACTCACGCCGCCAGCTTTAAAAAATCCGTTTCGAATATACACTAATCACTTACCATACTCAGCTCTTTTTAATATTTCTGCAAATGGAGTTTATCCATTTATTTATAGAAGTAAATAAGGGTTAGGATTATTGAAAAATCGGGAAAGCGAGATTACAGTTTCATTATTTTATTTTACTCTCCGTTGTTTTGAGTACCTCTCGCAGAAATCGTTTGTCTCAATGAGTTACTATCCGTAACCACCGTAACCGTAAGTTTTTTAGTGGAGTAAGTCTACGGGAGAGTAGACTTAATCCACTTCATCATATCAGCCGATAGACGTCCACTGTTGGACAAAGGCCTCCCCCAAAGTTATCCACAACGATCGGTCTTGCGCAGCCCTCATCCAATTTCTGCCCGCGACCCTAACCAGGTTGTCAGTCCACCCCGGGGCCTTCCCTCGCGGCGTCTTCTGGTCCGCGGTCGCCACTCAAGAAACTTTCTGCCCTAACGGCCATCGGTTCTACAAGCAATGTGCCCCGCCTACTGCCACTTAAGTTGAAGACTTAATCTACTTAAATATCACTAAATTGAAATCGATACGACCTTCAAACCTTCAAGAAAAGAGCGTACTCCCACCTGAAAGGCCGGCATCGCACTTGTGACTCCTCTGGTGTTGCAGGTGTCTATGAGCGACGGTAATCGCTTTCCATCAGGCAATCCGTTTGCTCGTTTGCCCCCTATGACATAAAAAAAATTAGAGCGAAACATTGAGGATCCGAGACTGCTGGCTTAAGAAGCTGCCACTCAAAAATCATCAGCATTGCACAGTAATTAAATTTTCCCCTCAATAACGGCTGCAGCAAATACTATTTCCTAACCAATTCTGAGTGTACTCATACAATAAATATTAAACTCCCAAAGCAATCATTCTAGGTATATAAGGATTAAGTTGATGTAACCTAAGATGTCAAAACAAGCATTTGTCTTTGCCAGGCCACCAATAACTTTCCGATTGCAGCAAACTTGAATGTGTTACTTGCGCCTCGCTTCTTGCACAGGAGTTGTACATTGTACAAGTTAGATACAACGGGTACAATGTACTTAACATCTAGTAACTTCGCTGGCCCAATATTACAAGGTTCCATGTTACATTTTCAGGGTAGTTAAAATTAGACTGAATGTCATTATGACAATATTCAAATTTGAACTCGTCAAAAGTCAAATATAGAACCTTGTAATATTGAGCCAGTGACTTGTTAAAGTTTGTAATTACTCACTGCTACTCGGGCTTTGTCCCGCTCGAAATGTTCAGCTGAAAATGGGCAACACTCAAAATGCGAACTACACGGAAAATGTGCAAACATGCAAGGTGTACCATACGAAAAATTAAATTTCAAAAATTGAAATGTATTCAAAATGTACAAAATTTGGCACCCATTTAGATCTTTATGCTCTTGTCGGTGAAGTTAATAACTTCGCATATTCCTGATATATACATTATTAAACCTAACTTACCGGTCCGGTAAGGGGTCCGATTTTTTTAGTCTTTATTAATATTAAATTTAATCTGTTTTAGCCTTTTATTTTAGTTAGTAAAGTTATTAGTTTATAGTTAGTATTTTACTTACCGGTTCACATTTACATATGACATATAAAATAACCACTTTATTGTGTACCCTTTTGTAAAATTGACATATAATGTATTTGTGCATTATGAATGAGTATGAGTATGTTTTGATGAGAATTATACTTTAACCCTTATAACAATGCTATAAAATGATAAAGATAATGATATGACATTATCGTTATTGACCAACGAACGAAGCGTATCCGGTTCAGTTTGGCCAAAATTCTTTCGTATGTTCGGATGTTATTGGCTATTCTCATGAAATTTTGTGATTCGAGTTCATCACACAAATATTTGCCCTGGCTGGGATTCGAACCCGGGACCGCCGGCTCAGTAGACAGGTGTCTACAAACTGCGCCAAACGCGTCTTCAAT
Source organism: Apotomis capreana (assembly GCA_947623375.1). NCBI lineage: Eukaryota > Metazoa > Arthropoda > Insecta > Lepidoptera > Tortricidae > Apotomis > Apotomis capreana. The sequence goes on along the minus strand of OX392505.1, from coordinate 6,771,673 downwards.
AAACATTTATTAATTTCTACTTTTGTCATTTCAGTACTATCATTTTGGGTTAGGAAGGTTATTTCTGTGACGCATCGCTTGGACAGATTCGACGGAACCGCCGTCAAATGTCCCAAGATTGAGCTAACTAAATGCACTAACTGACCAAGAATACCGAGATTAAACTGCTGGGAGCACGAAGTTCGTCGTCACCGTCAAGTTACTTACGCCCGATTTAGTAACGAAAAGTCCATTTGAGTGACTTTGGCTTTGCAATACGGGCCAGTTATTTCAAACAATTTATAAGCATGAGTTCATATCGCGTGGTGACAATCAAAACTTACTAAAATGCATACATTTAGTGACATATTATCACTACTGTTCAAAACCACATCTAAATCGTAGAATATAGTAGAAATTCTTTTTTAAGGCCGAATTCACTTTGCTTTGTTAGTTTAAACAATGCCATAATCTTTATACTTGGTTAAACAGCAAAGTTGTCCCGTAAAACTGAACACAAAAAAATTTACACCCCTTATATATATGAAATTCGTCTTAAGTCGATGGAAATAGGGTTCACATTGAAACAGGGCATTTGAGACATTTTGTATTTTAAAAGAACAGTTTTTGCAGGACAATGTGTAGCTGGCTGGAATTTCACAAGGTCTAAAATTCGGGTATCATATTCTCTATTGCAAATGCTTTCCTCAGAATGTCAGGATTTAAGCAATGGAATTCAGTAATTAAAAGAAAGACACAAATTCATACATTCTCGCGACGCTCATATATTCGGCACCAAAACGGCACATTACTACTTTGTTAGCAGTTAATAACCCCGTAGTTTCGTACGTTTGGCAAATAGCACCCACACCGACTCGTAAAGTTTGATTGTTATAAAGCAGCACCTGTGCAAAAGCGAGGTTCCGTCAGTGCCATATGGAGTCAGCACTCTTAGCGGATCAGATATTACGGGCGCTCGGGAGATGGCTGCTACGGATCAAAACCTAGTAAACGCTTGAGAGCTAAATCTTGAACTTTTCTGCAAGGAGGCCACAGGGGCACTTTTAGAAGTCTTTCTCTGTTAGCGCTTCGGAAAGTATGAAATCTAAAGAGAAGAAGCAAGCTTGCAGCGTTGCAAGAAACTTATAGGGTACCATTTCACAGTTACTAATTGTTAGATACCTACAAGTTTTACAAATCTGTTGTTAGTTGCGAACGAAATAAAAGTATCAGAAAAGAAATACATAAATATTTTAATTAATGCCTGGCATGTTATAATCAAAATTGATTACATTTGGTTATCTTTAAGTTTGTAAGAAAGTAAATTCTGAAAATAAGTTAATACTTGGTTTAAAGTTTCCTGTTTTCTATTTGTTTCCAATAAAGGCCTTATGCCTGTATGTTTTCTCTAGAGCATACAGTTCGAAAAAAATACTGCAGACTGCTGCTTCTAGGGACAGATCTGAATGCAAATACGTTTTGGGACTCTGCATTTTTAACAGACGTCAAAAAACGGAGCAGGTTACTCGAAGACGAATGGACCAACATGGAAAATTATTTTTTTGTTTGAATGGGAATCTTTCTAGTTGGTCCGATTGTCACGAGGTTATGATCTGATGATGAACTCTTCAAAAAATCTACAGATCTCACACTACGCGCACCTATCAAAGGCATTGAAACGGGAAAAGGCACATGAAGAAATATTTTTTTCTGATTTTTGGATAGCAAGCTCAAAAAAAGTTATTGGCGAATTCTCGATCCATGTCAGCGAAAAAAAATTGAAATTCTGTAAAATTTTAGTAAATCTACCTGAAATCTACCCACTGATTTTGGGTTTTAGATAACACTTTGTTGCCCTTTGGCAGACGCATATTTTGACATATGGCCAAACTGCGTACCTCTCAAATCAGCAAAACTACAGGCAAATGTCATAATCATAATTTCATAAATAGCGGGGCACTAGGTATTTATACTCGATCGGGAAAACATAAACATTTTCAATGTTAAAGCATTATTATCTTGAGATTGGTTTCTACCAGGTTCTACCCCAGTGCAGCGCGCAAGTTACATGCATGAGTTATGGCACTTAATCGCGGCAACTTTACTCCGTCTTCGAGCACTTGCGTCATTATGTTTCACACAGCGCGTTTTATTATGCGCAAGTTACTAAGACCTTACACAGAACCAGATAGACGTATGTCTATAACATAATGCATATTCGATGTGATTATTTGGTTTTAAGCTGCGACGCCCGTTAGTTTGCTGAAGTGCAAAATTAGACTGCAGCTTATATCGCACGCGATGTGGTAGAATAACAATTTCGGAACAAGTGTGCTGAAAATAGAAACTTGAAATATGATTTTAGGAAAATCACATACATTATTATTATAAAATTGGGTAAATTGACTGCTACAATTATTTTCGTCGAATGTTTCGAATCGTCGAAAAATCATTTCATAGAAAGCATTTTTCTTTGCAACTGTAAACTAATTATATAATTATATTATATATAAAACAAACCTAACATTACCTAATGAATACAATGATATTTGCAAGAATTATGAAAAAAATATGACTTTAGAGGATTAAAAATTCTGCGTAATGATTTTCCGGCCAAATGGAACATTCGACTCTAAAGGATTCTAATCAATTTGGGTATCTACAGTGATAGCTGGACATCCAAAGATACTCAATTATGTGGCTCGTCAATGTTAGTTTACAGGATACTAGGTAAACTTAAGTTTTAGTTGTCACATAAACATAACAGTGAACTTAATTGTGGACCCTGTTGGGCCCAGAAAATTCGTGAAGAGAAGACGACGTACGTTTAATTTCTTGGAATTCCTAAACCCAGTATCGTCATAATAACCTTTTTTTTTGCTTTGCTGAAGTTAATTAAAAATATAGGTGTTACTACACGTTAGATAACGCTCAGTCGTACAAAATGTATTTTTTTATTTACATATTTTTTTAAGTTCCTTATACTTAAATATGCTAATGAGAACATACGCTAGACTCCACTGCCTAAAATCCCTATCTTACCAACTCACTACCCTTTATTGGGTCGTCGAGACCATCAAAAGATTTCTAGCTAATACTTTGTCATTTTAAACAACTTATTGTTCTTCGAGCAAGTTTGTGAGATAAGTTAAAGCGCTAAGGTTCTATGTTGTTTGCTTATTTTTGAGTTTGACCGCACATGTGTATGCTAAACAATCGGGTCGGTTGGAAATAGGTCGGAATCTGCAAGAGAATGACCACTGATATGGAACGCTATATATACAGGTTTGCGTCGTCTGAGGTTGGCCTGTTAGTCAGCACTCGTTATGTGCTTGTGTGCCTTTTAAAATAGCATCCTTTTAAACCCTGACAAAATAATCTAAATTAAAAATTTAAAGCACCCTCGACACAAGTAGCTGGTCATCATGACACCATCATTCAATGAGTGATATAGAAAATGCTCCTAAAACAGTTGGGAAATGTCGCAATCAATTCACTCTTTCTTCTCTCTATCTTTTCGAACTGGTAATTAAGCTTAACTCTCGAGTCAGGTAAACCATTTTGTAATATAAATACATTCACGTCGTCACACGTATCGAGGTAAGAGTCAGAGCGTAATTACAGTTTAAGAGTTGAGCGATATCGTTCATCGATAGGGGAAGGGTCAGCAGTTAATTTGGCGTATCGGCCCGTGTTTGCGTTGCGAGTTGGGCAGACTTGGGCATACTTCGCGGACTTGTATCGGGTTTCTTGATAATACAGAGGATTAAATCAACAAGGGTCACTTGACATGGGCTGTTTAATATATAAGTTTTTGTCAAAGTAAACGTAGAAAGTTTCATACCTGCCAAGTTGTCCTACTCATTGAAAGTGTGCGAAAATTCCAGTACGTTACGAAACTCAAACAGATTATAATTAAATTCTGATTATTATTACACAGCCAAACAACCAACAATAATCTCACGTCATTATCGATATGTACCTACTCTGAGGAATAGTTCGGATTGATTCCTGCTGCATCTTTCCTCCATCGCTCTACGCCACAATTATTTCATCCTCGTCACTTAGATAGATGACAGTTCACAACTGTGCGTTTTTCTAGAAATTTCCTGCCTTACATAATTGCATTGTAGAATGAATTGTCGCTAGTGATATTTCCGGGCCGATACGACCTTCAAACCTTCAAGAAAAGAGCGTACTCCCATCTGAAGGGCCGGCAACACACTTGTGACTCTTCTGGTGTTGTACGTTTTTATGGGAAACGGTAATCGCTCACCATCAGCCGATCCGTTTACTCATTTGCTCCTTATGACATAAAAAAGAAAAATGTATATTGCGTAACATCTATATATATAAAAGAAGAAGTCCTGACTGACTCATCAACGCACAGCCGAAACTACTAATGTTAGAGAGTTGATTTTTGCACAGTAGGTTACTTTTATAACGTGGGCTAGAGATAAGAAGCGATTTTGAAAAATTCAATCTTTAAGGGTGTTAAAAAGGGGTGCAAAGTGTGTATGGGATACAAGTTTTTTTTAAAGCTAGGAACTTGAAACTTTGTTAGAAGATATTAAAATAAAATAAAAGAAAACTAATTTCAGCGTTTTCAAAAATTCGACCCCTAAAAGGGTAAAAAATGGGTTTAAAGTTTGTATGGAGATCAAGTATTTTTTTGAGCGCGGGACTTGAATCTTTGTGTAAAGGCATACTATTAGAATACAAGAAAAGTTATTTCAGCGTTTTCAAAAATTCGTCCGCTAAAAGGGTTAAAAAGGGGTTGAAAGTGTGAATCCATTACAAATTCCTTTTGAAACTTCTTATTAAGGCATATAATATAATAACAATAATAACAGAATAACATTAATTTAACGTCATCAAAGATTCAACCTCTAAGGGGGTTAAAAGGGGGATGAAAGTTCGTCTTGGGGTTCAAATTTAATTTCAAGCTAGGAACTTTAAACTTCGTAAAAAGTTATGCAAATAAAATAGAACAAAAGTGATTTCAGCGTTTTTGAAAATTCATCCCCTTAGGTGGTAAAAAGGGGGTTGAAAGTTTGTATGGAGATCAAACCTTTTCTTGAGCGTGGGATTTTAAACTTTGTATAAAGGCATATAATTAAAATACAAGGAAAGTAATTTCAGCGTTTTCAATAATTGGTCCCCTAATATGGTTAAAAAGGGTTGAAAGTTTGATTCTATTACAAATTCTTTTACTAAGGCGTATATAATAATAACAAAATAACATTAATTTAACGTCATTATAAATTCAACCTCTAAGAGGGTTAAAAGGGGGATGAAAGTTTGTCTCGGGGTTCAATTTTAATTTTAAGCTAGGAACTTGAAACTTTGTAAATAGGTATTAAAATAAAATAAAAGAAAACTGATTTAAGTGTTTTTGAAAATTCATCCCTGAAACTGGGTAAATAAGGGGTTGAATCTTTGAATGGAGATCAAACCTTTTTCTGAGCGCGGGACTTTAATCTTTGTATTAGTGCATATAATTAGAATACAAGAAAAGAAATTTCAGCATTTTTGAAAATTCAGCCCCGGAAGGTGGTGAAAAGGGGTTGAAAGTTTGTATGAAGATTAAAAAAATTTTTGAGTGTGGGACTTGAAACTTTAAATAGAGGCGTATTATTAGAATACAAAAAAAAGTTATTCAGCGTTTTTGAAAATATATGTAGCCCTGAAGATGGTGAAAAATTGGGCAAGTGCGAGTCCGACTCGCGCATGAAAGGTTCCGTACCTATATATATATCTATAACAAGTTTGTTGTATGGGAGCCCCCCTTAAATAATTATTTTATTTTATTTTTAGTATTTGTTGTTATAGCGGCAATAGAAATACATCATCTGTGAAAATTTCAACTGTCTAGATATCACCGTTTTTGAGATACAGCCTGGTGACAGACGGACGGACGGACGGACGGACAGCGAAGTCTCAGTAATAGGGTCCCGTTTTTACCCTTTGGGTACGGAACCCTAAAAAGGGGTTGAATGTTTGGAATGGAATGGAGATCAAATCTTTTTTGAGCGCCGGACTTGAAACTTTGTATAAAGGCATATAATTAGAAATCAAAAAAAGTAACTTCAGCGTTTTTGAAAATTCAACCCCTGAGGCGGTAAAAAGGAGGTTGATAGTTTGTATTGAGATCAAACATTTTTTTGAGCGCAGGACTTGAAACTTTGTATTAAGGGCATATTATCAGAATACAAGAAAAGTGAATTCGTTTTTGAAAATTCAGCCCAGAAGGTGGTGAAAAAGGGGTTGAAAATTTGTTTGAAGATCAAATATTTATTTTGAGTGCGGGACTTGAAACCTGAGTTCATAATGATTCCGCGTAATTAGAGCAATTTAGCCTAAAAAAAAACTAAAAAGAGGCCAAGAGCGAGTCGAACTCGCGTACGAAGTTCGGTACCATTACGTATAAAATGGCAAAAAAAACACGTTTATTGTAGGTATGGGAGCAGCACTTCAATATTTATTATTATTTATTTTTTGTTGAATTACAGTAACCAACATCAAAATCATCAACTTGCAAAAAAAGAAAAGTAATTTCAACATTGTTTAGATCTGAAAATAATATAATAAAGATGTAAACTGTTCAAGATAAGATTCCACGCGGACGAAGTCGCGGGCAACAGCTAGTAATATATATAATACATTTCGCCTGTCTGGCAGTTATAAACTACATTTTAGATTAAGGTTTGCTGCTTACGTATCTTCTATATCCTGTTACTAAGTTAGCGCTCAGTATATGTGACGTGTACAAACGAAGCTCAAACTAGGACCTAACAGAGTTATACAATCACTAACTTTGATTCTCAGATTTATTCGCATTAAGTACCGTCTCTTGAGCCCCATAAGGCTTTGATATAAGCGTGCTACGTGCCACGTGGCGCTTGAGCACCCTGGCGCTTAGTCCAATGCACAGAGTTGGACATAAATCAGCGCCATCTCGCGTTGTTCGGGAATAGAGTGTTCTTTACCCTGGAGCAGGTGTCGGCGACGACGGAGTAATAAGGTGAGATTATTGGATAAACGTTTGCTCCTTTAATAATTTATTTATGTTGAGTTGTGAAGCTAGAGAAATATTTGAAGTGTTTTTGGAATATTGGTGTATCGCACCTGAGCAAAGGCCTTTCTTTTGCGGCACTCGTGTCTATTAGCTGCATGTTCCCTTAACTTGTTATGGAAGGCATCTAAATGATTCCGCCATCTCATTTTCAAAGGCATTCCTCACAGCCGACAAGCTTTCCAAATCCTTCAACAATGAAGTTGCATAATATCTTGTTTGTCGTTTTTGTCGCGTATCCACGCACCATGACCAATAACGTCGCATGTCACACAAACAACCAAAATACAGTCAGGCCTATAGTCTCCCTAGTTAATGCACATTAAATCAATAACTAGACTACTACTATGTATTATCGACTCCCAGTCACGGGGTTAACGAAGCCTTCCTCCAAACTGTTAGGTCCTACACTCGATCACAATAAGTTTTGAGTTTCAGCTCCCGGCGTCATCGGTATCACGAAAGTTTGTAACTGCTGTGACGCATCAAAGGCCGCTCTTGGAGCCGACTCACTCTCCAACTGCTTCAACCACGCTTCAACAATGAAGCTTCATAATCATTTGTTTGTGTCTTCACGCTCCTTTGCCTATAATCGCGCAGTTTACACAAGCAACCATAAAAATACAGTAGTTTATGTATATTAAGTCAATGACTAGACTGCTAGAGTCTGGCTAGCCAAATAATGTTGACAGATATTTCCTTGTGGTATTACCAATTGTCTATGATTTAAACAATTTAGTAGGTAGGCCCTCTGTCAATAATTTTGATACTTTATGTACTAGTTCTAACATTCCGATCGAATTGAAATTTGGCATAGTACTTTTTTTGGTGACGGATTAATATGGTATTATTGAGCTAGGTCTTATTTACACTACATTCAATTTTTCGCCTTGTATATGGTTAGAAAGTGTAAACATATGTGTTTGTCGATGACTGTACCGTACATAATGGTAGAAATTATATGAGCTGACTATGAGTGCACGTCAACATTATATTTAACTTATTTCTTTAGATACCTTACGTGTGCATAGAAAATCAGAACTATGTTCTAGTATCAAAACTATAATTCCTACTACACTATGTGACCAGCCGCAGATTTTTTAAATTTCCCGCCAAAACTGAGTAATATTTCACTAGCCAGACTATACTAAGTATTTTCGTCTGTTGACAACCAAAACTAACTAAGAAGCAAATACCTACTTAAAATAAAGCTCGTATCTCAGTCTCAATCTACTTACTAGATACGAGGTTTCGAAGAGCAGTGACAGAAATTTTAGTGAGTATTGGTTGTCATCAGGCATCGTCTTCCAGTCACGGGATCAACAAGGCTTACTCCTAAATAGTTCTAGGCACTCGATCACAATAAGTTTTGTTCCCGGTCATCGGCACGGCTTCACGAAAGCTTGTAACTGCCGTGACGCATCAAAGGCAGCCCTAGTAACGGATGAGCTCTCCAACTGATTTAATAATGAAGTTTCATGACCCTTGATATATTAAATTAATAAATAAATAAATATCGGACAACCTCACACAAATCGATCTAGTCCCAAATTAAGCTCAAGAAGGCTTGTGATATGGGTACTAGAGGAAGATATACATACTTATATAGATAAATATATACTTAAATACATAGAACAACCATGACCCAAGCACAAATATTCGAGTTCATCACACAAATATTTGCCCTGGCCGGGATTCGAACCTGGGACCTCCGGCTCAGTAGGCAGGTGTCTACAAACCGAGCCAAACGCGTCGTCATATTGCTTGTTATATTAATTGTTTACTACTTTAGGTTTTGCAGGGCGTTCAATGTCTATGGGATACAGAGAAAGGATTTTAACAGTTTCACGAACAGTACGTGGAGAGAATTTTATTTTACAATTAGCACCATCAGTCTGTATACGGTGACTTTTATCTTCGGACAACTGCCATTCAGTGGTATACATTCTTGTACCTTAGTGTTCTCTTGGTCAACAAATTATAATATTTTGATGATTTCTTTTTTTTTTAACTTTTTAATCTGCTCTATTGATCAGTTCATAACATTATGGTATCAAAATATTTCCTTCGATAGGTATTTCTTGAGCGATATTAAATATCTTCCAAAATAAACTGATTTGATCTCTCAGCAATACCGTACCCAACTGCAAATGGATTTGGATCCTAAATCGCATTCAAAGGCGACACTAGAACTGATGCAAATATGAACAGCGAAAGCATAATGACGAAAAGTTTATTTGAGTCTTGCAGATGGCGTAAAACGTTGATTGGAAACTCGAGTAGTGTGGAGGCAATCGGATGCTCGTTACTTGTACGTATGCAAAATAGAACTGTTTCTGAAAGAAAAAAATAAACTAGACGGTTCGTTTGTGTATTTTTTCTTAAAAAAGTATACTATAATCGCCTTTGGATGTTCATCCCTGTAACAAAATTTGGTTAAAATCCGCCCAGCCGTTTCGGTGTGATGAAAGGACAAAATTTTACAAACAAATGGCGCTGCTGCATCGGACTGTTATTTTTTTTTAAATAACCGTCTCCATAGTAAACTGGATTTCTATACAAGTTTATAAAATTATATTATATTTTTCATACATCTTAGTAACGTTTTCAAGTTCATATACCTATTTACAAGGACCAATTCGAATATTACCAACAGCAAAACTATTCGTTCACTTTAATTTCAAATTAGTAGATGTACATTAACGAAAGATCATTATTCATTTTATTTTAAGAATGAATATTTCGTTAAAGTTAACAGGGAAATTCGCGAATCCAATGGCAAAACACATCGTGTCAATTATTCGATAATATATAGTATAGGTACCTAATTCATTTATATGTAGAATAAATATGAGATTCTTCGCAACTTGCAACTTATGTGGTAATGCGAGTTAAACAGCTAAAAACCAACGGCTACTAGTTAAAAGATTCTAAAGGGCTTTGTCACCTCAACGACCCATTCGGTGACGTCTGGAGGCCTGCCAACCGAGAGCACTTAGGTTCGATTCTCGACTGAAGTCTAATTTAAATTCAGCTTTTAACGAATGTCATCATAATTTTGGCGAATATTTTTTGACATTGTTTTCGTTTGAAATAATCTGCATAAAATCTTCTCTGCTTAATAGAAAATAGGTCACTTGAATTTAAAACTCTTTGCTAAGTTGTAATATACAATCTTATAAGTAACAGTGAAAGATACATCATAATAGTGGGTTAAAACTACGTGATTTCGAATAGCAAAATCCTTTTTTTTTTCTCGTAGCCAAATCAAATCGAGCTTTGAACTCTTATCAAATTAAATAAGGTTACGAAATTCAAATATGCTTACATCGGTCTGGGACTTACGAGGTTATTCGATTAAAATTTATGGGGCCTTATAATCTTTTTTTTTGGTAGGCATATTTTAGTTAAATGTAAATAACACTTCAGAAAGTGTTTTATACTAACCTATGTCTATTATCATTATTAATATTTGTTCTATGTATTGCTGAAACAGAATTATGTTAATGTGTCACTTTTTAACATTTTACATATCGTATCGTATACATTTGTACATTAATATTATCATGCCGAAAGATATCCACCATTAGATAAAGGTATGTAAAGCTACCGAAACGTCAGGGAGGCTCAAATAATTAATATAAGCGATATAATCCGTTTAAATTGTTTTATTTAAATGTGTGACAGTCGCGGAAACCGCGAAGAAAGAAACGCGGAAGAAAATATTAGATAAAGGTTTATCCCTAAATCCTTGAAATTGACCAGTCTTGCGCCGTTGTTATCCACCGACTTCATCTCCGGCTCATCTCATCTCCAATGTTCCTAATCAGATCTCCGATACATTTTGTTGCCTGCCTTTTTATACATCTTCCATTAATTCAAAATATTAGTTTCTATGTAACGGCTCGATTTGGATTTACTGACGCAAAAAATAATGAGTTTAATTTGCACCTCATTCATACGAGACCCCATACAAATTAGGTGCAAACTTATTAAATCGGGTTACAGTTCCAATTCCATGCTCGCCCACCTGACCCGTAATGTCGCGCGCATCGTCGCAGACGCCGGTCCAACCGGTCCCCTCCCCCCTTGCCCCTTCTTCCCCTCTTGCCCCTTCTGCCCCTCTTGCCCCTCGACACCGCTGACCAGTTTCGCGCAGTTCGAACCCGCGACTCGCAAAAACGATTCGAGTATTTACGTATTTGTTTTGATAATGTGATTGTGTCAGTGGTGTGTCAAGTGTTAGTGGCAGTGTCGGGAATGTCGGCCGAAAATGCTGGCTGTTCGCCGAGCCGAGGTTTGTGTCTTGAAAATACATAATTTAAAAAATGAATGATGTACTACGTATTCTAATTTAATACAGACATAAGACAAAGTAAGAATAACAAATCAGAAAATATCAAAAAACTGGACTAAATTTTTCCATAAGAATGTCCGTAATCACAATCATTGATACCTATACATTTTTATTCTCAAAACATAGAAGCAATTGCAGCGGCCGCAACTTCCTCAAACTTTAACGTTACTGGAAATTCCAAATTTCTCCCGTTACTAAAACTAACCGCGAATTCGTCAGTGTTATGAGATAATATAACACGGGCTAGTTGTGGTTTTATACATTTATTCGCATAATAAGAAAATATAATACATTCACTTAAAATGAGAACTTAAATTTAAGTTGCTTAAAAAATATTCCGTCTTCAGTGTACTCGTTAGATAGCTATTTCGTGAATAACGAATTATTCACGTCAGTTATGGGTGAATTGCACTTTGCCTAATAATACCTATATAACTGGAAACTGAAACTGAATTGAAAAAGGAAAGCCACGATTGCAGATGGTGATTTTTATGCTTGAGTTTGAATGTTTGCCGACGCGGTTGGCGCAGTGGTTAAGCAACTGCCTACTGAGCCGACGGTCCTGGGTTCGAATCCCGGCCAGGGCAAATATTTGTGTGATGAACTCGAATATTTGTGCTTGGGTCATGGATGTTATGTATTTAAGTATATATTTATCTATACAGAACTCGAATATTTGTGCTTGGGTCATGGATGTTATGTATTTAAGTATATATTTATCTGTATAGATAAATATACAGATAAATATATACTTGACCCAAGCACAAATATTCGAGTTACTTCGAGGTACTTATACAAGTACGTATATCGTCGTCTAGTACCCATAACACAAGCCTTCTTGAGCTTGTGTGAAGTTGTCCGATATTTATTTATTTTATTTGTTTGGGTTATAGTCATAATTGACGCCTAACTGTCGGCCTAGTGTCAAATCATTAATGCACCGAAATCCCCGGGGTATGTATGACATTGAGAGACCAAAATTAAATTAGCTTTATGATATTAATTACAGAGTGATAATAAACTAATGTAAGTGTATTATAAAATGTTATTCACATGATGTAGTCCAGTGGCTCGAACTCTCCCAAACTCATTGTTGCAAATTCTAACTAAAACTAACCGCGCGTCGGTGTTATTATCTACGTCAGTTATGAGTGAACTGCATCGTGCACCATATTAAATTACTGGAAACTTAAACTAATTTGCCGTGATACCGATGAAATGAACTGACGTGATAATAATCCTCTTATATACAAATTAATTTTAATGACCTGTAGAAGTCGATGCCAAACCATTCATTTATCACTATTAAATTATCTAAAACACAGGCGGCATAGTTATAACATTGAAGTCGCAGTTTTTTCATATTTCAACTAAATATTTTACTTACAATGCCATACGACTAAATGGATCTCTCAGTGTTAAAAACACACACTTTGAATCACTTTATCAACTAGATATTAGGAACTTAGTGGTTGGGAACTCTGCCGTTGAAGTAGTCGACGAGTATGACTGCGTACCTGGGACAAATTGTCAAGCTAGGTAAGTCCAACTTGAATTCACTTCAATTCAACTCCGAGTTCTGGGCAGCGTTCGGGAAGCTGCGTCATATCTTCTCATCGAAAACTGCACAGTGCCCAAAGACAGTCTTCGAACAGTGCGTGTTGCCAGTGATGACTTACTGTTCTCGTTCACAATGGGACTCATAAGGCGGCTAAGAGTCACGCAACGTGCAATGGAAAGGGCTATGCTCGAAGTTTCTTTGCGCGATATAATCAGAAATGAGGATATCCGCAGCACCAAGGTAACCGACATAGCTCACAGGATTGCACGGTTGAAATGGCAAATTGGGCAGGCTATGTAGCCTGGAGAATGGACGGCCATTGGGGTAGCAAAGTCCTAGAGTGGCGACCATGTATATGAATGCGCAGCGTGGGTTGGCCCCCGACTAGATGGACGGATGACCTCGTGAGGGTAGCAGGGAAACAATGTATGCGGTCTTCACGGGATCGCACTTTGTGGCGAGTCATGGGGGAGGCCTATGATCAGCACTGGGCGTATGTTTTTTCATCCTTTTTTGTTTCAAAAGTTCGTTTTAGCATGTTTTCTCTATAGGATTCGGTGCAAAAGTTGAGATGGAAATAATAAAACGAGCTTACCCGACAAAATATGGAACAATATTTTTTCACTACGTCTGTACGCTCATTGAAGGGCCACAATGGCGATCTAACTTTCATTATAATTATGATCCCTTGTAAACCTATAAAACTTACGGATTTATTCTCCCATATTCTCTAGAAAATATGATGGACATACCAAAATTTCAGCACCATCTTGGTAAACACAAAACTCAACTATATTTCAAGACAAAACATGTACCAACAGTCTTGTACAATCTTAATGAAGGCGGAACAATACTTCGTGCTAGTCAAGACGCCTTTAGTTCTCGGTCAAACTTTAAATTACTTCATGTTTTCGCTCCTCAATATTAAAGCTCGCTTGAGTTAATGACTTTTTCTCTAGAAATTAAAATTATACGCTTTCGACTGTAACTAGTTTCAGTAAATGCAATTTACTCGAAGTCTGACTTCTGAAATTCCGTGAAACGTGAACGGTTCCTGTATTTCATGAGTTATGACGGAAACAGCCTTTAAATTAATGAATCCTATTCAGCTGAATTGTACTTTTAAGCAAAGCATTTTCAAGCGATTAAGGGCTCAAACTGCTAAAACAAAAAGTAAAACTGAGATAGAGTCATGGTTATATACGTCGCCGTGCGTAGCGAAGTATTGAGTGAAGTGTTTTTTTTTTTGTGTGACAAACAAATATGCGGCCCGCCTGATGTTAAGCAGTTACCGCCGCCTGAACGCTTGCAACGCCAGGAGCATCACACGCGCGTTGCCGACCCTTTAAGAACCAAGTTCGTAAGTGAAGTTAACTTACGAACATTAACGTTAAATTATATCAAATGTTCTTTATACTAATTGAAATTATACTTAATGAAATTATTCTTATTGTTGTTATATCAAATGAAACATTGTAGCAAATGTTTTTATATCTGATGTCTGTCTGTCTGTCTGTCCCTATGTATGCTCAGATCTTTATAACTACGCAACAGATTTTGATGCGGTTTTTTTAATAGATAGAATGATTCAAGAGGTTTGTGTATATTATTATAAAGTTTGTATGTATATAACATATGCATAACTTATTAGCATTACACCCGTGGGCGGGTCGCTAGTCTAGTGATATTACATGAAACGTTGTTATATATCCATCGTTAATGACACCCACATTTTAAAATAAAGTATCATTAAATCGGTATTCAGTTGATGATACTTCGCATAATTGCTCTTAATTTAATTCAGATTCTGAGGGAACTCAATTTAGAAAAGTGGAAAGATTTGAGGAAAGTTTTTATAACGATTATCCAAGTCTGAGTAAATGGAGTTAAAAAGTATTGTCTAGAAAATATAATTAAAGTCAAGTGTTTTGTGCGCTAACCTTGATACTACCGTCGAAAAACAAGGCGTATGGTTTTATATGAGATGGTAAGTAACTGTCGGTAAAATTGTTAACGTTATTCGATTGCTAAAGGCCTTTTGTCGCTTTTTAGGGTAAATAACGGGACCCTCTATTACTAAGACACTGCCGTCCGTCTGTCTGTCTGTCTGTCTGTCCATCTTGTCACCAGGGTGTGTCTCATGAACCGTGATAGTTAGACAATTGAAATTTTCACAGATGTATTTCTGTTGCCGCTATAACAACAAATACTAACAGAATAAAATACATATTTAAGGGGGCTCCCATACAAGAAACGTGATCGGTTGCGTTAACTTTGCAGCTCATTTGTATACAGCGCCATTGATACCAGGTGCAAACTTAACTTGACCCAGCTAGTTAAGATGGGAAGTGTTTGTACGGAAACCTCAGTGCGCGAATTCAACTCGTACTTGGCCGGTTTTTAACCACTAATAAA
The DNA here is from genome assembly GCA_947623375.1 of Apotomis capreana. Classification (NCBI taxonomy): domain Eukaryota; kingdom Metazoa; phylum Arthropoda; class Insecta; order Lepidoptera; family Tortricidae; genus Apotomis; species Apotomis capreana. Next base: position 6,756,286 of record OX392505.1, on the reverse strand, counting down.
TGTGTACTCCCATGTGTACAACCAGTGTGTACTCCCAGTAATGACATACGCATGCGAAACGTGGACGCTAACCGCTGGAAGAATCCACCGTCTAAAAGTGGCACAGCGAGCTATGGAGCGCTCAATGCTCGGAATCTCTCTGCGAGATAGAATACGGAACGAAGACATTCGCCAACGCACGAAAGTTACCGACATCGGCAAAAGAGTTGCGCAATTGAAGTGGCAATGGGCTGGTCATATATGTCGCAGAGACGATGACAGATGGAGTCAGCGAGCGCTACACTGGAGGCCGCGAACGGGTGGCAGAAGCGTTGGAAGACCGCAAGCCAGATGGTCGGAGGACATTAAAAAGACGGCATCAGGGCCGACCTGGAGTAGGATCGCCGCATCAAGATCAGCTTGGAAATCCATGCAAGAGGCATATGTCCAGCAGTGGACGCATATATGCTGAGAAGAAATGATGTACAAGTCACCACACGTGTAAGTAACGCCAGAGTAGTATTACGAGTATCTATACTATTGATAAAATAATAGAAATAAAACTTCAACTTTAATAGTGACCTACATTTACCTCTTTAAATATTTATCTTATTTTTATTCGCATACAGAATCATTTTGCCGCGGACTATAAAGGAGAGAACATTTTAATACATTCATTTAAATGAGGATTGCATTTGAATTTCAATAGTAACAAGCTTTAACATTTTCCATTTAATTTTAAATAAGCTGTTTAAATAATATTCTCAACTGATCGCGGTATTGAGGATATTAACATAATTTTATCAAACATGCAATGATATGTCGTCATAACGTGCGTAATTATAGGCTGCGAACAATCACATTTCGGGCGGAACAACTCGACAGAACTGTAAAGGGATTTCATACACATTTGAAGTTTGAAGGCCTAGGCCGGGAAGTAATTTTAATTTAAACATGGTGCTTGTGTTCATGAAGAGGCTAAAAACGATCGTGGTTAGGATGCTCGGAGAATCACCTACACATGTTTATACCCTTCTTTTTTGTTGGAGGTAAAAAACACATACGTATTGCAACTATGCAGCGGAACAATATGATTTAATCACAACCTGCCAATTTCAGAGCCAATATCGACTAACTCTCTGCGGGCGTAACCACCGTAACTTTTAGGGATCTGTACGCAGAGGGTACAGTCGCCATCAGATATATCGCAGCATATAAGGCGTTCATAAATATCTGAACACGACTCTTATTGATTGGTCGTTAAAGTACATGTTCAGATATTTATGAACGCCTTATATGCTGCGATATATCTGATGGCGACTGTACTAATGACTGGCGTTATATTATACGGCTCGATAAACTAAATTAAAAATTCACAACGTTAATTCAATAAGCCATATAGAAAATGATGCTTAAACTGAACATAACTTAACTTGGTCTTCTTAGCTTCAATATTAGCTGAGATCTTATCACTTGTTTTAATTAAAGCTAAATATCTTGGAAACTAATCGACCTATTTCCAGCAAACATTGCTAGGAACCATTTCGACAGACATGTCTTTCGATTTAAAAAAAAACTGCACTAATATTGGTCCGTCCGGGATCCCGTTTGGGAGTTACGATGCCAGAGACAGAAATACAGATACCTACACAAAGCCCTATAGACAACGAAATAAGTGAGAGTCTTGCTATTAGACGAACGAAGCTTGTCTATTAGACGAAAACAAAAAGTATAAAACAAGAATAACTATTTTAACCCATCCTAAGAGATCCTAACTAAAACTGATAAAACCGATATAAAAATAAATATATTTTTTTAAATAGCCCGTTAGATAGACGAACTAATATTGCTTGGCTGTGCGGAACCCTAAATGCGAAGTTTGACTCTCACTTTACTAGTTTTTCCAGATATTTGCGCTTGAGAGTGGAAATGACATTTATTCTGTATACGAGTTTACAGTCACGCACAATAAATACAACGATAGGACAAAGCGCTCGAAATAATTGACTGCATACAAAGGTACATTTTTGATTGTTTTGGGTCTTATTCATATATTTATGAGTTTAGTTCAATATATATATTTTTAAGTAGTAACGTCTACTAGCGTAGATCAATTATCGATAATTTGAGAATTTAATGATTCAGACTGGATCAAGAACTCGCGTCTCTAACGGGTTTTCGGGCCAATAGTTACGTTCGTTCACTAATCTAGGCATACGATGGGGGTTTTATTTGGTCAGTTTATGTTAGGCCTAATCGACATTATTATAACAAAACTGGTCTAAATCACGTTCTAATATTGTTTGTTTAATTATCTCAGCGTTTTGAACGTGATGTTACGTTCATCTTCTCTAAGGGACTATGATCATTATGTTATAATAATGTGTGCAAATTGTGTAAGTTTAAATATATATAATTATGGGCCTAATTTAATTGACACTATTAAATCACGTGACAACCAAAGACGTAGCAAACAAGCTTCAGAAGCGCTTATACAAGCCTAATACTGCTAATTTATGTTATCTTTATAATGTATTTATGTATATTATTAAATCGTCGTCTAGTACCCAAAGAACCAGCTTTGCTTAGTTTGGGACTAGGTCGATTTGTGTATGATTGTCCCTTAATACCTATTTATTTATTTAATTTAAGGTGAATTTATAAATGTTGTATAAGCGCTTCTTCAGCTTGTTTCCTACTTGGGAAGAAGGTCAAACGCTTGTGCTTTAAAAAATAAAAATGTTCTATAACGTGATATTTAAATATTCGCTCCGAATATTTATTATTACATATGTAGTTTGCATCGAATTGATTCCACGGCGTGAGGTCATTGCGCTTGGATGTATGCTAATTAAATTGCAGAGGTGTGGGCGAATCACGAATCGCTGGATTTGGAAAGAAGGGTTAATGACGTCACTAACAAAAATGTATGACGTCACATGCTCACGGACTTTCACAGATATTTTAAAATTATGATACAGGTTATTTCATAGCTATTGGAAAACTTTTACTATAATTAATCTATTTTTTATTAAAGCAGTAACGTCCGCTAAAGTAAACTAAATGTTTACAAATGAAGCGAAAATTGAAAAATTTTAATGAATCGTTACTATCGATTCTCAACGAATTTGAGACGATGGTGCCGACGATAAAGTCTTAATCTTTACGGTAGATGGCGCTACGATGCCACCCTAAGGCATGTCGAAGCAACTGGTTGAAAAATTCAATGGCTCTGACATCTGATTCGGTGGTCCAATTGGGAGGACGCCAGTGTTGGCCCGGAAAGCCGTTGGAAACGCAGGTTCGAATCCTGTCCGAATCATTAAATTTTTCAATTTTCGCTTCATTTGTAAACATATAATTAATCTATTGATACAAATATATCAAATCAAAGCTCAAAGAAAAACTTAAATGATTTACCTGGGAGACGAGACCGGGATTCGAACCCGGTAGCTCTGGATTGCCGGTCCAGTGCGTTAACCACTTCGCTACCCGAACTCCAACCAACCTTTCGAATTTTTCCTTATGCTTCGTGTGTCGATCTTTGCATTGTTTATTTGAAAGGTTTTTACACCTTAGCGACCTCGATGTGAATACGTTAATATTTAAATCTTACCGCACTACTTAACAGCATTATTTATAATTAATCCTTAGGAAAATACAACGCATTTGTCCATAGGGCAAAACGACACGATGGGAACGACGCTTATGTGCAGAACCTCTAGCACAACTGCAAAGCGCGACTCTTGCTGTGCGAGATATATTGCCTCTCTCTTTTCTTTACATACAATATGACAATGAGGGGTGACGCTTTATCGCGCGACAAGCGAAGTTACGGTTAAATAGTTGAGCTAGAGTACCAGCCCGTCTAGTAAAACTATTCGCGACTCTTATCGCGCGACATAGCGCTACCCGTCACTTTCTCACATTACTGCACAGAAAGAGACGGGTAATTATCTCGCGAGAGAAATAGTCGCGTGTGACAGTTATGGTAGAGGTGCAGATGAGGCTGAAGCAGAGCCTGAGCCAAGCTCAGAACACGGCTGACTGATGTGTGTGAATACACACACGCAACGGTCAGCCGTCTTCCTACGCCCCACGATCAATTGCGTCGCAATTTACAAAACAAGCAATAAAATATTTCTCTAGCGGCTTTTCAAATAACCAAAAGAGCAAGTCGTTTTTATTTTGAACTGCTACTTATATTTAAATGTGTTTAATTCGGAGCTAGTTAACTGCCTAAATTTATGTTTTCAAGGTCATTGAATTCTCGAGATATTTATAAGTGGCCGTATCGGTTTAATTTAATAGTGTAACGAAGCTTTAATGCCCATCGTACGCTCGACCATCATCCTCATACAATATTAGTGTTGTTACCTTGATCCAGCTCTGTAAAATTTTCGCGTTAATTAAATCAAAATAGTCTCAGGTTCTCATTATTGCTTTGTTATTTCAAAATTTAGCAAAAGTAGAAATGGGCAGGCCATGTAGCCTGGTGGAGAATGTTAAATTACAGTAACAGAAATAAATAGATAGCCGGTGAAATTACTAGCATAGAGGCATTCTATCTTCGTCCTCCGGGTAGGCAAGCACTTGTGACTCCTCTGATGTTGCAGGTGTTTATGGGCGACGGTAATCGCTTTCCATCAGGCGATACGTTTGCTCGTTTGCCCCTATGACATAAAAAGAAAAAAAAATTACATAGTTGAACGCTTTCTTCCAAAAAGTTTTTTTATCGGTGGCGTTTAGTAGCTAGTCGTAGCTGTGGTCAACTGGTCAAGTTGCCACGATCTACAACAAATTTATATAAACAATCAACTCAAACCTTCAAGAAAAGAGCGTACTCCGTGAAAGGCCGCCAGCGCACTTGTGACTCCTCTGGTGTTGCAGGTGTCTATGGGCGACGGTAATCGCTTTCCATCAGGCGATCGATTTGCTCGTTTGCTCCCTATGACAACAAAAAACAATACAGTTCTAAAGCAGTTTCGTAAATTAAATAACATGAGTGTGAATAGCGATTGATTGAGCTAATGTTGGTCGAGAATTGAAATTGTACCTAATGGTTCAATCATTTTGACTTCAGTAGTGGCGCGACGAGCGGAATTACCATACTGGCTGCAATTTGTACCGCTGGCTCTGGAGCCCAGCAAATTGCCTTGCTATCCTTGGTCGCTTACTGACTAGCTAAACTAATGTAAGTTTGAAATGAAGCTTATTCTGTATATTTTGTAAAAGCACTAATAGCGTACTAATTTAGAGCACAATCCTACTAATTTTTCGGAAAAAGTTGGCGCAATTAGTTATTATTTGTATTATTTGCACAAATCTATGTGGTTTGAATTTAATTGGCAAAATAATTGTAATCAGTACGAGTGTGAACTAAGGTATCTATAGTATGAATAGCTAACTATTTGGCTAGACGGTATTAAATTAGCCGCTTCAATAAATCGTTATTTGTGTATGTGGTATAATATTGGCTCAATCGCGGGACTTAATCACTAGGTCTTTCAAAAGTGTTTATTTAATTACCCCGACATTTCAAACGTAATGATAAGTTGATCTCGAAGGTGTCTCGAAGGGACTGACGTTTTGTTATAATAATATGTGAAAATCGTGAAGTTTGTAAAATGTATCCCTCGTTACCAGCTTAGAAATGAACGGTGGCGGCAAGAATATATATTATATTCGGCAGTTTTAAGTTGGGCAATTTTCGTACAAAATACACAATATTTTACATAGAATACTTTTTCCGCTTCTGTAACTATGCATGAGGTGCAGGCTGAAAAACAGTGCTAAGCAGCTGACCCAGCTCACAGCTCACAGAATACGCTGACCCTGAGCCTGTTGCCACTTAATGCGGTGTACCTATATAGCATAATCTAAAGTGTACCTACTCTCACTCCTGTTGTTGTATTCTAGTTTTTGTGGCAATAAATCATGTTTTAATTTTATTTTTACTTTAAATAACCCTAGTCACGCGGTTTTTTATTTACTTTAAATAAACACCTAACTAAAAAAGGCAAGTCGATAAAAAAACACCTTGGCATAATAATACTGTTATTTCTCATCCTCCTTATCACCTATAGGACAACCTTTTTTTATGTATTTATTATTATTACTTTAATTTTATTCCTAACAACACATTTGCGGGAAAGCTATAACAAAATGGCATATTTATTAGTAACATGGCAATAAATATTATGTATAAAGCAGGAGCAGATTTGGCTTATTTAAATTTCTAAAAATAGTAGATTAAGATAGGTACTCAAGTCTCAAGTCAAGGGGCTTCAAATAGACAGCCGGTGGGAATCGAGTTCTATGAACGCCACACCACTGATACCTATACAATTTATTAGGTACTTTGGCTGGTGATTACCATTATACATCCACTTAAATATGAAATGGAATAATTTCGAATATCGGTATTTGAACACGTGTATGTTTGTGTAGTGTAAACATAAAAGTAATCAGAGTTAAAAATATATGTAATGTTTACAGAATCAGTTATATTTACATTTTATTAGCTGCGTCGCGTGGTGTTACCCGCTCATCTCACGGGAACACTACATTTTTTCGAGATAAAAAGCGTATGTGTTGATGAAGATGATTTGGTGTAGGGACGCCCGGCCGGAGACAGGCGGGCAGTCGATCGCTTGATTGCGTTCATTCAGCCCAATTCCTAATTGGAGCCAACGGTGACTGTCCCGGCGGCGCTCCCATACAGCCTTCTTCCTCAAATCTTCTTGTTCTCCTGCAGAAGGAAAGGACATCTTTTAGGTTAATGTCTCTCAGCTCTTCCTCTTCTAGTTTATCTTTTCTGAAGATGCTATAGCATACTATCTCATACATGCCACACTCTGCTATAACATGCTTACTTGTCTTCTCCTGGCCAGAGAGCGAGCAGTATGGATCACTACTACACCCATAATGTAGGTGCCAGTTAAGGCTATTATGTCCCGTGATTATACCTGTTAATAATCTGAGATTTTTCTTACCTAGGTAAGAAAGGTTCCAGGAGATACCTGGTCCTTTTTCTGTTTATGCCTCCTAGGATCATCTTCGATTGTCGACAGTCCATTGTCTCTCGCCATTGTCTATTGGCATCTTCTTCCATTAGCCTAGCTATAACTCCTTTCGTGACTTCTGCCGATATTGGCAGTGCAGGTTCGGGTCCTATGAGTTCCCTATGTGCCCCTAGCCTTGCCATCTCGTCTGCTCTTTCTTTCCCTGACACACCCTGATGTCCAGGTACCCATTCTACCGTAATCTTTGTGTGTTCTCCAAGTTTGTTCAGGGCTTCTCTGCATTCCTTTACCAAAGACGAGCTTACCGTCTGTTTGTCTAACGCTTTTAGCGCAGCCTGGCTGTCTGTGTATATTACAACAGATCCCCCTTCCTGCGAACATTCATCTATTATTCGCACGAAGCCTATTTTATTTATTTTATTTTTATTTTATTTATTTGGGGCATCAACAGCAATACAATTTGTAATAATTAACAATAATAAAGTGCACAGGATTGCCCGGTTGAAGTGGCAATGGGCAGGCCATGTAGCCCGGAGAACGGATGGCCGTTGGGGCAGCAAAGTCCTAGAGTGGCGACCACGTATAGGAAAGCGCAGCGTGGGTCGGCCCCCGACTAGATGGACGGATGACCTCGTGAGGGTAGCGGGGAATCATTGGATGCGGTCTGCACAGGATCGCACTTGGTGACGAGCCATGGGGGAGGCCTATGTTCAGCAGTGGACGTCTGTGGCTGATAGATAGATAGATAGAACAATAATATAGCCTATGTGTTACTCCAGGGTGTCAGTTACCTTCATACCAAAATTTGACAAAATTGGTCCAGCCATTTGAGCGTGAAGAAGTAACAAACATACGAATTAACACACTCATAAACTTTCGCCTTTATAATAGGAGTGTGATTTCCGACTTGGTAAATTGTCGACTTTCAGGTGACTCGTTGAGCTTCGACTTCATTAAATATATTTTTAAATATATAATTATATTTAAAAAAAATCTATAATTAGTAGAAGTAGTAGTTATTTAAGGTGGCATTTTTTTGTCTTTTAAAATGCTTTGAAGTGTCTAAAACTTTTCAGTCTAAAGATTTTTTATCAATTGTTTGAAATATACGTATTTATATTAACGTGCTCGACAAAACCAACAAACGGAAGAGAACCAACAAAATGAATACCTTAATTTGAAACTATAATATTATAGCATAATTAAATTATATTGTAATTGCACTTAGTGTCGAGCAATTCAAAGAATACTAAATTGGGTCACGGTTTAAAAATAAATATTATTGCAAACTGAGTGCCTTATTCCCGCGCTAGATGCAGAATAGAGAAACAGAAAGTCCGTTTGGAATAATGATAAATGTTTGGATAGAATATATTATTTTTTATTGTAGCAGCTTTCTTAGCAAAATAAGACATCTACTATAGCTTATGAAAATGACAAATAAATGCTTTGGAAATAAATTAAAAATATCTCCTCTGATTTAAGCGCTGTAGTTGTGGTAGTTGCGGCGCAAAGCACGGAAATGAAGCGTGTGGCACTAACGATGTTGTTGTTCTGCCGATGTGGCTCATTAAGCGAAACATAATTTGAATGTCCTATAACTGCCTCGCTAGCATTATTAGCATACATTGGGGTTTTCGGAGCACGAATGATTTAACACTACGCCGTCATTAGACGTCAAACCATTCGTGCTCCGAAAGCCTGATGTATGATTATTAGTATAGCGCAAATACGATCTTTCTTCTCAGACGGCATCTCCTACGATGGCTTATCAAAATGTCAAATAAATGCTTTGCAAATAAAATAAAAATAGATCCTCTGATTTTATGCGATGTAGCTGTCTGTGGTAGTTGCGGCTCAAAGCACGGAAATGAACGCACACGTGTGGCTCACTACGACACGCTTTCGTGCTGCTAACGATGTTGCTGTTCTGCCGATGTGGCTCCGAGCGAGACACATACCCGAATGTCCAATAACTGCCTCTCTAACATTATTGTGTTGTGCAAATGCGATTTTTCTTAGCAGAATAAAGGCATCTGTTTTTTTTTATGTACTTAACACAATAGTACAATAAACTTTCTAAAGCTCTGCCAAACTGCACAGCAGTTTGTTGGCAGAATCTCCTACGATGGCTTATCAAAATGTCAAATAAATTCTTCAGTATCACTACATAGTATAAAACCAAGTCGTTTTCCTTATGTCTGTCCCTATGTATGCTTGGATATTTAAAACTACGCAACAGATTTTGATGCGGTTTTTTCTAGTAGATTGGGTGATTCAAGGGGAAGGTATATATAATACATGCATAATATAGCATTTCACCCGTGCGAAGCCGGGGCGGGTCGTTAGTTTCAAATAAAATAAAAATAGATCCTCTGGTTTATTGCGCTGTAGATCTGGTAGTTGCGGCTCAAAGCACGGAAATGAGGCGTGTGGCACACGACGACACGCTTTCGCACTGCTAACGATGCTGTTGTTCTGCCAATGTGGCTCCGAGCGAGGCATTTGTTGCATGAGCTAGCAAATGCGGTGAATTTTAAAATGCTAACTTTGAATTTTGGAGAGCGAATTGTGGAGGAAATTGTAGATTTTTGTGTTAAAGACAGTACTATAAACTAGTCATTTTGAATAGTTATGTGTGCAAAAAATATTTTCAGTTGAATAGCATGATTGATAAAGTAAAGAAGAAAAGAGGGCGATGGTATTAATCGGGAAGAGATGCAGTGAAATCAAGCTGGCTCAAGACAGCGGGCTGGAGAGTCATTGTGGGCCCCCTATGCCTCATGTAGTGGACAGAAGATAATAAGGTAAAAAAAAGTGGGCGCGCGTTTAATTATAATTATTAAGAACTTGGAGGAAATGCTCACTCTCACTTATGACACACGCACATACACAAACACACATACACACACTGTCATGTACTCAACTCACTTTATTGTATAAGTTTCTTTTTGTTATTTCCATTTGTTGGTTAACTAAATTTTGTCAACTCACGTATGTAGCCGGCTTATACTTCTACAGCCGAAAATCTGTCCCACTTTAATTGCCTGTTATACTTAAGAAATGCATTAGTGTTAATTTATACATATGTATTAAGGTTAATGTTAGTATGTTGCCGGAGAGAGATAGTGCATCCTGCCGTCATACAGTTTTTACTAGTACGGAGGATTCCTGACCTTAGTCTTTTACATACCATTCTTTATACTATACTGTATACTCAAAATATATAAAAAAGTAAGGAATAAGAAAAAAAAAAAAAAAAAATGTCATGTTTTGCTGGGGGCCTATGATGGTTGCTTTTATCACGTGATAAAGCATCTGTGACTCACACTCGCATTTTGTCAAAACGTGACGGATGCTTTGTCACTTATTTATCGCGTGTTAAAAGCAACCATCATACTGGCATGTGCTTAATATAGTTAATTGCTACAATGATCATTATATTTATTCATGTTTTAAATGGGTCAGTAGGGAGAAGTCGCAAACTATAAGAGATCGGGAAATCTGTACCTACTTAGGCTGGTTTTAGTGTCACGCGGACCGTCGCGCGGATCGCTCCGCGCGGAGCAATATGTATGGCGCGTCCGCGCGGACCCGTCCGCATTACTGTAAAGCGCTCCCTTAAGCTTAATACATCGTACGTGATCCGCGCGTGCGGTCCGCGTGACACTAAAACCAGCCTTAGGAATCATGGCGTCGATTTTGAGATTTAATAAAAACTGTTTTTTTTTTTTTTATATATGAATATCATTAAAACCCAGTCAATAGTTTTAGTCTTCTTCCTACTGCCTTATTTCGATTGGTCACCCTGTATAGATAGGTTTACATGAATAGCTACAATGGTACTTACAGTTTTAAATTAGTTTATCTCAACTTACCTAACTTTAAAGTCCGAGCTTTTACACGGCACAATTTAATTGAAATTCTGTGCCGATTCCGCTTGACAGCGAATTAAAATAATCAAAATGTACTTAAGTCTAAGCGACTTTTGAGTTCTCGAGCTCTCGGGGGCCTCGGGCCAATTAGTGCTTAAGTTCATTATTACAAGGTCTGTTATCGGTTACGGATGTTATTCGTCATGTAAGGAGGAAGTTCTTTGATTAAAACTTGCGCTCAACGAAGTCGGGTGTAGTGGGGTGCGGCGCAGTATGCGCGAGTTTAAGGATTATAAATATTACACATAAATAAATATTAAGGGACAATCTTACATAAATCGACCTCGTCCCAAACAAAGCATAGCTTGTACTATTGGTACGAAACGACGTCGTGAGGAAATAGGTACGTAGGATTAGTAGATTTCAAGATATACTGCTTTGATTAGAACAAGTGACGAGATCTTAGCCAATATTGAAGCTAAGAATTTAAAATTTTGTAGTTATGTTCAGTTTTAATAGCATTTCCTGTATCACTCATTGAATGAAGGTTTCATGATGACCAGCTACTTGTGTTGGGAGTGTTTATATTTTTTTATTTCGGCGATTGATACTGATGTTGATGTCCATAGTGGGGCCAAAAATCTACAATAAAGTACCCGTCAATATCAAAGATATAGAAAATGATATAACGTTCCTTAATGGTTTAAAGAAATGGCTAACAACAAATGCTTTTTACAGCATGGACGAATTTTACCAATTTAATAATTAAATAATATAATAATACCAATAATGTAACTACCTCATCCAATTTGTATTTAATAATTAATATTTTTATAATAATTTGTATTTTAAATTTAATAGTAATAGAAATAATGTTTTTATAATGTATTGACTTGTAAAATGTTGACATTTTATCAATAAATGAGTATGAGTATGAGTATGATGGTGTTATATGATGGTTAATCTAAGTAAGTTTAGCTAAAATAAAGTTAGAACCACAGATCCTTGACGCTGTGACAGGCGCCTTCAACTGCAGTAGTAAGCACTATTTGCGGATTTTAATGAAGTTTGTGGATTCGGAGAGGACAGCCGCACACTCGAACGCCGGTAACTGCATGATTGCACTTCAGTGATCGTTAGGTAATTGCATTTTCGTATTTTTTACTAGAAGTGGCCCGCTACTTCGTTCGCGTAATCTGTTTTATCTTATAACCATCGGATAAAAAGTATCCTATAACGATCTTTGGATGTCCAGCTATCGAACTGAAAATAGGTCCAGCCGTTTTGGCGTTATAAGAGGACAGAGAAAATGATGGCGCCAGGCTGGCATGGCGCCGCGCGATACAAAACAAAAGACGATACTTTATCACGATATTAAGATTTTTCTGGAAATCATGACCCCGCTCCATTGAAAACAGATTTTCAGTACAAATCTACATTTTTATAATAGTATAGATAGTAACGGCACAGAATCGGTCAATGTGTATCCATGGGTGAAGCCGAGCAGTAGACATCTTTCGCCTGACAGCAGGGATCGGATAACGGTATTTGGCTCCGTACAAAATACCGGTATTCAATTTCGGTATTTCCTTTATTTATTGCATTACACATTTCTCATATTTTAGTGAGCTAATTTTAAAGTTCTATATCAATACCAAAATTCTATTAGGTATTAGCATTTGAAATAAGACCCGAAATTAGTAAGGAATTTCATGGTTATTTCAATTTGGAATAATACTGACAGAGTATGACGATAAATGATTTCGATAGTGTATGGACTGACAACTCTAATAAAATTAATCTGTTCAAACAGTTGTCTTGGTTTTGGTTCCGCATAGCAAACATCGATTTATCCGTTTATGGTACAAAAAAGTCAAATTTGGGACATGAAGATGCTTTGAATTAGGAATTAGAGAAGTGCCCTCAGGGCTCAGATCATACAAATAAGTGACCATTTTAAAAGTGGCGTCTACGGTATCGGAACAAAATCGTAGCTAGGCCGTCACCTTATTTCTAATAACACCTTCACAGTCTAAAATGAGACGCAAATGCTTTCAAGTCCCCAGAAGGGCTAAAACAACAACGTGTATGAACGAGTTATGATTGAATCTAGGGTTGTGGGTGACAGCGCAGGATTGACGATGTTGACTCAGGAGTTCATATCTCGCTCCATTGGGTCCGGCGTATTCCGGTCCGAACCTTGATACAATATGCAACTTGTTCCTGGACATAGTTATGGTGTCTAAATTGCATTGCATTTATTGTTTGTCAACTTGATTCATAAAAGTACGTGTGGATGTTTTTGTAGTCACGTTAAGTTGGCTAAACGGAATTGATTTTTTCTGTAAAAGAAGGCCATCTCTCTAATCATGTGTCAAAAGAGAAAACTTAATTTAGGTCATTTAGACCTACGATACGTACAACCAATTTACTGCAAAGGTAGATAAATATAATTTACTACTGAATACACTAAGTAATGAATGCGTGCAGCATACTTACGTATTTTTGGAGCAGGCTGTACCTTAAAACGAAAACATCGAATAGACAACAAGTTCCGCGAAAATATCCAAATTACAATCCAATCTGATAACAGACATACTTAACTCGCAATTCCAAATTGGAACTGGCCCAGCTTCGACTGCCAGCTACTTATAACTTCTACAACGCCCAAATAACACCTTCACAGTCTGAAATAGAGTCCATTCTAGCCGTTATAATGCAAATCAAACTTGCAACTTGAACTGTCAAGGGTTTGATTCATATCTTCGCTATTGTTTTGTCAGCCACTAATCGAAGTTATTGAAGTGTAGTTTGCAAGCTTGGACCTAATCTGCGGTCTGGGGACTTTGGAATTGGTTATAATAATGGTATTAGTACAGACAAATTCAGGATATCGATTTATCTTATTCTAAGTAAGTTTAGTTAAAGTTCTGTGCCCTGGAAACCGGACATTACTCAGAAGTAATCTACAACAGAATGTACCTACAGTGTGACTACTGTTGCCGGCTACATTTAAATAGAGACAGAGATATAATAAGCCTGGGGTGAGGCTAAATTTAACGTGTTGTATTTTAATGATTTCCAAGCATTTGACCTTCAATGCACCTGATGAAGCGTTGCTTAGAAGATGCCGACTTGAACAAATCCAAGTTATAAATTTTACATGAATAAAATTATAATTAGGTACATAATAATGTCCAAGATTTGTTTGCTTCTACGATATGCTCTATGAATTCGACTTGTAGACGTAAGTTTAATTGAATGCCCGTCGAAAGTTAATTACAAAATCCTACAATCGACCACTGGAGCGAGATTAAAAAGTATGGTATAAATGAATATTTCTACAGGCGTTTTAACTACCGTTAGTCCGCTTTCATAAAAATATAAAAGCAATTGGTCATAATTAAATTTTAATTACATGCAAGTTTGCAGCGTAGTGAAAGGTGGCTCATTCTTTCAATATTTTTACAGTAGACTGTAAGTTGAAACGCCTGAATAATCACTCGCATACTAAATTAAGTATACTAAATTGTACCAATTTTCCAAAATAGGTTATTCGATTAGTAGTATTAGTATAGTGTATGACAGTTCGATACCTTAGGCCTAATTCGATTTGCATTGATAAATAGCTATTTGATTGATGTATCGGTCATGCCCTGCCATCGATGGACGAACAATCTGGTCAAACCTCCTGGAGAAACTTTTCCAGCTAACATGAGATGACGATGAGAAATGCAAAAAATAAATACTTTCTTTTAATATTGCATCTGACCTATCCTTCGTTTAATACCAGAATCGTATTACGTGAACTCTTATAAAGTTAGTTGCTTTAAGCAAACATAAAAAATCTTCGAACTTTCCCAAGCTAATCTTGCAGGGAATATGCCGCAAGAAATTTCTTTCCGTAATTGAAAAAGCTTTGAATAAAGTTTGCTCTTGAAGCGTAATTAATTTGCGCAGCTCATGTCCGACGCACAACTTGTAACGTAATTTCAGTAGCAAACGGTGGAACTAGCAACAGTATCTGGCACAAGCGCAGTAATACAACTTGACAACTTACTGTGTATTGGGTTAGTGACCTAAAACAAAGCTCACCTCCTAATCTCATTCTTCTCTATTTTGATCTTGCGCTACGTCACTCCAGCAGTATCAGAGGCACGTTTTCCAATAGGTCACGCAGCATAGATACTGTCTCTTTACCATACGATTGTGTTCGGTCTTCTTCTCTCTCACTTATGCAATACTGTTTATTTTTCCTCCTTCTTCTACCTACTGTAATGGCTTGTTAGCCCTTTTTCACGCATATCGTTACGTCACGCGTATCGCGTTCACGGCGTCCAGCCATCGCTTATTTGGTATGTCACGGAGTAAAAGACCGTCTATGTGGTCTAGGACTAGGTCAACGTATTTATTTGTTCCCTACTTAGTCGGGTACATAAACATAGAACCTCACCGCGGTCTTCACGCAATTCTCCGCTGTCTGATAGGTGGGTTTCACTTACGACAGCTATCTATATACTACGATAGATATCTATGTATGAAAAAATGAAAATGAAAAATGATTTTTTTTTATTTAACTAAACAACACAACATAATTATTTATGCCTTTGGGTCCTGAGCTAGGATTTCCTGTGTTACAGGACCCAGTAGGGTATCAAGGAAAGTTAGACACGTTTAAATGCGTACAGAGTTAAAGTATGTTATATTTGCGTAGTTCCCTGGCAATCAGAACGGTTTTGTGCTCGGGACGTAAATTTGTTGGATTACATAAAAGTGTGCGGACATTTCAGCAAGCAAAGTTAGAAGATGGGGATGTAGTTTTTAAAATGTACACCTATGTATCTTTAATAATAACATAACGAGTTTACAAACTATATTATTATGTACCTATACTGATAACCTTCATTACTAGTAGTCGGGTTAGGTATGTCATAACCGCATCGATATCGATGTATTTAGATAAAAAGGCTCATCAATGATCATACTGCTTGCGTAGTATTTGCTGTGCTGCTCGGACTTACCCCGAGATGATAAGCCGCGGGATGCAACTATTCGCCCTTTGAAGTGGCGGCGCCGCGAGAACACACCAATCTAATTAACAGTTCCAGCTCTAAGCTCCAGGAGCGCTTTCCGAAATTAACACAAAAGGTTTGTTTGTGGTTTATGTATGCCTGGAATTTATAAGGCGGCCTCCACACTGGCTGGCTGGGTCAATTTCCCAAGCAGTATTTTTTGATGGCAAGACTGAAAACGCAGGTGCAGAAAGGTTGAATAATAAAGTACCATTTTTTTCGGAAACAGCCCGCCATTGTCTACCTCGGGCAACAGCTAAAATTAAAATATTAATATATATTATAATTTCAAAAAATATATTTAGACCAAATTTCTCGTCAAGGTGGGTTGTCCCGAAGCCGGTTATGTTTGTAAAATGCCGGGTAAGTCAAATACCATGCATGACAAAGAAAATCTGTTACCTTTATTTTACGAGTATTACCATATAAATAGGTAACGAAAAAAGCACATTACCCGTTTAATATCTCCTTTGTATACCCTTGAATAAGTGGATATACGTTTGTCCTGAGAAAACTTCTCATTACCGCCGACAATGTTTGGAACCGATTTATTTCCCAAATTTGATCCAGTACGCCCCCTGTCTCCCGCGCACTTCAAAGAATTAGTCAAGCTGCGGCGCTCGACGAGGCCGGTTGTGTGTAGTGGCAATACGTTGGCTTGCATAAACGAGGTATATAATCGCGGTGGACCGGGGGCAAAAAAAAAGTCATTCCGGAGTTTGTTACAGCTTCTTTATTTTTTAACTGTGTGGTTTGAAATTTATATATATCAGGTAAAGTATACTCGTGATTTCAAGAGTTGAATTAGTTTTAGAATACTTACCTACTCTTTTTTTAAGAAATAAAATATGTCGTGTTTCTCATTCCACTATTCTCATTCCGGTGTTTCCGGTGTAGTAAAATGACTTTAAACCCCACCAAAATGAGGAAAACACCGGAATGACATCAAAAGAAGCTTCAATTCTCATAGATATTGTTGAAATAACAATATTTTTTTTATTTTGTTTTTAATACCAGACTAAGATATGTTTATATTATTATGTAATGCCAATATAATATATATTACGAATATAAAATGTAAAATTACTTTCAATATTTTGCCACTTTTCTTTCATTCCGGTGTATGAAATCTCATTGCGGTGCACTTATTTTATCATCCTGGTGTACATTTATCATTCCGTTGTGTGTTTCATGTTCGATCTCGAATAGGGTTTCTGATTTCTCGCCTCATTTTTTTTCTCGAGTTTCGAGAATTCTCGACTCCAATTCGGTTCGGTTCTCCAGCCACAGAACTCGTGGAACCCGCCAATGTAGCTTGCAGCTAATGACTCCGCAACACGCCTCAGCTGCGTTCAAAGGTAGTTTCCGATATGTCGCCACCAAATGTTGGAATAACATCCCTCCACCAATAAGGAACCTGCAAAATTACACCAATTTTAAACTTAAGCTTACGAAATTTATTTTACAACATCAACTAAAACAAGGAACTTTGAGACTAGATACGAGCTGTTTTTAATGGTAGTACCTACCTTAGTTGTATGTCCCATTTGTGTGATGGCGTCATTTTTGTTTTGTTTTATCCATATTCCCTTTGTTAATAGTGTTAATACTCGTAGTAAGTAGTTGAGTTCACTTAATTCAGTAGTTATCATTTAGTATTTTTGGCAACATTGTTTGATTGTTTTTTTTGTTATTGAGTTGTCATTCTGGTATTTTATTTTATAGTTTTTCTTGTTTCGTGTCCGTGTATATAATGTTATTAGTTTTATCTTATTTTAGAGCTGTGCTCACGACGCAAATATCGCATTTTTTATTTAGGTTATGCCTCTAGAATTGACGTGACACTGACAGCGCTTGGGTGCGTTCAGGATCACGCATCCTAAACGCGATTAGCGCTCGTGCGCGCAGCTCTCCGTGGCGCCACCTATGGTCCCACCGGAAGATCAGCGCTGGCTCCCGAGCTAGCATCTTGCTGAGGTGGGACCTTTTCGTGGCACAGCCATAAATATAGTTGCTATTTGTTTTGATTTATTTTATCTTGTTATAATTTCTGTCACACCTTTTTATGTAATTATGTTTTATGTCTCGTCGCGAATAAATGTATTTCTTTCTTTCTTTCTTTCTTTCAATTTCTCGAGTTGTCTCGACTCTCGAGTCTTTGGTAAGCAATTGTAACATCTCAAGATTAGGAGTACGTTTTCCCGTAGACTCATAAATATTAAATTTCTTCCTCATTAAACTTTTTATGACTTGGTGTGAATCATGTTTAGCTGTAATCATATCTACTTTATTTATATATATATTTTTTTAATAGTGACTCAAAACTGCTGGGGCCTTTGTTTTTCCAATTCTTTCACGTCAGGTTGGCTGCTTTGACAATCGGCGGTTGAGGTTGTTGTTGACTTGCTCGGAAAAAGTCTGTTATAAAGACCTTCGGTGAAGTTTATTGAAGCGGTTTTACTGCAATTCCTGTCACTACTAGATTATGCCTTAGGATCGTGTAGGTATTTGATTAAGGAAATCAATTTAACATTTCGCCTGCCTTCAATTTTCTTATTAAGATTTTCTAAAAATGTCCATAGAATTTAACTTCTCAGTCAGCTCGTTTAATGTGGCTTCAGATGTCAAGACCGATGCGTCTCTTTTTGACAAAGCTTCAATAGATAATTTTATTGGATGTAATACTTCTTTCGACTAACTGGTTGGGTGCGGCGGCGGGGAGTTACAAATACAAAGCGTGCGAGTGAGAAGTCCGCTGCACATCTTTATGGTGCGCGGGCGGCGTTATTATTGTTAAAAGCGGCAAAATGGCGAGCCTGACTTAGCCCTTATTTTGTGTTCGCCGGAACTCGAGAGTCTCGAGAGTCGGCTTTTTGTTTCTCGTCTCGAATAGAGGCGAAACTCTCGAGTTGTCTCGAGTTCGAGAAGTCTCGAGCAGAAACCCTAATCTCGAATATCTCGAAAACTATTTCAGATTTCAGGGTCCCTTTTACATATGTTTAACAATATAGTCTAAAGTATCTCTTCACATTTAAAAAACTCAAAAATAATCAAAAATAAAGAATCACACCGAAATGATACAAAAAATGCGTCTTGTTGAAATTGACCCGGCTATGCTACATCACATTACACATTGTGTGCCAATAATTCAATTTGTATAAAACAAACGCTGTATAACTCTGCACCGTTTGGCCGTGCATTGTGTTTCATATCGATCACAACGTAAGGCTGCCTGAGCGGAGAAAATAAACTAATTAGACTGCGTCTTTGTGAAGTCCATAGGAAGTGCATTTAAATATGAGAAAATTTGATTGGTCGATTTTATACAGCTTCAGGCAGCTTAATGTTTGACTAGTGTGAAAAAAACCTAACACAATCTTATTTTATAGTCTTCTATTTTTATAAGTTTAGGTAATCTGTGCTCACTTACGTTGATTATTACTCAACTTATTTTACATAGAAAACTACCGCGAGTCTCAGGCATATTAAATTACAAAACGGGTTTACTCACATCGTAGAAGTCGAATATCGCTCGACATGTTTCGAATCGGTACGCCATTCATCATCAGGAGACCCGATCAGGTCTCCTGGCGGCGGCAACCTAGCACTCGGAGAGTCGTTTCGTATTTTAATATCAGTCAACTTAATAAAATAAAAGTCATAGTTTCGTCTTCCAATATTCAATAAGGTATTTTGTTGAATATTTCAGCCATTTATCCTTTTTTTGTTAGGCATTTTAAGTTTGAAACGTGGAATCTTAGACGCCAGCCTGTGAAGGCAATTATAAAAATCACTGACCGGGTGAGGGATGCCTTCGTCCCAGCCCCTTTATAGAAGCTTCTTGAGCTCGGGTGCTTACCTACCAGACAACCTCTGCCATGTATTACGTGTGAGCATTTTGTTTGAGTCTCGCCTAACTTATTAGAGTCAAACTTTTGTCAGTGTAGCAAACTCAAGTAGCTTTTAATATGTAAACATTACTGTCAGTCTAGCATAACTATGGTTCGCGACTAATGTAGCGCGACATAGCATCACCCGTCACTCTCTCACGATACTGTACAGAAAGGGATAGGTAGCATATCTCGCGCGACAAAGAGTCGCGTGTCAAAGTTGTGCTAGAGGTGCTGTAGTCAGTCTATTCTACTCTATCTCCTTGTATCATTTTATTCTTCGATGCTGAAAGCCATGAATGCTACTGTTATTTTGTTTAATAACCGCTTCATATTTGTTTTGGGCTACAACAGTGTGTATGGTAGTGTGTGTGTGTGCATTATAGTCACACTCTTTGTCGGTCAGTACATGTCAAAATTCAGCAATGACTCTCAGAGCTACGTCGATGACAAGCGTTGCTCGTTCGTTATGAAGTCCATACGAGTATACCTCCTTTATTATTTTGTTTTTATGCTTGGTCTTTCTTTCTTATCCTCGTTTATTTTCCAACTTTAGTTTTATACTTACTATTAGTTATAAATACACCATGCTGTATAATGTAACCATCCCTCCATCATTTAGAGCCAACTTGTTAGGGTTTGCTAGTTATTAACAGCATCTTTGTCGACCATTATGACCTCTGAAAAGTGGCTCCACACTACTTGCGAAGTTGACCGAAGTTGGTCAGTGTGGACTATGGAGAGGCACTTTGTCATACTTCGTCCAACTTTACCTCGCCTCTGGCGACTTAAGATTGTTGTCGGTTTTTGCGCCTGAGAGGACTCGAAGTTGCTCGAAATGCGCACATGAAGCGCCTCACTACACAACTCGTCTGACTTCGGTTCGTGTTAGTACACATATTTATTAAAATAATTGATTTGCTGAAGCATACTTTACCCACAATTTTTTAACATAGTATGGTAATTAATTTAACTATGATTATTTTGTTTTCTGTGTGAATCTGAATGTTGTGTCGCACTTCTGACAATCTGTCAAGTACTTTGTCGAGGAACTTCACGAGTAGAGTAATGTGGAGCCGCTATAAGTGAGCACGTGACAAGGCGGTCCGGTCGGTGTGGACCCTCGTCTAAGAAGGCACGAGTATTAAATACCTCGCGCGCCTCGTGCCTTTGAGTCGGCGAGACCGAGGCACGTGCCGAGACTACAGTTTAATACTAAACGGGTTAGCCACAGTCCACCTACCTTGAAATGTATAATTTGATATAACTGATCCTTGGTATTTTTGAGGGACAGTCAAGGAGATGAGTGAGAGGGCCATTACCCATTGAGGATCAATCATCCATCATCCGTTGCATTTCTTATTATAATACTGTTATTATTGCCATTGACCACGACTCGTATGACAAAGTAGAAGTCGTGTGTCAACTCATATCACCTTCCTACTTCCTAACTCATTCCTATGATTAACTGTTTTAATTTTATTGGGTCATTGTCAGTTCAAAAAAAAATGTGCGTGGAGGCCCTCCGCGCGGAAGAAGTGAAACTTCGTAATGTGGAAATGAAAATAGGAAGGGGTAGAAATTGTTATTTCAAAAGAGAAAACCTAACAATCAATTGATATTCACAAGAGACGTACCTTGACATAACCTTAAATCTGTCGCATTGTCCGTGGGATTGTTGCGTTGAACGTTTAACGCAACAGTGCTTTCCTACCCCCTCCACGGTAGCGTTAAACGTTAAACATTTAACGCAACCTTGTTGGAAGTCGCATTAGAAGTTTCACTTCAAAAACAAAATTTGTCCCTTCGGTGGTCAAAAGTTAAGAGCTTGTATGAATCTAGGTTTTGTTGCTATTACATCGGATTATAGAAGAGGAAACGTTCTTTATTCTCACAGGCATTTTAATCGGAAAAGTAGGCCCTGGAATCCTTAATTTCGCAAATGTCGACCGGAAAGACGCGCACCTAAATCTGACAATGACACAATTCTTACACATTCTAATATCATCTACCTACAGTGCTAACTCGTTCACATTCCAATATCGTCCACAGTGTTAATTCGTACGCTTTCTTATTTTCTTTATGTTAACAATACGTTAATTTTATTAAAAGTATTTCATTGCTGAAGACATATTTTTAGAAATGTGGCTCCGTAATAATTGTTTTTTTTTTTTTTAAATCTTGTACATGAAACTACACGCTTGAGACACATTCACACTAATATTATAAATGCGAAAGTTTGTTAGTGTGTTTTTATGTTTGTTAGTTCTTCACGCTCAAACAGCTGAGCCAATTGTGATAAAATAAAATAGGCTACTAATTATCTCAAACACGGTTACCTAACATCGCGGGCGCAGCTAGTAATAAATGCATTTCATCTGGACGAGTTACGAATGTGGACAATACATGATATGGACAAGATGGGAAATTGGTCGGCAATGTAATTGTTTGATTAAATGTTATGATATTATATTATGAAATAATATTTCAATAAATGCATAGCTACATGCGTAAATGTACAATTACAGCAAAACAATAACTTTAAAGGTAAAGTTTAACCTTTTAATTATTGACTGTAACTACACAGCTTCCAGAACTTTATAAGTGCACTTTAATTTAACGATAAACGTTAACAACAGAGACGATCATAAACTTGGAAGTTTTCCCAGAGAATTGTAGAACTTTTAAAGAAAACTAATAATCTTAGTTTTGAGATTGCTAATAATAAAGTGTTGAGTTTAATTAGGGGAAACTTTTAACTATAACATTGGACATACAGTAAAACTAGTGTTAGCCTTTTTAATGATCTGACAAATAATAATATAAAAGCTGTCACTCCATTGTCACTGACACGCCATGATATCGGAATGTCAGACATAAAGTTAAACTTATATATATAAGTTCTATAGAACTGTATCAGTCTGTATATTTTTTTTTTAATCTTTATTATTGAAAAAGGAGTTTCATCAGAAATGATGATGCCACCGCCACTCTCTGGATGATGTGACGGATATAATATCAAAGAGAAAACTCAAGAGGATCATTGCCTAGCGACATCTGTGATCATTTTCCGACAACGCGTAGTGAGTTGGTAAGGAGCGTAACTTTTCACATAGCAGCGCGACTCGTGTTTCATTAGGGTTGCCCCCACCCGTTAGATGGCGTTGAGAGTAAAATTATCTTGTGCCTCTCAAATCATTGGGAATAATAACTTCAATACTGCAATGTGAAGTATTTAAAAAGCATAATATTAAATTACTTATGTTTTTTATATCATGTACTAGCTATATATTTAACATTAAATGTAAGAAAAAAATTGGTAGCGATCTGGACCTTCTACACACCTATTACATGAAAAACAATAACTCTACACACCTATTACATGAAAAACAATAACTATTTCATATTACTTTTCTGTGTTATATAGCAAAATTAAGTTTACCAACTCGTAGTTCAAATGTCAGGTTTAACATTTCATAATGCACTATGATTGGAAGTAACTCACAATCGAAATACGTCTTTAATTGATTTCTTACCCACCCTTTTCGCGAACAATGTAACTATTTTTATAGGCTCGACTGTACCCTTACCATGAGTTCACATTGACCGTATTCACTAGCGACAGCGTAAATGATTTGTATAGAATTGTAGTTCTACAAAGTAACCGCTATGGGCCCTACTTTTCTCCAAGGTATAAGAAAACAAGGTATGGCATTCCGACAAGGCAGCCTTTCTACGTTACTGTTTATGGTAACATAATAATTACAAAAAAATACCGCCAGTCTTACAAAAATATTAATGTATTTATGCATTATAGGACTTTCACTTAATTTTATTTTGTCGTAATAATTGATTTAAAATACGCGATTTTATGAGATTCATACAGGTAACAAGTAAATCGGGGAGTAATGATACACCACTGGCAACACAAACGGAATGACAGAACCGATCAACCAATCAAAGCGATGACGTCACAAGTCTGAGATGGCCTGTCATTCCGGAATGCCATACCTTGTTTTCTTATACCATGCTATTCGCTATACAAATCGGCTACGGTGTCGCTAGTGAGTACTGTCACGTTAACCCATGGCACACCCATGGTAAGGGTACTGTAACCCGATCGCGGGGGTTGTGGTTACGTCGCGGTAGCTTTCGCTTTCGTACGTCATCTTTTCAGCTAGGGTTTACTGGATTAGCTACTTTAAATGATTTAAAGACAAAAAAATACTCCATTTTCTTTGCTTGTAACGACGACGGCTAAAGAATACGGTAGTTATTGACAGCTCAAATCAGCTAGGTACTTTTTATGAAGAGTTCAAAACGATCTGTTATTATGAAGTTTCTGTCACGATCTGGCTTGACGTCATAAAAATCAGGAGTCACAACAAGTCTTCTTTTTAGTTTTTGTCTAATTAAAAATAGTAAAATGTCCAAAAGTTAGTGGTACTACAGTTAAATACCGTATTCATATAACCTGTACAGTTTAATACATTTCTGATCAAAAATATCTGAATACGACGATTTTTAACGGCTTAGAGGCGTGTCCAGATATTTTAAATTCTGTTTTTGCTCAGAAATCTCAGAAGTATTCGAACTCAATGTGTTTCACACAGATCTATACCGTTATTTTATAACATTGTATGTCTCCCTGTATACATTTATGATCCTGTATCAAATCGCAATGGCAACAATCCTCGCATGTGACCACGCGCCACGCGCGCGCGCGTTATGTGCGCCATACAATAACCTCTAATTGAGAGCTACCCTTCCAGGGTAAGGTATGACCCTACGGGGTAAACCCAGGGGACTAATGGCCATTGTGTACGCAATTAACCTATGAGGGCGTTTACGGTGGGGTATTCAATTGGATTGAAGTGACGCGAAATTGTTTAAAGGTTTAAATTTACACAATTGTTGGTTGGGGTTGTTGAAATTGCAAATAACACAGTCATGTTTATTTGTGAACAAACGGGACTATTGTTTTATTCGACTTATTAATACAAATACTTGATTGATATGTTAAAAAGTCTACCACTGCTTCGAGATCACGCCAAATGAAGAGTGATTATCCGTTTAAATTTTTTATTTAAATAAATCAGTCGTCGAAACATGTTTAACATTTAGCATTAATTATTGATTAACTTTACGTTTTTATTCTTGCACTGCCGTTTCAAAATGTATCCTTTGACTTTTTCTGCTACCCAAATGTTGCCTGGAGGGGATCGCTCCCCTTCATCCACGTTCATAACCAAGATTTCATAACCAGTTATGAATATGGATTTTTTTTCACTGTTTCATAACCAGTTATCAATCAAAACTTTTTTTTCCATTTTTACAACCAGAACCTCCTATACATGTCTGGTCTCCTGGTACTTTTCTGAATAATAAGAGTTTACTCAAACATGCAATTGGGTATGAGATTCAGTTAAACTGATAAGGTGAAATTAAGTCTTAAAATACAAATTTAATAGTAAAAAAACACTTATATGAACACGTAAAACTTAATCTTGTCAACTTGAACCCTTCGGCCGCGTACGAAACCGCAGGTTCGTAACCAATTGCGGCAGAAGAAATAATCTACTTTGCACGACACTAGTTACAACGAAAGTCTTTTTTTTACTCAAACGAAGCCTAGTAATTCATTCGTAACTGGATTCGAGCGACAACTTTTATGTTTTTTTCCGACACTAGATTCTTACGAGGGTAGGAGGAATAGTCAGAAACAAACTCTTAATGAATATAATAGAAACTTAAATCTTCAATATTCTATGGTGTATGTGAATTTTACTTCATTGTTTTCTTTTGAAATAAATAAAATACTGCTAAATGCTCGTAACTGTTATGTATTTGCCTTCACATATTATTAATTAACAATTTGTTACAATGTACTGTTAGGTTCTTACATAACAAGCTAAGAATAAAAAAGAAAAGATGAGGCAATACCATTAATTTTCAGCAACGCTTGTCTCATAAGGTTTACTATGTCTTTACTATTTTCGTGTTCATAGTTATAAGTGTTTTTAACTATTAAATTTGTATTTTAAGACTTAACTGAATCTCATACCCAATTGCATGTTTGAGTAAACACTTATTATTCAGAAAAGTACCAGGAGACCAGACATGTATAGGAGGTTCTGGTTGTAAAAATGGAAAAAAAAGTTTTGTTTGATAACTGGTTATGAAACAGTGAAAAAAAATCCATATTCATAACTGGTTATGAAATCTTGGTTATGAACGTGGATGAAGGGGATCGCTCTCTAGAGATAAGAGCGCCTGTTGTTACCCTACTATTTGTTTTATTATTTTTTATTTTATTCGTTTTCTATGGTGCACAATAAGAAAAATGCTACTACTACTACGTTTTGTGGAGCCGAATGGTAAAATGTGTTTTTCTTTTTGTTTCAGTACCTGGGTTCGTTCCCGGTGTGCGGCGGCGAGCGCGTCTTCTCCGACCAGCTTCTGCTCATGAAGGTAGGTAAGCAAAGAAAGAACGAAAGAAAATACATTTATTGGCAAACATAATATAACAGTTTTATGAAGATTAAAAAATATATACAAGAAATAAACACAAAATAAAATGATCAAATAATAAAACGATGGCAAAAGAAACAAGCTCAGCAATGTGCTGGGAGACAAGATGAGCCGTTATCAAAAATTTCCTGTAACTTTTACGAGTAGAGATTTACACGTCATAGTCACTATTAGAACTTGATAGGGTCACTATTTAGGTACTATACTTATTTAGTATTGTAAATATGTCTCTTTCTTGTCATATTTAAACTTTTTTAAACAATAAACACGTAATATTCATTTATTGTCTTAATCCCAAATACTCAACTTACTTGAGACTTATCGTGACAACACATAAAAATGTCATGCTATGTACAATGAAAGAAATAAAAAGAGAAGCCTTTTTAAGTGCCTTTGCTGAGTTTGAAAGTCTCCTACTCGCATTGGTTTGTAAAAAAAACAGTCAAGTTTTTAAACTTCAGTCGCTCTCGAGTTGTTGGGCTCGGCACATGGATGAATAGGTATTTGTCAAATATCAAGTTGTACCACTTTTGCTTCTTATGGTTGGGAAGGAATTAACCAAACTGATGGTGAATTGTTTTTCACAGGAAATTAATAAAAGGAAACCAAAACAGTTACCCACACAATTTTTATTTTATACTTCATTATAGGTTACAGAACCATCGGAAGAGAAGTAGGGTAGACGATCGTACCTTCAGTTTAATGATACTATCGCACGTAAAGAATTTTAGCCCATATTCTTTAGATTTTTTTGAGAAATAGAGTTCCTAAACTGGGAGCAGAATATGAGTTACGTGAAAAATTATTAATATTGACAAACATAATCATATCATCATAATCATAACATCACAGTAAATCATTTAGTCCCGGCTTCGAATCCCGGCTAGGGCAAATATTTGTGTGATGAACTGGAATATTTATTCTTGGGTCATGGTTGTTCTACGTAATTTATGTATTTATTTATCTATATAATTATGTATATTGTCGTCTAGTACCCATAACACAAGCCTGCTTGAGCTTAATTTGGGACTAAATCGGCTTCTGTAAAGTTGTCTGGTATTTATTATTTAAATTAAAATATAAACACCCAGAGGATGTCTTTTTGTTCATCATCATTATCCCACCCGATAGACGTCCAATGCTGGACAAAGACCTCCCACAAAGCTCTTAGCAACGATTGGTCTCCTTGTTATGTGTAAGAAAAACCTTTATGAGTAATTTTATAAGGAAAAAGTTGTTATAATATAAGAATAACATTGCTCTATTTAAAACCAATTCACGAAACAATAAAAACAACTTAATCACTTCCGTGTAATACGTCAAAAAAGGGTTCCCATACGAAAATTCCATCAGCTTTTGAAACTAAACAAAAAATCCTCTTCCAAATTGCGTTTGACCGGCTTTCCACATCAGTGGCAACTCGCGTTGCAACATCAAAGGACAATCAACTTCAAACACAAGTAGACGATTTCTAACATTATTCGAGAGACGTAAGTTTCAACTTGTACATTAGACATGACAACCTTTTTCGTTTCACGGGTCACTTACCCGTCGTCGCGAAATGACGGCCCACCCTTTGACCCGGTGTTAGAAGCGAGGGGTAATGGGTTTGATGCACTGGGCTGGGTGCAGACAGGGTTTGGCTTTCGTGATTGCAGGGAGTGGAACAAACTGTGAAACGTTTATCTTAAACTATTCACAGTTGAACAGGATTTATTTTCTCACAAATAAATTAGGTCGTTACAATAGTGTTTCCCTTCTTTTCTCTCGTTCTCTTTTCTTTGGTGGACGTTGCAACAACAACGTCTCAAGTATCTTCGATGATACTTAACTAACCAAATTAGTATTATGTTCATTCAGTCACACACTAAAGTGTCGGTATTTTAACGTCACGTACACGAAGTAGAACATGCTACAGTTTGTGTCGCGATTAATATCTTTCTCTAATTTATTCAACAAAGTCATGATCTCAAAGAATAGTTTTATTCTTTATCTGCGCGGCAGTACAGCCCATTACACAGGTTGTAGGTCAGGGCTCTCCACATGTAGGGCGCCTTAATGAATGAACCCTTTACACTGCGCTTTGTGACCTGAAACTCGCCAGCTTTCGGGACTCTTTTTATGGGTAGTGTTGCGGAATACGGACACTTAAGATTTGTTTCCATTCTATGTTTCTTAGTTTCAGGTCAGTATATTGGACATGTAGCTTTATTTACTTTTCAATGATTTTTATTTGATACGGTATCTTGACAAGTTAAAGCATATACTATTTCAAAAATGTTTTGTAACATACTTACGGAGTTTTATTAGATTAGATGTCTGACAGTCCTCTTTGCAGAACCTGCATGGAGGCCGAAGAGACAGCTGCCCACGTTATTCTCGAATGTCCTGGTTTGGCCAAGTACTGGGCACAACACTTCGGATCTCCGAGGTCACTCCCAGGATTCGTCGGCAACATCAAGGGGCTGCTAGGCTTTCTGGTAGAGTTGGGTTGGCAAGAGTAGTGCCAGCAACAATTCACGCAAAATAGGCGTTAATATTTTGTAAGACTTCGAGTTGCGGAAAACCAGCTCGCGATTACCTAGATTAGATGTCTCGCCGCGTTGTCTCGTCTCTGTGCTCGTCTTGCAGATTGGCCGTATTCGTTTTTACCGACCGGCAGTTGATATTTTCAGTTAATTATTTACAAGGAACAAAATCACACGTTTTGATAAAACCCACGCCGCATATTGGAACTTGTCTTGGCTGTGTAAGCTCATTTGGTGGTCTCCAATCGTCAAACATATGCCACCAGGTTTAAATTATATATTAATTATTGTGATGTAAAGAACCACATCGAACTTAGTGCCAGTCGATTTCCAGGAAAATTATAAGACTACATACCTACTCTTTAACAACCTATAGCCCTCAAAAGCATTGTCTGCCGCCGTTTCTTTCCGTCCGTCATGAGTAAAATGCTTACGAAATCTACATGTGAAATTAAACCAAAGGGTGCACAAAAAAATTAAAAATTAAATCACTTATTTCCATGATCTTGACTCTGTAATAGCCATTAAAATACAACCCACCGAACCGTAACGCCTGGTGTAGTTAAAAACCCACCTGCGTATGTATGAAAGTAAATTACATGCATTAGGTACATAAATACCTAAAGATTTTAAGTACTTAGTCACCCTAAGTAATTCATCCCTCGTGTTCTTTGTGGTGGCACTTCAGCACTTGGGGTTCGAAGCTGCGTGAAATGACGAACAAAAGTATGATTGTGCCATTTGTAGGGATATTATATGTACCGCGTATGCGCGTACCGAGCGTTCTGTACAAAATATACGTGGATTACGTTATGTTTGTACCTACCTGGCGTGTATGGCGCCGGATACAAATGTGGTGCAAAGTTAACGATATATAAGTTTTTACCCTATGGGTACGGAACCCATAAACGAGACTACACGTTCCTTATAGGCATGCAATTTTTCATTCGTACAAAGTTTTGCGTTTTTCGGTCAAATTGGACGCCACTTTGACACACCGAAATTTCGTGCTCGTATTCTACAGCCAATATTGATTCCGCTAAGGCAAGTTATTAAGTACAAAAGTAAACGTATATTAAAATTCTCTACGAATACCCAAAACAGAAACATTGATTTTTTGCAACCTTTGTGACAAATCCCAATATTCCCAAAATGTTTTTTTCTTCGACTTTGTAACAACAAAGTCGGTATTAAGCTTTGTCGTGTGCAAGCAGCTCGCGGCTACGTTGAAATTAATTCCTCTTCACACAACACACAGACACCCTCCAAATTAAATGTCTCAATGAAGCTATGTATAAGAACATGGGATCCGTAACGATAAAAAAAGAAAAACTGTCACACATTTACAGTTAGGTACGACGACGAGCAAAGTGAGGAGGAGTGTTAGGTTAGGATATCTTTCGAATAATATAAACTACACATTAAATGATAGGTAGGAATTATATCCATTGAATTTATGCTCATTGTTGTTATATTAAAGAAATCATATTAAACGTTGGTAGACCTAGTAAAAAAAATACTTAAAATGTTATATGCCTCATTACACACCCGTAAACATGGTTTGAAAACACTAGGATTATAAGTAAGCATGGCTACTTTGAAACGTTTTGTCCTTTTGAACATAAACTAAAGTACCAACATACGAGCGAGCTATACTAAAATGCAATTTCTATATTCCTATTGTTGACGCTAAACGTATCCTACTTACCATTGACCTAGAAACGAGAATTTTTCCCAATATTTGTTAATTTATAATTGCATTACAATTTATACAAATATCTGTTTGTATTATATTTATATTCGGTTTATTTACTTCATTGCAATTTGACTTTTTATCATAAGTATGCACATTAAATTATGCAAAGAGTATTGTCAGCTTAATGTTGATGTGATATTCTCTATTTACATTATCGCCGGATAATTATAGAACTTCTGATTCTATTTGTTTTAATTATTACAAAGAGTCAAATTATCGTATTAATCAAACATAAAACATAGTCATTAAGTTAAATTATATTTTACATTGATGGTTATTCTTCATTTATTTTTTTATAGTAATTTTGAAAAGCTTGGTCAGTTATTATGAAAACGAGACAGCACTAACATTCGTGTATCATCGTTGTTACACGAAGTTTCTTTTTAAAACCCGAATTTCATTCTCAGTGATCGCGGACTCTACAAAACAAAGCTAATTTGTTACAATTGCTCGTTAGAACATTATTCGAGCTGACCCTAAATCAAAGTAGGGTAGAATTTTTGTAAGTCTCTTTTTAATCTAACCTCATTAAATAGTTCGCTTAGTGTGTAGTCGATGTTAGCACAGTTTTACTCGCTCGGTTTGGTTGAATCCAATCTGTGCGGGTTCGATTCGGAGCCAGCACGCCCCCGGGACCACTTGATGCTTACTGCAGAGTTAGGGATGGGAAGCGTCGTAACTTAAACTATCGATATATTTTCATTGAAGTAAAACAATAAGTAAAGCTGGCCTAGATTACAGGGACAGG
This sequence comes from Apotomis capreana, assembly GCA_947623375.1. Classification (NCBI taxonomy): domain Eukaryota; kingdom Metazoa; phylum Arthropoda; class Insecta; order Lepidoptera; family Tortricidae; genus Apotomis; species Apotomis capreana. The sequence continues at coordinate 6,724,882 of OX392505.1, read as the reverse complement.
AGAATCATTTTTGAACTCTACAGAGATCAAGACACTGTTATTGAAATTGGAGAGGAAATTAGCACAGCAAGGATTCGTCGGGGAGTTCGGCAGGGATGTCCACTTTCGCCTCTTATTTTTAATATTTTCATAGAGTGTGCCATTAGAAAGTTAATAGAGTCTGGAAAGGGAGGGGTAAATATCAATGGCAATAAAATACAGTTTATTCGTTTTGCTGACGACATTGCAGCCCAAACAGTTAGAAGAGTTAGTTTCAGAAATGGATAATATTTTTCAAGGCTTTGGGTTGAAGATAAATATAAATAAAACAAAAACACTTTTCACTTCAAAAAAAATTTTAAGACATAGACCAATCACTCTAAATAACATACCAATAGAACAAGTCAAACAATTTAAATACCTGGGAAGCATAATCACTGATGACTCCAGATGTACACCGGACATCATCGCTAGAATAGCCATAGCCAAGAAAGCTTTTAATGCAAAAAAAAGTTTATTCAAAGCCAGAATATCGGGCCAAATCCGTAAAAGGCTTATAAAAGTGTACATCTGGAGTATAGCCCTTTATGGAAGCGAAACGTGGACAATGACACAGCGTGATAGAGAACGGTTGGAAGCATCGAGATGTGGTGCTGGAGACGAATGGAAAGGATAAGCTGGACGGAAAAAGTTACGAATGAGGAAGTGCTTGTAAGAGTGAAAGAGAAAAGGTCGTTGTTAGAAACCATTGAAAACAGAAGGGGAAAGATGTTTGGACACCTGCTAGGACATGACGATTACATAAAAACCATTATTGAAGGGAAGATTGAGGGAAGGAGGAAGAGAGGAAGACCTAGGAGATCTTATATAGACCAAATCAAGGAGAAAGTGGACGGCGTGTCGTATCAGGACATTAAAAATAAAGTTGAAGACAGAGAAACATGGAAGTTGCTCCACCGACAAGAGCTAAGCTCTTAAATTTCTGATGATGATGAAAACAATAAATATTTTCTTAAAATGATCGTAATTAAAGTTTCGCAACAAATGGACTCCTAGTACACAAATTGTATCGTCGATTGCAAAAAAAATGTACATAGTTAAAAGCTTAGTTACCATAAAATACGATGGCTTCCTTAGTGTGACGAAAGTTAGTCATACAAAATGTATGGGTAACTTTCGTCACACAAAGGAATCAATGAACATTGTTTTAATTAAAGCCCTTAACTATGTAATTTTTTTTTGCAATCGACCCATATAATGGTTTGCGTTAAAATTGAAACGGTCCGACACAGAACATTTTCTTCAGTTCCTAAAATTTCGTAAAGATTGGTTAAGTTTCGGAAGAGGAAACAGACACGAAAACGAAACCTCGATTTGTATAACTTGGTTACGTTACATCATACTTATCAGGCGTAACGTAAACTGATAGTGTAGGAAAAGGAGAAGTTATAATCTCTTTTTAATTCTCAGATTAACAACATAAAAAAAAAACTGTAAAATACTTGTCCATTTACCTACGCTATGCTTAGCGTTACACGATTGAGAAACGTATGTTTAAGGCAAATATCATCGATACATTTCCCGCGAATGTTTCCCGCCCTACCCCAACCTTGCGTTGCGTAACTCGTCGACTTACGTTCGTATTTATTGCCTGCTGCTTAACGGTCTCTCAAATTGTACATTAATTCGCTGGATCTAAATGCAGATTACGTAAAGACAGACAAACGGCCTTTAGCGCGACCTTGTTACGACCTTGAAGACGTTTTTATTTTCTTTGTATAGGTACAAGTTGCGAAACCAAATCAAGGGACGAAAAGGATTGCGGGACTGACAATTTGAAATATTTGAGCTTTTTCACGATTTATGATAGCGTCTAGAGGCATGTTCAAAATCCAACTATCAACATTACGACTTTAAAATATTATTCTTATATCTGTGCAGGACAATCTCGTTACAAAATGACTGTCAAATATATCGAATAATTTAGCTATTCTATCTTATTTTAGACTTTGTTACTCTGTTACGACCCTATTATATTGTTTTTATATGAATGCAAAATATAACAATAAATCGGGGCTACTTTGGCCCTTCCGTATAACATTGGTCAGTGCATACTAACACTACACATTGCCAGGTTGAAGTATTTTAAGGCGCATAGTTAGTATATTTTAAAGTATAAATAAATGAAATTCAATCTGCAACCCAGTTGTTTAGTATGCTGTATATTGGAAGCTCTGGCTGTTCTGATGCTCTGGCAGTTGATGTAACTGTCGAGCAACTCCCGCCAGCTGCAACCGACTGCACGCCAGCTGCAAGCAGTCTGCACAATACAGTATTTGTCAATTATATATATGGAGTTAACAAAATAAATGTATAATGTTTTATCTATGGCCAGTGGCGCCATCTAGAGTCATACGATGCTAATCTGTTTTGTCCTGTGTTTGAACTTTAAATAAAGTTAGTTGCTGTCAAGCCACTATAGTTGTTTCATTAGGTTATGGCCCAGTGCTAATTTCAAGTAAATTTAAATAGTTATCGGTGTAGAAATATAGTTAAAATGTCAGCTAATTATTCAGTGAATGTGCCAAAACTGCGAGGTCGCGAAAATTACGACGATTGGGCGTTTGCAGTTGAAAACTACCTAATCTTGGAAGGTGTCGTTTTGGGCGATCAAAATGTTTTATCCGAAGCAGAAGACAGGAAAGCGAGAGCAAAATTGATAATGACGATAGATCCGTCTCTCTATACCCACATCAGAAATGTAGCTACGGTGCGAGATTTATGGAACAAACTGAAATCTCTCTTTGATGATTCAGGGTTTACGCGGAAGATCAGCTTACTCAGAAGTTTGATATCCATCCGACTAGAAACCAGTGATTCCATGACCAGTTACGTATCCCAGTTGGTAGAAACCGCACAGAAACTAAAAGGTACCGGTTTCGAAATAAATGATGAGTGGGTCGGTTCTCTTTTGCTGGCAGGACTTCCTGAGAAGTTTAGCCCTATGATAATGGCTATCGAGCATTCGGGCATGAAAATTAGTTGCGATTCTATAAAAACGAAATTACTTGATATGAGCTCGGAATTTGAGGGTAACTCTGAAAGTGCTTTTATCGCTCAGCAAAAACGCGGTAAAACACACTCGCACGGCAGTATCGGAACGCAGCCATCAGCGAGTAATGTCAACGTCATGAATAACAGTTCGAAAAAAGTGATCCGTTGTTACAAGTGCAAGAAAGTTGGCCATTATAAAAATCAGTGTCCTATGGTTGAAAAAGCGAAGACGAATGCATTTAGTGCAGTTTTTCTCACTACGAAATTCGACCGTAATGATTTTTACTTGGATTCTGGTGCGAGTACTCATCTAGTGACAAATGAAAACATGTTGTCGAACATTTCGTATCAACCGGTAATAAAGGAAATTATAGTGGCAAATCAGACAAGTGTGCCAGTTCTGTGCTCCGGAGATCTCGTCCTTACTACGAGCGCTAAGGGGACGGAGTACGAGGTGACAGTAAACAATGTTTTGTGCGTGCCAAGCCTCACCACGAATTTGTTATCAGTGAGCAGAATAGTTGAAAACGGTAACAGAATATCCTTCAATAAACAAGGATGTTACATTTACAACGCTCAGAATGACTGCATTGGTGAAGCTAGTTTGGAGAATAACGTCTACAAATTGAATGTTGTTAAGTCTGAGCAAGTTTTAGCGGCAGCAGTACAGACTTCATGCGAAACTTGGCATCGAAGACTTGGTCATGTAAACGCGAATGACCTTGAGAAGATGAAACATGGAGCAGTCGAAGGTGTGACTTACCAGGATAAGTGTGACATGAGCAAGGCAAGTTGTGTTGTATGTTGTGAGGGTAAGCAAACAAGGCTGCCATTCCCTCCTAGCACAACTAGAACCAGCAGAGTGCTTGAATTGGTTCATGCAGATCTATGTGGCCCAATGGAGAATAAATCGCTTGGTATGTCAAGATATTATCTATTATTTGTCGATGACTACAGCCGGATGTGTTTTGTGTATTTTCTCAAAACTAAAGATGAAACTTTTAAGTACTTCAAAGAATTCAAGGCACTAGTGGAGAACCAGCAGTCTACTAAAATAAAGATATTTAGATCTGATGGAGGTGGAGAGTTCTGCTCTAAAGAAATGGAAGATTTTTTGAAGAAAAATGGCATAGTACATCAGAAAAGTAATTACTCACTTGAACAGAATGGGCTTAGTGAACGATATAACAGGTCAATCGTTGAGAAAGCTCGGTGTCTCCTGTTTGATGCTCAGTTTGAGAAGAACTTATGGGCAGAAGCTGTGAATACAGCTGTGTATTTAAAAAATAGAACACCAGTTGCTGGTTTGGACAGAAATACTACTCCTTATGAAGTGTGGACAGGCAATAAACCTAACCTCAGCTACCTACGAGTGTTTGGAAGTTCAGTTATGGTCCATGTACCAAAAAAAGGCGCAAGAAGTGGGATAAAAAGGCTCGGAAGATGTACCTTGTTGGATACTCAGAGAATATTAAGGGGTACCGTTTGTACAATCCAGGAAGTCGAGAAATAAAGATAGCCAGAGATGTTGTTGTCATGGAGAACATTACAAGTGACAGATGTACAACTAGTATACTGGTAGAAGAGAAGCAACCACTTCAGACCGATTCTAAGAGAGAACTGGCAGTTGACCAGTCAAGTAGTCTAGATGAGACCTGGCAGACAGAGAAGGAGAATGATGAGACATATATGCCAGGTGAATCTCTGAATTATTCTGGAGAATCTAGCAATCCTGATGAAGGCAGCGGAACGTCGAGTGAATCAGATGATGTTTTTTATGAGCCTTTGACAGCAGAGGATTTGAAGGCCAGTACTCAGAAAAGAGTTCGTCGAAAGCCAGAATATTATGGTGTGAGCAACATGTGTGTTGAAGATATGGCAAGTGAGCCAATTACATCGAAGGAAGCTCTAAATGGTCCAGAGAAGGAGCTTTGGGAAAGGGCAATGAAGGAAGAGTTGCAGTCCTTCAGAGACAATGACACGTGGGAGTTAGTGGACAGACCTAGTGCGGGTACGGTAGTGAAAAATAAGTGGGTGTTTAAAAGAAAGTATAACAGTGATGGTGAAGTGCGCTATAGAGCCAGGCTTGTGGCTAAGGGCTTTACACAAGTGAAAGGTGTGGACTTCAACGAGACTTTCTCACCGGTTCTAAGGTACTGTACTTTGAGATTGTTATTAGCTTTGAGTGTGCAGCTAGATCTCAAGATGAATCACTTGGATGTTCCTACAGCATTCCTAAATGGTCATATTGATGAATGTGTATTTATGGAAATACCAGAAAATTCAAATTTTGTTAATTGTCAAAATAAAGTTTTGAAGTTAAAAAAGGCCATCTATGGTCTGAAACAATCTGCCAGAGCTTGGTACACAAGGGTAGAAGAAACTTTGTTACAGTTAGGCTATTCAAAATCAAAATATGAACCATGTCTTTTTATAAAAAATCATGATAATGTAAAAGTGTATGTTGCATTGTTTGTGGATGATTTCTTTGTTTTTTACAATTCTGATACAGCCTATAAACATTTAAAAAGTGTACTAGAGTGTGAATATAAAATAAAAGACTTAGGTCAGATTCAAAATTGTCTTGGTATGCGAGTAAAAGTAGGTAAAGACTGTGTTACTGTTGACCAAGAGCAGTTTGTAAATAATATTTTAGCACGGTTTAATATGAGCGATTGTAAAACTTCAGAAACCCCAATGGAAACAAATCTTAAATTAGAAAAGGATGTAAATAAGCAATGTGATAACAGTTTTCCTTACCAACAGTTAATTGGGTCTTTAATGTATTTGTCTGTTCTCACAAGACCCGATATTGCCTTTAGTGTCAGTTACTTGAGTCAATATAATATGTGTTTCAACTAGAGATGGGCGCTCATGGGTAAATACCCGATGAAGGCCGGGTAAATACCCAAACTACTATGACTACTGCCCGGTAGATTGGGTATTTACCCGGTATTTATCGGGTATTTTCCCATGAGCGCCCATCTCTAGCTTTCAGCCAAACTCATTGGAACCATTTGAAAAGATTGTTGAGATATCTACAGAAAACTAAGAAATTTGGTTTAGTGTTTAAAAAGGATAACAATAATTTATATGGTTATGTTGACTCAGACTGGGGGTCTTGTTGGATTGATAGAAGGTCATATACTGGGTACAGTTTCATATTGTCAGGACGTGTAATAAGTTATGAGTCCAGAAAGCAAAGGACAGTAGCACTATCCAGTACTGAAGCCGAATATGTGGCCTTATCTGAAGCCTGTAAGGAAGCTATTTACCTAAGAAATGTAATGTTTGAAATAGGTGTATTAAATAGCGAAATACCTATATGTTTGTATAGCGACAGCCAAAGTTCCATTAAGTTGTCTGCTAATCCGCTGTTTCATAAACGCACGAAACACATAGATATTCGTCATAATTTTGTGAGAGAATGTGTGGCGAATAATAAAGTAAAAGTTGATTATGTATCAACTTCTGATATGCCAGCCGACCTACTTACTAAAAGCTTAGGTGCTAATAAACATTATAAGTTTCTCAAGTCGTTAGGCATCTCGGAAGTTTAAATATTAAGCTAATGTGAATTTATTTTCTCTATCCTGGTTTACATTATTTTGTTAAGGGAGGATGTCAATTATATATATGGAGTTAACAAAATAAATGTATAATGTTTTATCTATGGCCAGTGGCGCCATCTAGAGTCATACGATGCTAATCTGTTTTGTCCTTTGTTTGAACTTTAAATAAAGTTAGTTGCTGTCAAGCCACTATAGTTGTTTCATTAGTATTTGATGACAGCTCAAATCAGCTACTATTTATGAAATGTGATACTGGCTTATTGTGACGTCATACAAAGCAGTAGTCAAAACACACAGTCATTCTCCAAATATTTTTTTTATAAAATGGTTATTATTGGTATTAGTGGTTGGTATTATATGGTTAATTTTAAGTGGTTAAATGGTTAAATTTATTTTCACTATATAGTCAAATACCGTAATGCAGTTTGGATGCAGTTACGCCAACTGCGTCAGAAGTGCCCTCAAACTGCAATTTTCGGGCCCTCTTGTCAGCTGACTTAGAATGACGTTTGCCCACGTCCAGTCGTCCACACAAGATTAAAGACGAATGTTTGGCGACATTAACGACGTTTATCGTTTAACGACGGCTTTAACGACGTACGTTGAGTGCACTAATTGGGTGCGTGCTGCGAGGGGCTAACAAGTAATGAAGTACGGAAGGGATAGGTTTTATTACTTTTTCGAGATAGGTTACAAATAGCGTAAAGCTGTACGGTTCTCGGAAACATTGAACAGAAACCTTTCCAATTTATAAAAACGGTTTAAACTCCCGAAAACTTGTCAAGAACGGCCTGATATGTTTCGAACTCACATGGAGCTCTTCATTAGGGACAGCTATCCGTGCTGCTACGCGACTCGCGGCCCACTGCACTGGCTGTCGCACTCCTCACTACTCTCAGCGCCCGCGCAGATAGCGCGGCGGGAGGAGGGAAGGGTTCTTGAAAGTTTTAATAATATTATAGAAACCTTTCCCTTACAAATCACAGCGTTTCGTATAGTAAATGTTCTTTCTCAAGAACAACAAATGGGTTAAAAAATATATAAACCGACTTTAACGAGAAGAAATCGTCATTCTGAGGAAAACCGAACGTGTTCCTATGAAATAGGTGTGTTGTTGATAATTTCCTTCAATAATTCATGGATCTGGTGGCACATTTTTTTGTCAATTTTAAGAAATAAAGTTATAATACTAAATATCTATTCACAATATTACATATTTTCATATTTCGCCAAGAATTTTAACAATGAAATATGAGCACCCAAATTTTTGGGTTGCCACCAAAACTGAAACTTGCCCACCTAATCCGAAATTACGCCACTAAAACTTAATCTTGCCCACCAAGAACTGAAACTCCTTACTATTTGTATGAAAAATAATATATAGCCACCTAAACTGAAATTTTAGGAAAAAAAATTGATACAATTTAATGATTTATTTTAAGATTGTAATTATAGAATAGATTAAACTACATACCAAAATACTGTATACTTCCGACAGGAATAACAAAGAACAAGCGTACAATTCGAGCCACCTAAATTAAGAAATCGTTCAACAAAATGCCATGCCGAAATGGAGGTGTGACTGTGACAGAGCATTTCCCGCCATAACATACGTAACCTCTTTGTATGTTATGGCGGGAAATGCTCTGTCACAGTCACACCTCCACTTCGCGCAAGCGCTAGCGCACGACTGACCTAAGCGGGGTGTACCAACGCGACAAGTCCTGCGCCATTTAATAACCAGCTACGACATGCTGAAATTTCGCCACCGTAACTTAAAGTTTTGCCTGGAAAAACTTTGATCCATTGTCATGTGTATTTAAATGGGTAAAATGATGAAATTATGCCAAAATTAAGAGGCTATGACTGCCTAAATTGTTAATTTGTCGCTTTACTTATATACATGCTTAAAACATAGCCATGCCGAGCTCTTGTTTCATAAGAAGTAAGTTGAGGACAAGCCACCTTGTTCTTAATTAATTTACTTTTTTAATTATTTTTCAATAAATAGTTTTGTTTGTTCAAAGCTAATCTTGTAGCCAAAGTATTTTGTTATTCAAATAATAAACCATAAAAATCTTTGAAAAAAATATTAATTTTACATAAAATTACATTACTTTTTACAGTTAGCTACGTATATTTTGAGTTTTCTGGATGCGATAGATTACTCGTGAAAGTCGTGAAGGGTGTTATCACTGCCATTGTATCTCTCATAATACACAAGGAAAGATAAACCCGATATTGTTACAGACAGGGCAGGGTGGACAGAAGATAGGGTTGTCAGTGAAATGGCATGGCTGTGCTCCAGACGCTATCGGTTTGATCTATTGAGCCACGATATCGGCTGGACCGGCTATTAGAAACCAATATTTGACGTAATAGATATATCTATTTAAAAGTATGTATTATCTTTGTTTTATGCTGGAAGGTGTGCCCACCAGTGCCAGGTGTGAAGGTGTGTCGGATATTTCCTATAACCATCTTTGGATGTTGTTCGCCGGAATACCGACAGACTTGACAGGCCAGTGATAGTGTGAAAAGTGGAAGGGAGAAGATCTCCACGTCGATGGTTTCAGTTTCCTCTGCCCTGTAGGAAGCCAAAAGCTGAACAAAGTGGAAACAGCTAGTACAGAACGTCACGAAAAGTTTTCAGGGACACGACCTTTACCAATGAAGTATACGACCAAGAAGAAAGTAAAGAAAAGAAATTCGCGGATGAAGTTCCTGGTAACTTCTAGTTATCGATTAAATACCGAGCACAAAATAACACAGTTCTCCGCAACGCAAGCGAAGCCGCGACTAAGCGCTAGTTTGATACGATGAAAGCAGCTCGTAAAACACAACATCATCAGGAAGCACGTTAACTAGATTATAAAGGATAAATTAATGAGACACAAACTAATTTAATATTTAAGTATCTAATTTGTAATAAATCCTTAATTATCGTTACTGGTTAGAGCGTACTCGGTCATGCAAAGTTTATGCAGTAAATATACGGGACCCTCCCTAAATTCAACATTATTATATAGTGAGGATGTTCACAGGAGAGATATCATTAGAGAAGTTGAATTTCGATTCTTATTTTAAATACTAGATTGCCTCACATTTATCCAAGGCATGTATTTAACTTTTTTACATTATTTATTACTACAAAATTATTAATACTAGTACTACGAGTATCTACTACTGTGGCAATATAGGTCCTTGTAACTTTTTTTAAAACACAATGGAAATAGGGCTGTGTTGTGGTCCACAAATTCAACAAAATGTCAAAGAATTTCGATTTATTTGATTTATAAGGCATTCATTTTCGGCTAGAGTGTTCTTGAGTTTAAAATCAAGTGGGAATAATTTAACGAGTTTGCAACAGATTAATGAACTAACAATTAACCAGTAACAAGCTCGTTTAAAGTTGTTTGCTGCCTCGCCTCGCCTCGCACGAGCGTGAAGTTTGTGACGTCATTATGAGGATTGAAAGGGTGCGACAAGCCACTGGTGAAGGTTGGATACAGCTGTCTTTAAAAAGTACACGTGCATGGAAAAACGCTTGGATTTTCTTATGTAAGATACCTTGGTAAGCAGGCTTTATCATCGATTTCATAGTCGCGCACGATATATAGATACCTAATAGTCATTTTACAGAAAACCAATTAGACAAAATAATCCTGTAATACTTTTGGTTTCAGAATTATGACTAACAAAAAGAACCGGCGCCTGTGTTAGGAGCACTTAGAGATTACAAGTATAAAGATAAATATTAAACTTAAATAGATAGAAAAATACCGAGGTCCAGAGACAAATCTGCCTTGCTGGGATTCAAATCTTGTACAGCAAGCTTCGCAGGCAGCAGCAATACGCTTGTTTAAAGTTGTTAGCTGCCTCGCCTCGCCTCACACAAGCATGAAGTTTGTGACGTCATTATTGTGATTGAGAGAGTGAGACAGGCTGGGTAAGATACAGCAGTCGTAGAAATGTAAGCTACTTTAGCCTATGAAACGTACGATGAAGCTCATTTACTCCATTACTGGCTTCATCCTAACGCACCTACCATTAAATTTTAGTGAGATTGAAGTGACATTTGTACTTTTCGGGTTTAAGAGATAAATTACAGTACGTGTCCCGCTTCGATTGCCACCGTCTTAATCGGGCAGATGATGTTTTAGGAGACCGGCAATTTGAAGGATTACGATATTTCTTCTCTGTTACACTAGGAAAGGAGCAATTTGGGCACTAGCCAAGTGTTGCTAGTGTCCAAGTGTCACATTTGTACGTAAAAACTACACAGTAACCCGTGGCAAGGTTTGCTTTACAGGGTCCTACGGTAGATAGTCAGTGACCGCGCTGATTTGCGCTGTGGCGCGACGTGCCCCGCGACCACATCCTACGTAGATCAGCGGGGTTTAAATTAACGCTGCTTCACTCTTCAGTCTGATTTATATCTCGGTCTATACTACGATTTCTAATTCAAGACCAAAAAAACTACGACAGGTACGTCACTGTCAAAATTGACAACATTTAAATGACATCTGAGTTTGTTTCTTGGCTTGCACGAAATGCTCAAGTGTTACAAGTACAATACCAGATTTTGTACCAAAAATCTGCGATGTTTAAGTTTTTATTATCTCCTCTCGTAATTATGTAATAACAAATATATCTAGTTATTTTGTTAAAACAATGAGTTAAAGTTACCAATAAATAAATTATCTTAGCGTGTTTAAAAAAGAAAAAGGAATTTACTATTGTAAAAATATTTTATTGTAGTGGCAACCTTGTGGTAGTTTTTTTGGTCTTGAATTAGAAATCGTAGTATAGTGTTCGCTATCTTAAATGAGTAAGAGACAAATTTTATTTTAAGGCTCCTTATCCGTTAAAATTCATTGTTTTAGACATTTTTCTAAATGATCAAACATGTTTCTTAACATATTGTCAATGTTACTACTTACAACAGGGATATTGCGATAGATTGGTTTATATTTGAACGTATAGTTTGAATTTTTCATTGATAGTTTTTGTTTCAAAAACTAGACAAAATTTACAAAATTCATGTTTTTTTTTACAACTTCTTTCGACTGCATGCAATGAATGCATAAAATATTGGCCATCTAGGCGTCTGAAAAAAGTATTATTCACTTTAGAGAGGTGGTTGAAATTATCGATTTATTAAAAACTAGCTTTTGCCCGCGACTACGTACGCGTGGAACTTGATAAAAGAGATTATTAAAAGCGCCTAAGCAAATGTAAGAGCAATTGTGCTTTTGGTCTAATAATTACATTTCCTACAGGGTCACCGCACCCCAACAGAAATGTTCACTCACTTTTCAATCTTTTTAGGTATAATTTCCAGGATGAAAACTATCCTATGTCCTTCCTCGGATCTTAAATTATCTCTATGCCAAATTTCATCAAACTCGATTCAGCGGTTTAAGCGTGAAGAGGTAACAGACAGACAGACACACTTTCGCATTTATAATATTAGTATGGATACATTTTATAATGTATGCTTCTTAAACATGTTTAGGATATAATCAGGCAAGATGTAGCCTTAATCACAACTCACATAACTGACATTCTCAGTCATAATTAAGGACAATCATAAATTATAGTGATATTTGTCAGAAAATTAGCACTTCAATTAAAAAATATTGGAGTAATGAATGAATTAAATAATTGTAATGATTGTATAGCTGGGTTCGAATCCAAGGGCAAGGTCTTTGCAAGGGCAAATATTTGTGTGATGAACTCGAATATTTGTGCCTGAGTCATGGATGTTATTTGTATTCAAGAATGTATTTATCTAAGCAAATACATAGTCAATCTTATCCTAATCACAATTTTAAAATAAATAAATACATTTATCCATCATGTACCTTTACGTTAGGCACTAGTCGAATAACCCGCCCCGTGTCATTCCCGGTGCGAAGGTTCCCATGACGCTCGCCGCATTACCTCGCTGAATCGCGATGGACAACCTTTGCACCAGGAATGACCCGGAACGAGGGTCTAGACCTCTCTCGCGTAAACGCCGCCCGATCTCCGCGATAAAATCTCTCGTTTCGGACCCCCAACAACCAGTCGTCTCCACAGCAAACGGGACAAATATATAATTGCTGGCAAGTACCGTATACTTGTCCCGCTTCCTACAGGCAGCTACCTCAGCAGCTGCCCCCGCAGACCTGGTCGTGCGACCAAGGTGCGAGGCGGCAAAAGTGCTGACGCATGTAGCGTCCCACAGTAGGCACTTGCCTCTCTGCCAGGGCACCAAGGTCACACCATCAGGTCTCTTCCCATCAGTCCGACTAAGACCGGGAGGCTCCAACAAACACGGAACATTAGCCGAGACCAGCGCTCTCCGGATGATGTCGTTGCACAACGACAACAACTCAGGGCGTGGTGCCCGTTACTCTCCACCCTGTTGCCGCAGATGCATAGATGAGGTTCACAAACATCGCAGCCCAGGCGGAGAGCAACCGCCACCCGCAAAGAATTGTCGTCAAGAAGAGTACCCAGGTGTGGGGAGGGAAGCGCTTGTAGCCACGCTCCGGATTCTGGCCTCGATACTGGATACTCGATACTTTAGTCGCGCCCTCTCCACACCCAAAGCACTCTCCAGCCGACTGTCAACTACGCGCTTCACACCCACTTCATCCCATGACCGCTGACGCTCCGGCTTATCCGGTAGTGCTGCGCCCGGGTTGAGAGCCATCCAAGCAGCCTGCGCCTCGGATGCGTACGGAATGGTTGCTTTGTCCTGGTCCAAAGCGACAATTTGGGAAACAAGATCCAGGACTCCGCTCGCCGATGCCAAGAAGGCTGGTAAGCACACATCCCGAGCACGCCGAATGCCGAGTCCACCGTTACGGATAGGGAGAGAAGCCTGCTGCCACTGACTCACGTCGAGAACACACATTGAGAATGACCTCCATTGACTCCTTTAAGATAGAATCGAAGTATACATTCTATCGAAGTATATATTTTTATCTAAGTATATATTCGTAAGTATGTTTATCGTCGTCTAGTGTCCATAACACAAGCCTACTAGAGCTTACTGTGGGACTAGATTGATTTGTGTGTGGTTGTCCGATATTTATCCCTTCCAGTGGCAGGCATCCGGGAGCCGGACCTGACAAAACAAGCCGTTGAGTGGCAAGGTTTCTGATTGAATGACAGGAGAAGTGGCACAGCCATCTTGGCAAAATATACCGTTGAGTGGCGGGCCTCCCACGGGTGGTCATCGCGAATTTCGGCATGTTACAAAAAATATCTTTTCTCAAAAAAAATGTTTAGATGTTGTATATAAACTATATATCGTTGGATTCATCATAAAATGCCATATTTGTTGTATTAAAATTAATGCCATTCCATTTATGGAAATTTTGCTAGTCTTGATCAATCGTCGAATGACTAAATTTTAACCACTTTATGTATAAAAATAACTTTAATCAGGAAAAAAAAACAGTGAATCGTAGAAAAAAGTAATTTAATGGCAAATCTATATATTTATTTACACTTATAACCCTTTTTATTACACCTCACTATACAATATTTTCTAACCACAAGGTTTTTAAAATGCTCCCGGCTCGGCGGTCGACGCGTAATGGTCAGGGGGGTCGGGAAGATGACACAATTTCTAACGAACTTTGCTTTGCGCGTCAATTCGACCGTTAGTGAATGCCGTCCTTGCTTATTGACGAATGCATCTTACAAGTGTGCTCAAGCAAAATATAGTTTTAACGGTTCTATTTCGGGTGCGAAATAAGACATCGCACAGGGTCCGGGAGCTGGACCCTGCCGCCCAACGGCTTGTTTCGTCTGGTCCAGCTCCCGGATCTCTGCCACTTGACGTTGGGTCCGGCTTCCGGTTCCTGCCACTGAACGGTAAATTTTGTAAAATAGACGCGCCATTTTTCCTGCCATGCAACTGGTGGCGCTGCCACCTGAAGGGTTATTTATTTATTTATTTATTTATAGCTTTAACATTTACCCTCACTTCTGTAATTTACATTTACATCAAGATCCATGCGAGCGGTCTCTGCGAAAGCGATCATAGTGACTAACTGACGACATAATTAGAGGATAATGAGACCGTCTGCGTATACGATACTCGTTCTCTAATAGTACATTACTGCAGACGCCGGGAGAGAAGGGCTTGCCGGGTGAGTAGGTACGTATAGACAGCCGACCGTAGGAAGGCCAGATAGTGATACGAAGTCGGCAAGCCTGACGGGTAAGGCATGTATAGTGTTTTTGACGACGCGTTTAGCTCGGTTTGTAGACCTGCCTACTGAGCCGGCGGTCCCGGGTTTGAATCCCGGCCGGGGCAAATATTTGCGTGATGAACTCGAATATTTGTGCTTGGGTCATGTTTCTATGTATTTAAGTATATATTTATATATATTATATATTATAAAGGTCGCCGGAAAGCGCTGGATGCAGGTCGCTTCCAACCGGTATATATGGAAGTCCAAAGGGGAGGCCTATGTTCAGCAGTGGATGTCCTATGGCTGAAATGATGAAGTATATATTTATCTATATAAGTACGTATATCGTCGTCTAGTACCCCTAACACAAGCCTTCTTGAGCTTAATTTGGGACTAAATCGATTTGTGTGAGGTTGTGCTATATTTATTAATTTATATTTATTTATTTAGTGTTTTTCGCAAACATATGCAATGAATTAAAAATAAGTAACTTACTTACTTAAATTGACACTGAGATACGAGTTTTTTAAGTAGCTATTGGTGTAGGTGTTTTATGTAGGAGTTAACGTGACCGTATTCGCTAGCAACAGCGTTGACGATTTGTATGAAGAATAATACAGCACCCCTGGCGATTTATTTGTAGAACTACAATTCAAATTGTTTACGCTCACTGTAAACTCATGGTAAGGCTACATATGATATATCTTTGACCTCAACGTTCCAATTTTAGACTCAATCGAACCGAATGACGTCACTCGTTTCCGAACTGTTCGACAAGTGTTTGTTCGTCAACTCGTAACTCGATAGCGCTCTAATGGTAGCGTGGGCGATGTCACAGGCGCCGCGAAACAGCAGGGTTACTTCATATTCACCTAGCGTTAGCACGGTCTTTAGCGATAAGCAACGTTTTTACAGAATAACTTGTGAAATAAAGTTTAAAAAAAAAGCAAATTCATTAATTCATTTAATTTATTGCTCAACAGGCCACACCCGGTATTTAAAAATGCTGATAATTAGAAAATATATTCAGCCTAATACATCCCCTTACTTTCATTTCATACTGCCCAAAACATACTTTTTACAACCTCAAAATAAAACTAAATACATAATTTCCCGATTGTCTGTTTTCTTTATCTGTGTCACGTCAGCTAATTCCATTTCAACTACGACGTACCCGCCCACAGTCGTATGTGCTCTTTCATTACAATTCATAATGAATTAGAGGGATAGTATTTACCTAATTAAAACCCTAGCGCCTAACTTAAGACCTAGATCGAGAGTCATACAATCATGCCGCGACTTCGCTTGACGCGCGAGTCAGCATCTGTCTTGCTCGCACGGTATTGAATAGAAAGTGACAGGTAGTTTTTGTCACGCGACAAAGACTCGCGTGCCCAAGTTATACTAGATGTACAGATTTGCGAAAAATTAAGCCGCTTTTCGCTTTATGTGTGCGTGTCCAAGAACCAATCATAGATATGTTTTGCTAGTGATGTTGACGTTATGACAGATGCGCACACGGACGAAACTTAGCCTGTAATTAACCAAATCTGGCTTCACTTTCAAGCGCTAATTAGGTTTCTAGGCGTATTGGCAGGCTGTGATTAAAACCCAGAAAAATGAGATCGCATGTGTTTTTCTCAAAATACTTTTAGATACAATAAGTAGTTTAGTGGTGACTTGTTAGGTATATTTACTTACATCTGGCGGTGGATAAAATGTTTAGGAAACTTATATGTAAGTAGTTTAAAAAACTGCCGTGTACAAAAATACCAGCAGAAGGTACGTCGTTTGTCTAAATAAATTTAAATAATGGGGTCGTTTTCCCTGCCTTTATAATTAACTTTCAAGTCAACAAAAATGACTAAGATGGCTTTACCATACCTTGTTTAAAAAAAGCTATTTTTTTTTATATCTTACTATACTTGTACAATGAAAACACAAACTCAGGAACGATTACCGAGCGGTCTTAAAATAGAACCATTTACAAACAATGTTCCACACTGTGTGTTTACCCTTAACATTTACTGTCCATAAACAAACTTACAGGCAAAGTTCCCAAATAACTTAGACAAAGATTTCATTAGATGCGGACCAAACAGTCATGTCCTACTTTCGAACTTGCATAAACACTGGTTGTTAAACAGCCTACAGTTCGCTAGGTTTAGGGCGACCAGAAAAATTCCAAATCAGATAAGAGAAATGTATACAATACAATACAATTTTATACAATACAACAATACTTTATTGCACACCAACAAGAAGAATATTACACGAGAAATCTTAAATTAAATGTGATACAAATATTAAAGATAGAAGATCGAATTATGATAAATTATGATAGAGTTAAGAATTCACACCCCAATTTTTCACTGTGGCTGCCGCACGGGGCGGCTATTCGAGTGAGGATAGGCAAAGTGATAATTGTGGCCATTTTTCATAACGCCCGAGCATTATCATTATTATGAATAATGATAAGCTACTTAGATCGAAGTAATTGAACTTCCTTATTAATTTCACTGCCTAGACATTGTAAGTACCATGTGGTTTTCGGGCAGTTTCAGTAGTTGGGGTCTGGCGCTTTGCAAAACATTAACACCATTTTTACATCATGTTAAAGTTAGTTTTTTAAACGTTTTAATTGTATTTATATTGTCACAGAAATATCGGAAATTCGGTGTTTTATTCCGTAGAATTTTGCGAGGAACATTCCCTTCAGCATATTCTCAGGAAGAAAACGCAAAAAATACAGTACTCGTAGAAATGCTCGAAACGGTACACAAAGGTAATAAAATTCCGAGCTCTGTTTCACTTTGAAACAATATTTTTATGGCTTCATATTTCTTGAAGTTTCCTTGCAATTCTGTTTCTGGCGTCTCGTTTTACGACAGATGTAAAGTGTAAAGTGTTGAGACAGGATGTTACCAGCTCTTACAACGTAAGTTTATAATAAAACATACTTTTATAGTAAATTATATTGTTGTAACAAAAATAGTTCGTTTAAAGATTTTTTATACTCTATCTATCAACCACAGACGTCCACTGCTGCACATCGGCCACTCCCATAGCTCACCACATTGCCCGATCCTGTGCAGACCGCAACCATCGACTCCCTGCAACCCTAACAAGGTCATCTGTCCATCTAGTCGGGGGCCGACCCACGCTGCGCTTTTCTATACGTGGTCGCCACTCCATAACTTTGCTGCCTCAACAGTCATCCGTTCTCCGGGCTATACTCGTATGGCCCGCGCATTGCCACTTCAACCGTGCAATCCTGTGCGCTATATCAGTTTTTTTACACGCTTTTATTTAAATAGTCTCTCATACCGACGTCTTTTTGTCTGCACGTATTTACATTTTCCCGTTAAAAACCTTATTTTTTTTTTATATAACATCGAGTCGATCAGCTGTTAGCATAACATTTGGTCACAGAAATAATAAAACGTCACAAGCCCATTGTTTTCAATACAACTTGCAAGGAGTTCACTTCCAAAAAAATTGTGCTTTGTTTCGTGTTCGACGGAAAACTAAAATTATATATACTGCACAACAATATATGAATCATTTAATGACTATGTTTTATCTATATATACAAAAGAAGAAGTCCTGACTGACTCATCAACGCACAGCCGAAACTACTAATGTGAGAGAGTTGATTTTTGCACAGTAGGTTACTTTTAAAACGTGGGCTAGAGATAAGAAGGGATTTTTGGAAGTACCTCCCCTAAGAGGGTTAAATAGGGGTGCAAAGTTTGTATGGGGTAAACTTTTTTTTGGAGTTAGAGACTTGAAACTTTGTAGAATAATTACTTATTCAAAAACATAAAAAGTGCTTTCAGCGTTTTAGAAAATTTCACCCCTAAGGGGGTTAAAAAGGGGTGCAATGTTTATATGGGAGAAACTTTATGTTTTGAACTAGAGACTTGAAACTTTGTAGATAGCTTACTTAATCAAATACAAAAAAAGTAATTTCAGCGTTTTAAAAATTTCACCTCTAAAGGGGTTAAAAAGGGGTGCAAAGTTTGTATGGGGAACACCGCTAATGTTGTTTATAAAGAAGTGTTACGCTAACGTTATCAGTTTATATATTTTTTATTTCCTGTCTACTACCCAGTGACTACGTCCGTTTTTAGGGTTCCGTAGTCAACTAGGAACCCTTATAGTTTCGCCATGTCCGTCTGTCCGTCTGTCCGTCCGTCCGTCCGTCCGTCCGCGGCTTAGCTCCGTGATCATTAGTACTAGAAAGCTGAAATTTGGTATGAGTATGTGTATGTATAACGCCGACAGAACGGTAAAATAAAATTTAAAAAAAAAATTTTTTTTCGGGTACCTCTCGAACACCTAAAGTGGGGGTGATTTTTTTTTTCTTTTCAACACTGGTATCTGGGGTATCGTTGAATAGGTCTTGTAAAAATAATAGGGGTCTTCTAACATTACTTTTTGATAAAGTCAGCAGTTTTGTAAATACTCGCTCCAAAAACAAAAAAAATAGTGTCCCCCCCCTCTAACTTTTCAACCACGGGTCAAAAAAATTCGGAAAAATTCACGTTAATGAGGCCTTTTAAGTACTTTTAATGAAAACTATATTGAACAAAATCGGTTGAGCCGTTTTTGAGTTATCGCCAAATTTCATATTTTGTCTTTAAAAGGTCGTAAGTTGACTTCCAGAAGGTAATAAGTGATTACAGTTTCTAGGGCGTTCACGATCTTTTTATAGAGCTTAAAATCTTTCTTCACGTAAACCTCGGGCTTAAAACAGCAGTTTATTGTGAAGGATGTGCAACTACGGAACCCTACACTGAGCGTGGCCCGACATGCTCTTAGCCGGTTTTTTTAAAACAAACTTGCACCCCCTTTTCTATGGTTGAATGTCAACAATATTTTCTTAGTGCTGTCTCTTATTTATTGTGTTCCAAACTTTATGTGTTCCTATATTTAGTGAGTTGTCTATCAGCACATGAATAATTTATACTTTATATACCTATTCTTACTTTATTTAGCTTCTTGAGAGATATAGAGAACTTTAGCACCAGAATATATTGAATCACTCTTCAAACAATACTACTAGCCTGTAGACCAAAATAGTAATCGCATCATTAAATTCGCTTATGTGCATTTAGTTTTTAATGGTCACATTTCAGCATTATCTTTAAACACTAGCCTTTTTAATAACTGGGGTACCTGCTAGACCATTTAGAAACATTTTGGCCCCCCTCGGGAACTCCGCCACACCACTCTTTTCGTTTAATAGCCAGGCCGGCGTGTACGAATACCAGTGCTGCCTTCTTATGAACAGAGGTCATTATTTATTATTGTTTTGAAATAAAGTTTATTATTTATTATTATTAAAAGAGATACTCTTCATTAAACTGCCTCCATCTCTCGTTTTCCAGTGCTGAATTTAAGATTGTTTTAACAGCCTTATGATATTCAACATTTTTTTTTAAATCTCACTCATAATAACTAAGATCCCCATTCTCTAACTCCAAATCCATGCGTCGCTCTTTATCTTGCAGTCATTTTTGCCAAAGATTAAAAGCATCAGGTAACTGACGGAATAAATATTAAGCATCCTGCAAACAATTCCCGTAATCTAATTGGAAAATCTTCAAAAATTCTTTAACAATTGCATTGTCTAGACCATTTTAACTAAGAATAAAATTCATTTACCTATTTTAATATCTTTGTCATCATCAAAAATCTACGCGGACGAAGTCGCGGGCGGCCGCTAGTTTTAAATATGTACCTAATATCTGTGGGCTGAAAATAATTTACTTACACTTTGCATCGCCTTTATTGTGTAATTTGTGGCTGCGATTCCATCTATAGATAAGTAAATTGAATAGAGAAAACCTTTTGAACAACTGGAAACTTTAACTACATCGATGAACAGAAGTGGCCGTAAATGATTGAAGACTAAAGTCAGGCAAGTCCGGCCTGTGCTCGAGTGCTCGACTCGGCGCGGCTCGAGCTGGCTCGGGCGATTTAGAGCACTTTTCGCCACGCTCCAAGTTGTCCCGGCTTAGGCCGTCCGGCGCAACTTTGAAGCAAAAGCGAGAAGTAAGGATTTTCGTTTGAGAGTAACTTTATACTGTTTTTTATGATTTGTTTTGTAGGTATATGGAATAGTGAAAACAAAAAGTACGTTATATTTGATGCATTTATTGTTGTGACAGCTGAAGTGAAATAAGCCACCATGTAACTCGGAGAGCAGATGGCCGTTGGGGCATTACAGTTCTGGAGTGGCGACCGCTCATAAGTTAAAGTGCTAATACATCAAGTTTCTGCCTGCTTGGCTTAAAATCCTCCTCCAGAGTCTGTTAAGAATTTAAAAGAGTTAAAAAGTAGAGTAAAAGTTACGGACACGCCTTAGAGATCCTACCGCCATAAACATAGTTCTAGTATGAGGAATCTAAGACAGACTAGTATCCATTAGTTACGCCAAGATTGTTCACCTCACCTGCTATGAATAGTATATGTTTGTGAAAACAGGTAAATCAGCAAAATCTGATGCGTGACGTTTTGGGCTACCAATAATAACGACCTAGGTTTTGGCTATCATAAAGTGTCAAAAATATAATTCATCCGTCACTTGTCCCACACGCGTCAAAAACTCGGCACCCGTCCGCCTGTACTCAATAACTTCGATCCTTAACTCCCATTTTCAGCGTCTTTCTGTTACAGCTCTGTATGGCCCACGCCCACTTCAGTGTTTAAGCACAAGTACATTTCGTATTTTTCTACAGATTCCCTTTTGTTTGATGTTAGTTCTTTTAAGGGTTCCGTACCCAAAAGGTAAAAAACGAGACCCTATTATTAAGAGTCCGCTGTCCATCCGTCTGTCTGTATGTCTGTCTGTCTGTCTGTACGTTTGTCACCAGGCTGTAACTCACGAACCGTATAGACAGTTGAAATTTTTACAGATGATGTATTTCTGTTGCCGCTATAACAACAAATACTAAGAAAGTTTTTGTACGGAACCCTCGGTGCGCAAGTCAAACTCGCACTTGGCCGTTTTTTTATTCTAATTTAATCTACAATAATTATTCACAATTACAAGAACAATTACAAGACTACCTACACTGACCAAAACTTATAACTCTAGACGCCACATAGCTGGGTTATCGATTAACTATAAGATCCGTACACCACGGCTCAGCCCGGCCTAAGCCGAACGTTGGACCGAGTCCGCACCACAATAGGCCAGTCTTAAGCCGCCTTATGAAAAGCCACAGACCTAGAATAAAGACATGAGGCAAAATATTCGTATATGCGCAGTTCAGCATAATGAATATAACGAAATTTTAATGTTATGCCACAATCACGACACAATATGTCCGGTAGTCTTCCTCACATATTGGGACCTAAATGGTCACGCAAATACGATGTAGTTTGCAGACTTGTGCATTTAAAGCCATTCGTACCTTCCTTTTAAGTTATAAAATCTTCAATTTAAGACCAAAGTCAACACATCTTTTGCAACCATTTTTTAACTAACAACAAAAAAAGAGGGGTGTTATAAGTTTAAAATGTATTTCTGTGTGTCTGTCTATCCCATCGTAGCTCCCAAACGGATGGGCCAATTTCAGTGCGGTTTTTTATCGAAAGACATGTCCTCAAGATGGGTCTTAGATATGTTTGGCGGAAATAGATACAGTAGCTTCTAAGATCCTGCTTTAATTGGAACAAATGACAACATCTCAGCCAATATTAAAGCTAAGAAGTCCAAATTTTGTAGTTATATCCAGTTTTAGTAAAATTATCTAGGCCTCATGATGACCAGCATATCAGTGTCGTACCTCATATTGGTGACGGGGTGTTTTAAATTTTTAATTCAGGTTATTTCTCTTACTTGTTCGGTCTATTTATCTACACTCAGTTATGTTTGAGACACATCCACAAGTTCTTACTTTACGTTGGTGTCTTCATATGTCTGCAAGATAGGTATATCTGACCTCCATTGAGCCTTGCATCTGATCCAATATACCCCTTTATTCTAGGACATGTAGATGGACATTGTTGGGATAACAATAGGTTATACATATAGTTCGAATCATGGTTGTTTATCAGTGGCGTGGCGTCCATGGAACTTCTCACCAGCTTGCCTATCTTTAGAAAATCTTGCCTATTTGAAAAAAGTAAGTTGAATCGGCCCAGGCATTTTGTTTCACGCAATTTATATAACGAGATTGAAGCCTTTCTACTCATTATTTTTCAAATTAATTTATAACATAATGTAAAATATACAGTAGTAGGCCTCAGGATGAATGGTAAATGCATTTAATCTTGCGCTATAGTTTCAAAACAAACAATTCGTCGATGTAACAGTAAGGATCCTACAGTTTTCCGATACTGCAAATTTGAATAATTGCAAGTGCGTTGCAGAGCGCAAATACTTTCTGCAGCTAATAATACGGTATTAAAGTAAAGCCTCCACCGGCAAATGATGTTTGCCGGGACGCTCAAATATGGCCGCTCCAGCGTGCAAGGAAACAACGGCGCAGCCAGAGCACTAGTCAAACCACGCTAACTCTTCTAAGCAAATGAACTGTCGAACCGTATAAACTGAGTCACTTTCTCTGGTAAAAGGGCCAGTTTTTTTGTTGTACACGACACTTTTTTTTCAATTTTGGATTTTTAAGGTATTTTCTACTCAGGATCACGAGCTCTTTCGACCTGATTTGGAGAAAAAAGTGCCTTAATATTTTTACGTTCCATTCCATTATCATTTCCATACAACTTACTATAGCGGTAACGGAATCGAAAAACAAAAAAAATATGAACATTTATGTACACATTATTTTTCCTAATTAGATTGAAAGAGCTCTAGATTCTAAGTAGAAAATATCCAAAATCTTAAAAAGGGGGTGCACAGTAAAATTAAAAATAGCCTAGAAATTAAGAGCAACATATTTTACCATGATTTTATGGCGAGTATTTATGAACACATATTATGACAACGTTAGTAAAAGGTTCTATTCTTCGGGTTTCCATGGAGACGAAATTTGTTTGCATCTTTATGCTAATAACCTGTCAACGTCCTTATGGCAACCCGATGAACGGGACCTTTTACTAAACCCTGATAAATTATGTCATGCAGCTCTCAAAAGGGAAACTAAAACTAATCTCCAATCATGACGCTATCACCCATAATTATAACGAGGCCAGTGCCCCACCAGTGGCAGACTATACTTTAATGGAACTCTCAACGACTGACGTGTCACTTTTCTCCTGAAAGATCATGCTAAAACGATCCAGTGAAATCAAAAAAGTAGATCTGAGTGGGGCAGAGTTTCTAGTACCTACTTGAGAAAGAAGTAAACATTAGCTACAAGAAAATTCTACTTATTTTGAAAGAGTTAACAAAATTTTCCAATGGAAGTTTTGCCTTGGAGTAAGCTGTGCAGGATCCTGGCAAGCGGACGTTTTTTACACGTTTTCCACGCTCTCTACGCCGGCGCTCAAATTTAATAACACTCCCATCGCCTTTGTTTAAGGACCTCCTCGCCGGTGATGGCTCCCGATAGTCTCTTATCGTTTAAAGTGCAGTTGACGATTTTGCATTGAAATCGCTACTTTTGGTCTCATGAGAATTTCTGTGGACGTTTCTTTTAAAGCGCGAAAGTTTGTGAGTGAGTTTGAAAGAAAGAAAGAAATAAATACATTTATTTGTGACGTGACCATAAAACATAATGACATAAAGAAGGTTTGTGTGTCGTTTTTTACTTCTACGCGCTCAAACAGCTGGACAAATTTTGATAAAATCCGGTATGGAGGTTCAAATAGGCTTAGTTTTGAATTTGAAGAAAGTAGCTTTCGTTTTCATAAAATAATCATTAAATCACTTAATTAATATTCAGTGGACCAAATTATCAATCAAAACATTGAGGATTGTTCAGCCACAAATTCAGTTACAAACTCTCCCCTTAAAGTTGTAATGAACTATTTGAATAAGACATACAGAGGAACATCTTGTGGAGTCCTAATGAGGTCTTGTGTTGCTCATTAAGCAAAATGCAAGAATAATTGCTTCTCAAGACGCTGGTTTCTTCTGCAACGCGTCGATGGGGTACTTGGAACACTGGTCTGTCTGTGCACTGCGAGAGCAATTGTGAATCCGCTTGGAACTTTGTCTGCCTGTAAGATACTTACTCTTACCTACAACTATTATTTATTTGATGCATTAGATTTTGATTCATACTTCGGCAATGTTGAGTTTTAATTAGGTGCGTTTTGCTTATGCATTAACAAATCAGCCGAAGATGTCCACCAATAGAAAACGGTCTCAAGCAAAGGTCTCCACATAAACTATGCGTTATCTGCTCTTATGAAATAGTTTTCGACAATCCAGAGCTGACTTTCATAAAATAATGTAAAATTTTGAAACAAAATGTCCTTAGCCCTTAATTTGCCAATGTTCGCCAGGGTGAACAAACTCTTTAACCATTTTGTCTATTCTTTTTCGAACGAGAATTATTTTCTCTATTCAACCTTAACGAGACTTGAACTATCGACCTTCGTTTTTTTTGTCAAATTAAGGGTTAACGTGTACCTGTCTAGTTTTTGATCTAGGTTTCACTCGCTTGTCACTCGGGAATGGTGATTTTCAGTCGTAAGTCGTATAAAAATCACCATTCCCGAGTAGAACTGCTGGGTTGACCGAGTTGGCAAAGTTGCGAGAGCGCCACTTGTACGTCAAAAGTGACAATTCGCTATAATATCATGAAGAAATCTCCAAAATTGGTTGACTTAGGCCCAATATTTTAGCGTTTAGTCAATACGTAATTGTAAAAACGCCAAACTGCTGTTATAATAGACGGCGATGTTTTGCTTGCGTGTGCGCGGGTATTAAGTTCGATTTCAAATAAAATGCGCACATTACGAGCGGTGTCACTCCTGTTTCGTGCCGGTAATAATATAGGGGTGAGCTAGGGATAGTATAAAAGAAAAATACTGGCAAACCAATGGGGAATTTGTAGACTAGTAATTATTTTTAAATGAATTAAAAGTAGACTATTAAAATAATCGGGACACTTGCATTTGGGTGAAAAAGTGCATATGTTGATGATATAAAAGGATACTCTTAACAATTGCATAACCTCAAATCCTTCCACAAGCGTGGCAATACGTTGGCAATAGACGACCCTTCGTCGTCTTGATTTTGTCAGCTATCATATCAGCCGATAGACATCCACTGCTGGACAAAGGCCACCCCCAAAGTTATCCACAACGATCGGTCTTGCGCTGCCCTCATCCAATTTTTGCCCGCGATTCTAACCAGGTTGTCGGTCCACCTTGTTAGTGGCGTTCCCAGCCTGCCGTCTTCCGGTTCGCGGTCGCAACGTCTTTGAAAGCTGTACATTAAATTAATCAACCTACTGCGACACTTGGGCCAATCTGTGTGTTTTTAGCGTAGGGCCATTCCAAAAAAACATAATTTGCTTTCCATTCACGATGCGATCACAATGATAATTAAAATTCATAAAAAAAGAAATAACTTCAAAATTTTTCCTTTCAACAATGTTTTGGAGTTTTTAATTATCGCATTGATTATAATTTACCCTAATGAATAATGTAGACTTCGCTTTGCTTGTTTACATGTAAATAAGAAATTTCCTGGTTCCTTTGTGAACATTTTCACTGGTTTTTCAGCAGGAAAATCTGTTTAAAAATCTTACTTAATTTTAAAATAGCCCAAGAAATGAGGTTACTTTTGCTATACAAATTCGTTTTTTTTTTATTTCAGTATGCGACATGTTTTGCCAGTGAAGAAATATCGGGGCAGTTTTAAAGTACGTTTGCTTTGGTCTGCAAAATATTACCTAGATTTTATTTTATACTGATAGTCTCCTTGGTATTTACGAAATCTCTTCGAATGTTCTCTTCCAATATTTGAAGTGAACTTTACAAGAGCTTTACAGTAAATATGGTGCTTCTTTTTGGTTTATATTCAAACGGATTGAACGAAAGATTCGAACCGAATTTTCAGTACCAAGCAGGACATAAAATAAACGGTGCAATGCATTAAATTACATAAAAATAGTATGCTTACTTTTTAGTTAATAGGAAGTTATTTATTTATTTACTTACGTCAATTACATGTGCAAAATGTGTTTGCGCATTTAAGTAATTAGAGCTAGAAAATTATAATAATTATATTCTTTTAATAAATGTTTCAAATATATTACATATATTTTTTTAATTTTCAGCTCAATTATTGATAAGTAGAGAGGTTGTAACGTTCAAAAACCCATCTCATTTTGACTTCCATTTCTGAAGTTCTGAGTATCGATATCGTAATCACATTGTTCAGTATGGAGCATCATCATCATCACTTCCTTGCCGTTATCCAATTTATTTGGGGTCGGCGCAGCATGTTTTCTTCCTCCATTCTTTCCTATTACTCGTCAACTCGTTGTTTACTTCCTTCTATTCATATCATCTTTCAAACCATCTGTGGTTTCTTTGGTCTTCCTCTTCTTATATATCCGTCCACACCAAATTCATGCTTAACGCTTTTCTGGAAGTATGAAACAATTGTTTTGTATTTAAATACTATTTGATTTTTGTTGCTGTCCTATGGTACCCTGGAGGTGCAGAGGGCCTTCATCAGCTCGCGCCACGTCTTTCTATCATCAGCAACTTTTCTGGCCTCGCTCCAGCTCAGTCCGACGGCTCGCAGCTCGCTCTCAACGGTGCGCCGCCATGAGTGCTTCCACTCGAAACCGATGCTTGCGTTTTTCACTCCTCGGCGAATGGTGTGGCCTATTGATTGGTACAATGTATTTTTTGTTGCGTGTTCCCAATCGCGATCCGTCATTTTTCCTCTCAAAGTTTCGGGATATTGTCCCGACAGTCGAGATGGATGTTCGGTGACGTCACGCGGAACGGTCGCAGCCGGTTTGTCGCGATTGTATTCCGATTCGTCGTGATTAATGTTGTTTGCGGGATCAATCTGTCATGACGACATAGCGGACGAAACGGAAATTCATATTTTGTACGGATTTTGACCAACGTGGATTTACCACCTAATTGGTGGAATGTGACGCAAATTGAGAATAGTCCAGTTCTCTTCTGCCGGGTATGTTGTTTTCTTTGAGTCCTTGAGCCAGAGCAGTAAGTGTAACAAAACCTGAAATAATAAATCCCATCAAAAACATAAATGTTAAATTAGAGCCAAGTTCTCGCATGCAACGTTGTCGACTTCGCCGACAAAAGAATTGAGATCTATATGGGCGCCAAGTTCTTTGCCCTAAATTTTTTAAATACATGGACATGCGACATACTCAATGCATTTATTTTACTTGGGGTGTAATTCAATATCAAGACTGGACTTGGCTAGTTTTTACATATAAATTTATATTATATTTGTCTAATCATTAACCTATTTTCGTAAAGGTATGTACGCAAGTTAGTGTACGTCCCTGTTACTTATACTGTTAGCTTGATAATAATACTATGTTACTTTGATAAAATTAAGTCAGTTTGTGAAAACTAGCCAAGTCAAATCTTGATATTGAATTACACCCCAAGTAAAATAAATGCATTGAGTATGTCGCATGTCCATGTATTTAAAAAATTTAGGGCAAAGAACTTGGCGCCCATATAGATCTCAATTCTTTTGTCGGCGAAGTCGACAACGTTGCATGCGAGAACTTGGCTCTAATTTAACATTTATGTTTTTGATGGGATCTCATTACTTTTTGTACAGAAATTATTATGATGTGTAAATTATTTAATAATTAATTGTTAATTACTTGTGTGTGTGCTATTCTAGTACATCTTTTAAACAAACAAAGAATTTTCCAAATCGGTTAGTACGTGTTGGATTCTTGTGTGTGTGTGTGTGTGTAAGAGAGAGAGAGAGAAAGAGTGTGAGCTATGCTAATACATCTTTAAAACAAAGAAAGAATTTTCCAAATCGGTTAATAAATGACGGAGTTCTGAGGCAAGAAGCATAAATAATAATAATAATTAAAAAAGTAAAAAAATCACTGTTTTCGATTTTTTTATGTGTACACACACAATTACCAAGCTGAATGCCAAATTTCACCTTTCTAGGTCACCTGGAAGTGGGTTAGGTTTTTGATTACTAGTCAGTCAGTCAGTCAGTCAGTCAGTCAGTCAGTCAGTGATAAAAATACCGTTTTTTGGACTTTAATATCTCAATACCTATTTCACCTATATTTATGAAATTTGGGGTTCTAGTTGTTCTAAAGGATCTTAATACATAAGCCAAATTTCATGTTTTTATGTTAAATAGATTTGGAGTTATTGAGGGGTCAAAAGTGGCTCCAAACGGTTCGTGTAATATAACACACGGCTGCTGCTCGCCAGTTCTTGGGGTGAACTTGGCTGGACACGCTGCCGCGTGTCTAGATTATTCGTTAAATTATTCGTGTAACAATGACATTTGCAGCAATACGACACCCAATCACGCGCACAAAATCACTAAAACTATAAAGACGACAAATGAACGCTTGAAATTGTTATAAAACCTTTTAAACTATTTATATTACAAAAGGAGACTAACGAGGAATGGTGCAATACTTAAATACATGGAAAACATCCATGACCCACTTGATCCAGGAACAAATATTCGAAGTTACCACATACTATTCGCCCTTGCCGAGATTCGAACCCAGGAACGTCGGATCAGTAAGCAACTGCACTACCACTGCGCCAACCGTGAACGGTATTTGATGAAAGCTCGACTCAGCAGCAGCTCAAATCAGGTACTCTTTATGAAATGTCATAAAGGATCTGTCATTACGAAGTTATTATGAAGATACTGGCTTGTGACGTCATAAAAATCAGTAGTCAAAACATGTCTTCTTTTTAGTTTTTCTCCAATTAAACATAATATAATGACCAAAAGTGGCAGTTTATTTGTTTCCGTGTATTTTTGAATGAGTGTTAAGTGGTTTCAATGATACAATTTATGTTTACTATTGTCAAATACCGTATTGGCATATCAACCTACCCTGTGTAGGGTATATTGTGTACGTACTTACAAACAGCCCTCCTAGGGCGGTCAGAGCGGCAGTAGCGTCCCAATCGCCGCCCGGAGCGCGCGCGCCCGCGTCCCCCGAACCTAACGTGCACGGACTAAAGTTCACGAGTAACGAAGTTAGTTTCGGTAAGTTTATTTCCAGTTTTGGGTCTGTTTTCACTTCTACTGTCATTTGAAGTTTGGGATAAGGGAGTGCGTGAATGCGATGTTTTTCTGATGTTTTATTTTTAAACGATTTCTAAAAAAGGAGGAGGCTCTATGTTTGATTCGTTTTTGATGTACTGTATTGTAATAGTAAAGTCGTACTAGAACGATAATGTTTTAAGACTTCTTATTTATTATATCTAAAAGGTCTCGTTTAAATTTGCGGCTTTTAGAGCTACTTTTAAAAATTATAATATGTATTTTTTTATAATATTATTATTTTAATACTAATACCTATCTATTTTCATTAAAAATGGTATTACAATAAGATAGATGTATGTCGTCCACTGCTGGACATAGGCCTTCCCTAATTCGCGCCACCGCCTCGCCTCCACGGTCCTCCGCCTCTTCAGGTCGTTGGTCCGCCTAACGGGAGCCAGTAATCAATGAAAGGTCCGTTATGTAAAAGTACGAGTAAGATTCTCATTTTGTTTCACTGCCATACAGAGCTCGCTTTTCAACACGTTTTATATTCTGTACTGTAAAGCAGTCAACATCATTTTGATAATTATTGTAAAAAACCGCGACTTCTCAGAGATATCCAAAAATGACGACACAATGCATGCGGAGCTCGTCAATATTAGGACCTTCGTAATCTTCTTTTTTATCGTCTCACGCTTTTCAGAGTGGCCGTGGTCTAGATGATGATGTATTCGGTTCTCTGCCTTTTCGCCGAATTACGTTTCATCAAACGTTTCATTTCGCAAAAGTTTCATTTCGCCAAAAGCATTTTTCATTGAAACTGTAAACTATTTCGAATTGTTATAAAACAAACCTAAATAAAGGATGATATTTACAACAATCTGAAATAGTTTACAGTTTCAATGAAAAATGCTTTTGGTGAAATGAAACTTTTGCGAAATGAAACGTTTGCGAAACATAATTCGGCAAAAAGGAAGTACACCGATGTATTCGTAGACAGCTGCAGATTTTCCACCTCAGTCCCCTTGACTTGGGTAGCCACCTTCGCAATTTGTCTCCACTTTACCCACCTTAGAAATGACACCACTTTACAGTCCGACCAAAAAGAGTAGAAATTAAAAAGAGGCAATACTGTAGTGTCGTCCCGTCGTTTTCTTATATTGATTAGAAAGGGAAGACACTACTGTAACCACCGGTTAAAACGCTCGCTCAAATAATCACCCCAAAAAGTCTTGTTCTCTTACTAGAAATCGTGATGCAGGTGTGACAAAACTCCAATAAAACAACAATGAAAGACCCATAATGTAAAAGTACGAATCCCATTTCGCTTCGGCTGTTTGCTGCCGAACACTTATTAACAGAAACGTCAAAAACTCCAGATTAACAGAACTCGCGTAAAACACGCGCTCACATAAATCAACGCAGTTGACGGAAGGATAAAAGACGACGCAAATTTACCAACTTAGCGACACAGTCCTGGAGCACGCTGTTACAGAGTCCCAAGGGCCATATTCCAGTGTTGGGATTCGCGTTTCAACGGTGTAGTTAGTGCGTAAAACTTGGAGTCAGTTATTGCGTAACTTTTCCCATTGTAACGTGTCACCTTGTCCTCTTCTCCCCTCCCTCATCCTCACCCGCGGCGGCATTAAGGATTAACTCCATAATGGCTTAGCTTAGATAACTGGCAGTTCTTTCCTAGATAGATGTGTAGGTTTGTGTCGAATGCGTGAACAGACACGAAATAATATCTACGTATGGTTCCATATTGGCTCACATAAAATTCTTATTCATAATTTTCATTAGTCATAATTTCCTACTTTTCTCTGAAACAAATAACTTTTAAGGATTATAATAATACAAACCTAAACTAAAACTCTTGTAACAATTTTATGACAAACAATACGTTATGAAAATTAATTGTTATGTGAAAAAATGAGATTTTTTTTAATGGCGGAGATATGACGGTTAAAAACGTAAAAAATGTACATTTAAAAACAAGTTCGCGAGATTTATATAGCTCACAGAGCTACTAAATTAAGAAACTATTTAGGTACATAATCTTTTGATCAAAGAATACACTACATTAAGACTAGATCTGCTACGTAAGGTATTAGGGTACTTGATTTAGGACGTGTTTTGTGGTCTGGAAGATGTATCCACGTCGTAAGAGCAACTTTGCAATCCTAACTCCTATAGGAGTCGTTAGCGCCGGAGTTGGTTCTTGAGCTATTAATGAGGATAATGGATTCTAATGAGTTGCTTACTCTACATCTGGACTCCTAATAATTAATTATTAAAATTAACAGACTGAGACTATTATTTATTTTAAGGAATGTATCATATTAATATTCCGTAAAACTGTCCACCTATACATATTGATTGGCTAGTTGCCATTTATATTATTTGAATGGACTGTGTACCTAATCGTAGGTATGTATTAAGCATGTAACAACTAGAGATATTGCACTTCTGAAATTTTCCGGATATTTCTTTTTTTTCTTACAAAATGAAGACAGTTTCCAGAGTTTTTCGGAAAAGGTACATCTAGTAACAATGTGCTTATTTTTTTAATAACTTCCTTAACATCAAATACATGTCAATTGCACGGTATTTTTTTTAATAGGTAAAACTAAATTTAAGCCCACACACATTAAAATTTTCTTTGTAAATTAATCGATACTTAATACTTTCAAGAAAATTGAAAGTTAAAAGAAAGTAACGAACTTTTTAATACTCCTTAACTCGAGTTCAACGATTTCCGACGCGGTAAAAGATAAAAGTAATTGAAAACTTCCGGAAGAACGATATTCTGAAAGGTATCTTGTTAATTACTGGAAAAGTTGACAAAATACTTCCGTCGTAATTTTTTAATTGGTTAGATATTTCATCCCCAAGTAAAAGATAAAGTTAATTGAAAACTGTCAAAAAGACGATATTTTGAAAATTATCTTATTAAGTACTGGAAAAGTAGACAAACTACTGATATATATTTAGTAGTTTGGATATTTTATTGGTGTGAAAAACTCACGGGCCAGTGAAGATAAATCAGTGGGAGAGTACATAGTATACAATCTTAAATAGACGAGGCGTTACTGTATATTATTTATTATTTCATTTAATTTCATTTCAGTTTATCAGAACAAGCCGGCCACCACTGAGCAAGGAGTCAATCTAAAACGCATACATTTTTATTATTCTAATGAGTCCATACTGCTGGGAAAAACCCTATCTTCTAAATCGTATAAATACCTATATCAAAAATACGTTTACTTTTCCCATGAAAACACCTGCGTTTTTTTCTCAACAGTCGTTTCCTCTAGTGAAATCCCGTTAGACTCAGACATGTCAAAGTGCCCTTTTGGCCTGCTTACAGAACAAAGTTCATTATTTGAAAAAAAAAAAAAAACTAATTTCATCTCTGAACCGAAATGCTCCCAATACATATTTCGCAACTGTGATCTGGAATACACTTGCGCGAGTGTGGATTGAAAATGCAATATGGCCCATATGATTTGAATTACTTCGGGAGCATCGATGCTTCGCCTTTCCAAGCTGTATGAAGTTTTTCATTATTATTTAAGAGTTTCACTATTCTCGTCGCAGTTCTATGCTATTCTACTTAACGCCAGTTCTTTCATTTCTCGATACGACGCGACGTCTACCTTTTTATTTATCCGTTCCAAATAATGGCCTTATCCTCTCCTTCCCTCAAATTTCCCCTCTATTATCTTGTCTTGTATAAGATCGTCGTGTCGTATCAAATGGGCGATCGTTTTCCTTCTTCGAGTTTCTATGGCATATGTCTCTTCTCCTTTACCCTTTCCAATACTAGGAAGTATTGGTGACTTTTTTCTGTCCAGCTTATTCCCTCCATTCTTTTCCAGAACATCTCGAACGCCTCAATTCATAAGTATTTTAGTTTAAGAGTACTTACTAGTCTAGGAGAAGACATCAGCTGAGCAACGGTCCTCACAAATTTTTATTGAAGCAGTAACGCCTGCTAAGTGCTAACGTAAACTAAATGTTTACAAATGAAGCGAAAATTGAAAAAAATTATCCGGGCTAACACGGGACGCCCGTGTTGGCCCGGAAAACCGTTTATATTAAATTTTTCAATTTTCGCTTCATTTGTAAATATTTGGTCCTCACTAAGTTAAAATTAAGTAGATACCAATATATTACTAAATGAATATTAAACTGACTGTTCCATACAGTACGAGTACATTCTGTTTATTCTGACACTCCCTTAAGTGTCATATTCCACGTTGTGTCTAATGGCTCTACTGTGACGTTGGCATATAGATAACTTGAAGTCCAATAACGAAGTGATAGCTACCCAGAGTCGCGCATTACCTGATAAGCGTCGACACAGTTTTTGTACGCACATCGAGCTATCGCGACGACGACAATCTGCCATCACGCCCTGAATGGGCAGGAACTCGTACTCTGGCCTTAATGGAGTCGCACTTAGGGGACCGAGGGATACGCGCTTAGCGAGTTTGATCATCGAACTTTTTTTACCAATGTGTATCGATTTTTTGATGGTATAGACGTTGCCGCGGAAGTAAATTAGACAGATAAATTAAAAAAAATTATATTAAAAAAAATTACAGATTATAGGCAGAAGGCTAAATTAAAAACCTGTTTTAATAATCTTAAGATTATTTAGAAGGTTATTAACATTAACTTCTTCTTAGTCATTCACTCTTGACAGAGTGAGACAAAGGTTGATTGTAGGTATGGCGCGCGCATTCTGCCACATTGATGGTATCTGCCCGTCAAGTTGGTGATCGGTCTGCTACCTTACACTCTACTCTGAATAACCAGCCGCTCCATTGAGTCATTTTTGCGGGTTAAGTGCCAAAAAATCTGAGGATTCGTAATTACTTAACAAGCGAAGACAGACTGTTTAATTCTTTTAGTATGGTATGGACACGTTAGTCTGATGAACGGTCCAGCTTATATGCATTATATCATTATATGTACATCAATTTTAGCTGTTTGGAAATGAAGTGACGATGGTAGATGCTTTGCTGTGATTAACGCATTCGCTACCGCGTAGCGCTACGGGCTACGTTCGTAGCCGATAACATGGGAAAAACCGTATGTAGCGAAAACTTACTACGAGCAGAGCGCCCGGCTACCGGGTTGTTGGTGTCGAAAGTGTTAATGACTTTTCTTGAAGAGATTAATAATAACCGAAGTTCCATTCTTTAGCCGCCCTAATTAGGAAAACCGGAGAAACCTTTGTTTTCGCTCCCGCCGATGCCTTGCGCCCGTACTTAATGCAGCCTCCGAGTACACGCGCAGTTCCCGCGCCGATGTACAGAATACTTATTGAAGAAACTGGCGCACTACTCTACCCCTCTCCAGCTAAGTTTAGTCCTTGGCTGAGCCAAAACAATTAAGTTTCCACATAAGTCTTCATACAGTCGTAGGCTTGTTCTGAACATGGCTATGCAACAATATCTACGTACTGATTGTGAGTAACTACGTTGTCGACATCTTTTGACGGATATAGTTTGCTCCTCATCAGTGGTTTTGAGAACTAAGAGAGTGTTGATAATAATACATCTGTCCCATTCAGTCACAGAGGTTGCACTTAGTATCTTTAAAAGCTTGCGTTCTGGGTTTTCATTTAAGTAAATCTTTGTTTTTTAAAAACAAAGAATAAACAGTTATTCGGTGCGTGTCAGTGCCACACGCAGTGCGGGATTCACTGCGGGGAACGCGAACGCCGCGAAATTCTAAATGGGGACGGAGAATTCATTATTTCTGCGTTTGGGAGGGCTGAGCCAATTCTATCAAGTACAACCGATTGGGTGGATTTACGAGCGTGCTATACAGAGCAAATATTTTCGGTTAGTCGGGTGTATCGTGAATTTAAAGTACTTCATGTTTATTTGTCACTTTGGTGAATTTGTTAACTTAAACTGTACTTCTGTATAGTTTAATATTAATATGGTGTACCAGAATATATGGACATTTGTTCTCAATGTTATGTTATTTCACATGATAAGAAATTGCTGGTATTATTGCAATTGAGATGGATGATAGTTCATGTGACGTGATGCCTAACGACTTAGTTTTCTGCGTTTCAGCACAATTTTAGTTTTTTATAATGGTATAGAAATGTAGACTTACCACAAAATTAATGTATATGTCGGAGACGGTCATGAGTATGGAAGCTCAACGAAGCCAGCGCGCCATCGGAAGGCGACAGTGGCGCCCCCTTGAACCTGTTTTGGCGCGCTAGACAGAGTCTTGGCGGTTCACTCAGCGAACGCCCACCGACACTTCACTTTGGGTCACCACTGAGTGCACTACTGCCTTGGAACTGTCCCGTTTCGTTGTGCTATACCAAGTTGATTAGAGCCAGTGTTATAACCCTGCAATGTACCTAGTGTTAATTTAATAAAGACTATTCTGTTCGAGACTTCGATAACCTAGCTTAGAGACCTCTGTGCCAGGAACTGTTATTTTGTGCTTCATTGTATAAGGAATAAATCAAGTTAATTGTATCTGAAGTGTTTCATCTCGCTCGAACTACCTCCTCGTCCACAACTATATCGAATAGCTCATCTAATGTGCCACACACGGCACCGGCCATCCGACCTGTCCCCAACATCAGAAGTGGGATGGCATCTACGGCCCATGGGCGAACACGAAGAATGATGGAACACGAAGCGAATAAAACGGAAGAAAAAAGTTTGTGGTTACTCTTTGAAATACAACGAACTTGACATCACTAAATCAAGGAACAGGAGCTACAAGCGTTTCCGTTATTGAAACTCAAGCTAACACCGTCACGGAGACCTACAAAACCGTATGAAAACAAATGAAGATTGCTCTGTTTAAATTGTTTTCATTGCGAGAGAAACGGACATGAAAAATTCGATTGCTTACTTCGTATAAAAGAAAACTACAACTTACCACCTCGGCGACAAAAGCCAGCAGTCACAATACAAACTACATCGAAGTTTATTGTTTACTTCAAGAACAGCGGGACACATCGTCAGTTGTTGCACCAGTAGAAGAGACCCAGAAGCGACGGTCAACTACGAGCGACGCGTGGACGTAGGCACCATGGCCCCACCGACAGATTTTAAAAACACATCAGGTCAGTCGTTAACTTTTCACTACGATTCCGATATTTTGTTCACAAATAAAAGTGTAGCTAGATTCTGGGGTAGACTTTAGTCGCACTTATTCAGTTTAGTGGGTATTTGTCAAAAAAAAGTACTAACGGGTACTGGTAAAAGCAACACTCCAAGTAAAAGTTGAATATTGCGTGATAGAAATTAATAATCATTTGAAACAAAGTTTATTGCACGTTTTGTAACGATTGTTTTTCTACTCCAGTACTTTTTTCTGTCATTTATATAGTTACTAACTCTAATATAAAGACATAAATTATGAAAGTCTGTAAAAGTCTATACTCTACTGCCCAAAAACACACTGCTAACCGATGTTACAATGTCGCCAAAAAAGCATCACTTAGTACCACAGATTACAAGATGAACAGCTGCATTCACACAATTTGCAAATTAAAAAAAAAACTTATTGTACTAAGGCATTGCTGCCGAAATTAAAAAAAAAGTTTTATCTTCAGTGCATGGATGTTTAGTATAGTGAACGTATACCTTTATGTATAAGTTAATTTTTTTTGACAGATGTTTACTATGGTGATCGTATACCTTTATGTAAGTTAATATTTTTTTTGACAGATGGA
This sequence comes from Apotomis capreana, assembly GCA_947623375.1. Taxonomy (NCBI): domain Eukaryota; kingdom Metazoa; phylum Arthropoda; class Insecta; order Lepidoptera; family Tortricidae; genus Apotomis; species Apotomis capreana. Next base: position 6,687,208 of record OX392505.1, on the reverse strand, counting down.
TGTCAATAAAAAAAAAAGTTTATCAGAGACAATTTTTCTTTTTAATTTTGTTGATTCCGAGCGGGAACATGTAATTATTTTCTTTGTTGTTTATTTGCATTTTATTTATGAAATGTCGAGTCGTAGAAAAAGTATTGTATGCAACGTTGTATAGGTAGGTCAAGGGACGCTCTTGGCATCTTTCTTGCGATGTTCGCTACGCTCACATCGTAACCCATGCCACTCGCGTTTTTTGCCCCCTCTTGTACAACGGTTGCATAAAATACTATTTCGTAGCGATATAATATGACTAAACGCGAAATGTTTCTACAGAGATTTTGTGTTGATTAATATGACCACTACGCAGTTTAGCTACCCTTATTAAAGTTTATCATTTTAAAATTGCGCTGTGAGGGTGCATCAATCATACACGCTTAGAATTATTATTCTAAGCATACACAGTACTTAGTAGTAGGAGCGGCTGCTTTAATAATCTACCCTCTGTTCATGATTTTCCAATCGTTCTACGATTTAATTTGTTGACATCTTGAATAGTTTCTTACTCGGTGTACATTAGCTAGTGTATAGTTTAGCGCCTATAACTTCCGTAAGAACTGGTGATCCTGAGATTTGTTTAAACGATCCTAACGTTTACTTTTAACTGTGGTGATCGCTATAGCCTAAAATATTTAAACTGGAGACACTAATAGGATAAGGAAAATATTGGGACACAAGAGTTAGAAATTGAGGATTGATTTTTATCATTAATGTTTCATAATCGGTAAAGCCTTGGTAATCCAAAGGTTATCATACAAAGTAAAGCTTGTTATTAAAGTGCAAATAATGATTTAAATCTTTTCTTGCATCTACGTCGTAGATTATTAGTTCACATTAACGAATCATAATTTCAGAGTACCTACCTAACTTTGCTAGATTGATTTGTTTCCTTTTTTTTTGTTGGATTATTATTATTCGTATGGCATGTTATTTCAGATAATAAAAGAAACAATTCATTTGACTATAAGTAATTATAAATCCAATTTCAGTTGTTGCTGAATTGAAGTTGAGTTTGTTGGATTTAAGGTTAGAATGACCGAGCTTTGTGATACTGTGCTTGAAGTTTTTGTTTCAGGAAAAGATTTGCGAACTTAGCAGCTAACAGCTAAGCCATGAGTCGTCTGCTTCGGCTGCCACGGTACAAGACATCGCGTAAAGAACTGCGCGAAGGCGAGCGACAGGGCGCCTTCAACCACGGGGAAGAGGGTTGACGTGTGACGTCACCACACCACACCATATGAGGCAATCTGGTGAGGAGTTCTCATTTTATTGTGATTCGGTTGCCGAGTGATCGCTTATGGAAGAGTTGATTTCCAATAATTTTCATGGCAAACGGCTGTATAATTCAGTGACTATGTATGACTTGTATCAGTCTAGCTAAAAATTGTTAGTACTGTGCAGTAAATAGACTTACTGAAGCGAGCCTATTAGAAATGTTGACATGTAGTATTGTAAATTGCAAGACCATTTGCCATAAACTTGACTTCCAAACATGCGCGTACTTGCACGATAGGTTGAGGGAAATGCCCGGGAGCTACGTACCATTTGAAGAAGACTAAAAAAAAATATAGTGAGACTGGTAGGGAGGTTCTCAGTTCGGCTGGTCGACCATACCAGTCACTTCATCGTAGCCGTAGTCCGGTAGAAGTCGGCATCTGCTCTAAGCAGTCCGTGGATACGCGGTGCGCGGTAGGTGCTGGCGGAGGTCGGGTCTCTCTCGCAGAGACCGTAGAGTCATAGGGTTGACTCGGCGATCCCGTGGGGATGCGCGTATTGGGTGGCTAAATTAGCCCTAGGCCACGAATGAGATACCTGTTTTGTTGAACGAATTTTCGTTGATTTAATTGTTTTGATATTGTCAATAAGGTGAGCCAAAAGGAAATGATATGGTGGTACATGGTTCCTAATGTGTTTTCTAAGGTAGAAGTGGTAAATAGCTAGTTTGTTTCACAACAAGCAACATTGTAGTACAATCTCATTTAAAACATATTGCACTATGGAAAGAATATGTAATGTTACAATTGGTAGTTGGTTGTAAGATACCATAATTCGATTTGTATGTTTTGAAATATTGCGGTTATAAAACAAAAACTTTCACTTAGTTGTCAAAATTATTTTTGTGATATTTTTTTGTTTTGGTGTCAGTATCTATTTGATGCGAAAGGAAAGATGAAGTTTTTGTTTTGTCTTTTTGACGTGTTTGTCAGGAGTGACCGAGTGGATACTGTTTTGGTTGTTGATTGTTTCAGAGCAACACACGAGGACGTGTGTCATCGCAGGATGGCCGTGTCGGAGACGGTCATGAGTATGGAAGCTCAACGAAGCCAGCGCGCCATCGGAAGGCGACAGTGGCGCCCCCTTGAACCTGTTTTGGCGCGCTAGACAGAGTCTTGGCGGTTCACTCAGCGAACGCCCACCGACACTTCACTTTGGGTCACCACTGAGTGCACTACTGCCTTGGAACTGTCCCGTTTCGTTGTGCTATACCAAGTTGATTAGAGCCAGTGTTATAACCCTGCAATGTACCTAGTGTTAATTTAATAAAGACTATTCTGTTCGAGACTTCGATAACCTAGCTTAGAGACCTCTGTGCCAGGAACTGTTATTTTGTGCTTCATTGTATAAGGAATAAATCAAGTTAATTGTATCTGAAGTGTTTCATCTCGCTCGAACTACCTCCTCGTCCACAACTATATCGAATAGCTCATCTAATGTGCCACACACGGCACCGGCCATCCGACCTGTCCCCGACATATAGTTAGTTAGTCTTCTTAAAAAGGTAAATGGTTTTGGTTTTGTACAAAAAGCAATAATCATCTACATAGTAAATGGTTGACTAGTAGAGTATGCCTTATCTTATTAAGATCGCTATAATTTTCGTGTATTATGCGATAAAGTTCAAATGAATAAATATACATAGACGACGTTATACCGAATCAAGCTTTGTAACCTTTCAAACCTTGTAATAGACAAGTCAATAGAAAAGCTCTAGGGAAAGCCAATGTACCTAGCTTACCTATATTATAGCCTTTTCGTTATGTTAAAATCATGTGAATTTCCGATTTAAAGGTGTGTAGCCATAAACGTTCACAATTTACCACTACATATATTCAATACAACTACTAGAATTAACAATTGAATACTCGTGCTTTTAAATTGCGAATCATGTCGTATAAAAATCACTTCCTTTTTCAAACAATTAGCCTCAGACTCAGATTTTGCGCACTCACGTTGTGGACCATACAAGTATTCACACGGCTATCTCTTACGCTTCTCTGCTCACTGGTGAATGAGTGAATGGAGGAATGGTATGGGTGAGCGGGTCAAGGGATTAATTAGGTGACGAATCATTTCTCCGCACTATCCGACAAGAACTGTGGAACTAAATTGATTTTCTATAGCTTCATGGAATTAATTGAAAAAAATAATTCGTATAATCAACTTATCAGATTGTGAAATGGCGATTTATCATATGCTGTAATCTTTTATAGCAATAAAAAATTCAAATGTTCCGAATTTATAAAGATAACCTACTAACCTACTTTCGTCTTGAATTTGACACTGTGGACACGGAGTCATGTGAATATCTAAAATATTACCGATTTTTTTTATTTAATTGTATAGTGCTAAAATTACTCGGGCGTTATTTCCAGACGTACCTATTTTGTTCATATTTTTACAATTCCAAATTACAGTTAGAACAAAAGATGTGATCCGCAAAGCAGCGGAAGCAACCTCTGAATTCTCGAATTCAAATTGAGCAGCGAGCAAGGCTGCTAGCTGTTTCTGCACCGCAGTTTCAATAGGTCTAGCCCGAGCCTCGTAACATCTTCCATTTTACATTTCCGCCGGGACTCCCGCAAGCTCGTATCTAGCTTTTGTTCCATTCTTATTAAAACGTTACTGTACTCGAGCAGGGTTCCATTTTCAACCTTTTCTTTGCCAAGTTGTATTTTCGTGTAAAGTATACGCGATTTTGTTTTTCCTTCGGGCAAAGGATGGAACCGCGGGGTAATCAAGTGAGCAAAAGCAAGGAAAGTGTTTTGATAAGGTTTCAACTGCTTAATGCAATGAACCCGATCGGTTTGTTTATTTGCCTTTTTCTTTGGAAAGTATATTATATTGAAGGTCAGAACAAAATTGGCTACATTTTATCGGAATATTTTCATTCCATCTGACCTCGCCGAAAAACATAAAATCGTATCAATATCAACATGTAGAAGTATTTTGCCTTCACTCTATAATAAATGTGTTCGGCCCCTGAAATGTGTCTTTATTACAACGCCTACTTGAAGGTACATACACTTTAGATAGTCGTTATTTGCCACACATTCAGTGCTATTTTTCTTCCTCCTAAGGTCATTTCCCTAAGTGCCTTATCCATTTTAGCTTTCACATCACACCACAAAATGATGCTCCCCACAAGGTCGCAATATAGCCACGAACGCGCCAAATAATTCACCATTTGCATACAAACTGTCCTTCCACCCCTCATCACAGCCCGATGCGGCGATATCTTCTAACATCACGCTTTACAACTCTGGCTTATCCAGAATTACAATGAGTGTTTTCCCTTCGTACGCGCCAGTGGATTATGATAACTTTGGAAGGGTCGGAGTAACTGAAACTCCATTGTTGCTACCTTGAGTGATGGAATTTTTATGTTCATTTGCTTTCGACTGAAAACTTGAGGCTTCTGTGGTAATGTTAGGCTGCAATTTGCGGCAGCTGCGCGGAACCGCTACTTTTAGACAAAATTAACGTACGTAATACGTATTCCGCAGATACGCTCATCTGGTTTTAGCTCACTAAGTATGCCCACGGGAGTGCTGCTGAGTTTATTAAATACACCCACTAGGATGAACTTCACTTTATGCTGAAGAAAACTGCTTTGAATTTCGGCTTAAAAATGTTAGTCCTATTAAGATCGTGGTACTTTGTTGGGAACAAAGTAAGCTATTCCGTTTTAAGGAAGCTCCATAAAGTGGTGTTACAGTTTCGACGGGAAATGGAAATCGTACTTTAGTTTAATGCACTCGATGTAGTGGAAAGCAGCGGAACAGTTATCCCTGGATATATTTGAGGCAATGAAATATAATAATAATAATAATAATAATAATTAAGCCATTTACTCCATATCTCCATTTAACATTTCAAATGTAGTTAGTAAGGTGATATTAGATTTGCTTATAATTATTGTTGTTAGTCTTCTTTGGTTGAGATATGGATCCCTTTTTGGGTAAAGGCCTCCTCCATCTTCTTCCATAGCTCCCTGTTCTTGCCTAAGTTCATCCAATCGGTTCCTGCTATTTGTTTGATATCATCAGCCCACCTTCTTATTGGTCTCCCAACATTTCTTTTCCCTCTTGGGCCTCTCCATTGTGTGGTTTCTATGGTCCAGCGTTTGTCCGTGTACCGTGAAATGTGTCCCGCCCACTTCCATTTTAGTGTGAGTGCATGCTTGAGGGCATCTGTGATTTTTGTTTTCTGCCTTATTTTCTCCCTCTTTATTTTGTGTATTTTTCTAATCTTAAGCATACTCCTTTCCATTGCAGTTTGGGTGCATTTGATTTTCTGTTTTACCTTGTTTGTAAATGTCCAAGTTTGACAGCCATACAACAAGCATGGTAAGAGACATGTATCGAATACAGTTTTTTTCAGATGTAGACTATAATCTCCTTTAAGTATTTCTTTCAGAGACCAAAATTTGTTCCAAGTTGTGTTGATTCTTCTAGTCACTTCCTCTTCGTTGCTGGACTTGTTAAATGATATTCTTTTCCCCAAATATATATATTCGTTGACATATTCTATGTTGTTTCCTTTTACCGTGAAAGGTCTTTTATGGGTGTTAGTCATTATTTTAGTTTTACTTACATTTATTTCTAAACCAATTTTGGAGCTTTCACGATCAAGTGATGTCATCATTTCTTCTATGTCTCTAGCGGTTTCAGCAAATACGACTATGTCGTCCGCAAATCTCAGGTGGTTAAGATAACGTCCCTTTACTTGCAATCCTTTGTTTGACCAGTCTAATTTCCGAAATATGTCTTCAAGAACTGCGATGAAAAGCTTCGGTGACAAAGGGTCTCCCTGTCTGACACCTCTTTCTATATTTATGTCGTCTCCTCTGGTTTCTAGCTTTATTTTGCTTGTGCTATTTGAATAAATGTATCTTAAAATATTTATGTATTTTTCGTCAACATTTGAGTGTCGCAGTGCATTCCAGATTGAGCAGTGGCTAATGGTGTCGAAGGCTTTGCTATAGTCTATGAAGGCCACATACAGTGGTCTATTAAATTCTCTGTGTTTTTCGATAATTTGTTCCAGTGTCTGTATGTGGTCCATCGTACTGAAGCTTGTTCGGAAGCCTGCTTGCTCTTTTGGTTGTAGTTCGTCAATATCGTTTGTTATTCGTTTTAAAAGTATTGACGAAAATAGTTTGTATGTGCTTGCTAGTAAGCTTATGGGCCTATAATTCCCTATATCTAAAGGGTTCCCTTTTTTGAATATTAGTGTTATATCGGATACGCACCATTGTTTTGGTACTGTTTCTGTAGTTAGTACCATATTAAATAGTTGAGACATATGGTGAATGAGGATAGGTGCTCCTATTTTGAGAAGCTCGTTATATATTCCGTCTGGTCCAGGACTTTTTTCATTTTTTAACCGTGTTATGTGTTCATGTACTTCTGAATGTTCTATTGGCTTTATACTATTCGTTTTTATGTTGCTTCCAGTTTGTGTTTCAATTTCGTTCGTGCTTCTTTTTCGGTAAAGTTCCATATAGAAGTTTGTTGCTTGCTGTATTATGTCTTTTCTTGATTTTGTTTCTTCTGACTTATGTTCGAGTTTTTGTATCCATGTTTTATGTGTCTTTAGTTCTTTATACGCCTTTTTAGTACTTCTAAAATTTTCAATGTTTTTAGTGATGATTGTGTGTCTATGGTGTTTGTAGTCGTTCCTGATTGATCTATTAGTTGCTTTAAATATTCTGCTAAGTTCTAATTTCGTTTCTTTAGTTTTGTTTTTTGTGTGAATAAGTTCAGTGCGCCTCTTTATTAGTAGATCTGTTGTTTCACTAAATATTTTGTGGCACTTCTCAGTTGTATTTTTTGCCTTCAAACTATGTTTTATGCCTTCTTCTAAAAAGTCGTAATATGATTGGACATTGGATGGGTCCCACTCTTTCTTTTCTGTGTGTGCACGTAGACTTTCAATGTATTCTTTGATTTCAGGCTCTGACTTTGGAATATTAATGGGTGATTTATAGTTTTTCCTGCTTTTGAGGGGTTGGCTTAGAAGTAAAGTTGCTCTTAATAACCTGTGATCTGAAGAAAATTTTACTTTGCTAAGAGTGTCTATGTTTGTTATCAGCTTGGGGGTGTTTGTCATGATATAATCAATTTCATTCTTGGTTTTTTGGTCCGGTGATATCCAAGTCCATCTACGGTTAGGTCTTTTCTTAAAAAAAGTATTCATTATAGACAGTTTATGTTCAAAAGCATAATTTATAAGGCGATCACCTCTCTCATTACGATCTCCGTATCCATGTTGGCCCATAACTGGGTAGTCTCCTGCTTTTGCGTGGCCGATTTTTGCATTGAAGTCTCCCATTACCAGAACTTTCTCATCAGCTAAAGAATGGGCCGATTCCATGTCTTTATAAAATTGGTCAATTTCTTCATCAGATGATTTTTCTGTGGGCGCATATGCTTGAATTATTGATATTGAATAGCAATGGAATTTTAACTGCAGGAGTGCTAGTCGTTCTGAGATTCCTATGAAATTAATTATATTGTTCTTGTACTTTTCCTTGATCAGGAACCCCACTCCGTATAGGCCTTTGGTTTGACCAATGTAGCATAAAATATAATTTGGGTATTCTTCAATATTGCATCCCATTCTTCTGACTTCTGAGAGTCCTAAGATGTCGCAATCAATGTATTTTAAGGCATTTGTAAGCTCAAGGTATCTCTCCGTCGAAGAGAGCGACCTTACATTAAACGTACACACTTTTAGTTTTGTTTTAACATCTTCATCTATCTTGTTTTCAGGTGGAGGGTGTTGGTCTGATTCCCCACGAGGACCAGTCGGCTTGGGGAATACTTTGTTTCTGGTTTTGTTCTGTTGGTTCTTAGTTGATGTTTTAATCCGGTGGCTGATGATTGTATCCTATGCTGACTGTTTACTCGTCGTTGGAGCCGGGTTTTCACCGGGCAAGGAGTTGCTTCTATTTCGCATTAGATCAAATGCATTTCGTCTGTTTGTCTTTGTTGTTAATTGTTGTTTACGGGGTTGCTCATTTGCATTTGGCGAAGTTGATGGGTCTCTTTTGCGTTTCTCGTTTCCTTGTTTTCCCTCTTTAATGACAAGTCTATCGTAGTTTATAAATACATAATTGCCCTTTTCTCTTTCTTCTTCGAGTTTCGGCAGTAGTTGTTTCCTCTTGTCAAGGACCTCCTTGGGGTAGTCTTCAGAAGCATATATTTTGTTTTTCAGTTTCTTCTTGTTCTTCATAATATGTTCTTTTAAAAAGAACATATTATGAAATATAATACTACACAATAATCACGATATTACAAATAGGTAAAAACGCAAGTATATTGATTATAGCTTATAAAATATGAGCTCACCTACATGGAAATAATACACTTATTATAATAGTATACAAACTAAAGTTCCACATTTCACCTTATATAATTAGTAAACCAATTTAGGCTACAAGAAGTGTATGTAAGCTACACTGAGGATAATGTTACTACTAACAAATATGTTTATCAATTGGAATACACGAAGTAACTGTTTCCTTTTGTCTCCACTCAACATACCCCCCACAAGCCAGCTCCTCTTTTAATTAAGAGCCTCAACTAATCGACGTAGACCATTGTCCATTGTCTTAAACCTATCTGGGTTAAAAAGTCCCCGGGCACTTGCGGGAATCAGGATGGCCGTGTCGGCGCTCGCCACAGGCTGCCCTTCTTAATTAAAATGCCTAATGAGAGCCCACCGTTGCCCTGATTCGCGGAGGCTTCGGGATTAAAGTTTTCTCCTGGATCAACCTTATTAGCCGCTAGCCTTGTTAGTTGTGTTTATCTGGATATTAATTAGGTTGTCCTCTAAAATAGTGTACTTTTAGAGTAAGCCAATATCAGCTTCAGGACAAACTATATATGATCCGTAGCTTTATATTACAGCAAGGAATGATAAAACAACAAACAACGAAACTTTGTACTAACGCTATAGAAACTACTGTTGTAATTGACAATTTTAATATGCAATTTGACAATGTGGCAGTAGTAATACTGTCAACTACTTTTGACACTGATTGTACTAGTTAAAATTTAAAAGAGGAAATATGATTGTTGGGATGTAAATTTCTGATGTTAGCCATGTTGGAAGACATAATAACAATATACCTAGTACTTATCACATTGTGAAAGCATTGGTATGTCAGCGGTCGCTCGGTCACTGTCATTGTGGAGAACCTTGGGGGAGACTTTTGGCTGGGACGTTTTTCGGCTGATGCGATGATTGCAATTTATTAGGTAATTTTTCAATACCAACTCTGTCACGCGGTCATCAATCATTGCTAGACAGTTTTTTATAATTCCATGCGAGCTGGAAGGGTGGTATTGAACTATCGAGTCGCGGTTATATGCTAGCCCTGCTGTGATGGAAACTGTAAAAGAAGCAACACTTAATTACAAGCATTGTCGCTTTTTGCACCCTAAAGTATATAATTTCCAGACTAGACATTAGCAACGCAAGTTTTATAATACATAATTCTCCGGAGGGAATATTAGCAACGCAGCATTACCAAAACTTTTTCACGACAAAAACTGAAGGATTACCATTTTCATCAGCATCATAATGGAGTCTTTGTAATCCTGTCTCCGCGGCATGATTAAACCGCTCTCCACGAATATTCGAGTAACGCTACCATACGATACGAATGTACCTTGGGGAAAATATCATTCATGGATTGAGGCAATTCGACACAGTATTCTCATAAACAGGGCTAGATTATCTTATGACTTGTTTGATTGCATTATAAAAACTGGAATAGCTTATGATTTGTACTAGGTATTGTGTATTGTGCAATAAAGTTTATATAAATAAACCGTTTATTTGTAACCAAATGATTACAACGCTATCCTACTCGTATTTCTGACTTCTTCTGCGGAATCAAATGATTGTTGCGATTTATATATTTTTTGTCTCATCTATCTTGCGCCACAACTTTTGATAATCCTAAAATACGTTTTGTTTTCACTCTTTTTCATTTTCTTCGTATTATATATATATATATAGCTCAGTCAATCATGACATATTGCATAACCGTCTGGGGTGGCGCAGCAAAAACTAAATTCTTGGAGGTGGAACGTGGGCAACGTTGTCTGATAAAGGTGATGTACTTCAAACCGTACAGGTTTCCGACAAACGAACTCTACAATATAAGTGACCTTCTATCAATGAGGAAACTGTATATTTTGAGTGCAACACTAAGACTACATAAGACCTTAAAGTTTAATCCTTTGTTATTAACCCGCAGAAGAAAACACAGCGTCGCCCCTATCCCGACAAGCAAGTCTGTATATGCTAAAAGGCAGTATGAAGCGCAAGCTGCGTACATGTATAATAAAATAAATGAAAAATTAAATATCTATCCACTGCAATCACATATATGTAAAAAATCCCTATTGGATTGGCTAAAAACGCTCAATTATGACGAGACTGAAGCTTTGCTGTATCGTATATTATGAAAATTGATGTACAAGCAAAAAAAAAAAAAAACATAATAAAGGTTAAATGTAAAAGTATATAGTATGTTATGATTAATGTGTAAAAATCGTGTAAGTTCAAAGTAATGTATAGTATAAGTTAAATATACAAGAAAGTGTTATTGTATTTGAAAGGTAATTTTGTATAGTATAAAAAGTGTATAGTATGTTATGACTAATGTGTAATATTTGTGTAAGTTATAACAACGTATATAGTATAAGTTAAATATAAAGAAAGAGAAGTGTGTTGTAATTAAAAGGTAGTTATGATATGTTGTCATAAAACTAACATACACATAGACCAAGGAACACACACACACACACACACACACACACACACACACACACACACACACACACACACACACACACACACACACACACACACACACACACACACACACACACACACACACACACACACACACACACACACACACACACACTCACACACACACACACACCTGTAGGAGCAAAATGTTTAAATAAGATTAAGTAGTAAATAGTTAGATCCAATATACTTATTTTAGATTTAAAAATTTATTTCTAATATAAAACCAATTGTCATTAAGGAAGAGCGGGGTTTCCTGATACAGGTAATACATACTTAAAAGGAAGCCCCAACCTTACTATCTGTTACCATGTTAAGTTACTGAAATAAAATATTTTCATTTCATATATATATTTTTTCATTTTCTTTTTTTAATCTTTAGAATCCCTTTAGATGAAGTGCTTATATATACCACACAGGTTTATTTATCAGGATATGAGCTTGTAGAGTTGATTTCAACCGACTTCAAAAAAGAGGAGGTCATCTAACCCATAATTTCTTTTGTTTGTCACTTTGGTAGTATTAGGATTTGACTAGGATTTTAAGTTTGTATGGGAGCCGGCATCACACAGGCTCTTATGCAAATAAGCGACGCGTGCGGGAAGCTTTTAATAGTCCCCTTTGTCTGGATTTATTGCGACTTGCGACCTGTTGCCTGTTAGTTATTGTACTCCATATTACAGCCACCCCTTCCGGGTTTTAATTATTTTGTATTGATACTGTCGCTCTTTTTGGAAAGACTCGAAATGCCCCAGCATTGTGCTTATTATTTTAATGAATACCTACTCTGCAGGGAAGTGGAAACGAAAATAAAGAATATCTTTCGGATCATCGAAATATGCGTCTAAAACCTTACCCGATTTACTGACGCTTCCGCGGTAAAATAATATACTAAATAATTACTATGTATAAAGTGTCACGGTAGCTTAGAATAAATACCCTGAAACATAGTCAGTGAAGACAGTTTTGGTCACAGCGTCAAGCTCACAAGCAACACGTCTTTATGATTTATTCGTAAACACGGACACATAAACGGCTTCGTCTTTCGCAGCTCTGCTGTATGAGGACTCTCGTTCTAGGCATTTATATTCTAAGGACGGTAGCAAACCCATAACGTAGAGTTGTTTCTACAATATTGTTCCATACTTGTATAACAATTAATTTCAGCAGCATTCATCTCTGCGTCTTGCTGGAAACCTGAAAGCATACATAAGATTACAATTGAAGTGTGACAATCACTGAATGTTTTTTGTAACAACTAATTCGTGAATGGTGAAGTTCTCAAACGTTGTTTGTGAAATGTATATTTGTTCAACTGTTTGTCTTTTTGTTGCAGGATAACGACTGCGCCGTCCCCGTGTTGGTAGTGGTCACACCGTCAGGCGTCAAAGTATGCGACCCCGAAGACGAGGTAAACATTTTTGTCATTATGTTGATACATAGCAAACTTGATTCTGCTTTGCTATGCCAGGCAGTTGCATTGGAAGTGCACTGGTCTCATATATTGGACTGGTGGGCGATGGGCCTTATTAATCCAAGAAAGGCTATACCCTTATCGCTAAGGCTTATCTCAAGAGTGTTGAAGTTTTTGACCCCAATTTGACTGGCAACCAAAAGTGCTATCAAATCATCCCACTTGTTAACTTTTCTTTCGACCCCATTGAACATTCTCATCAGATATCCTGAAGGGAAGGGATGTTTTTCCTATGATGCGAAGCTCCCTTGTTCCTTGGAGGTAGCCTTGGCCTAATAACCGATGGTCATTTGTGAAGATTTTTAGACGATAACTAGTTGACTTCGAGGATTTCATTGTCTAACAGATCTGGGCGTACCTTGATTTCATCAATTACACGTGAATTACACTCACCTTTGACCCTGAGTGAAGATTTCAAGATTGTAAAACCTCGTTCGCTCCCTTCAGCCCAGATTGACAGTTAAGAATTATTTTTTCAGTAAGAATTCTTTTCTTCGGCAGAGTGTGCGCATGTACCACGCGCTGCGGCGCATCTCGTTCGCGACGTGTGAGAGTGCGCGTGCGCTGTTCGCGTTTGTCGCGCGAGAGCCTCGCGCCGAGCCGCCTGCGGAGACTGCGCCGAGGCACTACTGCCACGCCTTCAGGACTGAAACGCCGGAACAGGTCAGTGCTAGTAGATGTACCTACTTAATAAAAAAATATATGTATCGCACAACCTCACGCAAATCGATCCAGTTCTGAGCTAAGCTCAAGAAGTTTTGTGTTATGGGTACTAGACGTCGACCCAGGCACAAATATTTGAGTTCATCACACAAACATTTGGGTTTACCAGGATTCGAACCCATGGAACTACAACTCGTTAAAGAAAATGATTTATTTCATTTGGTTTTACTAGTTCTTCTTACGCCAGTCTCATTCCTTGTTCAAACTGTTTGAGCCTTTAATACTCTTTAGCCTTCAAAATGTTTTTCGTGATTCATTTTATAAAATTGTATCTTATACCACACCGTATAGTAAACGTTATCGGTAAATTTAACTAAGCATGTTCTCCCATTTTAATGTGTTAGTGAATACAAATTGGCTTTCGTAAATAGGCTGGTCGCGTATTAACCGCTCCAGTGTGGTATGTTTCTCCCGTATCTATGTTTTATTCAAATCGAGCGCAGGTATCAGCCACTTCTGAATTCTCCACTAAACCTAATTCAGGAGGTGCAATTCCAATTTGTTTATAAATTCTCCGGTGTACAGTATTGGTGCAGTTTCTCACCTGCGGATGTTTAAAGTTACATGATGCAACTCGTAAAGGATTCATGCATTTTGATATAAAGACTACATAAGGTAAGGTATTGTCTAATGGGGTAAACTAACAGTTAGGTTTAGGTAGTTGTAGGACTGTGGTTAGTCTTCTCCCGGTGATAAACTTACCTCACCTTACCTTAATTATATTTTTATTAGGCAGATGGTATTTAAATTTAGGTACAGATTTTAAACCTCATTTGATTCTTGTAGAATATTGTGAATGAAATAATCGTGTGGATTTTTATATGAAAGAAAATATAGTTATTTACCTAACTACAATAAAATGTGATAAAAATTATATGTTATGTCCATTAATATTCATTATAGATACTTATATAAATAATACAAGCTTTACAAATAATAATATAGACCTAAAGTAAGGGAGGCGTGTGCTATGATACGAAACAACAATATCCAACCTCGTGAACGCAAATAGAGTGATACAATGTAGTGCAAACCTGAGGGATAACGTACATTCATACGATTCCATTTCAGATAACATCGCATGCCGTTAACCCAGTCATATTTCCTCAGATCGCGATTGTTCCTAAACAGAATGGATAAACACTCTAAACCTCCTATCTATCTTTACCATGCAGCTTCAAATACAGCCTTAAGACGGTGGAACTAAATTTCAACATTTTCAACTCCCAACCTCTCGTTCAAAGCTGGTAAGGGGTTGGCTATTTATGAATGGTATGGGCCTACTGCTGCACAATCAGAAGGTAATTCATAAAGGCTTACAATGGCCAGGCTTAGTGTAACAGACGGCCGGTCTGGGCCAAGGCTTGGCTACTACTTGGCTTGGACATATAGGGTTTTGCAACGTTATTGCAGGACCCGAGTGATATAGTTGGGCGGTGGTGCAAGGATAAATATGCAACATCTAAAGATGGCACATTCTATATATCGATGTAACTTTGGTGAAAAACGATTCTCAATCGCAATTTACTTTGTAAATCTCAGCTGGTTCCAACTTTTTTACTACAAATAAAGACAGTTAATAACAAATATACTGCAATATACGCGTTGCATTAGGTACGTCAACGATACTACTTTTCTCGTGGACCTCTCTCTTTTCTGATTTGATGACGCAAGGAAACTCCTAGCAGACTTGCAATAAGTATTAGAAACAGAACAATATGCAAACCGGCTACTCTAGCCCCGTTCGATTCGCTATGTAGCCGCGATGATTGTGCCCAACTTGCTCCGATGCAGACTTATCTGTTGCAAGTGTTCTGTACAATCTGTACATGTTCCTTGACTTGTGTTAACAGATGTAAAGTCGGGAAGTTGTCGGTGTATTGTCAGGCAATACCGATTAGTTAGCAGGATATTATATATTTATTAAGAGCTTTATTACGAAACGCGAACGCTTTATTAGTGTGTAAATTTCTTGAAACTTCTCATATGATACCAGCCAAAGTACTAGCGGGATATTGTTCCTATGTTAGAATTGTAAATAGAGCCAATCTTCCCAGGATATAGGGCCTTTTACTTGTACTACATCTCTGTCTCTCTTTCCTGAGCAGTTATTATTTCCATCTGATGACGGGGTCTGTTTTCTTCTACCGTTACGTCGCAAGAACTGAGGTGTATCTTTATGAGATCTACCCCACACCCTTAACCTGGTACTATATTTATAAAACATATCTTGACCAATCAATACGTTTGCCGCAAAATGTGCTCGCTTACTTGGCCCCAGATTATCAATCTCAATCATCCCTTCAGGTATATAGGCGATAAAGTAACTGGCAAACCCTCATTCTCACGTGCAGAACCCAGGCAGACTAATATCCGACTACCCTAATCACGTGGGCTAATTCGGTGCTAAATTTGTGCGGTTTTGGCGCAAATGAGCGCTAAATTCGCGCGGTTTAAGCAATTTGGCGTCGACCACTCGGACGATAAATCCGGCTAAAAATCAAGTTAATTGCCCCCAACGCACGCGTGTGCTTTCTGATATTTGTGTGCGTTTGTAGATTGATAAGTTGAAAATAGAACGACGGATAAAATAAATATGTTGTGCACACGAATATTGCATAATGTGTCAGATATTCAATAAACATCATTTTGAACTGTATTACAACAAAATCCTCGCCCGTTTTGATATCATAATAAGGCAAGTCCCACATTAACGCCATATGCGGTTGGCTAACATTAGCAGTGTCTATTATAACACTACTTTCTCTACGCCTATGAATCTTTTTCTTGACGGAGTTTAGGTACAGCTACCCACAAAAGCTCCTATCCATTAAAACCACTCCGAAGTGTTCCTTCAATGCTGTTTCGGGCGAGCGCCATGGGATCGCGAAAATTGTACAGCCAATATCAAAAGTATCTGTCAATTTTACTATTCAATTTGACATAAATGCCAGTAGTCATTGACAGCTATTGTTGATGCTGATCTTACCACAAGTGAAATAATTATGAACCCTGCCTAACCCGCAACAATCCATGTTACCTATTAGCAATTCTATGTGTAATTGCCTGTTGATTAGACAAGTTGAGAAATCTCGAGGTTCTCAAGATTTGCGAAAGCGGTGTCGATCAACTTGATTCGTGACCTGAGGTTGAGATAAATTGACATTCCTCGGTACTGAGCAATACTGTGAAGTAATTTTAATAAGACAGGTTCTAGATCTTTTCCAAATTTTTATTTTATGGTGTTTTGTTTGTTAATCAAGGTAACACCTATTACTACCTACATATTAAGATATAGCTTATAACAGTGTAAAAAAACAAAAACAAAAAAAGAATATTATAACGCAACTATGTAATGTCATTTCAAAATTGCTATTTTTCATCCTTATGTGTATTTGGAACGTTAGGTTAGGTATGTTGAATGAATTTACTTGAACATAATTATGGTTACTTTAAGATCTTACATTACATATAATGTTTCCAATTACATTATCTTTAACCCGTACAGGCATGTGCAAATTTGACAGATGAACTACTAGACCTTCTGTACGTTTGTTGTTTTCCAAAACATCAGAATATTTTACAGTTTTGTAGAGAAACTTAGCGAGCACAGCACAGATTGCTTACTAAAGCTCATCCGACATTAAGTGTTAAGCTTCTTGACACTATTATTGCGTTATATTTTATCATCATCCAGTATTTCTTATCAAAAATTCTCAACATTCCTTGTACCAACACTAAATTGGAGGCAATTGGATCAAATCGTGACACGATCAGTAACGTAAGCGCAGCCAATGCATTAGTCAGGTTCAATTCCAAGTAACATTGAACGTTAATTCATCAATAGCTATTCGAATATTATCGCTATTGCTTTTGTGATAATTGGACTGAATGCTTAATAAGGTTGAAGATAATTTGAAAAAACTACAAGGGCTTAACCTTTTAGCCCAAGGCTTAAGGCTAGTTGCATCGGACACGTTCACATTCACAGGACCATTTTAAAAATTGCATGCTGTGGCACAGACAAATTTCATACCAAAAATGTTCTAGACATTTTGTCTTTTAGATAAAAACTATAAGAAATGTCCGGCTGCTGTAGCCGGAGTTATACAGTATTGCGAACAGAAAAGTGGTCATCCCTAGACGTGGTGCCGTATCACGAGGGAGTAGACAGATGTAGAGTAGAATGCCTATACTGTCCATGTTTTCCGTGCTTGAATTACAATGAAACCGGTATTTACTGTATTCATACAAACATAACGTTTGTGTAGAAAATAAGAAGACGAGGCAATGGATCAGACAAATTCGAACTCCCTACTGTATCCCGAAGTCAATACTGGACCCTGTATAGCTCAAGACACTGATCGAAATCTAATGAGACATTACACTTTTTTCAATCCATAAAATCTTTGAAATTGTAGTAATACCTACCTAGTAATAAAATTCATAATTGTGATACTTAAACCGTATGATTTTCGTAAACAAATCGTTTAGAAAAGACAAGTTTACTTTCCTTGTGCATTTTAGGTGCTTTCTCGGTCGCAAATTTCATCAAGTCGGTATGCGACTTTCGTGCAAGCTTGCGCGTGACCTTGCGCGCTAGGCGGCGGGGGGACATTCCAAAGCCCGCTTGTAATAGGACCCGGCAATGGTCTATTGGACCTATTGAGACTGTTCACTGGTTTGAGTGCCAGTGAAATAATGAAATTCAAATGTAATAATACTTTGCAGGTTTTGTATTTCTGATGTAAAAAATAGCAATTTGAGTGTCTGCTTAAGCGAAACAAATGTGTGTATGTGTGATCAAGATGACGACGTTACAAATTATGTATTATGTGTTCCTGTTCATATAAAAAAAATAAGGTGCTTGATAAAAGCTTTCATGATAATGCTAATGAAATTGATGTCCAGTTGATATTTGCAATTACCAACTTGCGATTACTTGTCAATTATAATTGACAGTCTATAAAGCCCAAGAAAGATTCAATCTATGTATTGTCAGTATTGTTGAAGAAAAGAGAAACGTAACAACAACAACAACAACAAATCCACTTTATTGCACACCTCAAATACACAGGTATACAAAACATGAGAGATATACAGTAAAAAAATTAACAGAGGTTAACAACAGGCGGTCTTATCGCTAAATAGCGATCTCTTCCAGACAACCTTTAGGTAGCGGAGTAGATCAACAAGAGTCAGAATTGAGTAGGTGATGCAAAACAACTTTAAGCCACAAAAATTAACTAACAAACACAACAATGATGCATATATAGTTACAACTATTAGTTGTAGATCAAATTACTTTCTTATCAAGAATTCTCGTTATATTTTGTAAACAACTTGCAACTGTAACCCAAACACAATTACTCAACCTACACAACTGCAAAATAAAACAAAAAACCCCCAACAGAAGCTCGACAAAGGTCACATTATATCATTTGTATATTCGCTAGGTTCATCAACCCCACAAATTAAAAAAAATAGCAATACTCGTACAGGTGCGCTCGTTTTTCCATTGTGCTCAGGCGCAGCCATGAAGCCTTCGGAAACGAGTTCTCGACGACGACGTCTCGCATACTCAGTTAACTTCTAACCATCGTTGTGGAAAGACGCGGTCGCTCGACCATTTTTTAACGCGTGTGATTTTAAGTGCCAGTTAGTGTGTTGGTTTTAGTGATAAATGTAAAAGTGTAAAGGCTACCTTGGTGTCTGTGTTGTGTCGTGGGACCCCGCTGGTATGCAGTCTATTGTGTGAGTGATGCTGGGAATGTTCCCTCCCTTGTCCTCTTAATAAGACCACTGTTGTATAATTTTAACTTAAATTAAGGATGGTTTATCATTTTCGGTTCGGCGTGCTAGGTTTTTGCTTCATTCATGAATAAAAGGTTGATTTTGGAGGAACTCATTTTGCGGTGGAATGCGTTTGAGCAAAAACTGCCGCTTTTACTTTTATCGATATCGCTTTTGATACACATTGGATACAACTTTATTGATAGGTACATAAAATAAATAAAGATAATAATTTAAAAGAACTTATGTACGTGATGGTGTCGTTGTAAGTAATAATACATTTATCAAATTCGTTAAAGTTTCCAAATTTTTCGAAAGAGGCCGATTATTTTCATAATCCGCACTTGTACTCACTCAACGCATGTCACTCTCGCCGGTTAGAAGGCTTAACCGACAGTCGGCAGAAAGTTATCGCGTTCTCAGGATTCTTTGAATAGAATGGAGCAAAAACTGGTGGAAGGGTGAAGTGATGTAGTGTGTTCTTGAATTAATGTGCCATTATATAGTCAGATACTTACTTAATTAAGATGAGTGCCGTTTTCTTCTTACTCTAGTTACTGTATTTTGTACAAAAACATTGGATAATTTTGACATCGAACTAAAAAGCTTAAAAGTATGATGTACTACATATTATATGTCATAACACGGCACGGGTAGTGTGTCCAGATGCAATAGAGAAAGCTTTCGGGTAAAAAGCTTTCTCTATTGCATGTGGACACACTACCCGTGCCAAAAATATAATATAAATAAATATTTAAATAGTTAAAAATACGTTTGGACTTTTGTAAAGACAACTTACACACAATACCTACATAATACGGACATTCAAAATAATACAAAAAAAAATCATTACCTCTACAACTATGTTTGTTTAATTCTAAACATTTATTTAGATACCTCAAAAATGCTTTATGTACCCCTACCTACTGAGCAGTGTTACGCACTCCTCACACGGGAACACTACATTTTTTCGGGATAAAAAGTGGCCTATGTGTTAATCTAGGGTATCAGCTACCTTTTTATCAAAATGTATTAAAATTGGTCCAGCCGTTTGAGCGTGAAGAAGCATCAAACATACACATAAACACACTAACAAACTTTCGCCTTTATCCACTCAATTGCTTTTGGTAACTACGGCTACCTGTCATCGCTCTTATTTTATCATATAAATAGAGTCCAACTCAAAATTCGAAGCAATTGAGTGGTTATAACATTAGCATGATTTTATGTAAAACAAAATATTCCACTGAGTCAAACCGCACAGAACTTGTAGGAAAGGGAGTCATTACAATAACCGTGGCTCCCTCTTCAATATGGGTAATTTGTACTGAACTCTGCCACAGAAATTATGAGAAAACCGACCTTACGAGCTTCCGGTTAAGGACCACACACTAAGTCACTATTAGCAAACATGGGGATTACAAATGGGGGGACATTGTGTTAATTAGCGGTGCATTAATGCATTTATTTTGTTGAAGGATCCGTTCGTCATCCTCAGTTTTAAAGATACGAAGAAATTAATCCTTTATCCGTTAAAAATGCTGATTGTTTTAGACATTTTTTTTATCATATTATCAATGTTACTTCTTAAAACAGGGCTATTGCGATTTATTGGTATATATTATTTGAAACCTACAGTTTAAATTTTTCATTCATAATTTTAGTTTCAAATACTATATTATACTCGAAATTGTCAAAAGTAACGCAGAAAACTGTTTTTTTTTTCAACTTATTTTCGACTTACTACCTACATTTCATGCGATGGAAGCATGAAATAGCTAGTAATCTGGAACTCACGGAAAAGGCACTCACTTCACTTTAAAAAGTTGTTTGAAATTATCAAAATGTATAAGGCCTAAACGGGGTGTTTTATGTTCTCAATTGACTTCAAAATAAGGAGATTTTAAGTCAATGTACATATATAGTTCTTTTGTTTCTCCCATTCTTGTCGCCGACTCACAGAAAATTCATTATAATATCATTTCGTCAAACTGATATTTAAAAGCTTGTATCCCCGAATGATCTGGTCAAGTTGTCACCTGCATTCAAGTCGAAGATTCATTCAGGCGGTGCGTTATCTAGATATTTATCAAATATTGTCAGCCGATATTGTGCTATACCTACTGCTTTATATTTTGCGGATCGAAAGCTAAGTTAAAGGCAATTAGTAGGTATATTATTATAATATTCCAATGTACCAGTTTAACATTTCAGTGCACACATGCTTAATAGTGGTTGGAATTTATTAAAAGATACATTTAAATTAGTGAAATATGAACACGAGCACGTAAAAATCCAATCGCAACGCAGCGAAACAGCTAGTTAAAACAAACTAGAGCCAAATAAAAGGTTGTAATAAAAAACAAGGGACGAGCCTGGGGTGGTCGTCTACCTGATCCCTCTGCTCTTTTTAATTACCGCTTCAAACGTAGTGAATATTCTGGCTTTGTTTACTTTCGGCACTTTCACCTTATTTTTTGAGCGCTTTTATGAGCTGACAATGGCTTGCATTTAATGCCAGCTTTGACAATTCGTAATGTTCATAAGACGGGATTAAGGTTGAACTTGTACGGTAATAATCGGAGTCGGATATCTTTTAACAAACGGGACTGGCAATCTTAAGGTTGTTGATGCATTGAAAAGTTTGTGGTTGCACCACATATGAACCTTTTTAAAAGTATTCAACCTTCTTCGTTTTATTAGTCGGCATCTAGTCTTCTCTAATTTATAAATCTCTCTAGACTGTCTTATTTTAATGTTCGGCATTTGATGAACCATGCTTCAATAAGTGCACCTGAAAAAAATTATAAAATAATCTGTTGAATGCAGTTTTTTTGCTAGAAAGGTGATGGTATTTTATGATGGTACAAAAAGTTATACAAACAATTTGATTAGAGAATCATACGCAAGGACGATCTTGCACCGTGACCTTAGGCTATTCCATTTTCTTTTTTTGTTTAGTTTTAATGTTTACAATAACACAACTTTCCCTAATCCTCTCGGCACGTTTGTACCAAGACTGAAGACATCCTCCCGCGTCCCTGGTAGGTAGGTACGCAAATATCCCTGGTCTTCTTACCATAGAATATTATTTTTTGTGTTTTCTGTTTAGTTTTATTGTTTACGTAAACGGCATATCATTATCTAATTTTTATGGCACGTGGAACCGACACTGGAACCATCCACCCGCGTCCTGTACCCCTGGTAGGTACACAAATACCATTTATCTACGCACATATCATTAGTGCTCTAAAATGCGTTCAGAAACCTTAGGAAATGACCAGCATTACTACAACCAATTTTACTATGAGAACTTTCTTATCTGTGGCAGTAGGTAAAATTTGTACTGTAATGTTATAACGCTATCAATTTTTGTAAGGTTATGAGTTTAAATTTGGAACAGCTGTCAAAACTGAAGTAGGTCTCTATTCTAGTATCCATAGATATTAATATTGTTATCGATACGAAACGTCAATTCAGTATGTTTTTTTATAAAAACCGCACGACATTTGATCTCGAGTGACATGAGAATATGGATACATTCGTTTGTAGGTATATGATTTCGAAAAAAAAACATTCGTCTTGACGGAGGTCCGAATTGCCGCCATTATTGTTGTCATTTGTTTGTTGGTTGTTTGCTGTGATAAGTTTATTGTAATTCACATTTTAGTTGAAAATATTGTTTCAATGTAAATGTAAATTACAACTATTACAATAAATAATCTGTTTATGTATTTGTTCAGATTTATTTCTTACTGCATTAGTATATGTCGTTTTTAGATATTTTACAGGTAGCACTAGTGGTGCTGGTCATTTCCTTTGGCTTCTGAACCCATCTTAGAGTACTTATGATATGTGTGTAGATAAAGTAGTGTATACAACTGTACATAATTAGGCCTTAAAACACTCGTGTGATCCTATTATGAAACTCGCTGACGCTCGTTTCATAAAACCACACTCGTGTTTTAATGCCTCTCATTATGTATCAGTTGCATAAACTACTATTAATACGCATTCCTGGTGTTTTCCGTTTTTATTGTTTACTTAAATAGCACACCATTCCCTAATTAAAACTTATTGGTTCAAACCGCGAGAGTAAACAGTGTTACACCATTCCCTAATCCCTCGCCTCTCGGCACGTGGTACCAAGAAGACATCCACCCACGTCCTATGCCCCTGGTAGATAGGTACACAAATACAAACCCAAAAAAGCACTTCTTACCATAAAATACGCATTCTTAGTTCTTTTCTCTGTTTAGTTTTATTGTACCCCTGGTAGGTACACAAATACCCCCAATAAGAGCACTCCGTACCATAAATTTCGCATTCCTGGTGTATATTCGTTTCTTCTTATAGTTTACTTAAATAGCTCATCATTCCCTAATCCCTCGCCTCTCGGCACGTGGTACCAAGACATCCAGGCGTGTCCTGTGCCCCTGGTAGGTACGCAAATACCCATTGTCTCAACACAATGAGGTATCGTCTGTCTGTCCGTATTGTCAGTTCGTGGTCAGATGAACACCTCATTTAAGTCCTTTGTTTGAGGCTTTTACGTTATTGCTATTCATTGACGACGTTGAAACAATGTCTAGAGTTTCATTGATCATTTTTATTTTGTATACAATGACAAATCCTGCGAAGAGCATTGGTTTGAGCTTAATGAAGCAACTTTTTGCTCTTTTGTTTTTGTATGACAACAGAAGTAAGCAAGATACTTTATTTATTTATTTTGCCTATGAGGTTGTACTTTTTGTTAAAATACCATTGCAATGAGAGCAACATGCCAGGATCTCTTATGGCTCCTTATCCGTTCAAAAAGGCTGATTGTTTGAGTCATTTTTCTCCATGACCAAACATGTGTCTTGTCATATTATTAATGTTACTACTTAGAACAATGCTATCGCGACCAATAAGGAAATATTTGAAACCTACAGCTTGAATTCTACATTGATAATTTTGAAATCATCAATATATATTTGTCATAATATGAGAAATACATTTTAAAAGGTAATAAGGCCTCTTAACATTGCAGAAAAATGTTAACGTGACATTACTTAAAAGCGTGACAAAATCATAGTGAATATTAATTATATTTTTTTGTTTTTTTTTGGATCTAGAATGATAGTCAGTGCATTAAAATGTAACGGTTTACCCCCGCTTTAAAGTATCTCACTGTAATCTAAAAAGCTGCCTAATAAATCCTGCTTGATTTATGTCTGGTTCCAACACTCATTAAACTTTTACTTAGGATGAAATAATAGTAGTAGTAGTATAGTATAGGATGAAATATCACTAATTGAGTTGTAATTTTGTTTGCTAAAAGGATCCAGGATATGTTCAAAATATTTTTTTTTTTCAAAAGTGTCATAGGTAACATTTTCTTTTTTGTTTTTCTTGTGAAAAACATACCTACGTTTTATTTGCTATATAGAAGTAAAATAGCAATTATAACAGTGTGGAATCGTCTTACAAAAACACGGATGTCATAGATTTTTTCTTCTGCTACGATAATAATACAATGTAAAGTAGTGTCTTCTTTATTCTGTGGTAAAAGTTCTTAAGTTGGGAGAGTTGTTGTTCGTGTGTGTTGTTCGTGTGTTAAATGCTCTCTGAATCATACTTTTTTTTAATAGAATAAATAAATAAATATAAACGTCAATATTAAATTTCAAATGTTTGCTTGCATTAAAAATAAATTTTGTTAAATTCGTACATTTATACGACAAAAATTTCGACTTTAACATTTTCAATTAATACTGGCGCACAAAATTTGCATTTTTACGACGCCGTACAGCATCTTATATAGCACATGCGATCTGATATAGCCCTCGTAATACAGCAAAATTTTCATATTAAATTGCGCTTATAAAGTTCTTTTGCGCAGCTGAAATTTGACCCGTATTTTCTGCACTCTAACGAAGTAATTCCAGTGATTTTACTGAGCAAGATAGGTGCTTAGGGAAACAGGGTTCAGAATTCGCCATAGCAGTAAAATTATGGCTAATTATCCAGTAATGTTACACCGAAATGTGATAATCACTGGGATCGAGGCTCGTAATTCGCCGAAGTCAATCTGAGGCAATTAATGTGGAAAAAGTTATTTCGAATATGCGAAACGAGTCGGTAACAGTTGGTGCGATTGTATCGGTTTATACTCCAGTCAGTGAGGATTCTAATTGGAAAGTTATAAGAACAACCGGCCAAGTGCGAGTCGGACTCGCGCACCGAGGGTTCCGTATAAAAACTTATCCCATCTTAACTGGTCGGGTTAAGTTTGCACCTGGTATGTTTGGCGCCGGATACAAATGAGGCGCAAAGTTAACGAAACCGATCATGTTTGCTGAATGGGAGCCACCTTAAATATTTATTTTATTCTGTTTTTTAGTATTTGTTGTTATCGTGGCAACAGAAATACATAAACTGTGAAAATTTCAACAGTGTAACTATCACGGTTCATGAAATACAGCCTGGTGACAGACGGACAGGCAGACAGCGGAGTCTTAGTTAACGGGACCCCCGTTTTTTACCCTTTGGGTACGGAACCCTAAAAATCCGAAGAATAGTTGCCCTGCTAAAATGATGATTGCGTGATTGATTTTTAAAGCGTACCTATCAGTTGCGTGATAAACGCAACCATGATGGCCATGGCGGTCACGTTTATCGTGCCAGGGATAAATAATAAAGATGAGTGCATTTTTCAGCACATGCGTCTTCTGATCATGAAGGATGTTCAAAGGGTACCTAAAAATCATTATGAAACTATTATATTTAAACACTATTTCCTAGAACAAAGCGATTTTCTGTAGCAGCAGTACAAATGCTATAGAAAATCGTTTTTAACAATCGTTTTTAGAAGAACTGTTCTTCTAATGCGTTGTGTCTGTCATAAACCCCCATGTGAAGTCATTGAGGCTATGGTATGCTTCTATATCTTTATTAATTTCAATTGAATACTGCTTGAAAATATTTAAACGTTGTTAATTCAAGCTGAGGCTCTGTTATGTTATAGAACCTCTTAGTTTAGACTATAGAAAGATTTCCAGAGTCAGCATTGGTCGGTAAATTTGGCGATCGGAATCCGAGGGAATGAATTAGCGGATTTTCACGATCGTAAATAAAATTCCAGGCTTGAGGGAACTTTACAGCCCGCTGGTTGAGTCGGGATACCATTCCAGGTGTGGATTTAAGTATGATGTAAAGGGTTTTTGTGGAGGAATCTGTGTCGAGGATGTAAGTATAGAGATTCTTCCACTAGTTCGCGCTTTACGCTTCGGGCAATCTCCTCGCATCAGCGGGAGTGTGATGTATTTGCTCGAGTTTTGTGAGATAGATGTCCTTTTGTCCTCAGTTTGAATATGTAATTTATAATTTATTTCCCTAAAATGTTTTTCAAATGTTTGTATGTTATTGTTATATTTTTATAATTTCACAGTGTGTCGGTTATAAGGCTCCTTATCCGTTCACAAATGCTGATTGTTATAGACATTTTGCTCTATGATGAAACATGTTTCTTAACATATTATCAATGTTACTACTTAGAACAGGGCCATTGCGATTTATTGGTATATTATATACCTATTTGAAACCTACAGTTTTAATTTTTCATTGATAATATTTGTTTCAAAAACTACTCGATATTGAAAAAATTCTCGCAGAAAACTGTTTTTTTTTTATTGATTTTCCGAACTGAAGCCAAATTAGGTATACCATATTAAAAAAAAACTGAAGAAGTTTAAATATATTGAACAGAATAATTTTGGTTCTATTTTTTCTACAATTAACACATGTCTATTTGTACCTACATTGATACAAAGTTTGAAATGACAAAAAGACAAACCAGCCAAAACTTTTTTCCTCCACCACAATTTCACCTGGTACCAGCGACCCACAAATCGTTTACACGACATCCGCTCACAGATAGACACCATTTCTCAGCGACCCCGGATTGAATGATGGCCTCAGTGTAGGACGACCACCCGTGCTAATAGAGACCCCATGTTTGCAAGTTGGATCGGATTTTAATGTGATTTGTGAAATGAAGGTACGATAATGGGATTTCCTAAAATGTTTCTAATTACATCTCACCGAAATGTTAGTAGGTTCCTTACTCTATGTTCGATATTGGCATTTATGTAAGAAATTATATACTAAAATTCCTATTTTAGTGATGAGTCACTCGACTTTTACTCTAATTAGTAATTGATATACGAAAGTGTCCGCTGTTAGTGATTGTTGGAGCCCTTAAGAAGGCACTTAAGATGTGACTAGATGAACTTACTGGTCATTATTATTGATTATTTAGGAATCAGCTACCTCCTGCTACAGGGCCGACAGTACATCAAAACAAACAAAACCAAAACACATCAAAGGTAATAAACACTTAACGGCAATAAAATTCTAGAAATTTAAAAAACATTTTAAATTGCATCAAAATCCTTTACCCACAAACTCGTACCTACATTGTAAAATTAAAGGCTACAGACTCGTTAAACTTCCCACCGCGTCTTAAGCACCGTTCGTAGGAAGTGCTACAATATCGTGTTTATTTGTACACAGTAAACCGGATATTTACGCGGCAGTAAAGGGTATTTTTACCGGCTTTGATCCCGGTTTATTGATATCTTCCTCGGCAATTATATCTGGACGCACCGGTTTGTAAACGTTAAGAGTGATTGATACGGTTCGTTTTATCCTCTATACGCCAGTCCCCCATAAATGTGGGCATCGCGATACGCAAATGGAGATGGATAAGCCACACCATTCGCAGACGAGAAATGAACAATACAATCGCTTTCGAGTAGAAGCCGAAGAACGGAAGGCGTAGCCGTGGACGTCCAGCACACTCTTGGCAGCACACCATTTGAACACGAGCTGCGAGCTGGACTGAACTAGACGTGGCTAAAGAAGTAGCTGAAGATAGAAAGGCGTGGCACGAGCTTATGAAGACCCTCTGCACCTGCAGAATTCAAATTGTTAGTCAAGGTACGCAGGCCCTTTTACATAGTGTTTTGTGGCTTTTTCAACCAGTAGAACTTTCCACAGGTCAATATTTGCGTGTGACTAATGCATAATTCAATTATTTCAAAAAGTCCGAGAACTTATAATTCAAGTTTGTTTTGACTACTCCGCTACCTAAAGGGTGTCTCTGCATGATCGCTAATTAGCGATAAGACCTCCTGTTGTTACCTGTTATTTTTATTTATTGAATATCTTTAGGTGTTGTTTTCTCGTGTATTTAGGTATGCTTTAAAGAAGATTTAAATTTGTGTTTGTAAAGCGTTTAATCAAATTCCAGTCTTGCTTGCCATCCTCTTTGTAAGTTGATCTATTTACTTTTCTTGTCGGTCGATTCTGCCAATACTCAACTTTGTATTATTTTTACTAAAGTTTGTGCTTATCGAAATGCGATAAAATCTCCTACTCTTGGCATGTGAGCACAAATTACGAAATTTCCATTGGCGCTTGAAATATTAAATCAGCAAATCATCTCGAATTACCATTTTGCAAACGTTTCTAAGATTCTTCAGAATCCCTAGCAACAGTAGCCGCCGTTCTTCAAATTTGATTCCAATCCCGCGATATCCTCATCCCAAATACTTTTACGAGCCTCCAGCCCGCGTCCCGGGACCATCAAATGGACGCCATTTTTTACCGACTTCCATTGAGATTCAAATAGGACAATGCGTTTAAGGGAACGGCTGGACCTTCCCGACTGATAAAGACTGGATTGGATCCGGCTGCGAAATTGGGTTGCTGAGATTCACAGGTCAACAGTAATTTTGGAAATAGCTCACGATTTTGATAGTGTTTGGCTGTGATTGGTAGATGTTTCATCATGTTGATGTCTTGCGAAGCACAGTTTCTAGTATATTTGTGTTTTTAGCATTTTGTGATTCGCCAAATTCCTAGGTATATCGTATAATACTGGAATTCGGCTATCAACTCAGTGAGAAAGTAAAACCTTTAAATCATTTACTTCGGCGTGGTTAGGTTTGTTAGTTACTTTCCGCCTTTAAAAGTGGAAATAACTCAAGCTCTCAAAATTGCAAACCAAATGCCAGTACTTTACGATTTGGCAAAGTATACGACCTCTTGACTCCTAATATATGTAATGCAAAGGAAAAAAATGCATTAAAGAAAGTACTCCATCAAGTTCTAAGTCTCCGAATCCTACAAAGAACTACAAACATGCAAAGGTCACATAATACCCATCCAATCTCCGCGACCCAACCGCTTCCCATTTATATGTACAGGAGGTCCCTTTATTGAAAACCCATCTTAATACTGCATTGGCTTCGTCCCGTGGTCACGGGCGCACCTAGCGGGTAGGCTCTCAAATATTTTATTATCTCCAATCGCGGGCCGCTTGGCATTCCGACCGGCACGAGATATAAATTTCGCTCGTGCCGCGAACGGGCAAGTAATATGGAAAGAGTTGGGATTGTATTGGACTGTTTGTGGTGATCAAAAGCCTTAGCGTACACACATATGCATGGCTTATATGACTATTCAAGACCGCCCAAGTTCTTTATTTTATTGAGGCCACATAATACCTATGTATTTTTTTCTGCAAACTTTCATTACATACTTAAGGAGCACTTGGTAATAGTAGTGAAAAGTCAAATGCGAATTATTTGCTGACAGCCTCACACTAGATTCGATGTGTTTATGTATTATTGTTATTGTCTTACCATCCTACAGACATCGACGAAAATAGGCCTAACGCGAGTATGTTCTTAAATTTTAGTCACCTACTATTACAACTACTGTTATAAGTATAAATCCTAGCTTATCAACCTAAAATTAAATCCATGTGCACGCCTTTGCACTTCTGTCACAAAAGAAGTTACATTGCGTTGCTGTTTGCAGTCTTTCTTTATTTATGCTACTTTCTCTGTCATGTATGTTAATCGTGCATTGATTGATTTATCGTTCGCTCTCCTTCCGCGTGACAAGGTACTGGCATGCGCGATCCGATTTTAAAATTTAACGATGACAACGTGACCTTCTTTGCGATGCTTTGTGTATACCATAATATTGGGTACCTATAGGTTTATGGGTTTTTAACTTTGTAGTTGACAGGGTTTTAATGTGCTGGAACAATAAGTTTGAGGTTTATTAGCTGTAAATATGTTCTAATAATGGTCACAGTTAAATAGACGCGAGAGGCACACAAAGTAAGTCGTTTATTAACTTTGGTACAATAGAGGCGTAGTAATGAAAAGCTTTCTTATTTGAATATTTTCAAATGAATATATTTTACGCAATAACGACGCAAATTTCAGACGAAAATAAGTATTAAAGTCGACTATGTATTAGTGAGGTATGTACATAGGTTATTTTGTGTTATTTATGCCTTAAATAAGGCCAATCAGACTCTTCTTACAGTTATTTTTAACGTACTTTTAAACGGTGGATTCAAACTTCGGCTGATTGTCTTTTATTTATGTCTATCTTCCTTACTGCTCTTTTATTTCCGTCTAATCAGTAATCAACAGACGGTCATAAAGTTCCATTCGTTTCAAGCAGTCTTTATTTAGCGGTGATATCGGGAGGTACCAGGGTTGCAGGATGTAGAACAGATGGCTGGCCGAGGCTGTAGCCTCTTTATGGGCCGTTTGTGTCCACTGCAGGCTGCGTCTTCATACAGTTTGATTTGTTTGGGTTTCTTCCTCAAAAATAAATGAATTTGTGTGAGTTGGTTTCTTTATGAACAGTGATCGCTCTTTAGCGATAAGACCGCCTGTTGTTTACCTCTATTGAATGTTACTTGTAATCTGATTTTGTTTGTATTTATTTCCTGTTGAGGTGTGCAATAAATAATTATATTCTATTCTATCAAGTATCGTCCGTGGTATCGTCAAGAAATGATTGTTCTTCGCCTAATTTCGATTCTATATCTTTTGTTGTGACGTTTTTTAATGGAAAAATACCTATAGTTCTCCTATTTTTATTTATTGGTGATATTGGGAGGTAAATTGCGTTGCAGTCCTTTGCAAATATTGTGTATTATATTTTTTGATTTTTTTTTGTTTGCTTGTTGTGAAGATTCGACGCAAAATTATTTTTCGAAAGAAAAGCATTAAAGATTCGACAAGATAAATCAAGATGTGCCAAACAAAGCCATTTAGAAAAAAAACGCTTAGCGAAAGTAGCGAATAACCAAACATACAGAAGATAGATAGAATGCGGCCTCAGCATATGAGAAATATGCATTTAGCGTGTGTCGAATATAAGCACGGGACGCGACATAATCTTTTTCATGACCCCTTTTCGCTACAGGCTGTTGTGCAGTCATATAGAGCCCTCTGAAGTAACGTGTCGCATGTAGATTGCTGTGAAACGGCTTTAAATCTTTTGAGACGATATCGAAGTTATCAAGATTGTAAACGTGATGGAAAATGTCGTGAATTCAAATCGGCTTTCAAATACATAGAGTATATTGACTTATGCTTGAGCCGTGTGACAATCACACAAATCGATCTAGTGCCCCAAAATAAACAAATACGTATAAATACTTGTATGTATAAATACAATACTTATAAAGATAACATCAATAAAATTAACCAGAAACAAATATTCGAGTTGATAACACAAATTTTGCCTTGCCTGGAATTCAAACCCGGGACTGCCGGCTCAGTAGGCAGGTGCACAACAGACCGCGTCGTCACATTGAATTCTCAATGTGGATCATAATTATGTCACCGAAATTCCTGTTATATTTTTACAAGTACATATTTGTTTTTGACGTACATATTGTTGTGTTGGATGAACCTAATTCTATTACAGTAAGGAAATCAATGTCACCATTATTAACTCCATCTGAATAGCTTGTCAACTCGCTGCAAATCCGCCAGTTTCTAATAAACTAGTTCTATAGCAAACCCTATTGTCTCTGCTCGGTTGTGTACCGCTCTAGGGGGGAAAGGGGCTTCAAAACCAAGCTCGACGGGAAATGGAGACGGAAATGGAATATGAGTGAATGTTTCGTGAACAACTAACTGGGAGAATAAGGCAAACGTTGAATAATATTGATGTTCATTTCGTTACGTTTTAGTTGCATTGATTTATATATAAAGTCATTATAATATGACGCTGAGTATATGCTAGAGTTCGTATTTGTTATAATATTTTGTAGAGATAAGGCAGTAGTACAGAATAAAAGAGTATATGAGGCAAGAAAAAATACTCAAGTACAAGTCTTAATCTACCATCATTTTCCAAAAAGAGACCAAAGTTAGGAAGGATTGCCTATCATAATCCCGAATTTTCATTTGCCCGAAAGCTATTTATTCCAAAAATAATTATAAAACAAACCTAACCTAACCTAACGGGTTCTTTACAACGACGTTTATAAAGTCCTGAAAGTATTAATAGTCTTGGAATAAATAGCTTTCGAGCTTAAATAAAAATACGGGTATTCGAAATTTCGGGCAAATGAAAATTCGGGATTATGATAGGTTACCGTCAGGAAATGCGGAAAAAACCCCACAAAAGTCACTATTTTTTATTGACTCGT
Source organism: Apotomis capreana (assembly GCA_947623375.1). Lineage (NCBI taxonomy): Eukaryota > Metazoa > Arthropoda > Insecta > Lepidoptera > Tortricidae > Apotomis > Apotomis capreana. The sequence continues at coordinate 6,654,551 of OX392505.1, read as the reverse complement.
TTCAATCAAACAATTGGGATCATTAAGTTGTACAAAGGTATTCATATTCAATTTGTTTCCTGATGGTACACGATATTTAGATTCAGAATATACAATTCGTTTATTTTTACGTCGAATGGTATTTTAGTTTTTTTTTTTGGAAGCAACTCTGGTGACGCCAGCCGCCGCCGTGACTGATCATAGCTGATGATGAATCGCGTACCGATTCGAAACATGTCAATCTATCTATACAGACCGTATTTTTCACAATACGAAACAACTAAACCTTTAACGAAAATACGTATACAGTCGGCCCCGGGATCAATCGGCACGCATCGTGCGATTGAATGACAGGCGCGCTGTGGTTAGAATAACATGCAAATGTTGTTCGGAGATCGCTACTGTCGCTTCTCGATCTAGTTTGTGCACCTCTAGTACAACTGTGATACGCGAGACTCTTTTTCGCGCGAGTACCTGTCTCTTTCTTCACAGTACTGTGTGAGACGTCTCGCGCGATTGAATTACAGGCGCTGTGGTCGGAATAACATGCAAACGAAACGGCACGATGTTGTTCGGAGATCGCCACTGTCGCTTCTCGATCTAGTTACATTTCTGCACCTCTAGTACTGAGTAGACATGCGAGCCGGGTGCGAAACAGTCGGCGGCGGCGCATCGGCAAAATTCTCGCGGCGGCGGCGTCTAGCCGGCGGCTCGTTTTTTTTTTACTCCTAACCTAATCTAACTTTTACCTGAAATCCAGCAATACTAACCGTTTAAAAAAATGTCATTTCCACGTCTCTTGATCAATTTCCACGTCTCTTGATCAATGGCATTGTTGCAGACTCTTATTTTTAAACTTTATGGTGTGGTGTAATATTTAAAGATGGGGAAGGCTTATAAGAGTTCGCACTAAACTTACGTTAAGCGATGAATCCGCCGATTTCGTCTGTCCAATTTACTTACTTACCTGGCAAGCACCCTATAATCATAAGGTTAATAGCGACAAAACACCGTTTGCTGAATCACGCCGGTTCAGCTTCAGGCACTCTAATCACTGCACTCAGAGAGACATATTGGATTACTGGTGTCAGAAGACTCGCCAAATAAGCCATATCGAAATGTGTAGCCTGCAAACGTCAAACAGCAAAACATGCGGAAACGCCAAAAGCACCATTGCCTCGTGACAGGGTTAAAGCGGCTGCTGCCTTTGAAGTGACAGGAATCGATCTGGCAGGTCCTCTTTTTCTTCAGTCAGGAGGGAAGGTTTGGATAATCTTGTTTACGTGTGCTGTATACCGCGCTGTGTATCTGGAATTGACGAAATCGCTGTCAACAGAAGCGTTTCTTATGGCATTCGGAAGATTTATAGCAAGGCGTGGGAGGATCGATACGATTTACACGGATAATGGAACTAATTTTCACGGAGCCGAGAACCTCCTAAAAACGCTGAACTGGGAAGTGATAGCGTCTTACTCCAGCGTCCGGAACATAAAGTGGAAGTTTAATCCACCGGCAGCACCTTGGTGGGGCGGATGGTGGGAGCGCTTGATCAGGTCGCTTAAAGAACTTCTTCGACGAAACTTGGGGCAGCGAACGGTCAGCTACGAAGAGCTGCTAACTGTGCTGTGTGACTGTGAAGCCGTAATAAATGCACGGCCTCTAACGTACATCGCAGATGATACTGATAAGTTAAAACCGCTAACACCAGCACATTTCTTGCACGGGCTTTCTTCCAGGGAGACCCCTGACTTAGATCAGCTCGATACTAACTCATTGAATAGACGTGTAAGGTATTTACATAAAGTAAGAGAAGATCTTCGAGAGCGTTTTAGGAACGAGTATTTAGGGATGCGATTCAGAAGGGTAAGGAGAAGGACTCTTGTTTAAAGGTAGGCGATGTTGTATTGGTAGAGACAGATGCAAAGCGTATAAAGTGACCTTTAGGAGTTATATACTAGAAGTTTATACGGGCAGAGATGGCAATGCAAGAGTTGCAAGAATAAGAACTGCGGATGGCGAGTACACCCGAGCGTATCAACGTTTGTATCCACTGAAAGTGCAACCTGGTGAAGTTCTGGAACAGTAGTAGTTTTGGGTCTTCGCCCCAAAGGTGGGAGGATGTTGCAGACTCTTATTCTTGAACTTTATGGTGTGGTGTAATATATAAAAAAGTAATGTGACGGTGTCAAGTTTGACTTGTAAAAAATTGGTTTTTGTGATTATAATGTACTCTGAGATAATTAACGTGTTTTCTTCAGGCATCTTCGTTTTGAAAGCCAGGAATGTTTCTTGGCTAATTTTAACAACAGCTGAGAAGAGCTTGTGTCCTTTGTTTCACACAGACAGTGACAGTACTGGTGCTAGGAACTACTGCTGGTCCCGCTCTCACAGGTTCTCACAATATCCTTAAAATACCCAGCCACAGAAAAGATGCACGAGTGATATTCTGGCTTCCAAGATACACGTCTATCTCCGTCAGTCGCCATGAACTAGTAGTCTAGCGGAACCTCTTGTCAACTTGCTCCATCATATTCCTTTTCAAGGATAGCATGATCAAGGTTTCGTCGTGGTTTCAATCTTGAAAACCAGAAACCTCCCGAAACTTCGACAAGAACATCACCAAATCTTCCAACACATTCCAGTCAGATTACATAATTCTCAAAGCACGCTGACCTATTTTTTGAGACATCTCGTTGATTGGGCTGCGATTGCAGCAGTGGACCATGCTCTCGAGCATTTCAAGTACGTTGTGCCAACGTGTCGGTGTTGCTGTTGACGATGACTTGGAACGTGATCCAACTCGCCAAACCGATAGCGATGTTCATCATCTTGAGTAAATGAATCGTGTTCTTCATCAGAAATAGGGTCATTTTCATCTTCTTCTATAGTGCGCGCTGCGTTTTCAAGCAAACAAAAGATTTGCACTTCGGAATCGGCTTCTTTTTCTAAATCCGGTAGATGGTACCGTACGGCTTTTACAATGTTTTTGCTTACACGCGAGTTTGCCTAGCGCTGGCCAATTGCGGGCGAGTTTGCTATCCGCCCGTGCGGCGCGAATTTCGAACAGGTCGGCGGCGGCGGCGGCGCGCCGTGTCTTCATGGCGGCGGCCAGCCGGCGCGGCTCGCATATCTAGTACTGAGATACGAGACTCTTTTTCGCGCGAGTACTATTACCTGTCTCTTTCTTCACAGTACTGTGTGAGACGTTTCGCGCAATTGAATTACATGCGCGCTGTGTTCGGAATAACATGCAAACGAAACGGCACGATGTTGTTCGGAGATCGCTACTGTCGCTTCTCGATCTAGTTACGTTTCTGCACCTCTAGTACAACTGTGAAACGAGACTCTTTTTCGAGCGAGTACTATTACCTGTCTCTTTCTTCACAGTACTGTGTGAGACGTGTCGCGCGATTGAATTACAGGCGCTGTGGTCGGAATAACATGCAAACGAAACGGCACGATGTTGTTCGGAGATCGCCACTGTCGCTTCTCGATCTAGTTACATTTCTGCACCTCTAGTACTGAGATACGAGACTCTTTTTCGCGCGAGTACTATTACCTGTCTCTTTCTTCACAGTACTGTGTGAGACGTTTCGCGCAATTGAATTACATGCGCGCTGTGTTCGGAATAACATGCAAATGAAACGGCATGATGTTGTTCGGAGATCGCTACTGTCACTTCTCGATCTAGTTACGTTTCTGCATCTCTAGTACAACTGTCAAACGAGACTTTCTCGCGCGAGGTATTTATCTATCTCTTTCTGTGCAGTACTGTGAGAGAGTGACAGGTGATGTTGTGACGCGTGACGAGAGTCGCAAAGCATAGTTGTGCTAGACGGGCTGTAGATGTTGAAGAAAACGAAGATACAGTTAATTTTACACCTTAACACGTTGCAATAAGGTTTATACTCGTTTACAAATGTACAGTTAACAGTGTGTATAGTACACAGTGTAGTAGAATTGAATACACGTTGTTCACATTATCATAGTATTGAGGAGTTTTGATTTTGATTTTAGTACTGTATGCATCTATCATTGCATATTCTATCCCTATACCAAAATTGGTTAAAATCTGTTCACCATTTTTAACGCTCATACGAAATCACGCTAATAGGATTTCATTTCAATATAATTATAAATGAAAATGTTGCAATATTATTTAGCGTTGACTTTCAAAATATCTGCTCTATTAATTCAAGAATTTTTGTATTTATGAACCACTAAAACTATTTTAGTGTAATAAATATAAATCAAAACCTGTTAAAATATTATTTTAAGTAGGTTTTTTAACTGCCATAATTCACTACTAGATATATTATGAATAATAGTGGTTCTTTATGAAAAGGAGAGATCTTTTAAGATAAACATATTTTACTTTTAATTTGACAACGTAAAGCTTGTTTAGCATCGATTGTTAGCATGGAATACTATAGAAATATTTTATTAAAATGTACGAATTAGTGTTTCATGTTAAATGATTCTAACTATACCAAAGGTAAGGCTTAAATTCGTTCAACATACTTGAAAAGTTCTGCTTTGAACATAAGGCAGCCTGATATTCCAGACCCTCGCATTTAGGTACACAATCTGTATTCGTGGAATCTATCGATCATCGAGTATCGAGTATTTGAGGCTCTTGACTATCGATACAATAAAAATAACCTTCGATTAAACCATTGATACAAAGATTAAATCACAACGAAAACTTGAAATGCGTATCCTGGGAAGAGACCGGGTATCGAACCCGGTACCTCTAGATTACCGGTCCAGTGTGTTAACCACTCTACCACCCTAACGCAAAATAACCTTTCGATTTCTTCCTCATGCTTTGTGTATCGATCTTTGCACTGTTTATTTTGAAAGGCTTTACACCTTAGCGACCTCTTTGTGAATACGTCAATACCTTCCGCCAGGTTATGCATTTAAATTTTTCTTTGTGATTAATCTTTGTATATGGTTTAATATAAAAAAAATGTAGTGTGTACCCACATTAAAAATAATGAGACATTACATGTTTCATAAATTAATAACCTACGATGTTAAACTCGTTGGTCAATTAAACGTTAAACGTTGTACAATAAAGTGGAAGAACCGACTATTTTCAATACAACATACAATAACATTATTCGTATAATAAATCATCCAAAACCAGAATCTTGGGCGCCTCTAACTAAGAAGTAAAAATATGGCTCTACTAACCAAAATGGGTCGAAGTTTAACCATAAATCAGATAAGAGAGTTATGACTTTTTATGCAGTATTTATAGATGCAGATGCATCCTCATGTTGTATGCAACGAAAAAGCTTGTTTAACCTGAATGAGAATGAACTGAAATATCTTACTTGAACAGCTAAGGGTGCTGCCTCATTGTCATCCTCATTCTCAATTCGAACTATTTTTTTTTTGTATGTATGTTACTCGATATCTCCGAGAACCGTGAACTGATTTTCAATTATTTTTTTAATCGAAAGGGTATAACTCCGTGTTGGTCCCGTTGGCACTAAGTCGGGATCTGATGATGGAATCTTGAAGAAATCGAGGGAACTCTTCAAATGTTATAGGGACATGTACGGCGCTTTCGGTAATTTATTCATAAAGTCAAGAATTTACATTCAGTAAATAGAATTTGGTGTAAGGAAACTGATGATGAACACCACAGATGGCCACTAGAACTTTTATATGAATCCCTAAAAAGCAAAAAAAAAAAATTTTAACAAAAAAAAGAACCGACTTCAGTTAAACTAAAAAGCCAAAAATAACCCGATGAATATATATATTTTTTTATCTATATAACTAAGTTTATCGTCCTCTAGTACCCAAACACATAAGCCTACATATTGGGACAAGATCGATGTCCGCTATTTATTTATTTATTTATTTATATTTAAGTGCTTATTAAAGTCGACTTTAATGCCCCAGTCTAAGCAGACGATGGTTTGTACCTCATATTTATGACTTCTCTGTGTGCTTTCCTTCCGTCAGCTCCCACGGCAGTCACTCGCATCCGCACTTAATTATCCACCAACATTATTTCCATTTAGCACGACGTACGCTAGTTCACGTTTATACTACACGACAACGATCCGAGTCCGATGCCGATGCGAATTTAAAGACGGTATATTTTATAATATTCAATGTAGGCAGCAGTTGATCAATTTCATATCACATCACACTAATATTACTAATATTATAAAGGCGAAAGTTTGTGAGTGTGTTTATGTGTAGGATTGTTACTTCTTCACGCTCGAACGGCTGGACCAATTGAGATAAATTTTGGTATGAAAGCCTTCCTGGATTAACACATAGCCTCCGTTTTATTGTTGCCGTGAGATAAAGCGGGTAACACCGCGCGGCGCAGTTAGTTTCATCAATACACTGTTTTTTTTTATAAAACCATCATATCGTACCTAAAATAATTCATAATTATAAATGTATGCAAATAACAATATTCACATATTAATTCGTAGAGTTGTCAATTGTTTTGTTCAATCGATTTTGATTAAGTAGGTTATATTATTATTATAAATTACCTTCTTTGTTAAGTGGCGATTTTATATAAAGTGTTCTGTTTCAGTATGCAAGGTTGTTCTTAGTATAAAATGCTTCAGAAAAATCGACGAATCGTTTAATTGTAACCGTTTAAATATAAACCGTAGAGTCTAACCACGCTAACTCTTCTAAGCAAATGAACTGTCAAACCATACAAAGTCAGTAAGTTTTATTAGCGTATTTTGACTCTAACTTAGTACCTTGGTTAGGTTTACAAACAACATAACATTATGAGAAGCCAATTCAGAACGTAGTCTAATAAATTGTAAATAGCCAATTCAGAAAGTAGTCTATTAAAACAATACGTCGTAAACGTGAAGTGTAAATGTCATTCGAGTGCCAACTTCCAGCGCATTTAATTTCCATACATATTATACACATTGTTCTAAATGTTCTAATCAGACGGAGACGAGGCTTTATTGTCTGTTTCGGCTTTACGGATTGCTTAATTAACTTTATTACAATATCCGACTGTAAGGTCGATTGATTACCATTTGAGATGAGCTATGGTAATGAGATGATGTCATTTAGGTAACGGTAAAAGCGTCTTTGCCTTATTTGGGAGATTGGGAGAATTTTTCGCTTGACTGACGAATCTTCTTTTGATAATATTATACAGAGCGCGAGGAGTCAGAATACGATTTGCTTTTTACAACTGTCTCGCTCGCTCTTACGCGGTCCAGATGAGACCGCAATCTTAGAGCTCACGGACTCTAATCTGACTAATAAAAAGTCATAAATAATATATCATGTTTTAAACAGAAAGGCTGCCGATCTTTCTAATTGTAGTTAAGTGTAGTTAAGTTTTTGAAATGTCCCGGAGGGTTCTACATAATACTGAGTTTGTAATAAAATTACACACCCCCATTTTAACCCTCAAATGTACACAAATTTTTATTCTGAAATGACGTAATTAGCAATGAAATCCACATCAGTTTGAGATTTCGGGACATTCTTGACAAAGTCTTTATTGGTGACTCAAGATGGCCGCATGCCTTTAAGTTTCGTTGTTCGTTATTTATTCATTTGGTTGTTCAATGTGTAGTATTGAATTATTGATAGCGTGTCGAAACGAGTCATTGGCGAAATACCACTTGCTCAGCAAGAAAGTGCAAGCCATAATAATAATAAAAAAATACACCAAGTGCGAGTGGGACTCGCACACGGAGGGTTCCAAACCATTATCTATAAGTTTGTTGTATGGGAGCCCCTTAAATATTTATTTTATTTTATTTTTAGTATTTGTTGTTCTAGCGGCAATAGAAATACATCATCTGTAAAAATTTCAGCTGCCTAGCTATCACCGTTCTTGAGATACAGCCTGGTGACAGACGGACGGACGGACAGCGAAGTCTCAGTAATAGGGTCCCGTTTTTACCCTTTGGGTACGGAACCCTAAAAAAGACTTTATTGACAATATTCAGATTTTGACTTTTGTCATTTTCAGTAACGTGTTAAGATCATCATGCATTTAAGGGTTAATTTGTGCCTAAATGTACTTAATTCTAATTTCAGTATAATAATATGTTCAAATTGCGTAAATATTTTAAACTAGTTTCCTTGCATAATAAACTACAGCTAAACTAGTTTCCTATGCTAAAACTACTAATTAAATCCTAGTAATTCTAGTCTAAGTATTTATTTTATTACAAAACGACGTAACTGCCCACCATATTTCTTACCATTTAGGTCCTTTTGTTGAGGCATATCAAACGCCTCTGGCGCTGCAGTCGCAATGCCACTCACCGGACTCAAACCTACGATATTCATAATTGACCGTATTTATGCAAACTGAAACCAACCCACAATAAGTGTTCGTACTTTATGTTAGAGTGCGAGGGTTCAATATAATAAAAACTTTCTGTGTCGGTTGATTCCCTTATGCATAAATACATCCAATTTCAGCCTACGGCCTTATACCAAGTTACTGCTACTGATTGATTAAGCTTAATTACAGCCAGCAGAGTTCAATTTATCTTATCAAAGCTGTATCTCGTTGTTGGTGAGAATATCAAGTTAAAAATACCCAGGTTGGTATTTCTTCGAGTTTATTCAGCATAAAATATGGTTAACGGTTTTCTTAGGCTGTGATTAGATAAATAAATAAGCAGAGATTGAGCTTAGTCTATTTACGAAGTTATTGCATAACTCAAGGTTAGTGGGACGTCACGAAGAAACCGATAAAACCTTTTAACTTTATAGACGGTGAATCCTGGACATAACTTACTTGGAACATATAATAAGTTTATCAAAAGTTTATTTAATCTTTATTGTACAAAAGACAGAACTTATCGTAAAAAAGGCGGACCTAATGCCGCAGGGCATTCTCTACCATCCATTCCATTCTCATTCTCAACCATTGACGTCACGAAGAAACCGATAAAACCTTTTAACTTTATAGACGGTGAATCCTGGACATAACTTACTTGGAACATATAATAAGTTTATCAAAAGTTTATTTAATCTTTATTGTACAAAAGACAGAACTTATCGTAAAAAAGGCGGACCTAATGCCGCAGGGCATTCTCTACCATCCATTCCATTCTCATTCTCAACCATTGGGCTTAGCAGGTTATTTGGGGAATATGTGACGTTTTAAATCAAAAAGGTCCATTTTATCAGCAGCATATAAAATCTCTGGCGGAAAGCAGTCTAACTGCAAATCCCACACGCACACATATACACTAATGACAGCAATTAGCTTTTTGTATGTGTGCGTGTGGGATTTGCTAAGCAAAGTACAGACTTACAAGAAAACATACCGTACAAAAAACTAGCCCTCACTAAATGCGTCGACTAGGAGAGGAAAGGCGACAGCAAGCATATAATTAAGATTATCTGAACCATTAATAAACATATATTTAGTACCGGTAGACCTGTTGTTGGACTCCGAACAGGTTACTGGGATACGCATGTACCTGAGCATTTAAAGAGACAACATTAATAATTGTACTTTTTTGTAGTTATTACATCTGTTTTCGAATACATAATTTATAGATATGTGACCAAAATGTGGCAGGTTACTAAGAAAATAGAAAAGAAAAGAAGTACAACAATATCGTCTGGTAACAACCAGAATTCACTATGTACCAAATACCTACTTAAAACAAAGCTCGTATCTTACGTCAATCGACTTACTAGATACGAGGTTTTGAAAAGCAGTGACAGAAATTGTAGTGAGTTTTGGTTGTCACCCGGTGATATAGTAGTTTGTCAGAAGAACGATAATTACCAAATGTGATTATATTTTGACTCTGGGGTGATTATTTAAGCGTTTTAATCACCTCATTAATATGTTCGCAACATCGACGACCTCCGTATGAACTGAGGCGCAGTTAAGTTCTCTTGTATAGAAGTCTCGGATCCGGACATATTAATGAGACGGTTAAAATGCTCAAATAATCGCCCTCTATCTATCTTTTCTGCCCAGTTTTGCGCAATCGGTTGGTTGCCTCGTTCTCGCATTTACTAAAATTGTATCGCATTTAATTAAAACTGCCAATACAATATAGCTTTTAGCGAAACATAATGTAGTGCTTTCTGTTTAACAAGATTCTTGTCTTTTAAGTGGAATTGTTCACCGCATTGCGCCTATTCCGTGTCCTTCATTCAGACCTAACCCTTTCAATGACCTGATTGACATGAGCATCACGCATCGCTCTCCATCTCAGGCATTAGCCGAGATTACGATTAGCAGTCACGTGCCGAGTTTAGGGCCTGATCTCCGATAGGGTTTGTAATCAGTGATGTCTGGTACCCTTACCACGAGTGACAGTGCTCGCTAGTGACTCCGTAAACGATTTGTATGGAGAATTGTAGTTCTACAAAGTAACTGCTATGGGCTCTGTGTTGTTATACTTGTTATCCGTACACATCTTTTATACGCTGCTGTCACTAGCAAGTACGGTCACGTCAACTCATGGTGAGGGTACTGTTGGGCAATCCAAAACGTGTCGTGTTCTGTTTGCTAGCGAGATTTTTATTGTAGGTCTAGCATAACTATGGTTCGCGACTCATGTCGCGCGACATAGCATCACCGTCTCTATCTCACGATACTGTACAGAAAGGGATAGGTAGCATATCTCGCGTGAGAAAGAGTCGCGTGTCAAAGTTGTGCTAGAGGTGGAGGGCTGCATATCTTGCCGCGACTTCGCTCGCGCGACTCAGCATCACCTGTCTTGCTCTCACCGTATTGAAAGGAAAGGGGCAGGGAGTATTTGCCGCGCGTCAAAGAGTCACGTATCACGGTTATGCTAGACGTGCACGTAGGTATTGTCATGATAAAAAAAATCTTCAGTTTTATTTACATAATGGGGTAAAAAAAGAAAACTCCATAATCTCTGATGTAAATCACACCCATAAGCCATACATATCCTAAACCAATGAGCCAATTTGGTAGTTATCTGCTCTTAAATCCCTTGTTTCATAATAAAATCTAATTAAAAAAAACAGCATCTGCTTTGTAGCTAAATAGATCAGAACTGCTGAAAAAACAATGCGAATAATATCCCAGCACTTCAAGCTTTTAGAAATCGTTGAAAGAGAGTTTAGTAAAGTAAATTTTCTACCTAACATTTTTTGTTTAAGTATTTAAAGCTAGATGGAGCTTAAATCTCCTAAATAGAGTAATTTGTTAAAAGTTTCGCGATTAACATTTCACTCACTTCAAACTACACTGCTGGGAAATACGGGGCTTAATGTTTACGAACTTTTTGTTGTTTAAAAGCTTTGTTCGTGATCATAAAGTTATTTTATTTTAATTATGTTAATTATTATATTTTGCCATAAACTCAATGATTTATAGTTTACTAGCTGCGCCAAGCGGTTTTACCCGCTACTATCCCATGGGGACACTACATTATTTTGGGATAAAAAGTAGCCGTAGCCAGTTACCTCCATACGGAATTATATCTATATTGGCCGTTTGAACGTGAAGAAGTAACAAACATACACATAAACACACGAACTTTCGCCTTTATTATATTAGTGTGATTAAATGTATCGCATTGTAGAAGACATTATTTTAAAAGCTGTAAATTTTGCGACTTTGGAAAAATTACTGAGAATGACTGCGTTTCTGAGTCTCAGTTCGAGTTTTATTTATTATTGAAATACCCACGGTTTCGCTCGTATTGGGTAAAGTGATCCAAGTATAGTTGCCGGCAAACTTTTTGAATAAAAATGGCGGATCTGCGCATGTACATTTGTACATGCGCAGTCAAGGTTATGCTCAAAAAGTTTGCCGGCAGCTGTATCCTAAGACAGGGTAGAATAAAATTTTGTGAGCAAATGTTGGGTAGGTTTAATGTTTAAAAACAGTTGTCTTGGAACAGTTTAAGTTATCAAAGTCCTACGCGAAGCTTTATAAATATGTAGATATATACCTACGTTTCAACAAATTTGCATCCAAGAACTGCCATAATCCCATAATGCATCCTGTCACAAGTGTCACAAACTAATCGCTGCACTTTCTACCTCACGAACCCATTCACGCCACGTGGGCGACCATCATATCTCTCCAACCACACCATACTGTCAAAATCTCTTTTAAACCTTAACAATATGACTTAGCTTATGTTTTATCAACTGCATGTTGGTAACAAAATTACTATTTACCGAACAATAAGTCTCTTGAATGAAGCGTAACATTGTTAGAACAATCGGGATAAGGCCTAAAATTGACTGTGAGATATTTTAAACGCATTCGGTAAAAGGAGATGCCTTAATATCTTTGTTTATAGAGCCATAGTTTGTCTTTCGCTTTGGTTACACATTCCGGAGTTGAAAAATGTAGTGGTTTGTTTGACTTGATGTTGCCACTTGTTGGAAATAAATTGTGGAGGAAAACACAAGATAACACGAGCTGCATACGTTATAAAATCGATTTGGTTCGTGTGAGGAATGTGTTTTGTGAGTTTATGCATTTTATATGGGTTTATTGTGTTTATAGGATTGTTGTGTTACATGTCACACGATATTTCTAAATGTTTACCTTATTTCGAAATATTTCACTTTGGCGTGCGTGTCAACGTATAAAATGCAAGATTTCATACGACAGAGTTTTTTATAAGAGTTCCTAAACTTTCAAAAGAAAAATGCTGTATTTCTTAATCAATATTTTGCTTGTTAAAATACCCATGAAACGGGTTTACTTACGTCGTTCATGTCGAATCAATTCGCGATTCGTAATCATGAGCTGCGTTCAGTCGTGATAACGGCGAGATGTAACCACATCTTATGTATTTTAATACCTACATGTCTCTCTCACTAGAGTTATCAATGTAAAACATTTACGTAAATATCCGTTACCACAGACCATAAGAATACTATAGACTGGGTATTGGGCGGGGCACGCGTAACCGAGCTTAGGCCCAAATACCCAAAGATATGTCAACGTGATGTCAACAGTCACTTAGTTACCGTACGAACGTACTTGAGTAATTATGTGCTAAAAAATTAGTAATATGCCGAATTGTGGCATTATAATCGTCACAGGCGAGATCTGCATACTCAAAAAGATACTTGATACCGTTTAATTTCACTGGAAAGTAATAAAATTCGGTATTTTGTAATATTTCGTAAAATATTGCAGTGCATTATGACAATTATACATTACTAGCTTGACATGGCAACTATTCACGCAACATCTTTAGGAGCACGCAATGTATACGTCCGTCTGACAATTTAGTGCGGGGGAACAAGTCTAAACCATAAATTGTCGATATTCTGTATGGAGGTTTTAATGTGAGCCGCTCGTGTTTCATACTAACTTGTCCATTTTAATTATATAATTTACACTTTATCACCTTGTTTTTTAGGGTTCCATACCTCTATCGGAAAAAACGGAAATCTTATGGGATCACTTTGTTTTCCGTCCGTCCGTCTGTCTGTCTGTCTGTCAAGACCCTTTATCTCGAGAACGCGTGGAGGTATCGAGTTGAAATTAACACTATATGTATATATACTCAGGTCTAGGGTCCCTTAAAGCTGTGAAAAGAAAATCAAGCTTCTACGTTAACGTGAAAAAAAGGTACAGCCGTTTATGTCGCCAAAAACGCACATTTCGTCACTCAAGGGAATCAAAGTGATAGAGTACTTCCCGATGACCTAGAACTATGAAATTTGGCAAGTACTACAAATACTTATAAAAATCTGAAATCGCCACATACTTACTACAAATACTAATAAAAATCTTAAAAAATATAGTCCTTTTCAAACATCAAGTCCACCTTTTGTACGATACGTTTTCTTTTGTGCAATAAAGATTAATTAAATAAATAAATAGGTAAATCATATTTGGAGAACTTGGTTGCGTTAAGTTTGATTCAAATTCAAATTCGTTTATTGCAAGAAATTAGGTGATACAGGTATATACAGTGTTGCTTATGTTCTAACAAATAGGCATGCAAACAAAATAAAACAATATTCAAATACTTAATTGTTACATATTTCAATTTGTTACTTATGTCAAAAATAATTACTAAAACTCAGAATTTGCAGATTAAATTACATTAATTATTACATTATTTTTATAAGTATTTGCACCTCGTTTGTATGCTGCGCCATACATTTCAGATACAAACTTAACTCAACCAGGCCAATTAAGATGGGATAAGTGAAAGTTTGTACGGAACCCTCGGTGCCTACTGAGCCGGCGGTCCTGGGTTCGAATCTCGGCAAGGGCAAATATTTGTGTGATGAACTCGAATATTTTGTTCCTGGGTCATGGATGTTATCTATATATATTGTTTATATCGTCGTCTACTATTGGTTAGTATAAGGCCAGGTCGAGTTGTGTACGATTGTCCCTTAATTATTTTGTTTACATTTTATATGATGAAATAAATAAATCTACTCCGTTTATAATTTACCTACTACCTGTTCCAAATGTTGTAAGGTGATATTTTTATTATTCATATATCACTACATGTAAAGTAAACATTCTGAACGATAGGAAGATTGAGATGGACGCTTCCATTTGATTTCGTCGCCAGAAATTAAAAGGTCTGATAATTTAATTTACGACGTTTACGACCATACAAAATAAATATTTTCAAAATGCATTATACATATTATAAGCCTATACATATTATTATTTTATCGATATCGACTATTTTGATTTGATCACGCCCTTAACCTTTAGAATCATTAGATGCATACCGCTGGCAGAGCTTACATTACATTTTCTGGGTCGTTAAAATTAGACCCCGTGTTACAAGGATAAGGTTCAATTTTAAATGTTTTAAAATTGTAAGATAAAACCTTGCGATATTTAGCCAGCATTAATATCAAAAGTGACACTACTGAATTGACGGAAGTAGAAATCAATTTCTTGTCAATTCGAGGCTTTGTCGTACTGTATCATAAAGTCTCATTTGCCTTTTATTTTATTTCTATTTAAGTTATAATAAAAATAAAGACATTGTCTGATATGCATATAAGGACTAAAATTCTCGATACATTGATCGTAGTAGTGTATGACCACGTAATACGCACACATTAGCTCAGCCAATGTCAACTCACTTCTGTTTGTTGTAAAACCTTATTTTTATAGGAATATAATTGTGTGCGTGTATAAGTCGGCTACAGCGGTGCTAGAACAAACTGCGCTGAATGCCATCTCCATATACTGCGTGTCCGTTACATTCGCTCTAAGCACTTTCATGTTAAAAACCGGCCAAGAGCATGTCGGGCCACGCTCAGTGTAGGGTTCCGTAGTTGCTCATCCTTCACAATAAACTGCTGTTTTAAGCCCGAGGTTTACGTTAAGAAAGATTTTAAGCTCTATAAAAGGTCGTAAACGCCCTAGAAACTGTAATCACTTATTACCTTCTGGAAGTCAACTTACGACCTTTTAAAGAAAAAATATGAAATTTGGCGATAACTCAAAAACAGCTCAACCGATTTTGTTTGAAAGTACTTATAAGGACTCATTAACATGAATTTTTCCGATTTTTTTTGACCCGTGGTTGAAAAGTTAGAGGGGGGGGGACACTATTTTTTTTGTTTTTGGAGCGAATATTTACAAAACTGCTGACTTTATCAAAAAATAATGTTACAAGACCCCTATTATTTTTACAAGACCTATTCAACGACACCCCACACACTAGTGTTGAAAAGAAAAGAAAAATTCACCCCCACTTTAGGTGTTCGAGAGGTACCCGAAAAAAATATTATTTTTTTTAATTTTATTTTACCGTTCTGTCGGCGTTATTCATACACATACTCATACCAAATTTCAGCTTTCTAGTACTAACGATCACGGAGCTAAGCCGCGGACGGACGGACGGACAGACGGACATGGCGAAACTATAAGGGTTCCTAGTTGACTACGGAACCCTAAAAAGCATTTGAATGTTAATCCAGGATACATGCATGTTACCCTTAAATGTCATAATGTCTGACCACAGCAACCTACCTTTTACTTTTTACCTTTAGCCGCGCTAAGTAAAATATTATGTTCTGTAAAACGTCGTAATTGCCGCATAGTATAATGCGCTAGAAATGTGGGGTGAAAATGCGATGGAGTCGAATGAACACTGAGACAGGTTGTGGCCAGTCCTGAGCGGTGGCGACAGCGAACTTTTATTTATAACTAGAAAGCAACTTATGGGAGAGGAAAAGTCGTAACACTCTTTTTTGATTCGGGTTCCAACAATGGTTGAAATCTATTCACGCATACGTACGTACAGGCCCGTTACTTCGCCTGGGATACCTAACATCGCCTATTGTTATAAAAGTTTAAATTCTTGTCTAGTTTTTAGACTACTAAAAACTAAAACTTTTAAATAGAAAGTGCTTTTTATGTATATATTCTTATCAACGATATTCCCGCATCAACTGTAGCTTATTTAAAAACTAGGCGGGAATTTAAACTTTTATAAAAATAGGCGATGTTAGGTATCCCTATGGTATCCCAGGCGAAGTTACGGGCCTGTACCTCTTAATGCAAACAGACATGCACAAAAAAGGAAAATATTTCTCGAGATGTTAACTTCCAAGTTGAAATCTCATTTTAGAAGTGACTATGTTATCGGTGCTTTTATTTACAATCACGATAAAAATTACTGGGTCCGGCCAAGTTGTGCTGTTTATGCCATTCTTAAAAATGATGCATGAACATTGAATTCATCAATCAATCAGACTGAAGATTTCTTTTTAAGGGTGAAGCCAGACGACCTTAATTTGGGTCGCGTAATTTCGGTCGCACCACACTTAGTGTGACGTGATCACGTGACATGATGTATGATGCGACCGAAATTACGTTCGTCTGGCTTCACATTAACTGCCCCGCTGCAAGTTTGGCTCAATCTCTTTGCATTAAGCCCAGCACTCAAGCATTGCTATTCTGAATGCCGAAACTACTCGATGCCTTCGCGAGCGCTTCGAAGCGCCCTCACCGCGCCCCGCTGCGTTTAAGTGCGTTTGCCATTCACCAACATTTTAATGCTCTGTTGTAATTATTCTGAAAGTGATCGTAAGGTAAACGGCGAGCTTCGTAAAAACGCTCACAGCGCAATGGTTTCCTTTTTATAATTCTTCTAAATATTGCATGACCAGTGTTATAGCTACGAGACGAGTACATACGAGTTGCCTAAAATTCAATTGAATTGTTTAATAAGCAAACCTCCAAATTATCTAAGAGTTTACACAACGTATCTCAACTCGTAAGGGGAAGATTTAAGAATACGTCAGGTAGTGACAGTGATAGGGGATCAGAAAGGAAGCAGGTTGATATTCCTCAAACAACGGTCAAAATGTATACTGTTTTTAGGGTTCCGTACCCAAAGGGTAAAAACGGGACCCTATTACTGAGACTTCGCCGTCCGTCCGTCCATCCGTCCGTCCGTCTGTCACCAGGCTGTATCTCAACAACGGTGATAGCTATTGAAATTTTCACAGATGATTTATTTCTATTGCCGCTATAACAACAAATACTAAAAATAAAATAAAATAAATATTTAAGGGGGGCTCCCATACAACAAACTTGTTATAGATTATATATATGTATAGGTACGGAACCCTTCATGCGCGAGTCGGGCTCGCACTTGCCCAATTTTATTATAAACGACCACATCTTGTGTTATCAACTTATCACCACAACAAACACCACAACACAAATTCTCGATCCCCGCCGTTAAATCGCCCATGGTAGGGTACCAACTTCTTCATTGACTTACTACAGATAGCGCCACAGCCGTCTCTTCGCCGGCAATGCCGATGACGCTTGAGCCCGCCGCCAGATGACGCGATGGTAGCTAACAGTTGTAACACAAAGTAGGTACTCCTGCACACAAAACAAACGATGTCCGATAACATACAAATAAAGTAAAATCACAGATCACACAAGCGTGATTCAACTGCACAGATGGTCTTATCACAAAACAGTGGCTTTTATCTTTTATTGCGGCTTCACTCTTCTCGCAAAGTTGGCCGAGGTCGGGCGACTATGATAGTGTGGAGGGGTACTTCGCTGCGGAAACCCGTACTTCTGCCAACTTCGCCTCGCCTAACTTCGATCAACTTCGCGAGTACTGTGGAGCTAGGGTATCAGTTTCCTTATATCACTCAACTCGTGTACCTACTACTCGCTTCCTGCATCAACATCATTACTTTGTATGTAAACATTTTTAACCTTTGACAAAGAGGATTGTTCGAATAATCTGTGTATCTGTGTATTTGTGTATCTGTGTATCTGTCTGCGGCATCGTAGCTCCCAATGGATGGACCAATTTAAGTGCGGATTCTTTTAACTGAAAGACATGTCCGTTTAGATAGTTCTTAGCTATGTTTGGTGGAAATAGAACAAGTCATTTCTAATTGATGGGAATTCCATAATTTGTAAGTAGTTATGTATATTTTTCTAAGCATCTATTGATTTTACTATTCTTATTTGTACTTGTGTCGGGGGTGTTTTTAATTTTGAATTCAGGTTATTGTTTGTTTGTTGCAGGCGGAAGAACTGAACTCGCTGGTGGGAGATGCGTTCCGAATGGCGTTCGCGTCGCAGCTTCAGCCCTCCGCACCGCTTTGGGTAAGAATGGGATCATTTCTCTTTTTCTCTAGCGTTTCAGCGTCTGACTTGGAGTGCGTGGCGATAATAGAACCAAAGAAGTACTTAACGTTGGCATTGCCTATTTTGAGGATTTGAATAGGTAGGTACCTTATTGTACTGCTTTAAAAAACACAAGGCCATAATGTAGGTAGTAGGTACTAATCAAGCTGCTAAGCTTTTAATTTTAAGTAGTGGAGATATCTTTGCCATTATGGCCTTTCAAAACGTCGAATTTGCTCATTTTGCAACCTCAAAAGCCGTATTTTACGCGAATTAAATCACCTCCCCAAGACAAATACACTTTATGATACGAGCTATAATTTAATGGAACACAAAACAAACAGTCTTAACCCACGGTTATTATTTTAATCGCTTTACTCCTCGGCTCCTGTGAGGCGTTGTAATGATACGTTGTTCACTGCTATTAAGGGGGATTGGGTAATGGTGGGGTTTGGGAAGTGTGAGCTTGAGTTATGATGAGGTGTTTGGGATAATTTTGGTGGTAGCTCATATGGCTAAGATTACTTGACTCATCATCCTTCAAATTTAAGAGCTACGCTCTTGTCGGTGGAACAGTTCCCATGCATCTTGTTCTTGCACCTTCTCCCTGACAGCCTGGTACGACACAACGTTAACCTTCTCCTTTATTTGGTCCATGTAAGCTCTCCTTGGTCTTCCTCTCTTTCTCCTCCCTTCCATCTTTCCTTTTATTATTCGTTGTCCAATAATTTTTCCTCTTCGGTTCTGTATTGTTTTTAAAATACACCTGTCCTAGTTCACCATATCAAGTACCTCGTTCGACCGCTTTTCAGTCCAGCTGATTTACTCTATTCGTCGCCAGCACCACATTGCGAAGGCCTCCAGTCTAACTCTATCCCTTTGCGTCAGTATAATAATAATAAATAAATAATAATAAATAATAAATAAAGTATAAATAATAAAAAATAAAGGCGACCCGCGCGCACCAACGATATGGTACGGCAGAACATTAAAGTATCAACACGGCGGCCACCGTTTAGTTGCGTCCATGTTTATGAGGTCTCTCTACACCACTTAACACTACAATTTACCATGTTATTTATTTAATTTCTTTTTTCGTTGACGTACGCATGGATCATACATAAACAAGGACGCTACTAAACGGTGACCGCCGTGTTGATAGGTACTTTAATGTTCTGCCGTACCATATCGTTGGTGCGCGCGGGTCGCCTTACATGCTCCGTCTAGTGGGGGTTGTCTGTGGTCAGTATCCATGTTTTGGTTCCGTATAATGTTATGCTCCAGATGGACACCTTCATGAGCTTTTTCCTTAATTACTTGACTACTGGGGACAAATGAAAGCGAAGTTATCGGTTCGATTAGTAGAGTCCAAGTATTTAACTTTTCAGGTTATTCTATTGCAACAATTAATTATGGAAAAGTTTCATAAATACGTTCTTTTGTCAAAGCGTTCTCATCTTATACTTTTTAAGATGTTTAATAGGCCTCCTTAAAATACAAGGTTTGTTCTAAAGTCTTGAACTGATCATCAGTTTTCTACTCTTCTTTGTTGGGAGACTTTTCCTATTGCCTCTCTCACTACGTATAATAAATAAACTAATGGATCTGTGTGCTGAAGACATTGCGATTTTGTTCTGATTTCGTTGAATTCGTTTTTTTTACGTTTTCAACCTCCATATCTCCGTCATTTTGAAAAATTCATCACGATAATCGATTTAGAAATGTGGCATGCAGGTGAGAACAGTCTTAAACCAGAACATTCAAAAATCCAATTAATCCTGATTTCATACGAAAGAAATGTTGGGGAAGCTGAAACGGAGACGCTTTGCTCACTCGGTCAATAAATAAACACTTAAATATAGACATCCATGACCAGGAACATAATTTATTGACGACGCGGTTGGCTCGGTTTGTAGAGACCTGCCTACTGAGCCGGCGGTCCCGGGTTCGAATCCCGGCCAGGGCAAATATTTGTGTGATGAACTCGAATATTTGTGCTTGGGTCATGGTTGTATTTAAGTATATATTGATCTATATAAGTATGTATATCGTCATCTAGTACCCATAACACAAGCCTTCTTGAGCTTAATTTGGGACTAGATCGATCTGTGTGAGGTTGTCTGATATTTATTTATTTTATTTATTACTAGCTTTTGCCCGCGACTACGTCCGCGTGGAACTTGGAAGTATGGAAGCAACCTCGTACAACACGATAGATATCCACCTAGTCACCTTAATTAATAAAAGAGCGCCTAAGCAAATGTAATAGCAATTGTGCTTTTGGGTTTATCATTACATTTTCTACAGGGTCATCAACGTCATCATGAATTACTTACTCACTTTTCAATCTTTTTAGGGATCATTTCCAGGATGAAAACTATCCTATGTCCTTCCTCGGGTCTTAAACTATCTCCATGCCAAATTTCATCAAAATCGATTCAGCGGTTTAAGCGTGAAGAGGTAACAGACAGACAGACAGACAGACACACTTTCGCATTTATAATATTAAGTATGGATTTATTACACAAATACTCGACCTTGCCGGGATTTCAACCCAGAACCGCCGGCCCAGTAGGCTAAGCTGCACCATTGCGCCAACTCGTCAAATTTTAGAAGCAAATCGTGTAGTTTGTAGGAAACGATTCTTCCAAGGAAAAGGCACAAACGATTGATGATTCGGAAGGTCGGTTATTACCGAATTCGGTATACTCACTATCTGGCAAATACCGACACCTCATAAACAATAGCTAACACACAATAACTCACTAAACCTGATTTACGGATGACGCACATCGCCGACCAATAATCTAAATCACTTACGCTTTGATTAATAGCCGCCCTCGAGGGCGTAATTATTCGTCATTACGGTTAGTTTAGGATCTAATAGGGTAAATATGAGAACGGGTAAGGTATTGGGTAACTTCAAACATATTGATACAAAGATAAAATCACAAAGAATTTAAATGCGTCACCTTGTGTCGCTTGCTCGTTCACTGCTGTAAAGTAATGCAGTAAGTTGTGGAAAGTAAGGTATTCACATAGAGGTCGCTAAGGTGTAAAGCCTTTCAAATATACTATGCAAAGATCGACACACAAAGCGTAAGGCAAAATTACAACAAACATTACATGTTTCAGTCAAACATTCATAACTTCAGTCAGACATTGTTTCGAATTCAGATTCCAACGTACTTACGATAGTATTTTGTAACAACCTACGTTCATTCCAAATAATAAGGTAATTATTTCATCATCGTCATCATCATCATAAAGCATTTATATTTAAATACCTATCGATATCTGCTACACAACATTATTAAAGGAACCAAATTCTAATCGTAAAACAATGTTCAGAAAAATAATGCTACTAAAACTTTGTTTAGGAAGAGGCAAAGCCTTTTATCTCACTCTATGAGATAAAAGGCTTTGTTAAGTCTGATAACATATCCTATTTCTTGTTTACTTTCCTTCGCGTTTTGTCCAGAAAAATCTATCTCAGTAAATGTACCTACATTTTAACTAGTAAAATACTCGGTGCCATTTCACATTGCGCCAAAATCGAGTAAAATACATATTTTGTCGTCCGGACCTTATTAAGGTAACAGTGGGAACATAGCACAAATAGATAAACGCTCATTTTCAAACAATAACCTTTTACCCGACTTTTAAAACAGTTGTTCGAATAATCAAGTAATTAGGGCGGGGCGCCAGTGCGCGAGATAACGAAACGAATTTACTGGTCCCTTTGTCAGCGATAAGGAAAACTGCGCTTAACTACAATAAAACTTTATAGGCGTTTTGTTTTGAGCGCCGTTGTTCTTAAACTGCCCTTTTTTAAGTCTATTAGATTTGTGAATGGGGTTTTTTTTCGGAAGAAATTGTTAGTTGTTTCTTTTTAGAGTTCAAAGTGACCTTCAGGTTTTTTATTAGGATTGGATTTGTGAATGAATGTTGTAAATTAGGAATTTCTGTTTTAGTATTTTCTGACCTCCAATGTTTAAATTATACAACAATGTCGTTTGACTAGTTCTGCCTTTTAAAGCGACTGACTGTTATAGAGTAGGCGTTGCTCTGGAGAAAATGTCTCTTTATTTGTATAGGTGGGTGTGCAGGTCATGAGATGATTAACATTCTGTACAGTCTATCTAAGTGAGTTGACCTATATTCGATGTATGCTTTTTACAAACGAATTCAAAACGTTTTAAATGTTTGAATATGTCGTTCAACGAAATCCATTTTATTAATTTAAAAAAAAACGCGCCTGCTAAGGTGTAATTGCACAAATTACTGATACATAAAACAGTAAAGAGTTATTTTGAAAACGGGTTTGAACGTTTTAACTTTTAAATCACATTACACATTGAAATGCCAATTGCCAATACACGGCACAAACCCGAAATGAGCCAAAAAACCACTGCTTCGATAACACTGCATGCTGCCCTGTAATACGAGTCGTAATGGGAATTCCGTCCGAACTCACTTTCGCTTAGAGCAGGACACGTGTATAAATACCCGAGGGTGTGAAAGGGAGACGGCATGTCGGGGACTGTCGTGCGAAGAAGCAATAACGCATAACTTAGGGCCCGGATTTAATTACGTCTGGCAAGGAATGAAGGTTTAGAAAGTGTCGGGTTCCGTGCTGTCCGTTGGAGGTATGAAAACGAATGTCGAGCTGTCTTCGTGTATAATACATATTATATACATCTACATCTTTGACAGTATCTAGCTGTCAAACTTGTAGATACATATAATCGATGTCAAATACAGTTATACTTTCAATGATAATGCTTTCAATTTGAAGGAGGGTGTTCTTTCGTAGAACTTTCACTTCGCCGATTTTTTTCCACTGAGATCATATTTTTTTCATATCTCTTGAAAATATAATGTCATTCGTTGGGTTAGGTTAGGCTAAGATGGTTTTATAACGGTCTTATATCCCAAATAGTTTGCGCTTTCAGAGAAAATAGCTTTTTGCGAAATTACACTTCAGCGAAATTAAACGAAAAGGCATACCTAGAGAACGATCTAATTATTATATTGATTTATTCAGCGTATCATTTTCTAACTAAGCACCACAAAAAGTGCCAGTATAAAAAGTATTTAGTTTCCATATCACAATTCA
Organism: Apotomis capreana; assembly: GCA_947623375.1. Taxonomy (NCBI): domain Eukaryota; kingdom Metazoa; phylum Arthropoda; class Insecta; order Lepidoptera; family Tortricidae; genus Apotomis; species Apotomis capreana. The sequence goes on along the minus strand of OX392505.1, from coordinate 6,630,849 downwards.
TGGGATTCCATTTGGCGATATGCGTAAAAAGATTGATTAATTAAGAAGATTGATTAAAGATTCACAAGACAAGAAGATTGATTTGAAAAGTATTTATTATGTTTACGTCATCCTAGGCCGCAAATGAGATTTTCTGCGAGAAAACTGCCAATTACTGCCTGATCTAGGCGAAACGTAAAACTTTAGACACATGGGCGGTAATTCGTAAAGCTCCTTTCGGTTCGATCACACCTGGAATCTGGGATATACGCGAATTCAACGCCCTAGGAATGTATCAATGTAATATACTTTTATTAACTATGTTTTCTGATATAAAAGAAAGGCACATGACCTTCATTACCAAAAGTAACGTTTGAAAACTCGCACATAATTCAGCAGCTTGTAACCTACTATAAACGTCTCGCCTCACGTGGCATAACGTCACTGTAAATCATAAATAATAGAACCATTCCCGGGGCTCCGTGCTCGTGAGGTCGGACCTTTTGCCCCGTGGTAATGGCTATTACGCTGTGGCAAGGACGTGCCACGTTTCGGTAGCTGTGAATATGTTTAGTTGAATTGCTAGAGACATTTTAGGAATGAGAGGAGAAAGGTGATATGAGATTAGCTACAGCTTTATTAGGAGCAATTACATGAAAATACATATGTATTTTTAGTAATAATAAGAATACCATACTATAAAATGAGATGAAGTGACGAAGAAGATTTAGATATAGTAAATATGATGTATTTGAAAGCCGCAGAAGAAAACTTATATACCACGAAATCTATATAAAAATATAGAAAGGAAAAGGGGAAGATTAAAAAGTATGGAAAAGTAGGAAATAAGAGAGAAAAATATGTCTTGTCTTTAAATAAGTTAAAATAAAGTAAAACGTAGAATTATATGCAAATTACTAAACCAACAGCCAAGCTCCTAAATGAAAGATAAGCAGGAAAAAAAGATTTTTTTTCAGCTATACTTTACTGGTTTTATAATCGATGTTTTAATAAATGGCTTTCAGTACACCATCACAGATGTGTTCGACTTCAATTGAATTTTTTCGTTACTTTTTGCAGTATAAAAGTAGATACTATTTCAGACGAAAAATTGCACCTATAAAGGAAACGTAAATCAAAAAGGACTTTTTACCTCTACCTGTAAAGGACGGAAAATGTATCTATCCTCCAACTTTGGTGTTAAGTTGACTTGAAACTCAACATGCCTCAAGTTCCCTGCGTGACCGGACTGTAACATTTGCTGAAATTCTACATTATAAAATAAAACTATGTTAAAGCCGTAAAGTCCCGGTTAAGTTGTAAACTCGTATAATTTACGAGCGACGTGTAAGGCCGGTTCGTGTCACCTCAATATAAAACCACCAAAAACCTTGTGTTTCTCATAATTCTCAATAAACATACTTTGTACTTTTGGATTTAGGTATGTAGAACATGTATCTTTTCATTGTTCAAGTGTGAATATTTTGATATCAATATCAAAATATTTGATTTTAGTTGACAACATGGATGTTGTCAATCCCTACGTATGCTTTTGTGATTTCAAGTTAGATTTTTGTATACCTATGTAATAAATATAGCTATGTAGTAAATGTAATAAAAAAAGAAAAAACAGTCATTCATATTCAACTAGACGATAGCGTTTTATGTAATTGTTATCTACTTTTATTATATAATTGTAACAACAACTGTCTATACAACTTAAACCATAAGTATGTTCTAAAGTAGCCCTATGATGGTTGCATTTATCTGCCGATAAATGAAGCATCCGTCTCGTTTCGACAAATTGCGAGTAAGAGTGACAGATACTTCATACTTCATTTATCCCGTGATAAACGCAACCATCACAGGTCCGCTGATTAAGTTTATACTGCTTGTTATGTTAGAAAGCATGTTGCAACATCTACCTTCAAAAGTGTGACTTTTTTCTAGCATAGGTCCAACGAAATCAAATTGACAGCCATTTTAACCTCTGACCACCTCTGACCCGACATGCGTGATACGAGCAATCAGTCTGAAGGTCGCGATTGTCGTACGTGTCGATGTGTCGTGTGAAGCGGCACTAAGCGGACGAAAAAACTTCGATGCCGACGATAAACGACGGCTTTTGGGGGCTGGGGGGGCGTGGAGTGGAATAAGGGATATAAAAGTAAACAAACAGTTTTTTCGTTTTCTTCACATTTCATCTACGAAATTTATTTCTAATCAGAAGTAGTTTTACTAAATTAAAAAATATTCGTCTCGTTTAGTGCCTAAATTTGTTAAGCCATAACGTCTATTTTTTCCATCCAGGGTTTTAAATATAATTCTACATAATAAAATTATATCGTAGTAAGGTGCATCAAAAGTAGTTGAAAATTTCACTACTGGCTTATGTCAAATTGTCAGTTGCTTTTGATACTGAATTGCTGACTGCATTAGGTAGATATAATCGGGTCTGATAATCAAGAGTAGTGATTAAATTAATTTATTCAGTATCTATTTCATAATATATAATATCATAACTAATAAAGTGATTTAATACTTAACTAGTCTATCAAAATCAAATTAGTTCATCGTTAAACAAAAATCGCTTTTCGCTATAAGTGGCACCACACCCAACTTTCAAACGCTTACCCGCTGGTGAAATAGAATCACAGTTCTGATAGAAAACGTGCAGATTGCGTCGCTCAAGGGGCCCACCGAGGCCCATCGGGCGCTGGGGGCCTATCAGGCCTAGTGGCCTAGCGTAATGGAGATTGCTCCATTGAAACCCTGCAGGAAAATATTTTCCGAATTACGAAATACAGGCGCTGCATTGATAACTCAGTCGAGAGGAAAATGAAAAGGTTTACGCACTGAGACAAACGTACATAATAAGTATAATTTCCTTGATAGAAAAATTAGAATTTCGGTCCTTTTGACAACGACATGTTTATATGACCTTGATCAGTGTGTTAAGGTGATAAGGCATGAACAAACTCAGGCTCAACTTCGATGCTGCGTTTGTTATAATTATAAATGTCTAATTTTGCTCGATCAATCAGTAATTTACCAGACTTTGCCAGTTAATAATTAAAGCGTCGTCGTGGTGATATTAGGCCTTAAGTTAATAATATATAAGCTTACATAGCTACTACAGCTGTCCAAAATACTTATATAGTTAGAGTATTGCAAAATAGACAAGTTTAGTTAGTTTTTATATTCCAACTTTTATACTTGGCTTAGTTCATGACCCATAACCATTGTTTTAGCTATAACCATAATTCTAATCAGATATTTTTTCAGAAGTAGCTGGTGTGTACCAGCACTAGTTTATTAGACATTACATTCAATGTTAGTGCCCCGATATATGTGTCCGCAGGCTTAGTAGGAAACGTGTTTCGGCAGAATTCTTTAACTGGTGAATCTACCGCGCGTATAATGTGCATAATATGTTCACGCAAGCGCGTCGGTTCAAAGGCTTCGATAATTTACATAGTCTACTTACTTTTACCACACCGTAAAGTAGACAAGAAAAAAAACAACATCCCTACTTTATTTTTAGGGGAGGTACCTATAGTTTAATTACAATATTTCAAGATTTTATCCTTCCTACTTTGTCAGCATAACTTAATATCCATGCCAAATTACAGCTTTATAGTACTAACAGCTGTAAGACAGACGGACGGACGAACATGGTTAAACTACGAGTATAAGGTTTCATGGCGACTTCAGAACTCAATAGTATTATTGGAATGTATTAGGTATGATGCCTATTATTATGTCAAAACTTATGAGATTTTAACATTCTTTCAAGTTGCGGGCTCTTTTCAGTTGGAAATAAATAACAAAGCCTGAAAACGAAATACGGCGGCCTAAGAACGGCACGTATAAAACATTGCCTCGTAGATGAAAACAATGGCGGCAGAGCGGTCGCGTGCGGCGCCGCAGTTACAGCGGGCTGGAGCGTCCGTCACGCCAGATCCTTATCTGTAATTTATATCATCTACGCGGGTGATCGGGTTTCAAAATACATTTTAAGCCGACCTTTGAGCATATTTTGTGAACTTTGCACTTTGCACTTTAATACAAAAAGTGCTCGTACCTGTAAATCGCCTGAGGTTTAACAACTCTGCGTTACCTGTAAGCCTCGGCCAAAACGTTACTCTTCATCACTACTGTGGCGTGTAGACCTATTAGTGGGCTTGTACTCTCACACAGTGTCCGGCTCACTGGTAGTGATGGCTAACCAGCCCAGAGACAGTTCAAGCCATGCTTAAAAATAAAATATAAATGGACTCTTGACCATAACCAGTTAGAAAAATTGGACTTGCTTCCTCTGCTTAATTAATTACAGATTCATACAAATTAATCCATCCACTTGTCTACGAATTTCAGGAGGTTGCATGAAATATTTATAAACAATGAAGGTATGTAAATAAAACCATGGCGATAGACCTATAATATTTATATAAAAAACGTATATTTAATTTAAATAGCTTTCCTGTACAGTAAATCTAACGACAATAGTTTACTTTATAATTTAATTTATATCGAACATATTACTAAATTTCATTAAATCTTCCTGAGCAGCCGAAAGCAAGAGGCAGACTAAAATCCTCATGGCGGTCCAATATTAAAATTGTCCTAAGGAACCTGAACATTGAAGAACAGACAACCCAGAATCAGCCACTCTGGCGTAAGATGACAAGGAGACTCCAAGTAGGTGGGATAAGGGAATGAAGAAGAATATCGAATATATTTCAAAATGTTGATCTTCTGACGAGGTAAATGAAGTTCGACGCCAAGTTCCAAAAAACTAAATTCCCTAGTGAATAATTTTAAGACGATCTGATTAAATAAATATACAAACTCCTTGAAAACTCAATATGTTTGGTTATTTCAGTACTCAAATAGCCAATCTGTCACAACAGGAATGTTAACGGAACAATAAAACCGAGTTTAACATTCCATTTCCTCCCGACCGGGAATACAAGTGTTCCGAAACGATGTAATTTTATTGTTTCGTTTAATTTTAGACGAATGTGAAGACCGGAAGTTGTGTGTTTGCGTTGTGACGGAAACAGATGTACGTGATCTGATTGAGAATATACTGGAAAGCGAGCTGTTTAGGAGTAGTCCATCGCAAATGACTAAATTGTAGAGACAAAACGCTTCAGGTGGCAGCACCATATTGCCAAAAAGTCGCCCCCATTTTACCAAAATCTTCAGCGTTGGATTATATAGAAGTTAGCATGTATCGCAAAATGACTATCATGTGAAATTGTACATTTATGTACAATTTCACATGATAGTATATAGTCCGTCGGTTTGCGTTGTGTACTACATTAAAGAAAACAGTACTATAGTGTGGTATTGTACCTCATTATCGTTCGTTATAAAAGAGAAGCGCGTTTCATAGATAAGGTGTAATTTTGGTGGATTATCAACTTTAAGACCTTTGTCAATGAGATATCTATTAAAGCAATTTTAAGTCTTGGCAAAGGCCTGAGTTGATAATCGACCAAAATTACACTTGATCTATGAAACACCTCTCTCTTTTATGACGGACGATAATAAGGTACAAAACCACTCTATACTATACACATAACCATTGAAAATAATTAGGATTGTGTTTTCAAGTGCAATACAGATTTACCTCGTGGGATACACTAAGATCTTAAACGCTTTTTAATTTCCCTAAAGGAAAAACAAACGGTAGACGAGATAATTCCTCTGTGCGATGACATCCCCAGGCTCATTGTCGCGATTGCCGTGCTACCGATACCAGTCCCAGCGCAATATACGGCGCGACACTTCACGCGTCGCGTTTGTACTGCACACTTTTGCTAGATTTTGTAACTTGATCGGCGTGTTTTTCTTCTTTATCATTTTCGGGTAGAAAGTATCCTATAACTATGTTTGCTGTCCTGTCTGTCCAGCTATTCCTGTACTAAAATTGGTTAAAATCCGTCCTGCCCAGCTGTTCCGACGCGATGAAATTACAAGAAAAAAAACAACAAATGGCGCTTCGCGGATTGCGTTCATAAGTTTTTTTACGATATTTGGGTAAGGCTCAGTGTGCGTTTTGAACGCTCCTTAATTTATGTGATGTTTTCACGAATAATTAACATTATTTGAGCTAAAAAAAACGTTCACTGGTGAGGTCATAACAGAGCGCTTTTTTCGAATTGTGATGGACCCCAAAAATAAGATGATAGGTATTCGTCTTAATTTCGTAACTAAGGAACGAGCAGTTGAAACGCTCCTGACCCTTAGGTACCCATAAGGTAACTTTTCTTATACGTGATGCCAAGTGACATCTGATTGAAATATATTTAACCTGTGGGCCTATGATGGTTGCTTTTATCTCGCGATAAATAAAAGACAAAGCATCCGCCACGTTTTGACAAAATGTGAATGTGAGTGACAGATGCTTATTTATCACGTGATAAACGAACCAATCATTGGCCCGCTGGTAAATACGATTGGAAACGTTACAGTCTTTTTACGTAAAAATGATAGCTTTTTTCCAAAAACTCATTAATCAGGCCCCACTTCCCTAAATGACTTTTTTTCGCTTGATCACGGTAGCTTGCAGTTTTGTAACATCCCCGGCAGTTATAATTACAATTTCGTTAATTACTACGTTGGAATAAAATGCACAATTTAATAATATTTTCAAATAATACTTTCCTTTTACAACTTTGTAATTTTTCAGTGTAAAGCATTATTGATGGTATGGATAGGAAGTTCAATTCGGAGTACTAATTTTTAAACGAACTGGATTGAACTTCCTATCCATACCATCATCCATCCATCCGATAATAAAGCATTATTGATGGTATCCATCCATACGATAATAAAGCATTATTGATGGTATGGATAGGAAGTTCAATCCAGTTAGTTTAAAAATGAGTACTCCGGAACATTGTAAGTATTGAACTTACGAATGAATGGAAACCAGTAATTACCCTAGTCCTGTAATGGGGTTCTGTCTTAAACATTCCACGACACCAAACCCACAAGTTGAGCAAACGAATTAATTATGATCCCTCTCATATTTTTGCAAATAAACATTCCTAAGTCTCACCCGCACTTGCAAATTATTTTCTAACACACACCAACCTCTCACGAGCCAGCAAGTTATTATTTCCCGGCCCAGCCCGTTTTTACAGCCCCAGCTTATTAATGTCCGTCTAAATCACAATAAGGGCTTTTACTGGCTCGTTAAATTGCGGAATAATTATGCCTCTGTTATTGCCTTTGTTTACCGCCGTAATGGAATTTGTAATGTCAAAAAGATTATTTTTGTTGGCAGATTTCAGGAACTGTTTAATTATGAATGCACTGATAATACCGCGTTTACTTGTGTAGCCGAATAAAAAGTGTCTTATGATTTTTTTGACAATATCAGAAATAATGTTCGGAATTTCATAGAAACAACGCAGGGCCAGTTACACAACTATTATGAGACACTTCTGATATCAAACTTACGTAATTACCAGATCCAGTAGGTATACATATAAGAGGCACGCTAAGTAACCTATCCATATCCATACTAATATTATAAATGCGAAAGTGTGTCTGTCTGTCTGTCTGTCTGTCTGTTACCTCTTCACGCATAAACCGCTGAATCGATTTTGATGAAATTTGGCATGGAGATAGTTTAAGATCCGAGGTAGGACATAGGATAGTTTTCATCCTGGAAATTATCCCTAAAAAGATTGAAAAGTGAGTAAGTAATTCATGATGACATTGATGACCCTGTAGAAAATGTAATGATTAAACCAAAAGCACAATTGCTCTTACATTAGCTTAGGCGCTCTTTTATTAGTTAAGGTGATTAGGTGGATATCTATCGTGTTGTACGAGGTTGCTTCCATACTTCCAAGTTCCACGCGGACGTAGTCGCGGGCAAAAGCTAGTAATTTATAAAAAAATTAAAATAATCTCACAGTATACATTTTAGGATCGTACAACAATAAACCTTTGAACAGATACTTGAAAAATTGGCGAAGCCAAAGAAAACAGGCCAAACCAAACCAGACTGTGATTGGAATACTGAGATCGACCAAAAACTACCCACAGGACGTGACATTCCTTAAAGTCTTATAAAAGAACTACAGATTCCAAAAACGTGAAAGAAAATAACAAGTGTTTGTTTGTCTCCAGAGCGCGGAGCTGAGCGGAGGCGAGTGCGCGCGCGCACCCGACTCGCTGCCCGGCCTGACCCACCACTACCCGCGCTCCAGAGACAGGTCCGAATATACTAACTAACTCACTCTGAATCATCTTGAACTTTGCTGATAGTTACACCACAATTTTACACTATCTAAAACCAAACTCAAACGCGCTCGTGGATGATCCCCAACCAGATGGACCGACCAAACACACGTCTTTCTCCAAGATTTTCTCGGTTGTAAGGGAAGCAATGGACATTCATTCCAAGTTTAAGCCATCCAGGGATGACCACCTCAGTCATGAGGGAGCGACAAGAGAGAGAGAAACCAAACTCAGGGAGTAGAAACCTGTCATTAATTTCAATCAAACGGTGACAAAGATTGACAAAGTCATCGAATTCACGCTAAATTTACTTTAAATTGGTTTACTACATCCTAATCGCAATGGGATTCAAATTTCAGTGTGTCGAAGGTGACAATACAGAACACACAAGTCAGAACTAACATGAGATTATTATGACTTGTGTTAGGCACAAAAAATATTTTTACTGCACTGTAGTATTATATTAGTGGAATGTAGCATACCCAATAAGTCCACCATAATAATTTACTCGAAAAGATTACCCTTTTAAATAATTCCACTCTTAAAGGACGATGGGCAAATTTGTATGGGGGGTGTCCCCACCCACCAACAGAGATGAGACCGGTGTAGATAGTTTTATAATGACCCAAAAAAGGTGGTTAGATAATTATTAACTTAAAAATCAATGGGGTTCTCCCGTAATTAGAGTTTAAAGTTCGGTAATTAACTGCATGTGGCGAAAGTTGGTACTAATTAACTCATATATTTTTAGAGCTTTTACATAGATGGTAGCGCCAGTATATTAATAAATAGCTTGACAACTTTAGAAATGGTCGGAAATGAATGATATAATTATATTATTAAATAAATATGCTTAACTTGCCGTCATAAATGTTTATATTGCAATAAAATGCAATTTTATTGAAACTACACTGGCCATCTAGTGTGGAATAGGCGAACTGACACTGACATTATTCTTGACAGTAATTACTACACGTGTTGAGTAGCCGAACTAATATATACGCCAATAATGCTAGAACCATATTATCGTTTATACACGCCGCGCGCAAAAGACAGTTAAAATACATAAAAGTTTGTATAGGAGGAACGAAAATTCAGAGCATAAATGTACATTCTATTTTACTCATGCGGTATGAATTAGAGCGGGACGATGATACAATAATTTCGTTACGATATTTATCTACATTCCTGCAACTTGATACCTGGGCGTCCCCATTACTTACTAATAAGCCAGCTTTTGCCATATTTCGAGCATTCCATAGCATAAGGAGCGTTTCACATACAGGCTCTAAGCTTTAAGATTGGAGTTCGGGATTGGGTGAAATCGGAAAGGTTCTTGTCTCAGTCGCATATGTGCAAGCGAGACAGGTATAAAACTCGAATCATATTCTGTCAGCTCACAAACTGTACAAGATTAGCTGATTCCGCAAGTATACTTGGTCAAGTAGATTCATGTATTATACATCTACTACAGCAGGTAGCGAGTGTTCACAGGTTCAGAGTTACTGTTGGCTCTAAACGCGAAAGCATGATTTTGATTTAGGTACTGTCATCTTGACAGTATACCATCTTTTTCTCATTATGATGGTGAAAAAGAGACAAAAAATGTATTGTCGCAGTGGTAGCCTTATACTTGTCGTTTCCAAAATACTTTCGCTTGCACATTTTCAGTGAAGTATGCAAATCATCCCTACTCTCCTTAAAATATAGTACTCTGGAACTGCTCTATCAGATGACTACCAGGCAGCTTCGTTTTATTATGATAAGATTAAGTATTATTCCATGTCTGGTATTATGATGGGTATAAAAAAACTCCTCGGGACTATACACAAACTTACCTATGTCAATATTTCCGACCAACCAGGATATGTTTTAAAGTACTTAATCAGTACTTATCAGTAAACATGAGAAGTTGGTTGTTAATTCCAATAAAGTCGTGCATGCATCACTGTAGTATAAAGTTATATAATATGTGACTAGACTTAACAGAAAATTAACCATCATCATCATGCCCCCGATTCTGACTATCCGTACCACCACTTTCCCTAGAAGTTAAATGTGGATTTTTTCTCTAATGTTTTGTTCGTTTCTCACGGCGCGCTTTGATTCTGACTGATCATTTTATATGCTGAAGCTTAATCATTTTATACCTTTTTCAGAGTGATCGTCAGAATTACGCGATTTTCTAAGATGTAGTTTCCAGATTAAGGACCTATTTAGTACTATTCAGAAACTTCAATCAAACCTTGTATAAAATTATAATGAATGTGGTTCAACCATTTTGAAGTCAGGACGTTATTACCATTTTTTTATGAAAAGATGCATGCAAGTTGTAAATATGAACAAGGTGACACGGACTTGATCAGGCCATTCTGGTGTCAGAATGCCTAAATCACATCCTTTTTAGCTTTTAATTCTTTTAAACGAGGTATAATTTTGTTATGTCGAGGTTCCCATTAATTATTAAACTCCGCCCGAACCACACAACATAAAGTGCTCCAGCCATCCTGACGCTCACCCTTAAGGTCACAGCACACATATCAATTCAGGAGCAGATCAACACCGCCTCGCCTTTCCCCGTCAAACAGGCGTCCACGTAACGTAACCACGTAACTGACGTAACGTAAGCGGATAAGAAGCTCCGGCACGTCAACTCGGCTACGGCTATATAGACGACGCCGTGCCTACGGCTCGACGACCGTATGGTTGTTCGGTAACGCCGGCCGAGCGTGGACGCGGTTCGTGAGCTTGTCCCGAGGTGAGGCGATTACGTTACGATTCCGATTAGTCTGCAGTAGATAGTTTCATACAAATGATACTGAACGGCTCGAGTTGATAGGGTGACGATCCCTTTCCGAGTTGATATGTGTGCTGTGACCTTTAAGCGACTGCTATCCAATCACCATAACCATTATGATGATGTGGAAATTAGGCTGAACGGGTTCAAAGTTGCCCATTTAGTTGCCTTAATATGCATGGTTTCTACAATCTATTTCTTACATAAGGTTTGCAATCATTCACTCAAGATTCATCGTTCTAAAATAAGGATCTAGTGATCGCAGAGATGAGGTCCAATTTCTGAATTTTCCATGCTACGGTATTTACCAGCTTCTTTTTTTTACGGAATCGTTTATAACCAAATTGTGAAATTCACAAATTCCGATTTTTCCACATTCGTTTTATTACTGATTCTGAATTATCCAATTTCAGATATTTTACACATTTATTTATTTTCCATTTCGACTTTTGTCATATTCAGAATTTTCCACATTATTAAATTAACCCATTATTATTTTGAACGCATGCGTGTTATTCCATAATACGTATTTTGTATAGTAATCAATGAAGTAATAAGTTACAACAAATAAACAATCAGAAATTGGATAATTCAACATCAGGAATAAAACGAATGTGGAAAAATCGGAATTTGTGAATTTCATAATTTGGTTATAAACGATTCCGTAAAAAACGGAATCTGGTAAATACCGCAGCATGGAAAATTCAGAAATTGGACCAAATCTCTGCGATAGATCTAGTTAGAGTATTTGTCAAGGGCGTAGAAAGAGCTACGTCCAAACTTTTGCTACGGTCCTGGCATGAACGTTCCACTTCAACACTTATTAATCTCGCCTGCATGCTCGTCGGCTTAGCGTACTTTTGACTTGCCCATTTTTATAACGTGTTCAATCTGATCGAGAAATGTTTGTCTAGGTCTTCTCTGTTCCAACATTTTCATTTAAATTCGCCATGTAGATTTGTCTACTCAATCTCCCTTTCTGCATGTCCAAACTATCTTAGCATCCCTTTCTCAATTCGAGTTACTACATCTTCTTTCACACCTTAAGTTTTACAAACTATATTTTAATTTCTTGCTTCCGCTGCTACATCCAACGTTCACTTCCGTATACAAGTATTGGAACCAAATACACCTCTCTATGCACATCCAGAGACACCTACTTAATTTAATGGATTTTAAGTATTTTTTGATGGCTGGGCAACTCGGCAAATGGCTCGACTGCCTTTTGTGCAAAATCTGTCATTCGCAACCGTACACACACCACTTTTATACTATTTCCTTTTTAAATACCATGGTTTTCGCTTTTTTCGCATTCACTTTAATTCCTTTCCTTTATTCATGATTGTCACCATCTCCTGCAATTCAATCCATCGGCCAGTGCCGACGATGAATGCGATACTTGACTGAGCATCGGCGCAAAGTAAACATAAATTGACACGTAATTCCCCTATCATCAAGCCACAATCACTCTCTATTATATTCTATTAGACAGTTATTTATGAATAAATAATTGAACAGCTACTGTTATACATCCATTACAATACCTTCTTGGATGTTAAACTGACAGAGGCTAATTCTGCGGTAATTTCTGCAGTTTTATTGAATCCTATGTGTACAGAGACAGAGGCACGATTACAACTGTACACCAGTCTCCGGTCTTTCCTCCAATACAAATTGAAACGCTGTATAACTTACTCTCCACTACGCTCTGGCTGGCCCACGGTTTCCCGGCGGGTACCCGCCGTTATCTTTAAAACGTCTCTTAGGCTCTCCCAAAACCCCTTCCATTCCTTCTTAGGTACTCGATACACCAGACCGCTAAGCTTCGCCCCCGTTGGTAAATTCACTTGATACATTATTGTATCCACTTTTACGAAATGGATTTATAGAAAACTTTTATTTTTTAGTAGATAGATCTTACTTTGTCCTTATGGAGTCAGTTCAAGTGGGAAGTAAACATTCTTAAAAATACATAATTAATTGTTTTATGTAGTGGACGTTTTCAATAATACTTAGACATTTTAACTGGGGACTAAATCTTCGAAAGATATGTTACTAAATAGAAAAAGTTTATTTGAAACAAAGAAAATATGTAATATTTAGTAACAAAAAACAGTACAAAATAGACTATCTAATCAGATAGTTCGACTCTTATCATTACAGTCACAAAAAAACGTGGAATCACGATGGACCAAGGATCACGATGGCCTTTGGCACCAAGATTGACCCAGAATGGGTGTCATGGGCCCTCTTTTCGCCGCCAGTATGATTTTCTACGCCGACTCTAAGAACATCGTCTCACTCGATTGTCAGTCCAAGCTGGGTTTTTATCTCTTGTTTTAATCTGAAACAGAGTTATATAGTGATAATTTTTACAAGCTTTAAAAGCAACCAAGCTTAGAATATCTTGGACAAATCATGCAAGCAGTATCTGAAGCACTTTCTAGTCACCGATTGAAGTCAGTAAAAAAATAACATAATCCTTCCGAATTTGGACTCTTTATAATCGTCTCGGTGACTGATTGATGGATGTTGAAAGAAAAAAACGAAGGAAATTACGTTTACATGTGTTCATACATACGACCGTATATGAGAGGGTATCCGGACAAGAGCCCTTTCTCGAAATGAACTAAATATACAAAAAAGAAATTAAATACATAGTATTGACAAGATTGTGAAAGCGTTGAAAATTATGAAATCAGGTAAGGCTGCGTATCCGTCGAGGATACGGTGGCAAGACTTAGCGGTGGACACGCGTCGGTAGCTCCATGTCGCCACGTACCAAGAAGCGTTTGCCTTGAATTTTACACAAATAATCAATAAAATACAGTTCATCATCATTTTGACTCGGAGACGTCCATTGTTTAATATATGTCTCCGTAAAGACTTCCATAACATACATCCCATGTTATGGATGGAGAACATTTTACTTTAGAGCACAATACAGAAACAGTCCAACTGTTCAGTTTTCTAAGGAAATGAAGTCGGAGGAAATAAAATAACATACTCGTAATTACAATCGTAGACACAATCACTTAGTAGCCGCGGGAGAACCGCGCTCTCACTGGGGATCGAACCCAGGATCCCGAAGCTTGATAAAAATGACTTCTTCTAATCACCATACTTTGCAGCGAGCTAATAATGTCGTCGTGCTTAGGTACACGAGTCTGCGTTCAGCGCTCTTATCAGCTAGTACGCTTGTCACTCGATTGTCAGTCCATTGTCAATTGTTATTTCTTGTTTTATTCTGAAACAGAGTGAAATAGTGATTATTTTACTAGCTTTTATTTAACTAGCAATGTTTGTATGTTTGAGGTCTAATCTTGCTTCATAGTCTAATCAGCTTCTTTTCTGCACATTTCCTTTTTTTTCCTTACACATACTACTCACTTCAATAGCAGAATATGCCGATGCATTTTTAACACGTTGGCTACCATGAGCGTTACCAGTAGGATCACAGTAATCTTCTCAGTTTGATCATGTCATGAGCATCACCAGTTGGTTCAGAAGCTCATTTTTCGGGATATTGCTTTGCGGATTTTTTCGACGGCCAGAGTCAAACTTTGAATACTACTTTGTAGAGGATACTCTATAGTTCTTTATTATAAAACTTGACAGAGACAGACGGACGAACATACACCGAAGTGAGAGGTACGGAACCCTAAAAATATCAGTTAACAACCTTCTATGAATCAAAATCCAGCCCTGAAATAATGAGCAGCAATTCAGAAAGTATAGTAAAATTTTCGTTATATACGTATAGTGGTATCAGAACCGTAAGTAATCAGTACATATCATGAAAATGATTGTACTTTTTCACAGTTAACTAATATAAGATATCAAGGTTAAACTTGTACTTGTATTGTATTGTATACACACAGACGAACGACAACGGTGATACAGACGGATGGACATGGCGCAACTTTTACTCATATTTACTATTTTGTTTGTTAGGCCTTTTTGTATAATATACGTAGATAAGTCCGTAAGTGGCATATACCACTTTCTAGAAGCAACATCTATTTTACACGTGGCAAAGTCTATTGAAACAGTCGCGCGCGCGGACGAAATGAATGTAAACCTGGTTAATTACTCGCGCCAATTGTTTTCGTTATAAGTGTTATGGCTTCCTACGGGACAAGTTTCACCTAATGGAACAGAATGTCATCTTACAAATTCTGAGCAATGCAGTACTTTGTAATAACTTAAATTCAATGGAATTTGTAAGGATTAATGTATAAATGTTCTAATGTTAATGTTTTTTTTTATGATTCGACTGAATGACTGTAGGGTCAGCTACTATTATTATAAAATTGAGTTGTCCGTAAATTCTATACATTTTCCAAAATTGTCGGACTGTTAAACTTACCACTCAACCTATTTACAAAGCGATTCGTGTGGAGTAAGTTTGTAGAACGCCATGAATATCTCGTGAAACATACTGTATTCGAATTTTGAATTCGTAGATGATCGCTTTCAATCGTAGACCTATAAAATAATATCATTAAAATCAAACTACTTTTATAAATAATGACACAAAGGTAAATTATGAAAAAAAATTGAATGCTATCCACTACAATCTAAACAGGACTCGAACCTGCGACCTCTGCGTTTCCGGCGCATTGCTCTCCCAACTGAGCTATTAGATCGCTTCGTCAATCACACCAAATCCTTCATTCCATAATTCTACTGGAGCGCCCTCCGCGTCATATGTGTGTTGTTGTGTAGCGTAATAATTACGGAATGGAGGATTTGGTGTGATTGACGTAGCGATCTAATAGCTCAGTTGGGAGAGCAATACGCCGGAAACGCAGAGGTCGCAGGTTCGAGTCCTGCTTGGATTATAGTGGATCGCATCCAATTTTTATTTCATAATTTACCTTTGTGTCATTATTTATAAAAATAAAAATTTAGTATTTCCACATAAATTCCACATGGAATCGATAAAAAAGATTCTATAAAAATATCAAACTACTTTTGCAAATGATTTGCTTTCGTATAAATGTGAAGCTTAAGTGAGCGGATATGCTATGGTAACCAGCTCGTGGATGATCTCCAACCAGATGGACCGATCAAGTAAAGGACAAGTTTTGCTCGGTTGTAAGGGAAGCAATGGACAGGTCCCGATGGAGGCAAATCACCCACTCCAAGTGTAAGATTTCCATGACCACGATCCTTAGTCATGAGGGAACGACAAGAGAGAGAGATTTTCCTTCGATTGTAATTTTTTACCAAAAAGATTTACAGAAGAGATATAGGCAGAAACTTTATTTTTTCATTTGTCACACAGTCAACCAATGTGACATTATTTAAAAATAATCTAATTTAGGTACCAGCCGGTGGCGTCCCCCAAGCTCAAAAACTTGGCTTTTACAATGCCTTGATACCTACACAACATACTGTCAAAATGGCTTTTACGTCACTTTTCAACCGAATTCAAAAAAGGAGGAGGGTTCTCAATTCGACAGTTTTTTTGTTACCTCAGAACTTTCAACTTGCTGCACCGATTTTGATGATTCTTTTTTATTAGAAATCTGGTACTTCCCGTGTGGTCTTATTTCAATGTGACAAAGATACCCATGAGAAAATCATATAAGTGTTATCGTATGTTCCATTTCGCTCATTGAAGTCGGTAATTTTTTGGTGAAAAAGAGATTATTTTAAGGCAATATATATGTACAAACTGACCTATACATGTAGGGAAACTCAGCTTAGGCCCTTTCAAGTGGACGGATGACCACGTCTAGGTCGTGAAGAGTCGGTAGATGCAGTGTACGCAGGATCTCTCTTTGTGGCGAGTTTAGTGGATGTCCGCGTCTGATAGAAAGATTGATAGAAGCATGAGCATTGAATTGATGAGTTCTCTTGACATACCTACCAGCAGCTGCTACACGCCATGATGGCAAATACTTTTGACTTAATTATACAGCATGTTGAAACTACTAAATTAAGTATCTTTATTTTCGTAAAATAATACTTTTGTGATGAAGAAAGACTTTACAAAAGAAAATACGTATGTACGTTAAAATTATGACATCCCTGTGTCGAGGTTACGAAATAATGAAAAAGACCACGTAACAATTTTCCACGAATAAAACTAGCTCGGTATAATAATACGTATACGAGTATAATAACTCAAATGCTGAAGAGTGTACTTCAGTTTGTTCTTTCACGTGACGACTGAGCACCATATTCGAGACAAAGGTCCATAATTATATAGCCGGGATCTTAGACCTATGTTTTTAGCATCATAATTACTTTGTTTTCTTTCCAGCGAGTAAAATTCAAAACAATTACCTCAAAATCCATAAATTGGATATATTAAGCGAAACTATCATTTGAAATTGGGGTATTTTTTGTATTTTGATGCAGGCTGTTTCCAGAATCTCGTAGGTGTGGTAAAGTAACAAACTTAGTTGAACATGTCTGAAACAAAAACTATTTCCTATATTGACCTTTCCGAGGAGCAGCTTAACAAACTTGAGCGTATTCAAAACATCTGCATTAGGTTCATATTTGGGTTACGCAAGTATGACCATGTTTCCAGTTTCCGTTCACAACTCAAGTGGCTCCCTATCCGTCTTCGTCGTAACTTTCACACACTTTCACTTCTCTATAATATTCTTTTTAACCCTGCAACTCCCCGCTACCTTAAAGATCGTTTTAGTTACCTCACATCTGCAAGGTCCGCTCAAAATTGTATACTCACTGTTCCGGCATCAAAGTCAAAATTTTATTCTAATTCTTTTACTGTGCAAGCTATTTTACTGTGGAACTCGCTTCCGCTGGATCTTAGACAAGCTAAAACTTTGGCAATTTTTAAATATAAACTTAAAGATCACTATTTATCTCTACCGTAGCCTAATCCTTTAATAATTATATGCTGTCGTTTTTCATTATAAGTCTAATGTTGCTGTGATATTCTTTTCATTCTCCCTTTTTGTATGTATGTACGTTTATGTATGTTTATATATATAGATATTATTTGTGTATGTGTATGTCTTATCTGTCTTTAATATTTTGTTTGTCGTTTATTTATTATTTCTCAGATTACTTAAAGTTCTTATCTCACCACCTACTATTTTCTGTTTAATTTTGTTTTCTCCGCCACCCAAAGGTTGTCTGGAAGAGATCGCTCTTTAGCGATAAGACCGCCTATTGTCTACCATTATTTAATTTATGATTTCTCATGTTATATTTTTCTTGTTGGTGTGCAATAAAGAATTGTTGTATTGTATTGTATTGTATTGTACATGACGATGCTGATATTTGAATTTACTGAATTTACTCTCTTTCAGCAGCAAATCTCTCCCTACCTTATGTCCTAGCATACCGTTTGCATCATTCTCTTAAGATCCATTCTACTTTCAGCATCAGCGTTTATTTTCCACCCAGATCCATTGTTCTGAAGTAAGAATCTAGTAAAAGATTTTGTGACTTGATATTTATAATCACGCCTTTTTCCCAACGGCGTAGCCATAGCTAAGTTCATACTCTTGCTACGGTCCTGGCGTGCACGTACTATTATCTATTCTGTGGTTGCACTTCAACACTAATTTATCTCGCCTGCATGATCGTTGGTTTAGAGTACGTTTGACCTGCCCTTTTATAGAACGTGTAATCGAGAAACCTTTGTCTATGTCTTCTTCTTGCAACATATCCATTTACCTTGAAGATTTGTCTTCTCAATCTACTTCCATGCATCCTCTCCAACATACCCAAACTATATCTTAGCATCCCTTTCTCAATTTGAATTACTACATCTTTTTTCACACCTTAAAGTTTACAAACTGCATTTATTTTAATTTCTTGCTTCGTCTGCTACATCCAACTTTCCGTACACAAAAATGTTGGAACCAATACACTTCTATGCACATCCAGAGACGCCTTATCTTAGAGATTTCATGGCTGGGCAGCTCGGCAAACGAGTCGACCGTCTCTTGTGAACAGCCTAATTCACTTGTTCTAATATCTCACCCTCATTCGCAAACATACACACACTATTTTTATACTATTTTCTTTATCAAATACCATGGCTTTCGCCTTTTTCGCATTCACTTTAATTCCTTTCGTTTACGAAACATTATTATGATTATCACAATCTCCTGCAAAATTCAATCTGTCGACGAAAGCGATACTTGACTGAACTGACAGCATCGTAAAAGAAGAATTGAACACGTAATTACTCCATCATCAATCCACAATCATTCTCTTTTAATTCTGTCAGAGAGTTAGTTACTTCATAAATAAATAATAGAAACACTATCGTTACACGTACATCCATGTCTATTACCGTTGGATATTGAACCGACACTCATATTTACAACCGTGCACCAGTCTCCGGTCTTTCCTCCTACACAAATTCAAAACGCAGTATAACTTACTCTCCACTACGCTCTGGCCTCGGCTTTTCGGCGGGTACCCACCGTAATGTTTAAAACGTCTTTTACGCTTTCCTAAATTCCTTCCCATTCCTTCTTAAGCAGTCGCACCAGACAGCTACGCTTCGCTCCCGTTGGTAACTTCACTTAATCCATTATTGTATCCACTTTTAAGAAATCTATGGAGAACTTATTTTTCAGTAAATAGATCTCACATGGAGTTAGTTCAAGTGGGGAGGGAAGCAAATATATTTGAGTAAAATACAAAGATAGCGAACATTTTCAATACTAATTAGACAATTTAACTGCGGACTAAACCTTCGAACGTTATGTTACCAAGAAAAAAAAGTTTATTTGATAAAAAAAATATTAATATTTACAAATATAACAAAAAACTGTACAAAATAAACTATCTAATCAAATAACCCGCCCCTAATCTATACAGGCGCAAAGGCCCCTAAATCACGTTGAATCACGATGGGCAGCCTTTGCCCCAATATTGACCCAGAACGGGTGTCATGAGTCCTCTCGCGTAGCCGATGCACAATTCCCAAAAAAAACCCTTCACCTCCAGAGGCCCAAAAACCGGTCCTTTTCAGCGCCAGTTACATTTTGTATGCCAGCTCTAAGAACATTTTCATTTACTCGTCTCACTCGATTGTTAGTGCACGCTGAGTTGTTATCTCTTGTTTTATTCTGAAACAGAGTTTAGCAATTATTTTTACAAGCTTTTATTTTACTTGCTATCTATGTATGTATGTTTTGGTCAAATCATGCAAGCAGGATTTGAGGCACTTTCAGGTTCGAAGAAAAAAACGAAGGATATAACGTTCACATGTGTTGATACATACATTATGGTGACCGTACCAAGCGTAGCGAAACGGTATATGTCAGGATATACCGTATAAATATGTTAGGACAAGAGCCCTTTGACGATTTGAACTAGACAAATAAAAGGGAAATTAAATGCACAGTATTGGACAAGATTGTGAAAGGGTTGAAAAGTATGAAATCAGGTAACGCTGCGGTATATGACAGAGTATCTGTCGAAGATACAATGGCAAGACGTAGCGGTGGACACGCGTCGGTAGCTCGTGTCACCACGTCCCAAGAAGCGTTCGCCTTGAATTTTACACAAACAACCAATAAAATACAGTTCATCATCATTTTGACTCCGAGATGTCCATAGTTTCATACATGTCTCCCTATAGACTTCCATAACAAAACGGTTCGTTTTGGTACGGTTCAGTTTGGTTTCATTTCGGTTGCCTGTACATTCTATATACGTATATATATATATATTATAATTTTAGTGGACAATACAAAAACAGTACAACTGTTCAGTTCTCTAAAGAAATGAGGTCGAAGGAAATGAAATATTATCACCTAGGTACCTCATCAACGCAACCGTGGGAAAACCGCGCTCTCACTGGGCATCGAACCCAGTATCCCTAGCTTAATAAAAAAGATTTCTTCTAATCATCATACTTTGCAGCGAGCTAATAACATCGTCGTGTTTACACGGCTCTGCTGGTCTGCTCTGATACTACAAATAAGGTTTAAGTGGAATAATAATATAACGTTGATGTGTAATACAGAAACGTTATTAAACGTTAAACAGACAAACAAACATGAAAAACAGATAGACACACAGATTTCAATTATTTTATGCAGGGGTAAAGCAATCCAAAATTCAAACTGCTTTATGAACAAGAATGTTTATTGTGATGCCACAGACAGACTCACAATACACAGACACGCATACAATACATACGTTAAAATTAGGACATTCCTATGCTGCTTGGAATTTTCTCCCGGTAACGTTTAGGCTATGGAATGACCCTGCTGATGCTGTCCGTGCCGAGGTTATACAAATACAGGTACTCTTTATTGCACACCTCATAAAATATACAGGAGAAATACCATGCAAGACATTACAATTAGAGGTAAACAACATCCTCCCGGTTATCCCGGGAGACTACGTACAAAAAAACCAGCCAAGAGCATGTCGGGCCACGCTCAGTGTAGGGTCCCGTAGTTGCCCATCCTTCACAATAGACACTTGTTGTTGCTAAAATTACGAGAAAGATTTCAAGCTTTATAAAAAAGGTAGTAAACTCCAAAGTAACCGTAATTACTTATTACCTTCTGGACGTTATCGATTATACGCGACAGATTGCAGTGTGTGTAATGTTCAAAGTATAAGGACACCGCACGGCACTTACGTCATCATCATCATCATCACCAGCCAAAAGACGTCCACTGCTGGACATAGGCCTCCCCCAGAGAGCGCCACCATTACCGGTCCTGCGCCTCCCGCATCCAGCGGACTCCAGCAACCTTCACCAGGTCATCAGTCCACCCTGTGGGGGCTTACCCACGCTGTGTCGTCCAGTGCGTGGTCGGCACTCAAGAACTCGATGGCCCCAGCGGCCATCGGTTTTACGAGCACTAACGTAATTTTAAAGAAAATTATGAAATTTTGCAATAACTCATAAACGGCTCGACCGATTTTACTCAATATTAGTTTTCATTGAAAGTACACATACTCAAACAAAATTTTAGCTTTCTAGTAGTGATGATCACGGACAGACGGACAGACGGACAGACGGGCAGACGGACAGACGGACAGACGGACAGACGGACAGACGGAGAGACGGAGAGACGGAGAGACGGACAGACGGACAGACGGACAGATGGACAGACGGACAGATGGACAGACGGACAGATGGACAGACGGAGAGACGGACAGACGGACAGATTGACAGACGGACAGACAGACAGACGGATAGACGGATAGACGGACATGGCAAAGTTATAAGGGTTCCTAGTTGACTACGGAACCCTAAAAAAGAGCATTTAAAAAAAAAAGTGTACTGGGTCGGCAACACGTACCTATGTGAATCCACTGGAGATGCAAGCGTCCGTACCTATAGGCTGTAGTAACCGCTTACCATCAGGCGGGTCATACGTTTGCTTGCCGCCTCCGAACTATGCACGATTTTAATACTACCTTAAATACTTTCCTGATTTGTTTTGATTTTCATAGGTATTTTATAATATGACTGAGCTGAAAAAAAAACATTCTGTTAAAATGAAAAAAAAACTACTTTTTAAACTGATCTTAAATTATGTCAAAAGTTAGATTTATTGCAGGGTCAAGCTTTTACTGCTAATATTTTGCGGTATAGAAAGAACCTGATCCTCTCCACACAGCTGTACAGATTTTATTGGTTCAGAACTCCATGCTCTAGAATCTTTAGATAAAAACACAATTCGATGTTTAATGAATATCAAAGCATCTGTTCAGGAGCTATGACGCACAGACAGACTTAGTAATACATACAGCCATACATACTTACATACGTAAACATGATGACACATAATCGAGGTTAAAAATAATGGAAAATACTATAAGGTAACATTCATCCCTCAACAACTGAACACCAGATACGTGTGAATGAATATGTCCATGTTATATGGAGCGGAATTTCAGATAATAACAATAAAATAGGCTACGATTTGAGCATCATCATTACTTTTTCTCTCTTCGACGTGTACAATCAAAACAATCACCTTAAAATCCGATTTCAAGTGTATTTGTTTTATTAGGCGATCTTGTAGCACGCTGTTCTCAGAATCATATAGGTGGCGTAAGTAACAATAACCTAAATACAAAATGTGGTAAAAAATTCTACAAAACCTAAACTTAAAATTCGAGTTCTTGACTTTAATATTGGCCGAAATCCTATGTCTTGATCCAAAGTTATAATAAGTGAATATCTTGGAAACGGCTGCGGTTATTTTCAACAAACAAATATAAGAACCATCTCGACAGCCAACGCATTCGATAAAAAAAAACGCATTCTAATGGGTCCATCTGCTTGAGAGCTACGATGCCACAGACAGACACACAGATAAACAGATACAATACACGTACACATATAAAACTTATAACACCCCTCTTTTTTTGTCGGGGGTTCAAAACGTTAGTTGAACAGGAAACTGAGACGATGGTGTCCGTACCAAGATGGGCTCAGTGCGCAAGTCGCAACATCCTGGGTTGATAAAAAATACTTCTAATCACCATACTTGCAGTGAGCTGACAATAAAAATAAGCTTTAAAAAGTGGAATAATAATATATCGTTCGTGTGTATTACAGAAACGTTATTAAACGTTAGACAGACATACATACAAACATGAAAAATAGACAGACAGACAGAAATAGTTTAATCCATTTATGCAGGGGTAAAGCAGTTCTTTTCTGTATACCTTTTATGCTCCAACATCCAAACTGCTGTACCTAAAGAATGTTTATTGTGACGCCACAGATACACAGACACGTATACAATACATACTTTAATATTATGTATGACATCCTTGAGTGAGCGAATGGCTACTGGGGCAGAAAAGTCCTGGAGTAGCGACTACGTAGTTATAGAAAAACTCAGCGTAGGAAGGCTTCCAGCTAGGTGGACAGATGACCTCGTGTAGGCCGCGGGGAGGCGGTGGATGCACTACAAGCAGGGTCTTTTTCTGTAGCGAGCTCCCCTATAGCTCCTGCCTGTGTTTAACAATGGACGTCCGTGGCTCATAAATAGATAGGCAGAAGCTTGAGAATAGGAGAAGCTTAACAGTTGTCTCGCCAGCTAGACTAGTAAATCAGACTTGTATCCTCCTTCACCGCGCCGTTCTTGTCCACAGCAGGGCATTCGTCCTTGGAGCCTAAATGTACGCATATGGTACGGTTCCAAAAAAAATTCTCTCAAGATCGTTTAGTATGGAGTTGACTGCAGTAACCGCTTACCTTCAGGCGGACCATGCCCATGTTTGCCACCTCCGTGTAATGTAAAAATAACATTATGCAGGATTTTCATAATACCTTAAATACCATCCTGATTTGTCTTATTTTCATATTTTATAATATGACTCTGTGCTGAAAAAAAAAACATTCTGTTAACAAGAAAAACAAATACTTTATAAGTACCTAGCTACCTTAAAGTATGAAATAAGTTAGGTTTAACGCAAAATGTTAAGCTTAAGTATTAGTTCCGTGATACATCTAAATCGGTGCAGCAGTTTAAATGGGAACAGAGATTTATTTCGCATCTATAATATTAGGGATTATCATTTTAATGAGGACTGAAACATCTGACCAGTAAAATCAACTATACTATCAGTTGTAGTTAACTCGTCCAGTACGAACTCTAAATTCATCTTGCTGCTATCTATGTAAGGCGGCTGTTCTTTAAGTCTTCCACCGGTAAACGATAAACATCTCCCGAAAACAACCTGATGATCTCGAGACAGCTATACAGATTTTCTTGATTCATAACTGGATGTTCTCGATATCAGATCATCTTTAGTAAGTAGCAATAACCTAAATTCAAAATTTTGAAACTCCCGTCACAAGATGCTGGTTGCTTCCCTCATTTTAATGAGTGGTAAAAAATGTTGCCTATGACTTGTTTCAAAGTTGAGTATCTAGGAAATGGCTGCGGTTATTTTCAACAAACAAATCTAAAAACCATCTGGACAGACAAGACATTCGGTTTAAAAACTGCATTCAAATGGGTCTATCCGTTTGAGAGCTACGATGCCACAGACAAACACACAGATATGTAGATAAACAGCTACACACATACACATATTAAACTTATAATACCCCTTTTTTTTCGTCGAGAGTTCTAAACGTTAGTTGAACAGGAAACTGAGACGATGATGGGCTTACTGCGCGCCGCAAACCGCGCTATTAGCCTGCGCATCAGCGTACACTTGGATGTTCGGCTCCGTTCATAGCGTCGATTACTTGTATCACTTGTATGGCGACGTAATATGAATAATCGCCTTGCATTTTCTAGGAACAACTAATAAAATGCAGTTCATCATCATTTCAACCCCAAGACGTTCACTGTTTTATACATATATACTCGTAAGTATATCTCCCTGGCGATTTGTACAACAAGCGGTTCTGTTTGGTTTTGGGTTCGGTATACTTTCTCCGAGAATAGAAATACGGTTGAAATGGAAATCTTACAATCTTACAAATACATAAATCGTTGATGCCTTATAAAGAAATGTTATTTAAAATATCTACGTACCTGTATTATGGTAATCATTTTCATTTTTGCAGCATTTTCTCGATGAGAATTCAATTTTGCAACTGTTTGAAGACTTGACATATTTTTAAAGTGACAGGTGACTTTTGTTTGGTATAATTTCTTTATAATTTTTAGCCCATAGACAATGCTTTTAAATATTTTTAATGCTAAAGCTAGACTGATGTTTAAAAAAATAACTACTCACCACCAGAGGTCGGTAGTCTAATACATCTAGTTGTTAGCACTAGAGAACTCTAGTGAGGAGTAGAAGAATTGCAATCTTGCTAAATCAAAAGTGTAAAATGGCTCTAACTATACTGATATACGAATATATACGATTATAAGTACGTAATTAGAAACAGTAACTACCATAATACATTTGTATTCCATGCAATATAACTTAAATACTAAGCATATGCAAGTTTACAGAAATAAAAAATCTGCACATGAATCAAGTTTTAAGTAAAACAATAGTGTAATAATAAGATAACACTAGTTACTACAACATTTAAAATGAAAACTATCACGGGACGTTAATAGGCCAACCTCCAAAACAGAGTGCTCATTAAGTAAATAGACAAAATATATATAAAACACAAAATACGATTTTCCAAGACAACACCATGCTTAAGCCGAATGCTGTCTTAGTGAAAAAACATCATGTTGTTAAGGCCTATAAATAGAGATATGTTTCATTTCTGTTGGTTATCGGGAACATTGCCCCCCACCGTTAAATAAAAAGTGTAAATTAATATTGGCGCCACCGGCTATGCATAAGTAGTCGTTTTGTATGAGTTAAATAGTACCAATTTTGTCCACATTCTTCTTAACAAAACACGATTTTCCAGGAAAACCCCATATTTCCGGGGATTGTTCCCATACTAAAAAACAATCACATTGTTGAGATCTACAAGATGAGATATGTCCCATCTCTGTTGGTGGGTGGGGACGTTTTGCCCATCCTCCTTTGTATTTAACAATTTAACTTCTTCTATTCCAGATCGCCATCGAAATGCGACATAATGGGTCTGCAGCACGAGGCGAGCCCAACCAGCTCGGAAGAGTCAAACTCTCCAACGGAGATCAACTGCTACCGGAGGCTAGGAGAGAGAGCGCCGCTCATGAAGCGGCTAGCCATGGGTCTGAGCGGCGCACTGCTACAGCCTTCAGACGATGACTCCACACCACTGGTTGCTGACACTCCAACCACGTAAGTATCCCATCACAGAGACTATCGCATACTGCATTGATTATAAGACTACTTAACCTGGAGCTGTCTTTAAGACTGGGACTGGAATACCGCAATCATCAGACTACTCTTTAGTTGTCCTTGCAGTTTAGCAGCCCATTTAGAATTTTTTGCAGTATGATATCAGGTAAGAAAGTAATAGTGATTCAAGTCAAAATAGAGTCCATACTGAACTTAAATACTTTGGGAAACATGACGACAATTCTTCATTTATAATAATAACCAAATGAATGGTGATGGGAAGTCTGTTGGTAGAGTTGGGTTGGGTGCTAATAGACATCCATCTACGTATTGTTGTATTGTTGATAAGTAGAATATATCTGTAAAACAGTTTAGATAGTGATGCTATGCTAGTAACATGGTGATGGCTCTTTTGTATATTTGATTGGAATTGACTACACTGTGAAGCAAGCTTTGCTAAAGCCCTGTTTGTCATGGGTAATATAGCAGTGTCGGAGAGACGTAACCACGTAACCGATATCCTTGAAACTTAGCCTGCTTGTATTTCGAACCGCTTATGGGTGTTTCTGCTTGCAGCCCCACAAACCTGCCGCTATGCATGAACGGCGGCTACATCAACGAGGCATCTGAGGCCGAGGCTCGGAGTCGGGAGACTCGGGAGTCTAATCGGGAACTCACGCCACGACACGACAGTCTACATAATGATCTTGAAGAGTTTACTAAGTGTAACAATATCAAGAATGGGTAAGTTGCATGGAATTTAGATTACTTAATGTACGGGAATATTGGTGGTTGGTAGCTGAAGTGGTTGTATTGTTTTATTAACCTGTTCTTGGTGGTGGGAAAAGTATAGTTTATTGTTTTACAATGCATGTGCTCGAAAAGAGCGTATTCTAGGCATTCAAACTGTGCGGAAAGTACTACTTTTCCGCACTAGTGCTTTTTACTTTTCAATTTTTTTTTAATTTATAGCCGTATCTGACAGCCTGACACAAAGAGGTTTTATTATTTACAAAAAGTTTGATAAATAAGTCAAATACCGATTATTATCATGTATAAAAGTACAATAAAACCAAATATTTCATTAATTAATTCATTTAACACGTCATTAATTACATTAGATATAAAATTTGATTAATAAACGAACTTTAAATCGTTATTCATTAAATAAATTTGGCTGAATGTACACGCGCTTGTGCCATTTTGACATAAGACGAATATTAAAAAAATACTTTTGCACATGCGCAGTAGTAGATATGTCGAGCGCGGTTTACAAATAACTCCGCCATTAATGGCGAGATAAAGGGACGAATCATGAATTTAAACCCGTAAAATGTTATTGAAGAAGTAAAAAATGTGAACGACGGCTTCTTGTTGGATAAATCAAATCAAAATACTTTTTTTCCAATGTAAACAGTCTTTGTGAGTATTAAAGTATTTTCTATTTTCTCGTACATTTATTTATTTATTTATTCAAATTAGTTACACAGCATTACAGTACCTAATTAAACTAAGTCACTGTGAACTACAAAATCAGACAAAACAAAATCATACATAAAATAAAATAAAAACTTAAATCTAGTTAGATTTAGGCGACGTAACAGCGTGGCTCCGTTGCGTCGTCTGATCTGGCGCAGGATTCGGCAGATTCGGCATGCATAGTAAAGTTTTGTACGGAACTCGTGTGCAAGATGATTTCCGACTCGTGTTTGTAATCACTCGCTCGTGCCTCGCTCGTGACTAAAAATCGCACTTGTCCGTAATCACCTACCTTTTACCCTTTTTTAATTTCTTTTTAAATGTAAGTCGTAACCTCGTTTCCAGAAGCGGATCTGCAGGAT
This sequence comes from Apotomis capreana, assembly GCA_947623375.1. Lineage (NCBI taxonomy): Eukaryota > Metazoa > Arthropoda > Insecta > Lepidoptera > Tortricidae > Apotomis > Apotomis capreana. Next base: position 6,602,274 of record OX392505.1, on the reverse strand, counting down.
GCAGTGCAGCAACATCTTCGTCGTCGGGAGCATCATCGTGTGGCGGATCTCATGGGTCCGGCAACAATAATGTGCCTCGCGCCGAACCTGAACTGAGACATGCACCATGGTTTCAGGCTGGGATCCCAAGAGAGGTGAGAACAGCTTAAAGGAACAATTAAGACATCACCAGTGCGTCAAGGTCACATGTCCGCGGGAATAACAATTCTTGTTTTTGTTAATTCTTGTCTGTGGCGGGACATCTAGATATATTGTTCTAGGCAGTGATCTCAAGTGAGCCGACAAATATGGGAAACGTAAAGCTGACAGCAATGCGGTAATCTACTGTTTGAGATTTCTATCTATCTATCTATCTATCAGCCACAGACGTCCACTGCTGAATATAGGCCTCCCCCATGATTCGCCATAAAGTGCGATCCCATCGTCGTCGTCTTCACGCACAGGGCGTTTGAGACAAAGTTTCACATTGATTATAGTATTTTGACATAACTCCAGTGGGCATAATTATGATGGTGGCGCTTAGGACGTGACGTGACGGTAAATGCTAAAGCAACGTTCTGACAAGAGAAGGAGTGTAAAATTGAGAGATAAGACTGCTGATAACTATGCCGTTTTATCTATCGCACAATAATTGCGACCACCACTAATCCCAATGTAGAAAAAAAAACAGGAGTCACACGTTCTATTATATCTGTTTTTAATGTGCCACTGACATTTAAATATGCAATTCTATATTTTCAGATAGCGTTGGAAGTGCTGAGTAATCAGCCAGTCGGCGCGTTCATGGTGCGTTGCAGCACTACTCAGACAGGCTGCTTCGCGCTCTCCGTGCGAGTGCCGAGGGACTTTCAGCCTTCAGGCATTGCGCACTACCTTATCTTGCGGACGCCTAAAGGCTACAAGATCAAGGTAATATATATCGTGCCTCTCTGTTGTCTAGTATTTTCTTATGGTACACTAATTTCTCAGTAATAGGTAAATTATCATCATTACTATTCATTTTCAAACGTCTACTTTAGGATGTGAACCATCACTGGGGATCTTCACAATAGCCAGTCTTGCGCCTTCACCACTACGAATTTCTCTCATCTTGACCAGATCTTCATATTTAGTCTATAGTGTACTTTCTAAGATTCACTTCTCATTTAATTAGGAAACTCCGGGAAACCAGTTTCGATAGTTCTGTTTGCCCGCGATATTACACACACTATAGAAGTGATATTTGTAGAATAATCTCCAGATTATTTGTCTTCATCAGAATTGTAATCTACCCTTATCTCTATTCCAGGGCTTCACAAAAGAGTTCACCTCCCTATCAGCGCTCGTCACGCACCACAGTGTAATGCCAGAGCTGCTGCCCTGCCCGCTCCGCCTGGCGCGCCGGCCGGCAGCGCCCCGCGCGCATCACGCAGAGTTGGACTCTCCGCGCGCGAGCACCCCGCGTCGGCATCTACCGTTCCGCCCGCAATTGGACGTCTAGTATCTGCTACAGTAAAGGCGATTAGCGAAGATTGTCGGTTAGTAGCGAAGTATGATTCACATACCACAACGCCAATTGCAAGTTAGATGACTGAAGTGAAATAGGTCACAAAAATGAGATAATCTCAGGTAAGACCAGATCTTTGCTTGTGGTTAAGGTTACTAAGTCTTTAGTGACAACCAACAAGGTCTACATAAGCACCGCTACCAGTGTTTAACGCAAAAATAACCGACAACAAATTGCTGGCAAGTCAGCAAACTTTAAATCGCCTTTACTAGGGCAGAATTTTCTCGCCATTTCCATCTCTGGATTTCTTAGCTATTTAGAGATTGTAGCAGCTTGTATAAAACTACACATCACTTTAAAGACATTTAGTAGTTTTATGGTGTGGTTACGCGAGTGAATCATGTGAGTAATACACGTGCAAACAAGGATTCTATTATAATATCACTGCAACGCTGCCGGTGCATTGTGTTTTGTGACTCGTTTACATGTGTCGTCAATACGTTATGAATGTCTATTGTCTATGCATACTATACTAGGACACTGGAATAAAAATTGTGTGGTGTGCAGGTATTGCATCCGTCCGCGTGGATGGTAAAAACCAAAATGTCATAACTTGCATAAAATTTACTTTCAGTTTTAAAAAGGATCCCTTTTTTTGTGTACGAAGCGTGATCTTCAGCACCATCAATATTATGTAATTTTATCATAACATATTGAATTAAAACCTAGAATGACTGAACTAATTAATTGTGCGCTCTTGTTTCAATTCTACGTCTGTAAATATTGATTGGAGAAAGGTTAAAAAAATATATCGAAACTATAGAAATACTCAAAATATCAGAGAGTATTCAGGTAAAAGACATCTCACTCAAGACTCAAAGAAGTCTCACTCCATCTCTTTACATTCATTGACACTTTCTGATATAATTCACCTAAATTTGCGCAACCTATGCTAGATAATATGAATGTGTTAGTGCCACAAACAACAACTTTTCCACTCAGGCAACGTGACGTAAACGAAATACTTTGTGAACTAAATTAACTTATGGCTCTGATAGACTTAAGGTTTTTGTACAAACCACTCAAGAATGGGATTTTCACGATTTAAGAATAATCGCGTTCTTATATCGCAAATAGTATCCGTGACACATCAAATTTAACACGGCTGTGGCAAAAATTATGTACATGTAAATTAAAAAATAACTAAGAATATGTTAAATTATGTAGCCACTTAAAAGTCATTAAATTATTAAAGTTAGCTCTAGTGGCTACTGAAAAGTCGCAGTAATTTCGTATTTATACATATACTGGTTTCATGATCGATGCATTAATGGTACACATAATATACACATAATGATGGGTTCAAAATACGGGAATTATTAGTAGGTATATAAACCGATTTATGTTGGAAAAATAATGATTGCATCCGGTTAAGGCGAAAAATCGGTTTTACACCATATGACAATCATATTGTAAGCATACTCAACTCAATATTATTTAAAAATTGTACAAAAAGTGCTTCTCGTGAATTGAAGGTGTACTTTAATAAAAATAATGTGATAAACATGATGTGTTTGTGTAAAAATATTGTAATATAATGTGTATATGGAATGTAATTATACGATCATGTGTCATATCTAATAGATTTAACATAATGGAATTGCGTTATAAGTTTTGCGCTTTTATAATTTTGTAATATCATAGGATTCTAGTCTTAAATTGTATAGCCACTGGTTTAAAAGTTCACGCTTATATCAAAAGTATAACACGTGTAATTTTTAATATATAGAAAATTATATTTGTCGAAATAAATAATAATCGGATGAAGTATAATGGCAAGTTACGTTACAAAAGTTTCATCATAATGTCTATATTTTGAAGTTGCGCCCTTAATTTTATAAAGTAAAGACGCTCACCGCTGTGTGAGCATGACAGCAATATAATTTAATAATGTGGGACAGAGATAGGAATAGGATAGGAGGGGGTCAATGTATGAAATTATTCGTGCTAAGCGTTATTACTTTAGGAAGCGCTATATTTACCGAAAATACTTGTTTTAAATTGATCATACTTTATATTTTGGGACTACTTACCTATTTCTTTTATATTTAAATATGTTTGATGAAACTTTTATAACACACTGATCTAGATATTTGTAAACAAGATGCCTTTTAGTGAGTACCTTATATCTAAATGGCTTGGCATTAGTGACAGACGGACTAAAGAAAAAACAATATAATCATAGACACATCAATCTAAAATAATATCAACATTCTTATTTTGTTTTAGATTTTATGTAAACCCATATTAAATTATTATTACAATTACTTTGGGTAAAGATCTATTCATTACTTGGCAGCGACAGCGGTGGGGTACGAAGTAGCGTCATCAGTGATGTTATTTCATAATATTACGATAAATGATGATGTCATAACGACCCCACCGTCGCCGCTTACGCTGCCTCATTAATGTATCGGCTCCACGGGAGTTACTAGTAATTCTGAGTAGGTACTTTATATCTACCTACATAAAAAAGAAAAACTGTGTTTAAATAAGAATATTTGTGTGTAGTGCATGCGACTGTATGCAATTAGGTCTTCGACTCATTTTATAACACCAAACTCGTGTTTTAAGACCTCTCATTATGTAACAGTTGCATAACCTACTATTAATGTTTAACTATTTGTAAAACTACAAGTTTACAGTAGCACGGACTAATAATCATAAAATACTACCAATGCCTATACGAATCGTGCGAAAACATTAACCGATACCTACTACTCGTATGTCGCGCCAAACGAAGTCACATCTAGGTGTTCTGACCCTGCTGTTGAAATCACTCCTGTTTGTGCGGTCCGGTTTGTTCTCCCAAAGTCCGATTTACTGTTAGTACAGTACATCAAATTAAAAACACTTGCTGGTGTCACGCCATCTAGTAGTCTATGGTGGTAGTATGGTACGGGACTTCTTATCCGTATTGGCAATAGTCTTGAATTATTAATCCATGACATTTAATTTATGGAGTTGAAATCTGTCCGTCTGTGACGCTGTTAATTGTTATACTGCCTTACGGAGCGCGTTATATGTATATATGACGTTAACTATCAGTAGATAATATAGTGTCTGTTGATGTTATTCATATTTATTGTCAAACATCGGTAAGTATTGGGCTATTCGTGATGATGTAGCTGGAACAAAATGAATATTAAGTGTAGACGTGGAACGTTGGAACGACGTGTAACAATGCTTCTCACCGCTCACCGTGAGCATTCGTCGGTAATGTAAAAAAATCACTTCACTCACCTTCGATTCGCCGATGACATAGTAGTCATGGCTGAGACCGTGGAGGACCTAAGAACGATGCTCGAAGATCTCGGTAGAGCCTCTGAGCGAGTTGGTCTAAGGATGAACATGGAGAAAACAAAAATCATGTTTAATGCCCGTGTTCAACCACGACCGGTAAAAATTGGAGACTCTACGCTCGAAGTTGTGGACAACTATGTATACCTTGGACAAACTGTCCAGTTAGGTAGGTCCAACTTCGAGAAAGAGGTCAATCGTCGAATCCGACTTGGCTGGGCAGCGTTTGGGAGGCTGCGTACTATCTTTTCGTCCAATATCCCGCAGTGTCTCAAGACAAAAGTCTTTGAACAATGTGTGTTGCCAGTGATGACATACGGAACTGAAACGTGGTCGCTCACGATGAGCCTTATAAGAAGGCTCAAAGTCACTCAGAGAGCAATGGAGAGGGCTTATGCTCGGAGTTTCTTTTGCGAGATCGAATCAGAAATGAAGAGATCCGTAGAAGAACCAGAGTAACCGACATAGCCCGAAGGATAGCAAAACTTAAGTGGCAATGGGCAGGGCACATCGCTCGTAAAACCGACGGCCGCTGGGGCCATCGAGTTCTTGAGTGGCGACCACGCACCGGACGACGCAGCGTGGATAGGCCCCCCACAGCTGGATGCTGGTGGCGCAGGACCGGTCATGGTGGCGTTCTCTGGGGAAGGCCTATGTCCAGCAGTGGACGTCTTTTGGCTGATGATGATGATGATGATTATGATGTAAAAAAATAGCACCTTAACTTTGCGCTGTGAAAACTACGGGTGATTGCGATAATTTACACGACATTGCGGCTTCACACTACTCCCGAAGTTGACCGAAGTTAGGTTGGCCGAAGTATGGGTTTTCGCAGTGAAGCTCCACACTATCATATTCGCCCAACCTCGGCCAACTTTGCGAGTAGTGTAGAGCTAGGGTCACTCTAGCGTTCACAAACTTGTCTTAACATGTCATGTGCTTTATTATTAATTTATCGCGAGATAAACGTGATCATCATAGGCCCATTGGACAGAAGGGTAACTACGAAGATTGAAATTCTAACTTCGTATTGTTATATATCTCTCGCTCTGCTATTCTACAACATTTGGATGAGTGAGACGATACGATATACTTTTAAAATTTCGAATTTTGTAGTCAACTTTTAGATTATCTTATCCAGTGACTTCGTCGTGAATTGCGCTATCGTTACTGATGTTTATTATCAACTGTATATTGTACGTACTTGTTGAAGTACTGAAAAAAAACAATCATTATAAAATTTCGTTTGTGTATGATTTGTGATTTATATAATTTCTTGTTCCTTACTGATGTTAACTAATAATATCACACAATAGACTTAAGCACACATTTTCCAAGTTTGGTAATAAAAAAATATACAGTTTACAATGATCAAACTCACTTTGAAATATGTATTAGGAAGTACAAAACTATTTTTATTACAGTATAGCTTTGTTGTTTATATGCAGTGGCCCTCCGAAAAAATGTATGCCACACTGTTTAATTGTAGGAATCGAAACAGTCAATACTACAGTAAAAAATCTTACTTGTAATATTGACAGGATGGAAGAATCACAAACAGAATTAAAATTGGCACAATTAGCTATGTGCATGGCTACAGCGTCGTCTAGAGCTTGTAAAGACTCACGTAAAAAGAGTGTCAAACTCAAACACAAAATGAGTTCTCTTACTCTCTTAAGGAATTTTCTTATCTTATCTTGTTTCGGTAGCCAGGTTTTATAGCCCAATCTGTTTTGTATCTTCAATAAGAACATAACTACATACTGTTATAAAATAATAGATAACAAATAAATTAATAGCATTCAGATAACAAATCAACCGTTTACATAATTGTTATTATAATAAAATGAAACCGGTTTTGTATTTTCTAGTATTCATCCATCATACGTTTTTGTATTCACTTTATAAAAGTAGCATCCTACAACCTAAACCAATTAATTTATTCACTTATAAAATACATGATAAGACATATTTTGTTTGATTTATTTACCCATCCTTATGTGCCTTTTTAGGGTTCCGTCAACTAGGAACCCTTATAGTTTCGCCATGTCCGTCTGTCCGTCTGTCCGTCCGTCCGCGGCTTAGCTCCGTGATCGTTAGTACTAGAAAGCTGAAATTTGGTATGAGTATGTGTATGTATCACGTTGACAAAACGGTAAAATAAAAACTAAAAAAACTTTTTTTTTGGGGTACCTCTCGTACACCTAAAGTGGGGGTGACTTTTTTTTCGTTTCAACCCTAGTGTGTGGGGTGTCGTTAAATAGGTATGTTAAAAATAATAGGAGTCTTTAATTCTGACTTTTTGATAAAGTCAGTAGTTTTGTAAATATTCGCTCCGAAAATAAAAAAATTGTGCCCCCCCCCCCTCTAACTTTTCAACCACAGGTCAAAAAAATGTGGAAAAATTCATGAAAAGGAGGCCTTATAAGTACTTTCAATGAAAACTATAATGATCAAAATCGGTTTATTCGTTTTCGAGTTATCGCAAAATTTCATAATTTTCTTTAAAAGGACGTAAGTTGACTTCCAGAAGGTAATTAAGCAATTACAGTTACTTTGGCGTTTACGACCTTTTTCCGTCTTTGACCGTCTCTTGTGAAGGATGAGCAACTACGGAACCCTACACTGAGCGTGGCCCGACATGCTCTTGGCCGGTTTTACTTCTGGATATACAATTGAATACGTGAATTGATTGTCCAATCGACACATACAAAATTCACAAATTCAAAGTCCTAGAGCGGCGACCACGTATAGGAAAGTGCAGCGTGGGGCGGCCCATGACTAGATGTATGGATGACCTTGTGAGGGTAGCGGGGTGTCAATGGATGCGGTCTGCATTGTTCCGGATTGTGGCGAGCTATGGCGGAGGTCTATGTTCATCAGTGGACGTCTATGGCTGACAGATAGACTATTTCCATCGATCAATATTACTAACGGCTATGTGATATGTATACCTATCGAGTTTGTTTTGAAATTCTATATACTTATCGAACCTACTCACACAATTCATGGGAATTGGTTAAGAAATCGGTTCTAGACGAGAACGGCCTTTTTAAGCTGCACATGCAAACATCTGGACATTTTGGGCCAAGCTGAAACGGTGGCGCTTCGCTCGCTCGGTTAATAAATACTTCAATTATATATTTAAACTATTTAAGTAATATCCAAGCGCCATCTAGAGAAACGCAAAATCACCTTACTATAAAGTGGTGCCATCTACTAGATGCCTGTTGAACTAGACTTTGTATCGAAATGGGCAGTTTCCATAAAATTATTGTTCCACGATATTACGCGTAACGTAAATACTGACACTTTAACCTGATATGATAGTACTTGTTGTTTAGGGAGACTGAAGAATAAAATTATGTAAAATTTTTTTTTTTTTTTTTTGATTTTTTTTTTTTTTAAATAAATAAATAAATATTAAGGGACAATCATACACAAATCGACCTAGTCCCAAACTAAGCAAAGCTTGTACTATGGGTACTAGACGACGATATACATAATATATAAATACATACATAGATAACATCCATGACCCAAGTACAAATATTTTGCACAAATATTGTATTGTTTTGGAGACAATTAGGAAAATTGGTCCTGCCTACGCAGAGCTCTGAACCGCGCCAAACCTAAGTCACCTTTGCCAGATATCGTGCCCAGAAAGCTGTGGCAACATTTTTTCTTAGAATTGTCTGTGAGCTCTTCCAGAATTTCTCTTGCGTTTAAAATTGCGCCATCTATTGGCATTTCTGTACAGTAGCTAGGATTCTGAAACACTGTAAGTACACTTGCCGCTTCTTCTTTTGTAACGAGACTAATAAGTTATAGAAAATGTGAATAGATGGTGTTACTAGTCATGAATTTAAACGAGTTAGGTTTTTTGTATTAAATTAAAGCCCGCCCTGAAAAATACAAAAACATGAAATCAAATTAATTTTGTTTACAGACAAGAAACAAAGTGCAAAAAGGTGCTGGATTGCTGTTGGACAATGAATGAAACATCTAAATGGTTTACCAGTAATAATACCCTTTTATCTATGTAAACGGCTAAATAAATCACAACAAACGAGTGTATTAACCATATTTAAACTGTAGTAATTTGCATAAAAATAATGGCTATAATATTAAATTTCATTCACTTTTGTGGATGACTACTGCTTTTATTTAGCCATTAGGGAATATTATTTCTTAGGGTTCCGTAGTCAACAAGAAACTATATAGTTTCGCCATGCCCATCTATCTTTCCATTCGTCAGTCCGTCTGTAGCTTAGCTCAGAGGCCGTTCGTACTAAAAAGCTGCAATTTTTAGAAAGTGGTATAGTAAAATTTTTTTTTGAGAGTAGATAACGCCCTTACACCTGTTATTTTTGTACTTTTCTATCTCATGGCGTGGGGTATCGTTGGATATATCTTTCAAAACTAAGTCGGGGTGTGCAACCAAATTTTTCGATTGAGAGATACTTTTGTAAAATATGTACGTTTTAAAGTGCTCATTTTGTAAAAGAAAGGTTACTAAATAGGTAGTTTTAGGTATGTGAAAACTATTCACCGTTAGTCGGTTATACAAGATTTCATGTAATAGTCATACCAACTTATAAAACGTACTCCTTTAGTCCCATCTCGTAGCCAGATTTGGTAGCTAGCTACGAAATGGGAGAAATAATCCCGATTCGAAGCTGGCTACGAAATGGGAATATTAAAGTCCCATTTTGTAGCCAGTTTTTATAGCTGGCTACCAAATGGGAAAAATAATCCCAATTAGAAGCTGGATACGAAACGGGAATATTAAACTCCCATTTCGTAGCCAGGTTTTGAGGCTGGCTTCCAAATGGGAAAAATAATCCCAATTGGAAGCGGGCTACGATACGGGAATATTAAAGTCCCATTGCGTATCCAGTTTTTAAAGCTGGCTACCAAATGGGAAAAATAATCCCAATTGGAAGCTGGCTACGAAACGGGAATATTAAACTCCCAATGTTCAGTCAAAATAGTAGAGGAAGCAAAACTTCCATTGAGAATGACTTTGTTATTTGTGTGGAGCAGGTAGCAAATATCATCATCATCACCCTGTTTCAGTCCACTGCTGGACATAGGCCTCTCCCATGGCACCCCACTGAGCTCGATTTTCAGCTCTCGTCCTCCAGTTACTATTACTACCCGCTGTCCTACGAATGTCGTCGCTCCACCTTGTTACAGGGCGCCCTACACTACGTTTACCGATTCGTGGCCTCCACTCCAGGACTCGTTTGCCCCAGTGGTCATCGGCTCTACGGCAGATATGACCAGCCCACTGCCACTTCAGCTTGCTTATCCGCTGTGCTATGTCGGTAACTTTGGTTCTCTGTCGAATTACTTTGTTTCGGATCTGATCCCTAAGAGACACACCAAGCACAGCTCTTTCCATGGCTCGCTGAGCGATTTTGAATTGGTGGACTAGTCGTATGGTGAGTGGCCACGTCTCGGCTCCGTAGGTCATAACAGGTTGGACGTACTGATTAAAAACTTTCGTTTTTAGACTTTGAGGTATGGGCGACGTGAAGACTCGACGCAGTTTTCCGAACGCTGCCCAGCCCAGTTGTATTCGCCTCTTAGCCTCCTTGTCGAAGTTGCCTCTACCTAGTTGGAGCATTTGCCCTAGGTATACGTATTCGGAAACAACTTCGATGGAGACTCCATTTACGGCGACCGGTCCCGGATCGATGATGTTCATTGAACATAACTTTGGTTTTATCCAAATTCATCCGAAGACCGATACGCTGAGACGAATTGGCCAGGCTGTCTAGCATGTGTTTCAGGTCCTGCAACGTCTCGGCCATGATCGCGATGTCGTCTGCGAATCGTAGATGAGAGATGTGTTGACCATTTATATTAATGCCACGATTTTTCCAGTCCAGCGTCTTGAACATATCCTCCAGTGCGTTAGTGAACAGGTAGCAAATATAAGTTTGTTAAAGAACGGAAACAAGATGGCTTTAATAATGAAAATTGATTGAATACAAAACGGATAGGATAATTATTTTGTAATACTTTTAAAATAACTGCTACGGAACCATACACTGAGCATGACCAACCTTGCTCTTTTTCTATTTAAATAAATGGATCCGTAAAACATAACAGTCTGTCAAAACATTCAATACGATTCAATCATGAACTACGTCAAAATTTTGTTATCATTATATATTACGGTTTATTTTTGTTTTTGTAAAGAATTCAGTGCTAACGTGATTCAAGTTGAGAACTGTAAAACTCCAGAACGACCATACTTTAAACCACTTCCCTACGATTTGGACTTAGCAATTTACAAGGGTAATAAGGGATACAATCTAATATCATTCAACGTAACAATACCCAAACCTATACAGTGGATAGATGGTACAGAAGCATCTCTAAGCCTCGGAAAAAAGACAACAGCTGGAATCAAATGGATATTATCGGCAAAGAAGCTTAATTGTACTAGCATTATTATTGAAGCTTTACTTAAAATGTTTCAGACACCTATGAAAAAATGTTATGCGCCGAAAGGGGAATATTTTTTTAAGGATATAGATATTAATGATATGAAGGCGATTTTCCCAGAAATAGATGAACCACCTTACGGTAGGTACGCTGCGCAACTTGCAGTGTATTCTAAAACAAACGCATATGGGTGTTGGCTGACTCAAATCAAGATTACACCACCAAAAAAGAACATGTGAATATGCAAACATAACCAGGCTGCCTATTTTATAATCAAGACAAACATATATTACGTGATTTTAATGATAACCATAATAATTCAATGACTATACGCGATAAAACAGAGCTCTGGTGAGAAAGGGCATAACTTTGTTTCTTATTACATTGGAATCATCATGTACAACATATCAAAAGGACATGACATGATAAAACGCTGGAAATGAATCTGGATTGGACACACGCTCCAAAGGGACCCAGAACACAACCCGAGGCAAGCCCTAGACTGGAACCCCCAAGAAAAGCGCAAACATGGCCGCCCTAACACCTGGCGGCGGACGATCACTGCGGAAACAAAGGCGATAGGTATGCCCTGGAGCGAAGTGAAGCACGGAGCTCAAGACCATTCGGGATGGCCACGTACTGTGGACGCCCTCTGCCCCATCCATCAGCACAACTAACACGTGACACTTTCTCGCGCGAGATATACTACGTATCCTAAGCTGGTTTTCTCAAAGCGAGTAAGGGCATAAGTTTTGTTCGTACCGATTTTAGTTTAGATACAGGCCAGTTTTTAATGATTAAACGAACTTACCTGTTGTGAAGTTCAATCATAATTACTCGAAGGGTTTCGTTCGAAGATATTAGCACATATATACACATGTAGTTTCACAATAGACTCGCCATTTCGCACTGTATTTTGGAGAATTATAAAAAAAAATTAAAATGGGGGTATGAACCATCATTTGACGTCCTACCCGCGCTTGACCGGCGCCATCATTCTGTTTGGAGATTTGCTGAGCTGTTTTATATATATGTAGGTATTTCAGGACTTGGGGCTAGACTAATCCTGGGATGGGAGGGTTGCTAATATCTTCGAACGAAACCCTTCGAGTAATTATGATTGAACTTCACAACAGGTAAGTTCGTTTAATCATTAATTACTTTCGGGTTTCGTTCTCGATATTAGCACATATATACACATGTAGATGTTTAGAGAAAATAACGTCGTGAAATACCTATTGAAGAAGCTTTGTACTTCATAATTAGACAATGTATGAAATAATCCATAAATGTATAATATATTTACATTTACCAAAAGTAACAAACTTAATTTTTAAGCAGTGATCAGTTGTTCTAGCGAATAATGAAATTATAACTAACCAATAATATGAATTAGTTTACATTAATATTACTTATGATTAACATTAATTAAGTATTTAATATGTTTTTAGCGAAATCAACGTTCGGTATGTCAGTGTATATCATTCTATTATAATGTTTAGCAAATACCGTAGAAGTTGAACTCCAACCAGCGGTTTTGCGAATAACGTTTAGATTAATGCCTAGTTTAAATGCTTTCGAAGTGGACGCATGTCTAGTACTATGCGCTGTGAACAAGGATGTGTCTATGCCACTACTTGTTAACGTACTTTTGACCCACCTACTTAATGTTTGGGAAGTTACCTTTTGATGAGGTTTTCTAAATGAAATGAATAATGAATCGATTTCTTTACGTAAATTATTAGTCTTATCCAGATATGCCCGTAGAGTACCTGCGGGACATATTTGTGGTCTTTGTAAGAAAAATGGTAACGAAAGGACTGGTTGGTGTGATCCTGGTCGTGACGTTTTTATAAGATCCGGAATATGAATAATAATTACAGTATCTTGAATTCTGATATTTTTAATATTTATGACTGACAGAGTTTGGACCCTATGAGCAGTAATTATGGCCAACAATGTTATTAATTTCTTACTAAGTTTTTCTAAATTTAGGTTTTCATTTGGGTACCAGTCAGATATATAATTTAGTACTGTATCGACGTCCCAAGTCAAATTGTATTTGGGCAATGTAGGCCGTAACCGAAATACACCTTTAAGATATCGTTTAATTAAATCAGAATTTGTGATATCTTGGCCCAGTATTAAGGATAATGCAGATTTACAGCTATTAATTGTACCATATTTAGCGCCTGTCTCATAGATGTGGGTAAGAAAACCGAGAACATTTAACATTGTGCTATTATAAATATCAATACTATTTTCTTGGCAATATGTGAACCATTTCCTAAAGCAAGAATCATATTGCTTGATTGTATTCTCTGAAAGAGATGCCAGCATTACGGGAATGGTTGACGGCGGGACTCCTCTTTGTCGTAGCGATGTCCGGATAACCTCCCGACAACCAGGGTAATCCGGCGGTGTACTGCGCGATCGCTACAATGAGAAATTATCAATTCACTGTGAGATCTCAAAATCAGTGGTTTTGAAACTATAAGTCTCATAAACAGCGGATACCATGGTTGTGTAGTCCACTGTGGCACTACTACTATACCTGTGGCTTTGTCGTTAACAATTTTACGCAAAGTTTTCAAAATCACTGATATCGGAGGAAACGCGTAAAAGAAAAAATTGGTTCACGATATTGTAAATGCATTAATTGCAAAGGCATCTGGATCTCTGTGCCACGAGATGTACCTTTCACATTTATAATTAATTCGGCTTGCAAATAAATCAATATTCGGAACGCCAAAATGATTTACTATCTTTGTATAAGCATTTTGGGATAGTTCCCATTCAATGTCGGGATGCAATTTTCTCGATTCGGCGTCAGCAATAACATTATCAGAAGAGCGAATGTAATCGGCGTGAACCATAATTTTTCGAGGTTCACACCATTGCCATAATTGTTGAGTAATATTAGTTAAATGAGGGAACTGGACACCACCCATCCTATTTATATAGGATATGGCTGTCGTATTATCTATACGCAATAATATTTGACAGTCATATGCTTTTTTAGCGAAAATTTTGAGCCCCAAAAATGCTGCTAAAATTTCTAAATAATTTATGTGCAACGAGCGCTCATGTTCATCCCATGGACCACTGGCAGTGTCATCGCCGCAAGCTGCCCCCCACCCCGTTGTTGAGGCATCAGTAAAAATTTCTAAAGAATAGTCATCACTTTTTATCTTATGAACAGAGTTCTGTATAGCATGTAACCACCAATCAAATATAGTAGATAATGAGTCCGGAATCGTCATAAATTTATCATAATTATTGTCGTCTTTAAGAGATAAATATTTACAGCGTTCAAGATCCTTTGTGTAAAGCCACCCGTAATCTATAGCCTGACATGCTGATGTCAGTAATCCCAAAAATCGAGCAAACTCTCTAACTTTACACCTTCTCAGTTTCTTAAACTTTAGAACTTCTTTTTTAATTTTTTCTTTTTTCTCTTCTGGTAAACTAACTTCATATTTAATTGAATCAATGATGTTGCCTAAAAATTTGCAGGAATGCTTAGGTATAAAAGTGCTTTTTTCCATGTTGATGACCAAGCCCAAAGATTCCAATACAGATTTAGTATCATTCATATTTTGTTTGCATTCAGCATACGAGTCACCGACTAGAAATAGATCATCCAAATAAAAGGTTGATAAATATCCCTTGGATCTTAATAATTTAGCTACCGGTTTAAGAATCTTTGTGAACACGTACGGGGCAGTGCTCAGCCCCATAGGTAAAACGTTAAATTGAAATAAATTGCCATCCCATTGGAATCGTAGATATCTCCTAGAGTCCGGATGTACATTTATTAGGAAATAGGCATCCTTAAGATCGATCGTACACATAAAACAATTTTTTGAAATAAGTTTTAAAGCTGTCCTTAAGTCCTCTAATTTGAAGTGTTGTGTTTTGATAAACTTATTTAGCTGCTTTAAATTTAATATAAAACGGTGCTGACCATTTGGTTTAGGTATGAGAAAGATACTTGAAATGAACTGATTTTCACAAGGCTGGCATAATGACACAGCTCCAATTGATAATAGATTTGTAATGGAATGCTTAAATGCGTTATATTCTAATTGTGTATAAGCTGGCTCTGTAGGGATAACTGTTTGTATAACCGGGGTTGTGAAGGGTATTTCATAACCAGTTATCCATGAAAGTATAATAGGATTATTGGTAATAATTGACCACTCTCGATAAAAATGAGAAAGTCAGCCAGCAAGCTTTACCGTATCTAACGTCTGGGTCGTTGATACTGCTGACGAGACGATATCCTCGAGCTGCTGCTGTGGTAGCGGTGCGTCGTCGTCGGCTGTCTCGGCGTCGGAGCTGGACGTGTCGGCCGTGCACTCCGCGCTCCCCCCGCTTGTGCCGGCCTGCGGCTCGTGGGGGGAGCACGCACGTTTAAAGACTTGTTGGGGAATGTGGCCGTCTTATTTGGCCCGATTTTTGCAGAAGCTGTCGGAGCTCTCATATCAGCCCCAGATTTATGTATAGTTCGGGCTGATTTTAAAGTTTCTGCCAAATTGCTACCGAAAAGCTGGTCTTCTATTTTAGTTTTTTCTAGCTGGTCTTTAAGTTCTTTTTTCACAGTGGAAAGAACAAAAAATCTGCGTAATATCGAATCACTGTGTTGAATGTCACCCAAAATTCGAGCCGTATCCATTAACAGTCCAAGAACCTCTTGATTTTTGTGATCAGACGAAAGAAGGAGCGTGATCGCTTTGCCGAGTGATGACAAAGCGCAAGAGTTTAAAACTTGTTTATTTTCTATGCCTTTGTCGCGCTTGGCCTGGCTTTCAATGAGTGACGCTCGAATTTCGGCATTGAGTGTAGGCGCTTTTATCATTTTGCAGTTATTCGGTATTAGATATTTTTCTTTTATCTCTTTTCGAGCCTCTTTACTCAGACCAGAGGTGGCAAAATGATTAAGTCTAATAGCCAGGTCATTGTGTATGTCATCACCATATTCCTTAACCACAGTGGGATCTTCACCCAGTATTGCCAATAAATCTGGGTCCAAAGTCGACATCGGCAACTCCACGGAGTCGTTCTGCAAGGCGGCGGCCGGCGACGGTGGCGGCGCAGCTGCTGGTGCGGCGGCGGGCGTAGATGACAGCGGCGCGGCCGCGGTTAGTTGCGATACTGTCGCGTTGGGCGGTGGTACCACTGATGTGATTGTTGACACCACATTAGAATGTATTGGAGGTGCAACATCGGCCGGCGGCAGCATTGCGGCGCATGAAGGAGACGGCAAGGTGGCGGTAACAGCAGGTAACGGCATATCAGTGGCGGGCGGCTGACCGGGGGGTGGCGGCCCGAGGCCTGCATCGCCATCCACCACTGGCTCATACGTATCACTCAACTCGGATGGTTCCGGCCAGTCGTTCCAGTAGGAACATCCGGCTTCTGGTATGTTGACGTCATCGTCGACGGGGGCGTTCAGATCGCATTCTATGAAGAAATAAAAATAAAACAGTTGTTTTATCGGGCAGTGAGACTCCATAGTGAGAAACACGCAAACCCATTATGATACTGTTTAAAGTGTAACGGTTCACATGTAACAGTGGAAACACCCCGATGGTGGACCCGATAGTACATATTTTTATTTGGATTTGGAAAGCCCCATGTGGACAGTCCGATTATCCATTAAGTGGTAGTACATATTTTCATTAGGATTTGGAAAGCCCCATGTGGACAGTCCGATTACCCTTTAAGTAGACAGTATATATAATATTTTTGTAAGTACATTAAAAATAACGGTTATGGACTACAGGCCGAACGCGATGAACAAACTGTATTCATTACATAATCAATAATAACTCACCAGGTGGGTTATGAAGCGAAGTATCACTCCCCGAAGACAAAGAACTGTCACGACGGTGGCGTTTACGCCCACTTTGAATTTTACGTCTTAATTTACGTAATTGTTTTTCTAAGTACTCGTAATCATCTTCATCACACTTAGCGCGTTTACGCTTAGGCATTTTGTAATGGTATTATAACTGTAAACTTGTAAACACTTCACTAAAACTATAAATTATAAAGTGTATCGTGCGAAACAGCGAAGCACTAAAATGTGAATGATGGCGCCGGTCAAGCGCGGGTAGGACGTCAAATGATGGTTCATACCCCCATTTTAATTTTTTTTTATAATTCTCCAAAATACAGTGCGAAATGGCGAGTCTATTGTGAAACTACATGTGTATATATGTGCTAATATCGAGAACGAAACCCGAAAGTAATTTTATCTCATCGGCATAAGTGTTATTGTGACAATATTTTATTTTTATCTGTTATTAATTGAGTAATGTTAACATTGGCTTACGAAATAAAGAATATTTGGAATGGATGTTTTATTACGTATGTACCGTTACAATTTTATTGCAAAGGATGGAACCATCTCGCTTGCCACGTATAACTCTCTCCTGAAAGTTTTTTTTTATAATACTATTCTGGAATTGTATAATACATAGTAGTGTCAATTTTCTCTTTAACAACCACCTTCGAGCGGGTCAAATAAAGGTCAAGTAATAACAACGAAGACGAAGACCATCTTTAATGAGCTGATATTTAAACAGTTGTTTTTATTATTCCCGAAATCATAACATATTCCTATAGAAAATTTGCTTTAAACACAATAGAAAACTCTTATAAAATCGTAATATAGAAGCGTTACTATATAAACTCATTGTTGTAGAATCTATAACGTTTCTATTTGACGATTACCAGCGTTGTTGCAGGAAATTATTGTGGTAAAATGGAATTGTATAAGCCTATGTCATATCGGTGCAATCCAAATTGGCTTATCATTATTGTGCTTCAACATGACATAAGACGTTTTAACACTAACATGCGTGTAAACTAATCTAACTTGCCGTGACGTCACTGGCAGCCTGACGTGAGCTATTAAATCTGATGCCTTTGCTGAATCAACGGTGATTTGATTTTGATAGTTCTATTATGGTCGGTATACAATATGCCCTTGGTGTATTACAATATGCCCTTCTAGTTAAATTATGATATAATGATATAATATTATCATAAATTAATGTCACATTTTGGAACAAAGTGACAGGATTTATACAGGATATAAGATTTTATAATTCCTGAAAAAGAGAGATAACAGAGAACACAGACAACACAACGATAAGAATACAGAAAAGCAATAAAATTGTAGTATTTAAAAAGGTATACCTTCACTTGCCCGAATTTCAAATGCCCGAATTTCGTCTGCCATAATATTCAATTGTCCGAATCTTGTTTCTTATAATTATGTTTCCCATAATCATTGTTTGCCATATTAATCCTATGCCCGAATCTTTGTTTCCCATAATATTAATTCCAATAATCACATTTTCCATAAAGATTGTAATCCATAATTGTCACATGCTATAATTTCATATGCTATCCAAATGGAACATAGGTCGAAAACCGACATCTGTAGGTTAGGTTTGTTTATGACCCCGTATAGCGGAGCGTCAAAATACAATACGAACTGCTACCAAATAGTGCATGGATCTAAAACCGAAAACTATAGGTTAGGTTAGGTTTGTTTTGTGACCCGTATAGCGGAGCGAGCGAAGCGAGCGGAGCGTCAGAATGTTTGCTTCAAAATACAAATACTAATCTAATTTACAGTTCCCTGATTTACAATCTAACCTAGTTTTAGAAGAATGCTACCAAATAGTACATGGATTTAAAACCGAAAACTATATGTTAGGTTAGGTTTGTGTTGTGACCCGTATAGCGAAGCGAGCGGAGCGTCAGAATGTTTGCTTCAAAATACAAATCCTAGCCTAATTTACAGTTTTAGAAGAACTACGATAAAAGGGGGTGCGTATTTTCTCACATAACTTTTTAAGTCCTATTATCTGAAGTCCGAAAATATTTCTTATACAATTTTATATCATAATGGTCACTCTTCATAATTTTTTTTAATACTAACGATCGGAACTCATAATCATCAGAACTCATAAGATCACTAATCATACAACTTGTTTATACTAATATTTTTTTTCATATATTTTCTTACACTACTAATCTAACTCATAATCATCAGAATTCATAATCATCAAAACTCATACAATTAACACTCATACACCTTGTTCATACTAATATTTTGAACCACTACCAGGAAAATAGATTGGATTACAAAATTTGAAAGAGCGAGCGAGCGAAGCGAGCGAGCAAAACCTTTCAGAGCAGATCCGACGTGGCCGGGTTAGGTTAGAAGGTCAGGCGGGAGCGAAGCGTAGCGAGCTCCCGCCTGGCCTTCGAGGTTATTTTTTTTTGCGTCCCGAAAAAAAGGCTTGCTTATATTCATACTGTTTACATACAAGAACAACCCACCGAACCAGGAAAATAGATTGGATTACAAAATTTGAACGAGCGAGCAAAACCTTTCAGAGCAGATCCGACGTGGCCGGGTTAGGTTAGAAGGTCAGGCGGGAGCGAAGCGTAGCGAGCTCCCGCCTGGCCTTCGAGGTTATTTTTTTTTGCGTCCCGAAAAAAAGGCTTGCTTATATTCGTACTGTTTACATACAAGAACAACCCACCGAACCAAGAAAATAGATTGGATTACAAAATTTGAACGAGCGAGCGAGCGAAGCGAGCGAGCAAAACCTTTCAGAGCAGAACCGACGTGGCCGGGTTAGGTTAGAAGGTCAGGCGGGAGCGAAGCGTAGCGAGCTCCCGCCTGGCCTTCGAGGTTATTTTTTTTTGCGTCCCGAAAAAAAGGCTTGCTTATATTCATACTGTTTACATACAAGAACAACCCACCGAACCACTACTAGGAAAATAGATTGGATTACTAAATTTGAACGAGCGAGCGAGCGAAGCTAGCGAGCAAAACCTTTTAGAGCAGATCCGACGTGGCCGGGTTAGGTTAGAAGGTCAGGCGGGAGCGAAGCGTAGCGAGACAATGTCAAATGTATAGCCAGGTTGGATTCGCACAGAAACAATATTTAGTATGGCGTTTAAATATTCTATCAAACAATATTATGGCACTTAATACTATGGTAAACAATACTTATGGCATACGTATCATTATGGCATATAATATTCGGGAATACAAGAGTATGTCAAATGACTTTTCTAGGAAACGAAACATTCGGGCAAATGAAATTCGGGTAAGTGAAATTCGAGCAAATCAATATTATTGCATTTCGGTCAAACAATAGACAACCATTTAAAAATATGAAATCTTGTCAACTTAGTACAGACGATCCTGTTATTATACGAGTATAGTACGAGCAAAGAACATAGGGTGATATAGGAGATGCGGGTGCCCGAAGTTGTCAATATAAGCAATTGCATTTATGCAGTTAGAGCGCCACATTGCAGAGGAATCTCTCAGCATTAATAAGTGGATAATGGACTGTTTGTGGGTGCCGCTGCTGTCTATATTACTGCAAGTTGTCAATGTATTCAATATAAGCAATGCGCTGTAACTTTATTAATGAAGTCAGCGCGCCACATTGCAGCTACTCTCTCGGGGCTAATAGGGTTGCACCCACAAACAGTACATTTCGTGTTGCCTCACCAAATTGACTGTTTGTGTGTGCCACTACTGTCTATATTACTGCAAAATGTCAATATATTCAATATAAACAATGCGCTGTAACCTCATTAATGAAATCAGCGTACCACATAGCAGCTACTCTCTTGGCGCTAATAAGGTTGTACAATGTACATCGCCGCACCGAATGGACTGTTTGTGTGTGCCACTAAGGTGGAAGTACTAGTACTCGACATTGCAAGGGATATTTATTTTATGTTTCGTAATAGTACGTTAATTTACACGTCTATCGCAAATTTATTCATCTCTTATGAGAGGTATGACTTTTACCTTTATTAAATGGTACCTATTTATATCATATAATGATCATATCAAAAATTCTCGTAATGTAATGAAATGTAAGTCAATAGGATTGTCCCAGTACATGTCACGTGCTTTTGCAGGCAGTCAGGTTGTATATTTTATAATTTTGCGTGTGAATTTCGATAACTACAAACATTTCTCATGTATTCATTCTATTTGCTATGAAAGTAACGGTAATCTTATCTTATTTATCGCAGTTGAAAGTATGGTGACGCGTATTAGTACCGCGTCGAGTACTAATACTTCCACCTTACTGTCTATATTACTGCAAGTTATCAATGTATTCAATATAAGCAATGCGCTGTAACCTCATTAATGCAGTTAACGCGCCACATTGCAGCTACTCACTCGGGGCTAATGGGGTCGTGTCACCGCACCAAATGGACTGATTGTGGAAGCCGCTACTGTCTATCTTACTGCAAGTTGTCAATGTATTCGATATAAGCAATACGCTGTTACCTCATTAATGCAGTTAGAGCGCCACATTGCAGAGGACCCTCGGCGTTAATAAGGTCGCGTTGCTGCACCGAGTGGACTGTTTGTGGGTGCCGCTGCTGTCTATATTACTGCAAGTTGTCAATCTATTCAATATAAGCAACCTCATTAATGAAATCAGCGCGCTACACTGCAGACACTTCTCGTGGTGAACGGGGTCGTATCGCACCGAGAAAACTGTTTGTGTGTGAATACTACGTAATTACGTATTCAAAAAAAGACTATTTACTATATAAAGACAAATATGGAGGAAATAGTGGAAATATATAATTTTATTCTAAATACGTTAGAAAGAAAGAAAACATTTATTCGGGGACAAAACACAATTACGCAGATAAATGACAAACAAAGAAAAAAAATAAAAATCTATAAACTAAGTACTTATGCTAAATTATGCTTGCCTCGAAATGGTTCCACCTCAGAGTAATGCTAGCTCCCGAGAGAGCCAGCGCTGATCTTCCGGTGGGATATTCTAGAAAACCTTAGAATAATAACGCCTAGAAGGATAGTTTCAACCGGCCGAGGCGCCACACGTGAGGCATAAAATGGATTCATGTAGTTGTGAACAACTAGTATTTACACGCGCCGATACGCACACAAACACAGCAATAATGTTGCTAGCGCAATCACTTTTCCCCTGAAATTGGGGGTATACTCATGCCAGTGGTGATTGGTTACATTCTAAATTTTAATTGAATCATAGACCCGTTGTTGACTTCAAACACTATTAAATACATTAAACAAAGGTTTTTTTTTTATTTATTATTATTAATTTGCAATGTCACTTGAAAATAAATAAAATCGTAAATAGTAGGTATGGTCAAATCCTGAAATGACTTTCAGCCAGCTGAAAACGCTTCTAAAGCACTGAAATTGACGTTCGAAGTTTTTGACCTAATCCACCGGCGTAACACTATTATTTGCACAGTCGTCAACTCATTATCAAGACATTTGTGACGAGCCCTAACACGTGATGTTTTTGTGTAATTTGAGAGCTAACTATGGCCTCCTTCCGTCCTCATCATCAGACCAGCTTGGTAGTACCATAATAATGCATTCTCACGTGATTTAAACAGGTGTACAAAATTTAAACTCGATTCAAATTTGATTTGCAATATTTGAACCAGACATACTCTAACATACACCGCAAGTCAAATAAAAGGATAATAAAAATAAAGTGATTAATCTTTTTATTTTTTTCATATTTGTATTTCAAATTATTGGCTCCCAAAAATAGGTATATTATAGGTCAGTATATTATCAGGACAAAATTATGGGTAAAAAAAAGTCCGTTACACTGGAAACACTACGTTGTAATGCCGCTTATAGAAAATATGAGATTTGGATTACTGTTTTACGTAAAAATACGAGTTAAAGAATAATATTTACGAGTGAAATGTTGTCTTAGCATGTTTATCCTTTTTATCAGATGCATTGTGACACCCTATTACTGCACAAACCGTCATAATAATTGAAAATGCGGGAGCTCTTTACACCTGTCACGCTTCCTTGCAACTGACAAGCCGATCGACGCTTTTAGCCATTTCTGGCTAACTTTTAGTGGCCTCACCGTTGCGCGTGGACTGGGTTTCTAGGCGTTATTATTCTAAGTAGAAAACGAATATTCTAGTAATATAAAAATACTCTTCTTAACTAGTATTAGAAAACAATCACATAAACCATTAAACAATCACATGTTCACTGTAGCTACAGCAAAGTACGTGAAGCACTTCGCAGCGAGTGCACTCTCGGCCTAATGGCGGCGACCACTGTTCGGAATGGAACAATATTTGCAACATTGTACTTTAGTACATTCGAGAACCCATGATATGATGAGATAGTAACATTAATTCGGCTTCATTCTATTCTATTATTATATTAGATTGTGGGGCCAGTCTATATTCATGCGATCTTCCCCCGTTTGACGAAAATTTATTTGAAATTCGATGTAATTATTCCATTCACGGATATTTCGGAAGACAATCAAATGTTTACTGTATACTACTATGAACAAACAAAAAAATAATCCAACACGTGCTTCGTCAATTTAAAAATAATGCATGCAATTCAAGTCACAATGTATCCGCAACAAGCTTCGTCAGAATCAAATGACATACCTAAAATAAATCCGCGACACGCCTCGTCAAGGAAAGCTTAATCTATTAAATCCCCTCTCAGGGCCATATTCGGTCCAAAAGTCCCCATTATGCTAGCAGCATTGCCCCGCTGAAGGGCAATGGAGACTTGCTGGACCAACCATGACCAAGAGCGAGGATCGTTGCCCCTCTCTCTCAATCGCCGCCTTAAATCCCTAAAAAGCTCGCGAGCTTCATTACTCCAGAGTCCAGCCGTTTCCACAGCGACGGGTACGAAATCGTACATCAATTCCAAAGCTGCGTACTTGGCGTGTTTCATCTTAGTGGCTGTTTCCGCCGCTGAACCCGCCAATCTCGCGGTTTGCCTCAAATGGGACGAAGAAAAAGTGCTAACGCACGTTGCATCCCATAAAAGACAACGGCCTCGCTGCCATGAAACCAACGTAAGTCCGTCCGGTCTTTTGCCATCAGTTCGAAATAAGCAAGTGAAGTGCTTCGCTTTATGATATTAATTCGGCTTATTTTAGATTAGATTAGATTATGCCTTAGGGGCTAACAGGGTATATTCATCAGTTTGGCGAGAATGTCTTTAAAATTCTATGGAATTATTCCGTTCAAGGATTTATCAGAAGACAATCAAATTTTTACTGTATCTACAGCAAGTAAGTGAAGTGCTACGCAACGAGTGCACTCTCGGTCCGATGGCGGCAACTGCTGCTTGGAATGGAACAATGTTTGCAACATACTATTATTAAATTGTATTCGAGAACAATTTTTAAACGCGGTGTGTATTCTTGTGTTTACTATGAGCATTAATTATTTCGCTATCTCGTACTAATTTCCTTAAAATGTGAAATTGGCGTTTTGGCTCAATGTTGTAGCAAAAAAAAACTAAAATCATAATTACATAAAAAAATACCTATTCGCTAGTATGTATTATCAAAAAACAATCACATGTTTACCTTTATAATTAAGTAAAGCACTTCGCAGCGAGTGCACTCTCAGGCTAATGGCGGCGACCGCTGTTCGGAATGGAACAATATTTGCAATATTGTACTTAGTATGAGAACCCCTAATATGATGAGATAATAACATTAATCTGGCGTCAATCCATTTTATTATTATAATAAGATTAAGCGGCCTACAGGGTATCATGCGTTTTCACCCAGCTTGGCGAGTTTTTTTTTAATTATATGCAATTATTCCATTCATGGATATCAGAAAACAATCACGTGTTTATGGCGGTCTACACTACTCGCTACTATATACCATATATTTTTCCAACTTCAGTCAACTTCGTGCGTAGTGTGGAGCCGTACTTACTGGATCTCCAGCAAGTAAGTCTGATGGCGGCGACTGCTGCTTGGAATGGAACAATGTTTGTAACATAAATTATTATAAAATTGTATTCGAAAACAATTCTCATACGTCATACCCCAAGTAGCAAAACAAGCTGCAGAAGTGCTTATACAACCCTTATACTGCTAATGTAAGCTTAATTAAGGCTGTATAAGCACGTCTGCAGCTTGTTTGCTACTTGGGACGCGATGTACGTGTTCTTGTAGCTGGTTGCGCCATGTCGTGGCATCTCCATAGGCCGAGGCGGCGCGGCGCCGGTCTTTAATTCATCATTTCAATGAAATTCATAACGCCTCTAATGTTTTCTTTTTAAATTTTCAAATAAATAGGTAGACGTACAACTATAGTTCGTGGGTTATGTGAACGAAGTTGCGACCACTGTCTGGTAGTAAATATAATGACAATCGGGAAGGGAAACTCCAAGCATATTTAAGTCTCTCCATTGTAGTAACTAAACTAAAATCTTATCAAAGTCTATATTGTTAAGCCTGATTAGCCAAGACAAAGCTCTATTTTATCATCAGGTTTCGGATTAAACCTATCCGAAAACCATTCTTCTTATTTTATGCACGGGATTTTATAACGAACTTTTCCACGTTGCAACTATTGCAAAAAAATCATGAATATTCTGTTACGCGCACATATGGATGTTATATCAAGAATGTATTCACATAGACGCAAAATAGCACGCCATAGCGGGAGTTTTAATACCTTTACACTCTACCTACATACCAAACCTACTCTGTTAGTTGTGCATTTCTGATTGACGTGTGTTTGAATGACGAGTAGGGTGTTGCTTATTTTCTAACCCCGTACTCTCACCCCCTCATTTTTTTCATATCTTTTTCAGATTTTTTACTTGCCGGTAGGGACCCCTAAAACTGAATAAAAAAAAAAAAAAGGTTTTTTCGGGTCCTAGAACAGAATGAGGGGGTGAGAGTACGGGGTTAGAAAATAAGCAACACCCTAATGACGAGGTTTCCTAACAACCCAATTTGCCAACTTCAGGATTAATCCTTATAATATATTGCTACTGAAGAAAAATAAAGAAATCTGCCCAACATGGTCTTAGCGGCGCGGCAGCCATGCCATGTACACCGCGTGATCCGCCGCTGCCACCGCGTGGCGACTAGGAATAATGCCACGACTTGAGCGTGGCATCCTTCCTAGCAGAAATAACTGCGCCCTCTCTCGTTTACTCATTCACTGCTAAAAAGTAGTGCGGTTAGATGTGAGTATTAATATATTCACATGGAGGTAGCTAAAGCCTTTCAAATAAACAATGAAAAGATCGTCACACAAAACATAAGAAAAATTCAAAAGATTATCTAGCGGTAGGGTGGTGGAGAGGTTAACACGCTGGACCGGTAATCCAGAGGTACCGGGTTCTATTGCTGGTCTCTCTCGCCATGCTTTGATCGCCATGCTTTGATGCTTTGATCTTTGTATCAATGGTTTAATCTTTCCTAGTCGCCGATATATTTATTTTCGCGCCCCTCTCGCTGCGCTGCGATTCGCTTGGTAAAGACCGCAAGAACGGCACCACGCGCGGCGGTTCGTGGCATGCTTCATACATCAGTATCATTAGTCTTTGCCGCTCACCGCTGCCGCAACTACCGATCGCGCAAAGTCGTGGCGGGGCCGTATGACTGTAGTAATGGCACAAAACAGATAGGTACAGAAATCAATCTACATACAAGCGCGCTCGAGCAAACGCACACATAGACGTTGCTCACGGACATGATATCTCGGAACAGTTCAGACCAGTGCGAGGGCGAATGCCATCCGCTTGACGTGTACGTGAGCAATGTCTATGTGTGCGTTTCCTCGAGCGCGCTTGTATGTATATTGATTTCTGTACCTATCTGTTTTGTGGTAATGGTAAAAGGCAGCAAGCAGGTACCTAAAAAACTAATTTTACTTGTAATCCTATTTTCTGTTAAATTAAAACACTCGCTTTGAATATTTTCATAAGCGAAACGGAATTAGCAAAAATATAAACGTTATTGGAGCGGAGCGAGCGAAGCGAGCGAAGCTCTCATGGATCGACTCGAATGGACTTTGTAACAATGCGCAGATCTCAGCGAGTTCTCAACCGATTTTAGAAATTTTTGTTTTAAAATGCACCAATTATATTTCGCTAGGTCGTGACGAAGAGAAAATTTCGAAAAAAAAAAAAGAAACTCCGCTCCAATTTATGGTGGCTGACTCTGCATCGACCTAGTATATGTTGTGTATTTGGTAAAACTAAACGTTTTTAATGTAAATTCTTTAAACCACAAGGGCACTCAAGTATGCAGTTTTAAATTTATATGTTCATGGACTAAAATTCCTCGCTCCATATTCCTTTGATATGGAAAGTTGGATGTACTTAAAGCTATCCAAAGTTACACTACATATATACGCATCAGGAATAGCCGAGAATGTATGGGTTTATAGGTTTAATAGGTACAGGGGCTATTTTAATCGACTTGAAAAAAGGAGGAGGTTATATGTTTCACTGTATGTATTTTTTATAACGACAAACTCTTTACGGTATCATAAGGGACATTTATTACATTTACAGTGAATAAACTTTTCATGACATTTGATTATATTTCGCTGTTCAGTATTCTTTTAATGAAATATTGTTATAATTTCGCTATTCAGTGTTCTTTCAATATAATGAGACCAAAATGTCGTTATATGAAACCACATGAAAAATACGTGAAAAAAACAAATATATTTCGATCCTGAACTATAAAATAACATCAATTCTGCGCATTTGTTTCTTGTTAGTTCCCAATCTCATACTCAATCTGCGAAGTGCATTTCATATAGCCGCATACTCTTGAATCTTCTTTTCTCTCGTTCAAATCCTGTTCCAATGTATCCTTGTATAAATCCAGACTTATTTTCAATTGTAGTTTGTTGCCACAGCATCACGTGATCTAGAACGAATCTGCTTCCCGATATAGAACACAAATATGATAATAATATTGAAAACTCCGCGCATGAACTCAATATTGCATTGCAGCGTTGACTGGCTCGAGATGAGAAACAATATTTACGCATTTCGATTGTTTCCGGCAGTCTATTTCAGTTGCCATTGCGACTTGGGCTCACCTTGCGTACAGCGAAGTGGAGCCACTATGTAGTGCCGTTATAGAAAAAAAAGTCATCAAGTCATAGGAAAGTTTTTTTTAAGACATGACTTGAACAGTATCAGGGCTGGTTAGCCCTCACTACCAGTAGTCGGACTTTGTGTGGGAGTATAACCCGCTAATCGGATTATCTCCGCGCTACAGGACTACTTCTGGAGGGGGTAGACGCGGGCGCACTGGGCGCATGGACTGCGTCGTGAATAGACTGAAACGAATCAGTCTGACTTAGGGCGGGAGGAGAGGGGAAAGAGAATCGGGCTATGACGGACCTAGGAAAGTCAAACGATTGGAAACACGGGTGAATACCTATCAGGCTAGAGTAGTCTAGCTTTGGCTAGCTGTGATTTCAGACTACAATTAAATACTGCTAGAAATAGATGGCGCAAATCTTGAAGAAAGGTCTTTAACTCGTAAACGGAATCATTGATGATGGAATCGGAATCATCAAGATGTAAAACAAAAACCGACTTAGTGCAAGTCTGACTTACCGAGGTTTCAAATACTTGTCCCATCTTAACTGGCCGGGTTAAGTTAAGTTTGCACCTGGTATGTATGGCGCCGGATACAAATGAAGTGCAAAGTTAACGCAACTGGGTTTTCCAAATACGATTTATGAAAAGGACTATATTTTACTTAAGTATTTATTTTATTCTGTTTTTAGTAAGTATCTGTTGTTTTTGGTATTTCATGAGACATGGTGACATGGTGACAGACTGACACACGGACAAACGGACGGACGGATAGTGGAGTCTTAGAAACAGGGTCGCTTTAGGGTCCCCTTCGGGTACGGAACCCAAAAATAGCAGATGACCCACTTCATCTTACTTAGCTGTTAACACTGTCAGTCTGAGGTAATATGTTCAGAAATTTGGTATTACACAACGTTGAACTGCAATGAAACCCGTTATTTTGGTTATAATTTCTTTCCCACTGTTTACGAGCACGCTCTTGTGGCAATAAATTGGGCAACAAGGAAAGATAAATTATCACCCCTACCTAATGATAAGGTCCCACTCCGAACTGCTCGTAGCGATTTGATAAGCTGGTAGAAACTGTTTAAGAAGTGATGATTCGGTCTGCATTTTGTGCAAAAATAAGTTAGTCATACGACTTAAAACCGACTGTACTTAAACCGACTGTACATTAATTAATATAACACCAATGCTGCAATGTAACACTCGGATGTCTTTTGACATATTTATTTACTTACTAGCTGTGTCGCGCGGTGTTACCCATGTTTCGGGATAAAAATAACCTATGTGTTAATCCAGGGTATCAGCTACCTTCATAACAAAATTTATTATAATTGGTTCAGCCGTTTGAGGGTAAACAAGTAACAAACATACATAAACACACACAAACTTTCGCCTTTATAATATTAGTGTGATACCAACTTGTAAACTCGATAATAAAATAATGGGTGCCATTTCTGACTAAATTCTCTATAAGTGTCTGTATTTTATTATTAACCTGTGATTCTAAGAATACATCAATTAGGAATTAATTGCAATCCGTGAAACTTTGGGACACAGTGACCTCGGCAAATGGTTGACGGAAACCACTGGTGACTGAAAAACTGTCAGTTTCTTCCGCAATGAATTAATCATTCCGCGGCATAGTATTTCGTTCCTGAATAGATTTTCTTGTTTTATTACAATTCAAAGTCGGTACTAATAGAATTATTATCCCCTTCATGGATACAGAAACATGTTGCTTATTGCAAACAGAGGCATAACACAAGTCTTACAAAAAATGGAACCGGAAACGGCATAAGGCATTTTATAAAAAAACTACGACAAATCGTCTGAAGACGGACTGGCAGTTTTACGACGATAAACGTCCACGTCTATAGACGTGGTACGATATCACGAGAGTCCTAATTTTTGTCTCTCGAGTACTGTCCGTCAAAGTATAAAGGCCGTGCGCCTCACCCAAAGCGTGACCTTACCTAACCCTTCAGGGGAAGGTGTCCGTATCTGATCTCTAAACTAATGAACCTGCTATCTCAGTCTGCCTTTGATTTAACCCTTAGATTAACTCATGGATAAATTAACTAACGCCTGCTTCCCCGGGGTTCGTTATTTAGCTCAATAAAGTTGTACTTTACCATCAGATACATTTGTATTTTACTTAGAAAACTCCCGGGATTCTAAAACATATTAAAATACATACGAAACGGTATAATGAACGTTGTGTCTTAAATTGTTATAATAGCCTTTCAATTCCATTCCGCACAGTGAAGGCGACCTTTATGCCAATACGATGACGTAGTGCATCGACACATCGTGATGCTTACATTTGTCAACTACAGTAACTGCACTAATAGCTCAGCGGTACAAGGTCTGACTAGCGTTCGTTCGTAGTCGTGAAAGTCGAATATCGCTCGACCTGTTTTGATTCGGTACGATTCATCATCAGGAGCTACGTTCAGTCGCGGCGGTGGCTAATCGAAAACTCGAATCGAATCGCGTACCGATTGAGAAGACGATAATCTGGAAAAATTATTGGTCACTGGAAAGATTCAGGGAAAGAGGCCATGGGACCGCAGTCCGACCAAATCCGCACTGCACTTGACTCCAACTTCCACCAAGCGCTCAAGGTGGCCGAGGACCGTGGGAGGTGGCGCAACATCATCCGGAGGAAGCTGATCCATAGTGGATGTCACGACCTTCAGTAATGAGGATGGAGGGGGGATGAATTTTTAAATCAGAAGTGTAGTTCAGGTATTTTGATTATAAATAGGACGGATAGGACGGTATAGGATTGGTAGAGTTTTGAGGGTTGGATTACATAATTTTTATAGCTACTATGTCAATTGACGTGATAGTTGAATGAATGAATGAATGAATGAATGAATGAATGAATGAATGAATGAATAAGCTTTATTTACTCAAATATGGTATACGTACATAAATGGTCTTAAATATAGAAAAAAGTTGCACATATTTGGCCGCTGACGCGACGTGTAAATTTTATAAGTCCTTATATACTAGTAAATATAACATATGACTAGGAACAACAAATAATCACGTAGAATAAAATGTAGGTACGCTAACAAAAAAAAAACAAGAATGTCAACTAGATTAAATTACAGCACTAAATATATATTAAAACAATGAAATAAAAAAAAACTCAAATTAACTTACAGCATAAAAACCAAATTAAAATCGCTAACATGTCAGAATAGGATAATACATTACATTAAAATAGAAAAAAAAAAGTAAAGAAAAATTAATCCGTCAAGTCAGTCAAGTACTCTTGAACTGAGTAATAACAATGAAACATTAAAAAAATATTGATTTTTCTCTTAAATTCCCGTATGTCACACTGCTTTAGATATTCTGGTAATTTATTATAGATTTTAATCGCCGAGTGGAAAGCATTTCTTTTAAAAAGTGAGAGGCGGGCTTTAGGAAGATACAGATTTTGTGCCCCTCTAGTGCGTAAATTGAACACGTCAGCGTTTGTTTTGAACAATTTTAGATTTTCTTTGACAAATATACAAACTTCCTTTATATATAAACTCGGGAGCGGTAAAATGCGTAACTTTTTAAATAGGGGCTTACACGACTCCATATGTCCCACTCCACACAATGTTCTAATACATTTTTTTCTGAGCCTTAAACGCACGATCAGCGTCCACAGAATTACCCCAGAGTAGAAGGCCATACCGTAGTGTAGATGACACGTAGGCATGGTATGCAGTGAGAGCAGCCTCCCGAGACGCTACACGTATTGTCCTAGCCAGTGCATATATAAATTTATTAATTTTAATACATAGAACGTCTACGTGTTCTTTCCAATTCAGGTGTTTATCTAAAGTTAGTCCCAGAAATTTTGTGCTGTCAATTTCACTAACAGATTGGCCTTCATAGCTAATATTAGCAAACTTATGTAGGTTGGCTCTACATGACTGAAATTGGATGAGGTTCGTTTTGCAAATATTAATTTTTAAATTATTTATTTTAAGCCATTGTATTACGAGACTTAGGGCATTATTCACGTCCCGTTCAAAATGCTGTTTTTCGTGACATTGAACCACTATGGTTGTGTCGTCAGCGAACAGTATGCAAGGATGAGGAATATAATCTGGAAGGTCATTGATGCAGGCTAGGAACAAAAGCGGCCCCAAGATACTACCTTGCGGGACTCCGCAGTGATTTTGTCTATATTCTGACTTAAATGCACGTTTTTCGTGTTTGTGTATGAACGATAGTTCTGTACTATCGGCAGCAAAAGTGCATACCCCTTTTTAAACGCGAATGCTTTGAAGCCAGTCAAGACGGTTGAGCTATGTCATGTACTTCATTAGTTTAATAAGATCCCACTAGATGGCACTGATAACAACCAAATATAAAATAAAATATTTTTTCTCCCGCAAATCCAATATTTAACTGACAATGATATTATTATTATTGTCGTTCTTGTCCAATTGTCCAACATCCAGAAATTATAGAATTACTTCGCCCATTTATGTTATTTTATTTTGTAAGGATGAATAAATACAAATCATATTTTAATCTACCAACGAAGATTCACACAACATCCAAAAACATTGTATTTCTTCATAATTATTGCGAGGATTTGAACACGGACCCTCCGACATCGAGACAGATGTATCCAAGCCAGCGAGACTTAATGAAAGCTGACGAAATTCATTACCATACTCAGAATAACTTTAGTTTACAAGAAAAACAAGAATTTTCTGTAGTACTAATACTTTTTTAATGTAAATAACAATTTGTAATAGCATAGGAAAAGCTTAAATACCTAAAGCCTTAAAGTAAAAATTAAAAACTAAGACTTAAAATAAACAATAGATAAAGAAATCTTATCTAATTTTTAGTGTTATCAAAAAATAATTGCAATTTTTAACAAATACAAATTAAATGAATAGTAAGTAAATTCATTTGGTATTCTTGTTGAAATGGGCAACTATTATCTATTGGCATACTTACACCCATAGTTACTTAGAGGGTAGATTTAGAACATCAAATATATACCGTTCCAGTTTTTATTACAAAACAGTTCGTCCGCTAACAGTAGCTAGTTCCGTTGATTTGATTGTCTTTTATTATTGCTTTTTATTACTTATCGAATATTAAAATGAGTTCTCATTGCAATATCTATTTAGTGAAAAGGTCACAGATCATTGCCTTGCATAATGAAGGCAAAAATATAGCAGAAATTGCCAGAGAAACCGGTGTAAATGTAAGTAGTTGTTTTAAGGTTCGAAGTATATTTTTATATATAATACAAACATAATTAATATATTTAAACGATATCTGTTTATATATTTTATCAATTATTATATATTCCTAAATTTTGTTGCAGAAAAAAACGGTAGCGGGTGCGGAGATTCGGAGAAGGGTCATTATTGCACCGCCAAAGAAGTGGTCGACCACGGCTGATTGACGCACAGCAGCGTGAAATGTTAGTACGGGAGTATGAAGCAAACGGCTTTCAACCAATAAGACATTACGCCCGTTTATGTGACTCAAGTGTGGATACTATTCGTCGTGTCCTGCATAGTGAAGGATTGCATTATCGTAGGCATGCAGTCAAACCTTTGCTAACCCCACATCATAAAGAAGAGAGATTAAAGTTCGCCCGGGAGCACTTAAATGATGATTGGAGCAATGTCATCTTTACCGATGAAAAAACATTTAAATCGAGTCAACATGCATGGACGTCTAAGCTTATGGCGTCGCGACAACACTCGGTATGACGCTGACCACGTAGTGCCTAATATGAAATCAGGTCGTATAACTGTGAACATGTGGGGTTGGATGAGTGCGGCTAATCCGGGAGAATTGGTCCGAGTGCCGAGTAGGGCGAAAAGTGGTGACTATTTAAATGTGCTGGAAGAAATCATGTTACCAACTGTTAGGAATGTCTATCCAGAAGGAGAATTACCACTAATTACGTTTGTTCAAGATAACTGTCCTATACATCGTTCGCAAAATGTGCGTGAGTGGTTTCGCCAGCACAAAGATATAAATGTCGTGTCGTGGCCCGCTAGATCACCTGATTTAAATCCCATAGAAAATTTATGGGGTGTTATCGTTCAACGTTGGGATAACCGAAACGAGCGAACCTCAGAAATATTGGAGACGCACTGTGCTACAATATGGGATAGTATTCGTGGTTCGGGATTGTGTGAACATTTAATAGAATGGTGGCTATACTAGTTATTAATGCAAAAGATGGCAATTAGCGGAGACCGGGTTACATTAGTAAATAAAACAATATTTTTATAATTCTGCAACATGCTACATTATTCATTATTGTTTGAAATCGAAAAAAATATATATATTTTTCTTAGTGTGAGTATGAACATGATAATTGCTTCTAATATAAGAAAAAGAGTGAAAAACCATGTTTAATATTTTTACACCATTTTGTGATAGGTATTGAGTTTATTACAATATTTTTACATCACGAGAATTTTCTATAGCTAATTGATAAATGACAAGCAAAAGCGTTTAAAACACTAAAATCTAAATATAACTATTTATATAACCCGGTCTCAGTTTTGTCTTTAAAATTGATTCATTAATAAAATAAACAAATGTTGTTTTGATTAAGGTGAAGCTTCAATCCTCTTTCTGATTTCAGAAACGAATAATTAAGCTTTTTACCTTCAACAAAACGTTAAGTAGTAGTATTGTTTTTCCCTTGAATTACATGAAACAAAAAACATGTTGTGTAAGTAATAAAGAAACTATGATTTTTAGTTGTTTTATTATTGTAGATCTATTAGTCCTGTTTAGTTAATTTTATAGTAACAAAAATCGCGCCCGTTCTGGTGGGGTTTTCTGTAAATGTAACTAACATATTATGGACCACTGTCTGAAATAAATTATTTTGACTTTGCGACTATAAACCCCGTGAGACCCTAGTGATTAAAAAGTTTGTTTAACTGTTTAGAGTTTGACATGAGTTTAAGGCTATATTATACAATTAGATTGATCCCTATACCTATGAATTCAGGTCATGTTTTAAATTGTTGATTGTAGAATCCTAACTGATTTAACACTCAATATTTTCATACGAATATCTGCATAAATATCGTGTTATGTTTTTATATTAAAAATGATGATGTAACATAACATTTTGATTTCCACATTTGTATTATTCCAATTGTAGTGTTCCAAACATCTTAAGCACAAATATAAATTACCTATATATGTTTAATTTGAGAGCCTATGTTTTCTTTTTGATAAAAACCTCATAACCATGAAATTGGTAGGTATTATTTGGTTTGAAAGCTTTATACAAATAAATGACACGAATTAATGTCTATAATACTCATGTCCTCGTTTTTTTTTAAG
The DNA here is from genome assembly GCA_947623375.1 of Apotomis capreana. Classification (NCBI taxonomy): domain Eukaryota; kingdom Metazoa; phylum Arthropoda; class Insecta; order Lepidoptera; family Tortricidae; genus Apotomis; species Apotomis capreana. The sequence goes on along the minus strand of OX392505.1, from coordinate 6,566,647 downwards.
ACAAGAGTAAAATGATAAACATGACTTACTCTTACGATAACCCCGCATATTGCCTAAATAATTAAATTTCCTTTACATTTAATTTTCTGTGATTTAATTGAAGTTTTATTAAATCACACGTCTTGTGTATAAACTAAAACTTAAACTTCATATTCATTCCTGAAATTTTTTTGGCATATGTTTATAAACCCGTGTAACCGTGGATAAAAACATTCGTAATTTTATAATTACGAACTTACTTTGTATAAAATGGCGTCAAAAGAATCTGTAACGATGGGTTTCTTTGAAATAACGCGAGCGGTTTTAGAAGGGCAACATAGTTAAAAAACGAACTGGGTAACCAGTTAAAAAGACGGGTGGACGGACGGTTTCGGTGTAAGCTATTTTTAATTTGATGATAAATGTATATTTTAATTTGTCCGGTTAGATTATTAAATAGTAGAAGATTTTTATTGACTATAAGCCTATTATATTCAATTATGCCATTAAAATCGCCAGCTTTGGACACAAAGACGCCATCTAGTTTGTTAACTGCAAACCTTGCCTACAACCGTCCAAGCCATTATCGCCTCAAGGGGGTCCATGCAATTTTGCAGCCGATAGTACATTGCTGTCGGTTTTCCAGATAGCTCTCAATCCATTTAATAGCGTTTCCTCTTATTCCATATGTTTCGAGCTTTTTTATTAGAGTTTTATGACATACAAAATCAAATGCCTTACTCATATCTAAGAATAGTACAGCTATAGGAATTTTATTGTTCAAGCTTTCGGTGACAAGTTTGACTAGGGAAAAACAAGCAGAAGTAGTCGAGCTGTTCTTGCGAAATCCAAATTGGCTCTTGCTCAAAATACCATGTTTGTTAAAAAAGTCTGTAATTTTGTCGTGCATTACTCTTTCAAATATTTTTGACATTACCGGAATCAAGGTCACCGGTCTATAGTTATCCATATTAAGTTTGTCTCCTTTTTTAAACAAGGGTTTTACTATGGACTGTTTTAGTTTGTTGGGAAACTGTCCATTTTCCAACGTTAAATTTACTATGTACGTAAGAGGCGGAGTAATTAAGTCAATCAGCGTTTTAAGTATTTTGGTACTCAGTTCATCGTAACCTGTAGAGTTGGTATTTCTTAAATTTAGTATAACCCTTCGCAAGTAGTCTTCTGAAACTGGTGCAAGATAAATGCTTTGCAAACAGTTCTTGGGCTTACACTGGGTGTTTTTGTTTTTAGAGCTATAAGATTGATTTATATTTTGATTATTTGTATTATTAGTCATGTCTATAAAAAAATTGTTGAATAGTTTACATATGTCCGAAGGATTGCTATACAAAACATCGTCTTTGTTGATGGCTTTTATTTGATTGTCCGTATGTTTCGATTTCAATGTGTTATTAATAATGTCCCACGTCGCCTTGCATTTATTTTTGGAATTATCTATATATTTCTTATTGTTGTTCCTTTGAGCTACGTGTATACACTTTTTTAAAGTCTGGCTGTATTTTTTATAATGTTTCATGTATGTTTGTCTATGAAGCGAGTTTTTTGAACATCGTAAGTATAGATCCCGTTTTACTTTACAGCTAGTTCTCAATCCTTTGGTTAACCATCTATTTTTAACAGGTTTATTCAGTATTTTAACTCTTATGACAGGGAAACATAACTTGAAAAACAACACCAGTACCTAAATCATGAAAACTATCAAAAGCCAAGTTAGTGTCACTTTGCATGTACACTTCAGTGAATGATAGTGCAGAAATGCAACCATAAAATTTTTGTATGTTTTCTTGGCACATATCACGCTTATACTCGAACCAATATTTTATACTTCTATTGGTTTTAGTAGGTACTTTAAGTACCTGACCGGTATTATGATCGGATAGCGCAAGCTCATGAACCTCCGGTTTGGCGTTCGGAATATTGCTCGCTATATGATCGATGCACGAGTTTTGCCGAGTCGGGGTATCTATGTGACATTTTAGTCCATAATTATGTAAGATATCCTTGAGCTCCTTGGAACAATTATTAGACTTCAACGTGTCAATATTCCAATCCCCACATAATATATATTTCTTCTTTATTTTCTTCGATAACTCAGACAATAACCTAATAAGATGATCAAAGAATACACTTATATCTGACTTAGGAGTTCTGTATATGCAGACAATGACCAAGTTAAATTGAGTAACTTCGATACCGCAAATCTCAAAGTGGTATTGCATGCATAGCTTACGTTCAAGTTTTAAAATATTAAATTCTATGTCACGTTTAATTGAAATACATGTGCCTCCTCTTTTCATATTGAGTCTTGAATAATTGTGCGCTAGAATATAGTCAGCGAAGTGTAGGAATTGCTCGGTACCTGCCATTAGAAAAGTTTCACTTAGACATATTACGTCAATATTGATATTCTTATCCTTTTTTAGTTCGTGTATAGTGATCTCGAGCAAATCTTTTTTGTTTAAGGCCCCTGCGATATTTTGATGAATTAACGTAAACTCTTCGGTACAATTAAGAACGAAAAAACGTCTGATTGTGTTCTTTCGGGGTACTAGGTAAATCTAAAATTTGGTCTTTGCTTAGGGTTTGTGTGTACACATCGGCGGTTTTCCTTGGAGAAACATGTATAGGTTCTACAGAGAGGAGTTTACTTGAAGATGCAACTTCACAAATTCGGCCGTTTTTGTCTTGTTCAAACGTAGTTGGACGTTTGAGGCGCTGACACGGATTTATAATATATTCTTGTTTATAATTAAGAAATTCCAATTCGGTATTAATTTTGTATGCATAACATTTTCTGATGTCCCTTGAAGTTTTCCTAGCAAAGTCTCTTACCTCTATGAATTTTGCGTTGTCAAATTGATTTACAATAAGTTTTAATTTATAGTTAAGTAAGTTTTCATTTAAATAATTATTGTTATTAACCGAGAGAACAAGAGTATTAGTCTTGCCAAGATCATATAAGCCTTTGCATAGAGAAGTTATACAATTATATGGGTTTTTGTCATTGGCTCCTGGCTAAAATAACAATGTCGTTTACATTCATAGATTTTTTTAAATTCAATATATCTCGAAGAATGTCGGAAGAATGTGCATTAGGTTTTACATAGGAAAAAATGTCACAATAATTAGTCTTAAATCTATTACTTATTTTTTCTAGTTCGTTACGAAGTCCTTTAGCTTGCTGGTCTCCGACGATAAAGATTTTTCTCGATTTTCCGACTTGTTGAACGATTTCTGCTAAATCACAGTTTCCCTCGACGCTACTTTTTCGTAGTTGATCTTCCATCAGTGTTTGTTTTTTTGTGTTATCACATATAACTGTGTCGTGTTTCTTGTCCAAGACTGGCGAAAGTGAAGGTGATCGTGCCGATGATTTTGTCACGTTATGTTTTCCAGGTCTTGTTGGCGTCGGGGGGGTGTCGTGGTAGAATGCTCGCGACCCCATGGCACCCCCCTAACGGCAGCGAGGGTGCACCGGAGTGGGTTTAGTGGGTAGTCTCCTTCTCTCCCTCTTCCTAAGAGGGGCCAGAAGGAGGAGTCCCACATAACCCCTAATAGCTTCCCTAAGCCGAGGGGTATGCGTAAAGGCATTCCCACTCCGAAAAAAAAAAAAAAAAAAAAGGTCTTGTTGGCGTAGAAAAATTATCCTGAAGTTTGCATATTGAATGGGAACGCTGTATATTTGATGTTTTGGTATGACACAATTGGTTTATTCGTCGATAAGTAGGAGTGCTTGAGAAGTACGGAATGGATTTCATGGAGGTATTATTTGATTTCCTTTTTATTAATTCATCCGAAGTGACTGCCTTGAATAATTTGATTTTTTTCTGACAATCGACATTTTTCCCTTTTAGGTCTGTAATCTCAAGTGATATCCTACAGATCTCCTCGTTTGCTATATCTAAATCCGAGTGTAATATTTCAATTTGATTTTTTAAATCTTTTATGAGTGAGATATCTCCTACAGAAAAATTCTTGATAATATTAGAGGGGCATCATTACTCTTTCCTTACTTGTCTTATCGTGTAAACAACTTTCTACATTCTTCCTCTCAATGCAGAATTTTTTTCCTGACACTATCCACATTTCTTGCGAATAAAGGAAATTAAAAATACCGGTTGTTTTTTTTCTTGAAAATAAGCATTATTGCACACAGACCTTAAGGTTATTATAAATAAGTGATAACATCACTGTCGGTAGCACTTAGCTATACTTAATGGAAGCGGATAATCAGTTAGCGCTGTGTTTTGTAAAATATATATATTTATTTAACTTTTAACACATAAAGGTTTGAAATGTAATACAGCTTATTTGACTTCCCAGATGCAAACACAATGCTATATTAATTAATTGAAAGCGTAGAGTTGCCAATTACTTCTGAATTGTTGTTCCACAAACGTTGGTTAACTGCCTTTTATAGAACTTGATACAATTGTAATTTCATTAAATTGGTTTAAATAAACGTCGATTCTCTGGAAAATTATTCCAGTAGAGGTGATCCCTATTGACATACATATGTATGTTCATGTTAGTCTTAGTTGAATCCAATCATTCCAGAGAATCGATGCGGTTTATTATGTCCAAAGTAGGTTTACGTAATTATATAACTATATTGTGACACTAAAAAAAAATTGACAACTAGCTGCTGGGATTAAACCATTCGGAGAATGTTTTTTTTTTAATGAATTTTGTTTATAGTGTAGGAATAATCCCGCTCATTCCTAAATGGAGGTGACATTGTTGTTGGTGCCATTCGAAATATGTGACATGTAATTCCTTTATGTTCTAGTTTGATTTCCCATTGTTACAGCTCAGCTGCACCTATTGTGTCAGTTTGCTTAGAGCGGTGATTCAGTCCGTACTGATGCAGTGTCACGGCGACACAAACAAAGACGCAGGCAGCCTTAGTGCACTCACGCCCGCAACGTGAGTTCCGCAAGACGGTTAGAGCGGGGCGACCCGGATTAGGTGTACCGGTTGTACGATGTACCAAAATTGAAATACGGACACAATTCACAATTGAAACGCGGGAAATTGTTGAATGAGGTAGCGTACAGCCTTTTGTATCCAAGGGAGATCTTTATTTAACAGTGGACGTCTTCCGGTTAATATGATGATAATAATTAAAATTATATCAATATATGGATATATTTGAAAAATTGGGCAAGTGCGAGCCCGACTCGCGCATGAAGGGTTCCTTACCTATAGGTACATATATATAATCTATAACAAGTTTGTTGTATGGGAGCCCCCCTTAAATATTTATTTTATTTTATTTTTAGTATTTGTTGTTATAGCGGCAATAGAAATACATCATTTGTGAAAATTTAAACTGTCTAGCTTACACCGTTGTTGAGATATAGCCTAGTGACAGACGGACGGACGGACGGACGGCGAAGTCTCAGTAATAGGGTCCCGTTTTTACCCTTTGGGTACGGAACCCTAAAAACGAAAGGAAGTATGGTAAGTTTTGCAATGTTTTATAAAATTAAAAGATGGTGAAGAAAAGGTGTTACCCGCTCATCCCACGGGAACGCAATTTTTTTTCGGGATAAAAAGTAGCCTATGTGTATGTTAATCCAGCAGTGTCGGTGTGTGCTACCTTCACACCAAAATGTATAAGAATTGGTCCAGCTGTTTGAGCGTGAAGAAGTAACAAAAATACAAATACATAAGCACACTCATAAATTTTCGCCATTATAATATTAGTGTGATTTGAACACAGTGCTTGCTATATCAAATATCTGGGGCAAATGAGGCACGGGTTAAATTGGATTTTCAGAATGACACCAAAAATATATTTGGCTGTTTCTCTAGCAAACAAGTTGTAAAAAAAACCGGCCAAGAGCATGTCGGACCACGTTCAGTGTAGGGTTCCGTAGTTGCCCATCTTTCACAATAGACGAAATTTACGAGAAAGATTTAAATTACGAGAAAGATTTCAAGCTCTATAAAGAAGGTCGCAAACGGCAAGGTAACTGTAATTACTTATTACCTTCTGGAAGTTATCGATTATACGCGCCAGATCGAGCGGAATGTTTTAATGCAGTAAGGCACTTAACTAATATGTGTAACGTTCGAAGTATAAGGACACCGCGCGGCACTTACGTCATTTAAAAGAAAATTATGAAATTTTGCGATAACTCAAAAACGGCTCAACCGATTTTATTCAATATAGTTTTCATTGAAATTAGTTGTAGTAGTTTTCATTTTCATGAATTTTTCCATAATTCTTTGACCCGTGGTTGAAAAGTTAGAGGGGGGACGCTATTTTTTTATTTTCGGAGCGAATATTTACAAAACTGCTGACTTTACCAAAAAATATTGTTTGGAGACCCCTATTATTTTTAAAAGACCTATTCAACGACACCCACACACTAGTTTTGAAGCGAAAAAAAAACACCCCCACTTTAGGTGTTGGACAGGTACCCGAAAAATAGTTTTTTTTTTTTAGTTTTTTTTTTACCGTTTTCTCGGCGTGATACATACACAGTATACTCATACCAAATTTCAGGCAGACAGATAGACAGACAGACAGACAGACAGACAGACAGACAGACAGACAGACAGACAGACAGACAGACAGACAGACAGACAGACAGACAGACGGACAGACGGACATGGCGAAACTATAAGGGTTCCTAGTTGACTACGGAACCTTAAAAAGGTCCTCAAACTCAAGTCTGCTGTAATCACGCGGTACACTGTACCGGTTCCAACCGGTACATGTCCCAGCTTATCATCCCAGGGGAGCATTTCACGAGTGAACGAGTAGAGTGGTGTAGGTTCTTTGACGGCTGTTGTGACTCCAGGCGTTTACACTGCGCCATTATTTATTTAATACATTGTTGCAGTACGAGTTTCTTCCGTTTGAAATTGTAAACTGCAATGCTGAGAAAATAATCAAATTAAATATAATAGAACAAAGTTCATGAACAAAACAAATATACCTACTTTTGACTGACTGTAACTTTATAATGAAATCATTTTGAAACCCAAATGTCCTAATATTCGAACTTGTCATTATTATTTTAAAGAGCTTTTTTATGAATATATTACAATAGAATATGTACAATGAATTATACCTTAAAATTAAAACTAATAGTAAAAAAAAGAAGTTACAAAGTAAATACTTAATAAAATTGGGTATGTTTCAGTACTGGGAGTCGCCCGGGGCATTGTGCCTAAAACACTGGCCGTGTTCCCTCCTATTATTTAGTAACTTCCATTTTTATTTTAAGGCAGCGGAGGTTAGTAACAGGCGTTACGAAGAATTTCAGGATTTCAACATTTGAGACGATTCGCGTCATAATTTTTTCTATTACTAATATTATATGTTTGTTCTTTTTCTCAGTCAAAACTAGTCAGCGCTTGAAAGTGAAGCCAGTTTTAGTGAACCACAGGCTCAGTTTCGTCTGTATACGCATCTGTCAAACGTCCCTGATTGGTTTGAGGGTTCATAGACACTCAAACTTAAACCAAAACCGGCTTTATCCTTAGCAAGTCTGTTGTATGAAGACTATCGTTCTGGGCGTATTTAATCCAAGGACTGTGGTCGTGGCTATAGATTGATAGGGTCTCCCTCGCGATCCCTAACATCGTTTCATCGTTTCAAATCACTTGCCCACTGTTTTGTCCTAATGGGCATTATAGCCCTAAAAATCAATTGCCATAACAATCATTTTCCATAACGTAATGGTTGTCCTAAAACTCATTTGTCCGAAACATCAATATCCCTAACTATCAATATCCCTAATATTTTTAGCCATATGCCTCGCAATCCCTAAAATCAATTTTCGTTTTTTAAAGTCCCCGCCCCTTTTGCAACCACCGAACTGGTACCAGTAAAGTAGTTTAATGGGTTAGGTTAGGTTAGAACTGCGACCACAACAGTACTCGAGCCGAGCGATTAAAACCAAAATTAGGGCATATGAGTGTTAGGACAAATGATCATTATGACGAATGGAATGACATTAGGATAAATTATCAATATGGCAAATGAAATTAGAAAATAAGATATTAGGGAAACCAAAATAAGGGGAATATGAGTGTTAGGGAATGCAAAAATAATGTTATTAAAACTATCGTGAGACATCTTTACAAATTATAAAAACGGTATAAACTCACGTAAAAATTGCAAAAAAACAAAAAAAAAAATAATAATAATGCAAAAATAGGTTACAAAACGTTAGGGATATCAGATATAGATCCGGATTGGGATCTATATATCTTATGTACTAATGTAATAAAAACGTCGGGACATCATTATTTCGGCGCTTATAATAGCGACAAGAATAAAACGCCCACATCACTACATACTATTAAAACAAAGTCGCTTCCTTTATGTCTGTCCCTATGTATGCTTAGAGATCTTTAAAACTACGCAACGGATTTTGATGTGTTTTTTTTAATAGATAGAGTGATTCAAGAGAAAGTTTTATATTATAATACATACTAATTTATGAGCATTGCACCCGTGCCAAGCCGGAGCATGTCGTTGAGTATAATATGCGAATGTCATTTCAATCAGGCCCCAAAACGTACGGTGGATTAAACAAAGCATAGCATAGTTAGATAAGCACAGCAACGTGGACAGCGTCGCGATTTTAAGACTTTTATAGCGTATAATTGGTTATACGCAACAACAATTTATTTGTTAAGCTAAAACAACACATTTTTTATAGTTTTTAAGTCCAATCTTCGATAAACTTTTTGGCTTGAATTAAATGGCACTTGAACGAATACTTATCTGAAAGCGGAAGGCGACGCGAGATGTGAAGTTTGTCATTCGCGGCCGATGGCGGCGGGCAATGGTCCGTGTGATTACGTAGCCCACTCCGCCGCCAAGCCACGAGAGGCCCGAGTTGCTTTTATGAAACGATAGGATAAATTATAATTAAAAAAAAAAATTGGTTGTTTGTAAACTTTACAGTGTAAAGTCGGTTTACGGGCGATAATTTTACGTGATAAGACTGATAACGTATGCCGGCCGATGGAGTGGAAGAGAGATAGATGCGTCACAGGCCTGCACATCTAGCATAACTGTCATACGCGACTATTTCTCGCGCGGGATAATTAACCGTCTTTTTCGGTGCAGTAATGTGAGAGAGTGACGGGTAGCACTATCTCGCGTGAGAAGAGCCGCGAAGCATAGTTATGCTGGACGGGCTGCGCCTCTAGTACAACTGTATCACGCGACTTTCTTGTGCGAGAAATATCTTTGCTGTACTGTAACAGAGGGACAGGCGAAGCTTCCCAACTCTTACAATATAAAAGGAATGTATACGCGCTTATTAGCTGAAGTGGCAGTGGGCGGGGCACATAGCACGTAGAACTGACGGCCGATGGGGCAGGAAGTTTCTCGAATAGAGGCCACGCACCGGCAAGCACAGCGTAGGACGTCCACCCACAAGGTGGACAGACGACCTGATAAAGGTTGCAGGAAGCCGCTGGATGCAGGTCGCTTCCAACCGGCCCATCTGGAAGTCACTGCGGGAGGCCTAAGTTCAGCAGTGGACGTCCTGTGGCTGTGGCTGAAATGTTGATGATGATGATGATACGCGCTTATGCAATCTGTGTGCTACTTAGGTATGTCGCGCGACAGAAGTTGCGAAGCGTAGTTGTGCTATTCTGGCTGACAGTCCTCAGCTTATGGCTTGCTCCACCCGCAGTGCGCTGCTGTCAATCATAGCTGAGTTGATTTATTGAACTGCGATGACGCGGAGATGCGCCAGGCCTCAATTCCGTCATGTTGCTGACATTCATCATACTGACAGCTGATAGAAAAGCTATGCGATTACATTATTGGTACTTAATTGTTTCCTTAATTGTTTGCCGTGGGGTGACCGGCCTTAGAATTGTCCCCCACCATATCGTCCCGTGGTTGCAGTAGAAGCCTGCTAAGGGAATAATAATAATAATATACCGGGAGATGGGCAGAAGCGTCTTCCAGAGACCTTAAAAAATAAAAAAACTGCGCGCGCCAACCCGCCTGCCAAGCGTGGCGCGTATGGCAAAACCCCCTCTATGAACAGTAACACAAATACCAGGCCCCCAGTCTCCGGCAGCTCCGCTATCCCTGGCGTGGGTAGCGGCCAAGGTAATGGCGGAGCAGGGGGTGCTAAGAATCCCCGGACGAAATCCGGCTACCCATCCCCACGACGACTGGCCCTGGTAATACACAACATACGCACAATGAGGACTGACGAAAAGATTTGCGAGCTGGAAGAGGAACTGAGCAGGTTACACTGGGACATTGTAGGATTATGCGAAGTCCGTAGAGAGGGGGAGGACACCGTAACCCTGAAGTCTGGTAACCTGCTATACTACCGGGAGGGCGCCCAACAGTCCCAAGGCGGTGTCGGGTTTCTCGTTCACAGGTCCCTCGTTAACAACATAACTACCATCGACAGTGTGTCGAGCAGGGTGGTATACCTAATACTCAGAATATCCGAAAGATATTCGTTGAAGGTCATTCAGGTATACGCACCGACCTCGTCACATTCTGATGAAGAAGTAGAGGCTATGTATGAGGACGTAAGTAGGGCCATACATACTTCCAAAACCTCCTTCACTGTTGTTATGGGGGACTTCAATGCAAAGTTGGGCAAGAACAGCGGTGATGAGTTGAGAGTGGGGCAATTTGGATACGGGCAACGGAACCCTAGGGGACAGAGGCTGGCCGACTTTCTGGAGAAAGAGGAACTCTTCATGATGAACTCTTTCTTCCAGAAGCCGCCTCACAGGAAATGGACCTGGATAAGTCCCGATGGTTCCACGAGAAACGAGATTGACTTCATCATGACCGACAAGAAACGGATTTTCAGTGATGTATCTGTGAGGCGCTCTATGTGTCGCGCTTGCATCACTCCGCCGTGGCTGACGATGTGGTGGAGTACGTCCGCCGGAAGACTGGCTTCTCGCTGAGGGTGCACCAGCTGCAGTCCCGGCACTACGTGCACTTCAGCTCGTTCGTGGTGCGCGTGCCGCGGCCGCTGCAGGACACCATCGCAAGTGCAGACTTCTGGCCGAAGGGTGTTGTGTTTCGGCAGTTCCGGGGCAATCTGCCGAATCCTGCACCAGATCAGACGACGCAACGGAGCCACGCTATTACGTCGCCTAAATCAAATTAGATTTAAGTTTTTTTGTTTTGTAATGTAATTTTGTAGTTCACAGTGCCTTGGTTTATTTACTGTTATGCTGTGTAACTAATTTAAATAAATAAATAAATAAATAAATAAATCTGTGATCAATAGGGTAAAGACCGGCAGTGATCATCGAATCGTCAGAGGCACACTGAATATCAATGTTAAACTGGAAAGGTCCAGTCTGATGAAGTCTACGCTCCGACCTACTCGGGCCCATATTCAAAACCCCGAGAGCTTTCAACTCGAGCTCTCCAACCGCTTCGCTTGTCTGGAGAACTTTGTCTCAGTGGACGAGATCAACGACGGGTTAGTGGAAACTGTCCACACGGTAGGGTCTAAGTTTTTCAGACCCCGCCGTAAAGATAGACCTCAGAAATTGTCTGATCGAACCTTAAACCTCATGGCTGAACGACGCTCGCTACAGTTGCAGTCTCCCGATGACGCGAGGTCATATAGGCAGCTTAATAGACGTATATCGAAGTCCTTGCGACATGATCTGCGGCTCTTTAATACGAACCGTGTTAAAGAGACCATTGAGCAGAACAAAGGCTCCAAAGTGTTCGCAAAGGACAAGTCTATTGGACAAAGCCAGCTGACCAAGCTGAAACGGGAAGATGGCAGCATAGCGTCGACCAAAGCAGAGGTTCTAGGCGAGATCGAGAGGTTCTATGGTCAGTTATACACTTCAGTCGCAAAGCCCGTTGACAGCTTGGTAGGCGATCCAAGAGCCAAGCTGTCCCGACATTATACCGAAGACATCCCGGACATCAGTCTATACGAGATTAGGATGGCCCTGAAGCAGCTTAAGAACAACAAGGCGCCGGGCGAAGACGGAATCACCTCAGAGCTTCTGAGAGCGGGTGGAACACCGGTACTTAAGGTCCTCCAGAAGCTCTTTAATTCCGTTTTGTCCGAGGGCAAAACGCCAGAAGCATGGAATAGAGGCGAGGTGGTACTGTTCTTCAAGAAAGGTGATAACAGCCTATTGAAGAACTACAGGCCCATCACGCTTCTAAGCCATGTTTATAAGTTGTTTTCAAGGGTCATCACGAACCGTCTCGAACATAGACTTGATGACTTCCAGCCTCCCGAACAAGCCGGTTTCCGAAGAAGCTATAGTACCATAGACCACATACATACGCTGCGGCAAGTTATACAGAAGACTGAAGAGTATAACTTGCCATTATGCTTAGCGTTTGTGGACCATGAGAAAGCCTTCGATTCGGTGGAAACATGGGCGGTGCTCGAGTTACTTCAGCGATGCCATATTGACTATCGGTACATTGAAGTGTTGAAGTGTTTGTATAGTAACGCCACCATGTCGGTCCGAGTTCAGGAGCAGAGCACAAAGGCCATTCCATTGAGAAGAGGCGTAAGACAGGGGGACGTTATATCCCCGAAACTGTTTACGGCCGTTATGGAAAACGCCTTCAAGCTCCTGGAATGGCAAGGACTTGGCATCAACATCAATGGCGAATACATCACTCACCTTCGGTTTGCCGACGACATCGTAGTCATGGCAAAGTCGATGGAGGAACTCAGCATGATGCTCGATGACCTCAATCGAGTTTCTCAACGGGTGGGCTTAAAAATGAACATGGACAAGACGAAACTCATGTCAAATGCCAAGGTTGTGCCCATCCCAGTCTCTGTTGAAAACTCGGTACTCGAAGTTGTTGACTCATACATCTACCTAGGACAAGTGGTCCAATTAGGTAGGTCCAACTTCGAGAAAGAGGTCAACCGCCGAATTTAACTCGGCTGGGCAGCGTTCGGGAAACTACGCAATGTCTTTTCGTCCGACATACCTCAGTGCCTCAAGACGAAAGTCTTCAATCAATGTGTGTTACCAGTGATGACTTACGGCACCGAAACGTGGTCTTTCACTATCGGCCTCATCTCAAAGCTCAAAGTCGCTCAGCGAGCAATGGAGAGGGCTATGCTCGGGGTGTCTCTACGTGATCGAATCAGAAATGAGGAAATCCGTAGACGAACTAAAGTGACCGATATAGCTCACCGGATTAGCAAGTTGAAGTGGCAATGGGCAGGCCACATAGCACGCAGAGCAGATGGCCGATGGGGCCGAAAAGTGCTCGAGTGGAGACCTCGGACCAGCAAGCGCAGCGTAGGACGTCCACCTACAAGATGGACAGATGACCTTATAAAGGTCGCCGGAAGGCGCTGGATGCAGGTCGCTTCCAACCGGTATATATGGAAGTCCAAAGGGGAGGCCTATGTTCAGCAGTGGACGTCCTATGGCTGAGATGATGATGATGATGAATTGTTTCCTAAGCTAATTGACAACAGTTCATCTTTCTAACAGGTGAAAATTAATATAGAGGTCAAGAGAGCTATGTGTCGTGTACACACTAAAATAATTTGAATTTATTTTTCTGTATATAAAAAAATATATTTATATATTTTCTTATAAGAAAATATGTAAAACTGTCGTCCAGTAATTTAACAGGGATCCGACTAAATAACGCCTGAATTCACCCTCCACTTTCCTGGAACTCTTTGATTAAATGCATTGGCGTATCTAACATAATTTTTCAGGGGGGGCATAGGGGGGCCTGGCCATGGCCTATGAAATGAAGCCATGAATTTCTATCAGTAACCCAAAATCCTGGGGTGGGCACTAGACCATACTGCCCCCCCTTCTAAATACGCCTTTGATTAAATGTAATCAAAGATTTTTCCTTTTTAATGACTAACAAAAGGAAAAATCTATGTAAGCAAATCCTATAGATACAAATAACTTTTATCAAAGCTTCCCATATGACAATCCAAACACATCTTTAACTTCATTATACATAACTGTGGCCCTAGTGAAAAAAGGTATTAAGGCTCCTTCACTCCTAGGTTAAATCAGACTTTTATCCTTTTTCACTAGGGCCACAGTCATTTCTAAACTTGTGATCGCCCGTGCACTGGGTAATAACTTTCCAAGTCTCCAAGCAAAGACAGTGCAGGATGTAATAACTCGGAATTCGCCCAAAAGAGATATTTCCAAAAGTCGCGGGAATTCGCAGCTCGTACACTTTAATGGAGTGCATTTTTCATACGATGCACTTGTAATATGAGAATGGTAGCAATATAATAAGGGAGTTCATTCAAACTGCTTCTGTGAGAGCATTGCTAGAAAGGAAGAAGGCAATTCCAGTTTCCAGATTATCCGTCGGAATTATATTAGAGTTTAGTTTATTTTCACGGGTTTTCCTGCACTGCTATACTTTTTGACCAGTTTGATAAATTTTAGTCAAAAAATGTTTTGTTTTGAAACACGCTTTATTCCTAACCGTACTTTGTTACTCAAACTGTTATTAATGAATTGCTCATCAAGTCCAATCAAATAAGCCCAAACAGGACGGGTCTAAATAATTTTTAAGATTAACGATTTATTAGAAGTACCCAAAAAGAGAAATAGTGTCTCGGGCACCACAGTTTTGAATTAGAAAAATACTGTTTATTTAACAAAACATTACTTTGCCCCTCTTCAATATTACATTTGAGCTTTAACTCCTAGTCCTTCACGCAATCATTATTTTGCAGTAAAATCGATAGTCGATTCTGCAAACTCAACATTAGCTGCATTCATATTTATAAGTCCGGTTCGGATTTGCGTATATTTGCATCAGATCCGGCGCTCGCAGGTGCGGATCAACGGCACTTCGTTTGATTCGATTTGCCTTTCAGATTCTAAACAAATGCCTTTGGACAAAAGAGCATCGGGCCATCGAGTCAATCTTATTGAAAGTGCAGATTTCTCACTATAAAGAAAACAAGAATAAAGGGGCAAGTTCAGATGCCAGTCGTTCTTTGCCATCGACATTTTAGCAATTTTACAATACAATACAATACAACAATACTTTATTGCACACCAACAAGAAAAATATTACATGAGAAATCTTAAATTAAACAATGGTAGACAATTGACGGTCTTATCACTAAAGAGCGCTCTCTTCCAGACAACCTTTGGGTAGCGGAGAAAACAAAATTAAACAGAAAATAGTAGGTGGTGAAATAAGAACTTTAAGTAATTTATACATACAAAATATTAGACAGATAGACACATACACTGATTATACACTTACACAAATAAGTATCGATATATATAAACATAAATAAACGTACATACTTACAAAAAGGAAGAATGAAAAGTATATCACAGCTAACATTAGACTTATAATGAAAAACGACAGCATAGAATTATAAATGGATTAAGCTACGACAATTTAAAAGGTTTCCCATAGGATTTCTACATTGAATGGGTCTGCAGCACCTGGACCCGGTCAACCCAAGCAAGCCTGCCTACACTGTATCCTAAATGCGTGGACGCCAGACAAAATTTTTCGATTTAAGTAATTTTGAGTGAAAACTGCGTTTCGGTAAACAAAACATAGACCATACTGTGTCCAAATAGGTTTATGATAATATTCGTCTGCTGATAGAAGGTGGCCGAGGATTGTGTAAAGCCAGCATCAGAAGTAGCTTTACAATTTGAATAATTGTAGTAATACGAGTATAAGTTACTTGTATGCTGATCGTACATTGGCACACTCTTGAAAACAAGCTGTTGAGTTTAAACATAATGATGTTTCATAACCATACCCCGATTCGGTTTGTATCAGAAAACACAGATACTGATGGATTAATGATACTTCGCTGAATTCGATTTTCCTTTTAGATTCTAAACAAATGCTATCGGACAAAAGAGCGTCGGGGAATAGAGACGATCTAATTGAATTCATTGCGCATTTTTCGCGTAAGGATTTTGGGCCTTTTTTTAATTGAGGAACATGTCTAGTCACCTCAGCAACTTATTGAGATATCGCGATTTGAAAGTTTGGAACTATGTAAACATCCATATAATCTGTAGTTTTCAAGTGATAAAAAATACAAGTTAAACGTAAATATTTGAAATTATAACTGAGCGGTAAATTATAGTTCATTGAGTGCTTTATATTTTGAGATTAAAATCTTGTTTCCAAAAAAAGTGACTAGGCATGTTTTTTCAGTGTACCCTTCAATCATGGTATTATGAGAACAATGTGTTTTACTCTCTTGATCTTCGTATTATATATTACTAGCTACCCGCCCCGGCTTTGCACGGGTGCAATGCTGATAAATTATGCATGTATTATGCATATAAACCTTCCTCTTGAATCACTCCAAAAAAAACGCATCAAATTCCGTTGCGTAGTTTTAAAGATCTAATCATACCTAGAGACAGACAAACAGGAAGCGATTTTGTTTTATACTATGTAGTGATGTTAAAGTTAATTTATCCACGAATATTGTAGATACGATACAAAGATCAAACACAATGTCAATTTTGTCACCTTACCGAATTGAACGATGCACCATAAAAATAAATAGCATTTTCCGGTAACAAACAAACTCAACATCCATTAATTTGATTAGACGCCATTGTATTTGTTCAGCACCATTGAAGAGAACTAATTCAGTAATGCGGTGATAATCAACGTTGCAAAAAGTTTAACACACCGAGCCTTTGTGCTGGCTGCCTCTGTTCGCCGGGAACAGAGCTCGGTAGAGTAGCAACGCAATAAATAAACGGGTTTGTATTCCTAGTCCTAGATGACATTTGAGGGTTCCGTACCCAAAGGGTGCTAACGTGTAACCATTCTAAAAACGTGTTATTTTTTAGGATTTTCTACTTTTTTCTAACAGTTGATGTTAATGTTATGAAAATTTCAAGTGTCTACATTTGAATTTTTCATAATACTGTAGCTCAAATGAAAAAAAAAAAAATTATGCTATAGTACAATTTTTTTAAACTAAGCTCTTCCACTTACCTGCATTTACAATGGCATTGTGTCTAATACAATCCTACCTGCTTTTGTTCTCGTAAGCGCCAACCAGTTACTTACAAAAAAAGGTTAGAACTACACATTGCGTGGATATTGAATTTTCATCCTTATTCCTTGTTGAATAGGTTTAAAATGGTTGATGATGAGAGTTCATAGTCCTTTTTCAAGAGGGTACGTTCTTGTGGAGAGTCGGACGGTTGTAAAATTCCAAAAAAGTTATGATTACCATTATTCTGTTAGTGTATTTTGTAGTTTCATGTCTAAGGAAATAGAGTCGATAATCTACATTAACCTTCCAAGGTGGTTACAATCTGCTTTTACTACGAGCTCGCTATCTTAATTTGTGTTTTACCACTCAATGGTATTCAGTTCTTAAGTGGATAAGCTTAGCTTAGAAAATTTGTACTATACTTCGTGCGCGTACGTGACTCAGTGTACATGTAGGTACACTAGGTACACACTTACTGGATGTGTGTTTGTTAGTTGGGCGTTTTGTAAAAAAAAAACAAGTTAGAACATTAACATAAGAACATTAACAATTAAGATAAGGTATATCTAAAATTTAAGTGTTCAATTTAGCCCTTATTAATTATTTATTTTTAACCCTGTATAACTTGGATGAGAGAGCGAATTCTCCTTACACAAGTAATAACTTAAAATAATAAATTCAACACTAGATATAATCTTGTTGAAAATAAATATATTTTTGATTTTGTTTTTTTTTTGAAAAATATTCTCAAAAGCGGTATATATTATACTGTTTTTAAATGACGCCCAGTTTCAGGATAAGAACGTGTTCGGCGGTTTTAATAACGGCGTTTAAAATTTAAAAAACGAATTGTACATATTATTTTTAATGAATCTGTTTTTAATATTCTTATTATAATTTTCGTGAAACCTATTAGTGTTTTGTATTAAGCAGTAATGTATTTTGCGGTAACGTATCAGAGCGGGGCTTCGGTCGCAGCCAGTGAGTAAGTTACCGCATGACTGTACGGGTAGCAGTCCCTAATGAAGAACTCCATACGAGTTTCCTGACATTTTCACGTGACTGTAAATCGCTTAATACGTTTATTTTTATTTGAATAGAAAATAAAAAGTTTAGTACAGCGAGTCTTTGTGCAGGCTGCCCCTGTTCGCCAAACAAATACGAATCTAGAATAGCAACGCCATACGAATAAGTGGATTTGGACTCCTATTTGAGTTCCTGGACGAAACTCTTTTGACAATAACTGGATTTGCACTAAGTACCTATAACTATTGCAAATCCAGAAATGTTGTTGTAACCGACATTAAAAGGGATATATATTTTCTTGTCAGACCGAGCAAAATGAGTAGGTGTATACATGTTTTTTTTATGTAAATACCGTAAACCGGGGTTACTTTGATCAATTTTAGACTTTGACACCTGCATTTTTTGACGATCCTAATATACGTAAAAATATAAAATTAAAATGTAAGAATCGGTTTTGTCTCTTCTTTCAGCCTGCCAAATATAAAAAAATAAGGACTTATCTTTAAAAAAATAAAAAATAAAAACAACGCGAAGTTATATTCAGAATGGGGTTACTTTGAAACCACTACTTTTTTTATTGGAAATCTAAAGTAAACCCGCTAAAAACTCCGTAAAAAAATAAAAAACAAAATATCGGATAAGTACTTCTTAAGTTATATATCTTTTTAATGTGTGGGGTAACTTTGATAACATATCAAATGATACTAATTAATAACTTTAAGGGCTTTTTTAGAATATTTTCTAGAAGCAACGTAGGAACTTTACTATACGTGTATAAAAACATCTTTACCTTTTAATACCTTTTATTGACAGACATAATCAGCCTTTTAGAAAATTCATCTTGTAACAAAATAACAAAAAAAAAATAGTTTCTTTAGTGTGTGCTTTAGTACACGTTCGATTAATTTAAATTAGATACCCTATATAGATAAGGTACAAAAAAATCAACAACCTAAGACCGTATTTTAAACACAATAAACAAAATTTCTAAAATGTCGACGTCGTAATGGAATTCAACAGTTTCGAGATTTTCATCATCCTTAATTGTCAAAAATGCAATTATTTGTTGGTCTTGGCATAAATTAAATAATTTTATGTCATTCTCATCAATTTCTACTATGTCTTCTATTACTCTCAAACTTTTTTTGGTTTGCCACGACTTTAATTCTTCTACTACCAAAGGATATGTTTCTACAATGCGGCAAACATACTTTAGCCAAAACAAATCGGCCCAATGTAATTTCTCAGTCAACATCTTCTCTTATGGCAGGCTCTTGATAATCCAGACTATCTTCTAATGGTGTAGATCTATCCATTGGTATCACTGTGAAGGCAATATGGGGTATATTTGAATTGATAATTTTGATCAATTTTACCACATATAAGTGGTCAAAGACATCCCGACCCATGGATTCCCCGGCAACATGCGCATGTGTTGGTTGTCGAATTTAGTTTTTTTTTATTTAAACTCACGAATAAGCATTGATTAACTTAAGACACCATAAAAATCACATGTATTTATTATTGACACAAGTACAGTCAAAGTTTTTCAACTAATAAAATCAGGAATAAAAGCGTACTTACAATTAATATTTTTTCTCTCGACGAAATAATAGTATTACACGCGCACCCGTTCCCTATGTGGTGAAGCATTTATCACTGTTGCCAATAAAGAAATAAAAACTGCTAATGCGCTTTTTTCAACTCGTTAAAACAAGCACTTTGGTAGTGGATGGAAGTTGATATCAAAGTCGACCCACAAATCAAAGTAACCCCGGTTTACGGTAGTATATATACACTTTTTGTTTTTTTTTCGTGTTCATATAATGTTGTGGCGAGGTCGGGATGTACACGTAGTGAAACAACGAGCATCGGTATGGAACTAACTTTATTACAATAAGCATGACATTTCACACTCACATATAAATGCAATACGTACGCTACACCTCCTTTCCTAAACAAAAAAAATCTTTTATCGATTCTGTTTTATGTGTAAATACCACATTTATTACTTTTATAAATTATGGAATCAAAGATTTGGTGTGATTGACGTAACGATGTGATAGCTCAGTTGGTAGAGCACTACACCGGAAACGTAGGGTCGCAGGTTCGAGTCCTGCTTACATTACAGTGGATCACATTACATTTTTCTTTCATAATTTATCTTTGTGTCAATATTTTTAAAAATATGCCGAGAGTAGGTGTCAAATCATTTTTGCACCGAAAACCCCGAGATATGCTTATTTATTCGTCACTATAGTGAACTTTATTCGAACGGCCAAAGCACGGAAAACCTATAAATTTATAATTGAGCGCGTCTCCAATAACCTCTGAACGATCTTATTTGCGCATCAAACTAGTTGAAAAATATTCTTATTATTGAATACATAAGGTACATTTTTTCAAGTGAGGTATAAGTCAAATAACAAGCTTGCTAATATAATCCGTGAATGTTCTTTGTTGCTTGTTAATTAATGCCAGCACCGTCTTTTGTTTTCCGCTCGATCATTTCTTGACATAGTTTTGCATCTAGATATTGGTAGTACTGTTTAATTAGTGAATTATTACTGTATCAACGATTTTGCAGCATTACATAGTTAGATATGGTTACAAGTCAAATATTTTTGGTTAATACGTTTTCAATCCTAAAAAAGACAGAGATCGTTACTTATACCATAACATACCACGTAGGTTAACTACTCGTACACTAAGACTGCTGCTAAAAATTAAAAATGATTGTTAACTAAAAAGATAAATGGATACCATGAACGTAACATTACGTTCAAACATCGAGGTAATTAAATTAACGAGGTAATTATTACTTTTGAACGCGATTAAGTCCCTTTTTGTTATAATAATGTGTTAAAATCGTGTGTTTAAATCAATTTACCAATATCTGGATAGAATAAAACTTATTTTACCATTTTGGTGAAAAACATGTATTTGAACATGGTTGTTTTACAATTATTGTTCTGATGGTGACTGAAAACAGAATTAGAATTTTACTTTTAGATTAAAAAAAAGAACATCAAATTTGCGTACATGAAGTAGCATATTTTATCCATATCCAATCCGTAATTGTTTTAGCCTAAATTAATTTGTTGTACCCTGGGGTTAATTATGTTTAATTTGATAAGGCATTGTATCCCAAATCATCAAAATATTAGTATAATAACAATAAAAATTCTTCGCACACTGGCATACGCACCCACCCATACTCATGCACAAACACACTCACCCACACGCACGCACGCACGCACATACGCATGCACGCACGCACGCACGCACGCATGCATGCACGCACGCACGCACGCACGCACAAGACAGGCCTAGTGTGAAGGTCACAGGTAAAACTGTTATGCTCTGCTTTACTGGCAAATAAATTATATTTTATTTTTTTATACCTTATTTCTTTTTATTGGTTTGTCGAGTAAATAGCCAATTATGCAATTTATTTTTTTGGTTTTCCTTTTCGAGTCAAATACCCTTTCCTATTTTTTTTAAATTAAAACATTACAATCATTTAATTTCTGCAGTTTTAAGATAGATAGTAGAGAATCTCTACTAGAGATGTTCTAGCAATAAATCGAGCAAAAAACCGGCCAAGAGCATGTCGGGCCACGCTCAGTGTAGGGTTCCGTAGTTGCTCATCCTTCACAATAAACTGCTGTTTTAAGCCCGAGTTTTAAGTTAAGAAAGATTTTAAGTTCTATAAAAAGGTCGTAAACGCCCTAGAAACTGTATTCACTTGTTACGTTCTGGAAGTCAACTTACGTCCTTTAAAAGAAAAAATATGAAATTTGGCGATAACTCGAAAACGGCTCGACCGATTTTGTTCAATATAGTTTTCATTGAAAGTACTTATAAGGCCTCATTTACATGAATTTTTCCGAATTTTTTTGACCCGTGGTTGAAAAGTTAAAGGGGGGGACACTATTTTTTTTGTTTTCGGAGCGAATATTTACAAAACTACTGACTTTATCAAAAAATAATGTTGAGAGACCCCTATTATTTTTACAAGACCTATTCAACGACACCCCACACACTAGTGTTGAAAAGAAAAAAAAAACACCCCTACTTTAGGTGTTCGAGAGGTACCCGAAAAACAATTTTTTTTTTATTTTAATTTTACCTTTCTGTCGGTGTTATACATGTACACATACTCATACCAAATTTCAGCTTTCTAGTACTAATGATCACGGAGCTAAGCCGCGGACGGACGGACGGACGGACGGACGGACAGACGGACATGGCGAAACTATAAGCGTTCCTAGTTGACTACGGAACCCTAAAAAAGAGAAAACGAGAATGTTCGTATGATCTCAATTTTCGGAATTTTTACTAATTTCGTTATTAAAACTGTGGTCCGAAAGCCTCCACAACATCCAAACGTTGGGTGCGTTAGCACTTACAAAATGCAGGATCATGAACATACACAGTTCTGTTTCCCCGCTACTAAAACGTGTGTTACAAACAATCTAGTTCAAAAAATCCTTTGAACTTTTTTCTAGTTCCACGAAACAGGTACAGTCCACACGCCAGCAAAGCGCCGCACCGACAAAGAGAAAATTAAAATTGGCTCGAATGCCGGCGCGGCGGACTGTACTTTGTGAAATTCTTGGACGAGATTGGAGGCAGCAAAAACGCTGCGCCGTAAGCACTGCTAATTAAAGAGCTAAAAAACATGACGCGGGCTTTGAATACATTCTAGTTTAGGGAGTTAACCAGTGAGCACCAAGCGAGGGCTATTAGGTGGGGTATTTTTCAGCAATGCAAGTTATTTTTTTTTTTTATTTGCTCTCCTGGTGCTAAAGGCTAATCTATAATAGGGATTTTTATTTTATTTTTTTATTTTTTCTTTATTAGAAGACCAACAGCTTTGTAACATACAAAAATAATCTACGGATAAGATACATTTAGTGTAGCCAATAACAGGTCTCCCTATCAAATACAAGGTATGAAAACGGGTTTGCTTAACCTAAAATTATTACTATCAATCCAAAAGGTTATTATATTAACAATTCACCTAAATGTGTGTGTGTGTGTGTGTGTGTATATACATAGGTTTATACAGTATGTGTAGGACATTAAACGATTGATATGTACAAATCCGGGCTCATACTAGTGTCACTCAAAATTGCAAATAATCGGTTCGAATAATCAGATCACGTTGCAATGGATTAAAGGGCATAGTGGGTCTCTAGGTAACGACGCAGCCGACCAGCTGGCAAGGAGAGGGTCCGATCAATCGGCAAATGGCCCAGATCCTTTGCTCCCCTTGGCGTTTAATCAGCTGCGTACATGGCTTTGTCACAGAACACGATCACAACACGCCGATCAATGGGCAAAAACCAGTACATGCAGGCAGTCCCGGGAAACAGTCTCATACCTACACAGACACACGCCTGACAAAGAGCTTATCATCGCTAAGCAGGCCCGCCCTGCGAGTAGTAGTAGGCACTATCACTGGACACTGCACACTTAACAAGCACTTATATGTTCTAGGAATGACTGATAGCCCCCTGTGTAGGGGATGCCTGTCGGCCGAAGAAACAGCTACCCACGTGATCCTGGAATGCGCTGCCGTAGCTAAGCAACGGGCTGAAATCCTCAAAGCACCGAGGTCACTTCGTGAAGCCTGTGGAGACACCAGGAGAATCCTGCGCTTCTGGACGGAGTTAGGCTGGCTAGACCCTTAGCTGGCAAATCTATACGCACAACGGTCCGAATATACACGGGCTAAGTGCGGAAAACGGAGCCTATAACCATAACCATAACCATGTACAAAGGCGAACTTGTCCCTGTAAGGAGTGTAAGGGATTTCTTCCAGTTAACCTTTGAGCAAATAAGAGAGAACAAAAAAGATCCAAGAAGATAGGCAAAACCTATTTAAATAGATTTTGCCTATGGTTTGGCGTTTTAGTGACATTTTATGCCTAAGATCTCGCTACTATTATGTAGCAAAATATTATTTCGTCTAGTTTAGCGATTCTAGTAGTTTTATTTTTCATATTGAGATTATAGTTCGAAGCCCATTTTTTAAGCGAATCCCATTAGCTTTGTACCCGATAAACAATACTCATTATCTGTATTGTTAACGGTGGCCACAGCTGCCACTTCGAAATGTAAGGCGTTATAAGTGCAAATTACTTTTACACTAAATTAGTCTTTAAGTCAAACGAAATAAGGTTTACTCTTAAACAAAGAGAACACAGATGTTGGTCACTTCGTAAGTGAAAGAGCAGCGAAGTTCCTATCGATGCTTATAATGACAATGAAGTGACCAACATCTCTGTTCTCTTTGTTTAAGAGTAAACCTTATTTCGTTTGACTTAAAGACTAATTTAGTGTAAAAGTAATTTGCACTTATAACGCCTTACATTTTGAAGTGGCAGTTGTGGCCACAGCTAACAATGCAGATAATAAGTATTGTTCATCAGGTACAAAGCTAAGTGGATTCGCTCAAGCAAAAGGATTATTTCTATAATAAATTATGCACAATTTAGACTTAGACCGTTTAATATTAAAAGGTTTAGAGCACTAAATCCAACAATAAGTACGGTATTTTTTATTATTGTTTTTGCGGCAAAATCACTGAAAAAGCTGGATGGACTATTTTTTGTTTTACAGCTTAGTTAAAAGAAATATTTATACAAATTCAACATCTGGCTACGGGAGTGCTCCCGCCGAGACGAACAATGAGTTTTTCTTCCATGCAATGTTGCGGGCACTTTGTAGTTTTCCAATATTTTTTTTCAGCTCGCCTTATCCTGGTTTTATGTCAGCTGTGATATTCTTTTCTATCTTCCTTTTTGTATGTATGTACGTTTATGTATGTTTTTATATATCTAGATACTTATGTGTATGTGTGTGACCTCTATCTTTAATATTTTGTATGACATTTTTTAAATTTGTTACTTCTCATTATTACTTAAGTTCTTATCTCACAACCTTTATCTTATTT
This sequence comes from Apotomis capreana, assembly GCA_947623375.1. Taxonomy (NCBI): domain Eukaryota; kingdom Metazoa; phylum Arthropoda; class Insecta; order Lepidoptera; family Tortricidae; genus Apotomis; species Apotomis capreana. The sequence goes on along the minus strand of OX392505.1, from coordinate 6,541,687 downwards.
TCTGTTTTATTTTGTTTTCTCCGCTTCCCAAAGGTAGTCTTGAAGGGATCGCTCTTTAGCAATAAGACCGCCTATTGGCTACCATTGTTTAATGTAAGATTTCTCATGTAATATTTTTCTTGTTGATGTGCAATAAAGTATTGTTGTATTGTATTGTATTTATCCTTTGTTTAGTCGTTACTGTACTGTATAGTCGTTAGCTAACCGTATTATTTCCCATTCGCATCGCAACATAGCATTCGAATTCGAACAAAGTTCTCCAGGCATATCATAACAAAAAACCTCTTTGATGTTCGGGTTGGCACAAATTAGGGTACCGAGGGTACCCTTGATAATGGGCCCGATTTATTAAACGCGTAGATACGGTTTTAATTGTCGAGAGATCGTTTTTATTTATTTAAATATTTGAAACCCTTTTTCATTGAAAGATTGAAAGTTTATGGCTTGAATGGTACCAATTAAATTTACAATACACACAGGCTGAATAAATATAGTGGTCTTCAATATTTATATAAACAATAATTATTGAATTTCATTGAAAATATATTAAAGTTATTTTCCAGCCGCCAGTAGACGTTTTTTGGCTCTTAGATAATAGTTTGTTCATTTGTTTTATTATTATTATTAATGCAGACGCCAGGGCTTGCCGGTGAGTAGGTATATCTAGATAGTGATACGAAGCCGGAAAGTCCAATTCACGACTAGGCATGTGTAGTGTCCTTCAAATATATGCAATGCAACAAAAAAATACACCACTCAAAAAAATATAGGACCGCTTTTTAGGCAAAGGTTTGTACCTGAAATCATGGTTTTTAGATAAGAAGATTATTTTCTTCAAAGTATTCAACCTAACGAGTATACCCCTACTATGCATTTAAGTGATCTATCAAAAGCCAATTTAATTTGCCATTCATATGAACTGAACACAATTTCGCATACAAGATAGTTACTAAATGATATTACGATCCCTGCTCCTTTTGTGACGTGCGTTCATTCGAGATTGGCTTATCAATGGATACAAAACAATGAACAAGGGCTCCAATCAGTGAGAAGTGACGTAGCTAATAATAATTAATAGTTAACCTACTGTTTAGTGTGTGGGCTTGTAGACTTTACAATGCCTCTTTATAGAAAATTTCAGAAGTTTGTGGAAAGTGTAAGACAAAGGCTAAAACATTTAGTAAATAGTGGTCCGCGAGGATAATTTCAACGTTTTAATTAATAGATGTATTGATTTGTTACACGATTTCACATATTATTATAACAAAACGGAACTTAATCGCGTTTAAAAAGTGTTTTTTTTTTAATTACCTCGACGTTTCGACCGTGAACGAGATGACAAATGCGTCGCATTAACATACATAATATCAACTTTGACGGAGATGTACTGTCACCTTTGACTTTTTACATATTATGAGCCTTATACCTTATTATAATTACATCTGAAAAATATATTCTGAGAAAATCTATTCATATTGAACATTACTTAAGTTATTCGACCCAGCACGTCTAGCTGTGACGCGCAACAAATGCTGTCACTTTCACGTACAACACTACACGTTATACTGTGTGAGTACTGTGCGACCAGCATCAAGATTATGCTAGTCCCGCTGATTAGGCCCAACGATTGTTACAAATTTAATTCTCAGATGACAAAACACACTTCGTTTAATATCAAAACGGTCCTTTTTCAAAAACATTATTATAATTGTACTTGTATTCAGCCAAGCGTGTAATCATATTATTTACAAGCTACATGACCGAATAAACATTATTACGAGCCTGTTTACTGCAACGAGGAAAATATATGTTGCTGCTTCGTCAATCAGGTAATTTAAATAATGTACATCCAAGAAAAACGGAGGAGTAAGAAATGTAACTGTTTTTTATGTAAGATCTTTAACATAAAAGGCTAAATTATAGAGTTGTTTTAAGGAAGCGAAGATAATGAATTCCAAATGATGTTGAAGATAATATCTTCGAGTTGCAAAAAGCAATCCATACTTATCCATCCATATACTAATATATACTTAATATTATAAATGCGAAAGTGTGTCTGTCTGTCTGTTGGCTCTTGACGCTTAAACCGCTGAATCGATTTTGATGAAATTTGTCATGGAGATAGTTTCAGATCCGAGGAAGGACATAGGATAGTTTTCAACCTGGAAATTATCCCCAAAAAGAGTGAAAAGTGAGTAAGTAATTCATGATGACATTGATGACCCTGTAGGCAATGTAATTATTAGACCAAAAGCACAATTGCTCTTACATTTGCTTAGGCGCTTTCATAATCCCTTTTATTAATTTCGGTGATTAGGTGGATATCTACGTGTTGTACGAGGTTGCTTCCATACTTCCAAGGCCCACGCGGATGTAGTCGCGGGCAAAAGCTAGTATTATAAATGCGAAAGTGTGTCTGTCTGTCTATTACCTCTTCACGCTTAAACCGCTGAATCGAATTTGATGAAATTTGGCATGGAGATAGTTTAAGATCCGAGGAAGGACATAGGCTAGGTTTCATCCTGGAAATTATCCCTAAAAAGATTGAAAAGTGAGTAAGTTAAGTAATTCATGATCATGTAAGTAATTCATGATGACATTGATGACCCTGTAGGAAATGTAATGATTAGACCAAAATCACCATTTCTCTTACATTTGCTTAGGCGCTTTTAATAATCCCTTTTATTAATTAAGGTGATTAGGTGGATGTCTATCGTGTTGTACGAGGTTGCTTCCATACTTCCAAGTTCCACGCGGACGTAGTCGCGGGCAAAAGCTAGTCTCATTATAATTCTAAAATCTGATCGTGTAAGATGAGCTCACTATGCGCCGCGGGCCGTGCTAACAGCATACACACCACCGCGCACCATAGTGCTTGACTAACTTCCGCTTTTGTACGCATGCAGGCGTGCATTACCACTCGCAATTGTGCACACGTGTATGTCGGTTGCGTCACCACGGCTCACGCCTCTTAGTCATCATCATATTTTATTCTATCCTCCTCATATTTTTCATAAACTTCTTCTTCTTTCCGCGCCTCTTCCTATTATTTGGGGTCGGCCCTCCTCGTTCTCATGCGCCAGGTCGGGCGATCCTGGGTTGTCTCTATTTTTCATAAACAACTAATTAAAAGCAAATAATGAAACAGAGAACCTTGTTTCAGCGATTTTTTAACGACCAGACATATTGTTATGTCTAGCCTGATTTAACGACTTAACCCTTAAATGCATAATGATGTATACAGTCTGTATCAGAACGAAAAGCAAAGCTGAAAGCTGGTTGATGGTTAAGTGGAGTATGTTGTAATAGCATACTCATAGTATTAAATTTCAGTAGTTTTTGTGAATTTGCTCAATCTCAACATGACTTTAGGTCATCTTATTTGCAGTCGGTTAAAGATTCTCATAACGTCCTGTAGAAACTAAGACGTCAGTTTATTAACGTAAACAAACTAATCATCATATCAGATTACTGCAATTTCAACTATGACCGCACTACCACATATGCCTTGTAAGAAACACTAACCACTTAGGGCGTGGCCACATGTCCACGACACGGCGTCGTAAACGTAAAACGACACGGTGTCGCGTCGGAGCGCGACACATTATCCACCGTGCGAATATACGTTGCCGCGTCGTGAAAACACACGACACGGCGTCGTAAACGTAAAACGACGCTGTGTCGCGTCGGAGCGCGACACATTATCCACCGTGCGAATATACGTTGCCGCGTCGTGAAAACACATGCTGCACCGGGCAACGCAGGTCGCGCCGCGCGCCGGGCAGATTAATTTTGCTGTGTTGAGTAGATGCACGATGCGGTGCCACGTTCGATTACGACGCCGCAGCTTCTCGTACATGTTCAAAATATTTTGCGATCAGTTTTCAATTCGACATGGATCCTATCCCACGTATTCTGCTCTTATTGCTTTTAAGAAGAAGCATGAAGAAAAAGCAGAAGAAACGAAAATGTTGGATAAATCCATATCTTTCTATTATGAACCATGATGGCAGTCATTTCAAAAGGAAGTACGAGGCTTTAAAAATAAGTGATCACAAGTTTTATGATTATTTTAGAATGTCTGTGTCAAGTTTTGAAGAACTATTATGGAAAATATCGCCTCGTTTAAAAAGGCAAAATGTATTTAGGAAACCAGTTTGACCTCTGGAGATGTTGGGATTGTCGTGTGTTTTCACGACGCGGCAACGTATATTCGCACGGTGGATAATGTGTCGCGCTCCGACGCGACACCGTGTCGTTTTACGTTTACGACGCCGTGTCGTGTGTTTTCACGACGCGGCGACGTATATTCGCACGGTGGATAATGTGTCGCGCTCCGACGCGACACCGTGTCGTTTTACGTTTACGACGCCGTGTCGTGGACATGTGGCCACGCCCTTACTGTAATCATCATTTAGAACATAAATTATTTAGGTATTACAGGGAATTCGCATAACATTGTAGTTCACTTCAGTTCACTTTGACATTTTAGATTTGTCACCTTGTAATTATTATCTTGAAAGAGTTTAGGTTTAATCACTTTTTTGGACTTTTTTCTTTAAATTTAAACTTCAAGTCGAGGTTTGACGTTCGTGTGTCAGATAAAATCTAGGTAGAAATTTAACTGAAAAATACTGATAATGCCTTTAAACTTTTCTGTGGAGGAATTTGTGGATATGATCCTTGTTTACGAAGAAAGTAGGAGTATCGGGAATGCCGCTCTTCGTCTGTGCGTGGAGAGGTTTCCCGCACGAGGCAACCCAACAACGCCCGTGTGATCGTCAATGCGATTATCTGTTTACGAAATAACAACGAGCCGGTACCAATTACTTAATCGAGAAGGGCGTCAACGACTTCACGTGAGAGAGGAAGAGCAGGTATTGGATATTGGTTATTGGTATTATCAGCTGGCATATGGCACTTATGTCATTTTATTAGTTGTGATTGATAAGATTGTAAATAATTAATACAGGATGGTATAAAATAATGGTTTATTTTTCACTCCTGCAGTACTACTGCTGTAAAAAGATGCTAATTTTCCATAAGCCAGGCACCATAGTCATATTTATGGTCTAAACATTGGTGGGTCTCTTTCTTTGCCTTTCGTTCTGTTACATACTGTAATACACGTTACTGAAATGACACATGTCAAAATCTGTATATAGTCAATATAAACTTTGTCAAGATTGTCCCTAAGTCTCAAACTGACGTAGATTTCGTTGGTAATTACGTCATTTCAGAAATAAAATTAGTGTAATTGTATGCATTTCAGGGTTAAACCGTCTATTATTTGTTTCGATATTCAAGGTGTGCTTAAGTGCATATATAGATATATATTATATTACGCGAGGCCGATTTTTCTACATCCCATCAGATCTACAGTTATGGTCCGATTTTGATAAATGATATGTCATTAGATTCGTCTCATGCTGGAGAGGTGCATAAAACTCTTGGAATTTAATTTTTTTCCTGAAATAGTACTGAAAACTGGATTTGAAATAACTACTGTGCGCTAACCACGTGACTTTGACCACGTGACCTGTGATCCCTATTTTGACATAAGATGACCGAATTATAATAAGCATGATTTGCTCACAAACCTGTAGTAAGTTGTTTAGCATGATGAAATATTATTTTTGAGTCGGCAACATAATATCCGCAACACTTAAAACATGTACGAAAATGCAAAAATAATTTTACAGTTTGTTGACAATGAATGACAGTAACCATATTCTGTCAACTTTTAATGTCTTTTTTATTGGGGGCTATTATGTCAATGCTCTAAATTGCCAGGTTGTTTCTCTTTTAAAATGTTGATATGGAAACTTTTTTCACAAACCTGTTAAAAATGTCGAGAAAAAAGCCGGTTAAGTGCGAGTTGGACTGGTGCTCGAAAGACTAGAAAAACTGACCGTCATTCAAGAATAGAAATTTAGAGGCGAGTTTTACAATAAATCAAAGCAGAAAAAAAATTAGTAAGACTAATTTAAACGTCATTCAAATAAGTAAATTTATGACAGATTATTATATAAATATGATTATATAAGTCCATCAAAAAAATAATTCCAAGGAAAATGGCATGATTTATGGTAAATTAAATGGTATTTTACAAGAAAAAACTTAGTCCCTCCGCTTGCATGTTGACGGGATGGGAAATGTGGTCGAGTTGAGAATATGGACGACTTGACAATGTAGGTAAGTTGGGAATGTACCTATCTACATTGATATCTGCCGTGGGGTGACCGACCTTAGAATTGTTCCCCACCATATCGTCCCTTGGTTGCAGTAGAAGCCTGCTAAGGGAATAATAATAATAATATACCGGGAGATGGGCAGCAGCGTCTTCCAGAGACCTTAAAGAAAAAAACTGCGCGCGCCAACCCGACTGCCAAGCGTGGCGCGTACGGCAAATCCCCCCTTTATGATCAGTCCAGGCCCCCAGTCTCCGGCAGCTCCGCTATCTATGGCGCGGGTAGCGGCCAAGGTAATAGCGGAGCAGGGGGTGCTAAGAATCCCCGGACGAAATCCGGCTACCCATCCCCACGACGACTGGCCCTGGTAACACACAATATACGCACAATGAGGACTGATGAAAAGATTTGCGAGTTGGAAGAGGAACTGAGCAGGTTACACTGGGACATTGTAGGATTATGCAAAGTCCGTAGAGAGGGGGAGGACACCGTAACCCTGAAGTCTGGTAACCTGCTCTACTACCGGGAGGGCGCCCAACAGTCCCAAGGTGGTGTCGGGTTTCTCGTTCACAAGTCCCTCGTCAACAACGTAACTACCATCGACAGTGTGTCGAGCAGGGTGGTATACCTAATAGTTGGTAAAATGGACGAGTTGGAAATGCGGACGAGGTGGGAATATGGACGAGTTGGGAATGTGGATGAATTGGTAAAATTGACAAGTTGGTAATATAGACAAGTTGGGAACACGGACGAGTGGGCAATGTGGACGAGTTGAGAATATGGACGAGTTGGGAATGTGGATGAGTTGGCAAAATGAACAAGTTGGGAACACGGACGAGTGGGCAAGGTGGACGAGTTGAGAATATGGACGAGTTGGCAATGAAGACGACTTGGTAATACGGACGAGTTGGTGATATGGAAGATTTGGCAATAAAGACGAGCTGGTAATAAGGACAAGTTGGTATTGTAGACGAGTTGGAAATGTGGGTGAGTTGGCAATGTGGATGAGTTGGTAAAATTTACAAGTTGGGAACATGGACAAGGGGAAAATATGGACGAGTTCGTATTATGGACGAGTTGGTAATGAAGACGAGTTGGTAATACGGACAAGTTGGTAATATGGACGAGTTGTCAACGTGGACGAGTTGAGAATATGGACGAGTTGGAAATGTGGATGAGTTAGCAAAATGAACAAGTTGGGAATATGGACGAGTTGGCAATAAAGACGAGCTGATAATAAGGATGAGTTTGTATTGTAGACGGGTTAGAAATGTGGATGAGTTGGCAATGTGGACGACTTGGAATTGTGGACGAGTTGGGCATATGGACAAGTCGGAAATGTGGACGAGTTGTATTTGTGGGCGAGTTAGCAATATGGATGAGTTGGCATTGTTGATAAGTTGGAAATGAAGACGAGTTTGGTGTATGGATGAGGTGGGAATATGGACGAGTTGGAAATGTAAACGAGTTGTATTTGTGGACGAGTTGGTATTGTGGACGAGCAAGTAATAAGGACGAGTTGGTATTGTAGACGAGTTGGGTGTATGGACGAGTTGGAAATGTGGACGAGTTAGCAATATGGATGAGTTGGCATTGTGGACGAGTTGGGAATATGGATGAGTTGGCAATAAAGACGAGTTGGTAATATGAACGAGTTGGCAATGTAGATGAGTTGGGTGTATGGACGAGTGGGCAATGTGGACGATTTGGCATTGTGTACGAGTTGGGAATGTGGACGAGTTGGGAATATGGACGAGTTGGAAATGTGGACGAGTTGTATTTGTGGACGAGTTGGCATTGTGGACGAGTAAGCAATATGGACGCGTTGGAATTGTGGACGAGTTGGGAATATGGACGAGTTAGCAATATGGTCGAGTTGGCATTGTGGACGAATTGGGAATATGGACGAGTTGCCAATGGAGACGAATTGGTAATATAGACGAGTTGGCAATGCAGATGAGTTGGGTGTATGAACGAGTTGGCAATGTGGACGTTTTGGGTGTGTGGACAAGTTGGCATTGTGACCCAGATGGGAATATAGACGAGCTGACATTGTGGACGAGTTGGTAATGTGGAATAATTAGCATGTTACCCTAACATGCGAAACTTAATGGTAGAAAATAACCTAAATATGATGCAAATTTAAAAAAATCGACGCGCTCAAGAATAAATCATATTTGAATTAATGGCGTCTGGCGCTGGCTGATCATTCTAATTCTCATTCAAAATAAAATTTGTCAAATTCTGCTGTCAACAAAACAAATTGATTTTAAAAGGCTTCCGTTTTTACCGACTATGGTAAGGAACCCTAAAATTAGGTTTTTATTATAGACTTGAGAGTATAGATAGCATCTCCCTCACTCTTCTGTCAGACACTATTTCAATGAGAGGAAAGACACGAAAGTTTGAATTTAGAATTCGGGTATAAGGCATTTAGATCTAAATTTTTTGAAAAAAAAAAAAAATCTCTTATCCTTTTTTCAAACTGTTTAGCTGTTTTATATATTGGATTTTTTTTATTACACATATTTGACACATTCCTTTTTTTATGGTGGATTATTGTTGGTCAGTAATTTATTTAGATTAGTAAGTAGGGTTTGATTAAGTATAACTATCGTAAGAATTTCAAACACAATGTGTAATTGTTATTGAATAAATGATTGATGATGATGACATGGCAGCACCCATATTAAGAAAATTTGCACGATCTATTGAATTTCATAAAAAAAAACAAGCATTGATAATAGTGGTTGGGTGGTGGTGGTGTAGGTATCTATAAACGTTTTTCACTTTCTATTTCATACAATTGAGTTTATGTAATTTTTTTTAGTATCAATATTTTGAAGTATTTACGATTATAAATGAATACATAAACAGTTACGCTCTCCATGATCTCCTTTTTAAAACCTGCGTAGTGAGTGACCAAATCTGTCGTTTCGATTCATGTGCTATTTCTGGAAATTTATAGAAATCGATCAAATCGATAAATTTATGTCCTGGAGAAAGAACAACAAATTAAAATTCTACCAATCTGATGTTCGGTCCTATAAAAATATGTCAATTATTTTTTTAAGATATTGTCATGAATTATATTTTTCCATAAATCGAATAGGTACCTAATATGCATTTTATTTGTGAAACAGATCAGCAGATCACATGTCATTAATGCATAAGTTATTTTGACAAAAGAGTTGAAAAAGGTGTCAGCCTAGCATGTTTTAACGTTTTTAAAACATAATTTTAAGGTGTTTTTTTACAGTATTTATTCTTCGTGCCCCAAAAACTTCTTATCGATAAAGTAGTTATTTTCTGTAACACTACCGGATTTCCATATTCTAGCGGCGGTTTGACGCCGCAACGGGCCTCTAGTATAACCTATTGCAAGAAGAAAACTTGCGATTAAGATGCAGATTGAGGAACGCGAATTGGATTGAGATAGATTTGCTTGCAACGTCTTTATGCTAAGTAGGCAACCCTGTGTCGGAACGAGCCTATTTTCGTTAGGTATTAACCTTTTAACCGCCGTAGTCTGATATATAAGACATAACATTTCCAGCTCATTTCGCCACAGTCTGATAAATAAGACAAATATCTATCTAAATATATATCGGCGGCGACACGAGCAAGTTTGATGAAAAATTGATGGCGGTTAAAGGGTTAAACTTGAAAAGTGTGACAACCGCTTTACCGGGCTTGTAATTCCGGTATGACCAGTATCGAAAGTACCGAAATTTCGAATACAGCTTCGCAAACCAATTCCGGAATTGAAAGCCCTGCAGTTTATAAATCGTCGGCTCACAACCAAAACTAACTAAATAACAAGTACTAAACTAACTTACAATAAAGCTCGTATCTCAGTATTAATCTACAAACTATATACGAGACTTTGAAGTGTAGTGATAGAAATTTTACTAAATTTTGGTTGTCAACTTGTCACCAGTCGACACCGGCAACACGTATTTGACATATTTACTTGCATCTGTCTTATTTCGTTAGATCGCCGTTTGTGTGCAGTGTATTTTCTTTTATGAGTATACCATGCAAATCCATTTCAACTTATTGTCCTCATTTAAAAAATAATGTGACAACTCTTTTGGGCAATATGAAATCTAGCAAAAGTGAAGACGATATTTATAGTTAGTTGTTATTGATAAAGTTAAAATTCAGCATACTCGTATAATGGTAAGAGTAGGTAATCTACTATCAACGTCGTTTATTCTGAATATATTTAGTATTTGGCGATACGATTATATTATGTAGAATTGAAGTAGTGTAACAATACCGATATCACAATAATCTGAGCCTAGCGGTCCCTTTCTCTCAAAGTAAATATTATTAGGCTCCCAGCAAATACTGTCTGGCCCTGCTGAGTTGACGCTCAAAGAGCCCTTGATAAAGGACCGAATTCACGAGTCGCCAGCAATGAAACAAAAGACACAACATTTATATTGAATATTATATTTAATCAATTTAATTAATGCATGTCCTAACATGTACCGTCAAGGAAATTGACACAACTAACTTTTCAGTCTTGTCATAGTGACAATAAGGGTCAAAAAGTAAGCGTTTCAGTTTCCTGTACCGTACATGAAGGTTACTCTTCAAAATCAAATAATCTTAATTTATGACGTGGGGCCTACTTATGATGGTTGCGTTTATCTCGTGATAAATAAGTGACAAAGCATCTATCAGTCACACTCGCATTTTGTCAAAACGTGACGGATGCTTCAAAAACCTGCAAAAACCAATCCTTACTTATTTAAATAAATATAATAATGTGTTTCTAAAATTAAGCGAAATTCATTAGCACAATGTTTATTTGTAACCTTATCTGGAACTTACCGCTACGAATTACATAGATCTATCTTTGCTAATTATTTATCGTTTAAAATATCAGTGCCAATATTTCCTTATGCACTTAAAAAATATATAGATCCGTCAAAGCCAGCTCTGCCTAAAGTAGAAATGAATAAAGAGAAGAAATGTCAATGTCATGTCCAAGAAATGGTTCAAATTACGATATTGCAAACCCTCATTGAATTCGGGCCATGATATAAAGGGACCTTTATAAAGGTGTGCGTCAGCGCGGTAAATCATAGGTGCTAGCTTCCTCTTTGTAAATACATGGTGTTTAAATAGCTTAGCAATCGCAATTGAGCAAGGGTTGTTTATTTTGCTTGTGCGTGGATTCTGTGCCAGAAAGGTAACCTTTCTGATCAATAATGTTCAGATTGATACGCGTGAGATACATAGATAAATCCTCTCTCACTCAGAGGACCGGCTAAGTTTGGGGAAACCTTTACCTGCAGAGGAGTTATTGCAGATTAAGCAACCCAGAAAATTTATAATTTATTATATATTTAACCGACTTCAAAAAAGGAGGAGGTTCTCAATTCGAGCTAATTTTTTTTTTCGAAGGGTGAGTCAAATGTAATCTGTACTGGAACGGGTTATTGTTGGCTTTTTAGTTTTACTGAAGTCGGTTCTTTTTTTGTTAAATTTTTTTCTGTATTAGTTTAGAAACAATACTGTATACTAAAATTTTGTGAGAAATATAGGTTTTATTTTATTTATTTATTATAGGTGATTAATTATTATTACTAACTTAAACTTAACTAGATTTAAACCAGCCATTTTCCAGTTTTAGTATATTGGACAATCAAATCTACCCACAATATTTTTAGCATGCTGCAGTGTCCATGACATGTCTCATTAGCAAAACAATATTTATTCTCACTATCGCATCAAAATCGTATGTGTGTGGCCAGACAAACATGTTCTCTACACAGTCTAGGTAATGTATACCTTATAATATACCTTATAATATACAATGTAAAGCTTAGGTACTAGACAACTCTCAACTTAAATCTTGCGCCAATCAGTTTATCTTTGCAAGTAACATAAATATCACACAACTTCGTCTTGCAATAACTTACTCAAGTAGTTGACACTTCCGAGAATTCACTTTTATATGCGCCTTTATAATTTAACAAGACTGTAAATAATTGAGCAACGTTTAGCAATAAGCCAAAGGAGCAAACCAATGTCACGTCTCCGAAGTGCAGCGATAACCTGACGGCACGTGGCGAGAAGCTACAAGAGACAGCGGAAGCCGGCAATGTCTGAATATGCTACGTCTCGACAGTGCAATAATCACACCCAAGCTTAGCTTAACTTTGACAGGCTATTGTGGCAAACCATAAGCAACTGCGAATACAAATAAATTAACGGAGGAAACAAATGCCAAATTTTGCTTAGTAGTGTTCTCAATCACAAATATATCAGCTACAAGAGACAGTGGAAGGTAGCGGTGTTGAAATATGCTACGTCTCGAAAGTGCAATAATCACAGCCTAGCTTAGCTTTGACAGCTTATTGTAGTAAGGTATAAGCGAATGAAAATAGAACAATATGACAAGGGTGCAAACTTTTGCCCAGTCCCAGAAGTGCAGTGATTGTAGTAAACGTAAAGAAACAGCAAGAGGCGGCCATGTCGGAATATCTTACATCTCGACAGTGCAGAAATCACGGCCTAGCTTAACTTTGAGAGGCTGTTGCAGTAAGCCATAAGCAAAATAGGACAATGAGCCGATAAGAAAGTGCTACTATTGTTGCAAACGATATGTGACCAAATATCACCAACAATAAGAAATTATATGCACGTTATCATCATCATCATCATAGGCCCTTCAGTCTATTACAGACGATTTGTGGTCTTCAGTCTGCGAAGCACCGTCTTTGGTGGCTGAAAAGACCGATACGCGATCGGCATACCCGACTGCAAACTTGACAAGAGACACTGACCGTTGTTGAGTTAGTATGGTCGCCTAGATGTCGTTTCTGCCTCTTGTCAGTCAATGCGCTAAACCATGCATCGTCGCACCACTTGCGGCCGTCCGCTACACACTTGCGCCAGTCTGTGCGCCTTACCGCGTGTTCTTCCCAGGTTTGGTGGTCTATCTTAAAGGCAATCATGTCACGCTTCATAGTAGAGCCAATTTGTTCATAAGCTATGCTTTCCACGCGTGCAATTTTAAATTTCTGAACTAGAAATTGATATAAAATACAAACCCACGGGTAATAAGAAGAAATTAGTATTTTCAACATCATATTGATTTTTTTTTCTACAGGATCTATCAGAATCAATAAGCTATTGCCATGCCATTGTGTGTTTTCGGGATATACATTAATGAATTTCTTCATCGTCCATTGATCTTTGCTATCTCCTCCAGTCTCTATCTTGGACCAAGTTTCGCTAAGAAATTGTCTCCCCGGCGTAGCAGAATCAATACACCCGTTATGCGGAGGCACGGCGGGTGCCATTGCGCATTTCCAAGCTATTTGCATTGTTGTTTGTTCTGCTCCGGCTTGCAATTATGATAATTGATGAACAACAGAAGCAGCAGTTAAGTGGATCCACATACTCCAAGATAACATATTTACTCACTTTTAGTTCTGATTTGTTAGAGATTAGTCCTCTTATGTTGTATTGAAAATTAGTTTTCTAGAGGGGCCATTGTTTCAAGAAAAATGAAGACAGCGCGAAGCGCGATGCAAGGTTTGTATGGGAGCGTGGCGTCAGTCGTACCGTACAGCGTCGACTGTTGGTAAGAAAATCATTGCCCGCTCATCACTTCGGAACGGCTGAACGAATTTTAACTAATCTTAGTACATACGTAGCTGGATGTCTATAGATAGTTATAAAATATTTTTTACCCAACTACGATAAAGATAAAAGTTTTATGCGGCCAAAGCTGCGGGCACCATCTAGTTTTGCAATAAATATATTAATATTTTAATTTCGAATTTAATAGCCTTCGTGTGGTTACGTATTAAAACTGAAATTTGTGAATGTATTTATTAAGCTCGTTAAAAAAAACAATTACGCTGGATACGTGTATTGAAGAAAAGTTACGTCAATTTATTGCACCTACTAATTTGTTCACTTATTGAATGCAACAAACGCCAATTACTTAGGTACTTAACTTGAACGTTTTGTTTAACTTCAGTCACGAAACAAAAAGTTTAGAACTGCTTGCCTGTTAGAAAAACAAGTAAACAGCTAATTTTAATTAAACTTTTTAGTTTGACAGAGAAGTGGCTCTAATGTAACGAGAAATTCCGAGTTCTAAGAGGACTGTTTGAGTAGCGAGCTCGAATAGTTTCTACGTTATTAGCTTATCAGTTTACTAGTGAGTAAAATACATGAACTTTAGCCACATAATTTTTAAGCAAACTAAAAGAGTAGCTACTACTTTTTTAATACTTAGGTACCAGCAACCTAAGTAAATCATTACTAAGTAAGGTAATGATTTAAATTGTGAATAAACAATAAGCGGCCGCTGGAGCTGAATAGTTTTAATGGGGACCACGAATTGGGAAGCCTAGCGTGTATAAATCCTTTACAAAAACTGACCGAAGATCGGCTCATATTTCATAGAGGTGAAACACGTGTCGAGTTTTGATACTTTTGTGGTGGTTTGTTAAATATTGGCGTATTTATCTTTCTTCTGCGGTGGGAGGGTGGGAACATTCAATGGGCAAGTGAATATCAGGTTTGCATTAATTGATCAGCATGTTATTATCATAGCCCGGGGTATTCGGTGCGTGAATGACTTAACACTTACACTGTATTATCATCATCAGCCAAAAGACGTCCACTGCTGGACACCCAGAGAACGCCACCATGACTGGTCCTGCGCCACCCGCATCCAGCAGACTTCTGCGACCTTCACCAGGTCATCAGTCCACCTTTTGGGGGGGTCTACCCACGCTGCGTGGTCGCCACTCAAGAACTCGATGGCCCCAGCGGCCGTCGGTTCTACGAGCGATGTGCCCTGCCCATTGCCACTTAAGTTTTGCTATCCGTCGGGCGATGTCTGTTACCCTTGTTTTTCTACGGATCTCTTCATTTCTGATTCGATCTTGCAAAAAACCTCCCAGCATGGCCCTCTCCATTGTTTTCTGAGTGGCTTTGAGCCTTCTTATAAGGCCCATGGTGAGCGACCACGTTTCGGTTCCGTATCTAATTACTGGCAACACACACTGGTCAAAGACTTTTGTCTTGAGACTAGACCGATAATAGGCGTCAAATTATTCGTGCGCCGGAAGCCACAGGGTGCGGTTATTTCGCGGATTAGCAAAGCAATATTATCGCTTAATGATGATGCGCCCCGATTATGTTATCGGAATGTGCTATTGCTATTATCATGTCAGTTTAAATCAATATCTCTGATATCTACAATTCCCGGTTCCGGCTGAAATCTTGTCTAACAAGGCTGGAACAAATTATAAGTTTAGCATATCGCATCGCGGACACCCGCCATTAAGGCTAGCGCCAAACGTGCCTCGGGCTTATTGTGCCAATAGGAGAGCCGCGCTTCATTCATCGCTCGTGGCTGTTAGTTGACGCGATGCGTTCGGCTGCAGTTGCAACTCTGGTTTGAAACCATTAAGCGTAAAACCATCATCTATTTATCAACGGACTTTAAACCACGTCAAAAGTCCACTGCTGAACAAAAGCCATCCCCAAAATTATTTATCCGACCGGTCATGCGCCACCCTAAATACGTAAGAATAAAGATGTCAAAGTCTAAATTCGATATCTCTTGTCATTTGTCCGAAATATCGCTACAATATTTGGTTACTTTAAAGGTATTGAACGTTTTGAAAATGCTGAGTTTTCTACTACGTCGTAGATGCTTTAGCGTGTTATATTCAATACAAATGGCTAACATGACCAATCATTTTTCCTGTCAATCTAAACTATTGCAAAGCGATGACCGAAAAAGGCCAATCATACACAAATCTATCCACACGATTTCACCGCGGACACGAGCGTGCTCCATAGACTTTTTGTTATTGGTTTTTATCGCTTCAACCAACGGCATTTCGTGGAAAGACTATTGAAGATAACAATTAATGGTGTGACATGTACTTGTCCAATATGAGAGTTTAACTTTTAGTAACGAAGGCAATCCTAAGTCTCAATATCATAAGTCTAAATAAGTAAACGCTAGAACTCGCCATTGTGAATTTTATGACTATGAAAATAGTTTTTTAACATGAACTGTATTAGAGCTGTTTAGCCCTCACTACCAGTTAGTCGGACTCTGTGTGGAAGTATAAACCACTAATGGGATTATCCCTGCGCCACAGGAGTGATACAATAATAGTGTACATTCTTGTTCTTGACAAATACCTAGCGCATATCGCTGAAGTATAAATATAGGCGAGGTCTCTTACGCATAAACGTTACTGTCAAAATTTAAAAGGCCTGTAGAATTGTATTTGTATCCATACCTTAAACTTATTTCCGGTTTTAGGATTGGCTGTTTAGCCGATGGCAATGTTACGAGTATATCAATAAGGGCATATAAAGCAACCCCTTTCGCTTTGTGATCTCTGACAGCTGTCTGTTCAACTCTATCTCTCTATTGCCTTGGGAAGCACACAATCAGGAAGATGACTAAGCGCTAGAACTTTAGGAAATAAAGGATTTAGTGAACACCAAATAATCACAACCCTTCCAACACTTTTAAAACCTAAGTATGATAACTTTTTGCTTGGTATAAATATTTAGGGATTAAAGTGCAATTTCAAAAACAATAATAAGTACATATAAATTAATTAATCAAACCTAATTGTCAACGTTCAGAAATTTTTGTTGGTGCTATAAGTTACCTAAGTGTAAATGTTCTGTAAATAAGGGCCAGCTTGACTTACATTGGGCACCTCCTCAGTCTTGACGCGGTGGTCGTGGTTGTATGATGAGACTGTGGATAATTAAGTTCTCGCAATTCGCCTCCACTTGCTACGGTCGTCAGCGTTCTAGGAACATTGGAATGTGGTGATTTATATCGCATCTTTTAAATAATCAATCTTTTTCTGCCTCATCTAGAATCGGATTAAATGGAAAAGCATTTCCTTTTCCGATGAATGAATGAATTTTCTTTTCATACCTATATAGCTTCATAAAAGCGATAAGCCCCTTAATGTTCCAGTTTTCCGGTAACATGAATTTTATTTTATCCCACCTACTTGCAAGATTTTTAAAAAGCCACCAAATGAACTGGCGTGTTTTTGGCTGTTTTTGTTTTGAGTGATTTTTGAAGGCTCAAATCAGGGTGCTAATTTGACGGAGCTTTGAGATAATTTCCATTTAACAATATCTCGGCGTATTCACAGATTTGTATCTGTATTATATGCATTCTGATTTTCAAATTGTTCACTGATACAGAGCCATTTTAAAAACCGCATGCTGCGGCACAGACAAAACTCATACAGTAAAATTCTAACGCAAAACGGCATAAGGCCTTTATGCGCAGTTAGATAAAACGTGGTGCCGTAGGTACTCGACCTATCTCGACCTGTCCAATTGTCCATGATATTGTTGAATGACATTAACAAGTCGACATTTTAAAGGAGATTATGAAAAAAATTATACATTATCTCGCTTTTGTCATTTGCACTTTATATGACTCGCTGTTTTGAATTTTGGGCCTCTCAAAATAAAGTAAATTCATACGAGTAACAATGACAGAAAATGTGACTATGGTTACGGTAAAATGGCGCGGTTCGCTAAAATATTAATGAAGTGAAGGGCCCTTCACACATCGATTATTTATTTATTTATTTATTTAAACTTTATTGCACAAAATAAAAGTCAGTACAAATGGCAAATTACATGGTCATTCTGGCGTTTAATCAGTCTGGAATGTCAGTTAACTGTCATTAATTAATTTTCACCAGTCGGGACCGTCAGTCCCTCTGTCCAAGTGGTTACATAATCATTTCCTCGCCATTCTAACCAGACTGGTGGACTGACCTGACGCCTGATTGAGAGTAAAACCGCTTACTTATTGTTATTCTAAAATAGACGATACTCATATTTGTTTATCGTAGGCAGGTGTTACTACTTACGTAACTTGACTTGGCGCTCTAGTGGAAACAACTTCTACCTACATTTTACCACATTGCTTTATCCTTTGAACCCTGACCTACTCATATCCATATCCCTCATCAAAACACCAATAAAACTAGCCTTAAAGGATCCGTCGACTTCAAAACTCACTTATCTCGGCGGGCAAATTGAAATATATTACTTTTAGGGTAAAAAGCGGGCGTCGGGTGGTATTCAGAAACAATGTGGGGTGTAATTTATTCTTGGCTACGGGGCTGTATTAAGGGAGGAGGTGCACGGAGAGCAATTTAAACTGGAACTGTCTTTATTCGAAGACATTAAGCGTGTGTTGCGCTAATGTGCGGTTGCATTGAATTAATTTATCGTAATGGTTAAGTGCAAACAAACTCAAATAGCTTTATGTATCTGAAGTTGAATATAAAACAAAATTTATTTTAATGGTAGACCGTTTGTTAACGAGTAACATACTTTGAAATCATCTCAATCATCCACGAATTTAGCATCAACGTCTTTCTTCCATCTTTCATAATCATAATCATTTATTCACAGTAATATGGTTACAGGGGTCTTCTTAAATTAAAATTAGACCAGCATATTACGCCATTTCTGGCGTGCGAATATTTTGCAAACAAGAATACTTGCAAGGATACTTAATTCCTAAAGAACTCATTAATAGAGTAAAAGGGTCGGTCTAACAACCATGTATGTAGATTTGTCTTGAATCTATTCAGAGGCAGATTACACAGGTCTCTGGGCAACTTGTTAAATACTCTGATAGTCATAATATAGGCATTTCTCTTATACATTTTCAATTTCAGTTTAGGAAGGAATAATTTACCATCATTACATTTCCTTTGTGTTCTGCTACTTACATCAGTTATTCAATATCGTATTCTCAATTTCTTCGGATATACCACACATCGCGAAGTCAATTCTGTGGAACGCCTTGTCGTGCAGACGAAAGTCGAATTCACTAAAGCGCGCGACAGTTCACCGATGCGATAGACTGACCAAGTCAAGACTTCACTCAATGGTCCACTATACGAGTGTACAAAAAGAGCTACAGAGTACGGGAGGAATGGCAACGGATTGTACAGCTTGCCACCACCCCTGATGTGATGATCACGACCACTCTGCCCAGAGTGTGATGACAAAGAAGAAGACTAAAGACCTTGAAACTGGTAACATTGAACGCCACTTAAGGATGTTTTAATTGACTATTCGTTAGAATATTAAAATGATTCGAGACCTGAATTCAAATATACCATTTGAATGATAACTTAGGAAGACGTTGAAACACTCAAGATATTCTTGATATTGCCAACTAAAAACATCTTGATCTAAGGTATACTCTTAAACTTTTCTGATTGAAATGCATCATATAATTTAAAACTATTACAGGAACCGAAGTCCGAGATAGATAGAATTCCCATAAAAGACTCTTAATTCCTCCTAGAGACTAGAAACTTTTCTTGCAAGAACGTAATTACACCTAGTACATAGAAAAATATATGAATATTATGAAAAGCTATCTAACAAAATGTTTCATAATTATGTTTACCAAGCGTTAACTATAGTAGGTAGTTGCGGTTAAAAACCAGAAGTTTTTGTTTGGTATTTTGTAACTCCAAATAAGTCCACATGGGGCTGAATGGAAACTGGACGTAATTGAAGCCGTTTGTTTTAATCTGTGACGTCAGGCCACTCAGGAGAGGACACCGCGCGCCGAGCGGAGGCCGTATCAGATTCACCTCGTACCAGCCGTTGTTTAATTTCATTATGCTACAGGCAACGTTAGTTGAGGAAATTGATTTTCATAATAACCAGATCTATGGTAACAAGGTGAAAGTAGCAGTTAACAAGTTTTGTGGTGTGATACAATTATATTTGTTGACAGTATACAAATACAAATACTCTTTATTGCACACCTCCAACATCAAGGAATATACAACACAACATGAGATACATTCATATAACAGGCAGAGGTAAACAACAGGCGGTCTTATCGCTAAATAGCGATCTCTTCCAGACAACCTTTAGGTAGCGGAGTAGTTGAAAAATAAATGTTATATATTCATTAATATATATAAAATCTTTACTCATTTTATTTATTAGCGATTTAATTTTTATTGCACAAATCATATCGTACAAAAGGCAGACTTAATGCCATTAGGCATTCTCTACCCGTCAACCTTAGGGAAAAGCAGAAAAAGTGTATGCGGTGAAACTAACGTACACATAATACTTGCTATTCATATAATATACACACTTCTAATATAACATAATATAATGATATATATATAAAATAAATATATAACAACTGAGCAGGTAGACTACGAAACTTATTGCTGCCTGCACACAGACTTTTTTATCAGTACGCCATTAAGTTAGGTCAAAAGCTTTGAACGTCAATTTCAGTGCTTTAGAGGTGTTTGCAGCAGGCTGAAAAGTCAATTCAGGCCGTTTCAGGAGTTGCTCTATCACATATCAAAAGATCAAGATTTCACCCAAGTTGCCGTCATTTTCAGGCGCCTGAAACATGTTTTCTGTCCGTTTCAGGACACCTATCAGATGACGCCATAATCTAAAAACCCGTTTTCAGGCGTTTTCAGGACCCCTTATGGCCCATAAGCAACTCTCTGAAGCACAAATCATTATATTATGGCGAAATTTCCAGTAAGAGTGACAGAGATAGCACTAGTAGAAAGAGATAGCTATGCTCAGAACATTCGAGAAGTGTGCGACAGAGATAGTACTACTAGAAAGAGATAGCTATGCTCAGAACATTCGAGAAGGAAGTGACAGAGGATGCACGATTAGAGAGAGACATCTATGGCCTAGAGTGTTCTCGGTGCTCATGCTGGACCTTGCTGGAATATTCGCGCTTTATGTGGAAAACGCATCGAGAGTTTGATTCTGCGGGATATAAAAGGCGCCAGCGGCCGGCGGCAGTCAGTTACATTTTAACTGCGATACAGTGCGAGTAAAAGGATAATCGGAGAGAAAGACTCTTAAGTGATTAGTGCGCTTTAAGTACAGTTCATGTGAATAGTGAGTGCGTAATTTGTGTAATAGTGTGTGTGTTTTAATAAGTGGATTTTAAAGTACAGTTCGTATGAATTGCGAGTGCGTAATTTTGGTAATAAAGTGTGTATTTTAATTTGTGTTTTTCTATCAAATACAAACCCCAAGCTCGTAACAATTAAATATCATAGTTAAATATGATACATAGATTCGTAGCTTTATCACGGCTATACAAAGAATTCATGAATTTGTGCTTTAAAAATATTAAGCTTTATAATTTCAAATAAATAAATATACAGCTTGTGCTTGTGCTTCTTATTTTTCCCTTTAGAGATAATAATGGTAAACACAATTTTGAATTTCACGTATTACAATATTTTAATATTCGTCTTTCTATGAGATATCAGATGCCACAACAGTTACTTCAAAACTGAGCGCATCGCTAAGGTAGGTGTAGTAGCGAATTACGAAGGCTACGGCCGGAGGAGTTAAAAAAAAACCGAAATTATTTTAAACTAATTTAATTTAAATCAATAATTACAATATAATTTTATAACTAAATGGAAGTGTCAATCGGTCGATGTAAGAACCAAGAGTGCCGGTTTCACACGGTGGTGCGATGCATTCCAAGCGCGTCACGTTGCAGCTGCGCGATTCCCGTTCTGCTGCGTCGGCGCCTTGCGAAATCCATGTCTTCACGTGTGGCCCGGTTCGAGTGCTTGCTACGGGCTTTACATGGAAACGACGTATGTAACACCTCCCCTCTGAGATCGGCAACTATTTGATGAGGGTTCTCGCAAATGTTGCCGGAATGTTGGCAGGGTCAATCTTTACATCTCGTTTCGATAGTGTTACGGGCTCTATTATCGCATAGCTTTCTTCTAGGGTTCCCACTTCCAACTTCGGAGACTGGATACGACGAGAGCGTAATCGGCGGTGGATAGCTGCAGAAGTTATTGCCGCTATACTCAGTATTATAATTATGTAGATAGGTATTGTAGTATGATATATAGATTCGTTAGGTATTGAGTTGAGGTTTTCAGGATTCTGCATCGAGATTTTCATGTTAACTGCATGTAGACTTTTCAAGTCAGTGGTGTGAAGAACTAGCTGGGGTATAGATTTGTCCTGCAACGTACTGTCCTCGACTAGTAGGTTAGTCATTTTCAGGACGTGGCCCTTGACGCAATCGTTCATATCAGCGATGGTGCAGTCTGGAGTCTTAATCTTACAGTTCAGTGGTAAGGCCGTAAGATAACTTCCTTGCAGGGTTTCGTACTTTTCCTCTCCGCAGCTTATCTGTACTTTTGTTGGTTCAGGAAAGTTCAGGGTGTAGTGGCGATCATCTAGTTGCTCGAGGGCTGGCTTCGATAGGATGATGGTCGTTGGTTGGCAGGATGGCAGGAACTTCTGTTCCAAGATAAGGTGCTGGATGCAGTCCGGTTGGTGGCTTATATAGTGTTGAGAAGTTTTCTCGCAGACGTACCAAGATTTGGTCTTCGGGCATTCTGCCTCCATGTACATAGATACTGATCCCTGAAGTGCTAGGAAAGGTAGTGTAGGTATTAGGATCTTATGGTTTTTATTGGGTATAACGGAAAGTCGGTAGAGGGTAGTGTCTTCCGGCATAAAGATAGGAATCTTTATAACTATAACTACTAGCTTATCTTTATAATACGAGCCTAACTTAATTATGTCGAAATAATCGCGAGAGTCCATATCTAGAACTTCATCTTTAGGATAAAGGTTTCGTAACCTACTTAACATATTTCCTAGGGAACTTATACTAAACGTAGAATGAAACGGGCTTTTAGCATGGATAAAGGCTAAAAGCTTTTCTAGTGCATTTAATTCATCGAATAAACTCTCTATATTATCTCCTAATGTTAAGAGGTATTGTGCAAAATGTGCGTACTTATTTAATTCCTCATCTCGGGATGCTTCATTAGAGAGAATTAAATTAAGAACTTTAGACATATTATTCTGGTTTTCAACAATGTTATCAAGGATCTTTGAGTGCTGAGACATCCATTCTTTGGATAGGCTGATATGGTTATTAATTTCTGACTGTAACTTGTTTTCATTATCTTGCATGATTCTTACGGCGTTATCGTATTTCAAGGCGTCAGTGTAATCCAGATTACCGGATATTGCTTTGATGATAGACCCTAGTCCATCAATCAAGCCTCTTTTAACGCGTCCTGGCTCGAATGACTGTAATAAAGCGGTATTTCTACTTAATTTTTGCAGCAAGAATCTAAGGTGAGGTTCGTATAAGGAACGGGTATCATTATTAAGTTTAGTCCTTATTTCATGTAACTGTGAAGAAACAAGATTAAGTTTTGAGTGAATGTCATTGAGGTCTATAAATTGTAAGAAGGAGTGGTAATGGGAGACAATCTTCGTAGGTCCCAATTTAAAAGGAAGAATCCCGGGTCCATTATCCAGGGAGTCAAGTGTTGGTTCTTGCGCCGTCACAAGATGAAGGATCAGTGGTATTCTGTAACAAGTTGGAAGAATTAGGGGAGCGTTTCAGACGGGATTTTGCTACAGGGCCTCTCTTCTTTTTCGTGTATATGTGGACAGGGAGATCGGCTAACACTGTGTCCTGAGTAAAACGGGGTGCCAATTTTTGTTGAGAGGCTAAAGGATTCCTGATAAATACTTGCTGATCAGGAACGTACTCCTTTTCCGGTTCCCTATCTTTATTCCTATTTTCGGTAAGTTCTGTTTTATGATGTAAAGCGGACTCGTTTATCATTTCGAACACTAAGGACATTTTTCCTTTGTGATCCTGTAGATATTGTTGAAGTAGATGTTCTGAGATGTTAATATCGAGAGGGTCGCGGGGGTCAAAGTGGCCTGTAATTAATTCTATAGGGCGACATTTGGTAAAGCTATGTATAGAACTGTTGTATCCTAAAATTGCATACGGCATTAGGTTAATTGCGGGTTCGTTTTTTCTTTCCAATTTCAAAATTCTTAAATGCTCTAATATGGTAGAGTGGAACCGTTCTACGATGCCGTTGTCGTTTGGGGAATGCGCAAGAACTTTATGGTGATCTATTCGGTGGAATTTGGTAAATTCTGAAAAGATTTGATTTGTAAATTCGGGACCCTGGTCTGTCACAAGTCGCAGTGGGACTCCGTGGTGTGTAAAATATATCATGAGGGCTTGGACTACGCTTGTAGCCGTGGCGTCCCTCAAAAGGTATGCTTGGCCGTATTTCGAGAAGGCATCTACTACTGTTAGGTATTTTTCGGCCTGTACAGTAAAGAGGTCAGCGTGGACAACTTCTTAGGGTTTTGAAGGAGGTGGCACGATATGAAACTTTTGTTTTATCGGGTTGCGATCGTACTTAGCTTGTCCGCATATGTTACAGTCATTTATAAATGTACTAATGTGCTCCTTCATTTTTGGCCAATAGAATTTACGAGACAAAGCTAAATAACATTCGGTAATACCGCGATGGTTGGTTTTTCCATCGTGATATTTCTGAATTATTTCTTGTTGACGTAGATAGTTTTTAACATTTTCAACTTCTGTTCTGGTGAGAGAGAGATTCATAGCTGAATTTTTAAATTTAGTTTGAATAATGGGGATTATTTGGTACATGGCCAGAGGCGGGAAAATCATAATTCCGGTTCTAACTTTGGGATTGACGTATTCTTTCAATGCATTTACCAGGTCTTCTTCTAGGTTAGCTTCAGAGAGTTGTATGGAAGTTCGAGTGTGGGTTTCAAAAGGTTTGGACACGACTGGGCGGCGTTTGATGTCACCGACGATGGTGAATACTATCTGACGGCTAAATTTATTAAGGGGTTCATCAGTTATTGGAACTTCGAGGATGGGGTTCTCGTCACTTGTATGCACAGTTATCGTGGTCGAACCTGAGCAGGATGGGGCTTTTTCCGACACGTTGGCAATCATAGAGCTCACCTCTTCGTTATGAATCTCTACACGGGACAACGCGTCTGCGTTAAGATTCCGCTTTCCCTGCTTGTATGTTACATCAAAATTATATTCACTTAGTTTTAATTTCCAGCGTGTTACACGAGAGTTGGGCTCTTTCAGATTCATTACCCATTGCAAGGGTTTATGGTCGGTAATTATTTTGAATTTTTGTCCGAAAAGGTACGGACGAAAGTATTTGGTTGCCCATACAATGGCAAGAAGCTCTTTTTCGATTGTACTATAGTTAATTTCGCTGGAGTTTAGGGTCCTAGAAGCGAATGCAATCGGCTTATCTGAGCCGATAGGTCCCTGGGACAGTACTGCCCCTAGCGCGAGGTTAGAAGCATCAGTGGTGAGAACAAATTCTTTAGAAAAATCAGGGTATTGAAGCAAGGGATCGTTTGTAAGAAGGGTCTTACATTTTTCAAAGCATCTTACATATTCAGGGTCATTTACATTAATTTTGGAACCTTTTTTTAGGCAGTGGGTCATTGGTTTGGTGATTCGAGCGAAATCGGGGATGAACTTCCGATAGTAGCCTAGAAGACCAAGAAACCGTTTAATCTCCGTTGGGGTTTTGGGAATAGGAAATTTCTGAATAGCGGTAATTTTGTCGGGGTTAGGTTTTATTCCATCTTTTGAGATTATAATATATGCCCTAAATAAGCAGTTTCGAGCTTTAGGAATTCTGATTTGTCCATCTGGACTTTGAAATTGGAATCTCGAAGCCTCTGGAAGACTTGTCTTAGGTTGTCCATATGCTCCTGAAGGGAGGTACTAAAAACAATTATGTCGTCCAGGTAAACGAGGCATATTTTATATTGCAGGTCTCTCAGCAGGTTGTCCATGACTCTTTGGAATGTAGATGGACTGTTTTTCAATCCCATCGGCATTCGCAAAAACTCGTAGTGACCATGCTCTACGTTAAACCCTGTCTTCGGTATGTCGGCTGGATCCATCTCGACTTGATAGAATCCGCTGGCAAGGTCTAAGGTCCTAAAGTAATGACAATTACCTGATTTATCAAGGACGTCACTGATATTTGGTATAGGATACTTGTCGTCTATCGTTTTTTCGTTAAGCTTCCTAAAGTCAACGACAAGCCGCCATTTGGTTTTGCCAGATGCGTCCGCTTTCTTAGGGACTACCCAAATGGGGGAACTCCAGGCCGATTCCGAAGGCCGAATTATATTTTGCTTTAACATCTTAGATATCTGATCGCGTACTTCCTCTCTATGAATATAGGGGTATCTGTAGCTTTTTGTAAAAACGGGCATCTCATCGGTAGTGTTAATTTTATGTTTCATTCTATTGGTGAATGAAAGGGGTTCGCCTTCTATGTAGAATACGTCGGCGTATTCAGAACAAAGATTTTCTAAATTAGTGCGTTCCTCAATATTCAGGTGATCTGTCCGCAGCTTGGACAGAACCGCGTGAACTCGGGATAAGGGAACTGATGTTTCAGTGGGGCTGAATTCGATATTAAATACTTCAGTGGTTACCGGTCGGTCCATGGAGAACACGATGTCGTTTTTTGTAGGGTTGAATACCTCTAAAATACCTCGATTATGATGGACATGTGTAATACAATCTCCAATTAAGCAATTCGATATAAACTGTTCTGGGATGAAGTCGTCACCAGTTTGGGAATTTACAGGAATACGGAGTAATTTAGATGAATTTGCGGGAATAATAGTTTCATAGAAGTTACAGTTACGGGAGTCATGCATTCCAATAGGGTTGCTGGCATTTTTAGTGTTTAAAATTTTGTTTTTTAAATCTATATTTGCTTCCCATTTATCTAATAAATCTAGGCCGATTAACCCATCGAAAAAATCATGAAATTTATAAATGAATAAGGTGACATCGTTTTGATCCCTAAATTCTTTGAAACAAGGTAAAGTGATAAAGTCATTACGGGTTGTTGCATGGACATTGGTAATTTCAAAAGGCTCGTAATTCCAGGGCAAGTTAGGGTAATATTGTTTTACCCTTTCGGGGCTAATAAAAGACTGGTTTGCACCGGTGTCAATTAGTAACTTTAAAGGGGGATCGGCAATTTGTATGTAGGGTAGATGACGTTGCGTTTGCAGATTTATTTCTATTTTAGTTTGTCTGAGGACTCTACCTTCTGAAAATTTTCGCGGTCATCAGGGGATTCGCCAGACTCTGAGTTAGCATAATCCACGTATTCCGTTTCCGGAAGCTGCATCTGCGGCTCACTATAATAAGGTGTCTCGGCGAATTGCGGGTAATTATCATGACTGTAAGGATAGTTTTCGTAGTAATACTGCTCCTCGTAAGAAGCGTTAGGGTAGCTATCGCATTGATAGTAGTCCTGGCACTGATTGAAATTCATTTCGCGTGGTTTGAAATAATTTGTGGAGGACGGATTTCCTTGAAATACAGGTCGCTGTTTAGTTACAAAGTGGCTCACACCACTCATGGGCTGTGGGCCCTGATTTCTATTGGGTAGTTTAAACACATTAGATTGGGGGTTATAATTTGTAGGTCGAGCGGCAAACATTTGCTGGGTGCGAGACGGGCCTTGGAATGAATGGCCTCTGAGGCTGATTAAAACTTGATTTCCAGGGCACTGGGGCCGGCCGAGGTTTTTGCAGGAATTGTTTCTGGAAAGGTTGTGGCCGGGATGGTTCTGGCATATTGAATGGTTTAGCTGACGGTGTCATAAAGGGTTGGAAGGTTGGTACGTGAACAAATTTAGGTGGGTGGTTTTGCTGAAGGACGTTTTTCTTTTCTGGGAAGTGTTCATTACGTTGTTGTAGGTACAGTGTGTTCATTTCCTCATGAACAAATTCTAAGGCTTTCTCTATTGTTGCGGGCCTCATGCACCTAATCCGGGAGCCTAATGGGTCCTTGAGACCACGTATGAACGCCTGAAGCGTTAACTTTTGGTACAACTCGCGTTTTGAGTCTTTGGTAGTCTCCACCGTCTCATGCAAGCTAATGTATGTAATTATAGTACTAAATAGATTCTGACACTTTTCATAAAATTCTTGCGGGGTTGAAGACCCCTGTGTTAGCAGCGCTAGATCGTTATAAAGGGAGATCTCATCTCTCTGATCCGCGAAGTTATTAATTAAAGCATTCCGAATACCTGCCCAGGTTTCCGGAATTCCGTTGGAGTTTATCAAACGGGCGGCTGGCCCTGAGATTTTATTGAGGATCCCGTTTATGAGGATTAGATTATTGAATTCGTGTTCTGGTCCGGGTTTAATATATTGGTCTACCAGGTGATCACATAACTTTACGAAACGTGTCAGCACGTTCGGGTTCCCATCAAATTCTGGAAGCATCCGCAGAGCTTTACTCACATCATCTAGGTTCTGCATGGTTATACAAGTATTAGAGGTCTCGTCAATATCTAAATCGTTTTCTACTTGCAAGTTATTTTCTAATTCTAAACTAATTTCTAAATCGTTAGGCGACTCACTAAGCTCTCTATTCGCGTCTTGTGCGTTATGCCTAGAATTATCCTCTAACCTAGGGGGTGACAAGAATTCTCGTGGATGAAAAATCTTGGAAGTTTTAGGAAACACTTAAGGGAAAAGGAAAGCAACTTCAGAACAGTTCTAAAGTACTCACATAAAATACATGGTCCTTTCTGCGTATCGATGGCTGGATACTCTCGTCCCGGCAGCAGCTCTTCAGGTTCAGGATACTCAGCAACGGTGCCGAAAAGTCACCCGGGCGACTCGCGAGCGCGATCTTCGATTTCCGGAAGTTACGATGCCCACGAACGTCCGTGAGTATCCTACCGACTGCGCCAATTACGAAGGCTACGGCCGGAGGAGTTAAAAAAAACCGAAATTATTTTAAACTAATTTAATTTAAATCAAAAATTACAATATAATTTTATAACTAAATGGAAGTGTCAATCGGTCGATGTAAGAACCAAGAGTGCCGGTTTCACACGGTGGTGCGATGCATTCCAAGCGCGTCACGTTGCAGCTGCGCGATTCCCGTTCTGCTGCGTCGGCGCCTTGCGAAATCCATGTCTTCACGTGTGGCCCGGTTCGAGTGCTTGCTACGGGCTTTACATGGAAACGACGTATGTAACAAGCGTAATGACTTGTGTCCAAAATCTACGGATGTTATTATTATAACTGAATTTATATAGTTCAGCTGACGAGTATTAGAAATCTCCTTTCAAATTCTGATCTTACTCTCAGTGTATACCAGCTCGTCATAAGTGGAAGGGTGTAAAGCAAGCATTTTACTAAAGGCCCGAGTAATATTAGATTTCGTAATATTTTTATACTCTCGAGGGAAAACAACTTAACATGGAGCAATATGAATAAGGCGTAACCTCTAGCCTTGCGCGATTTAGTCACGAGCAAAGATCCTTTTATTAAAAATTATGTTGAAGGAGTACACAGGAAGTAAACAGGAAGGAAGATGTTCGGCTTGTTTTGAAGTACACGTATATTGTTAATATGCTCCCAAGGACGGATTAATCTACTCGTATTTGGTAAACAAGACTTATTATGATCTTGCTTCACATGTTTCGATTTCCTGTTTAACGCTACACGTCATGCTGGGCTGACATGAGTTTGACACCATTCTGAAAATTTAGTTTGATCATCGAACTTGGTCCATGGAGCTATCTCCTTACCATACCGATCTGAGAAAAGCCATTGTTGTCATTGCCTTATCTGCTTGTTTGTAATGGTGTAACTATTAAGTGCATTACATGTATGATACTATGTATGAGGGACAATTTGTCCAGGTCAACATTTTATTGAATTTTCGCAAAAAATGCATAAGTACCCAAAACAACTCCGCTAGAACGTACTTGTTTATACATATAACAAAATAACCAACGCAACTTCCTACCAGGTCACGGTAAGAAATCTGCACTGAAATTATGCCATACCATAACAATTTTAAATTACATTTGCTTTAAAACAAATACCATTTAGTCTACGTGTTTGATATAGGAGCATAAATGTTCCAGTTAAAATAAATTGTCAATTTTCACTATCGATTGCCCCGAAGCATCATTAGCTAGACGGGCTCAGTTAATCGTCTGTCAAATGGCAGGAGATTGATGCTGCAAACGTGTGAAAGGATAGTGTTTCAGCTTATGTACAGTCAGTGCCATAAGCACCTGTGCAATTTATTGCCTTGTCCATTTTTTTGTGTTGGGTCATTTTAATGTATTTATATACCCTATTTCAAGATAAGTGGACTAACTCGCCTTACGTTTTCATGATAATGCGCTCATTGCTTATTAAACTCAATAATTCAAGTGTACGAGAAATATAAAACACTAACCAAAAGCTTTAGACCCCCCCTTGAAAAGTCATACCAAAGTATCATAACAACGCAATGTATTAAGTTGTTAATGTTTAAAGTTTTAGTAAACCGCTTTTTACGATCTGAACTAGGGTTTAATGTATCCATACTAATATATAAATGCGAAAGTGTGTCTGTCTGTCTGTTACCTCTTCACGTTTAAACCGCTGAACCGACTTAGATGAAATTTGGTATGGAGATAGTTTGAGACCCGGGAAAGGACATAGGATACTTTTCACCCCGAATAAATTTAGTGTTCCCGTGGGATGAGCGGGTAACACCGCGGGGCACTGCTAGTTTTTTATAATACGAGCATGTTACATTTACATTACATGACTAATCGGACATAGAAGAAAATGAGTTAATTCCTATTTGGCTGGTCATACTTGCAGCAAAACTGATAACTGTCTTGAGTGGAAATTTTCTATAAATGTAGCTTAGGCCTTCATCAGGCTAGGAGATATTTGCTGAGTGCCTTAAGAAAACTTGAAGTGTATTTGATGCTCGGTTTCAGTGGCGCACGCTTGGAGAGATAATATCTAGTAGTGAACTGCTTACTACAGTTTGATTATCAAAATCAATAGCTGCAGGCACTATAACAATCTTTAATTTATTTACTTATCATATGACATTACAAAACACTGATTCAATGAAACAATAAAATTATTTAAAAATAATAATCCTGCTTACATCACAATATTTATTAGTTTTATGGTTAATTCTAGTGTTTCGTTTAAAAATGTTATGTTTAATTTAGCAATAATTTTTAATTTCAAATCATCTATCATCCAACTATCATCCTACAAAATTATAAAAGGAGCTCAGGAAATGATGTCTACTGTACTTTCATTAAAAATAGATAATTCGATGCAAAAATGTCATGAGCTCCATTCATCTTCGAGAGGTTGTAAGAAAGACGCGCAACTTACTTGAAAGAGAATTCGCTCTGAGCTAGTGTGGGGAGTGGCAGAGCGCGGGCTTTCTAGTGACAAATTGTCTGAATTGTAGAATATTATTATCCACTGCTATAACGAATTGTTAATAGAAATTCTCATCAATCACCACAATTTGAATGACAAAATCTTCGTTGGGTTCCATTTTATGAACCAAACGAGCGAAGCGTCTCCGTTACTGCTTGGCCTAAAATTATTTTCATATGTCCGGTTGTTTGGATGTTCGGATGTCCGTTTGTCCGGATTTCCGGCTGTTCTCGCCTAAAAGCATTTCTTATTCGATTATCGGGAAATTTTGAGCAAATTCAAGATTTTTTGTCGAGCATATTTTTTTTTTTAATGGTTGCATTCGTAAAACAAAATATCTTGCTGGATGAAAATGCTAATTAAAGACTTAAAATTATACCTGAAACTAAAACAAATGCTAATATATACATTATATTATCATTACCATATTATCATTAAAGACAAGCAACTGAAACTACTCAATACCGAAATTCATAACCTACACACAAAACAAAAACATATAACCTGGCTATTCGTATCAGAACGGGAGACAGCACCGTTAACCTACATACGGTATTTATGGTATGGTTTTTCCTGTTATAGCATTTTTTATAAGTCGACATGAAACATTTAATTTCACATAAAAACTCACGGCTGAATGCTCTTCGGTCTTAAAAAGGTACTTTCTATAGCTAAGTCAACTGTGTAAGTGAAAATAAATAATTTAACGTCTCTAGAAATATAGGAGACTAATTAAAAGGTAAAAACGCAATTAGAAACACAGGGCCGTCACAATTCATTTTATATTATCTGCTTTTAGTGCGCCTGGCCCTATTCTCGGCACCCGCGCCTCTGGGCCCACAGAGCAAAACAATACAGCGGGATCGTTGTCAATTTACTACATTATTATTGTCACTGCATAAAAATACCGTCACTGTTTTTTGAGCAGCAGTGTGGTCGCATCTTAAGAGGATATAACACTGCTTATTTTTCCACACAGTTCGAGGTTTCATTCTCGATTGTCTCCTCCTTTAAAATTTGTCTACTAAGCGTCTGCTTTTAGTCAAAATCCCGCCACTAATGGGCGACTAGTACATATTTTTTTATAATATTTAGTGTAAAAAAATAGAAACGGTCCCACACAGAACATTTCCTTTCCATTCAGTTCCAAAAATTTCGTAAAGATTGGTTAAATTTTGGAGAAGGAAACAGACGAGAACGAAACCTCGATTTGTATAGCCCGGTTACGTTAAGTTCGCACCTCAGTTGTTTACAACGCCATGGTTACAAGGTGCAAATTTAACGTAAACTGTTGATTTGGGGAAAGAAGTGATATATATACCTCTTAAATGTTGACCCGTTTCTAAAACATGGTCCATTCCTCCTGTTAACCTCTCTTTAAAGCTATTTCTAGCCAATACAAGATGAAATGTAAGTCAATCTGTTCTTTCGACTTAAACTCAAAGGTGTTGGGCGCAAAAAACGGATTTGAAAGTTATAAATATCAACCAGGTGAACGAAAAATGGGTGTCATGGAAGAATTAATGTATAACTAAAAAAGTCACATTTTATCGACTGTGTGTTTTCTTTTCTTGGCTCGAAACAAAAATAAAATTATAGGTCATTATTATATCTTTGTACTGATACCGAGTATTAGTAATAAAAAAAATATCTCATATGTAGTAGATAATCTGGTCTACTAGCGTCTGTACAATAACGCCTGTTTTAGCGGCATGCAACAATTTACATTTTATTTATGGGTTTTTAACGACCCACTCCGGTAATAAGGATTCAGAGTTATGTCCGTATTTGCAAGAGACTTTCTTGCCTTTTTATTGCTTCATTCTTCATTTCTCTTGTGGTTTATTTTGTGTCGTTATTGGAATTATACAGTTGTTAAAGAACAGTTTTATGGCTTGCTGCGAACTTAAGTTGGACTTATGTCTAGAAACATTATGAGACATAGTTGTGAGTACTTGGGACTAAGTAGTTAAGTTCACAAGCTTCTACTGCAGTTCAATTTAACGTTCATAGAGATTTAAGCACTAAATGCTTTCGAAGGCATGGAGGGAATTTATATAACTACCATATTTATGACGATACTAATACTGTAGGTTATTTAAGCTACGACTCCTTAATGTATAAAGGAAGCCAAAAACATTTTTTAGCAACTGGTTTTTATAACTAGTGGGGAAGATTTTATTTTATAAGGCAAAGATACTGTAATGCGCTTAGGGTTTTAAAAACATAAAATACAGATAGTACTGTGAAAAAGGCGGGATGAGAAGGCATTATTTCATGCGGTCTCCATGTCGGTGAATGCTTGGCATATCATGGAAAAATTTCGCACCAACCAGTCCATTCTTCAAGAGCTAAACATAGAACAGCGCTTGTCCTCAATAGTGAAGTCCCGAATCCTCCCCTTTTTCGGACACGTATCAAGACGTGGAGCTTTGTCCATTGAGCGCCTGGTGATTCAGAGCATGGTAGACGGTACTAGACAGCGCGGTATTTCTCCCACGAGGTGGACTGACCAAATCAAATCGGCCACAAACTGCCCTCTGCACGAGCGAACCAGGCGCACGGCTGTTAGAGAAGAATGGCGCCGTGTGGCTTGCCGCATAATTAATGACAGTTTCAATCTTTTTAGGTATAATTTCCAGGATGAAAACTTCCTCGGATCTTAAACTATCTCTATGCCAAATTTTATCAAAATCGATTCAGCGGTTTAAGCGTGAAGAGGTAACGGACAGACAGACACACTTTCGCATTTATAATATTAGTATGGATAAATATATAAAGGCTGTATCTGGCCAGTCCTTCAAAAATGAGTCCAAGTTATCCCGCCATTCTACAGCTCAAAACCACGACACATGGAAAAGGAGGAGGAGGCCTTTGCCCAGCAGTGGGACATATTTTTTGTATATCTGTATATTATATATAAAACTCAAAGGTGACTGACTGACTGACATAGTGATCTATGACGGATCGGGCTGAAATTTGGCATGCAGGTAGATGTTATGACGTAGGCATCCGCTAAGAAAGGATTTTTCAAAACTCACCCCCTAAAGGGGTGAAATGGTGTTCCAAAGTTTGTATGGGGAAACAAGATTAGTTAGACTATTTTATTCGAAACTTCATAGGAGTATTCCTAACGATAAATGAGTAAACACGTATTTCAGGTTTTTTGAAAATTCAACCCCTAAAAGGGGCATTTTGGCATGTGGTGACAAAGTCTGAAAATCAGCATGGGTATTGTTTTTATGGTTTATCGGGTCGCTGGTTACAAAAACCGCAACGATTTTAAAATCCAACGTGGCGGACGTGAGTTACCATCTCCCTGTTGGGGTGAAATGGGGTTGAAATGTCTAAATACTAAACCGCTGGTTCTAGAGAGTTCAAATTTGGCACGTAGGTTCCTTATAAGGTGAAGCGGTGCACTAAGAAAGGATTTTTCAAAACTCACCCCCTAAAGGGGTGAAATGGGGTTCCAGAGTTTGTATGGGGAAACAAGATTAGTTAGACTATTTTATTCGAAACTTCACAGGAGTATTTCTAACAATAAATGAGTAAACACGTGTTTCAGGTTCTTTTTAATTCAACCCCTAAAAGGGAGAAATGTGGCGACAAAGTCTGAAAATCCATTGGTAATGCTTTTATGGTTTATCGGGTCGGGTCGCCTGTTGGGGTGCGATGGGGTTGAAATGACTAAATATGAGTACGGGTGTATTTTTTATGGTTTGTTGGGACGTTAATTACGAAAATGCCACCGATTTTGAAATTTTATTTGTGGTCATGAAAATTCTTGAAAGCGTTTGCGCCAAATTGCAATTTAATCGGTCCAGTAGTTTTGCAGCAAATCGATTGTAACAGACGGACTGAAAGACAGCTACATGTGATCCTATAAGGGGGTTCTTTTTTTGCTTTTGAGGTATGGATAGAGACCCGCGCTATCCTAATAGATTAAAAAATAGTATTTGGTGGCATCTCGATCGTCGTCAATCGGTACCTATAGGCGGGCGGCGCGTTGGGACGGGATACCTGCATCCGTAATAAATACATTCAAGCTTTTCAATAATAAGTCATTTCAGAATTCTGAATTACGTTTATCTGGCTCAGAATAATACATTTTTTATTCAGCAACGAAGAGAACCTCAATATCTTACAATAGAACATGACGTAACTTAGAACATGGCTTAGAATCATTAAACCAATCTCGAATATCCCAAATCGATAAGCGGAGGCTCGGGACATTATAAAAGCTTTATACAAATAAAATGCACACATATCCCGGTGTCTTAGCTTCACTTCGAGTTATGAATTTTGAAGTGAACTTTATTTGGTACAGTAAAAGCTGACATCGCTTGATTTGAGTGCTTGAGTTTTCGGTTTGATTTGATAAAGTGGAGTTATGATAAAATAAAAAGTATTTCCCAGTAATATTAGAAAAGCAAAGTTTGTGTCATGTTTTGTTACTTCTTCACGCTAAAACGGCTGGACGGATATGCATGAGGGAAATGCAGATTGCAGATTATACCCTAACTTAACAAATAGCCTACTTTTAATCCTGAAAAAAAGAGCATTGTTCCCGTAGGATGATGTATATTATATAGGCACGCGAGCGAAGCCGCGGGTTAATGCTAGTAAATTATATATCTTTAGGTAATTGATTTGTGTTGTATTACTGTTTGTCTGTAATCTTTGATCCTGCGCCGACAACATATTTCTGTTTAACCCAGTGGTTGGCTGGTAGAGAATGCCTAAAGGCATTAAGTCCGCCATTTGTACTTTTACTTACGTATTTTGTGCAATAAAGTTTAAATAAATAAATAAATAAATTATTATGATGAACCTATTGAGAGATGAGGTATCACCTCAAAAATAGGATCAATATTGATTCTGTTCAATATTAAAGATACTGTAGACAGGTACTTGTCACCTCTTTAGGAGAGAGGAGCGTTTTGAATTTTTATGAATAGAATAAGAAAATAAGTAGGTATATAAAAATATAAAACTATATTTCTTTTTCTATCTTTTACTTCATCAGCAAAAAGACTAACTATAAGTTGTTGTTATTGACGGAGCGAGCAGTCTCCGTTTAAGCATGGCCAAAAAAAAATCGTATGTCCGGATGTCCTGATTTCCCACCGTTCTCGCCTATAGGCCGCATTTTCCAACAAATTATATTGAAAATTTGTGAGCACGTTCAATTATATAGATTTTTTGTCGAGTGAGTTCCATAATAAATATTACAAAATGGCGGAGATATGGGGGCTAAAAACCTAAAACATGCCAAATTTCAACCATTTTGAAACAAACTCGTTTACAGCCTCACTTAGTCTGTGGCATATTCACCAAAACAGAATAAAACAACAGTTAAATACAATTACAGTTGTACTCGCAACCGTTCAGTGCTCGCCTGTGCAGAATCACGAAGTTCTAGACCGTACTGAACAGCGCCCTAGGGAATTGAGACGGAGAGATCTGATCGAACCCAAGGGATTTGAACGGGAACAGAAAGGTTGAAATATGGACTGTTATGAAGTTATAGATAGATATAGTATATTACTGCAGACGCCGGGAAAAAAGGCTTGCCAGGTGAGTAGGTATAGACTGATAGTGATACGAAGCCGGCAAGCCCTTTTCACGGCTAAGTCATGTATAGTGCTTTTATCAAACATATATGCATAGAAATAAAAAAATACACAACTCAAAAAAAAAACAACTGTCCAGCCCATTCATGAACACAGACGCCATGTTTAAAAAATTCATTCACGGCCTCGGCATTCAATTTTATATGAAATTCCTTCACAGTTCTCTCGAACTGTTCCGCCAAAACGTGATACTTCGAAGCCTGTTATAACGCACGTTATGACGACATTTCATTGCATGTTTGAGAAAAAGACTTAATTTCATCTACAACAACAGTAACACTAAATGTAAAGTAAATAAGCAAATTTGAGAACAAGAAAAAAAAACACAAAAGCAAATAAGACTTAAAACTAAATACAGTAGAAATTAAAAAGTGGCAATACTGTAGTGTCGTCCCCGTTTTCTTAGATTGATTAGAAAGGAACGACATACAGTATTGTCACTTTTTAATTTCTACTCTTTTTGGTCAGTACAGCGCTGATCTTCCGTCAGTAACCTTACTTAAAACTAACACCGGAACCGGACAATCAGTGCAGCACTATCAGTGTCTTATCGTACTCAAATGAAAATATATTGTATATATATTACAAGTAATATGCATGCAATGTGTACCCACCATTCTTGGTCAAGGGTGGCCAATATTTTTTCTACATTGTGCACCTCGCTTTTGTCACTGCAAACATTAACTTTCCTTTAAAAATATTTATAATGTTTACCTAGATATTAAGATTTAAATTGGCCACAAAGTCCATGTCATATAATAATAATCACATAATTATGTTCAGTTTTATTTATAGCACAACAGACTTTATTTATACTTATACTTTTTTTTTCTAATTGTTGGGTACGCTTTTAGTTTTTGAATTTGTCTTCTTTTATAAAACAACGCAGCGGAATGCAGTTTATTTGCATATAGAGATAGAATAAGAGTCGAATAGCGAAACTATATACGATCTCATTCATGACAAATAGGTCATTCAACAAAATAGGTTTGGGTAGTGTTCAAATGGGTCAGCAAAAACGTTGGCCACGTAGTCATTCGATTAATATGTTGCCATTTGAGTGATGTATCGGTTATATGACAACCATATGATTTTGCTATTCGAACTGCTCTAAAAACTTTAACAATTTGTCAGAGGAAAAAAACATTGTATAACCATTTCTGAATGCATCGAACAATGAAATCCGTCCAGCCGTTTTGGCGTGATGAGTCAAAAAAATTTTTTTCTATTTATTTTAGCATTGCGCTGTTAATAAACTCCATAAAAAATATCTTCAATAGTATTACAGAATTTTGTAATAGTTTAGATTAATTAATATTTTGGAAAGAAGATACAGGGCGAACGATATGAAGTGTGACCAAACCCACACTGGCCATGTCTGACACAATTCTCAGTAAAAAAAAACGCATTTGTTTTTTTTCGGCAAATTCATTTCTATCTGGGCAATTTCGGAGAGCAAGGAGAGGACAAGAAAGCATGCCAGTATGGATATACTGAAGAAAGTGATCGTACGTAATTTGCACAACATACCGCAAAACCACATTCGTGCAGAGTGCAACTCATTTTTCGACCATCTGAAGGCCATAGTCTAGGCAGGTGGTCATATCGAGTTAAAATATTTTAATAAAAAAAAAAGTGTGTGTGTCAGCTCCGACGCACGACTGGAGTTTACTCTTCAGGCCAGGCGCGCACCACTTTTTTGTCGCAGAAATAAGCGTACTTATGGGTTTATGAAAATCGTGGTGCGCGCACTCTCATATAAACCCATATCTTGCATTTATGCGACAAAATTATCGTGCGACTAAAATCTTGGTGCGCGCCTGGCCTTAAGAACGTTTATAAAATATATACTCAATACGTTTATTGCACATAATGATTATACAGGTGAAAGTAAATAGTTTAAGTATCACATTATGTACCCTGTTGGGCGCTGCAAACAAGAACGAAAAGGTAGGCACACTTTTTGTGCAACCTGAATTCAAGCGCTGCGAGGAATTCGTTTGACCACTGGAATTGAATGTTTAAGCTCACTGATTTTTTCAGAAAAAGGCCTGATCTGGCTTGGTTGTGAATTGTTTGCCTGGTGGCGACGTAATTGCGCCAGCACGAATGCCATGGGTTCTACTGATGTGTATATTAAGTCCTTTCTGACCTTTAAAGAAACGAATCTGGGAGCAATGTGGGCACTGTACGGAATTCTCCAGCGACAGCGACACAGACCTGGAAGCGACATTCTGAGAGGAGCCCGTGCTATTAGGATTCATCAAGTAAACTATTAAAAAACGCAATAGATAAAAACTTACGGCTACGATAACAAATAAAGTATTTAAAAAAACCGCTCCAAGTTTCGGCATACAAATTGCCCCATAAAGTTCCTGGGGGAAGCGGTGGTTTATAATTGCACACATAACTAGATAGTACTCATGCACTGATAGCAATCACACTCGTAACATGATAGAGATTCACGCAAAATATTAGCAAAAACTTGAAAACAAAAACACATTTCTCAGCTGTTGTAGATTGACAACTGTCAGTCAAGCTGCCCGATGCGCACTTGCGCAGCAACGCGCCGTATAGGCCGCCGGCCGCCGCCGTAGTCTCCGCGGAGAAATTATGAATATGTTTCTTGTCTATGTTATTTGTTAAGCCTCTTGTGGTAATTTAAAATAAATAAATGGCAGAGAACAATTAATATTAATTTTCTCTAACGGGAGCCATGTTTTCCCGTTGCTAAGTACATTTAAAATACATTTCATGAAATAAACATCTCGGTGAAGGTCATTTTATATAGGGATCTTAGTCTTACGCACGCTTTACGTAACGCATAACCTGCTAAATTAAGAAGTCGTATTTTTACCCCGATCGTATACTGAGATACGACTTTTTAAATTAGCACGGCAGATACGTTCGATTTTATACCCCATAATTTTCATACCCCGGGCTTATATATGAAAATCGATTCTTAAGGAGTAAACTCCAAAATTTTCGTAATAATAAACAAACTTTGTTGCAACCAAAAAATCGTAGCGTCTTGAAATCGGTAACACTTCATATCGTTCGCCCTGTACGTCGAAGTAATTCAGAAGCAGTCATAATTATACTTTCAAATCCTATTGCCCTTAGAATAAATACGCCATGAACGAGAATCTTCATACAACAGATTTGCGAAAGATGAAGCTGGGTTTGGTTTGATGTGTGCGTGTCTACGAACCAATCATAGAAACATTTCGCTTATGATTTTGACGGTGTGATTATGACAGATGCGTACATGGATGAAACTAAGGCCGTGGTTTACTAAAACTGCCTTCACTTTCAAACTCTGAGTAGGTTTCTAGGCGTATTTATTCCAAGGTATTGCCAAAATTAGGTTAGGGAATGGTTGAGTTAGCACAGGCGAGAGTGGAAGAAGAGGGAAGAGGCCTACAACCAAGATTGAATCAGTAAAAGGCCACCATGACGACGATGATGATGATTGAATAAATCTCAGATCTCTCCCATGGACTTTGCACCCAACATTTTTTAAACAAACTGACAAGGTGCGTTTATTGAACGTATGTCTTAATTATGTGCGTCAGGCGGTTAACATCTGGCACCGCATCCCGCTGCAAAGTGCGGATGGCAATAGATAATCGTCGGCACGGAGATGAGGAGTCAGTGTGTTGTACCATGCAGTTTTTTTATACAAATCAAGTTGAGAATCTTGATAGAATCTAGACTGTAGACAGTACAAATTAAAAACTGTATGTAGTTCGCAGCTTCGTCACGGGATGCGACGGCAGTGTGATAACCGATTTAACTCCTCGTATGGGATGTCAAAATGACAATTTACCGTAAGGTTCAAATGATCTGCACGGATCCGTGTCTAAGCATACGAGGGTTTAAGGCTCTCACGTGTCAGCTTGCAGAAGCAAGATACAAGTTAAGAGCCATATTGCTTGGTGCGGGCAAACGTAGATCCTCGACAAAAGCTAACTCTAACCGGTCGTTAGGTAGCTAGTCAATAAACTCGACCTAAACAAACAGGGAACTACGAGTATATTCTGAAATTTCGGACTGTGTGTCTAACTATCTGATGAAAATGTTTACATTATAAACAATTTATGGTTGTTATCGTTTTAGAACTACGGTTTCAAGTTGCAGACTCCGCCAACTTGAAACCTCTAAATTGTAATACTTATTGTAAAATATATCTATCTGTCAGCCACCGACGTCCACTGCTGAACATAGGACATTCATTGCAATGTACGCTAGGGAGCGGACGTGCTTAGCTCTGCATAGTATCGAATAACATTTATTCGCGATTGGCGTGACGTAGTCACTGCCTTGTGTTTTCGTAATGGCTCAGTTAATTGCAAATGAGTTACTGGCATTTGTTCAGTATGCCATAAATGTCATGGATGAAGTCAGCATCAAGCAGATCTGCAAATCGAGTTTTAGTGAAGACGACATTTGCAGTGGCAAGGCGCTACTTTTCGAGAAACATGGAAAAGCCGATCAGATGCCATCTCGACGGAGGGATGGAGGTATTAAGAGTCTCCAAGATATCATCAAGCTCTTGAAGGAGACCGACCCGGACGACGTGCCTGCTTTTGTTGCGAAGCGACTGGACCAGTTGCCGCCCGTAACTTTTGATCATGTCGACGTAACCAGACTGCTCAAGGACATCACTTTCCTGAAGGCGAGTCTGGTAGAAATGCAGGCCAAGTTAGAGGCCTCGAATAACACCGTAAGTGAGCTACGTGCTGAGATGGCGTCGCTGCGTGATACCGTCTCCGTGAGTAGGTCGCATGTGGCATCTAATGTGACCCCGTGTCGCGAACGCGATGCGCGTGGTGCATCGGTGTGCAGTTTTGGGTCAGCGAACCGCGATGCGTCACAAAGTGCTGACTCTGCGACCGCTGCCGCACGGCAGGCATCTACACCGCGCCCTGCCGGCCCCCCGCCTGCTCCAGTAGGCGTGACGTCATGCGCTAAGGTGTCGATACCCCGTCGTGCCTACGCTGCTGCAGCTGCGAAACCACCGATCGCTCCTCGGTTATCGCAGCAATCGTCCAAACCGAAGAGTTCCGATAGTGATGGCTTCACCTTGGTGGAGAAAAAGAAGAAGCCGGCTCGTCGCAACCAGTGTGGAACTGCAGTGACTGGATCTCAACATCTACTCCAGCCTGCGGCCCCGACGACACTGTTGTATGTGTCCAGACTGCACTACACAACGAAAGCAGATAGCATCGTCGAGTATTTGCGAGTAAAGACCAACTTTACCCTGAGGGTCGAACAGTTAGAGTCTCGTCACAATGTGAACTTCGCTTCATTTGTGGTGAGGGTGCCTACTATCAAGCTGTCGACCTTCCTGCAGGAGGAATTCTGGCCGAAAGGTGTCGTGTTCCGGCGATTCCGCGGACGGTTACCCGACACCCAGAAGTTACGTCGCACGTCGCCGAATTAACGTGTTTATGATTATTTTATATTATTTTGTTATTTTATATGTATGTTAGTTTTAAGGTATTTATCTATGGGCCACAGTTGTCTGAAAATAAATGATATTGATTGATTGATTGATAGGCCCTCCCCATGACTCGCCACAAAGTGCAATCCCAGGCAGACTGTATCCCTTGATTCCCCGTTACCCTCACGAGGTCTTTCGTCCATCTCCGGGCTACATAGCGGGCATACGGGGTGCGGATATCCTCATTTTTGACTCTATAGCGCAAAGAAATGTAAAATATGTACACAAGCTTCGATTTTATTTACATCTAATATTTACTGTTTTGGCCGTTTGGAAACAGAAGTAGGCAATCGCGTAACGGAAAACACA
Source organism: Apotomis capreana (assembly GCA_947623375.1). NCBI lineage: Eukaryota > Metazoa > Arthropoda > Insecta > Lepidoptera > Tortricidae > Apotomis > Apotomis capreana. Next base: position 6,498,848 of record OX392505.1, on the reverse strand, counting down.
GCAAGGAAGGTCTTCAAAAGGGTGCGGTAGACCGAAAATCAGGATCGCTGAAAGCCGTTAGATGAGGGCGGGACATGATCGGTCGTTGTGGAGAACCGAGGGAAAGCCTTTGTCAAGCTGTGAACGTCTTTCGACCAAAATAGTGATGATGATGATGCGTAGGTATAGATTAAATTAATAATAAATTTATAACTAATGCTTCTCTTACATTTTATTAGGTTCCAATAACTAGCTTTGATAATGTTTTGTGTAGTTAATCCAAATCCACCTGTTTGTTTGTTAGAATATGGTTTTATTCATTTAAGTGCCTCCTATGTTACACAGCAATTATAATAAGTGTTGGGAAGATACATTTCGTGTCTCATAATACATTAATATAATCACACAAGAAACATACATAGGCTGTTAATTTACCGAAGCTCATAACACATCTTTCAATACCTTCAAATATGGACCTTGAAGGTACAGAATATAGTCGTACGTGCAGCATTAAGGAACCAGGAGGTATGAATGTAGGGAAGTTTCTGAAAATGTAAGTACGCTCATTTAACATAACTCGTTATCGCGTTACACCAGCTAATGTTCAGGTGACAAATGATGACGATCCCTGTGCTCACACGCAAACAAATGACGCATCCCTTGTGCTCTGCAAATAATCATCACGCGAGGTAAACCCTTTAAAACATGGTGCAGATTAGCGATGTAGAGGGTTATACAATATTTTTATTTTAGTACGTTGAAGTTCTAGAATGAGTACTGGACGGCATCGGCACAGCGTGTAATGATCTAATAAGAGGAACGTAAGATTTAGTCACATACTGCCCTCTACACGAGAGCACCAGAAGCGCGGCTGTGAGAGAAGAATGGCGCCGTGTGGTTAAGCTTGCCACACCAGGAATGACAACCACTCTGCCAAGAGTATAACGATAAACAAGAAGACAAAAAGAGAAGATTTAGTCATGATCACAGTCAACCCAATTAAGCCATAATTAAGTCACGTGACATAAACAGATAACAATTCTCCTTCATTTTATTGCTGCGATAAAGGTATTCTTGATAACGCAAGAAAAACTTTCGTCTATCTAGATAATAGACAAAGGCTTTTCTTCCCTATTTGACCATTATCAACGTTCCTATTTACTTGTATATTACTTCTGTTAATTTCATTTGTATCAGTTTTATTCCAGTTTACGAAACAGAAACGAAGATTCACTAATCTGTGGCCCCTAATAGCTTTCGGTAAATACAGCGGCGGTTGTTTGCATAATTACGGGAATAATTCGCCAGGATTCTTGTTAACTGATAGATTGTATTTAGAAAGAACGGAATTTAATCAACTAGATATTTTATAGAATAGAATAGAATAGAAAAAGCTTTATTTAAGATAACACATCATTACAATTACAATATTACGTACCTAAGTATTAAAGACGGAGTACAAGAGATGTGCATCCGAAATGACCTCCACTCAGCAATGCTGTTGGCTTTGCTAGGTAGCAAATTGCTAAGCAATGCCCACAGCGCTGGTTTTCTGTGGAGCCAGAGGGACGGTTTCGCGGGACAGCATACTGAGCGACTTGTATCAAACACTAAAATAGAATAGAATATTCTTTATCGCACACCTCAACGGGAAATAATCTTCTTACTTACTTCTCTTCTTTGTCGTTACACTCTTGGCAGAGAGGTCGTGGCTGTCATGACCGCTCGGTAGATCTCCCATGAGGTGGACTGACCAAATCAAATCGGCCGCAAACTGCCCTTTGCAAGAGAGTACCAGACGCGCGGCTGTGAGAGAAGAATGGCACCGTGTGTAGGCTTGCCACACAAGGAATGCCTTATTTCTTAGTAAACTAGATACAAAAGTTGAAAGATTTCGTTGTTAAATGGAAGTTAGGGACAATATTACTTATTTGGTATCGTATGTCGATCCTGCGACAGCATTTTGTACTTGTAGCTAGAAACAAGAATATCGTCCTGGGACAACTAAAATGGGTATATTTACTCGTGTCGCGACCACCAAAATTTGCTAATAAGTAACAAATACCCACTTAAAACAAAGCTCGTATATCATTGTCAATCTACCTACTAGATACGAGGTTTTGAAGAGCAATGACAGAAAACTTTGTTAGTTCTGGTTGTTACCGGGCAAATATTATGTTGTCCAATGCGCAAGGACCAGCAGAATTTAATCCGACTAATCATTAGGGTTCCAACGGGACCCTATTACTGATACTTCGCCGTCCGTCCGTCCGTCTGTCATCAGGGTGTAACTCAAGAAAGCTAGACAGTCGAAATTTTCACAGATGATGTCTTTCTTTTGCCGCTATAACAAAAAATAATAAAATTAAATAAAATAAATATTTAAGGGGGGCTCCCATACAACAAACTTGTTTTATGGTACGGAACCCTTCATGCGCGAGTCGGACTTGCACTTGCCCAATTATTTTTAATGACTTGAAGTGGATAAGAGCTATTAAATCAGACTTTTTGTGAGAGGATCGAGGAACGAGGAACAGGGAATGACTTCACAATACCTACAGGTGTGAATACTTATAAAAATCAAGATTGAAAGAAGTACGGGCAGCAAATTTCGCTTTAATTCTACATAGTTACTTCTATAATAATTTCCATCCACTCTCTCGGATTACTTGTCGGTCCTAAGCCTTGTACATCACCTTTTGTAAAAAGTTGTCTAATTGTTCTCCGTACATTAGGCACTAACAAGCTTGTGCGAGTTTAAAGCGTACACGAGGCAGGTACAGCAGACCCAATTAGTGGACCCTCGTCCCAGGCAATTACTTAACGCAATCGACACAGGCCTGGGCCGGGAAGGGTACAGATTTTTAGTATATAATATACTTGGAGTACCTTAATGTTGCTTAGGATTGGGTGCTTACCTTTGCCTAAAGGTCAGACACAAGAGGACATGCAATTTCCGAATATTCATTACTTACCCTATTAACGAACGTAGAAATGAGACTAATGGTTATATATTAGTGCTGGAGAGGAATACCTAAGTATCTATATAATAAAATTGAAAATGCCAGAACGGGATAACGCACTAGGGAGGAAGCGAGATGGCGCCTTACAAAACTCGACGTTCTTTTAGATCACGTTTCTCCAATACGATGCACGTTACCGCAGAAAAAACTATTCAAATCTATTGTCTAAATATGAGAATGGAATAAGAGCGTAAAAAATACCGTTTTCACTACGTATTACCTTCACAATCGGCTAAAGAAATCTTCATAAAATTCTTCATTTCGCGACCGTCGACCATTTCCGGCGATACTCGGTTCTTCTCGCTCTTATGGCTCAGGTTCAAGTAGCCTAAAGTTTCTTTTCGCTATATGACTTAAGTTTAAGTAGCCAAAAATTTTGGCGTCATGTTGGTACGCCGTTATATCGAAGTTTTTTACTCGAAATCATGTAATGACTACGCACTTTGCTTGACGTATGTTGTTTTCTCTGTCAAACTAAATGTCATCGGCATTGTCATTGTCAGCGAATTTTCTGTGCAATAAGCAAAAAGTGTTATGAAAATGCCGAGAATTGAAAGTATTAAGTGATTATGTTATTAATTTGTATTTTGATTGATCGACCATCACGGTTTTATTCAGATTGACCACCACGGTTTCGGGAGATGGAGGAATGGCGATGGCATGTTTAATTTTTGTTAAATTTGAATTTAACAGATTATGTATTATTATAAACACAAGAAAAATATCCTTGCAAGGCAATGTACTCATTGTTCTGCATCTCGGTGCGTAGAATGCGATGCGATAATGTTGGGTTAGTAAGACCTCAGGGGTTGCGGTATAGGAAAGGTGGGCCAGTTTTGGGACTTAAAAAAATTTCGGTGTCGTGAAATTTATGTCAATATAACACCTCATTTTTATTAAAGTATCCTTTAAAACATCCTATAATAAGCATGTTTTGTTATGTAAACTTTTTCTCTCAGATCAATATTTACCGAGATATTGGGGTTTTTAAGGTAAAAATGCTGTCTGAAAATATGGTACATGGGTTGAAAACCGAAAACTGTAGGTTAGGTTAGGTTTGTTTTGTGACCATGTATAGCGGAGCGAGCGTAGCGAGCGGAGCGTCAAAATGCTTGCTTACATGACCCTCATAAATAGTCTACTATTACTACGTACCTACATCAAAATATGTTTATGCATTTGAACCCCAATATCTCGGTAAATATCGATCTGAGAGAAAAAGTTGAAAGAATAAAATATGCTTATTTTAGCGTAATCTACTAGATTCAATCTAATTTAAGCCCAAACCAACAAAAACAAATTAGTCCTAAAATCGGTCCAGCTTTGCTATACTCTGACCCTTACTGCTTATTTCTCGAGAAGATCTAGATTGTTCCCTATTTTCAGAGGATTCTTTTCCCACGGATTTGTCTGTTACTGAAGCGGCACTGCCTATTAATGGTTATTATTTTTACTTTTGTTTATTAAGCTTTGCTAGGCTTAGATTTGCTTTGAGTAACATTTGTACATGTACGTATGTATTACTCTCCAGTCCATGTAAGTATACAAATATAAAATGTGTTGAATCCCTTTTGCTTATAATTAATTTTATTTCGGAAATACAAATATGAGGACTAAACGCAGTTTCCTTTTAAAAAGCTTTTATTTAACTTGCAATGACAGTTTCCTTTTTTCATTAAGTATATATAATAAAAAAAAACAAATTACATGTTCAAGTGTTACAAATAGGAAGTACATATTTCATTTACGCGAGCGAAGCCGCGGGCACGTCTAGTACTGTATAAGCTCTGTAGTGTTTGTGGATCTGTATAAAACCTATTATGTGGGTAGTTATGACGTTGTCTCGAGAGTACGGGTGCGAAGACAGTCCCGTGAGAGCCACCGGCTGAGACGGACGTCTGACTCGGTGTCGCTATACCGAGCCAATGAGTGCGGCCCTCCTATGGGTGATCTAGTGATTACCACAGGCTCTTATACAGACTGTTTGCTACTTGTTTACTGTGTATACCATGGACAGCACGCTGCGTCAACGTTCATTTGAAACCAACTCAAGATTCGAACTAGACCGTCCACAACTTACCTTCCAAGGATTCTAGAATACTTGTGAGTACGTGTCACAGAGCCTGAAAAGACAACGTAGAAAAACTGGTCGCATGACAGGAAAGGCTCAAGGCAAAACCAAGAAACAGACCAAGAGGCAGGAGGCTGAGTCACTGGAGATACCAGATTCGCAAAACTCTTGGCTCTACAGTACACGATGCTCTTCACACAGCTACTGGTAGTACTGGTAGAAACAGATAGCGGCGCGTCATCCAAGAGATTCTCGAGAAAATGTCCAAGACCCTCGGCACTGAGAATCCGATGTAGGTTGTATAACTTTTTGGGCTCGGTAAACTTATCTCCTGGTTCAATTAGAAAGATATAAATCTAATGAAATATTTTCACTTATAGGTTGGTTGTTGATAACATAGGTTGTTTGTACGTTTCGGGTTTGTTATTTTAACGTTGACTTGTCGAAATTAGAAACACAAAAATACCTACTTGCAAAAATACTTCATAATGAATACTATTTCACTTGCGGATTTACCTATCTGCATGAAGAGCCAAGGTAGTTCCATGGTTTACTGTCAAGAAACAAGTTATCCGATGGTTTTCGTTATTTGTCCGTCCTTCCGTCTGTATGTCTGTATGTCTGTCACCGGGCTGTATCTCATCCGAGATAGTTGAAATTTTCACAGATGCACACGCTAACACAGAATAAAATAAATATTTAAGTGGGGCTCCCGTTCAACAAACGTGATCGCTTACGATAACTTTGCATGCTTAATATAAATACTCTATGCGTACGTAATTACAAATACGATGGTCATAACAAAATCAATGGTGCAATTTTCGCTGCTAAACATTTCACTGCAAGATAAATATTATAATATCCGTCGTAAACCGCAATTTAAACGTCTACACAAGTCAAATAAACATGTTTGCATCAGGTTATTGGCACAAGTAATTAACACAAGATCATCATTACCGGGGAGTAATGTAATTGAATTCGCAAATGAGGGTATCTCAACCCCATCCTGTCGTCCATTCAGACCCAATTCTAGCGATTACGCTCTCAATTACCCTATTTTGCGACAACTCGGTCTATTTGGACATTCGTAAGGTTGTTAATGAAGAGTAAACCTGGTGTTCAAATCGTATATTTTTATCTCGTACTCAGAATCCGACCTGTGTTTTGTTTTTGTCTCTGATTCCAGTTACTTATAAAATCTCTTCTAGCCGTGCTGGGTCATAAATTTGTAGTATTCTCATAAAAGTGGCTCTGTGAGCAGCAAGCAGACCAAGCAAACATTTTTAAAAATTTCAGTAATTTGTAACTATTTACTTTTCAAACCCACATATTTCCGCCATTTTCAACAAGACCATCATAACAACCTGAACCTCCTCACAAAATTTCACGAGAACCAGTTGGGGCAATTTATATTTCACATTATTTTACCATCTTCATTGTCGCTGGAAGCAACGAGACGGTATAAACCACCAGAGCACCAAAATATTCCAGACTCATTAAAATATACGAAACGGGTTTACTCACGCCGTCAAAGTCGAATATCGCTTGACTCGACATAATTATTTCGAATCGGTACGCGATTTAATCAAACTCTTAATCTACGAATTTCGCTCTTCTACTAAATATTGGGGGGTTTGGAATAAAAGTTTTGTTAAACGCAGCCTTAGTAGGCATAAGGCTGAATGTACCAATAGTCCTCTCCCAAAGTTTCAACATGCTCTTATCAAATTATTCAGCTTCATGAAATGTTCCGTTTCTCGACTGCACCAACGACATAAAATGCGTATCTACATTCACAAGGTTACAAGTTGATACGTCGCCTTTACTGCCCCAATACGGCATGAAAGGGGAGTAAGTTAAACCCTTTGGAAAGCGCCGTCATAAAGTTCTTATTCAGCCCGACGGGCGATATCGACGGGCGAAATATGAAAATGCCGCGGTTGGGACACACTTAGGGGTTGAGGTCCACTTAGACCTAGATATAACGAATTTTAATAGGAAAAGAACGTTCTCGGTAACATTTCTTATACAAATCGAGAAATGTTCTCGAGGACGGCACATATCTAGGTCTACTGGAAATACCTACGTTTTAGGTTTCGGAACTGAGATTGTAAAAAAATATCCCTACTCTTTTTTTCTGTTTAAATCAGCGGCTGGAAGAAGAATAAGTTATGAGTAAATTATTTAATTGATTTAGTCCCAAACTAAGTAACAATATTAGGTAGGTCGCGGGTAGCAGTGATATATCCTCTTAATTTAAGCGGATATTATCAGTGCTCATTTTCCAATTCTATCAATTTACGTTAAATTTGCACCTAGTAACTATGGCGTCGGATTCAAATGAGGTCCAAACAACATAATCGAGTAATACCAAAATCGCAACGGTCCAACACTTCTCATTTTTGCGCCTTTTATTATAAAATTAGTGTATTAGACGTCTGCTTTTAGCCAAAATTTCGCCGTAAACGGACGCCTAGTACACAAATTCTATAATAATTTACCCGAAAATCGAAACTAACAGTTCCTTTTCGTGCAGTTCCTAAAATTTCGTTAAGATTGGTTAAGTTTTGGAGGAGGAAACAGACGAGAACGAAACCTCGATTTGTATAGAAAAATGAGGCGTGATATTTCTTCTTAAGGCTGGATTCAACCAAACTTTTATTCCAAAAACAACGCTTACTCGGATAGTACTTAATGTCAAAATCCCATAATCTTTTGATGTGTAAGCGTTATTCCTGCATTAAATTTTTTTAATCAAACTTGTAGGTATTCTAAGAATAGCGCTTACCTTCAGTTAGTTATGTCAAACTATTATGACGTTTTGACATTACTACCCGAGACTAAGCATTATTCTTGGAATAAAAGTTTAGTCGAATCTAACCTAAAAGATGCAAAACGTCGTACAAAAAATACCTTTTTTATAACTACGGTCGTGGTGTACCCCAACCTTTGTGATGCGTCGGCTAACTTTATTCCTCGCTCCTTTACTGCCACGTACGTCGCCGTAAACTACACTGTATCGTACCCGCCTATAGCCGTATAACCGCGTATTACCGCGTATCACCGCGTATTACGCGTACCTTATACGCGCCGCGTTAAACTGGCATAAACTGTCCGTTTGTGTGATGAAATCTTACGGTGTATTGTGTTTATTGTGGGGAGGCATACTAATTAAATTGTTATGATAGGTGTAGCTATAACTTTGTTTATGTACGAGTAACCTTTGCCATCGCGAGATGGCAGCTAGATTGAGTGATAAAAACTCTTTGGGCATAATTTAGACATTTCGTTTGTTTTCATCATTCTCCTAAATATATTCTAGTTAAAAAATATTCTCGCAACTTATATATATTGCTGCATTCAAAAGCGTGTAAAATGTATATCTTGTGTTATAATATTTGTAATGTAACCTTTTCGTTTGTTCTTAAATAAATATTAAGGGACATTTACACAAACCTGCCTAGTCCTCAACTAAGCAAAGTTTGTAATATGGGAACTAGACGACACGCATACAATACATAGACAGATAACATCAATGAGCATGACCCAGGAACAAATATTCGAGTTTATCACACAAATATTTGCCCTTGCCGGGATTCGAACCCAGGACCGTCGGTTTAGTAGGCAGCTGCACTACAAACTGCGCCAGTAGCGTTGTCAATGTTCTCGAGTCAAAAATTAATTTTATCAATTAACGTTTACTGCCATGAGTAGAAAAAAATTAAATAAAAAAATAAATATCGGACAACCTCACACAAATCGATCTAGTCCCAACTTAAGCTCAAGAAGGCTTGTGTTATGGGTACTAGAGGACGATATACAAACTTATATAGATAAATATATACTTAAATACATAGCGCAACCATGACCCAAGTACAAATATTCGAGTTTATCACACAAATATTTGCCCTGGCCGGGATTCAAACCCGGGACCGCCGGCTCAGTAGGCAGGTGTCTACAAACCGAGCCAAACGCGTCGCCAAAATTATGTATATTACTGTCATTAAGGCATTGTCTACCAGTCAACCATGGGCCCAAACAGAAACGAGCATTCGGTGTAGGATAATAAGAATGCCTCATTAATGTATCTGGATATTTTTGCATCAAAATAACAAACGAATGTCTCTGTAAGTAAACGACTAACCTTTAGTTTACTGACTAAACCAGAAACTAGATTTAGTCAGTAAACTTCAAACTTCAAATATATTTACATTATAGATATACCCTTAGAAAAAGTACGCATAGATCTAAAGTCTTCATACAACAGATTTGCGAAAGATAAAGCCGTTTTTGGTTTTATGTGTGCGTGTCTACGAACTAATCATAGATACGTTTTGCGTGTGTCATTGACGTTGTGACAGATGCGCACACGGACGAAACATAGTCCGTGGTTAACCAAAACTGGCTTCACTTTTAAACGGTTCCATATCGGGTTGCATAAATTTTAAAGCCATAATGTCGATGTGCATAACCACTTTTGTCATAATAGTTCTTGCGCATAAGGTGTATAGTCATTAATTTATCCGCATAAATTTTATGACCATAATGTTTTTACGCATAAGTAAGGAATGTCATATAATTTTGGAGCATATCAACCTGAATCATAATCATTAATCGTCATAATGTTTCTATGCATATCGTGCATTGGCGTAATCTCAAAATGTTTTTATATCATCATCATACTGCTTTTCTGAGGGGATCGCAGTTCTTTTAAACCTAACCTAACCTACAGCCAAGAGGTCAGTGTGGAGAAGGGTTTCAATTATGACGTATAACATGTTATGCAAATAACAATTTATGACAAATAACATGTATGAGAAAAGCCATTATGCGAAATGAGTTATTATGACAATCAAATTTATGACAAGAATTTTTATTCCACTAGAGGTGATCCCTTTTTAAACGCTTACTAGGTTTCTAGGTGTATTTTTCCAAGATTATACCTAAGAAACCGACCATTGCGATGAAATAGGCAGTTATATTGCACATCTATTCTCTTTCTTACTCCATAAGATTGTGGCCTCAGTGTTTATTGAGCACTGCAATTGTATATGAAACTGGCTACACTTTATCACCACAGAGCATAACTTCGCGTGTTCTTGGAAGTTTTACGTGTTAGCAGAGTTCATTAAACTTGTCTCGTTAATCGCCAACTTGGCTGTGACAATGCTTAATCGAATTCCAGGAGTTTGGGGAAAAGTGAGGAAAGAATACTTTTTTGCTACTTTATGAGGTTAAGTCTTAAGAGGAATTTCGATTTATTTCTCGAATGGGTATTTTAATACAAGCGCCTTTGTTGGATTTATAAGGTTAAGAAAGCATGCAGGCTGTCAGGAATTTACCTTGCCATTTTTATTCGTGATTACGAGTATACTGATTACAATTTTTTATTACGTGTGCTGTGTGCTTTGTAAAATTATAACGCTAATAAAGTAATGCCACGTAGTGCTAACTAACTTCTATAAGATAATATAAAACTATGCCATCTTTGACAGATTGTCAGATGCAAAATTTTGAGAGATATTTATGATATTACATCTTAACACTTATTACTTATATAAAAATGCGAAAGCGTTTTTGTTGATATGTTGGTTTATATACCATTTACCTAAATGGTGGATTAAATGCCCAAAAACTTTTATGCAGGACAGTTTTCGATATTGTAAGTCTTTTACGAAATATAACCATAAAACCGGACAGTCGTATTGGGCAACGAAGGATGCTATTAAAACAATAAAACCTTTTGTAGGAATAAAATCCGATTCTAATATTCTACGCCTACTGATCTAATAGTAAAAAAACGCAAATTAAAATGACTATATACGTAAATATCCCGCGTAAAAATGTTTACCTACTTTTATGAATATATATTTCGTAATAAATAGAAAAATTGGGCAAGTGCGAGTACTCGCGCATGAAGGGTGCCGTACCATAATCTATAACAAGTTTGTTGTATGGGAGCCCCCCATAAATATTTATTTTATTTTATTGTTAGTATTTGGTGTTATAGCCGCAATAGAAATACATCATCTGTGGAAATGTCAACTGTCTAGCTATCACCGTTCTTGAGATACAGCCTGGTGACAGACGGACGGACGGACGAACAGCGAAGTCTCAGTAATAGGGTCCCGTTTTTACTCTTTGGGTACGGAACCCTAAAAATCTAGAAGATCCATGTAATCCAAATAGTTTCTCCCGTTCTAGTGCTACGATACTTCAAGTACACACATTGAAATATACAACACATTTTTCATGCTCTTCACCACACTTTAAAAGAACCTACCTATGAACACTGCATTGACATTAGAAATTGTCGTTACATTTTCAATATTCTACTTATTATTTTATTATAGCAGTAATGTCTGCTAATGTAAACCAAATGGTTACAAATAAGCGAAACATTGAAAAATTCAATGCGCTACGGTGTCACCCTTAGGCATATAGAAGCAGCTGGTTGAAAAATTCAATGGCTCGCGCATCAGGTTCAGTGGTCCAATCGGTAGGACGCCTGTGTTGACCCAGAAAGCCGTTGGAGACGCATGTAACCATTACATTTTTCAATGTTCCACTCCATTGTAAACATTTGGTTTACGTTAGCAGACGTAACTGCTTTAAAAATTTCTAGTTATTATTATTTGTTGTATTCTCGAGCCTTTATCTGAAAAGTGTTCACACATTTACACCCTTTTCTAGTTAACTAAGTTGTCCGAACCGTCTTCAACAAATGCGGGCCATTTTTAACCGACTCCAGTATTTTTAGAAATGATTAATGTACCAAGTACTGACCCGAGAAACTAGGGGCACAAGGTGCGTGAAGGACAGAAGTTCAACTTGTAGAAAAAGTTAAATCTTATTTTCAATATCCTAAACAATTTATCATTGTTACAATGGCTTTGTGAAATGTGTTAGGAATTTTAAGGTAAATTTCGTTATGTTAAATGGAAAAGGGACCGAATATTTAAATGCCAATAAATTGTGAAGTATTTTTTCTTTTTAGAGAATTTAAAGAAAAGCTTATTCTAAAAATGTCTTGCTCAGTTTTAATATTTGGTTGGTTGCACGTTTATTAGTTTGGTTGGAGAGGTCTTATAGTAAAAATGATAATAATATTTACTAATAAAATTAGACCCTGAACTGCACGTTAGATTGAATTTTTTACCGAAAAAAACTAAATTAATCTTAACATGAAAGGCTTATCAGGAGTATTGCAAGAATTGCTATAGACACCTTTAGTCTCCATCGTACGATCAGTTCAATATTTCGATCAGGTACCATAAGCACAGAATATGTAAAATTAAGACACAGAGTGGGTACGCACACCTCCACTCCAAATCGAGTTATCCCAGAGGCCCACGCCGTTGGAAAATTGTTGGAAGGTTACATAATTTTGAAAAAGGTGTGGGTGTGTACTGTGCTTAGGTGGGCATTAACTCGTGAGATTGTGATGATGGTTTTGGTGATGATGATGTTGATGATGATGCTAAGGGTAATGGTGATAATAATGATGATGGTGGTGAAGATGGCGATTCCGTTTTATCTAGGCTGTGTCCGCCGTGTGCGTCACTGAATTTCAATAAATATGCAATATTTCAGATCAATTCGAAATTGAGAATTCAGCTTATAAGGTTTGACCTAAACATACCAGGAAACATAGCAAATTAAAGTTTTTTTATCGTTCATTTCATTTATAACCTTGACTACACCTTGATTTGGCTACAAGTTCTGCAGTGCGTGCGTTCTTTGTTTGACTAAACTAGGTAATTGATAAAGTTTAGAATTAGTTCCGCTTGTTTCTACTCTGTTAATTACTAGCTCATATTATTACACTCGCCTATTAACTGTTGTTGTAAATTACACACAAAACGATAAGTTTACATAAGGGTTCCGGTTTGCCGGGTTTCCGGGTTCGAATCCCGGCAAAGGAAAGTGTTTGTATGATGAGCATGCATATTTCTTGTTTCTGGGTTATGGATAATAGTTATGACTTCTGCAGCGGAGAATTTATACTTCTTCGACCTTATCTAGACGATCTAGTTCAAAAATCAAAAAATCAAAATCATTTACTTTAAAAAGTTTATACAAATATTGACGAATCCTCCTTTTAAGTTACTACTTGTATTAGGAGGATTCGCTCTTTCGTACAATGGTTTACTTTTCTTCTTAAGATTAAATTAAGATTAATTAAATATATATACTTAGTTATGTTCTTCAACAATTTTCTGGAAAAATATGCCATTGGAAAAACGAAACACTAGGGGTGATGAGAGTAATTAAGGGCCTTCTCTACCAGTCAACCATTGGAACAAACACAAATTTAAAATACATTTGCGACATACAAGCCAAGAGACTTCCATTGTTTGTAAATTTCTTGTTTTTGGAACCGAAATACTTAGTTAAAAGTTTTTCAAACAATTGAAACTTCTCACAGATAACATTAACGCAATATATGAACCAATAGTGTAAGTAAGGGTAATTAGATACAGCACCTGTCTCACCGTGTCCTCGCGTTTGCCCTACACTGGCGGACAAAACATATACCTACGCAATCATTCTGAATACGAGTACATATGTCATCTAGATCTAGACTCACCACAAGTATAACAACCCGCGCATCGCGCTTGTAACCTACGAATAAGCGCACATCTACAAATTTTCAATGTAATTCTGTAAGTGAGTGAATCTACGGGCGTTTAAACCTTGTACTAATATAATAACTAAATTGTGATATTACTAACTTACTGTGAATTGTTTCAGGTGTGAAATAAAGGATTATATTTTATTTATTTACTACTTAAACCCTTGCGGTTCAAAGCACGGTTCTAGTTTCTAACTAGTTTGCCAAACCGGAAGAACAAGTTGATATAATTGTGATCTAACTAGGATAGACTCGGGAGTTCCGCACTGATTAAAAAAAAAGTTGTAAAAAATTAACCATCCTCCATTGTAACAATTTTAGCTAAGATCACAATGACGAAAAAAGAACGATGCACCATGACATAGCTTATTCGGATTTATAAAAATAAAGCTGCCGCACAATGGTAACCGTGGGGTAAACATAGTACAAAACTTATTTTAAGACAACACTTGAAAAGGATCGTTATGAGTTGGGAATTCAATTATTTAGTTTGTTGTGTATAGTTTTGAATAGCTGTTTTGACAGGGACAAGATTATTAACGATATTCAAATAATCCAGTTTGGTATCGTTAAAAGTTAAAAGTTAAATACACTAGTTTAAAGTGTAGCTATTATTTTAACTCGGCTATGTAGCTAAATGTATGTTTTTTTTTTGTTATTATCATGTTTCTATGTATTTCAAGCTTTTAAAATTACAATTTAAATGCAAAATGTAGAAATTACCAGAAAAAACCTAGGAACCAACAGCGGGACAACGCCATTGCTGCTGGTATTGTCAGCCCAAGCTACTGGTAGTTAAGATTAGGACTGAAGAAAATTAAAACTTCTGATGATGCGCGCTATATGTAGGAGTACTGTGTTCTAAATCTTAGTAGTAGTCTGAATGAGGTATAGTATAGTCACTAAACTAATATTGATATAATTAAGTTACTAGTGTACCGTTCTTTTGTCCGGCAGTGTCCGGTAATAAGCGCTTCTGATCAACCGGGTCGAGTGTCGCTACGTGATCGCATATCGCGCGATCGTGACCCGCATGCCGCGTCGCGTCTGACCTCCTGGGTCGTGCATTATTGAATACACTCTTTGACAAGACGGTTGAAGGAATCGGCTGAATCTTTGATTATCTGTGGCTGATATTTAGATTTTGAGCTAGATTTCAGAGGTAGCAGGCAGATGTGTTCGCTTTCACTTCTTGCTATACATTATTCAGTACTGTTTTACCATGACTATTTCAGTGCCTCTAGATTAAATAAAAATGTGTTAGATAAAATAGACCAACGCGTGACAAAATTTTCGTTACCGTTTTTTTAGCTTTTTGTTCTACACCAAGAATAGTTTATGTCACGCTCCGACCAATATTCTATTTCTGTTCAAAAGTCACGACTACCCCAAATACCAAAGTGATATACCAGCAAAAATTTTTTTTTATATAGTTAAATTAAAGCCAAGTAAAGTGCTAGCTAGTTTTTAAAACTGCTTCTAGAACTCTTATCGCTTTAACGGTTTTGTATTGGTTTAAATATAGAACAAAAAGCCAGGCAGGAGCAGGACTAACGTAGACTTATAATTTGGTTAGATTTAGTTATTGTCTCATTCATTTCAGCCTATTGCAGTCCACTGCTGGACGTAAGCCTCCCCCAGGGTTCGCCACATGGCCCGATCTCCCGTTTTCGCCATCCAGTCACCACCAGCCACTTTTTTCAGGTCGTCGGTCCATCTGGCCGGAGGGCGTCCTACACTACGCTTGCCGAGTCGTGGTCTCCACTCGAGAACCCGTCTACTCCACCGATCATCGGTTCTGCGACAGATGTGACCAGCCCACTGCCACTTCAGTCTGCTACACTTCTGAACTACGTCAGTGACTTTGGTTTTTTGTCGGATAATCTCGTTCCGGACTTTGTCCCTTAACGAGATTCCGAGCATACCCCTTTCCATAGCTCGCTGTGTGACGTGTAGTCGGTGGGCTAGTTACACTGTCAGGTTCCACGTCTCGGCTCCGTATGTCATGACCGGCAGGACGCACTGATTGAATACCTTGGTCTTCAGGCATTGTGGCAAGGGTGACTCGAAGATGTGACGCAGCTTTCCAAATGCTGCCCAGCCAAGCTGCACTCTTCTGGTGATTTCACTCTCGAAGTTGTCTCTACCCAGCTGTAACTTTTGTCCTAGGTAGACGTACTCCTGGACAACTTCAATGGCTACACCTTCGACGGAAACGGGCACAGGGACGATGTGCTCGTTGAACATGACCTTAGTCTTGTCCAAGTTCATCCCTAGCCCAACGCGTCTCGAGGCAGCATTAAGTCCGGACAGCATTTCCTGCAGGTCTTGCAGCGATTCTGCCATTATAACTATGTCGTCAGCAAAGCGGAGGTGTGTGAGATATTCACCATTGACATTGATGCCCATTCCATTCCACCGCAGGGTCTTGAAGACATCCTCCAGAGCATTGGTGAAGAGTTTCGGGGAAATAACGTCACCCTGTCTTACACCTCTAAGCAGCTGGATGGGTCTTGTTTGGTGGTTCTGCACTTGGACGGACATAGTCGCCATTTGGTAGAGACTTCTCAGCACCTCCACGTACCGCCAGTCGACTTGGCATCGCTGCAAATTTGTTATTGTCTATGATACGTATATATTTTGCAGCCGAGATACAGGATTTTCCTTGTTTATGCACAAGTGTAATAAATGGTATGTAGAGATTATATTATTATAATTAATATGATGAAGTTTATAATTTTGTTTTTATTTATAAAGTTAAAACACGACAACACAAATATATCGGGCCAGTGCATTGGTCTATTTATCTTTTATTATTAAACGGTTTTATTTAGCTTGCCCTGTTTGTTTATTTGGGTCAAATCTAGTAATTAAAATTTTACCCCCTTCCTGTTGACGTATTGATCTGAAATTTGGTACGCATGTTTAGTTTTGGTGACAATATAATTTAGTACATTCGGCATCATTGTAAATCCAAGATGGCCGCCGCTACAAAATGGCGGATTACAAATTCTATCACTACTTCCTCAATATGGGCAACAAATGAAAGGGCTTGATCAGTAGAATAGAATTGTTTGTGAAAATAAAATGAAAATCCAATATGGCGGCCAATAAAATGGCAGGATCATTTTTCTTTTCATAACCCCTTCAATATGGGTATCAAAATAAAAGATCTTGTCTAGTAGAATAGGTAGTTTTACACTTTGTAAAATAAATGAAAATCCAATATGGCCGCCAACAAGATGGCAGGTGTTTTTTTTTTCACTACCCCTTCAATATGGGTATCAAATGAAAGGGCTTCGGTAATAGAGTACTGATTATATTTCGACAAATTTAAAATCAAAGATGGCCGCCGGAAATTCCGGATTTCAATATGGGTATCAAAATAAAAGATCTTGTCTAGTAGAATAGGTAGTTTTACACTTTGTAAAATAAATGAAAATCCAATATGGCCGCCAACAAGATGGCAGGTGATTTTTTTTCACTACCCCTTCAATATGGGTATCAAATCGAAGGGCTTGGGTAATAGATACTGTATAATACCTTGCTTTGACAAATTTAAAATTTGAGATGGCCGGCGATGACGATGGCGATTTAACAATTGTTTAAATATGGGTGATGGATATCAAATGAAAGGGCAAGTCGAAAGCTGCATAGTGATCGTAGACTTTAGAGCAGTCAATATTTAACAGTAATATGAATGATGAAATTTAGACAACTTATCAATACAAAGGACTTCGTCAACTTAGAATCGGGATTCAAGCATGGATCTTGGTTCCACCAAGTCAAGATTTTGTATCGTGTCAACTGTCGAGCCCTGTGTTAGGGTGGCTAAAAATGAAACGTTGCTAGCCGTACACCACCCAAGTTAAGGTAAAATTTTAAAACGTACCAAGAACTGTGTAGCATTAACGTGAATAAAAAGTAGATATATGTCGTAAGCGTTTTCCCCTCAAGACTTGGGCACATCTTGTTGTCTAATAGCCTTGCCCCTCTATTGGACCTCTAGAGGGACCGAGGGTTGACCGTTTTAATGTCCATTACTCATGAGAACGAAATGGTAGGAAAATAACAATAAAACAAAAACAAACAAAAATAAAACAGAAACAGCAACTCAACGAAAAAGAAGGCTTAATAAAGCGAAAGAAACATATAGAGCAAAGCGTGCAAAAGAGTCAAATTGGAACTCATAGTCGACTACAAAAAACGAAGAAAACGGTTAGCGTCAGAGACACCTGTGCAACACGAGCCCAGGTTGTGAGGCCAACGTGAGAGACAAAGGTATCTGGTAGCGCCCTAAACACCTGCGAAATATGACCCCAGGATAACAGGGCAACGTGAGAGACAAAGAGAACTGGTTGTGACATTGCGTGTCCTAGACGGAACCCGGCCACAGAAGTAGGGTCATGGGTCAATGAAACCACTATTTATCACTAGAAAATATATTATCCGTTCCAACAACACTAGTAGGTACTTGCGCACTGAATATAAATAGCACTGGCCTGACGGCGAACCGGAACACGAGGCTGACTTGTCCCAAGTCTCAGGTAAACTGGTGGCCGCCCCCAACGGGACGTCAAGCAGCTGGTGATGAGCCGCTAAGCCTTCCACTCGTCACATGATCGCAGTAGAACGAAATAAACAGCGTCTTGTTCCTGGAAACCCAGAGGTAAGCGTAAGCGTTGGAAGCATTGCTGTTGGTCGGGGACGGAAGTCGGGGTCCAGTGTGCAGATTCCAGAAAGCGCAAGTATTACTCAACTGTTAGGTGCACTAAGCTCTAATTATTTAAACAGTAGGCACAGCACTAATTTACAATAAACAAGCAATTGGAAACTCACCCTAGCGGGAACATCGGACACCAATAATATAAATTAATAGACGATTCTATCGTCAATAGCAGTATAACGGTTGTTCCGTAAAATGAGTGTACGGGCTTCTCTTTCGACAGCTCTCAGCGGTGTGACGCGTAGGAAAGACGAATGCATCTTCGCGTGCGCTCGGGCATTTTCGTATAGCAGGGTCCCGCGCCTAGCCGTTAGAACAAGCGCGCGGTAAACAAAACCATTAGATTACGTGCTAATAATCGCGGTTCCGTATAAATTTAAAATTATAACGCGGCACCTTAGTGTACGACGTTACATGGTATCGTCCGAAACACCTGAGCAACGCAAAGTCAGGTTAAATAACCAACGTGAGCGTACCCTGCAATGTTTCGGCGGCTCTTCCAAAAGGACGGGCCGTGTCAGGCACACAGCAGTGCAAAGGGTCCCTTCGGACCCGCAAGCAAAGAGATACAAAATAAAAAAAAAACCCTGCAATGCAGAACTGGAAATCATCTGCAATCGAAATAGTAGTTTATGCAACTGATACATAATGAGAGGCCTTAAAACACGAGTGTGGTTTTATGAAACGAGCGTCAGCGAGTTTCATAATAGGATCACACGAGTGTTTTAAGGCCTAATTATGTACAATTGTATACACTACTTTATCTACACACATATCATAAGTACTCTAAGATGGGTTCAGAAGCCATAAGGAAATGACCGGCACCACTAGTGGTACCTGTAAAATATCTAAAAACGACATATACTAATGCAGTAAGAAATAAATCTGAACAAATACATAAACAGATTATTTATTGTAATAGTTGTAATTTACATTTACTTGAAAAAGCTTTCGACCGTATCCCAACGTCCCGTAATCCCACTACGTGCACAGAAAGTCCCTGAGTGTTATATAGAAATGATAGCTGACATGTATAAAAACGTTACAACAAAGGTGCGATGCCCGGCAGGAACCCGCAGTGAATTCCACGTTAACGTTGGTGTTCATCAAGGATCAGCCCTCAGTCCTTTACTATTTAACATCGTGATGGACTACCTCACGTCAGATATTCAGAAGCCGGCTCCCTGGAACATCCTCTACGCAGACGATGTTGTCCTTATTGATGAAGATCCAGTGGCTCTACAACAAACGCTAGAAATGTGGCGGCATACCCTAGAAAAAGCGGGATTAAGGATTAGTAGAGAAAACGGAGTATATGCACTGCAATTTTGCCCCTAATACTCGTAACAACGTCCAACGTGCTATCCACCTTCAAAGCACTGTAATTAAAACAGTAGAGAGTTTTAAGTATTTAGGCAGTGTTGTATCTAACGATGGCAACATCGGCAAAGATATCGTATACCGAATAAACACAGGCTGGCAAAAGTGGAGAGAGCTCTCTGGTGTACTCTGCGATCCAAGGATGCCCGTACGTACAAAAGGAAAGGTGTATAAAACCGCAGTTAGACCTGCCATGACATATGGCGCGGAATGCTGGCCTCTCAAGAAGCAGCAGTCTGACAAACTACACGTCGCTGAGATGAGAATGCTTAGGTGGTCTGGCGGAGTGCCCAACCATTACATCAGAGGCACATTCAAAATGAGACCCGTACAAGATAAGCTAACGGAGGCAAGACTCCGTTGGTATGGCCATGTCATGAGGAGGCCAGAAGATCACATGACCAAAAAAGTGCTCGATTGTAAAACTGGACCGAGACCGCGTGGACGACCCCGTCTTACATGGATGTCTGTAATCAAGAAAGGTCTTGAAAATAGTGGAAACATAAACCCAACGACGACCCAGATCGGACATCTCTGGAGACGACATATTAGGAGAGCCGACCCCAACTAAAAATGGGACAAGGCCAGATGAAGAAGAAGAAGTTGTAATTTACATTTACATTGAAACAATATTTTCAACTAAAATGTGAATTACAATAAACTTATCACAATTATACTTTCGTAACAGCAAAGAACCAACAAACAAATGACAACAATAATGGCGGCAATTCGAACCTCCGTCAAGACGAATGTTTTTTTTTCTAAATCATATACAAACGAATGTATCCATATTCTCATGTCACTCAATATCAAATCGGCTGCCCTAAACAGAATTCAAGTAACTCAGTTGGGACAAATTTTACAGCAGAGCGAAAAAACTATTTTACTAAACTATTCCTCATTACAGGCGCAAAAATTAAATGGAAGCATTTAAAGTAGTTTATTTTCATTATATGACATAAGATTAACACCGTATTTTAATTATTTCTTCACTATTGCGGGTACACTTATTTTAAAATGCAAAAATGGTTTTCTGCTTAGAACGAGGAAAGATAATTTAAAAGGACTTCCATATAAAAACAAGTATCTCGAGATACTTGAACTTAGTTTTGGTATCTTGTTAAATACAAGCTATATAAATAGCATTATAAATAGCATTTTTCAAGATATAATACAATATAATACTTACATAATCATAAAAGTAAAGTAATTTAACAGGTTAGTTTTGTTTATTGAAATTAATACACATAAATACATACATGTGGCAGTTGAAAAATGATTTAACCCCATTTGGATTGTGGTTTTGAGAAAATCGCATAAGAAGGAAAATTTGGATATGTTGTACATATAATTAAGGTCATTTTATGAAAAAAAAAGATTGATTTATCTTTTGACAAAAAACATAAGATCATAGTTTAAAAAACGGGTTACCCTCATCTGGCAGAATAATATTGGTCAGAAATACACTTCGCATAACACGTTTCGCAGAAACACTTTCGGTCGAATGGTAAGATGGCATACCCAAGCAGCACATTAGTGAATTTTGCAGCTTATCTTATAGCTTTAAGTTCTAAATGAGTGGTTTAACAGTGTTTGATACAACTTATAGCTTTAAACACAACTCAAAACTGTATATGAGTTCGTCCTATCACTTGTAGTTGCATAGGAGCGTTTTTTGTTTCTACTTTATTACTTATGGTGGGATAAAGTCGATTTTGCTACTTAAAGTTGCATGCAGGTTCAAATTGTCACTCAATAAGAAGCAATAGTGCTATATAAGGCCTTAAAATCACTTATAAGCAACTTTTACATATAAGTGGTAACATACCCTTATTTGGAACTAAAAGTTCCAAATGACTAGTACAATAGCGAATTATACTCGTATCACCAATAGTGGCTAAAGGGATAATTTTACGGCTCTTTTGGAACCAAAAAATATTGCAACTTTAAGGCCTAAGAAGTACCTTATTGCCACTCCAACGCATAAATAGGTCTCAGTAGGAGGTTCTTGGAACCAAAAGCAGTTATTTTCACTTATTTCAAACCACTAACGAACTAAAAGTTCTATTATTGTTCCTATTTGCGCCTTGTCAAAATATATTTAACTAGCATTAACCCGCGGCTTCGCTCGCGTGTCTATATAATATACATCATCCTACGGGAACAATGCTCTTTTTTTCAGGATTAAAAGTAGGCTATTTGTTAAGTTAGGGTAAAATCTGAAATCTGCATTTCCCTCATGCATATCCGTCCAGCCGTTTTAGCGTGAAGAAGTAACAAAACATACACAGACTTTTGCTTTTCTAATATTACTGGGAAATATTTTTTTATTTTATCATAACTCCACTTTATCAAATCAAACCGAAAACTCAAGCACTCAAATCAAGCGATCTCGGCTTTTACTGTACCAAATAAAGTTCACTTCAAAATTCATAACTCGAGGTGAAGCTAAGACACCGGGATATGTGTGCATTTTATTTGTATAAAGCTTTTATAATGTCCCGAGCCTCCGCTTATCGATTTGGGATATTCGAGATTGGTTTAATGATTCTAAGCCATGTTCTAACTTACGTCATGTTCTATTGTAAGATATTGAGGTTCTCTTCGTTGATGAATAAAAAATGTATTATTCTGAGCCAGATAAACGTAATTCAGAATTCTGAAATGACTTATTATTGAAAAGCTTGAATGTATTTATTACGGATGCAGGAAGTTTCCCGATCATTACTCCTCCCGTCCCAACGCGCCGCCCGCCTATAGGTACCGATTGACGACGATCGAGATGCCACCAAATACTATTTTTTTAATCTATTAGGATAACGCTGGTCTCTATCCATACCTCAAAAGCAAAAAAAGAACCCCCTTATAGGATCACGTGTAGCTGTCTTTCAGTCCGTCTGTTACAATCGATTTGCTGCAAAACTACTGGACCAATTAAATTGCAATTTGGCGCAAATGCTTTCAAGAATTTTCATGACCACAAATAAAATTTCAAAATCGGTGGCATTTTCGTAATTAACGTCCCAACAAACCATAAAAATTACAGCCGTACTCATATTTAGTAATTTCAACCCCATCGCACCCCAACAGGCGACCCGACCCGATAAACCATAAAAGCATTACCAATGGATTTTCAGACTTTGTCACTACGGGGAGATGGTAACTCACGTTGGATTTTAAAATCGTTGTGGTTTTCGTAATCAGCGACCTGATAAACCATAAAAATAATACCCATGCTGATTTTCAGACTTTGTCACCACATTTCTCCCTTTTAGGGGTTGAATTTTCAAAAAACCTGAAACACGTGTTTACTCATTTATCGTTAGAAATACTCCTGTGAAGTTTCTAAAAAAATAGTCTAACTAATCTTGTTTCCCCATACAAACTTTGGAACCCCATTTCACCCCTTTAGTGGGTGAGTTTTGAAAAATCCTTTCTTAGCGGATGCCTACGTTATAACATCTACCTGCATGCCAAATTTCAGCCCGATCCGTCCAGTGGTTTGGGCTGTGCGTTGATAGATCACTATGTCAGTCAGTCAGTCACCTTTGAGTTTTATATATACAGATAGTCTTGCTTGTTTAATAGTCTACAAAAGAGCAAATAATTACTATTGGTAATATCATTCACTGCTTTGCCACTCGCAAGATACAAATAAGTGATTATTAGACTTGATAGTTCCTCAGGGTGGGGTGCTGTCTCCTTTGCTATTCTCAATATTCATTGATTCCATTACGCATAATCTTTCTTCGCATTATCACCTTTATGCCGACGATCTTCAAATTTATTCACAGGGCGCTCCCGGTGAGCTTGCGTCTGTCATTAATGTTATTAATGGTGATTTGGAGCGCATTCTAAATTGGAGTAATAGGTTTGGGCTCAAAGTCAACCCTGCTAAAACTCAAGCTATTGTGATTGGCAGTTCGAAACTGATCTCCAGGGTTGACTTTGACAATGTCCAACCTATCTTTTTTAACGGTGTGCTTATACCCTTTTCGCAACAAGTTAAGAATCTTGGTGTCATTTTTGATCGCACTTTATCTTGGGTGCCACAGGTGAACGAGGTTAGCAGGAAGATGTTTGCAGCAGTTAGTTCTCTCAGAAGACTCGGTAATTTTCTCCCCATCGCCACTAAAATTGCGCTGTCTCAATCCCAACTTCTTCCTATTTTGGATTATGCTGACATCTCTTATCTTGATATTACGGAAGAGCAGCTTAATAAACTTGAGCGCATTCAAAACATTTGCGTGCGGTTCATATTTGGGTTACGCAAGTATGACCACGTCTCCAATTTCCGATCCCAGCTCAAGTGGCTTCCAATCCGTTCTCGCCGTCACTTTCACATTCTCTCTTTTCTGTACAATATACTATTTAACCCCAAAACTCCCCTCTACCTCAAAGAGCGTTTCAGTTACTTGCGTTCTGCTAGGTCTGCTCAAAATTATCTTCTCACTGTCCCCTCTTCATCTTCTAAGTTTTACAATAGTTCATTCACTTTTCAGGCTACTTTTCTATGGAATTCTTTACCTTCTGATCTAAGGCGTGCACAATCTTTTGCTATATTTAAATCTCACCTTAAACGTCACTATTTATCTCTACCTTAATTTACACTGCGTTGAAAATCGCTCCTCTTACTCGTACTATGCGACTGACTCTAGTTTTGCTATCTATTTTACTCTGCTATATGTTTTTATTATGTCTAAGTATTATATGTAGGTATATTTGATTATTGTTATTTATGTATGTTTATTGTTTTTATTTTATTTTTGTAGTTAATTTTTGTGGCTTAAAGTTGTTTTGCATCACCTACTCAATTCTAACTCTTGTTAATCTACTCCGCTACCTAAAGGTTGTCTGTAAGAGATCGCTATTTAGCGATAAGACCGCCTGTTGTTAACCTCTGTCAATTTTTTTTTACTGTATATCTCTCATGTTTTGTATCCCTGTGTATTTGAGGTGTGCAATAAAGTGGATTTGTTGTTGTTGTTGTTGATAGTTCCAAATAAGGAACAAATAAGTGAAAATAAACACTGTAGGATCTTTTTTGTTTCGCCATGTTTACAAATGGAAGCCTATGAAAATTGATTATTTTAACCAGAATTTTATCACACTCACGCATAATCACAGACTTTTGATAGTTGTGACGATGTTACTTTAACATTGTACGTAACCTACAATCATTAGGTCAGGTTTTTAACAGTTTTATTTCTTATCAGTATCTATTCCTTATTTAATTTAGCACTCTCTTTTTTAATATTCCTGATCAAATGAAGGGCGCGTCGAAATTTACAAAGAAAACATACTATAGTTTCACAGTAAAAAAAAATTCGCAAGAATTTCGTGCTTATTTCAATGCTTGTATAACGTAAAGTTTTAATCACAATCAAACAGACATATAAATCCAAAATGAATATGGCAGATCACGTATTACTTTTAATAAAACACAATTTGACAGTTGCCTCGCCACTCAAAGATAATTTTGGCGACTCATTTGTCACTCATTGACCGAAGTGAAATGTTTTCATTCGTTCACTGCGCATAACTTTCACCCATAGTTCTAATTACCACTTAAGGTAATTGTGAGATCTCTTATGGATTCTATTTAGCACCAAAAATAGGCTGCAATTTTTCTCCTTTTGGTTCTATACTGGTGGCATAAGGGTTCTTGCCACCTATATAGCACTTAGTCATGGTGGTAAATTTCACTTAAACATCTAATTAGATATGATATACGAGCTATTTAGACCCAGTTGTGCTACTTGGGTAAAGGTATAGTTGGCATTACTACTACCTCGCATACGACACATTTTGCAGCACATTGTTTTGTAGAATATCTCTTTGGCCGACTTTGGTTTAGCATAATTTTATGTACCATAATAATCCTATAGCATACGATTACATTAGCATACTTATTTTCTACTAGCAGAAAAGTGCGTGAAGTAAACTTTACGTAGTGAAACGTTCCCCGAATTAAACCTCTAACTAACTAAGCTATACTATAGAGCTATAGATCTATATGACGAGTTGAGTTTCCTAAGTAGAGACGACTAACTGTGAGCTGAACTGTAAGCTAATGGAAACTAATGGAAGCCCTGCTGTAAACCCTTGAACTTTTCTGCCCTAGCTATATACTAACTGAAACTGAAACTGAAACTGCCTAACTGAATTAACCTAGCTGAAACTTACCTAAGCTCCGAAATTAATATGAAATGAAATTATACTGTAAGGAACTGAAAACCCCAAGAAACTCATACCATAACTATACTAGTAATTTTCTAAGTAGATAAGATTTTCCCTCTCCTACTATATTGAACTATTTACTTCTGAAATATTACCTAAACTAAATAGAAAACATTCTAAAAGTTAAACTATATATATTGAGAATTAAATTGGCCATGGTCGTGATCGTTAGTGGTATATAGGAACCCATTTACTCGTTGTGTCCGTAGAACCCAAATCCTTTTTAAGCTGCTTTGGAAGTCTTACAGAGTCTTGCTATTAGATAAGAGACCTACAAACTACCAGTACTAAACATAAAACAACAATATCCTAATGTTGATATGAGAGTATAACTATTAATCTATTTTAATCTAGGAATAGACCTAATGAAACCTCTATAATATGATGCAAACTTGAGAACCCTACATAATGTCTGTACTAACCATGAAATATTAAAGCCTAAAGTAAATGTGGACAATATATCTATAAAATTATCTTAATCTAGAGTAAGGAATAGGCCTAATGGAGCCTCTATAGTATGATGCAGATTTTATTATATTATTATCTCCCAGTCACCCTATGAAGCTTAAGCTATACTAATAAGTCTAATATTTAATTTATGTAGAACCTTATGGTGTGTAAACTTTAAATTAAGAGAACTAAATCAAACAGCTAAAGTTCCTCCTATAGGATAGATGAAATAAGTTTTATTTAGTTGCCTATATGAATAATTAGGATTTCTAGAATCTAAAATACTAGTAAGCTTTAAATATGCTATAGTTAATACAGTTAAGAACTAGCACAGGCTAGACTATAGTAGAATGTAGAAGATAACTTTAAGGTGTATAAAAAAATATTTTTTTTTTTTTTAGAAAATCGCCAACCCCTCTATTTGTGTGAAGGAGTAACACCGTATGCCTTACCTATCTATCCCTAATTTGCAAAGCTAATAAGACATACAGTGTGAGGATGGACGGACCTTCACGCCTGGCTAATAACTGATCAAACCACTGTGGGATCTCATCACATCTATGCATGACGTCCTACCTAAGGCAAAGTGTCAAGGATCCATCTTTTGGGGAAGCCTTTTGGCGCAGGCTTCTTAAGTTAACTACACAAGGCCTACGCTAGGTTAAGCTACCTGCCTAAACCTACAACTTGCTAAATATATAAAAGGTTGAAAAGATTATGACATATCCGAATGATGAAATTATAATTATAATTGTTATAAGTCTAGTAACCTACCCTTTCCTATTTGGTATCCTTCTAATGAATTATCCAGTTTCTATTGTATTAACTAATCCCCAACAACCCTACTTTGTCTTAACTTCAACTCGTGACTGAATAGTACTGTAGAGTTCTTTGATATCTGAACACCAGAGCAAAAGGATGCACCGTTTATTTGATGACTAACACCTTTAAGCCCTTGGGCACTCTAAGTGTTAGACTCATTACAACCCCAGCACAAGCAGGCGGAATCAAAGCTTCGACGGCCTAGAAATCCCGAGAAGGCAGTACAACCCAAGGCAACTTTACCTTGACATAATTTGTTTATTGAAGGATTCATTTATTGATCAACTAGTAGTTATAATAAATTCCCAGGGCAATGTTACCTCTAAATATGCAGATAACTATAAGTATGTAGTTATTAGTAACCCAATTAGAAGCTGTAGTATCCCTGGTGAGCATCAAATGTCGAGTAGGAAGCTGAATAATATACAAGCATTTATTAGAACTGTGATGAATCAAGTATTTCTATTAGAGTATAATTGATGAGAAGTATAGCAGTCGAATAAACAAACAATTATTAGATCTGTGATAAATCAGGTATTTCTATTAGAGTATAGTTGAAGAGAAGTATAGCAGTCGAAATCTGATAACTATAGAAATAGTGTCGTTCCAGTAAGAGGTAGTCGTAGTGATATAATGAGTAGTCAATGTTTAAGTACAGGCATCCGTTGTGATATTTATCGGATAATGGAGCGATCACATCCGTACAAGTCGCAGACGGAGCCTCAAGGTGTCCCTTACAGCTATTCAAGCGCGATTATTAGCGTTGAATGAACTTTTGACATAATTTGTCATTGTTTACCATAAACTTATATAAACGGATTAAAAAAAAGAAGAAGTTTATTAAAAAAAAGGAAACGTCAGGTGTTGCCAGATTCTCCCTTATAACACCCCCATTACCCAAATAATCTACAAAGCTGGAAATAATAACCGTGGAATATAAGATTATAATACACGAAACGTTTATCATATAATCCGCACCGCGAGATAAGATGACGAAACACATATTTTAAAACACGAAACACACACAATAAATAAATGTCACAGCAGAAAGGGCACATATCAAATAGAGTAGCATATAAGCATAGTAAAACAGTATAAAAGCAACGGAATTATCAACTAGCACTCACCCGATTTAACCTGTTGGATTTAAACGGGTTAATAAACACACACATGCTCACTAGTCATAAGATAATATCAGTAAAGATTCAAATACGCAAGTCATTCATCCGGTGTGTAGCACCTAAAGTCCCCCTAAAAGGAAGGAAAGTATTTGTCACGGGCTTATAATATTAAGTTATAGCTTTCATGAAGACGCGGGCAATGACCTAGGGATCTATTATAACTTTCATGAAGACGTAGACAGTGACCTAGGGATCTATCTCTAATTCCTAATATTAAAATATAGCTTTATGAAGACGTAGACAGTGACCTAGGAATTTAAGACGTAAAACCTAAACGAATACATCATGCAATAGTATAATACACACCCTACTAATTCTACCCCAAAGAATACAGCTGCACACGTAGAATCTCTATTAACTGCTTTAAAACCATCAATAGTAAACCCCTGCCTGGCCCTGCCATGGCGCTGTGGATAGAATGGTTAGTATATACAATAACTTGAGCTCAAGTATACTTTAAACTAAAGCGATAGTTTCAAGGACTCACCCGGGGTTGTCAGTTACCTGACCTCTGGAACCTCAGCTAGCCTGCCTGAAAACTGCTACTAGCTCTCCTCTCGTAGGCTTCTTCTTCTTCCTTCTTCTTCTAGTGGCTCGTTCTGCTGGTCGATGGCAAGTGTCGAATACTGGTCGCGCTACGCCTTAAATAGCCCCCTAAATATTATCCTACCTTCTAATAATTTTAATACCCCAATGTTCCCTGGTTAATTCCGTTCTCCCAGCTCAAATTTTCACAAAACAACCAAATCCCTCTCTTTATAATTTATTCCATATTTAACAAATTCTCCTTTTAAAATCTCTCAGTAATATATTTTTATATTTAATTATCCTCTCCTAATTTGTAAATATTTCACCAAATAATTACCCCATAAATGGGGAAAATTGAAAAATCGTCTCAATCTCGTTTAAGAAAGGTTTAAAAACGTTAAACCAATAAGCTAGAAATTCGGCGTTTGCTAAGTTTTTTTATCGAGTCTCGAATGTATCCGCCTCTATGACTTTTATGATTTTTTAAGATTTTTTGACAACTTTCAAGGTCAAATTTGGCGTAAATCCATAATGCCCAAATCACCCAGTACTATAATTAAAAACTTCATTATATGCTTTATAAATTTGAACCAGTTCCAATTAAGATTTTCAAACCTTTCTCTGGTTTTTGAAGCTCCAAAATCAGGTCTGATTGGTCGATCACCCGTATTTTGACACCAAAATCTCAAAATCTAGACCTTTTCAGCTTTCAAAATACCCAAATTATTAGACACCAAGATTAAAAATATACAAATGAACCAATAATTCGGTCCAAAATATGTTATTCTATGTGTTCACAAATGTGTTAAAACCACGTGTCTTTTGGAAGAATGGAAACTGAAAATCCTTTTTTCCAGCCTAACCTTAGTATTTCAATATCCAAAACTAAGTAAATGGAACGGATGTATTTAAGACCTGTAAGTACTAATATTGCCCTTTTACTCCAATCCTTGGAAATTTTTCTTTGTTCTAGAACAAAATTAAATTTGCTACTGATTATCTTTTATAATTATCCCAATAAATTCTATTTACAATAGCATTCTTGTATTCTTGTGATGTCTAAACTTTCCTCCCTGTGTATTGTAGATGTTTTTTTAATACTAGTTCAATCAGTAAGTCTCTCATCAAACTAAGTTTGACTAAAACCAATCCACCGAACCCCTTAATAAAATATCCTTACTAAACTAGACTTTTCCCATAATTTTCAGGCTTCTGTTCTTTGTGAATCGTCAAGAATGATGAACATAGTGATCAGGCATCCCCCTCTGAAGACTCTAAGTGGCATAAATTTCCCACCATATAATGTAAGTTATCTTTTTATCCAATTATTTTTACTTATATACTTATTTACTCAAAATTGGTTTAAATTGTACTCTTTGAGGCATATGGGTAATTGTTATATGATATAACAATTAAAAATACATACTTAATTCTACCTCTTATGGTCCAGTTCTCATCCAAAGTTTAATCTTAATATATGGTTCCTGCGGTTGAAATTGGCTTAGCCCCATACTAAGCAAAGACAGTTCCATGGCTCCTAATAGCAATAATTATAATATAAATACTATAATATCTAAATAATAACCATGACCCAGAACCAATTACTCAAATTTATCTCCCAACTCCTGTCCTGGCTGGGATTCGAACCCAGAACACTACCCCAAGCTGTACCTGCACTACATTATGCTCATTATAAAGTATTATTTCTTCTAAAATTAATTAAAAATATCAAAACTTATGCATACTATCTAGACAAAATCCCCATTAAGTTTCTAATATTCATTTTCCTATCCTATTATATAGTATAACATAGTTCTTATAAAATTCCTTTTATAACACAACTAGCTACTGTTAATATATTCTTATCTGGGTAACTCATAGGCTTCCCTGTTAGCTACCTAACTCCTATAGATTTCCTTTAATCTGAAAGGAATTTCCCTAAAACATTTAGAATTTTTCTTGACTTTTCTTGTGAATATTTCCTTGCAAATATTTTAATTTTCTGTATCATTTCCCTTTTCCAGTGTGCCATGAAAAATCCTTCCAGTTGAGTGTTACCTGAGCTGTAGGCTGAAAAGCTTAAAGCATAGTACTGAAATTCATGAAGCAGAGGTATCTTTTTAATTTTAATTTAATAATACTGTCTTGATCGTTACAGTAGTAGAATGTAAGTACCGTTAGGTACGACGACGAGCGTTACGAGGAGCAGTGTTAGGTACCTTGCCGCCGCGGGGCAACTGCCACAAAATGTTTAATCACAACAGTTGACAACATTTCATATTTATAACAGGTGGAAATTAATATAGAGATCGACAGGGCTTTATGTCGTGTACCTTAAAAGAAAATCTTTGAATTTATTCTTCTGTATTTAAAGAAATATTAGAAAATACATCAAATAACTGCAATCTAAGACAATACGGGCTGAATAGGGTTGTTGTCTAAACCAAAGAGCGAAAAAATATATATTTTTTTATTTGACGTTGACAGATGACAGATGCATACCGAGTTTTATTAAGTTTTTTTTAAATAAGAAAACCGACTAAAGTAACCGTTCCATTAAGTTCTGGTTTTGGTGTTGCCACATTTTAAAATGAGTATCTTTTTATAAATTAATAATAAAATAAATATTCATCTCAGAAAATAAATAAAAACAGAGATTACTTCATCTTTTTAAGCAGAATTCAGAAAAGTAATAAAATGATAGTCTTAAAAATATGAAATGTTGTCAATTGTAATGCATAAATTAGGTCCTGATTCCACCTTAGGGCAGGTTCGACTTGTATTAGGTTAGGTACGACGACGAGCGAAGCGAGGAGGAGTGTTAGGTTGAACTGAGACCCTAACGAGCGAGCGAGCCGCGCGGCAACGGCCGGCTACCATACCACTTTATGGACAAAATGTGTAATCACAACAATTTGTAATGCATAAATTAGGTACTGATTGCACCTTAGGGCAGGTCCGACTTGGATTAGGTTAGGTACGACGACGAGCGAAGCGAGGAGGAGTGTTAGGTTGAACTGAGACCCTAACGAGCGAGCCGCGCGGCATCGGCCGGCTACCATACCACTCCATGGACAAAATGTGTAATCACAACAATTTGTAATGCATAAATTAGGTACTGATTGCACTTTAGGGCAGGTCCGACTTGTATTAGGTTAGGTATTCCGCATATGTCCTGTACAACAAGATAAGACAATGAAGTCTATCTTCGAATCAAATGGTATTCAGCCTGACAACTTTATGCCACCTAAAATATTATGCAAAAAAAAAATCTGCGAAAGTACTATTCGTTTAGAAGACTGTTATGCTCATCAACATTATGCCATTATAAGATTCGGTATTATAGAAATCTGCGAAATGATTTATGCCAAAGCATACTCTGCGTAAGATGTTTCTGCCAAACGTTACTTCTGCCAAGTATCGTTATGCAAAACAAATATATGTCAAAAAAGTTTCTACAAGATAATAGTGAACCTTAAAAAACATAACAATTTATGTGAGACTGTTACCAAGTTCAGTTATTTTATGTATAATTTAATATTGTAAAAAACATATAGTAAAAAAAGGAATACTTGGATCAACACCGGACAAAAATCGAATTTGTACATTCTCTTCTCACAGTAAAATTAAGCAGACAATAAATTAATTAAGAATTTCGAACGAAATCTTTTAAAAATTTGAATTTAGAATGCGACTTATTGAAACTTTATGCTCTCGCGGTTTGTACACATAATTAACACAAATTATAACGGCTCTATCGCGATATTCTTTATTTACCTTCATAATCTAACGTTTCAGCGCGGTTGCACACGCCGTGGTCTTAGATGTACTGGTGAATCAGCCAGTTGTCACTGGAGCTGTCGACCAAACACACGACACACACACGGACACGGCACTACACGACGAAATAGTCTAATAAAATTGATGGGTAGGGAGATAAATGTTCGACGACCATCCATTTGTTTACTAATTATTGTCACCAGTCGGACACACAACACTCACAACTTCTCCGCTATAGGAGACGGTAGGTAGTCCGTAAGTCTGTACTGTTTCAATTACGGGGGTAGCATAGCGAGGTCGCTAAAACCCCTAGGCTAAATAATTGAAAAAAAAAAACTGGGCATAAACTGCCTTTTTTGTTAGATTATGAAGGTGAAATACAGAATCTCGCGATAGACCCGTTATAAATTGTTTTACCCTATGACTAGAATTTGAGTTCTTTATATGTTGTTTGCGTCTCTTCATCATAAATACTACACCTTATTCACTTATGAGATACACTCAACTCTTGTATGCAAGCCTTGACTGGCAAATATTAAGTAAAACAGGCAAAGTTGTTCATTAAAATGAAACATGTAATGTCTCCTTCACACCACAAAAAAGTTCTTCCACCAGGTTACGCATTTAATTTTTATTTTGAGCTTTGATCTTTGTATCAATGGTTTAAAGTTGTCCATTATTTGATTTAAAAAGGTAGTTAACAAATTCTAAACACATAATTATCTACCCGACAGAAAATTTGTTATGGAGATACTTGTTTTGACATGGTTGCACATTTTGTTTCCTATGTCAATCTCGACGCTAAAATCAAGTATCTCAGAAATCTATATGAATTACGAGTATCTCATTGCGAGATACTCGTTTTCACGTTAAAATTAAGATACTTACTTGACTTTAGCTTAGAATACCCCTTCAAAAAAAGATACTTGGATTTTAAAAACATCTGTATTTTGAAAAGTATACATAATTTTTTTATAAATGTCAGATTGATGGATGTATTTTGAGATTCTGGACCGAAAAATAAAAAAAAAATATTTTTTGAAAAAATTGAGTTGCTTGTTTTCTGCATAGGGCAGCCGAAATGTCGTGCGGTTTTTATATAAAAAAACATACTGAATTGACGTTTCGTATCGATAACAATATTAATATCTATGGATACTAGAATAGAGACCTACTTTAGTTTTGACAGCTGTTCCAAATTTAAACTCATAACCTTACAAAAATTGATACTGTTATGTGGGATTTATATGTCTCCAAGTAAAACACGTATTTTTAAAGACGATAACACTTTTATTTGAACTCCAAAAGTCCCAAAACCCAAATAATTACAATTAAAATAGGCCACACGCACTCGCACCGTTCACCACCGTTCAAATCGATCTCCCCGTCCCGCTCACACATCCTCTTGTCTTCCTCTTCTCGCACAACGTTCCGTTCACACGCATCTTACAATCCTACATTCGGCCATCCTGCTTCATATCTGTCCTCAGATATGTCACTCATTCATTCATCTAGTCGTTCATTCATCGTAAAACATCTTAACATTAAAAAAAAACAACTTTATACATGTATGCGATTAAGGACAAGAAGAAAACTATGTATCTTTAAGTACTGCGTTTATGCAAATAAAAAGGTTTACAACAGGATAGGTACGTGAATATAAAGACGCGAGCGTTTTGGTCGCCGCCGCCAGAGCAAGTAACTATGGAAGGGAGCTGGCGCTGCCCCGCCGCCTGCGCCCGCGCAGCCCCCGCGGCCGCCCTTCATGTTGTCGTAGACATATTGGGGGGGGGGCCCGTTGGATGAAGCTGATGATCACGTAGACGCTCCGTCCAATAGTTCTTCGTCGGGTAGGGGGCACACCTTGTTGAGTGCGCGCCGTTCCACGCCTCGAATAGTTATGAAGTCTGCTACCCGGCTGACTCCGTCCTTGCCGGGGTATAGGCGATGGACTCGTGCGAGTTTCCATCGCATGGGAGGTTGATTGTCTTCTTTAAAAACCACCATTGCGCCTTCCTTAAGGTCCTTGTAGGGGTGTCTCCACTTCGTCTTTCTCTGCAACTCTGAGAGGTACTCGTCATTCCACCTCTTCCAGAAGCCGTCTCGTAACCTTTCTATGAGCTCATATCGCGTTCTTATCGCCTTTTCTGGTGCAGCAGGAGGAGTCGCCACGGATGTCAGCGGCCGCCCGACGAGGAAGTGCCCTGGAGTTAAAGGAGAAAGGTCGGCGGGATTACTTGTAAGGGGGGTAAGGGGTCGGGAGTTGAGGACTGCTTCGATTTCGGCGCAAAGAGTACTCAACTCCTCGTACGTTTAGCTAGCATTTCCTACAGTTCGTTTTAAATGATGCTTAAGGCATTTTACGTTAGCTTCCCACAATCCGCCGAAAGTGGGAGAGTAAGGGGGATTGAATTTAAATTGAATTTGGTCGTTAGCTGTATATTTATATATAGAACTCATGCCCGACTGTAATGCACGACCCAATTCATTGCTTGCTCCCACAAAATTGGTACCATTATCGCAGTAGATTTGTTTAGGTTTACCTCTACGCGAAATGAACCTTCGAAGACTGGAAATGAATGCCTTGGCACTAAGGTCACTTACGGTTTCTAAGTGCACTGCCTTAGTACAGAAACAGACAAATATGCAAATATAGCATTTAGAAATGCGGTTTCCGCGGCCTATTTTACTTGAAATTTGAAAGGGACCACAAAAATCACAGCCGGTTATCAAAAACGGGTAATTAGGAGTAACTCGACTAGATGGCAGCTGGCCCATCAGCGGCTCCATGGTTTTGGCTCTAAAACGAGTACAAATTATGCAGTGGCGAACTATATTACGTGCCAACGTTCTCCCCCGTAGAGGCCAAAACTGATCTCTAAAGCTTGCCAGGAGCAGCTGAGGTCCAGCATGCAGCAGGCGTAGATGCTCGGCCCTCATCAACAATTTTGTAAAATGATGTTTGCCATTTAGTAGCACAGGATGCTTTTTATCAAAGCTGAATTCTGTGTTGTTGAGCCGACCACCCAGCCTTAGCACGCCGCCGTCGTCAAGAAACGGAGACAGCTGTAACAAATGTGATGAGGTAAGTTTCTTTTTATTCTTTATTAGGTTAATTTCTGTATTAAATGATTCTGACTGTACCAACTTAATTAGGCAAGTTAACGATTTACTTAGTTCACATTCTGTTAAGGGTCCATGAGACCTGTTTTCTTTTTCTTTAATTTGACAATTATTTATGAATCTAATCGCATATGCGATTATTCTTTTTAATTTTGATGAACTTGAAAAGTTTTCTATTTTAATTATCTCATTAGGTTTATTGTTTTTATTTAAATTGGTTTGTAAGACTTTTATTTCAGGTAAAATTATCTCCGTGTTGGGGGTCCGCGGCCACTGCGATTCAGCGTTTTTGAGAAACGCTGGACCCTCCCACCACAAAGCAGAATCAAGAAGATGACCAGGATCCACGCCCCTCGAGGCCATGTCAGCTGGATTTTTGTCAGTTGGTATATGTCTCCACGAATTCCTAGAGGTGAGCTCGTGTATTTCATTTACTCTATTGCAGACGAAGGTTTTAAGAATCTTGGGACTTGTTTTTATCCAACCCAGTGTTATGGTGGAATCTGACCAAAAAATCTTTTTATGAATGGGACAACGAAGAGCTTCACTAACCTTACTAACAAGCCTTGCACCTAATAATGCTGCTGATAGCTCAAGTTTAGGTATTGTTTGTACTTTAAGAGGTGCAACCTTTGTCTTAGCGCAAAGAAGTCTGACTGTTACGCAATTTGATTGATCAGTAGTACGTACATAGACGCACGCAGCATAGGCATCCTGTGAAGAGTCCACGAAGCAGTGGAGCTCACAGGTGGTAGGAGCTGTGCATAGCACATGTCTAGGTATAGACACTGACAGTAATGTATGTAAGTTTTTATTTAAATTAAGCCATGTTTTTTTTATGTTTTCAGGTACTGGTTGGTCCCAGGTTAATTTAAGTACCCATAAGCGTTGCAATAAGATTTTAAGCGTAACTGTGGAAGCGCTTATGAGCCCGAGCGGGTCAAATATTTTACATGTGTTAGATAAGATGATTCTTTTTGTAACTATATCTTCTTTTGTATCGACATTTATAGAATAAGTGATCTTGTCTGTGTCTGGTGTCCACTGTACACCGAGCACACTAGACTGTTTACTTATATTCAGTGTCTCAGATGAGGTTGAATTTTGAAATATTTCAGGGCAATTACTTCGAAATTTATGTAGCGGAAAACATGCCGAGTTAAGTACACCAGTTACACCGTTGAGAATGTAAGCTAAAGTTTCTGGACTCTCGGCACCTGTCAACAGATCATCCATGTAACAATCCTTTTTTATTACTTCTGAAATTAATGGATCTGGACATTGTAATGCTAATTCTAAAAGACAACGCGTGCTAAGATACGGTGCACTGGCCGTTCCGTATGAAACGGTTTTTAGCTGTAGCACTTCCAGGGGCTTGGACGGATCGTCCCGCCATAATATCAGCTGCAAATTTCTCTGCGATTCCTGAATTTCAATTTGTCGATAGCATTTTTCTATGTCCCCAGTAAAGACATACTTATGTTGACGAAATCTAATTAATATGTTGAATAGATCATCTTGGACTACAGGCCCTACGTACTGTATATCGTTTAATGACTTGAGTGACGCTGTTTTTGCGGACGCGTCAAAAACGACACGTAATTTCGTGCTTTCACTACCTTCACGTATGACGCAATGATGAGGTATATAACAACCAAACTTAGGTTTATCTATTTTCGTTAGGTGTCCTAAAGCTTCATATTCATGAATGAAATCAGAGTATTGTTTTTTGAGTTCAGGGTTCTTACTTAACTTTTTTTCTAATGTGTAAAAACGTTTTGCCGCCATTTTGTATGAGTCACCAAGGGATGCTTCAGGTGGCTCTTTCAGGGGCATCAAGACTGAAAATCTGCCGTTAGGTAAACGGTTAGTATGTTTTTTAAAATGTTCCTCACAAAACTCGTCATCAACAGACACAGGTATTTTATTAGATGGAAGTTCTTCAAGATTCCAAAACTGGGTCAATTTTTCGCTGATTTCCTTCGTGAAATTACAGTGAAGTGTCTGAGGGGGTTCATGCGAATTTATGCTTAAAGGACCCGCTATTACCCAACCGAATTGAGTGGATTGCAGTATAGGCATATTAGGACCTAACCGTATTTTTTCAGGACACAAAATATCATAAAATATTTCCGCGCCTAACAACATATCAACATCAGAAGGATGACAGAAGTGAGGATCCGCCATCTTAATATCATGAGGTAAGTTTAGCTGATTAATGTTTACAGCCATATTGGGTAACTGACCCGTGATTTGAGGAATCACTAGACATTTAAGATTTCTATTGAATGAGTTCGAGAGAGAGCTAATGTTTACGTCGCATCTATCGGAAATGGTAAGTTGAATATTGTTAATGCCCGATATTTTTAAAGAATCGGGATCACGATTAACTAACCCAAGCTTCTTTTTCAGGTTGTCCGTTATGAAACAGGACTGGCTGCCGCCATCTAAGAGAATGCGCGCAGTGTGAGTATCACGTGTTTCAGGATTGGTGACCTTGACTAAAGCGGTACCTAGAAGAACTTGCCCGGAGGACTGTACTGACAGTATCCTTTTCGGAGGATCAACTACATCAGGGATACATGAAGACCCAGCTGCAGGAGACGTCACAGGTAAGTTTGAGGTTATGATATTGTCTTTATGTAACATCGTATTATGTTTTTTATTGCATAATCTGCAAGGACCTAACTTGCAATTATTTGCGTCATGACCTCGTCGTAAACAAATGGTGCAAAGCTTTAACTTTATGACTTCGCTCCACTTGTTCTCAAGCGATAAGGTTTTGAATGATTCACAATCAAGTATTCTGTGACCTTGGTCACACATTGGACATGAAAAAGATCCAAACGGCTTAGTCGAACTGGAAGTAACGAAACTCTTAGCATGCTTATTATAAGATAAAGTTCCTTTATGATCATGTTTGTTTTGGTTATTATTATTATTATGTGTATGCGGAATATTTTTTTCATTCCGATTAGCAAGAGTAG
The DNA here is from genome assembly GCA_947623375.1 of Apotomis capreana. NCBI lineage: Eukaryota > Metazoa > Arthropoda > Insecta > Lepidoptera > Tortricidae > Apotomis > Apotomis capreana. Next base: position 6,459,923 of record OX392505.1, on the reverse strand, counting down.
TTTCCAAAATGTCTGCTCTGTTACGAAGAAATTCAATAAATTCACTTAAGAGTGGTAAATCGGACAAGTTGTTTCTATACTCCTCCCATTTACCACTTGTGATTGAATCCAACTTGCTTGATATCATAAATATGATGAGAGTATCCCATTGATCGACGGGTTGACCGAGCGTAGTTAAGGCTCTTAGGTTTTTTGTCACAATATCAATTAAATACCGCAACGATTTATGGGATTCCCTCGAAATCATTTCTATTTTAAATAACGCCTTTAAGTGGTTATTAATTAGGATTTTTTTGTTATCGTACCTTTGACATAACAAGTCCCATGCAACTGTGTAGTTTTTCGACGAAAATTCAATAGATTTTATTACTAAAGCTGCGCTCCCTTCTAACGAGGCTCGCAGGTAATGAAACTTGTTAATGTCAGGGATACCTTCATTATTATGTATTAATGACAAGAACGTATCACGAAATTCTAACCAAAAGAAATAGTTGCCATCGAATACCGGTAACTTAATTACCGGTAATTTAATGTTCAAATTATCCTGATGAGAACAACTACTATAAGAACTTTGTTTATCTTCGTTATTTCCCGGTTTTGATTTCAATAAAGCTTGAGCACTAGATATACTAGTATAGAATTTTGCTTCAGTTGTCTCCCTTTCCCTAATTTGCTCATCAAGAACTGAACAAGACAATTCGATTTGATTTTGGCACCTTTCAAATTCAGAAAACAAGGCTTCCATTTTCAAAATTCGCAGATTAAGTTCGCTATACTGTGCTTCAGTTATTTCCTTAATGTTTAAATTTTTAAAGTCTACTATGAACTTCTCAAACGATGTTAATCTACCTCTAATTGAGCCACGTTGCTTTATTAAATCTTTAAATGTAAGTTCCGTCTCCAGCTCAGTAATATCTACTGATTGATTATTTTGAAGAGGATGTGCCATGATTAAAACTTAAGTTCTTGATACTAATTAAAATAGGTACTCAAATCTTGTGAAAACAACCAACAAATTAAGTTAAATAAATAGTGCACGAACCGGGCAGGAGTTCCAGGTGCGCGGAGTTGCCGCGCGAAGGTAGATATCGCACGACCAGCTGACGACGCGTAGGTAGGTAGCGGGCGCGTTGCTAGGCGCAGCGCCGTCGCGCGCCGCCGATGGTTCTAGACCCTGGAAACGTTCGGCCCGAAGCAAAATGAGTCTAATGATAATAATAATGCTTGTTACGGGGCTTCAAAGCATAAAAGTTGCAAAAAAAAGAAGTTATTTTCTTTAATTACTTTAAGTTAAAGAAAACTAGCTTGACCACAATGCAAGTACTTAATTTATGATTTAACAAAGTGCGCTTTATATTAAGAAAGCGTGAACAAAGGCGTGTTCGAAATAATAATAAAAAAGAAAGAAAAAAAAGAAGTTAATTATCGATAGGTATAAAGATTGCTTTGGATGCAGGTTTATATTTATTAAACGGGGTGCAATTTTAAGCGCTAGCCTGTGGTGACTTGCTCTGGCAATGACGCAAAAAAATGCATTAATTTTTAAGCAGTTTAATAGTTATGCAATGCAAATTAAGTATATTAAGACTTAATAATTTAGGTAGAATGCTAATAGCACGACAACAATACTTAAGACGAGAACAATTCTATTCTCGACTCGATTAAAATGCCGTTATAATTTTAAGAAGGTTCTGTAGGACAGTAATTGCGTATTCAGAGCAAAGTAAACTTACACACAAAATCAAAACATTAGGAAAGTAAAGGAATAGGTAAAAATGGGCACTCCCCTTGTTGAAGATCGCTGCGAAGCCACGCCGTCATCCAAGGTCGCGCGCCGATTTCTATTTCTTTGTCTTCGGCTTCGCCTCTGGAATGTTCGATCTGCTGCGCGAAGCGATAACTAGTTTTGCGCTCCGCTCGAAGTTTTTATTGCCGCCGATATGCAATACTGTCCTGTCACGGTCGCCACTTTCTTGTATGCGATTAAGGACAAGAAGAAAACTATGTATCTTTAAGTACTGCGTTTATGCAAATAAAAAGGTTTACAACAGGATAGGTACGTGAATATAAAGACGCGAGCGTTTTGGTCGCCGCCGCCAGAGCAAGTAACTATGGAAGGGAGCTGGCGCTGCCCCGCCGCCTGCGCCCGCGCAGCCCCCGCGGCCGCCCTTCATGTTGTCGTAGACATACATATTAGGTACATAATACATAAGCAATAACTTTACACCTTTTTTAGTTCAACAAGAATGGCTTATAAACTTTAAAAACATTAAACAAACTTTAAAAACATCAAACAAGTTTAATTTTATTTTTATTAAAGATGTAACACAAAAAAAATATCGGCCATTACATATGTACAATTTTGTTATTACACAACCTATAACATGATTGCTTGAGCATGAACCTGAATACAACATAGTACCTATGTAGGTATTTACCACAACTTTTCAGGTCTTTTAGGAAAAATAAACTTTTACATAACAATACATGATAAGAAAATGTTCCAATAGTCGTTTTACATCTTATTTATACGCTGAGGGTTCCATGTATGTAAACAAACAACCACCAATAACATACCAATAACCATAAACATACATATCTCAACATATCTATTATTCAAAGGACACAGGAAAAAAGAAAACATTAAAATATATATAAAAAAACGAAACAGACCTTATTCTCCATCTTCCTCTGGCCATCTCCTCATGTAATCCGCCGTCGTGGCGGTCTTGTTAGGGCCTTCTGTACCGCTGTACAGTTTTTCGACGTCGTAGCGATCGTTTCTTTTCACCTTTACCACCTTGTAAGGTCCAAGAAACTTAGGTTGCAATTTAAGCCCTGGTCCAAATTGTGTCCTCTTAATAGCGACTAGATCGCCGACATCATATTTGGAGCTTGGCTTTCTCTTCTTATCATAGCTTTTCTTATTTTCTTCTTGTATTTTCTGAATTTGCTCTTTAGCTTGAAGTCTCAACTTTTCTCTGTCTTCATTATATTGAGAAATGGTTTCTTGTTGTAATAAGGTTAATATTGCAACATCTTTTTTGCAATTCATTCTAGTACCTGTTAACAGTTGGAATGGTGAGGTGTCTATACTTCTTTGGTAAGAGCTGTTGATGTACCACAATGACTGGTCTTCAATACATAATTTTGTTAACATAGGTATCATAATTCTGTGAATCCTTTCTACCTGGCCGTTCCCTCTTGGCACTCCTGTAGTTATCGTCACATGCTGGATGCCCTCATCTTCGCAGTATTTCACAAAGGCTCCGCTGGTAAAAGCTGTACCTCGATCTGTCACAATTCGTGTCGGGTTTCCAAATGTCTGTTGGTGAACCTGCAGCTTGTTCAGAGCTTCTGCGCTTGACGTCGTCTTCGTGGGATAGAGCCACACGAACTTTGTGAATGCATCCACCATTGTGAGTATATGATTATACTGCTTCCTGGTTGCCGTCAATGGACCAATGTGGTCTAAATGAAGAGTGTGGAAGGGTGTCCCCTCTTTCCCGATTGGGTTTAAAAACCCTTCTTGCTTTCCTTCTTTTCTAGTTGCTAATAAGCATGGTATGCAGCTCATAATTACCTCTTCTATCTTTTTTTCTAAGTTTCGTATGTAATAATCTTTACTAATGGCTTCTTTCATTTTTCTTAAGGCAAAATGACCATTGCTATGTACTTTTTTTATAACTTCTTTTTCCATGACTTTAGGTACTACAATTTGTCTCTGCTCTCCTTTGTACAGCATCCCCCCTTCTATATAGAAGTCGTTGTAGTTTCCATCTTTTTCTACTAACAACCTGATAGCTTTAAGCTGTTCATCTCTTTCTTGTGCTAGACTGATTTTTTCATGCAAACTTACTACTGTGGCTACATATGGAATTCTGTTTAGTGCATCTGTGTGAGGCATCCTGACGCCTGCACGGTGCTCAATCTCATAATCGTATTGCTCAAGTAAGAGTACCCATCTAGCCACCTTTGCTGTCAAGTCCTTCTTCATCAGTGTAAGCTGGAATGCTTGGCAGTCTGTGACTATCTTAAAATGTATTCCATACAGATAATGGTGAAATCTTTTTACTCCTTCTATAATAGCGAGTGCTTCCAGCTCATAACTCGACCAACGACTTTCACCTTCATTTGTACGCCTGCTTCTGTAATATACTGGATGCATTCCACCTTCTGGACTTTTCTGCATGAGTATAGCGGCCACCGCCTGGCTGGAAGCATCGGTATGCAGTTCTGTCTCCAATCTTGGGTTGAAGATCTTGAGAACTGGCTCACTGATTAGTTTCTGCTTCAAAATGTTGAACGTTTCTGCCTGTTCCTGGCCAAATATAAACTTTGCATCCTTTCTCATCAAATCCGTCAATGGCCTGGCAATTCTTGCATAGTTTTCTATATATTTTCGGAAATAAGACGTCAATCCAATGAAACTTTGAAGCTGTTTTACATTTGTAGGCTCTGGATATTGGGCTACTGCTTCAATCTTACACGGGCTTGGTCGCACTTCACCATCTTTGACCATATGTCCTAGGTACTCAATCTCATGGTGGACCAACTTGGCCTTCTGCCAATTCATCTCGAGCCCATACTCCGCAGCCACCTCCAGCACTCGTTGCAGCCTCTTCACTGCTTCTTGCTCCGACTGTGCTGGAATGATAATATCGTCTATAAATATCATCATAATGCCCTCTTGCATTAAATCTTTAAATACTATCGTGATGAATCGCATAAAGTACTTAGGCGATACTGAGAGACCAAACGGAGCTCTTAAAAAGGAAAATTGTCCATGGTGGGTCACAAAAGATGTGTATGGCACTGATTCTTTTCTTACTTTTAAGTGAAAAAATCCATTTTTAAGGTCAAGGACGCTAAACACTCTTGCATTTGACAACTTGTCAATTAAGTCCTCGATTAAAGGCAATGGAAATTCATCTTTGACCATCTTTTTATTAAGCAATCTGTAATCAATACATACTCTAGTTGCACCACACTTCTTTTTTACTAACACTACTGGGCTAGTGTACTCAGAGAAACTCACCTGGACTATTCCTTCCTTCATCCATTTGTCTACCTGATCCTCAACAATCTTCTGCTCGGCCAAGGACAACCTCCTCGGTCGCTGAGCCACTGGGATGTCATCTTTAAGTATAATCTTGAGTTCAATGGGTGCTTCTTTTGTCTGGACCGGCTTGTAGTCGTTCACCAGCCGCTCCACCTCCTCCTTTACGTTGACATCGCGGATATGACCTGCAATGTCCAACTCATTCACACAACAATTCACACGTGACAACCATTCCTCATTCTCAGCCAACAACAACACGGAACCCTCGCGCATAACCATCACAACATTATTAAGGAACTCTTGACCTAATATTACTTTATAAGGCATACAATCATTAGGTACGACGTGAAAAATAACCTTATCGTAACACTTTCCGTCGATAAAAACACTTTCATAAAACTTCCCGCGCGATCTTATTTTAGATAGTCCGAGTCCCGCCAAAACCGTGTTGTCGTCACATTTTTCCACTTTAAGTTCGTCGTATAAGTCCGTAGAAATTAAATTTAAGTCTGAGCCGGTGTCTATTAACGCCTCCGCACTTTTCCCGCACATATTAATTAATTTAATCGGCGTACTCAACACTTTCGATTCGATATCGCGTTTGTTTGCGTTCATTACGTTCCGCCAGCTGTCATCTGTCGCGCTGCCTCTTGCTTGCTTGTCATTTGCCGTTGACGTTTGACCGAACATGGCCGACTGCCGCCGAGACTCACCGAAGTCTTGCATTACCGACTGAGCAGCTACCTGTCCCGCTCCCTCTCGTGGGCCGAAACCGCGCAACTGCTTTACCGGTTTCTCGCCGGCGCCGCCACCGCTTCTATTGTTTTCCGGACACCAATATGCCCGAAATTATTACATCTAAAACACTTCATCCCATTCACTTCAGCCACCAGGCATACTGGAGGCTGGCGAGATCGCTCAAAGCAGATACTGTGGCCGAAATGCCTCCTTTAGTTCGCCCCAATGACCCCACCCCGGCTTTTGATGATATCGAGAAGGCCGAGCTATTAGCCGATTGTCTGGAGTCACAGTGTTCTCCCAGTCTGGAACCAGTGGACCCTTTGCACCTGGAGTTGGTCAATGCAGAAGTAGATAGACGTTCTCAGGGTCCTCCTCTAGGCCCCTCACTTAAACCAGTCTCGCTTGAAGAAGTTAAGTCTCTCGTTAAAAAGCTTAGACCTAAAAAGGCCCCCGGTGGCGATGGCATCCCCAATAAATTGATTAAATCTCTTCCGGAAAATATTCTTTCGTTTCTTGTTATTATTTTCAATACAGCTCTCTCGACTTGCACTTTTCCGGCAGCATGGAAAAGGGCTGACGTGATAGGCATTCACAAACCTGGAAAACCCAGATCTGCCCCGACCAGTTACAGGCCTATCAGCCTACTAAGTTCATTAGGTAAACTGTACGAGCGTATAGTTCTTTCCCGCCTTAGGGATTTCATTGATGAGAGGGACCTGTTGACGGATGAGCAATTCGGCTTTAGGGCCGGACACTCATGTGTACAACAGGTCCATCGGATAACCGAGCACATTCTGTTTTTCTTGTCGGGTTGGGGAAAGCCAGTCCCTACAGGTGGTGTCTTCTTAGACGTAGCGAAAGCGTTCGACAAAGTCTGGCACAACGGCTTGATTTTCAAGCTCCACTCGTATGGAGTGCCAGACCGGCTTGTCCGCATTATACGAGACTTTCTTTCTTGTCGAACCTTTCGCTACCGAGTAGAAGGCTCGCACTCTGTCCCTCACGAGATCAAAGCCGGAGTGCCCCAGGGTTCGGTGCTATCACCCACTTTATTTGCCCTGTACGTCAATGATATCCCCAAGATTCCGGGAGTGCACTATGCGCTATTTGCCGATGATACTGCGATTTTTGCCAGCTCCACCCGCCCTGGACGGATTACCCTTCTGCTTCAGTCCGCTCTCAATGCCCTGGGTCATTGGTTTCGGAACTGGAGGATGGAGGTTAATCCGGACAAGAGCGCGGCTGTCCTCTTTTCACGCACTTCTAATTATCAAAACCAGGTGGCGAAAGCCGGTCACGTCTCCCTTTTTAATACGCGGATCCCTTGGAGGGACCACACCAAGTACTTAGGTGTTACCTTGGACAGAAGACTTAACTTTTTCAAGCATATCAAGACTGTAAAGGATAGGGCTGCTTTTATTTCTGGCCGCCTCCACTGCTTGACCAACTCTAGAAGCAAAATGTCAATTCATAATAAGCTTACGTTGTATAAAACCTGCATTAGGCCGGTCTTCTCGTATGCAAGCTCAGTTTTCGCTCACTCTTCCCCGAGTAGGCTTAGGGCATTCCAAACCCTCCAAAACAAATATTTAAGGAGAGCAGTAGGAGCTCCATGGTTCATCCGCAATATTGATCTGCACGCGGACCTCCGTTTCCCCTCAGTAGCGGAACATTTTAGGACTCTTGCAAAATCTCATTTCGAGCGTTCGGCCAACTCAAAGAACAAACTTATCTCGGAAACCGTCAATTATGACCCCGACATGCCACCCAGGCATGGTTACCGCAGACCCAAACATATCCTCTTGGACCCTGACGACACTTTCACAACTAGACGCAGATTGGAAGAGGAAGAGGACTCCAGACTTCTTGCCCAGCTTAGGGCGGACAGGGCCAGACGCAGACCCTCGTTCACACGCCCTCGTGTCACTCACGACGTTCACAGACAGACAGACAGAGACGCTCGCTTCGGCGGGAGCCGGTTCAATCCTCTTTTAAGACTTCCAGCCTCGCAGCGGGCTGCTTCCACTTCACAATAAACTCTTTAGTTATCCATGAGGGCTAACCAAAAGTCCAGCTCATCTTTTCGATGGTTGGCATCCTCTCTCCTCTCGCTAGTCTCTGCTGCTCAGTGGCTGAGACAAAATCAGACGTGCAGTTACGGGCCGCATACACGCAGGCCCACCTGCAAAGGCTCATTTCAAAAAAAAAAAAAAAACTTCATCCCATTAGGACACGCCGCTGATACGTGATTTGATTCGCCGCACTTGAAACACCGTCGTGTGTGTTGATGCCGACTTGCCGATGATGATGCAGGTTCTTGATGCTTTCTAGCACAGACAACTTAACCCTATAGACCCCGCTTCATAAAACTTTCTCTAGTATCTCAATTTGCCAAATTGGCGGGGTGAGGAGGGCATCAAGTGCACTGTGATTGGCTAGTTCAAGGTCAGCGAGCAATAACGCATGCGTTGCAAGACGCGCGCCTTTTTTGATAGTGATGGGACACACTCGAAAAAGAAACTGCAGAATGTAAGTATATATGTTTTTAATTGGAATCAATAAGAATACAAAAATGGTATTATTATTAATTAATTATGTACCTGAGTGCATTTTTAATTGGACCTTGGTGAAAATGCACTCTAGTGTAGTAGTAGATCTACAAATAAAGTGAAAATTGAAAAATCAAAACTTCAAATAACATCCTTCTTATGTAGCGCCATAAGATTCAGGTGCCAACTTAACTCAATCGAGTGTAATGGGTACCCCCCTTTTATTGGCAAAATTTTTACAGCGTATAATATGTTTTTTCTTTCGACATATTAATGAAGTTTTCATCAAAGTCTGTTCAGGCGTTTTCACGTGATGCGCGGTCAAATAAACAGACAAACAGACAAACGAACAAACAGATAAACACAAATATTCTAAAAACTGTTGGAACGTGTTCTGTTATCGGTTTTAAGCATCCCCCGCCAACTTTATTTCTAATATCTTACATGATACATCTATAGATGTATCGTATTTATCCAGGATATTAAGTAGCCCTTCTCCAAGATTCTATCTGTTTTCGAAAATTCATCGAAATTGGTTCAGCAGTTTAGACATTTATGGTTTCATAATTGTATATTTATGAACTAAAGTAACATACATTTCGATTATTCAATAAAAGAAAAAGTTTGTACTCTATAAAAAGTTCAATGTTGTTTAACGGGTATCGGTTACGTAATTAATCAGTCACATCACTACTAAAAACACTGCAAAGGTTAGACGAAGACGGAATTACAAAAATTTGCAAGCGAAGGTAAGAGACAGTTTACAATTGACAGAAGACATCATCGCGTCGCTAGGTTACCAACCTACATTTTATAACTTAATAACATTCGTTGTAAAATAGTAAAAATAGCTTACTTGTGACATGAAATCCCATCTTTTTGAAGACTAGATGTCTTGCTACATTTTCCACAAAATTTAACCATACAATAAGGCATATTTTGAACACCTTATAAGCCAAGTAAGCAGTGAAATATTTCATGTTACTTCGTCAACAGTCGACCGCGAACTAAGAGAGCGTTTGGGGGCGTGGTGAGCGCTGCGTATTTTTTGAGCATTAGCTTGGCTCACCCGGGTGGCCTTATAAGCGGGGTCTATAGGTTAAGTTGTCTGTGCTTTCTAGGTTTATCGCTGCCGTCGCTCCTTATTCGAGTCTTCATTTTCTCGTAACATGATAGTTTGTCTTTTAATGCAGCGTATGATGTAACGCCGTAAAGCATTGCCTTATTTACCTCATTATCAACAATGCCATCGATTATGTACTGAATTGCTATATATTCTGGAAATTTCGCGCGTTTTCCGAGTTCTTTAATTGATAACATATAGTGATAACAGGTTTCGTCCCGTCGCTTCTTACGCGCTGCCATCAGTTCATGCATCTCCTTAACGTTAACTGAATCCGGAAACTCCTTTTGTAGTGCACCCTTCAACTCTTCGTAAGTTTTGAATGTTTTTTCCGTTCGTAACCATAGCTCCGCCGTGCCGGTTAAGGATCTTCGGGCTATTACTATTAGCGTCTGTTGGTCAGTCCAACTGAAAATCTCTTTATTGTCCTCAATATCTTGCGCCCACTTAGCTGACGAGTAAGTATGGTCGTGGTCGCTGAACTTCGTAATATTGTAGCCGCTTTCCGCCATGACACCGTGATTTTGAGTTCCTTGTGCCGCCGCCATATTTTTTTTTTGTTCGTACAACTCGTAAATTTTAGTCGTTAGTTTCGTCGTTCGTCGTCGTAAACTTCTTGAAATTTCGTCGTTTTCGTCGTTGCACAGTACTGGTCGTCGTCTTGCCGGTACCGGGAGACAATCCGTGAACGCTTGCTGTTTCTTTGTTTGCGCTGTTAGCCGTCGTACACGTGCTTTTACTCTCGGAGACTATCCCGGACGAGCCCCCAAATTTATGTGGGATTTATATGTCTCCAAGTAAAACACGTATTTTTAAAGACGATAACACTTTTATTTGAACTCCAAAAGTCCCAAAACCCAAATAATTACAATTAAAATAGGCCACACGCACTCGCACCGTTCACCACCGTTCAAATCGATCTCCCCGTCCCGCTCACACATCCTCTTGTCTTCCTCTTCACGCACAACGTTCCGTTCACACGCATCTTACAATCCTACAGTTATAACATTACAGTACAGATTTTACCTACTGCCACAGATAAGAAAGTTCTCATAGTAAAATTGGTTGTAGTAATGCTGGTCATTTCCTATGGTTTCTGAACGCATTTTAGAGCACTAATGATATGTGCGTAGATAAATGCTATTTATACATTGTTCATTCACGTTTGTGAATTTTGCGCCAATCCTAATCAAGTCCATACAGGACGTTAAAATACTGGCGCATTAAGATAGGTATCTACCTGTATAATTCTCTTCAAAAACAACGTTTCTTTTTCGTTTCGTTATGTCTCCGCTGTCAAACACATGTCACCAGTGTACCAGACATCACACCACTCTCCTCATCAACCTAGGGCATTTATCAGGCAAAAAATAAAATCGTTGGGCGTGTGAAATTTCTATCAAGTCAACCGCTATATATATCATGATATCATACGCAGGCTACACGCGCCCAACGATTTTATTTTTTGTCTGATCAATGCCCTAGATTGATGTGATGATGTCAGAGTGGTGTGATGTCTGGTACCTAGGACCTACCGAATTATTTTTTACCTTTATTTATTTTATTTATTTATTTATTTAAACTTTATTGCACAAAACAAGTCAGTACAAATGGCGGACTTAATGCCAAATGGCATTCTCTACCAGTCAACCATAGGGCCAAACAGAGATACTAGAAGTGGGTGCAAATTAGAAATCTGATGGTACAGAGAGGATCTAGAGTACAAGTAAATACAAAATATTATATTGCTGTTTATACAAAAATACATATACCTACACACTTTAATACTTTATATATATATACAGATATATACATAATATAATATATATATATATATATAAATATAAAGTATTAAATATAAACTTTATGTACATTTACAATAAAACCGTTTAACTTAAAAATTGTTTTTACTCATTTTTTATTTTTATTATAGCATTATATTGTAATCTGTCATTGAGTTGTCATAGCAATCAAGAGGGATGGTTTTCAATTTCATTGTATTTGTTTTTTTTTTATAAATGTATTTTTTTAATGTAATGTGTAAAAAATTCTATGTAATAATTGCATATTTGAAAATGTAATGTGTTATAAATTGTATTATCTTACACTATAGGTATAATGTATAATTGCTACGCCCAATCAGGGCCCATGAGAAACTGTATTCATATGTGATAATATCTTTGTACCATGGATGCAATCAATGAATAAATGAATAAATGGTATGCAATAAAGCGCATTTTACACGTATTGTATGAAATGAAACTAACTATTTTTTTCAATAAATTGGCCAAAAGGGCACTTTTACAAGTCAGATTGTGAATCTACCAGCTTTACTCAAGAGGAGACCGCTATTAAGAAAGCCGAAAGAAATTATTTTTTCGTACATCATACTTAATACAATCATTTATATATGTAGTACAACTAAGGAGACGTATAACTACATTTATACAAAATGTATTCAATTCAAGCTGCAATAAGATACACTTAATTAATTTAATTCCACAGAGATGTTTAAAGTCTCTATTGTATTGCAATCACACTGATGTATGTATTGCTATGACAATTCATTCATAAATGGGCCATGCCATTTCTACAGTTCATTCTATTATACGTACACATTCTGAAATTATTTCAAGTATCTTCATACAGAAACAGACATAGGTAACAGAGCAGAGGTTTTATTTGGGATCTTTAGGTACGGAACCCAAAGAAAGATTCAAAACTAAACCGTAATGCCGACTCGGTTGGCGTAGTTTGTAGTGCACCTGCCAACTGAGCCGGCGGTTTCGGGTTCGAATCACGGGCCAGGACAAATATTTGTGTGAAGAACTCGAATATTTGTGCTTGGGGTGTAGTTGTTGTATGTATTAAGTATACCTTATCTATATTGTATGTATATCGTCGTCTAGTACCCTAACACAAGCCTTCTTGAGCTTAATTTGATAGTTGTTCGATATCTATATATATATATATATGTCGAATTGTGAGGGCGGCGCCACCAGTCAGCAACGATTTAATATTTTGATTATTCTTTTTTTTACTGCGGGTATCACCGTACATTGAAATTCTCTTTCTTACTTGTTAAAGCTGCCAACAGATGGCGACACCATGTGACACTTAATAAAATTGATTCGATTTTTATTCCTGGTAACATTTAATTGATTATGTTGGCCAACCTGTATGATTTCCGTTCGTTCTATTTTTGTGATTGGTTGTAATCTAATTTGTTAGGTTGGTAGACTGGAAACGCAAGCGAATGGCTGACAGCTTTTCCCCCTCGCTTGGACATGGCCCTTGGCGGGAATTGTACTCCACGTGGTCGAGTTCGATTTAGTTTTGCACACACTTTACTTTGGTTCGTGATCGAGTAAACATCTCCGCCAAGAGACTTGTCTGTTTCCGTGCTGCCATAAGTTATTTTTAGCTCACGATTATTAAGTAGGCCGTTACGCTAATTAAGTTTAAACTTTATTGTGCTTATCGTGAATTACAATAATGTACAGTGATGGTTGTAAATAAAAGACAGTGATTGCGCGAATAGTGTTTCTTTCTTCTCGTGGTCAAATAACCTATCGCTATGTCCGATGTCCCTGAAAGCGCCCAGTTTCCCGCCCCGGCTGTCCGTGATGCGACATCAGAAGAAGTGGGATTCAATCGGACACAAAGCGATGGACGTTTTGACGAAAATATTCTGCGTACATTACTGGAAGTGCAAAACAAGAACATGATGGCTCTGATTGACTCCATACGACCTGTGAGTAACCGAAAAATAATTTTACCGGCTTTTGACCCCGATAAGGCCGATGTTGATGCTCGTGCATGGTGTACCACAGTGGATTTGTGCCTCACTGAAAGTGAACAACAGGGAAGTGCATTGATTCTGGCACTCAGTGGAGCATTAAAGGGCAACGCTTCACAATGGTTATCCCAGATTTCCTTCGCTGGTATGACATGGCTCCAGTTTAAAGATTTATTCCTGGCACGATATGGATTGATCGAAACCCCTGCTGCTACCCTCATCAACATGCACAATAGCAAACCCAAGGATAATGAGAACATGGCGTCGTATGCTGCCCGACTATCAACGACATTGATGGCTCGATTTAAAGACATGGCGACGGAGCAAATAACTTTAGCCATGGTACTGGCTCACGTGTCTCAATTTGATGGAAGGCTTCAACGCACGGCTTTTACCACTGAAATAAAGACCAGAGAGCAAATGCAACGTGAACTGCAAGCCAGCTGCTATATGAAGAGGAAGAATAGCGACTTTTCAAGCGATGCTTCCTACCACAAGCGACCGCGACCTGCTCCTGCACCTGCTGGACCTGTACGTTGCTTCTCGTGTGGGGAGTTGGGACATCGTAGCATCGACTGCCGCTCCAAGGATCCCAAAAGGTCATGTGATCGTTCCACTTTTAATAAAGTTACTTCTTCAACCAAACAGCAACCCAATGTGTCTGGCGTCACATGTTACAGATGCGGACTTGCGGGTCGCTTCGCCAACAAGTGTCCTCGTGCACCACACTCCACCCCGGGCAAGACCACTCCTGGCAATGGTGGTGCAAGCAACAGCAGCAATCCCGGCGCCGCAGCAGCCAGCAGTAGCAACAACCAGCGGCGGGTGGAACTGTGCACAATCAGCAACCCTACTGGACTATTGAAAGTTGCTGGTGAGTCGTTTTCTTTTCACTATGATTCCGGTGCTGAATGCTCTCTCATTAAAGAATCCTTTGCTTCCAAATTTCCCGGTAAACGGTTGAACAACACTGTGACATTAACTGGCATTGGTCAATCGAGTGTTCATAGTTTGATGCAAATAGATTGTCAAGTAGAAATTGATGGCCTGAATTTAGAAATTCTTTTTCACGTCATACCCGACTCCTTTCTTAACAGTGACATAATGATTGGTCGTGAGATTTTAACACAGGTTCCCACTGAATTAGATATTGTATGTGACGATGATGATAATGCCACTGTTTCGAGTTAGTTGTGTGTGTAATTATGATAATAATTGTTTTGATTTTAATGGATTCACTGTTCACAAGTACTATATTTTCAATGGACCGAAAGCATACCCGATGGACTGGGCATTGTTGTGGCCGCATCAGAAGTGCCGGAGCATGTAAGAGGTGCACGTTGACTGCTTTTTCTGTGCAGTATACTCTTTGCGAGGAGTAGCACTTACGCGGCTGTGATGGTTACCTTCTGACGATGGGTTCACTGTTAATTTAACATTTGCCGATGGACTGGCTCGTGCCGATGGACTGGCACATCTTACGTTATCACCTGCCGATGGACTGGCAATTTTTTTACTGTTGTGAAGAATGATTCCACACATGGGATACATTTTCTCCTTATGATTTGTTGATGGCTAACGTGTTTTAGTACCCACATGGCATGATCATGATCTAATTTGATGGCTGAAATTGTAATGATATTTTTTTGTTACTGATTATTTCATAGAGTTTATGTCAGGTTAGCCGAACGGATTACCTTTCGATTATTTCTTTGTCCACAGATAACGCACCCGAGGACGGGTGAAGGTCAAGACGGCCGTGTCGAATTGTGAGGGCGGCGCCACCAGTCAGCAACGATTTAATATTTTGATTATTCTTTTTTTTACTGCGGGTATCACCGTACATTGAAATTCTCTTTCTTACTTGTTAAAGCTGCCAACAGATGGCGACACCATGTGACACTTAATAAAATTGATTCGATTTTTATTCCTGGTAACATTTAATTGATTATGTTGGCCAACCTGTATGATTTCCGTTCGTTCTATTTTTGTGATTGGTTGTAATCTAATTTGTTAGGTTGGTAGACTGGAAACGCAAGTGAATGGCTGACAGCTTTTCCCCCTCGCTTGGACATGGCCCTTGGCGGGAATTGTACTCCACGTGGTCGAGTTCGATTTAGTTTTGCACACACTTTACTTTGGTTCGTGATCGAGTAAACATCTCCGCCAAGAGACTTGTCTGTTTCCGTGCTGCCATAAGTTATTTTTAGCTCACGATTATTAAGTAGGCCGTTACGCTAATTAAGTTTAAACTTTATTGTGCTTATCGTGAATTACAATAATGTACAGTGATGGTTGTAAATAAAAGACAGTGATTGCGCGAATAGTGTTTCTTTCTTCTCGTGGTCAAATAACCTATCGCTATGTCCGATGTCCCTGAAAGCGCCCAGTTTCCCGCCCCGGCTGTCCGTGATGCGACATATATATACATATATTATTTGTAATGTTGCCGCAAATTGAACTTAATTAATGTTCTATCAGTGACATTGCAATACCAAAATGCACGGTTCATTTTCAATTTAATTAAATACCCATCGTTCAATTGACTACGATAATCAATTTCCCGTAAATTATAAATCAAATCAAATCAAATCGTTTATTTGCATAAATTGCGGTACAGTTGAGATCGAAATTACATATAACAGAACAACACAATTTGCCAGTATATTGGCATGCAAAAAATTTCAATAATTAATAATAACTAGTACCTATTATTTATAAATTATAATTTACATACACATACAACTCATTACAATTATTTTAATAAATCCTTATGCAATCACATAATAAACATAATTCATTTTTACATAATTTAATATTGCGATTGCTTCCTAAAAAAATCATTAATTGAATAAAAACATTCACTAAGCAACCATTTTGTTAGTTGTTTTTTAAATTGAGTTGGCGGACAATCTTTTAGAACGGTTGGTACATTATTATAAATTTTTATTGCCATGCAGAATGAGTTACTGCTATGGATTTTTAATTTTGCACTTGGCAAGTACAGCCTATTTCTGTGTCGTGTAGACCTTGGAAAAGCATCGGCATGAGTTGTAAACAAGTTTGGATGTTCATGAACAAATATGGCCATCTGCCTTATATACATACATGGAAGAGATAACACACGAGTCTCTTGAAATAACGGCCTACATGAGTCCAAAAAGTGGGCATTGCAAACCGCTCTAATGCATTTCTTTTGAGCCAGAAAAGCCTTATTCATATCCACGGAATTGCCCCACACTAGCAACCCATAGCTCAAAATGGAAGAGACATAGCCATGATAAGCTGTGAGTGCGACCTCTCTGGAACAGGTAGTGCTTAGTCTGCGTAAGGCAAATACAAATTTGTGAAGCTTTCCACAGATTTCCGAAATGTGCGGTTTCCAGGTACAATATTGGTCAATATTTATACCTAAAAATTTTGTCGTTTCAACTACATCAACCTGCTCGTTATTATAACTAACGTTTAATCTAGCAGTTTCCCTATTACGACTTTTAAATTGCACAAGTTGTGTTTTATTTACATTAAGTTTTAGGTTATTGTTGTTCAGCGATTCAGCCACCTTTCCGAGAGCGTCGTTCACATCTTTATTGCAGTTATTTATGTTATCTGATCGCACAATTAATGTCGTATCATCAGCAAACATTATGCAGTTATCACCGACATGAACGGGCAAGTCGTTGATATACAATAGGAAGAGAAGGGGTCCCAAAATACTACCTTGGGGAACTCCGCAGTGGTTATATTTAAATTCTGACCGTGCTGTAACTTGTTCGCCGTTGTGAATGTATTGTATTTCCGTACACTGCTGCCTATCGGATAAATAACTTAGTAGCCAATCATACGCATTGCCTCGGATACCGTACCTCTCTAATTTGTTGAGCAGTAATGAGTGACTGACAAAATCAAAGGCCTTACTTAAATCTAAGAAAATTGTTACCACATGTTGTTTGTTATTGATGGACTCAGTCACAACTTTCATAAGATTTACGCAAGCCAAAGTGGTCGAGCTGCCTTTACGGAATCCGTACTGGTTTTCACTGAGAATAGAGTTTCCATTTAGAAAAGAAATCAAACGCTTGTACATGGCTTTTTCAAAAAATTTGGATATAATTGGTATTAAAGCTATTGGCCTATAGTTATTCATACTTGTCTTGTCACCTTTTTTAAAGAGAGGTTTAATTATTGTAGACTTCAGAGTCTTAGGAAAACAGCCATCTACCAGTGACAAATTTATAATATGCGTCAGTGGTTTAGCAATATATTCCGCACAATATTTAATTATCTTAGTATGTAGATGTACTGATACCATCTATGCCCGTTATTTTTTATAGTATTTCTGAATGACCTCATACCCCACATCTCCAACTCAGTACCAAATACCAACTTAATTGTGTTTGCTGACGATACTAATGCTGTTATTTCAGCAGAAAATATGACAGAACTAAATGACAGAGTTAATACTGCTCTATTGCTATTTAACAGATGGTTTGCGGTTAATAATTTGAAACTGAACCCTAGTAAAACTAGTGTCATGTTGTTCAAGGCTACCACAAAAAATTCAGATTCTTTAGATATACAATTAAATGGGGTTAAAATTCTGCAAACTGAAGTAGTGAAATTCCTAGGGATCCATATTGATGCGCTTTTGAATTGGAAACATGAAATACAGGCTTTGACCAACTCAATAGGAGCTGCTTGCTATGCTCTTCGTAGCCTAAGAGATGTGATACAAATTCAGCAACTTAAAATGGTATATCATGCTCTAGTAGAATCCAAGCTGCGCTATAGTATCAAATTATGGGGAAATAGCTATAAATACAATGTGGACGCTATTTTTAAAATGCAAAAAAGGGCTATTCGCACTATTGTACGCATCCCTCAGAGCGAATCTTGCAGAGATCACTTTTTAAATCTTAAAATCTTACCTGTGCCATGCCTCTATATCCTCGTGCTACTCACAGATTTAACAAAGCACCTTAATAAATGGGAAAGCATAAAAGACAGAGAAAAAAGATGGGCAACAAGACGAAAGGATATAGCTTGCAATATTGTCCCGAAGCTTAACGTAGTCAGACACGCGGCGTATTTTCAATCGGTGCTTCTATATAATAAATTGCCGTCTGAGCTCAAAACGATAGCAAATAGTAAGATTTTCAATGCAAGGCTTAAGAAGTTTCTGTTAGAAAAATCGTACTACTCAGTTGAGGACTTTATCAATGATCAATTTTAACTTTAGCACATATACTTGTCATTGTATCCAATTTTAATTATCAATAATTATAATATAATGCATGTTTATATAAACTGCCCTGACATTTAATTTGAAAACTTAAACTAGGTAATATTATTTTTGACAATTACTTTTATCAACTATTATGTACTGTGTAATTTAATACTGTGTAATTTTTATAATGTGATTTTAAAATTCAAACACAATGTAAATTGTTCATGAATAAATGATATGATGATATGCCAGTTGCTTTACTATTGTTCAGAGACTGGATTAACTTTTGTACGTCTTCTACGCTAAATGGACTTAGAAATATAGTATGTTCATTAAATGGTATTAAATTAGTGTTCCTTATGTCAAAATGATTAATAGTTGGAGGCGAGTTCGTAATGTTAATAAAGAAATCATTAAATAATCTAGCAATGTCAATAGCATTATTATATATTATTTTATCAACTTCAATACAATCTATATTTTTGCAGTCAGATCTAGTGTCTCCATTAACGATTTGCCAAATTGCTTTAGATTTGTTTTTGGCTGTCATAATCTTTTTTTTATTTTGTAATCTTTGAGCTGTGTGTATACATCTTCTTAAAAGCTTAGTATATTTATTGTATTTATGTTTATTCACAGACTTATGTTTACTATCATGGACATATTTCAAATATAATTTCCTTTTCTGCACACAAGACCTACGTAATCCTTTTGACATACACTTGCTGTTTTGGCGTCTACACATTACCTTAATTCTAATAAAAGGAAAACATAATTCATTAAACAAAGGGAGAATTTCAACAAATTGGAGATAAGCTGTGTTAGTATCGCTTTCATTGAATACTTCAGAAAAAGTAAGAGATTCTAGACAATTTTTAAACTTATCTAAATTATCCTGACGTACGGAGACTTCGAGCGACTATGGCAAATGGGTATATGCGATTCACGTTCCACACATTCTTGTCAAAGTATTTCAATAAAGAACAACCCATGCGATTGCCATAGGCGGGGACATACTCATACTCATACTCATACTCATTTATTAATAAAATGTCAACATTTTACAAGTCAATACATTATAAAAGTTCTATTAAATTTCAAAATACAAATTATTATAAGAAAAACATTAAGTAATTATTAAATAAAAATTTAAATAGGTAGTTACATTATTAGTAATATTAATTATTATATTATTTCATTATTAAATTCGTAAAATTCGTCCATGTTATAAAAAGCATTGGTTGTTAGCCATTTCTTTAATACATTGAAGAACGTTACATTATTTTCAATATCTTTGATATTGACGGGTACTTTATTGTAGATTTTTGGCCCCACTATAGACATTGTTTTACCCGACTTTGCTAGCCGACAACGTGCTGTGGACATCATGTTTACGTGTTTCTGTGCAATACGTGTGCTTTTGTATGTAGCCAGTGGAAAGAGATGTATATTACATCGAACGTGCTTAATTATGTAAAAAATGAATTGTGATGTGAGTGTCATTATGTTTTTGTCTTTAAAAAGTTGCCGGGCGGGAGTGCCTGGTGCCACATGAGATATTATTCTCAGTGCTCGTTTTTGGAGAACAAATACTCGCTGCCAATCTGCTGCTGTGCCCCAGAATTCAAGCCCGTAACACATCGTCGAGTGGAATAGCGAAAAGTAGCTAGATCTAAGTTGCTGGTCTGGTAGCACCTGTGCCAGTCTGCTCAGGGCAAAACAAGCGCCCGATAACTTTCCACAGACAGTCTCGATGTGTGCATCCCATTTGAGTGCCGCGTCCAAGGTCATACCCAGGAACTTGGTTGTGGTTACTTGGGGCAGTACTTCCCCATCTACAGCTATTGTGAGTGGAGCTGGAGGTGGGCCCCCAAGGTTAATGTGTATGACTTGTGTTTTTAGCAGATTGAGTACTAAACCATTTGTACGGAACCAGTTTTGTAACTTTAAGATGTCAGAGGCAATTTTGTTCTCTAGTTCTGGGATAGTACTCGCCTTAATTACATTACACGCGTCGTCGGCAAAAATGAACATTTCGCCATCTACGCTTTCCGGTAGGTCATTGACTTGAATTAGGAAGCATAAGTTTGCAAGGGAAGACCCTTGGGGTACGCCTATGTCGATTCTCCCACTCTCTGATGTGATTCGACCATTATTAATAGCGACACATTGGTGTCGTTGTTTTAAAAACTCCAACATTAGTTTGAGTGCAGGACCGCGGATGCCTATGTGTTGGAACTTTCTCTCAAGGACGTCATGGTCACAGAGATCGAAAGCCCTCGTCATATCACACAAAAGAATCGCCACCTGCATTTGTTTTTCTTTAGCATCGATTATATTTTTTATGATGTCCCGAATTACAGATACGCATGATTTGTTTTTCCTGTACGCATATTGTCTTTCACTTCATAAGTTAAAGTTTTCTAAAAAGTTACTTAACCGTTTCGAAAGGCCGTATTCGAATAATTTTGCGATTGCAGGGATTATACTGATTGGCCTATAACTTTGGAGATTGTCTTTACTCCCTTTTCCCTTGTAGACCGGTACGACCTTAATATATTTTAGTATACTCGGGTATGTTGCGGTCTTAATTAAGTAATTGAAGATATTTACTAATTGTGATAATAGCAAAGGCAAACTTATTTTAAGGAGATGTGTAGATATATTGTAAATATCGCAAGTATTTTTATTATGGACTCCTGTAGTTACGATGTCGAACAATTCCTTCTCTGTAAATAATTGGAATCTTAATGACACATTGCTCGGGTCAGAAGATCGACACATAAGTAGGTACGCTGTATGTGGACTGGCGGTGGGGGCGCGCACGGTTTCGGCTGCACTTAGAAAAAACTTGTTTATGTCATTCGCTAGGCGCTCGCTTGACTTATATAATTCGCCGGTATTGTCTCGCAATAAATCGATAGTATGCTGGCGTTTTGATGATTTACGGCCTGTATATTCGTTAACGATCTGCCAGAGTGTCCTCTGTTTGTTTGTGGACTGTTCTAAAGTGTTGCCGTAATGCGACTTTTCTGCGGCTGATAAGGAAGATTCCAATTCTAATGAGTCTGATAGTATTAACGGAACTAGTAGTTGTTTATCAAGCCCGGCGGCCGATGCGTTCAATAGATAGGATAGTGTATTTTTTTGTGTTATTATGTCGTCTGTGACCCAAGGACAATTGGGTTTACTGGTGATGTTAGTTTTTTTGTACGGGAAGCAAGTGTTACAACCATTATTTAATATATTTATTATGGACGTTAAGTGTGCTATTGGATCATTTTTTGATTTGTTTGTAATTGAAACCCAATCGATAGAATGGAGATACATTTTGAAACTATCAATATTGTTTTTTGAAAAATTTCGTGAGACTATTGTGTTTTCCACATCATGGATTTTTTTAGTTATAATGATCTTTTGTGCGTGATGGTCGGAAACATGTGTTTGAACTATAGACGTGTTTATTTCTTGTGTGTGTGTGATGTGATTGGAGTAGACATGGTCTAAACACGTTCTTGACGAGCCGACTATACGAGTTGGGTAAGTTATTAATTGTCTAAAGGAATATGAGCCTATCAGATCATAAAGTGACCGTCTTTGTGTGGAGTCGGTTAAGAAATCTACATTAAAGTCTCCCGTTATCACTACTAATTTGTTTTCTTGGTCTAAGCGTTGCAGTAACATTTCAAAAATATTAAGAAACGATCGGAAACTATTTAAGTTAGGGTGATATATACAAATTACAAGTGTCTTTGCCTTAGGTAATTCTACACATGAGATCTCACAGATATGTTCCTGTGATAAGTTGCAAATATCATTTCTTTCCATAAAAGACACATTTTGTTTTATGTAAATAGCAGAGCCCCCGTGTTCTATTGACTGCCTGCAGAAGCTGGACGCGAGTTGGAAAGAATTAAATGTTACATTTCTGATTTCAAGTGATTTTAACCAATGTTCTGTGAGGCATAGTATGTCACAATTGAGATCGTTCATTAAAAGTAGTCCAATATGTTGCGTTTTATGTTTTAGACTTCTGATGTTTTGATGACAAATAGTTAGGTATTAACTTATATTCGCTTGGTTATTAATCTTGCGTGGTTCCTCGATAGTTGTTCGTCGAGGCCGATTTAAGCAGAAAGGGCTGCCAGTGATTAATGACGACGTGTACTGGCCATACACTGGGGCTCATCAGTTCCTCATAGACAGATGTTGGGATTCCGATTTTGAATGATTTGTAATCCTCCCGTTTGGACGTAATCTGCTCCACGGTGTAATCAGCAGCTTTAATATTGTTGAGATGGTTGGTTACGCTCTCTGGTGTCGATGTTTTGCTGAAGAAACAGCCGTGCACATATTTTATAAGGTCCACTCCGTTTAGGGTGGTATTAGTGGCGGTACCCTTGACAAGTTGGTTTGATGCTCGTTTCCTTTTATAAGAGACGCGCTTGAACCCACTTTGATCAGAGTCAGTTATTATATCCTGAGAAATTGGTTCGTTATTTTGGGAAATTGTTTCGTGATTTTGAATTTTTTGTAACGGTGATGATACCTGACTAGATTGCGACGGGTGCCCGTCCGTTGTCGCTGGTTGGTGTTTCGCTCCGCTGCGGCCTGTCATTTGCTCTTGCTGTGCTATTATTGGCCTGCTTTTTCGCTACCGAACGTGTATTGACGCGTCGGATTGGTGGAGTTGTTGCTGTAGATTGTTGCGGTTTCTGTGACTCGAGCTTCGTGATTTGGTCACACAATTGCTGGATCATATTTTGCTGGTCAGATAATTTTGCAGCTAGTTCTTGAGCAATGGTCACATAGTTAGCGTGTTCTTTTTTCACTATTATTAAAGTTTCTTTGCACTTTTTCAAAATCACTTCACTTTGGGCGTTATTCATCGTTATTAATATTTTTTAAATAATATTTTTGATAGTAAAGCGCGAACGTGTCAGAGCTGTCAGAGCATATATATATGCATATAATATGAGCATAGACATCCACAATATTACAATAAAAACTGGCCTAGTGAGAGTAAATTCCGCACCCTCATAATATTTATACATAAATATATTTTTTTACTTCTTCTGTTTTTGGTATTTGTTGTTGTAGAGTTGAAAATTGTATATTGAAAATTTCAAGAACCAATCGACGACGTTAGGAAAAAACAAAGAAAACTAAAAAAAACTGTTGCTTGGATAGTTGGAATTATTTGAGCTTTTCGTGTAAACATGACCTCACAAACCCATTGTTGTACTCTTGTTCAGAAGTTCACTTTTGGGCAAATGAAAGCAAGTAATAAAAGAAACTTAAATAACTAAAAACGGAAACCAAATATAATACAATAGCTTTCTACTCCTTATTAACAATTCGGATGTCTTACGAAATTTCAACTATACATTGACACTGCTTTCATTTTTTTCTAACTTATACACATTATGCGAAAATTTCAAATCTGTCAATTACGGTAAAAAAAAAAAGCTTACAGTATTGCATAGAAAGAGTTAGGTAATATATCTTGCGCGAGAAAGACAGACTCGCGTGTCACAGTTGTGCTAGAGGTGGCGCTGAGTCGTGCGAGAAGCGAACTCGGGGCAAGGTAATATTCTCGCCCTGCTGAACTGAGACGAAAGGCCTCTGAAAGTCATGTTAATCAGTGGGCCAGCTCAAAATGTTAATTTTGTAAATCTACAAGATAATATCAAAGTTTGGCGGAAGTCTAGCTATTGCGTAATTTAAGTTCCAAAATAACTGTTCGTCGCTTTTATGGACTAATTAAAATTTACGCCTCGCGGTCGAGGCGGCAAACAGCGCGTTGGGAGCTTGTTCCTTCCCAATTCAATTAATTAGGTACTTGTAGTCTTAAGGACAAAATTGTAAAATATGAAAGTGCTTTAAACCAGCGAGGGAGAGTGGCCGTCCATTAGTTACTAAGTTTTTTAGCTATTCCACTTGGATGTTTAGTTTAGTGTTTATTACTTACCTGTTATTTGGAAGATTTCTTAACTGGACCATTTTATTCTATGTTGTACACATCGCACTCTTAAAAAAAAAGAGGGTGTACAACAAAAAATTAAATGGTCCATCTAATGGGCTAGTGACGTTATCCATATTGCTTCATTATCAAAATAAAAAAATAGTTCAAAGTACCATAAAAATAATGCTCAAAGCGAAAAAACTGGACGTGATACGTAATACATTTGCACAGAATATAGAAATTGAATCCACAAAATTTCAGACAGGTCAAATAAAACGCATTAGATCTGAAAATCAAATCAAATCAAAATCAAAATCAAAATATATTTATTTTGCTTAAAATGTGGTGTACAAAGATCGCATTACATTAGGTATTTTAAGTTTCACACACTTTACCAGCATCTGGCATACAAAATATCAAGTACTTAGTAACTATGAATCTACACAATTGTCAAACTAATCATATTAATTATTGATAATAATTTCTACAAATAATAAATAAATGAATGTGCAAGGTACCTACAAATGGATATCTTATAATTGTGTTCGAATTAAGAGTAATAATTTAATTAGTAGTAATAATTTAATGATATAACAATTTTGACTTATTTCAAATAGTCAAAGTATTCTTGAACAGAGTAGAAACAGTTTTGCACTAACCAGTTTTTGAGGTCACGCTTGAATTTGCCCAAGGGTAAGTTTTTTATATCTTCCCGTAGGGCATTGTAAATGGAAATAGCCATGCAATAAGTGTTACTACTATACAATTTTGTCTTCTTAGCTGGTATTACCAAACGGTTTGGGTATCTCGTATAGAAATGGCAAGTGTCCTTACATTTTTTGAAAAGTAAAGGGTGGGTTTTAACAAATAAGCAGATCTCATAAATATAAATGCATGGTACTGTTAATAATTGTAGATCTCTGAACAGTGGTCTGCATGACGTTAAAATATCTACGTTGCATAATGACCTTATACATCGTTTCTGAACCAGCAGTGCACGATTCGCATGACATGAGTTTCCCCACAGTAAGATACCGTAACGGAGTAAGGAACATACATACCCATGATACGCCTGTATTGCCACATTCTTGCTGCAAATTTTTGTGAGCCGCCAAAGAGCATACGAAAAAGAATTTATTTTGCTGCATAATTTGTCAATGTGTTCATTCCAGGAGCATTTGTGATCTAAAGTTATTCCCAAAAAAGTTGTTTCTGAAGACTCTTTTATCACTTCATTTCCGTAGGTTACACTCAAAGATCGTTTACTGCCGTTTCTATTTATAAACTGCACAAATGTCGTTTTGCTTATATTAACCGTTAAGTTATTTTTGTGCAACCACGAAATGACTTTGGAAACGACATCATTTATATCATCATTATATGTATGAACATTACGACATGGCACGACAACAGATAAATCGTCAGCAAAGAGTGTACAGTTGAATGATGTAGCATCAGGGAGGTCGTTTATATAAAGTAGAAACAGCAAGGGCCCTAGGACACTACCCTGTGGCACACCAACCGTGTTTTCTCTAGTTGAAGACCTATGTGAAGTTACTTCTTTTTTCGTGTTTATATTAGTTACTTCTACAAACTGGGTTCTACCTTGTAAATAACTTTTTATCCAATCGTTTACTATTCCTCTAATCCCATAGAGTTCACATTTAGTTAAAAGTATGTCATGAGATACAAAATCGAACGCTTTGCTCATATCAAAGAAGATGGCTGCAACTGACATACTCTTATCAAGATATTGGAAAATATCATTCATCAGTGAAAAGGCGGCCAGTGATGTAGACTTTCCCTTTTGAAAGCCATGCTGCTCAGCCTTAATTATTTGGAATTTCTGTAAAAATCTTGTGATGCGTTCATACATGGCCTTTTCGAATATCTTTGATATGACCGATATAAGTGAGATAGGTCTGTAGTTTTCAATATTTTCTTTACTTCCCTTTTTATGTGTACATCTTATCAGTGATATCTTCAAAGGGTCTGGAAAAATACCACTTGTAAATGATAAATTGACAAGATAACTCAATACAGGTGAAATTTGTAGTTTGCATATCTTTATTATATTCGTTTGTATATCATCGTAACCAGTTGCATTGGTAGTTTTGAGAGAATTTATAAATCTTGTTATTTCGTGTTCATCTGTTGGTGTTAAAAATAGACTGGAGTCATTAATATTATTGAGAGAGACATTAGATTGATTATAACTAGTACTAGAGTTTGTCAGATTTATAAAGTAATTATTAAATGTATTAGCTATGTCAGTAGAGTTATCTATTATTTCATCATTTACCACTAATTTATGAATACTTGTAGTATCTGGAATATTTTTGGTTGTATTTTTGATAATATTCCAAGCAGCTTTACACATGTTTTTCGATTTACATATATATTTACTGTTAACAATTTTTTGGGCATTATTTATACATCGTTTAAGTAATTTAGAATAAGACTTGAATGCATTTTTACAATGATGGCGGTTCGCTTTATTTATATTTCTGTAGTAAGTAAAGCGTAAGTGCCTTCTCGTTATTGTGGATTTTTTAATACCTTTAGTGACCCAGTTTACTTTTTTTGGTTTAACCGTATGTTTAATTTTATTAATAGGAAAACATAATTTATAAAAAAGCGAAAATATCTCATAAAATTTATTGAACGCCTTTGTCATGTCATTTTCTTCATAGACTTCAGACCATGATAATGCGTTTAAGCACGTAAGAAACTTTAAAATATTATCTTGACAGTAATCTCTTTTATAATGATACCAATACAAGACTGGCTTCGTTTTGTTAATAACGGGAAATGCGATACTTTGGGCAGAGTCGTGATCCGATAGACCCAATTTATAGGTATCACTTTTAGCTTCGGGAATATTAGACAAGATTTGGTCAAGGCATGATTTGTCACGGGTTGGCACATTAATATGCAGTTTAAAATGGTTCGCTGACGCAATTCTTTTAAGTTCTTTTGAGTTTTCCGTTACTTTTAATGTGTCTATGTTAAAATCTCCTGCAATAATCAATTTGTTTTTTATTTTTGGCTTTAATCTATGCATGAGACGTTCTAACTTCTTTAAGAAACAAGACGAACTAGCTGTCGGCGTTCTATATATACATACTACTATGCATCTCATTGATGGGATCTCTACACCACAACATTCAAACACATAGTCCTCAGCAATGTCCTTCAGAAATGCAATTTCACGTGTTTTATAGTTAGATGGACAAAAAATGCAGACACCCCCCCTCTTTTGATGCAGTCTCGAATACGATGCTGCCAGGCGATATCCTGAAATACGCATGTTACCTTCATTACCTCCTTTCACAAAAGTTTCGCTAAAGCACAGTACATCAAATGCAACATTATTGTTTTCCTCCACTTCATCTAATGCCAGTTCTATTACATCCTTTTTACTAATAAGACCTGCTATATTCTGGTGAAAAATCGTAAGTGTGTCAGTCGCCACGAAAAAGCGTCTCTTTTGGCTGAGAGGCTGGTTCAATCGAACTGCTTTTTTGAAAGTACTCGGTGATCGACTTTTGTCTTCTCATTTTTATGGTTTCAGAATTATTCGTTCGAACACTATTTTTCTTAAAGTAATAAGGTATAGTACCTTTCTTGGATGTATCTACTTTACGTACCACTGTTTCAGATTTATTACTTACTGTAGTTTTTTGCATTTTATTAAAAGGTAGAAATTTGCGGTCATAGTACATAGAATCCAACATATAATTTATTTTTGAACACAATTTATATGTAAAGTTACGGTGATCCACATTTAGATCATTTAAATTCAAAAACTGACAATTACGAAAGTTTCTACAGAGTATTTGCAAGGTATCATTAAGTTTTTTTTCATTTAAGTGTTCACTATTTTTTACGCCAATTACAATTATAAAAGCATTTGGGTGTGACTTTAAGAAAAAACTAAACTCAGCAATAAGTTTAGTGGGATTACGATCATGTTCACCTAGATTTACTACAATTGTGTCGTTCGAGTCAGCGTGCAGCAGCACCTCCGATGATTTCAGAATATCTTCGCAGCACGCATCAGGCTTGACGACTGCTGATATTTTATATTTCTCATATTTTGTGTTTTCTCTCGAGCGTATTAGTGCGGAAGCTAGTCCGGAGCATTGTTTACCACCAAGAATATGAATATGTTTGCATGTATTTTTGCAAATTTTTGTTTCATCATCGTCAGACATGCGTGTAACACTAGGACAGGTGACTGAAGGCGATTTTTCGTCGCTTCTGAATCTTTCCATATCCTGATCTCGATTTTTTTGTTTCAGCTCTTCTGGCATTGGGTTGTCTTGGTTAGATTCTATTTGTATGGATTGAAGAATAGTTTGTGTAGATTTATTTTCGTTCTTACATTGCTTGTTATTTTTGGATGTAGATTTACAAATAAGTTTTAATTGTTGGATTTGAAAAACATATTCAGATATTTGTTTTTTCAAGTCGTCATTTTCTAATAATAATTTCGTGACATAATTATCCGAAATTTCATATTTTTCTTGTAACTGCGTTATTTTTGTCTTCAAAATGTCTACATCGTCTTTGTAATTTTTTGTCAGATCTGGACAACTTCTGTTTAAGGTGTCATTTTGAAGAATTGAGCTGTTAAACCCCTCCTCATCAGACAGTGAATGAAAAGAATTATGTATCGGTATCTTGTATTTTCTTAGTGTGACATTATCCATCGATTCGTGCAGTTGTAGATCACCCTTGGAAGCTACTATAGGTGAAGTCGTCGACGCCTCACACTTTTTTACAGGAACCTTTGTTGATAGTTTGGAAGTCGAGGCAACGGCAACATTTCTTTTTGGTGTGCTGGTTTTCTTCTCTGGTAACTTGCTTTGTCGGCATTTACGACAGGTCCACGCCAATTTACGCTCCGCGTCCATTAGGTTATAAAGGTTCTCATAATTTATACACTGAAGATCATATGAGAGCTTACATTGCGCACAGACAAGGAAATGTTTAACAAATATTTTTTTATTACACTGCGCGCAAGTCGGTTTTGATGACATTATGATAGGTATAATATAGTAAATGCAACTAATAACGACTGATTTATCTAGTTAAATCCAATTCAGAAAAGTCCACTGTTCTCAGTTCAACGCAGTTTTTGTTTTAGCTATTGTTGAATAATCAATGCATGGATCCTGTACCACGATATCGTAGCGTAGTGCAAATGGCGGTCACGGAGCGCTGATGTTGTACTGCGTACGAGTTCGGGCAATCACCGAAGCGTTTACTTGGTACACGGGGTGGTTCAGCTGTGTATCAAGAGATGGCGTTCAATCCGGTTAATAATTATCGCGTAGCATAAGTGAACGCAGCGTTACGCGGCAACACTATTGGCTTCTCTTGTATGTTGGTAATGCTGCATGTCACTGAGCTGTCAGAATTGTGTCCAATCAGCTGATTCGCGAAACTTGAGATGTCGTTATCTTTTCCGAAAGAATTGTTTGTTTTTGTTTAATTACAGTTATCTCAGTGACTTTTAAGTTTAACGGTAAAATTTAACATCTCACCAAAGTGTTATCCGTGCTGTTCGTAGTGTAATTGGATGTTCAGTGCCACAAATCCGAAGTAAGTTTTATAACCTACAATTCCACTATTGATTCACTAGTTGCAGATGCTTAATTCTTGATGTTTTTAATTAAAATACGACGAGCTCTTCTCGTTATTGTTCACTAGGCGAGGGTTGCCAGCCTTTTTTCCGAAAGCCTTTTTTCTTTTTTTGAAAGAGTTCCTATCACTTGCTCTATTCCTCAGGGTAGCTCTTAGGATGTTGCCTATTTCTCATTTACATAAATGATCTCCCAAATATATTAGAAAGCAACCGATAGGGAGAAGTGGACAGCTGCTCTGCACTCAGTGTCGCTGCACGAGTTAAATATATTTTTAGTTCAAGAAAAAGGCGGAAAATAATTGAGAATTTGAAATAATACACACAGTGTTAAAACAAAAAATGCATTATACGGGATAGGTAGGTAAAGTAAAAAGAATAAAATTGGGACACACGTGTCATCACAATTATGTTCGAAATAATATCGAAAAAGCAATGGCATCTAGCAAAAAAAAAGTTTACCAGACTTTGAACCCAATACAATCCATATTTGAGGAAACAATGGAAACTCTAAACGAACCGCATCACGTTCCATCAATACCAAGTTTAAAATCAAAGAAAGATGAATTGTATGATTTTAGAAAACGGTATTTAAATATAGATTATTTAAAATTCCAAGATCCTAAAGATGTACAACAGATCAGAGCATCGAATCAGTCGAAGGAGGTACTGAAACAAACACGAAGATTTCTGGGTGACGATGACGGCACATTCAAGAGACTCGTAGTCCCGAAAAAAATATTATTAAAAATGTACATCATACATGCTGAACTAAATTATAATTTTGAAAACAGTAGTGCAATAATCCCTTATGCCCTTTGGCCCAATCATATTATATTCGGCTTTTCAACATTTTGAAGGATAAATTAAACGTAAATATTGAATATTACAAAAGTGATTTTGAGTTGGCTGTGATGAAGGTTGTCTCAAAAGTTTTTCCAAAATCAAAATATTTGATGCTTTTTACACTACCAAAACAATATGAAAAATATCGAGACTCGAACTTAATACAAAGTTCTGATAAAAAAATTACGTCTGATAACGTATATAACTTAACTCCCTACAGAGCTCATACGCACAGGATAAGTTTCAGTATTTGACAAAAATCCGAAATATATTAAACAGAAACACAAGAAATCGTTTGTGGATTATTATCGAGATTTATCTGGGCACAATCATCCCGGAAGTATTTGGGTGTGCGAGTGAAAAATAAAGGACAAATATAATCACCGCTTAAATGGGAAAATAGGCAAACTACCGAATCTGTACTGAGTACCTCATTTTAATCATGACAGGAATTACGACACAAAAATCAGTCAAGCTGAAGGTCATATTGAAAGCATAAAATCTAGAAATTTAGACGTAAAATTTAACAACAAAAGATTAAAGAATACTCATGACTTAACAAATGAACTTATTTCGGTTTACGCTTTTCTGAAAAAAATTCCATTTTTAAGTTGCGCTCGCAATAAGAAAGAAGAATTTGGATCGTTTTCATCTGATATTTCAGATGATCAGTCCTCTAAACGTATTGAGTCTGTAATGAAAATAATTCAGATCAATCTAATAATGTATCTCACTTGCAGTTGATGCACAGTCAAACGACTCGTATCATATTTTTGATACATTACAATATAAACACCACAATACTTCAATAATTGGAGTCCGTTAGTAAATTTTTGCTTTTTAGAGCGGGTAATAGATAACTGGTTCTATAGTTATTTTTAACTCAATCAGAATCATCAATAAAATGTGCATGACACTTAAATTGTCATGTAGGTTAATTCGATAATGATCATACAGTTACTTTTAAGTGACCTGGAAAGAGTCATAAAACTACTCGATACATGTGAGGCATATGTAGAAACGAGTTGGTTTACAATGTCAAGAAAAGCCTTTAAGCCTTATGGTCTTTGAGATGCGATCAAAGAATCCCGGCAGCGTAACTCCCAGGTTCTTTCTTTTTCTAATTATATATAAACGTGTATTTAATTAATTGGTTACTGAAAATTTGATGCAATCCACTGCCGCGTGCGCATTGTTATGACTGGCCACGAATGCGCGCTGCTTTTTACCAAACAAAGGCGGCAGTATAGTCGCCATCACCCAAGTAGCACAACTGGGTCTAAATAGCTCGTATATCATAATATATCTAATTAGATGCTTAAGTGAAATTTACCACCATGACTAAGTGCTATATAGGTGGCAAGAACCCTTATGCCACCAGTATAGAACCAAAAGGAGAAAAATTGCAGCCTATTTTTGGTGCTAAATAGAATCCATAAGAGATCTCACAATTACCTTAAGTGGTAATTAGAACTATGGGTGAAAGTTATGCGCAGTAAACGAATGAAAACATTTCAGTTCGGTCAATGAGTGATAAATGAGTCGCCAAAATTATCTTTGAGTGGCGAGGCAACTGTCAAATTGTGTTTTATTAAAAGTAATACGTGATCTGCCATATTCGTTTTGGATTTATATGTCTGTTTGATTGTGATTAAAACTTTACGTTATACAAGCATTGAAATAAGCACGAAATTCTTGCGAATTTGTTTTTACTGTGACACTATAGTATGTTTTCTTTGTAAATTTCGACGCGCCTTTCATTTGACCAGGAATATTAAAAAAGAGAGTGCTAAATTAAATAAGGAATAGATACTGATAAGAAATAAAACTGTTAAAAACCTGACCTAATGATTGTAGGTTACGTACAATGTTAAAGTAACATCGTCACAACTATCAAAAGTCTGTGATTATGCGTGAGTGTGATAAAGTTCTGGTTAAAATAATCAATTTTCATAGGCTTCCATTTGTAAACATGGCGAAACAAAAAAGATCCTACAGTGTTTATTTTCACTTATTTGTTCCTTATTTGGAACTATCAAGTCTAATAATCACTTATTTGTATCTTGCGAGTGGCAAAGCAGTGAATGATATTACCAATAGTAATTATTTGCTCTTTTGTAGACTATTAAACAAGTAAGACTATTAAATATATTTTGACAAGGCGCAAATAGGAACAATAATAGAACTTTTAGTTCGTTAGTGGTTTGAAATAAGTGAAAATAACTGCTTTTGGTTCCAAGAACCTCCTACTGAGACCTATTTGTGCGTTGGAGTGGCAATAAGGTACTTCTTAGGCCATAAAGTTGCAATATTTTTTGGTTCCAAAAGAGCCGTAAAATTATCCCTTTAGCCACTATTGGTGATATAATTCGCTATTGTACTAGTCATTTGGAACTTTTAGTTCCAAATAAGGGTATGTTCCCACTTATATGTAAAAGTTGCTTATAAGTGATTTTAAGGCCTTATATAGCACTATTGGTTCTTATTGAGTGACAATTTGAACCTGCATGCAACTTTAAGTAGCAAAATCTACTTTATCCCACCATAAGTAATAAAGTAGAAACAAAAAACGTTCCTATGCAACTACAAGTGATAGGATGAACTCATATACAGTTTTGAGTTGTGTTTAAAGCTATAAGTTGTATCAAACACTGTTAAACCACTCATTTAGAACTTAAAGCTATAAGATAAGCTGCAAAATTCACTAATGTGCTGCTTGGGCAGATATTTAGCTGCGGGCGAGATGGTAAAATATTTCTGAGCATCGTTAATTTTCAATAAATTCCTTTTATTAATGATTTAATGCCCTTTATTTTGAACTTACACCCACCTTTATCATTAATATGAGAAATAGTTGACCACCTCGCGATAATATATCGTATTTTTATGGTAACTAATAAACAGTGTACAGTCGCCCTCAAATACATCGCGAGGTGGTCAACTATTTCTCATATTAAAGACAAAGCAGGTATAAGTTCAAAATAAAGGGCATTAGACATAATTATGTCTAGTTTTTATATCTTTAAGTTAATAAATTACGTAACTGCTAGGTATTGGGCAATTGTGCGCAGCCACTGTCATGTTAATGTTACGTGATAAAATCAAAAAAGTTTATATGCCTTTATGTATTTTTTTTATCTTTGTAATAAAATAATGTATTGTAAGATGGTTTTGTTTGTCGTCTATATATGGGTGGTAGTTGCTCCAGTGATGCGCACCTGTTACCTTATTGTAAGGCAACAATGGTGACTGGTAGTTTCAATTTACCGTATAAATTCTTTTTAATGCGATATGAGCAAATTTTAAAAGAAGGATTGTTTCTACTTTTTTAATTGCACGGAACATTATTATTTTTATGCTTCACGAAATGGAGATAAAATCATTTAATACATCACGAACTCTGCGCAGTCAATCTATATAGTATATAACCACTAGCATACAAAAATGCAGACTGTATTATATTTAAAATTGTCATGAAATGTTGTTGTCGGGTTAATTCAAGTTTTATTTCAGCAAATAATTTAAATTTTCATAAAGAATTCCTAAATATTGTAGTAACAGGACATGACATATTATACATTGTAAAAAAAACCCATCAGAAATGGAATTTACGCTGAAACAGGTACCGTACATAGATTATTTTTTAAATCTTGTAGTGATAGAGTAAAACCGGTTTTAGGTACACCTTTTAACGATGTTATAGAAAAGGGTGTCCTATACCTAATATTGCTGAATCAAGAACTACCAACTTAGTGCAAACAGTAAAATAACGGTACTTTGGAATACTTTCATATATTTAAATTTAATAGGTACTTTGGAATGTAAGGAACCCTTATAGTTTCGCCATATTCGTCTGTCTGTCCGCAGCTTAGACACTGTTCGTACTAGAAAACTGCAATTTGGCATAGATACAAGTATACATTTCAATCACGCTGACGAAGTGGTATAATAAAATTTTGTTAAGTAAGTCCAGTTTGTGAAAACCATTTTTCAAATGAGAGATGCGTTTGTCAAATATTTTGATAGGTTCAAGTGAATAAGAAGAAAATTACTCGTACGACGTTGTTACTTGTGCAAAGCAAGTAGCAAATAAAGTTTGTGAGAAACTGAAACAAGATAGCTTGTTTTCCGATTAGTGACTTAAAATCTGAAGGTAATCATGTATAATTAGATAACTAACATAGATATGGTTATTAAAATACTACATAATTACAGAGTTGGATAATATCTGGCGCATATTTGAATTTGATCACTAGTGGATTCCACCTCGGATACTCAACAATTCTCCTTCGAGACCTCAGAGCACCTGGCTCAGAGATTCAGCTAAGCTTTGAAGCTGAGTCCTGGGTTGGTAAGTTCGAGATATTTTCATTTGAAGTTTCCTATATATTTATAGTCTGTCCGGAAGCGTAAGAGTAAAAAGCAATAAAAATGTTTTTTATTTTGTTTGATACGGTGATAAGTCGTAATAAAAAGAAGTAAATTTCGACCTAAACACAGTTCTATTAAAGGTTAAAGTATTTTTTTATATTTAACAACCAATAAATATCTTGGCACCTCCAAAGGGTTGTCAAGAGTGAATAAAGGAGTAAAATAATACAACATAAATAGTTCAGTGATAAATTACATTAAAGAAAACAAAATTCAATATTATTTTAAATAAATAAATAAAAGTACACGTAATTATTCACACTTTTGAAGCTTTCAGTCACATTCATTAATCATAGAGCGTTGCTGATCTAGAAGGTATAATAAAGGTTTTCTACAATTTTCTTCACGCGGTTTTTAATCTGCGTAACTAGAAAAAATATAAATTTATAATGTTTTACAATTTTTTGATATTCCATTTTAAATTTTGATGAGGTCATTTGACATTAAACTTAAGTACATACTATTAAGTAAGTTTCTTGATCTAAGAAATTACTTAAACTTGTTTTACTTCCTTCGGTTTCCGCGACTGTCACACATTTAAATAAAACAATTTAAACGGATTATATCGCGTATATTAATTATTTGAGCCTCCCTGACGTTTCAGTACCTTTACAGATACCGTTGTCAAAGGTTGACTGAGAAAAACACAATTTTTCTCTGTCAAAGTTACATTTGTGCAAACTACCCATTTTGTAAATATTAATTTAAAATAAAGGTGTTCATACATGCCAGATGGGCCTAATGTGTAAAGACAGTTACACATGTGCCAGAAGGGCATTTATTATTTATTTAAAATATCTACCAGCGGTTCACTAAAGGCTTACTGAGGAGAAAGAACCGCCAAAGAAAACTCCCAGATTGCCTTATTTATTACTATAAAATACTTTTAATCAAAAACTCTACTTGTTTTACTGTTAAAATTATTTTTATGGCTTTTTACTCTAAGGGCCTTATCACACTTGCGATTTGCGAGCGTATTTTCTATACAAATAAGCGACGCGGCGAACACGCTGCGCGATCGCCTTCATACAAAATACGCTCGCAAATCGCAAGTGTGATAAGGCCCTAACGCCGCCGGATAAACTATACTATAAATGTAATAAATACTCTTTCCCACACGCATAACCTGAGACACCAGCTCTTACTCATTCACCAACAAGCACAGCCATTTATATTTCACTTATGCGGTCAATTGAAGCTCACACTTTCTTATCGGGCTATTGAGCCATGGTAGTGAGTGCTGAATGATAGTGAATGGTGTTTGTATACTTATAATCATACTTAAAGGATGCAAGAGAACTATGATTATGATAATTATTTACTTTACGGACAGATAGATACTTGCTTTTCATAACCTTGTATTTCAGTTTCAGCGATAGCAGTGTCGTCCATCCCATCAGTGCTGATAGTCGCCCCAACTCTGCAAATGCAGGGCCGAAAAGCAGCGCACATCTCAATTATTTTTCCGAATTTGATCGCATGCCTGGTTTTGTACTTCGCCCAGAACACAATGACTTTGGTGATCGGTAGATTAATATCCGGTTTCACTATTGGAACAACAATATTTGTATCAGCTGTCATAATTGGGGAGTACTCAAGTCCTGAGTACCGAGGCGTATTCCTTAATGCAAAATCAGCTTGTGCAACGTTTGGTATTTTTATTGTGCATTTACTGGGTTTATTTTTTGATTGGAGGACGACTGCCTTAATCGGCCTCATACCCTCAGTATTATCCCTTTTAAACACATTAACTTGGAAAGAAAGCCCCGCTTGGTTGGCATATAAAGGAAGATATGAAGCCTGCAAGGCATCGTTTAAATGGTTAAGAGGGGACAGTGATAAATCAAAAAAAGAATTGTTGCTGCTAATACAAGCGCAGAGGAATCGGCGTCTTGGCAGAATCGAAGAACATTATATATTAAATAGCCTTAAGCAAAACCTTTCTAAATTTGCTCGAAAAGATTTTCAGAAACCTTCATTGATCGTGTTGTTTGTGTATGTTATTTTGGAAGCTAGTGGACGCCACTCGTTCTCAGCGTACGCTGTAAAATTCATGTCAGCCTTCACCGCGGATAATGCCACAACTTTGTATTATGTGCTTGTTGTAGACGCCATTGTTTGTATATCAACTCTATGCTCCTGCGCAATTGTGAAGTTATTCAGCCGTAGGTTGATATTGTTTTTAAGTGGTGGTGTAGCGTGCGGTTTATTATTAACTATTTGCTTGTATTTGTATTTACAATCATTAGGTATAACGTCCCATCGTAGTGACTTCTGGTTGCCAATATGTCTTTTCATTTTATATTTTATTATCATTAATGTTGGTGTTGCATCCGTAGCTATATCTTTACTGGGTGAAGTGTATCCTTTAGAGCATAGAGGAGTAGGGTCCCTGGTTTCCGGAATATTCTTCTCTTTGTCATTGTTATTGGCATTAAAAGTAACACCTGCTTTAATAAGAAGTATAGAAGTGTATGGGACGTTTCTTGTTTACTCTTTATGTATGGCAGGTTCGCTCGTTTATTTGTACATTTTTTTACCAGAAACAGAAGGTAAAACTTTGCAAGAGATTGAGCATCATTTTAATGGAGTTTCACTTACGTTAGAAAAAGATTTTGAAGAGCAGTTAATGG
The DNA here is from genome assembly GCA_947623375.1 of Apotomis capreana. Classification (NCBI taxonomy): domain Eukaryota; kingdom Metazoa; phylum Arthropoda; class Insecta; order Lepidoptera; family Tortricidae; genus Apotomis; species Apotomis capreana. The sequence continues at coordinate 6,421,897 of OX392505.1, read as the reverse complement.
ACGGTAAATAGCAACATGACGTATCTATGTATTTTGTAGTATGTAACAAAATTGAAAATATGCATTTATTACTTCTAATTAAAACTGATATTTTGTTTGAAAATAACAACACTTCTGGTTTTTATAGACAGAGTACAAATAAAAAGCAGATTTAATTTAAACGAGTATTATCTACTTAGAAACTGAAATTTATGTAAAAATTCAATTTCTATTAAAATCGTAAATCGTAAAATATTTAGAAACAGCCCTTTAATCCTCGTCCCTCGCAAGGCGTGAATTCATAATCAGCCCAAGCTCAATATAGGATTCGCCCTTAACAATTTCTTTGAGCAACAAATCTTGTTGACAGTTATAAAAATTCATCGCCCGAGTTTTATTGGGTTTGTCAGACAATTCATTTATAACGCCGTTCCAAAGATGTTTTATGAAAAACGACTTTTCAGCTTCTTCTTTCATTTGTAAGTATTAGGGCGGGTTAACATTGAAATCTCCATATTATTTCTCTTTGATCACTCAGAATTATTCTTGCAATATGGTTGTCGTTAAATTCGGATCAATTAGTTGCGATATATTCGTCTAATCGACATTACGTATTAGTACTATTTCTATTTTTGTCACTTCAAAAGGAACTTCGTCAGATTGTTTGAAAAATTTCTTGTTTGATTTGGGGAAAATGGTAAAATTACGTGGTATTGTAAATTTTAGTTGCAACTTAAACAGTCTAAGTCTGTTCAAATTAATCACTTCTAGCACAATGGATCAGTTAAATAAATGAAATACTACCTATAATCCCCGTACAATGAGCAACTACACCCTGGGCGCGTCGTGTATTGTATTTTACACAATACGTTTGATGCTTTATGCTGGTCTAAGTATGTCACATGCGGTCGCTTGTACTGCCACAATAGTTTTTACGAAAGGTACAATTACAAGACAAAGTTGTAGCTTGAATGTTGCACATGTCTTGTGCCTAGTATTTTTCAAGATAAATTTAAGTAATGAGTACTTCAACATAATCTAAAGAGGTGTCAGCTTTTATGCCACCCGCATCCAGTAGACACCAGCAGCGACCTTGCCAGCAGCAGTCCACTTTGAGGGGGATCATACTCACATTGAGCCGAATACCTGCTGAGGTTTTACTGAAACACACCTTGCTCCACCATTACCATCAGCTACTTAAGTATGGCTACGGGGTTAAGTCCATTCTTTGGATTATTTTCTGAACTGAGGAGCCATAGCTCAGGTGTTACAGTTAGGTGGTACCGCGTACGACGTTGAAACGTTAAGAATGATAAGACGTCTGTTTCTAGCTCAGTGTCATTTTCCTAGTCATATAACGTAAACAGAGTGAAAAGCTGCTATGTTGCCATGTTTGTCACCGATACACAATGTTATCGAGCGACACTTTAACTTTTGACATTGTGTACCAGTCACCGACGTGGCTTTTATCGTAAAATAATGTGCTGCAACAACGCAAAGTGTTCTGTTTTCTCACTGAGCCGTGTGCGAATAATGTAGTCGGCGCAAATATGTTTGAATGCATCGGAACGCCGTGGGCTAAAAGAGAATGCAATGCTACTAACACCATTTACACGCATCGACTGCTCTTACTGAAATATGTTTGGACGTAGTTCAAACGAAAGTGTACCTACTACCTACCTACATGAATGTATTTTGTATTGTAACAAAATATTTATAACCTCATACGAGACAACAAAATACCTAGATGTGCATTATGTTTTTTTTTTATAATTTCAATGATTACTTGTCAAGAACCCAAATAAAGGCACATGTGAAAGTTTAATGTATCTTTTATTTTAAGTACTTTGTAAAGAGCATCATCTATATAGTACGGAAGCATCTAAAGAAATGTCGAGATATTTAAAAATATTACTAAGTGTACAGGTACACTGTCAGCCAATTGATGAAAAGTTGAGAATACACAATAGCATAATAACATGTTCACGAGGAAAAGAAACAAAGCAGTCGTTTTGCAGCCGAGCCGCGACAATAGGGAAGTATAGTAGAAATCTTTTATTGAGGCCAAATCGCAGTGAATAAGTGCAGTTTGTGGCCGCAGTTCATAAATTCATAATGCACGCCATACCCATCGGGTCCCATTCTTTGTACAACAAAGCAAAGTAAATTCGGCCTCAAAAAAGGGTTACTACTAAAATTGCAATTAGGGGACTTTGTAGAAGTATTACTCTGCTGGCCATAAAAATGATCGCTGCAGCAATGAAGCTGGAAACTTAAATTCGCTACTCGGTTACCGAGAGACTGGTATATCCCTATATTCACAAGCCTTCTTTTCAGCACTTTGTCAACTAATAATCTTCTATGTGGTCAATACAAATATTATTTATTGCACACCATCAAGAAAAATATTCAGTCAAAATCGCATAATGTATTGTGTGTTATAAAAATCATTAGTCGATACTTATTTTATTTTCACAAACAGTTAACATTTCAGCATTGTTATAAAACAAACCGAACCTAACCTTTAATGGGTTTTACTTTTCAAAACCTTGTAGTTATTGTACCATTAATGGTATCAGAATTATGGTGCACTTTATGTCAAACAATACCTCATGACTTTCCATCTGTATGCAAGTAGGCATACGGAACCCATATTCTCCGTTTTCCGTCAAAGACTAAGAGAAACACCTATATTTGCAGTTGCCAGAAGTGAATGCCTTGGAACAATTGGTTCATATAAAACAAGTAACGCCTTTGTAAAAAGGCATCGTTGTAAAAGTTCCCCTTCGCGGGTTGTCACCTCGACGTTAACATCCAATAACGTAGACAATAAAACCCAGGCTACCCACCGGAAACGACTCAAAGGAGGGAAAACAAAATGTCTTCCCTACTTCCGGCGATCCTTAGAGCAATTGGAACGTGACATTATTTTTAGTGCTACTTTCATTTTATTTTTGATACATATTAGCTTTTCCAGTTGTTGCTCTGCAATTTCATTTAAAACTCAGAGATACTGACTGCTTTTTTTATTTTAACAGAACAATTTTTATTTCCAGTATAGATAATTATTTCAAATAATAATTAGATAAAATAGTTAGATACAACCGTGATAAACGAAAAACGAAATGGCGACTAAGACAATTAATGCACCGTTCAAATTCTTGGCTAAAAAGCTAACATTCTTCATAGAAGTATCCATAATTAGTGTCTTATTTATTTTTACTGAGCGACCAAAGTGACTCCGTTTCAGTTGTTATAGCCTACAGGTCGCATTTCTCAACCAATTCTCGTAAATTTTATACAGACTTTTTGTCTAGTCAGTATTTCGAAATTATTTGAAATGCCGGAAATATGGGGGATTACTAGTAGATTTATCTTGTTACATTGATCCATTAAATTTGTAATACTTAATTATATTGCTGACTAGTTGCGAACGTGTGACATTGAGTTAAATCGTGACTCAGATGACGTGCACACCTCAGGGGATAAGATTGCGACTTGCGACGCAAGCACAAAGAAAATGCAGGAGCGAAAACCACTTTGTCAGTTTTATTATTTTGTAGAGTTGCGTATGAGTCGGCTGAACGGATTGCTGATATGACTTTGTTTTGTTTGTGGGGAATTATTTATTATGTCTATGAAGTTTAGCTATACTATTTTTCTTGTTTTAGGAACAATATTTCTAACAGTTAAAAGGTGAAATGTATACCAATGGAAGTTGGTGTAAGATAAAATTAATGTGGGTGAACGAGATCGCAAGATATTACATAATATTATGTTTCGATACGTGAAAGAACCTAAATAGCATTTTCTTAGCCTTGCATTTTACAATATTGCGAGAAGTAGTAGGTATACTGTATACCTACTACTTGTACAATATAAATACAGCGCAAAAGAAGAAAATATGTTAATCTTATGCAGCATTACAGTGAAACCATTTTTGCTACAGAAAACGGACACACATCACATTACATTTTGAATTAAACCAAATCTCTTCTCGTAGAAATACGTTCTAAAATATAAAAAAATATAGCTTTAAATAATTCCTACTAGCAGTCTTTCGGCAACCGAGTAGCGAATTTAAGTTTCCAGCTTCATCGTTTCAACGATCATTTTTATGGCATGTGATTATATTTCTACAAAAACCCCTACTTGCACTGGCTTACTTATAGTTGTAGTTAAAGTTGTTTACGATTATGATAAACGATTTATCTGATGTTGTAGCTACAGCTAAATGTCTCTTGTTCGCGGACGACCTAAAGCTGTTTCTGGGCGTGAAGAGCGTAGCTGACTGTAATGCTTTGCAACGAGATATCGACAGTGTGGTTGAGTGGAGTACTACTAACCAGCTTCCTTTCAATGTCGACAAATGCAAGCTGATTATTTTACCAGAGCTCGAACACCTATTGCCACACAATACAGACTGCTTGGGAGGATACTGGAAAGAGTGGACGACATACAGGACCTTGGGTTGGCCTTAGACTCTCGGTTGGATTTCCGAGCACATATTAAGGGGATATGTGCGCGAGCTAGTAGGATGTTAGGGTTCATTATGCGCATCTCATCACAATTCTCCAACTTGAATATTCCAATCCTTTTGTACAATGCTTACGTTCGTAGCAGATTAGAATATGGAGCCTGTATTTGGGATCCCCATGAGGCAAAGTACGTTCTCATGGTTGAGAGAATACAAAGAAAGTTCCTTAGGTAGAAAGTAAAGGATAATACCCGTATTTCCTCTTGTACAAGTAGTACAAGAGGAAATACGGGTATTATCCTTTACTTTTTCCATCAATGTCTGTTGCGGGTATGGTAGGATTTGACACCTTGGAGCTGCGGCGTAAAATGATTTTACTCATGCATTATTATGACCTGTTGCGAAACAAAATCAATAACGTTACGGTTCTCGATCGAATAGGGTTGCTCGCGCCGGCACCGAGGACGTGCGTCCCGGGTGCGAGTCAGGGCGGCGCGCTGACGCTGCGGCGCCGCCGCGGTATTTTCGCCAGCAGCGGGATGCGCACGCGTCAGGCTAAAAACGCTCCCACCAATCGGGCACTGTCGCTCTTGAATCAACTGGCCATCCAAAGCCCTGAGGTCGAAGTCTTTCACGACTCACCTAGCTATTTTTGCAGAGCTGTATGTATGTTTTTAAATAATTTTAATGATATGTAAATAGTGTTAATAATAATATGTATTTGTGTAGCATGTAAGCGTTTTGGTGTGTAACTGTGAGCTTGTGTGTGTAATTTAATAAACAATAAACAATACTATTGATCCTTTTTTGAGGTCGAATTCACTTCGCTTTGTTCTAACAAATAATGGGACCCAATCAATGGGTTATTCGCGCATTATGAACTGGAGCTACGAACTGCACTAAACACCAGAATAATGACAACATTTCTTATAATCGTTCACCATAATTCTATTCCGACAAAGTAATAAATACTAAACACAAATCGGTTAACTCGTATACATAAACTTTCCATAAACTTACAATTTATTTAATTTATTTTTAATTCTATTTATATCCTGATATCAGTGTATTTTAATGTGTAGATTAAGTTGTATATAAGTATAATTTTAAAGACAATGTAATACAATGTATACTGTTATTGAATAAATAAAATCAATCAATGTCAACAGCCGCGGCGTGAAGGGTCCCGATTGTCCAGATTTCCGTCTGTCCTAGCCTACAACTCGCGTTGTTTACCCAATTTTCGTGAAATATTGTGAGCAGGTTCCATAATTACTTAATTTTTTTTTTATCTCTGTTTTTCGAAAAAAAAATACGGAGGCAATTATGGGATTTGGAAACGTAAAAAATGCAATTTCGAAACAAACTCTCGAAATCTAAAGCTCACAGAACAACTAGTCATGATGATGATGATTTATTTTGTAAACTGACATTCATTCAGTACAATTAAATTAAAATTAAAACTAAAAAGATAAAACTAAAAAACTGAAATGTAAAATAAATGAAATTATGCTGAAATAAATATACAAAACTATGCCCCCGCGGCGTGGTCCCGAAGACGCTGGCAGCATTTCCTCGCTGAATCGCAATGCTGATGCGTTGTGCGAGGAAGCTGCCAGCTCTTTGGTCACCAGTAGACTCAATGAGCCTTTCATTCAGTACATAAATCTAAATACTGTTAATAAAACCATAACTATTTCATATAGTTTTGATGTAGTCGGATGGTAAAAGTAGTAATTTAACGTTTTGTTACTTTTGGATGAATAAACTGACACATAGTATTGAATTTTAATTGATAACAATATGGATCATGTAGCGCGAAAGAGTATATAATTAAATACTTTATTATTTTGTTATTTTATGGCTGATACATACCAATGTCTGCTATTCGAGCTGAAGCAAGGTAAATGAGCACATTGATAAAGTAGACTTAATACTTTTTATCTTTCATTCAAATGTCAATAGCCAAGAATTATCGTTTATTAACAATTAAGCTCTAAAAGAGGTAAAGTTGGTAATTGACGTTGAAATTCAGTGAATGCCACTGATGTAAACAAAGAGGAAACAAAACGAAATATTCCGCAAATTTCGTGAGTGTCAGGATGGCGGGTGTAGATCAACGAGCGGAACTGCGGTAATCGTCAGGAGTTAGTGCTAGCAATGTGCTAAATGTGCGCCGAAATTGGAGCAATGTGCTTTTTAAACTCTTGAGATATTTAAGATATAAAGGATGCCCGTCATCCTGACGTCAGCTGAATTTCCTTGGCGGGTGCATTTCCAGTTCTAGCTAATGGCTGCCTACTGAAGGGTGAAAGAACTGCCTAAGGTTAGTGCTTGCAATGTGCTTCCACATTTATGAAGCACAATCAAATTGAGAGAGTGGTAGAGTAAGAGTGATTCACTTTTTTGTGTAAAGCGCCTGCATGTTTTGTGTGTGCCTGAACTGCCTGCAATGAAGATGTGATATCGCTAATTCAAATAAGATTTCTATATTATAGAAACTTTTTACCCAAAACAAAAATATACACTTCTATCAAAGACACCAAATAAAAAAGATACAGCGTACATAAACGAAACCAATATTAACATTCCCCACATTCAATGGAATCAATTTGCAACTCCCCAATAACCGGGATATTACGGTTCATTCGGGTAAGCCCGCGGCTTCGGGGGAAAATGCGAGGCCACTTCATTTGCTGCCTGCAACTCATTTGCTCATTATGACATGTAAATAATTATGAAAATTATAAAATTAATGCGTTTCACGAAGTTAAATACGATTAATAGAATAGAATAGAAATAAATTACTTTCTATTTATACATATTGATAATGATTGACACTTTATTTCGGTATTAATCGTATTTAGCTTTCGTAAAAATTTGGATTTTTTTATTATTGTTACATCCATAATGTTATAGCTAAGATTATTTTCAAGCAAGCCTTTCAAAAAACAACCAAATCTCACATAGGAAACAAAGTTACAGATATACAAGCCATGTCACAACGTGCCGCCGTGTTGCCGAGATGATGGCTGGTACAAGACATATCAATGTTTGCTATTCGAGCTGAAGTAAGGCAAATAGCCAAGAATTATAGTTAATTAACAATGAAGCCCCAAAAAGATGTAACTAAAACAAAAATATACACCATTGTCATTATCAACGACGCATACATATAGAAAACATACAAAACGAAACCAATAATAACATTTCCCACATTCAATGAAATCACTTCGCCCATAACCGGGATATTACAGTTCATTCCGGTATCCCCGGGGGTTCGGGGGAAAAGTGGAGTCTATTCATTTGCTGCTGACAACTCATTTGCCTACTGGAAACTTATTAGGACATGTAAAATGCCTGGGAAGATAAAAATAAATAAAATGCGTTTCAATTGATTCATACCTATTAATTATGATTGACTTTTTACACTCGTATTTAACTTTCGTATAAAATTAAGCAGTTTACTTTTGTAATCATTACATCAATTATGTTATGACTAAGAATATTTTCAAACAAGCCTTTTAAAAATAACTAAGCTCCCACTTAGGAGACAAAGTAACAGATATACATGCCATGTCACAAGCATGTTGCCGAGATAATGGCTGATACTTGCCAAGAATTATCGTTAATTAACAATTATACCACAAAAAATTGTGCCTAAAACAAAAATATACACCATTATCAACGACTCATAAATATAGAAAAAAATACAACGTGCATACACGGAACCAATAATAACATTCCCCACATTCAATGGAATCAATCCGCAATTCGGCAATAACCGGGATATTACAGTTCATCCGGGTAAGCCCGCGGGTTCGGGGGAAAATGTGGGGTCAATTAATTTGCTGCTGACAACCCATTTGCCTAATATAAGCTTATTAAAACAAATAAAGGAGAAAAATTAATAAGGATAAAAAATGACGAATCCTTCACAAATCAATACAATCGAGTTTTTGAGCAAAAATTTGGTCAAAAACATCTAAACACGCTTCATATTTGAATGCACAAATCTAGAAGGGGTTATTATTAATAATAATGTCAAACACCTTAAGAAACTCTCGCTACATGGCTGGATCAAGGGTGGTACTCCTGCACACGGCGCGTTCCTCTCTTTGCAGCCCTAACCGCCGGTAGCCTGGGCCCTACTCCGCTGCCGGTGGCACCCTAGGTTAGATTTTTTATAATGTATTTATATTTTGTAAATTCTGTTTTGTATTTTACTTTTTTATGGATATATTGTGAAAATAAAACAAACAGTGCACGCATCATTCTAATAGGCTGCAACATGGCTGCAACGTTGGTGTGCGTTGTTTTAGAAACCCGCATCATGATTTAGGGCTTAACCACAATTTTACGTTACTACGTCCCGTGGCATGGAGGGCGAAGACCGTTCTAATGGGAAAGATAAAGCATGAAAACAACCGACCCGGGTTCTAGGGAATGAAAACTAGCTTATAGTTTTATGAAAAATCATTCTCAAACCCGGTTGTTTTATTTAAATAAAAATATAGATTTTTAATCCCTACCGAGAGTACCGAGCTCCAAAGGAGGAACGTACAAACGCACAGTGTTCCAAAGACCCTTCGGACCGGACATTTTTAACTGACCCCGCAGATTGACGTATTTAGTTATACTGAGCAATTGTCTAGAAGTAACCCCTATTCAAATATGGATAGTTTTTGAGAAAAAAATACTTAAATATCGCTGTTCCGGAGGGACCAAAAAATTAAAAATATTTTATATTTACTTTGTTATTGTTTTTTTACAACTATTTATTTTTATTATGAATGTGTCATTTAATTGCGAGCTCTTGAGGCTTTTTAGAAAATAAAAATCGGTAACAGTTTAGAAGATATTCAAAGAAATTAGATTTTCGGTTTTGATTTTTTTTTTCGAAAAGTATGCAGTTTGCGCACGAACTATTTTATGCTGATAATACTTCAGCTTTATAACTACCTAAGAAAAAAAAAACAGCTCAGGATCTTGCGGATAATTTGAAATATTCGCGATTTTAATTTTGTGTAAAAGTGCCTGCAATATTGGTCATAGCAAAGTTGCATTGAAAATTTTGCTTTACAGTTTCTGAATACTGCCTGTCAAAATATTGCCTTAAAAAATATCTTATGATTATAGTTAATTTTCTTCCTCTTCTAAAATATCAACCTCTCTTGTCAAAGTTATTGTATCCCGCATATCTAGACACGCGGCAGCGTGTCCAGCCAAGTACACCGCAGGAACTGGCGAGCAGCAGCCGTGTGTTATATTACACGAACCGTTTGGAGCCACTTTTGACCCCCCAATAACTCCAAATCTATTTAACATAAAAAAATGAAATTTGGCTTATGTATTAAGATCCTTTAGAACAAGTAGAACCCCAAATTTCATTAATATAGGTTAAATAGTTATTGAGATATTAAAGTCCAAAAAACGGTATTTTTATCACTGACTGACTGACTGACTGACTGACTGACTGACTGACTAGTAATCAAAAACCTAACCCACTTCCAGGTGACCTAGAAAGGTGAAATTTGGCATCCAGCTTAGTAATTGTGTGTGTATACATATAAAAATCTAAAACAGTGATTTTTTTATGTTTTTTATTATTATTATTATTATTGATGGTTGTTGCCTCAGAACTCTGTCATTTATAAACCGATTTCGAAAATTCTTTTTTTGTTTGAAAGATATACTAGAATAGCATATACTTACACTCACACGCACACACTTACACATACATGCACATAAAAATCCAATACGTACTAACCGTTTTGGAAAATTCTTTGTTTGTTCAAAACTTTCAAAAGATGTACTAGAATAGCACACAGAACTAATTAACAAATAATAATTAAGTAATTTACACATCATAATAATTTCTGTACAAAAAGTAATGATATCCCATCAAAAACATAAATGTAAAATGAGAGCCAAGTTCAATATCGCGTGCACTTCGCCGACAAAAGAATTGAGATCTGCAAGAGCGCCAAGTTCTTTGCCCTAAAATTTTTAGATACAAGGACATGCTACATACTCAATGCATTTATTTTACTTGGGGTGTAATTCAATATCAAGACGTGACTTGGCTAGTTTTAAAATATAAATTTATATTATAAATCAAAATCAATCAAATCATTAACCTATTTTCGTAAAGGTAAGTACGCAAGTTAGTTTACGTCTTGTTACTTATACTGTTAGCTTGATAATGAACTATGACTATGACTATGTTACTTTTATAAAATTTAGTTATTTTGTGAAAACTAGCCAAGTCAAATCTTGATATTGAATTACTCCCCAAGTAAAATAAATGCATTGAGTATGTAGCATGTCCTTGTATCTAAAAATTTTAGGGCAAAGAACTTGGCGCTCTTGCAGATCTCAATTCTTTTGTCGGCGAAGTGCACGCGATATTGAACTTGGCTCTCATTTTACATTTATGTTTTTGATGGGATTAGTGTTCTCTTCATTTTCTTCTTCAGTTTCATGTTCAGTTTCTCCCCAGTTCTCAACTTGGTCTAATGTATAAGCAAAAATTAATCAAAATAACGAAGCAGGAAATTTTTCTTCTTCTTCACGACTAAAAAGTACCTACATTATCTAACCGATTTGTATTCAGAAACTGTAAAGCAAAATTTTCAATGCAACTTTGCTATGACCAATATTGCAGGCACTTTTACACAAAATTAAAATCGCGAATATCTCAAATTATCCGCAAGATCCTGAGCTGCTTTTTTTTTCTTAGGTAGTTATAAAGCTGAAGTATTATCAGCATAAAATAGTTCGTGCGCAAACTGCATACTTTTCGAAAAAAAAAATCAAAACCGAAAATCTAATTTCTTTGAATATCTTCTAAACTGTTACCGATTTTTATTTTCTAAAAAGCCTTAAGAGCTCGCAATTAAATGACACATTCATAATAGAAATAAATAGTTGTAAACAAACAATAACAAAGTAAATATAAAATATTTTTCATTTTTTGGTCCCTCCGGAACAGCGATATTTAAGTATTTTTTTCTCAAAAACTATCCATATTTGAATAGGGGTTACTTCTAGACAATTGCTCAGTATAACTAAATACGTCAATCTGCGGGGTCAGTTAAAAATGTCCGGTCCGAAGGGTCTTTGGAACACTGTGAAACGGGAAAATTACCAAGTTAGCTAGCTAGCTAGTAAATTATAGTCTAACATGTTGCGGTTTTGCCCTAGGACAGTGGAGCTACAATCAGCTTTAATATGGCAAAAATATGCAATATGCATACGTCATATCATATGTGCATCATAAAATGTCAGTAGCGATACCTACGTCATCAACCAAATTTAAAACATAGTTTACCGGAATAAAGAACGACGGATTGAGCAGCCTCAACCCATCGTTCTTCTTCTCAAATAAATACGAAACGTATAGAAAAAAACTCGACTTTAATTACTGAGGATAATTTTGGGTTTATTAAGGCGAAAATTACTTGAAATTTACGGAATATTTAGTCCCGTCTACACGTTATTAACATCAGTTCCATTCATTGACTGTCAACATCAGTTACCAAAAATTTGCCGTTACCAATAAAATAAATTAGTTACACTAAAATCCGCAATATGGCGTGGGCTAAAAACCAACTTGTCGAGATTAAAAATCGTAAGTGAACTTGATATCAATTTAATAAGATATTTAATAATATTTATTTATTTATAGGGGTCTCGGCCCAGAGTACAATTTTGTTCCGTTTGGGGTCGAGACCCTAGGTCCATGGGGTCCCAGTGCCCGCAACCTTTATAAAGAATTATCTAAAAGGCTCGCGGAGACCACTGGGGACCGAAGAGCTGGCAGCTTCCTCGCTCAACGTATCAGCATAGCTGTTCAGCGAGGAAATGCTGCCAGCGTTTTCGGTACCATGCCGCAGGGGAGTAATTTTTTTAATTTGTTTTAGTTTATTTTAATTTTAGCTTTTTGTACATAGTTGTTAGTAGTGTTTAAGTTTTTTATTTACTGTTTCTTTGTTTTTCCTATTTTCTTGAAATAAATTTAATAATATAAGATACGAAATCTAAATCCACCTTTCAACGACACTGCGCCGCAGTGAGTCTCGATATCGCATCATTTCATGTCGCATCAAGTAATATGGTATAGCTTCCACCAACCTGCATGACAGATTGATTTGCATTTTGGCCCAATGTTTATGCAAATATCAGGAATATTAAATCCAACATGGTCTCCGCTGTAGATTATACTTTCTGATTTGCGATTGGGTTTTGATTGTGAATTGGCTTCGAGTGGCTTCTATTTTGGCGACTGTTGATTTAATTTTTATCTGGATTTTGCGCTTTTGATCAGTGGCCGCGGTCCGCGGCAGCTGTGGCTTTTGTTTGGAATTAATCGGGAAATATTGCGGGGTCGTATTTAACAAACGTGACAACTGACAGCATGTTTCATTCATAGAGAATCAGTGAAGCCACGTTATGTAAAAACATAGTTGGAATAGAACAAAATAATAAGAAATATTACCACATTTTTATTATTTCGAAAATATCCCAATTTGTGATTGAAAATTAAATTTTAAAAGTTCTTCATTCTAATAGAGCGAAGGCGAATAGTACGACAGCACAGAAATCACACAGTCGGACTACACTACGTAAGGCGGACTTAGTATGAACCTTTTACTTTTATTTTTGGGTGTTGCGAGTGTCAAATTTTCCACGGTGACGTCATGTAAGAATCGGGCAACTGATTCTTAGGTGACGCTGTTTCTAAATTTTTTTTATGCTTAACAAACTAATCGATATAATCAAATAAAAATAATAAAATTGGATTATGTCATGATAAATTGATGAAATTAGTTTAAGAGAAATGAGCACTATTTGAAAATTTTAAATGTTGTTAAATTGTAATAATATACTAGATGATGATTTGAAATATTGTCAATTGTATTATGTATATCTATATGATAAGATGACACAACACGCACAACACTCATAAAATAAAATATATTACGACACTTGTTAAACGTTACATATACGTGAAAAACAAATGTAATAAAAGTGAAAGCTTATGTTTATCGCCCTTACGGCGAGCCTCGTAAAACTTGCACCGTATTCCCGGGAATAAAATATTTCTGCGCTTGTTTATATTTCCTTACAAGTTGTGGATTGGTTATGATAACAATCGTAAAGCTACCGCAGACTTTGTTTATTGCCTTCAATGCTGGATGTTTCAAATTTGCACGTTAAGCAAAAGAGTTTTTTTTTTAAGTTTTACTTCAGAGAAGAAAAGTTTTCGCGAATCCAGTTAACCTTTGAGAAATTGAGTGAGTGCGAGAAGGAGATAGACAAAAGATAGAATGTTTCATTTTGGCGAAAAATAATTTTGTAGAAAGCATTTTTCTTTGCAACCATAAACATTAGAGATTGTTATAAAACAAACCTAACCTAACCTCAATATGATGATGTTTGCAAGAATTATAAATTTATGACTACAGAGTAATAAAAATTTTGCATAATGATTTATTGCACGAATGCACAAGAAGAGCTACAGTACGGGAGGAATGGCGACGGATTGTAAATTTTGCTACCAACCCTGATGTGACGACCACGACCACTCTGCCAAGAGTGTGACGACAAAGAAGATAATGATTTATTGACGAAATGAAACATTTGACGAAATAAGTTTATAGGAAACAAAGGGAGTCCTTTGTTTCCTATCCTATACACTGAAAAAATGTGCGCACTTTGTTGTACAATTCCTCCTCCTGAACAATATATGTTTGGACAATTTGGCGCGCTGTGGCAGTCGCACGCATTGATGAGATGCTAAGTACATAAAGATCTTTGAATATATTATATAGATAGTTCTGAGGCGGCAAATTGCTTGGCAAATTTTCGTCATGTGTCGTGTTAAATTCATAAACTTAGTATTAAGTATGGTAGTACTATAGTAAACAGTAAGCCATTCTTTTTTCTTCGATAATGTGCTCCAAACGCTTCTAGCCCTTGTATATCGTCACGTTCCAGCAGAATTTCTAAATCCACGGTTCTCGCAGCGTTCAGAATGCTAATGAAGTGCAAACTCCTTCGAAAATACCTTAGAAACGGTTGAATGTGGTTAACTATTTCTATGGACAGAATTTTCATCGAAAGCACTTTTAAACCGATTTCGAAAAAGAGAACGTTTTAAAATATCTTTTTATGTTGAAGTCTCAGAATTCCGTCATGTTGCGAACCGATTTTGATCATTATTTTTATTTGAAAGCTTGAACAGCCCGATGTTCCCTTGTCAGATTAAATGTGGCGGTAGGAAAAATAAAACGTGGTAGCTTCCAGTTAAAATCAATCTGAGAGAAGCTAGAGAAAAACCAAATTAAATAGTACGGGTATGTAATGCATCGCCCACCCAAGCACAAGATCCGACAAGTACTTACTCGAAATGTTTCCGGCGCTAAAAAGGCGGGGGTCTTCCTCGCCTCACATGGATAACCACCATAAAGTCACGAAAGAGGCAAATGTCCCATCTGCGCCGACCCCTGACCGAGCGTCCTGGCTAAGAAAGACTAGGGACAGCCGACTCGAGGGATAGGAAAAATTAACGAGACTTCGATTGCAATCATACGTTTCAGAAATTCTGACGTTCTTTTTATAGCTTGATTTGTCGCATAAGGTTCAGTTTTTTTCTCAATTCGATGGTATTATATTTTAGTAAGGAGTTGCAATCTAGAATTTCAGTGGTTATTTTTCTACATTAAAATTGTCGTGGCTAGAAAAACTGAAGTTCATTCTCATTAATTGGAAAATGCAACAGAAATTGAGCTGCTCAGAGCCACTCAATTTTACCGTCGTGGGAACCCTTAAATCTTATTCTTTATTTAGTTGAAAATCACGTATATTGCGATTATTGCTATGAAGTTCGGTGATTTCTCAGACTAGCCATTTTTAGGGTTCCGTACCCAAAGGGTAAAAACGGGACCCTATTACTGAGACTTCGCTGTCCGTCCGTCCGTCCGTCTGTCACCAGGCTGTATCTCAAGAACGGTGATAGCTAGACAGTTGAAATTTTCACAGATGATGTATTTCTATCGCCGCTATAACAACAAATACTAAAAATAAAATAAAATAAATATTTAAGGGGGGCTCCCATACAACAAACGGGTTGGTTGCGTCAACTTTGCACCTCATTTGTATGGGGCGCTATACATACCAGGTGCAAACTTAACTTAACCACTTAAGGATGAAAAGTGTTTGTACGGAACCCTCGGTGCGCGAGTCCGACTCGCACTTGCCCAATTTTTTTTATTGTTATGAGTGCAAACTCAACTTGAAAATAATATTCTTCATCTGACATTCAAGAAGCACACTTACAATTCGGTGCCGTGACCAGGATATATCATAAATATTTTTTCATGTAAAATTATGCATGCTCCGTTGTTTTGTTTTTTTTTTGTGAAAAGAAAGTGATCTTTGAAGATTTTTACTTCTTAGTACCCATTGTTATAAATCTCTTAAGATATTTTTTCAAATACATGTACATGTATGTTTTCACGACATGAAAATTATGCGATAAAAGGCAATTTATTATTTGGTCTGCAAAAACGTATAATTATAGTAAACAACTTTGAGGTACACTCTATCTTAATTTGCTGTATAGATACAAACTCTATCGTGCTATAAAATTCTGTAAGTTCAACGAAGCGCCAAAATATTACGAAAATACGTCTGACTCAGCAGATAAAGTTAATATGACCGGGGAAGGTCAACATAGCAATAAACAAAATACCGACAGAGGAATATGCGCATATTAGAAATAAAACCCCCGTTTATTACTACTGTCTTAGCAAAGAATAAAGTAGTGTACAGATGGTTCCAACATAATGCATATATAGGATTGAAATTTTTATTTATTTTTCTTTATTTTCATTTATTTTTTAGTATATCGTATAGGTGGCAATTTTAACGCTAAGACGTTAAACTCAGTTAACCAAACCTCTCAATCATTACCACGAAAAAAGATGCCTCGCATAAACCCTTTAATGATTACCATTTGGTATTTACGAATATTTTTGTTCTTAATTTATATATTATAGTTAACGTGAGGTTTGGCACCGACTTCAAAAGGTGATTCAAATGTAATCTGTACATGAAAGGGTTATTCTTGGTGTTTCAGTTTTTTTTAAGTCGGTTATTATTACAAGCTTTTATTTGTGTACCTGTCCTGTTGTCTGTAATGGAATTTTGCAAGTTAAATTGGACCTACTTTCCGGTTTCCGATTAAGCTGAAATTTTGCACGAATATGCAAATCGCGTGACAATGCAATAGTATGATGACGTGGAGCTAATCTGATGATGGAGCTGGAAGGTGGCCATAGGAACTCCGTAATAAAACCACATAACTCCATCGAGTTTGGGCTCGTTGGATTCGTCTTGATGAGTTCTTTGTTTTCTGATAGTTTCCAGGGTCTGATGATGAAGCCGGAAGGTGGCCCTAGGAACGGAAGCCTGTAATAGTGCAAATCTACCGAGTTTGGGCCTTTTAGAATCGTATCAGTAAGCAATTGATGGATGTTCAAGGAAAAGTACAGTCACCTATAAAAGCTTGTCACAAAAATGAATTTTTTGTCAAAAACTTATTTTGTTCCTTTTTTTGTGTTTTTTTAGTGATTATAATAAAATACCTACTTATGGCGGGGTGATCGAGGAGGTCTTATTTGCATGCATCTCGTTTGAATTATCCCCTAACTAAGGATTCCCCTAAATGGTTAGGACCATTAAGGAGTTATAACTTCCATCATCAGCTCAGCATAGGAAGATGATGACTATCAGACGCAAATTAAAAAGTTGTTCAAGATTATAAAGTTGAACAACTTCGTAAGTACTTCTTTTTTGAAGTCGGTTAAAATACAAAAACCTTCTCCTAAGTGTAACAACACTTTTTTGAGAACCGCATCAAAATGTGATAATCGCGGACAAACATACATACATACATAAATACATACATACATATATACTTACAGGTCATACATACATATATACTTACAGGTCAAACAGAGAACCTCCTTTTTTATAAACTTGGTTATAATAATGGCCGAACACTAAGTACGTAGTTTTAAAAATTGATATTGAAACAAAGAAAGGTTTCATTCCCGGCGAGTCGCCTGAAATGTTTCTTGATTACACAGCTTTGTGTCACGCCCACTCCCGTCACATCCGAAACGCCAGACTTCCAAGCCTATTAGTAGCATATTACAGAAAAATTGTTTTGTTATGTCTTTTTTTTTTTTTTATGTCATAGTGGGCAAACGAGCAAACGTATCGCCTGATGGAAAGCGATTACCGTCGCCCATAAACACCTGCAACACCAGAGGAGTCACAAGTGCTTGCCTACCCGGAGGACGAAGATAGAATGCCTCTATGCTAGTAATTTCACCGGCTATCTTACCCCCCCACCGGAACACAACAATGCGAACATTGCTGTTTAGCGGTGGGTTAGGGGTCATCCATAAATTACGTCACACGTTAAGGGGGAGGGGGGGGTCATACCAAACGTGACAGTACATGTTAAAGGTATAGCAAAAAAGCGTGACATAGGGGGGGAGGGGTTCAAAAAGTCGACATTTTGTGTGACGTAATTTGTGGATGACCCCTTAGCAGGCAAGACGGTAGTACCTAACAATCCGCACGGACCCTGCACGAGGCCCTACTACTCCAAAAACTTTTTCTTCCGTCTTCTCGGTAATCGCATAATATTACAGACCGTTATTTTCGATAAGTATGTGAAGGGAGTATGTTATGTGTGACCTTTACCAATAAGTTTTGTTTCGAAATTCCTTAACAGTTTATACATTCAGAAGGTTTCATTTTCCTACCAGAGCAATTTCTTAAATCTGAAATAAGGATATGATCGGGTAAAAGCATCTTACTTACCCGAATCGCATATATATTTTCGGCTTTTGAGAAATGCATCCGGAGAAAATTAATATTTCGGTCATATTGTTTATCAATGAAATAGTCCTAACGTTGAAACATTTGAAAAAAATAGCACGTCTCAATTAGAATACAAGCTTGGAAGTCTGGCGCTTCGGGTGTGCCTGGTTTACCAACATTTTAGGTGACTCGCCGGGAAAGAAATAAGAAAATAAAGCGTCCCCGATTTCTAATACTTTCACAAATCCATTTCCTAGTCAACTTTAATAGTTTAGCTACCGTGCTAGATCTTACAGCAGCTAGTCTGAGTAAATATCATGCTCAACCAACAAGCATAAAACAAACTCAATCTCAACTTCGATTCAGTTCCCGTGGCTCTAGTTCCAGATTTAATTGAGCAGAAATGTGAAGTTTTCGCCCCTTCTTTACTATGTAGATTGTTGGTTCCACAACTTCAGTCAACTTTGAACTTAAAACTGCGGTAGTAGAAGCAACATTTAACTGGTTTATGTGGTTTTGGTAAAATTTAATTTTATTGCTTAGTGAGGAATTGCGTTTCAGATACTCATTATTTAATTAAGTATGTTTTTAGAATATCACTGGTTTCTGGTAAGTATATTTTTTTTACTTATGACAAAGTTCAAAGTTGCTCAAACGATAATGAATGATGAGAACAAAATTATAAGATCCACAAGAGAACTATGGAGGGATATACGCATGTTATAAAACCGATGACCGGTCGCTGTGGAAAGCTTAAGGCTTTCCACAGCGACCGGTCAGGCTTATGTCTATGCAATGCTCGTTTATGGACTAATTTGATGAATATATTAAATAATATGTTATATTATAATTATTTTATCGGATCTCAAAAAGATATAATTTTTGTTTACACAATATTCTTCTTTACCTAGAATTTGAGAAAAATGTGAAAAATATACTCGTAAGGCAAAAAATATTGAGTACCTACATTTTATAGAAAATAAGGCAATTCGGTTATCACTAGTTTTTTTTTATTTGAGTGTAGAACGGAAACTGATAGCACAAGAATGTCTAGGCAATGCTCGTTTATGGACTAATTTTATGAATATATTAAATAATATGTTTTATTATAATTATCTTATCGGATCTCAAAACGATAAAAAGTTTGCTTTACAAAATATTCTTCATTACCTATAATTTGAGAAAATTGTAAAAAATATACTCGTAAGGCAAAAAATATTGAGTACATTTTATAGAAAATAAGGCAATTCGGTTATCACTAGTTTTTTTTTTAATTGAGTGTATAACGGAAATTGATAGCACAAGAAAAAATACCGTATCAACATAAATAGTATTAATATTTTTTTGAGGTCGAATTCACTTTGCTTTATTTCAAAAAACTAATGGGACCAATGGTAAGTATAGTATGCAATATGAAACTGCGGCGACAAACTGCACTAAACCCTGAATTATGACAATAATTATTTTTTTATTACCAGGCTTTTTATCGATATTATCAAATACATGAAATATTACCACATTTTTACATTTTCGACAGTATCCCAATTTGTGATTGAGAAATTCACTTGAAAAGTGCCTCATTCTAAAAGAGCGTAAGCGACCAGGTATTGGTCACAGAAAATCATACAGCCAAAACTATTTACCAAGGCGGATTTGGTATGGACATTGTACCACTGTTTTTATGTGTGTTACGAGTTGCGACTATCAAATTTCCACTAGGTAAATGTGGAGGGCCGATTCTTAGCTGAGCTTAATCGATCATTAATAGCGGCATCAAATAGGTTCATCAATATAAGCGAAAACATTTTTTTTTTTTTTTTTTAAGTATTACCTTATACTTACTTTAATATTTCGATACGTTTCAGTAGCAATATGAAAAAAACAAAAGACAGCAAAAAACCGTTTTTTCTCCAAATAGTTGATTTAAATTTACTACGTTCTTTTACCGTGCGTGGCAGCATAGCGTCCTACTGTAGTACTCAAATTAATTTCTCTCGTTGAACGAAGGTGAAATTAAATAAAAGCTTGTAAAATGTACGCGACAACACAGCAGTGCAGCGAGTCCCATTTATAGAGCTTTTCACGTAATATCCAGCGCTTTATTTAAAACTGCGTGGAGCGTGCGGTTGGCTGGAGCTTCCGGCGAATTCGACGAGAGCTTTAAGCTCGGAGCGATGCGTGCTTCATTTATATAAGGTGGGGGAAGATTGAATGGTTTTTTGTCGAGATAGACAATGTTGTTTTAAAACCCTTATAAAATAGAAATCTATTTATATCCCTTCAAGTGTATTAATTGGAAGGCATGGGCAAGGATTATATTTTTGTATTCTGTTGATAAAACTCGGCTATGCCTATTCTAATATATAAAAATAATAAGATAAAATACACTTTTGTCTAAAAAATTGACGGGGCAAGATGGAATGGTGGAGGGGTAAGATTGACATAGTTTCTAAATGCTTTTAAATGAATGCAAACGGTGGCGGTTGTTCGTTATTCAATAGAGTTTCTTACGCTAAACAGATACAGCTGATTGTTGCGTGAATATTCCTGATAGGTAACGAGAAAACTACAGTCGAAAAAAAAACTATTTCACTCTTACCCCGCTATACAGGAAAAAGGACAGTGATTCTCAAACTTTTAATTGGACACTTAAAAACTAAACACTTTTTTATATTATGAAGATCAGTTTGGAATCAAAATAACGGTTTAACGATGATAAATTCTTTATTTTATCAAAAATTTGATAAAAAAAGAACCGAACTCACCCTTTGAAGTCGGTCCCAAACCACTCATTTATTATATTTATATATTATAGTTTAAGGTTTGGCACCGACTTTGGCACGTCGCACAAATGCGTCGATCCTGGCCGAACTGAAGATCAAGTGCCGCTTATCGACCATTTGCCTCCAGCAGATCCTGCCGTATTTCGGTCACGTGGCTAGACGTGAGCCAGATAGTTTGGAAAAGCTCATTGTAGTTGGCCACATGGGAGGAAAAAGGGCCCGTGGGAGATCACCTACCCGATGAACCGATGCCGTGAAAGAAGCCTGTCAGGAAAATCTACAGGCGTCAATCCGGAAGGCGGAAAACCGTGTGGAGTGGAGAGCTTTGATGCAACACATAACGGCCTCAAATGGTCACGACCCTCAGACATGAGGAAGCGAGGAAGAAGAGAGAGAAGTTTTATTGAAGTCGGTTCTTTTTTTGTTTTTGCTTTTTATCACTAAAAAATACATATAAAATAGGTACTTATGGAGGGATAATCGAGGAGGTCTTGAAGGCATGAATCTCGTTTGAATTATCTCCTAACTCCTAACCGTTAAGGAGTTGTACCTTCCATCATCAGCTCAGCATTGGAAGATGATAACTACCATATCGTCGACCGTAGGTTCAATTGGGGTAAGGGACAAAATAAGATTTTTCAGGAGAGGCTGACAAAGTTTTTTTTTTAACTAAATCGTTCATAACTTTTTTTGTAGTGAACCTTTTTTGGGCCTGATTTCATACATAATCTTGTATTTTAGTGTTCTGTTTATTTATGTAGTGCTCGTTTTAATAATTTAGATATTATAGAAAATGACATGTCCCTTACACCAACTTATTTCGCTGCTGATGTCCCTTACAGACAAAGTATTCTGTAGTCTCGTCCCTTACCTTAAATTTACCTATTCATGTATCCACTATATTGATGAAGAAATGGCGTAAGGGACTAGTTGAGATTATGTGTGAAAGAAAAAATAGCGTAAAGGGATCGTTGTAAAAATAAATAAGTACATACCTTTGACGTAAGGCGTATCTTAACACCGGAAATCTTTAAAACGTTAATGTAAGAGGTATATAAATGTATTGAAACCGTGTGAGCATTTTTTGTGTATCCGTTACATGCAATATTTGTATCGTTACACGTAACGTTTGTATCGAGTGGAATAACCCACATTTTAATTTATGTTTTTTTTTTTTAAATTATAGTCACATGAATTATTTTTCAGCCTCTATGATCGACTACTGAAATAAACAACCAATGTAATTTATACCGCAAAATTATGAAAAGTTTAGGGCTTGTGTTGAACGGTAAAAGTTACAAAATTAAATACAATTCAGAAATAATCATTTTACATTTGTACTTTTTAGGAGTCCTGTTAGACAACATAGTAGTTGCTCACAATTTAGTGCCTCCAGTTAATAAGGGATAACTCAAAAACGGCACTTTTCAGAAGAGACAAAAAACTATTTTTCAATAGTAGATATTTAGAACTTGAACTTTTTAAGGATTTTTATACAAGCTATAGTGTAAGGCTTTCATTTTATAAATAATTAACTAATGTGTTGGCCCTATAAATATGTTTTTAGTAGTTATAGCTTTTGTTCGCGAGTATTTTAAAGACATAACTCAATTTATTTGCAGCAATTTTATTTTATGAACGACGTGCATAAACGAAAGAATACGAATAGTACCTGTGTGAGCGACATGCATAAACGAAACGAAACGATTTATTCTATTATTTAATATGGTATTTTATAATTAATTACTACTTTCAAACTTGAAACTTGTTACCTAAGGAGTCAAACGAGGCTGTATAATCAATATCAACATCAATGTCAGTCAATGAATAGCAAGAGCTCTAGTTAGATCCTTTCATTTCTCAACACTTATCGGTAGAGGAATTTCAGATAATGACTATTAAAGTGTGTCATACCTAGGAATGCCTTTTAATTGACAGTGAAAATTTTCCTTTGCAATTCATCAAGTACCGAGACGATTTTAAGATTTCCAAACTCAGAAGGATTACCTTATAGTTATCTATAAAGTTTTACCCATGTTGACTATCTGGCCTCATGTACCTAATTTCAACTCAGCTAGTCCTCGGAAAGTCAATCTAATCTTCCTTGAGATATTTTTAAACATATAATGTGTAAAGTTAATTAAAAACATTTAATAAAGAACGTTTACCTCCTCCAGTATTTCATTGGTTATTGTTTTTTTCGACAATCTTAGCCCACTTTTTTAAACTATCCGCTCAACAAAACACTTTACGGACAGAATAAGATTCACGAGCTGCTGACAAAGAGTTCAGTACTTACTGTCGTTCAGAGACGCCGAACTGACGAATTATACCTAATAATATAAATAGACACATACCTACATTTCTCGGTGGACTAATTACTAAATTTGCCGAACTGACGAATTATACCTAATAACATAAATAGACACTTACCTACATTTTTCGGTGGACCAATTACTAAATTTGAAATTTTCTTACAACTTAAATTTATTTGAATACCTTCATTTATCGTGAAAGTTTGCATGTGAATAAGTCAAACTACGCTAGTAGTTTCAATGACTTAGTAAAGCCAAAAATTAACATCCAGTTTACACAGATACCCGTATAAACAAAGATTATAAAACTGATGAAGGTGCTTTTATTTATTTATTATTTATTTATTTATTGAAAAACAGATTACATGACATTACAGTTTACACCAATGCGTCATGAACCGAACAATGTTTATTTTGACGGCGAAACGGCGTGGCATCGTTGTTCCGACATCTCGGGTGTTGGATTGCTTTTATTGAAACATAACACTTTCTTTAAAAACAATAGATTAAAATAATAAATGAAGTTACATGTGTTTGTATATAAAGGTAACAGGGATAAGTATTCATTGATTCTCACGAGAAAATTAGCGTAACGGACAAAGAATCTTAATATAAATCAGATCAAACCTAAATATCGTCTTAACCAAATTGGTGTAAGGTTCACACTGTTAAAAAAATAAGGTGGCAAATTGGGGTAAGGAGCATTATTTTCTAAGCTCGTGCAATCTTTTTAAGGTATGGGTGTTATTTATTCATGAGCCAAATAAAAGCATTAGTGTAAAAGCCAGTTTCATAAGGTTGTCTTCAAAAATAAGTCATGTAAAGGTAATTTGTTAATTGGAAAGACCTTTACCTTATTCAAAGTGGATTGGTGGCAGTAGTTACCCTATTTGATGTTGCTTTATTAAAATAAAAAACAGATACATGGTTTTAGTGGGTCAGATTTGATTTTGAAACCATAAAAATCAGTAGTGTAAGGAACATTTTTTTCAAGCTAGATTTTTTTTATAAACACCAGTCGATAGAGCGGAAAATTCTGAACAAAACTGTATATTCAACTCATTTTGCGTATTTTGTCCCTTACCCCAATTGAACGTACGGTCGACGATATGCAAATACTTAATTAGTTTTACTCTTTAATCTGACGATTTCACTCAAATCGACTTAATCACAAACTAAGAAAACATTGTGTTTATAAGTATAAGTTTAAGACTCACTATTTGTTTCATTTATACTTCATAATAACTACGTATTTACCTTATCATGAGGCCAATAAAAAAAAATTGGTACGTTAATAATTTTTTTAAGTCCAAAGTTTGAGAATCTGTCTGTTTTTCTATGATTTTCAAAAACGGGGGAAGATTGAAACATTACTATTTCAATGTTACCCCATTGAAATTGACTGGGGAAAGATTGAAGCTTCTCGTAAATCACAATATAAGAGTAATAGCTACACCTAGCACTGGTAAATAAATATAAAATCTAAAATAATACATAAATATTCAGTCAAAACTTTTATTCACACCCTATTAATCAAGTTATGAAACACGGGGTAAGATTGAAAATCGACGAATTGACCACGAAATGCTGACCTTCACAATTTAACACGTAACACGCGTCTACGCACTCCGAGCGGTCTCGGGCGACTGACTGGCGGATCCTAATAAAATGGCGGTTTAATTGATGATACCAGCATAAAAAAATATTAAAAAAATAGGGAGTAATGTGACACTTTTTATCTTCCCCCTTTTTTCATCTTCCCCCACCTTACCTTACACTAGAACCTGCCCTGGCTTTGCGTGGAATTAGACAGCTGCCACATTAGGAACTCTACCATAGATTTAGTATGATACACAAGTTATTTAGTTATATATATCCCATACTTACTAGGTTCCCGAAACTTCGTCCACATAACATACTTGTTTCTTTATCTTTGTCGAGCAAAAAGTATTCTATAACGGTATTTGGTTATTCAGCTATCCTTGTACTAAAATGGGTTAAAATCCGTTTAGCCGTTTCAGCGTGATGAGTGAGAGAAGAAATGTCTACCTAATAGATCGTGTTTTATAGCTGGCGCCGCGCGCTCTTTTGAAAAAGATGTCATTTTGCAATCATGACCCTCTCTATAAAATGCAATTTTTTTACAAATAATTATAGCTATATAGGGCAAATAAAATTTCGCTTCTTTCTTGGATACTCTTAGGCTGCTGCATATACAGCTGTTGGCTTTATTAACAGGAGCGGAGACGTGTAAAATAGACCAAATTTCTCAGATTTAAATGTTCTTTTTTCAGGCATCACAAAGATGCAGCCTGATTGGTTCTTTTCTCCGCTCAGCTTCAGTGGACAGGCTTTACACTGAGTGGATATGGAGATGGGTTGTTCGGTCCGGTCCTACTCACTGCTCTTTACATGTATTTTCTCAAAAGTGAAATGAAATGAAGCATTTTATAAGGACTACAACTTTTAAATTGTCATGCTTCGCAGTCTCACGTTTCGGGTGAGACAAGACGAGAGTTGCATAATGAAATTTCATCGAAAATTGCAGGACTCTTCAAAGCGAACTTCTTTTCTTAACATCATGGCGGATAGACGCCATTCGACCTATTTGACCTGCAATCCCTATTTTTCCCAAAAAGCGAATCGATTCTAGGTTAAGCACCAAAAATGTAGGTCACAAAATTATGAAAAATTAATGTGTCTTGTAATAAACAAACAGTGGTTTAGTAAATTTAGAGACTCATTAAAAAATCCAACATATTCAACTTAATTAAAATCTAAGTTTATAGAATTAATAGGTATGCACTGAGTCTACTTTTCGCTAAAAATCTATAGCGAGATAAAGATATACATTTATAATATAACATTACAGCCACCACACTCGTGCATATATATCGCGTGCAGCCGTCTAATGGCGCGTGATGCACCACAAGAGGTTTTTAACTCGATCTCAACCTGCTGAGAGCACCGACTAGGCTGTTACGAATAACAGCTCTTAAGACAGCCTTCGGATGAATCTTGAATGAATAAAAACGAACAAGATAGGTATACTCGTAAACCATTCAAGAGTCATGATAGTCCGTAGCCGTGATTGAAACTATAAAGAGGTGCTTGAGGTCCTATGATCATTATTATTTCAGTATTCAGTCTTTACGGACTGAAACAAAATATTTCAGGTTTTGTTTCAGTCCGTACATTGTTTGACTTGGTCAAGATTAATTTCATTTTGTCTTTAAGAACTCAATAGACTGCGCACGGGGTACGGTCGTTTTGCCTTATATAGATATCGTTGTGGCTGAACGTACTCTCCCGCATGTTGCTGTGGCGCTGAAGAGCAAAGTATCCAACATATCTTTCAAAAGTGCCCGCTTACTCGATACACTGGAGGCCCCCGGAAGACCTGATCATATTGAACGACGAAGCGATTAAGTGGATTAATTCTTTAAAGTTAAATTTTTAATTTTTCTGTATCTTTATCTTGTAGCCAGACAATAATAAAATAATTCTCTAAAAACAGATACCTGATTTCAATTCTATAAAAACTATAATAACAATAATAATTAACAGCTTATACATAACATTAAAGAGAAAAAAAAAAGTGTGTGTCAGCTCCGACGCACGACTGGAGTTTACTCTTCAGGCCAGGCGCGCACCACGGTTTTTTTTTAGTTTCGCGATAATTTTGTCGCAGAAATAAGCGTACTTTGGGTTTATGAAAATCGTGGAGCGCGCACTCTCATATAAACCCATATCTTGCATTTATGCGACAAAATTATCGCGCGACTAAAATCGTGGTGCGCGCCTGGCCTTAAGAACGATTATAAAATATATACTCAATACGTTTATTGCACATAATGATTATACATGTGGAAGACCGATCTAAATGGGTCATCCTGTATAATATCGGTTGACAACCAAAACTCACCAATAAACAAATATCTATAGTATAGGATACCAATATGAAACGACCTTCACCGAGATGTTTATTTGATGAAATGTATTTTATATTTAATTTAATATGTCAATTAATATATTGCATATGGGTTGCCTAACAAATTTTAGTCCAGGGTATGGTTAGTTAAAAATAAAAAATAAAAATTAACATTTCACCGGTTGCTTATTAGATAAATTCATAATAAAATAATCTTTAATTTTATTTAATTTTAATTCAATAATCAGACTGTTGCAAAATGCTAGTAGGTACAGATTTACCTGTTTATACCTGGCTACCCGATAGTTGTGACGGGAAAAGAATAGGCAACCTAACGTTTGCATATTCTATGGGCTTCATACTTTCGATTGGTATAGAATTTATCTAATATTAATCAAACCGGTGAAATGGTTAAAACATTTTTTTTATTATTAATTAAACATACCCTGGACTAAAATTTGTTAGGCAACCCATATGCAATATATTTATTGACATATTAAATTAAATATAAAATACATTTCATCAAATAAACATCTCGGTGAAGGTCATTTTATATCGGGATCTTAGTCTATAACGTTTAACGCATAACCTGCTAAATTAAGAAGTCCTATTTTTACCCCGACCGTATACTGAGATACGACTTTTTAAATTAGCACGGCAGATACGTTCGATTTTATACCTCATATTTTTCATACCCCGGGCTTATATATGAAAATCGATTCTTAAGGAGTAAACTCCAAAAATGCTTTTCATAATAATAATTTATGTACCTAGTTTGATTTTTTTGGCAGCGGTCTTGGATTTTCAGTTACGTGCAGTTTTAATGTCCGCAGTGTCCCGGTTGTACGTCGAAATGGACAAACAATCGAATTGTTAGCCGATGGCAAATGGCTTTGAGACCACTAATGGGTTTATTTATTGCTATTCTACGTGGACTTGATACTGGCGAGATAAAACAGAAAGGAGTTGAAAAATCACTTAGACTAGATACGAACAAATTTTTATTCCTCCAAGAATATCGTTTAAATTTAACGTCAGTCTTGGAATAATTAATATATATACTATTTATGGTCCTCCTCATCGAATTACACGACGGTGACCCAATGCAAAAACTATGGACTTCGTCTTTATGCTAAAAAATTGGGTCTCTATTAGCTGTTGGGCAATTATCCGCTGTCATAGAATCAATAGTCATAATGTGTCAGAAGTTTTACAAGTCATAAATATTTTTTCTCAGAAAAGGTTAACCTCTCAATAATGCCATAAAAGAAACCTGACCTAAAGATACATTTTTAAAGCTAGATTCAGAATTTAAGAAGAAAATATAGCTGAATAGAAAACCTTAACATTTTTTAAAATGGGTTAATAAAATTAGGTTCCCAGATGCGCAAAGTAATCCAAAAAATAATAATTATAAATCCTAAGAATGAAAACACGTCTACGTCCAATTCAACGGTTGTAGTACGGAAAATAGAGCCGGTAAAAAACAGGGACATTCATCTTTTAACAGGATCAAGAATATAATATTCAATGACCAAGAGTTATAAGACGAACACGAGCTTTAGTGATGAAACATGAAACTGATGAAGAATTAAGAACACGAATAAAAAGAAAGAAGGCGACGAAAATTTACACCAACGACTTAATCATTTAAGACGCAACAACAGGCAAAGCTAGCATTAATTAATATTTCAGCTCCATCGTACGAGCATCAATTATGTTGCCAATCTGGCTCACGTGTTGGTGACACAGCTAATCTCGTCAGATTGAATTCGACGCTATGCAGTCAGCCGCAGACACTTTAAAATGCAATTAAGCCGCCATCTTGCTCACGAGATTTGTCAAACCGTTAATTGTTATTCGACTCAAGTTGAATTTAAGAAACCAAATAAATTTTCAAGGTATTGGATGCAAGACAAAACTTAAGAAATGGGTATGAAGTTCTTTTTTATAAACGATTTACCAACCTTCTCTAGTCGTTTTTTAATAGAATCTTTTTTATCGATTCTGTTCTAATGTGGAAATACCACATTAGAACAGGATTACATTGCAGTGGATCACATTACATTCTTCTTTCATACTTTACGTTTGTGTCAATATTAATAAACCTTTATTTATTAGATGTCAATGTTTTTTTTTAAACATATTCCCTAAAGTAAGCTTTGCACGTGTATTTGTCTCCCAACAGTGACATTTGGATTTCTTCTTAACGAGAGTGTCATTTTTAAAGCACGTTCTGTTATATTTTTGCTTTTGTATAAAAGCAGTACCTGTGCAAAATTTCAAATTTTGTCTATGTAGTCCCACCAGTAATGTAATTGTTAGCGTACTCAACAATTATTATGTCGTCTACAACGAAACCATTTTGGTTAGTTCTGTAACTAACTTACTCTAAAACTATGTTTCCAACAAAAACGAAACCAAATCTAAACTCGTTCTGAAAATATATCTGTATCACTGTTCAGTTCCCCGGAGGTAAGAAACTTATTTTGGGGAAACTCCACAGGCAGCAAAACGTTTTCCGAGAATGTTTTACCTCGGGAAACGTTTTGCAGCTCAATGTCACGTGCTAAAAGCCACAGTTGGATACAGTAGTATTCGTAAGTACATGGATGTGGAAACTGTCAAAGACATCACAGTAATCTTGCTATTGTACTTCCCAAATTAATGACAATTTCTGGCACGGCATGCGCTGTGATCGCTTTAATAACTGGGGGTATTAATAATTAAAGCGTTTGCAACGCATTTTATCTTTGAGAGTTGCTACAATTCGTATTTTGAAATGGGCCATAATTTAAATGTTGTGTTGTCACCTGCAAAAATAACGATGCAAATATGTGGTGCAAGTTCCATGTGTCTCCAACAGAGCGGCCTGATCAGAGAAATGAATAGCTGCCGTGAAAAGGCAAAAAAATCTCATGGCACAATTTGTAGTGAATGTTTTATTTAAGGCAGAAAATAAAAGTCATAAGAAAGTGCGCTAGTATTAACTTTTCTCATTGACACTAACAAATTGTTTAGTAATTAATAGTATATCCTTTTTAATTTATAGAAAAACAGTTCGAAACATTTCTTTTGTATCATTATTTGACATATTCCTGAAAACTTGCGTTACTGTCGTGCACAATAGCCGAAATAACAACCCTAAGGTTAGTGTGTGTTTTCAGTGATACCTTTTGGTCTTGCTAATGTACCATTCACTTTTTACAGTTTTAAAATTCGTTGCTTTGGAAAGTAAAGTTACAAAGCAATAGCGCTCATGTAAGTAAAGTGTAAGCAAATAGGTACGTTCCTTTTACGCCCAGAGAATCCGAAAATACCTCTTATTATTTGCGAGGTCGAAACAATTTTATCATCGGGACGCATTCGCGCAGCGACGCGTGAATCAATTCGAGTTCGCTCGGGTCTGTAATCCTCCTTTGACTGAATTTCACGTATTAACAAAAACCCAGTCATTAGGCTTGCAAATGTAGTGAGTGGAGGTTAATGATCGAATAATTTTTTTGCGAATTTCGATGAACTACATTTTCGGCACATTATAAACAGTATGTTTAGTACCCCTGGTATGCTTAGATACGGATCCGTGCGAAACATTTGAACCTTACGTTAAAAAATGAGTTAGTTTCAATTTGACTAGCAAATTTTTCACATCGCATACGACGTGTAACATACAAGGATTTAGTGCAAGTGACGAAAATAGAGAAATCTAAAATGTCAGATGAGAAAACCTAACTTTTTTATTATTCAAGAAAATAACCACCAGCAGTCCACACGATTAAGAGTAATCGTACACAAACACAGGCACACACAAACAATATACAAACTTTAAAAAAAGTAACCATTTTGCTAAATTGAGTTATAAACTTTTCCAAACATGAATCCGAGCTACTTTTCAAAATCAGCAGGGTATAAAAAGGGCTGCTGGGCCCTAAACTTTGCTCCATTCTCATAATTATCAAGTCCTCACAAAATTACAATGCAATTATTTAAATGGTAATTATTCCCTCTGAAAGTTTCCGGCACATTAATTAAGACCTTCAGTTTATTTTAATAGAATCCAAATGAATTTCAAGTGAATTTATGCTTATCGTTCCATTATTAAATACGAATTTCTTAATTACACAGAAGTGGGTCGTATTTGTACTCACGAATATTATAATATTATAATTGTGTTGAATCTACTTTATGTTTGAACGATATTATATTTCATTTGAAACATTTTGTTTAGGCACCAGTACGAGTTAAGTTAGGTTATAATATCTTGTAATAGTATGCTCAAAGGTTTATTTTAAAATAAACACATACATGACAATATATTTACAATACTAAAAACTATAGATAAATATAAAAGAAAGGATAATTGTATGTACAATGGCTTAAAGCTTATTAGAAAATAAAATAAAAAATATAAATTTTCTATAAAAAGAATACCCCGTCCAGCAAGTCTTAATTTGTAATAGTTATTTCATGTAATCTAATCTAAAATATTACATTTCAACTATTATGTATCCAATTATATACGCTCTTATTTATGATTAAGGGACATATAAGTACTAAGGGCCAATCTTAGACAAATTGAACTAGTCCCAAACTAAGCAAAGCTCTGTATTATGGGTACTAGACGACGATAACATAATAATTACTTATTCGAGTTCATCACATTATTGCTCTGGCCGGAATTCGAAACCAAATAAAATAAAAATAAAAAACAATTCAAAAGATATAAGAATACTTTTAGTAAAACACCATGTTAATTAAAACACAAGTGGACATTTGCTTTTTAACTTTTGTAATTTAATATTGATTTAAAACGCGATTTTCGCTCGTAATACGCCTTTGATCTATCGCGTTCAAAAAGGCTTATTAAATAAACTCGTCGTTCCGAACGTGATGTTTCTCATTTTGATATTTTATTGTCGTAGGTACATAGAATTTAAAGTTAAAATTGAGTAGGCACAAATTATTGTAATTTTAAAAAATATTTGTCGTTTTTATATTTGATATGAGCTTGATATTCTTAATAAACTGGGTGTTAGCGTTTCTTCTCAGCAGTAAATAATCAAGTGTTTAATTTGAGCAAAGACTTGAGTCTCAATTTCTCCAAATGCTCGCCATTACTTTGAATATTTTATCAAAATAAAATATATTCTGTCCTATTTTAAACAATATTTGCAACAATTTATTAATACAAATTGAGATAAATGGTCTTGCCGTTTTAATAATTTGTTATATTGTTAATAGCTATCATAGAAATTGAACCAATTAAGTGTTATTACAATTCGTTGAACTTCCTTCGATAAATTATTTGAATTTAAATTCAGAAACAAGTAAGAAGTCATCTGATGCAGATTTTTATAGGATGGTATAAATAATTCATTAGTGTTTTATTTTAGATGAAATGAAATGAAATAATTTATTCAGTAAGTAAGCCACAAGAGCACTTTTACAAGTCAGATTAGATACAAAAGAAGACCGCTGTTAAGAAGAAAGCCGAAAGAAACTCAACAGTAAATGGGTCATTGTCAGATTTAGGTGCGCGTCTTTTCGGTGGACACGTACAAAGTTAAGGACTTTTAGGCCTAATTTTCCAATCAAAATTATATTAGCATAAACGACTTTTCCCTTTCTATGGTCTTGCGTGTTAAAAACATAGGTAACTTCTATGCACATACGCTGTCAACTATTGGCCACCGAAGAGACAAATTTTATATTTTGAACTGACAATGACCCAAATATTTTTTTCGTAAATAATACTTAAAGCAATTACATTACATTTATGTTATAACTAATTACACGATACGCCATTTCCTGCATTCAGCCATTACCCTAGTAGCACAAAGGCTTCAGCTTATACAGCCTTTGTTCAGCTTAAATTAGAGGCATAAGGGCTGTATAAACGTTTATGTAGCTTGTGTGCTACGTGGACAGTACCGTTTATACCGAACCTCAAAAAATAAACTGACGATGACGGTGTGTTCACTCGTATGAAAACAACTTGATGCATACGACATTATGACGTATTTGGTGGTGGTTAGTGGTGAAGCCGCTCATGCGGTTGAGATTCGAATTTCTCTGATTTTTCCCGAACTGAAAGGCTTACAAGAATACTTACCTACCTACCAGAAACTATCAGTGATATTACTAATACTGTAATTTTTTGATACAAAATAAAACATATTAAATTAAATTTATTACATTCCTTCATAAAAATAAAAACCAAAACCACACATAATATTATTACATGGCATGGATTACATGGTCGTTCTCTTACATGGCGGATGGTAGTGGCCATCGCCTGCGGTCTAGTGCGAATCTAGCTCTATCGATCCCACCGCATAGATCGCATGTTTACGATATGTCTTTTGGTGTGCGCGCCGTGAAATTATGGAATAAGTTGTCTCCTAAGGCAGACGCAGTCCGTAGCGTCGCTCAAGGGGAAGTTGAAGGGATTGTGGCTGTCAAACGAATAATAGGTTGCTGTTTTTGTTGTAATTATGACTATTTCTGTTGAATTTATATTTATATATATTACGTATTATGTATTATATTGACTGTTTGCCTATCTCTCTCTCTATTTTGGTTTTTTGCATTTGCATGTGTAAGTATTATTGTTAAATTATCCTCCTTCGTATTGTACATGTTGCTTTGGTTGTCTACCGTTTACATTTGTGTTTAGCACTCATTTACTCAAAGGTTAACTGGAAGAGATCCCTTAAAGGGATAAGTTCGCCTTTGTACATGTATTTCTTTTGTTTTAATGTATTTTTGTTTTTGTGTACAATAAAGTGTTTACATACATACATACATACATATTATAGAAAATTGTCTTAATCAACAGGAGCGGGCCCGTTTGCTGGCAGTTTCGGAACCCGAGTCGGGACACTGGCTTCATGCCCTCCCATCGCAAAAAGTTGGTACCCTTCTGGACCCAAGCTCACTGCGAATCGCCGTGTGTCTCCGCCTCGGGTTAAAAGCCTGTGAACCACACCCCTGCAGCCGCTGTGGAGCTTCAGTGGACGCTCTCGGGCGCCACGGCCTGCACTGCCAACAGAGCGCCGGCCGCTTTTTTAGACATGCGGCGCTCAACGATGTTGTCTACAGGGCCGCGGTTCTGTCTCCGTCCCGGCTACACTGGAGCCCGCTGGCTTGTCAGCCGCGGACGGAAAGAGACCTGACGGCTGCACCCTAGTGCTGTGGTCCCGAGGGCGTCCCTTAGCATGGGATGCCACATGCGTGGATACGCTGGCTCCATCCCATGTCCACCGCTCCGCTCGAATGCCAGGGGCTGCCGCTGAGGACGCCCAAACCGTCGAGGTCCCTAAATACGCATTTTTAAAAAACAACTACGTATTTGCGGCCCTTGCAGTCGAAACCTTTGGGCCATGGTCGTCCGACACCAAAAAAATCATTAAAGAAGTGTCGGTCAAACTCGTCGGCGCCTCTGGCGACCCGAGAGCGGGATCATACCTCGCATAGCGAGTGGGTTTGTGCATACAAACAGGGAACGTGGCTAGTGTTCTAGGGACAATGCCCCGGGCGGCTCCTGTACAGGAAGTAGCTCTTTAGTTCTTAACTTCTTTTTATGTATTTTAGTTTTAATTGATTGTACATATTGTTTTAATTTCCATTATTAAAATAAATTATTAATATCATTCCTTCATTCATCTTCACACTACCAATAGTCATTACTTAAAAAAAATAAGGGCCAATCTTACACAAATCGACCTAGTTTGAAACTAAGCAACGCTTTTACTAACAGTACCTCTACCATGAGTTGCTTTCGAAAACTGTCGACACGCTGACTATCCTCGCTTGCGAGGAAACGCAATTCGAATAGAGTTACTCCTACACACGTAAATTGCGGTAGTGTGAGTGTATGAGACACTCGCCAACGTTTGTTCTAACTTCACACGGAATCAATCTGTCTCTTTCTAACTAAACTTAAGAGAATGAGGAAGATTCATAGCGGCCAAAATAAAACATGGCGGATTTACGGTAGCGAGTATCGTTTACGTGACGTGACAATGTCGGCACCATGAGATTCAAATTTGACAGATTCACCTCGAAACTATCGAAAATTACGCTCACGACTGTAGTTATAACTCTCACTGCCAAATCAAAGGGTGAAATCATATTAGATTTTTTGTTTTATAATGTTTTTCAATTATTAGTGATCCAAATAATGTCTGCAAGACATTTTTAGAGTAAAATATGTCAGCAAAGCCTATAATAATATGAAGAATAACCACGCTGCAAGTTATGTAGGTACAAAGTGTAATCCGCTATGTGAAAAGTGAACGTTTTAGTGAAAAATGTGCCCTGAACACCCGAATACAATGTGACTGAGTCAACGAAAGTGAAGGCGAAATTCCGGCTTGAGGATGCAAGCATACAGTTGCTTTTTGGATGTGGGTCCGTCGTCGGTCCGAGGAGCCTTCATGCACTTCTATACAGTGCTACTGGAAAAAGTTTACTCTTTCTACAGTGACAGCTGTGAAAGTAAAGGGATTACTCAGAAAAACATTGAAGGGACTTACTTCCCTTACAGTACAGACCACTGCATTATATATACTATTATAATGAATTCATTTCAGAAGCAAAAATGAGGACAATTGACAACTGCGAATTGAATCAACATGATTACAAACATACTGGTATTATGCAATATTAATTGCACTGCTTTATCATTGATAAACAAAAATAAGCCAAAGTAGTGTTAAAAGAAGTTTATTCAGTCTTTCTGCTAGAGTGTGCAAAAGTCATTTGTATTTTGAACACAATGATTGTGATTCTCTGTGATGCATGTAAATTTTTAATATGTATACTTTACTCTTGTTAACATGGTTTGGATTTGAGTGTGTTGAGTGTGACTGCACAAACATTGGTGCGGTGCTCTTAAAACAAAAAAAAGCCCTCCGATTTCTTACAGGGTGTCCACATGTACCTGTTACTCACAGATCCATGTTTGTAGAACACAAAATTATGACAGTTGTTTCCTTATATTTGTACTGTGTCTGCTTGTATGCATTTAAAAATAAAGACCAACTAAAAGTCTCTAGACAAAACACATACAAACTCCTAAGAAATAAAAATGAATTTTTAGTACCCAAGAGTAATTTTAAATATTTTGACAAAACTAAGCAGTACTGCAATTAGAGCTTATAATAAATTGGACATTAGTATTAAGGAATATAGTAGCTACAGAGTATTTGAACGAAAATTAAGAGATTATTTTACAAGTAGACCATTCTATTCAATTAAGGAATTTTATGCAAGAGCGCTAGATTAATTTTAAATAAGTATTCAATGTCATTTTTTTAATTTTCATTTAATTTTCATTCAAATACGACATGTGTATAATTAAATTTATTTTGTTATCAATAATGAATTGATTTTACTTGAAATTGTATTTATTTTAATTGAGTATTTTTTTACTTTTACTTCTATTTTATACTTGTATTTGCACCCATTTAAGTATGTTTTATTGCAAATAAATTATTGATTGATTGTTATCTTCAATTTTATATGTTAAGAGGCCTTATACATTATTAAATGTACAATTTTTCATATAACAAATATATTGATAATTTCAACCAACTATTTAATGTCAATAATACTTTTCCCTGAGTTCTAGATAGTAACAAAGCTATTTCACATTTGTATCGTGTAAAGTCGAATATAAGTTGAAAACACCACTTTGCTATATGAATTTTGTCAATCTTGAGTACTTTTTGGGAAAAAATTATCAATGAAAAATTCAAACTGTTGGTTTCAAATATAACAGTTCTAAATAAGTAATAACATCAATATATTAAGAAACATGTTTGATCATAGCGAAAAAGCCTTAAATAGAGGGCAAAATCAAATCTGATTTTAATTTTTTTACCTTGCTGTAGTGAGTAGATTCCTTCACTCGGTCAGCTTTCAATTTCAACACTAATAACAACTTTTCAGGCTTGCACGTCAATAACTATTACTCATTAAGTCCATGTCTTTTAATTTTTTATAATGAACCTTTTGAATGCCAAGCTGTGAAACTATTTAACGTGCCACTGAAGTCACTACAAAACATAAAGAAGTGCTCCAAAAGTAGTTGCAGCCTTTTTAATTACAAAGTTTTTGATTGAAATTTGGACGACTGTGGCCGACATGGCATCAGTGGCACGATTTGTAATTGACAGCTACAGCCGTCTTTCACAGGCTATATATGAAATGTGTATTTTATTTATTTTTATTTATTTAAACTTTATTGCACAAAATACAAAAGTAAGAGTACAAATGGCGGACTTAATGCCATAAGGCATTCTCTACCAGTCAACCATAGGGCCAAACAGAAACTAGCAGTTGGTGCAGGATCATAAAAAGCCGTGGCTAAAAACCTAAAACGAGACAAAATTCAATAAGTTTGATATATATATATTAACGATATACCTATACATACACATATATGCAATACAATACACATACATAAATACAAATATATATATAATATAATATATATATACATATGTACCCCTGTAAAACACCATATAGACAATCAATCCTGAAATTCTTTGGAGAGATGTTTGCGCACCATGCGCTTGAAGGAGAATTTGCTCTGAGCTTTCCTAATGGAGAGAGGGAGATCGTTCCACAAACGAATTGCTTGAATCGCAAAGGAATTGGACATGAAACCAGTACGGTGAGAAGGAAGAGTGAGTTTGAGAATTCGGGAAGAGCGCAGCTCGCAACCAGGCCGAGCAGTTAAAAATATGAATTTAGATTTAAGATAGCCCGGGGTTGCTGGATCAAACAAAATTGAGTAAAGAGTGCATAGAATTTTTAATGACCTGCGTTCCCGGATAGGGAGCCAGTTTAGTTGACGACGATAAGCAGATACATGATCATACTTCCGGAGGCCAAAGATGAATCTTATACAGTTGTTGAGCAACCGATCTAGCTTACTCAACAATTCCTGGGTGATATTGGAGTAGCACACATCAGCATAATCAATAATGGGAAGTATCAACGTTTGGACAAGAACAGTTTTGGTGCAGACCGGAAGAAAATGCTTAAACCTATAGAGTGATCTCAAAATGTTGGTGACTTTACGACAGACGTCAGACACCATGTACTGTAACGCCCAGTCAATAAGGGTCGTGTTCACATATTTATGAACGCCTTATATGCTGCGATATAACTGATGGCGACTGTACCTAGTTTTATAAATTTATGAAACATGTAATGTCTCATTTTTTATGTGGGTAGGTACACCACAATTTTAATTTAAACCATGAATACAAAGATCAAAGCTTAAAGAAAAATTGAAAAAGGAGCTACCTGGTGGAAGGGACCGGGAATCGAACCCGGTACCTCTGGATTACCGGTCCAGCGCGTTAGCCACTTCGCTACCCTCGCTCCACGTACACCTGACGAATTTTTCCTTATGCTTTGTGTGTCGATCTTTGCATTGTTTATTTGAAAGGTTTTTACACCTTAGCGACCTCTATGTGAATACGTTAATATTCACATCTTACCGCACCACTTTACAGCGATGAACGAGCAAGCCAGAGAGGGCGCTGTTAGTTTTATAAATTTATGAAACATGTAATGTCTCATTTTTTATGTGGGTAGGTACACCACAATTTTAATTTAAACCATGAATACAAAGATCAAAGCTTAAAGAAAAATTGAAAAAGGAGCTACCTGGTGGAAGGGACCGGGAATCGAACCCGGTACCTCTGGATTACCGGTCCAGCGCGTTAGCCACTTCGCTACCCTCGCTCCACGTACACCTGACGAATTTTTCCTTATGCTTTGTGTGTCGATCTTTGCATTGTTTATTTGAAAGGTTTTTACACCTTAGCTTAGATTCCCGGTCCCTTCCACCAGGTAGCTCCTTTTTCAATTTTTCTTTAAGCTTTGATCTTTGTATTCATGGTTTGTACCTAGTTTGCCAAAATGTAAGTTTGGCAGAGAAAAATTGATTTTTCTCAGCTAACCACAGCAGTACGATACTGGAAAGTTGCCATAGGTAGCCAACACGTCAGGAAGACTCAAATAAAGAATATACATAATATAATCCGTTTAAACTGTTTTATTCATATAATTCCATGTTTTTCAATTTTTTGATTTCTCTTGCAACATGATAACATCTTTAGTATGTAAGCACATGTTAATAGAAACGCTTATAATAAACGTTGTTATCTTTACAACTCAAAAAGATTAAAATACTTTTTTTAATTTCTACCAACAGGATATTATACATTACATTCAGTAATCAATTACTTAATCAAACATATACTTAAATGGTTTATATAGGTCACTATAAAATTATACTAAACAACAAAGGTTTCTTTTCAATTAAATGCACAGTATTTTGGTAACAGTAACCCTTAATGATGAGGAAGGCAGGCGACGAATGACCCTTTCAAAACAAGACATATCACTATGTGATTTTTCAATTTTCATCATCAAGGACAATTTTTGTCTTAGCCGTTTTGACAACTCCTGACTCAGATCTTTTAGGACGGCATAGAAAAATCTTGAAAGGTGATGTGTGTAACGACAAGTGGTAGTTGCTTTCATTAGCGTTGTGGTAATACTTAGATTTTGGTATATTGTCTGCACGGCCTTGCTTCTATAATGCACATTTTCTTTTGTTCTTACTCGAACAGTCTTCTGCAGGTATTAGAGGATTTTTGATAAATTACTATTCATCTTGAGTTTTTGGCAATTCTGAAAAAATAAATATTCAAGATAAGTAACATAATTTAAGTGTAAACATAAAAATTATAATTATATTATTAGATTTTTAGGGTTCCGTACCCAAAGGGTAAAAACGGGACCCTATTACTGAGACTTCGCTGTCCGTCCGTCTGTCACCAGGCTGTATCTCAAGAACGGTGATAGCTAGACAGTTGAAATTTTCACAGATGATGTATTTCTATTGCCGCTATAACAACAAATACTAAAAGTAAAATAAAATAAATATTTAAGGGGGGCTCCCATACAACAAACTTGTTATAGATTATGGTACAGAACCCTTCTCGCGCGAGTAGGAATTGCACTTGCCCAGTTTTTGTAAAATTAGATATCATACCTGGAGGCTCAATTATTTATAGCACCATTCTGTGACAAGGACAATTTCTCGATGAG
The DNA here is from genome assembly GCA_947623375.1 of Apotomis capreana. Lineage (NCBI taxonomy): Eukaryota > Metazoa > Arthropoda > Insecta > Lepidoptera > Tortricidae > Apotomis > Apotomis capreana. The sequence continues at coordinate 6,381,373 of OX392505.1, read as the reverse complement.
ATCCAGTATCAGGCAGCCACCTCTTGCAATCATCTTGACGGTGAAATTAACTTGGAACAGCCTCATCTGTAAGAAATATCTTCTGACTAAAGCCCTTTTTGTACTTCATGTAGTTATTTGGGTTTTTTCCATCTGAAATTTAACATAACTGATATACCAACTATCTTATACCATATTCTAATATTATATTTATAACAAAACAGCACATAAAATTATAAAGAACATAGATAAGCTAAACAACATAATATAAAAATGTTTGTAATTCCCGAGTGACATGTTGTAATTGTAAACAATATAGGGTTTAGTAAATCTAAGGCCACATCCAATAGGTTAGGAATTAAAGATGTTATTTTGTTTTGTTTTAAGTATACTGATAGTTCTATCCACTAGCTCGTACGGAAAAAAATAATTGTTACTTACGTGTGATTGAGTGTGATCTTCACACATAAATACATTAATGTGATAGAATGACATTCGGATCTCCCCGTAGCCACATTTTTCGTCTTTTGCGTTTCGCCGGTAAGAAACAAACAGTTTCTGTGGAGTATTTATAGATGTATTTGTACATTGTGGCACTACACACCAAACAAACACTGCATTTATACCATTGTATCCATATTTTTTGAATAAAGTCGATGAATCTCACTTTTCTATTTACGTTTTATGGATGTGACGTCACGCATGTCAAGTCAAGATTGAGAATGAAATGTCAAAGTGAGTGGCGCGCGGCGCCATTAAAACCCGTTCCAGACCTTCCGATCCTACCCGATCCGATCCTACTTATCGGATAATGTGTAGCGTAATTGTTAGGAAATCGGATAATGTGTAGTGCAATAGTTAGGACCTAAAACACTACACATTATCCGATTTCTTCCGATAAATCGGCTCGAATCGGAAGGTCTGGAGCGGGTTTAAACCCGTTCTTGACCTTCCGATCCGATCCGATTTATCGGAAGAAAAGTCCTAACAATTGCACTACACATTATCCGATTTCTTCCGATAAATCGGATCGGATCGGAAGGTCTGGAACGGGTTTTAGAGTAAGGAAAATTCCATAGAGCTCGTGTTACTTAGTAGAAACCTACGATTATATCTGTGTCTCTGCAAAGCACGTCAATTTTGCGCAAGAAAAAACGAGACGACAGATACTTTGTGACGACGATTTTTGTCAACACGTCGACTACAAAGAAAAAACCCATGAGTCAAAGTTTTGGTTGTTAGTGACGCCCAAATAGATTTATCGATACGACATCGATAAGACTACTATTATATTATATCACTACATAGTAAAAAACAAAGTCGCTTCCAGCTGTCTGTCTGTCTGTCCCTATGTATGCTTACATCTTTAAAACCACGCAGTGCATTTTGATGCGGTTTTTTTGAATAGATAGAGTGACTCAAGAGGAAGGTTTATTACGTAGATTTTGGAAGATAGGGTGTTGAAGACCTCACACCGTTCAAGCCTAAACGTCACAAAGGCCTCTGTCTGTCCTAAAGGCCAGTCTGTCAAGACTTTTAAGCTACCATATAAAGTAGGGGAGTAAGCAGATGATAATGACATCACTGACGATTATCTACAATTTTTTTCGCATTAACTCGCTATACTTTGACTTAAATCTTTATTGAATCTTCCGCAAAGATAGTATTCCATAAGCTTGGAATCCTTTTCAAGGTGAGGCTGAATTGAATCGCAAAACTTAATCTTGGAGATTTTTTATAATGCTCTGTTTTTTATCTTTGCACTAAGAAAATTGTAATAAAATTCAAGTGAACCAAAGCGATAACAATAAAAATACATACAAAACCCGCGTATTTATTTTAATATTATATTCTATATTACAGGATTAAAGTTAAGCATAAGAAGTTATTTTTATGAATAAATCAATTTATTGACATTAATTGTTAAAATTTCATTCGTAAAGGTGAAAATTAATATAGACATAAATTAAAGTGTACAAATGCAATACTCTCTGCATCGTGTACACTTGAATTTATTTTTCTGTAAGTATGTGAAGAAATGTAAGAAAATACATAAAATAACCGAAATCTACGACAACTATGCATGCATAGAGCTGTTAGTCTTCAACACGGATAGTGAAAAAAATTAACTGTCAATAATGTTAAGCTCAACCTCATAAGTGCAATAGAGAAAAGTAATAAAATTGTAGTCTTAAAAATATGAAGTGTTGTCAAATCTTAGCAACTATAATCATAATGATAGTTTTTTCGATATCGATAAATCTATTTGAGCGTCGCTTACAACAACAAAAAAGACACATGTGCTGAACACGTCCTTGAATTTGACGTGTTGACAAATATTCTGTCGTCTCGTTTTATCTTGCGGGCACTTGATGTGCTACACAGAGATAGCAATAAGGTCGTAGGTTTCTACTTAGTAACACGAACTATTGATATTTCTTTACTCTAAGGGCTAATATTATGCTTACTCAGCCATGTCAATATAGTTAGAAAGAGACGGATTCATTTGATGTGAAGTTAGGTGTATTTGCGTGACGTATTTTACTACACGCACTTTCGAATCGAGTTAACGTTAGCGTGCAAATACAACTTATGGTGCCGACCACTTCTGGTAGTTCTATACGCATCCGCTAGAGGCGCTGTAAAAAATCTCCATACAAATCCGTTACGTAGTCGCAATCGAGTACGGTATTTGTAAACTCATGGTAGAGCTACAGTACTAGACGATATAAACACATAAGTATAGACAACATCCATGACCTAGTAACAAATATTCGAGTTCATGACACAAATATTTGCCCAGCCCGGCCGACATTCAAACGCAGGACTGCCGGCTCAGTAGGCAGGTTCCCTACAAACGGCGCCAACCGCGTCGTTACTTGACGGTGATGTCATTAGTAAAAGGTCCGGTCCGCCCCATGGGAGACCTACATCCATTAAGTACATTCGGCCGCAGCTTCTAGATTTGAAATCAGTTCTGTAATTAAAATACTCCTAATATATTTACAACTAGCTGACCCGGCGAACTTTGTACCGCCTGAAAGTCGATAAATGTAGAGAAAAAAAAAGTATCCTATGTCTTTGCTCCTGGTTCTAAGCTACCTTCCCACCAATTTTCAGCCAAATCAGTTCAGCCGTTCTTGAGTTATAAATAGTGTAACTAACACGACTTTTTTTTATATATAGAAGATTAAATATTAAATAATGATTGCAGGTAGTTATTTAATATTTTTCAAACTTTTTATTTACTTTTCTGCTGCGCTGTGGAATTGCAGAATATTATTTGTTTGCAATTAATAGTTTGCAAAGCAATCGCGTGTTACAAACTCAGAATATAGTAGTTTCCCTTTGATATTTCATATTGCGAGGTAAATTGGAAAATATTGTTTTATAGTTACGTGAACCATGTAAAGTGCTTCCGAGTCAAAAGCTGGCATGTGTAATATTATATATGCTATAATAGTGCATTACTGCAGACGCCGGGAAAAAGGGGATTGTCGGGTGAGTAGGTATAGACACGAAGCCGGCAAGCCTTTTTCACGGCTAAGGCATGTATAGTCCTTTTCTCAAACATATGCAATGAAATAAAAAAAGAACGTACACCACTCAAAAAATATAATTCAGCTGTTTAGACCCTGTTCATGAACACAGACGCCAATTTAAAAAATTTCGTTATCAATTACACTATTGACAATTTTCATTTCGATCCTATTAAGTAATCTTAAAATTTAAATGTATGCACACTAGATGGTTCAACGAAGGCACCAGATGCATGAAAAAAAACTCACAATGTTGATTTCGGATACACTTGTTTTCTTTTTGGCCACAGGCATATTTTGTTAAAACATTTTTTTTATTAATAATAATAAAAAAACGGGCAATTGCGAGTAGGACTCGCGCACCGAGGGTTCCGCACAAATGTACACCCTTGCTTAACCTCGATGATTGATTACGTACTTTAAATAGAGACTTAATTTTTTATGATTTAATTACAAAACTATAGTTTTCCGATTTTTTCCTATACTTTTAGTATAAGACGGTGTTACATGCCAAATTTCATAGTCATGGGCCAATGGAAAATACCCTATAAATTTTGATTCCCTTGAGAGTGTCGAAATAATTACGCTTTTGCGCCATAAACGGCCGTATCGTTTCTTAACGTTAAATTAGAAGTTTGATTTTATTACAACTTCAAAGGACTGTAGACCCAAGTAGGTTTTAATTCCAACTAGATATCTCCACGCGATCCCAAGATGACCTTTTAAGCAGAGAAGACCCTTCTTGATAGACAGACAGACAGGCGGACGGATGGATGGATGGACGAACAACAAAGTGATCCTATAAGGATTTCGTTTTTTACTTTGAAGTACCCTATAACAGTGTACTGTTAGTATTATCGAAAGATTAAATAAGGTAAATCAACCGTTTAGCGGACCGCTACCGACGCGGAAGGGCGCAGTTTAATCTTGTGTTAAGAAGGCGTTATCGCGTCCGACGGGCCGTTTTACCCCATTAATTTTTAGAACCAACTACGTAGTGATGTAGTGTCGTGACCAAATGTAGGCATTTTCCTGTAAGGGAGAAAAATGGAAGGATCTCGATGTGAACTTAGAAACCATAATAGAGGAACGTATTTTTGAAGCTATTGCCTGGTGACAAAAAACTCAATATTATCTCAGTCACAATTCTTCAAAAGCTCGTATATCTAGTTTGTTTGATACTGAGATACGACCTTTGTTTTAAGTAGGTATTTGTTACCTACTTAGGGAGTTTTGGTTGTGTTGTCAATAGACGGAATGAAACCTTCAAAAAATATATCTGTTAAAACAAAATGTCATTCAAATTGTTTTCAGTGAAATGTGCGTTTCAATGGAATTTATCACTTGACTTTTGACGAAGCAATACCGCGGAAATAACGGACTGTTTGGCAATTGTGTATTAAGGTCATTACACTTATTACTAATTAGTAACAGTACAATTGTACAAGTTAATGTAAATAATAGCTTATTTTAATTTCAGTGGTTGCAGTGAATCCCAAGTGATGAAACAAAATTGTTATTCTTATTTTTTATGTTTTTAGTTAATAATATTGATTTCTAAGTTTTGAGAAAAATATATATATACAAAATAATAAGTTTCACAATGTTTTTAATTTTCTTATACTTTTTGTGGGTACAATATGAATGAGTAACTTAGTAACTTAAAATTGATTAACATAAAGCTATTCATCTAAAAAATTCGGTTTATATTATAGGTGGATTCAATGGAATTACCATTAAAAGTAGAAAACGTAATGACTTTACACGCTTATTTGTAATCATATTGTATAAAATAAAATCCACTTCAGTTTTTATATTGAACCATTTATACAAAAAAAAATGTGGTGTGTCTTATTAAGAAAATGGAACATTTACATGTTTCATAAATTTATAAAATCCACTTGAGTTAGGAAATGTTTAAATTTTTCATAAGTTCAAAAGAACGTTTTTTATTTTAATTACAGTTTAAACTTTGAGTCACCCTCTTTACCAGTTATTCAAGTTACAAGTATATTTTCCCATTCCATTTTGTGTACCGACCGTAATAGTACATTACATCAGAGGCCGGGAAAATGAGGATTTCCGGCCAAGTAGGTATATACGGCCGAGCGAGCGTGCGAGCGAGGCCGGATAGTGATACGAGGCCGGGAATCCGTTTTCACGACGAGGCATGTATAGTCCTTTTCTCAAACATACAATGAAATAAAAAAATATACTTCAAAGAACAACATTTTATTAATTGACAAATAGGACATTTTAGTCTAACAACCAACCTATAAAAACAAAACCTGCTTTTTGTCAAACCAGCCAGCTGTGTGAATGACCTTGCTGATGAAACTGCTTTGCAGGCCTAGGCCTGAAAAGCAGTATGAAATCCCTTTACAGTCCTCTCGAGTTGTTGCGCCCAAAAAGCGATACTTCCGAGATAAGGAACGTAAAGACAATATTTCATTGCATGTTTGAGAAAAAGCTCTTTTATTATAAGAGTTAATAAATTAATATTATAAAATTATAAGTAAAATTTATCTAAGACCTGTAAATTAAAAACAGTCCACTTTTATGGTTACTTAATAAAGGAACTTGATGATTGAATTTGACCTATTCTATAAAGGAGATCTGATTGTATATTATCAATACGATACACTTATCAGAATCGGAGTCGGAAAATTATTTATTGCCGAAACTATACTAAGAATTACAAATACAGAATACCTAAAGTTACAAAACAGAGAGAGACAGAAAAAATAACATAATGTATTAACAATATACAAAAACCATTACTTGTCAAATATGAGGCAATGGGTCTCAGTCTCAACGTGTGCTGCGAAAAAGTCCAGCGCTGGTTTTCAGACTTAGCCCTTTGTTTGTGTCGGTTGCCAAACAAAGAAAAACATACTAACAATCGAGTTAAACCAAAACTTACAATACTTACTATAAACATTTCGGGACACGACAATTGAAAATTAGACGAAACGGTTCGAGAAAAGGTAGGTAGTGTCCCGCTTCTTTTTTGTTCGTCTTGGCGGGGGCACTACCGTGCCCCCAGATACATGAGAAAAAAATGAACTTATCCATATTATATAGAGGATAGGAATACCCTCTATAATAATCAACTACCGCGTTATTAAATGTAGCTACATCTTCGCTTGTCGCGCGACATGTTGTGTGGTCTGTCATGTCAAGCGCGCCACGCGGGATAGGCGCACAAAGACATAGTAGGTTCGCAAATGCATAATATATGCATATCCCATGTGGCGCATCACCCGTCTTGCTCGCACGGTATTGAAAGGAAAGTGACACACCACATTTCATGCACGAAAAAGAGTCGCGTGTCATATAGGTAGCTACCTGTCAGACCCAACTGGGTCAGAAGTGTAAAACTGATCGCAGACCTGGCTGGACTTACCTGTCGCTTTGGTTTTGAGTAGAACCGTTTAACTGAGTCCCCATTTACGGTTAAGACAGGACCGCGAAGATGAGGTGACAAAAGGGTTAGAATGACAACGGGTGGCAGGTGACCTAATGGTCCTATAGTTTGTAAAGTCATGTTTATGACGCGAAAGATAAATGACAAAACATCTGTCACTTTCTGACATGTTTATTACGAAATCGAAGTAAGTTTGAAATGTCAGTAAGATTCACAAGGCCTCAATCAATTGGGCCGGGAACTTTGAGGCCTTAAGCAATTATTTGATATTTCCAGGCAAGCTAATCATAATGATACTCGTACATTACGAATTGTGTGCGTGTATACAATACATACTCGTATATGTTATAACAAGGTATTATATTGAAATAAATCAGGGAAAACATGAAAAGCAATGATAGGTACATTTTTCCGTCGGTGAGTTTTGTTTATTTAGTTACATTGCGTAAATGAGCGTATCTGCGCTTTTCCTCCTTCACAACAGCATAGAACCTAACAGTAATGTGATATCTGGTAAATACGTTTATTATAATTATTATGTTTACATCCTTAGTAGCTTGCAGTATTTTAGTAATTGATAGGTAGAGGTACCTCAGTATTTTTTTGTCATAGGGGGCAAACAATCAAACGGGTCGCCTGATGGAAAGCGATTACCGTCGCCCATAGACGCTGCAACACTAGAGGGGTTAGAAGTGCGTTACCAGTTTTTCGAGGGAGTACGCGCTTTTATTGAAGGTTTGAAGGTCGCATCGATCTGGAAATACCGCGAGCGACAATTCATTAAACAATAAAAAATATATATATATATATTAGGTCGATTTGTGTATGATTATACACAAATCGACCTAGTCCCAAACTAAGCAAAGCTTGTACTATGGGTACTAGACGACGATATACATAATATATAAATACATATATAGATAACATCCAAGAACAAATATTTGCACAAATATTTGCCCCGGCCGGGATTCGAACCCGCGACCGCCGACTCAGTAGGCAGGTGTCTACAAACCGAGCCAAACGCGTCGTCACAATGTGTGCAAGACAGGAAATTTCAAGAACGCACGCACAGTCGTGGACTGCCAACTATCCAAGTGGTGAGGATAAAAAAGTGTCGCGTAGAACGATGGCGGAAAGATGCGGCAGGGATCAATCCGAACAATCCCTCGGAGCACTCATCTTTATATAAGCGATAAATGACGCAGAGACGGGCTACATCTCTACGCGTATTGTAAATAATGATAAGCAGGCTAAAGTGGGAAGCCCCGACATAAGGAGCTGGTCACCATGACACCCTCATTCAATGAGTGATGTAGAAAATGCTACTAAAACTGAACATAACTACCATATCAGAAATTCGTAGCTTCTATATTGGCTGATATCTTTTCACTTGTTCCAATTGAAGCTGAATATCCTGGAAACTACTGGTCCTATTTCCACCAAACATAACTAAGAACCACCTCGAAGTACCTACAAAATCTTACATATAAAAAAAAACTTAAATTAGTCCGTTTGGATTTATGATGCCACAGACAAATACATAGATATAATATACAGATACACATTATCATAAGAGGCGTGTTTTTGTTAATTGACCCATTTTTTAAATATATTTGAATTATCTTACTGGACCTAAAAAAATATTGTATTTTTTATTGAGCTATAAAGACTCGACGACACAGCGAAAAACCCGACGTTTTAGCTACTTAACTAATTTTAAAACAATCGTATTGGTCAGGGCCAGGTAACAAAGGAAAATGAGAGGAATACCTGCGTAATTTCGCCGCATAAGTATGTAAAAGAAGTGTTCCCTTTAAGCAATATTGACTTCTCGCTTTGTAATCGTTGATAAAAAAACATCACCTGGCCTCAAACTTCAGGTAACAATTTTATGGCGGCCTAATAAAAAAACTTCGAGAACATGCCAGAAACATTGTGAAAAAAGTAATTTAATAAGGGAAAAGTTCATCGCAACAGAATCATGATTTCATTAAGCAATATTCCCACCTGTTCAAGATTTCACCCATTTACCGGGCTCGCTTCCGTTCACGTGCGGGCCGGTGGCACCACATTTATTTTTAAACGTCGGTTATATTCTAGTTGTTTAGTATTTTAATATGTATTTTATTATTATTACCTTTATTCGTTTTTATACTTAGGTTAGGTTTTTTTTACAATAAATTTATATAAAAAGTAAAATATAAAAAAAAAATTACAAATATAAACACATTCTAAAAAAAACCTAACCTAAACCGCCGGCAGCGGGAAGGGCCCAGGCTACCGGTGGTTAGGGCTGCAGAGAAGAACCTCCTGACAATGTGCGCCGTGTCCAGGAGTACCGCCTTCTGTATCTGACCCTTGATCCAGCCATCTAGCGAGAGTCTCTTAAGATGTTTGTCGAGACTCTTCGCTATAAGACCGTTCGCCGAAACGACTATCGGGACAATAATATAATTATAATAATTATTATTATATAATCTATGTTTCAGGGGGCCTATGACTGTTGCGTTTATCACTTGATAAATAAGTGACAAGGCATCTGTCACTTACACTCTCATTTTGTCAAAACGTGACGAATGCTTTGTCACTTATTTATAGCGTGATAAAAGGAACCGTCATAGGCCCCCTGGTTGTTATATTTGATACATTAATTGACCTCTGATTAACTCGGTATAATTTGGTTGAGACTTGTACCTATATTATACACTGACTAAGTGCCATCGACACACGATTGAAATAAACTACTTTATAGTGAAATATTAATTAGGTGCCGTGAAATGTAGCAACCTTATTTAGCATGCTTCAACTTTACCTGTGGGATATCATTATGTTACGATAAGATAGGCAAAGTTGAAGTATTACACTGTGCCGAAGATTTATTAGCATTTTATGTACTTTCTCATTTGGTACACTTTTTAAATATCTAATACATCTTATAGCAAATTAGTAACTAATGAACGCTGCCTTATATTCATTTGCACAATTTCTATATTTTTTAATATTTGCTATATTCATTAGCAAAAATAAACTAACTAATTTTTATAACCATTAGTAGCAAATATCGCATACATTCTACTTCTGTAAAGTCAAGTAAATAATGAATAAGCCACCTTCTAAAAATGTATAACAAATATAACAATATGTCGAGCTTTCAGCAACTTGAGGAAAATTGATCTTATCTGGGTTCAAGAGATTTACATTCAGCCTATTTACTTGTTGATACGGTATGACAGTCGACACTTGCCATAAATAAATTTATTATTAATAATCAATGTCAGTGAAATGACTGCAAGTACGTGCAATATTAAATTATAATTTGCTTAAAATGTCTGATGTTAATTTTATCAAGACCGGTATAGATGAAAAAGTGATATCAGAAGCTGGCCGTCGCTATATTAAAGTAAAGAACAATAAATCTGATACATAATTATGGCGATGTAGTAACGAAGTGTGCAATAGCACACTTACTTGGTGTACGTCCGACGGAACCATTACAAGGGGTGGCGATAACATGACCATCAGTGTAACCCAGATTTTCGACAAGTCAAGCTGGAGATGATAATAAGTTTGAAAAATTCTTCGTTTGTAACGACTACAGTCCTATTCCGGCAATATTTGACGACTTCTTGAGACCTTACCGGTCTAGTCTAATCCGGAGCATGACGATATAATTCCATCTTTCGAATCAGTTAAAGACACGTTATATCGAGTACGCAAAAAGTATTAGCAAGTTTATGATTACTTTTCAAAAACTAGAAGACGTTGTAATAACGGCAAATCTGTCTGAATTTTTTTGCTGTTTGAGGATGGAGCGTCGGACAAAATAATAGCTTTTTGTAATGAACAAGCTCGAGAAGTTACAAAAACGATTACTCATTAGGTAACTTTTGTGGAGATGGAATATACAAGATCGTACTCAAACCATTTCATCAGCTCTAAACGATACACGTAGACATTAGCAGCGATGAAAACAGTACAAAAGTTGTCCCTATTATTTTCGTTTTACTGCCTAACAAACTACAGGACACATATTGTAGACTTTTCCAGTTAGTAAGGCAGCATTTACCAGACATGAAACCTGAAGTCTATCAAACTGATTTTGAAATTGGTGCGATAAAAAATTAAAGGGTATTTCCTACAGCTGCAATAAAAGGCTACTTCTTTCATTACGCCCAGGCTCTTCGACGAAAGGCAAAAAAAATAAACTGACGGAAATTGGCAATGGCCAGCATTCTTTGGCATTATTTACTGCGTTAGCTCACCTACTGGCAGCCCATAAACCGGAAGCTTTTTTCTCTATACATTTCGAGATTGAAGCCAATAATAAAACTATGTGGGATGAATTCATTCAATACTTTGTCAAACAATGGATGAACCCTGCAATATTACCATCTATGAGTTGTTACGGGGAGCGACACCGAACCATCGATGCCTGTGAAGGATGGCATAATCGAATCAACAAAACCATAGGTAGAGGATGTCCGAGTTTATTTCATTTAATATCTTGTTTGAAAAAGGAAAGCATCGACTATGACTTCCTCATTGGTCAAAACAATATTTTGGTAACTTATAACAGAAAACGCGGCAAAAAAAACAAAATTATTGATGAAAGATTAAAAAAGATCGTAGACGATTATCTGAAGGGTTCCATCGAGGTCAATGTTTGTTTGGATAGACTAAGTAAATAAAGTAAAGTTTATGTAGCAACATACGAGTAGATAAGTGTCTTTGAATGTACAAACATTATATACTTAGGGAATTAGTATAATAGTAGTGAAGCGACTATCATAATCTTTGTTATCTTAAAATAATGAATAATGAACTTCCGGTCCTCGCTTTTTATTAAAACAAAATGGTCTAGGTGTTGATTGTTAAATGTGTTTGACTTTACTAAAAGTGTACTAATTTCAACAATTTACAAGAGCAAGTTTGACTTTACTAAAAGTGTACTAATTTCAACAATTTACAAGAGCAATTGACAATTTTATACAATCGATAACTCTTACTTTGGTATAAAGGTATAAAAGTGTATATTTTGTGAAAGTGTATAATTTGTGAATAAATGTTGTTAATAATTTGCGAATAGATTCGTATTTAAAAAGTGTACCAAATGAGAAAGTACATAAAATGCTACTAAATCGTGCTAAATTCGATTTTTTATTATGTACAAATTTAGATCCACCACGAACCGTGATGGGCAATACATACTCCTATAATACAAGTTGATATTAAGGAGTGTCTTTTCAAAAGGCCTTATTTTCTCTTTGAAACTTATACAAAAATAGGCCCTTTTGAAAAAAACACTCCTCATTTGCTGTTGCATTCAATACATAAAGCACATCACTCAGGTGACAGCAATATTTCGAAAACATATCGCTAAAGGCGTCACAAGTTTCAGTTAATATGTACAACCGGACCTTGGACGCTGCCGGTAAATAAAAGTTACCAAATTAGTTGGCAACTCACGCCCATGGAAGGGCGGGCAGAAAATTGCTTTTTATACCACTTCCGTTGCATCATAACAGCACTTTGGAATATAACAATTTTGTACCCTTTGTTCCATTACCTGCTAGTTATCTCGCTAACATTTATGATTTTTTCTTTTTTTACAGCGTAGCATCAACGCGGCTTGACACCTTTTTTTTCATAAAAAACTAAAAAAAACCCTTATTAAAAATATACCTTTTGGCACCTACTTAGGTACTTTTATGACACATTTATTAAAACAAAACGGGACTTAATTGGGTTCAAAAATCGACGCATACTGATAGGTATTTGAACGCTCTAAAATGTACTGTTTTGTACGGATTTTTGATGTTAACGAAAACTTTCCTGAGATCGAAAAGGGAAAAAAACCTTTTGATCTTCCTTTTAGGATATTCAAGATGTTAGCTAGTCATTGCGCGTTATTTCTGCTTTCAACGGTCATTCACATAATTATAATTTTAAGAACGCGTTGTGTTTAATATTATTATTGTGTTATTGGTTATTTTACGAAAATCATGCAACCATGCATTTTAGAAAATTTTAAAGTTAACTTTGTAACTATTTTTTGTACAAAAAAATTGACGCTGACTTTTTTAATTTTGTAATTGGTCAGTGCGTATCGCCCCGGCATGGCATAAGGTACCAGTTGAAACCTGGTCAGGGTCTAAAAAAAATATATGTTTTTGTTTTTGTTGTTTTTAAAATTTTAGCCAATTCACGTGGCTTTGTGGTGAAGGGTAAAACCGTGGCGTAGACAAAATTACACAGTAAACTATATAATATACAATATAAAAAGATAAAGGTAAACGGTATTCTATCAGTACGCGGCACTATTGGAAATCACTGGCCTTATTGGAGCAGGGTAGGATGGTAGGGAAAGTAGAAGTTTAGACGTCCGAGTGTTTCCAGCTTTCAAAAACATCGGAGAGGAACAACCCCCTGTCGAGGTCAGTTTTAAACGGCAAGACAAAATGCTGGAGCAATCCTCCACTTGTGACTCAGCCCAATATGTAAGCCATTATGCAAGCCTTATTTCTACATGATTAAGACCATTGATGACGAAATAGGACTTGGATTGAGTTTAACAAAATAATTCAAGCAGGAAAACAGAAAAGTATATTAAACAAATATTACCTGCAAAGCGGCAGCCCTTTCACGTTATTAGTCAAACAGCAACATATGTATTATACTAAATTAATAATTTAAACCGTTAGTTTTTAAAATTTCAAATATAATAATAACTGTCATAAAGACAGCAATTCGTTCAGTCGCAAGTCAGAACGTGTCTGTGGAAAACAAAACACGAGCGTCGAACTTCCATATTTTTAAGTGGCGTTTGTAACCGGCCAGTGCAGTGCCCTTACCATGAGTTTTTAGTGACCGAACAACTGCGTACAATACGATTAAAATCAGTTAACGATTCGGATTGTATATCTATCTTGCTCGTACTTATACGATTTTAATAAGAGCGTGCGAGAGAGGGGTAAAAGCCGAATCGTTAACTGATTTTAATCTTACTGTAACGATTGTTTGGAGATATTAAAATACTTAAACGGGTTTACTCACGTCGTAGAAGTCGAATAACGCTCGACATGTTTCGAATCGGTACGCGATTCATCATCAGGAGAGACGATCAGCCGCGGCGGCGTGTTCGTTTGGCCGCCAGATGTACACGCATGAAGGGGTGTACTTGAGTTGTAGATCTTGGGGGTCGTGATGAGGTGAGCAATGACACTCGTAGTCCAGTACATGCACGTATAATAAATAAAAATAAAACTTTAAACAAGGTACATTGGTGATATGAGTGCGCGCATGACGCGCCCGCTTGATAGTTGTTGAGTGAGTGACGTGTTCGTTTGGCCGCCGCCGCGGCTGATCGTCTCTCCTGATGATGAATCGCGTACCGATTCGAAACATGTCGAGCGTTATTCGACTTCTACGACGTGAGTAAACCCGTTTAAGTATTTTAATATGTCTGAGACTCACGATAGTTTTCTATGATTGTTTGGAGAATTGTAGTTCTACAAATTAACCGCTAGAGCGCTGTAGTATTCTCCACACAAATCGTCAACGCTGTTGCTAGCGAGTGAGGATAAGGGTAGCATTAAGGTTTGCCGCGTTACACGTAGTAGCTCATAGCTTACTTTGTCTCGGTTACCGCTTATTATTTATTTTTTATACTCGCAGACTTTAATCTGTCAATTATAATTTCACAGACAAAATCACAATAACGCACTTTTTAAGCCTGTAACAAAATTCTATACTCTATGGTACCCGCTACATAACTTTAATATTCATAAGACATCTCTCTACACAACTCTAATAATTTCAAAAAGAGAACATAAGCTTATTTGATGTTCACTGATTGGTTGAAATTACTTGTCAAATAAATTCACCAATCACGAGGAACCCGCCATGGCCATCGCGATCATGTTTTTTTTTAATAGGTCAGTTTTAGTTGAACGAAAAAGGTTACATCAAAAATAATTAATCATATTGGAGAATGACGATTAAAGTAAAAAAAATGTTTTTCTGAGTTTTGCTCGTATAAAAAGTATTGTATGCAATAGTTACACAATTAGGTCTTAAAGTCTCGTACCTTACATAGGCCACTCGGCAAGCCTCGTGACCTAAACGCGGTACTCGACTTTAAGAACCTCCATTGTGCAACGATTGCATAAAATACTATATAATAATTACCTGTTCATTTCACGGATATTATTCCACAATCAATTAAAATGTTAAAATAACCTCAAATTAATATTTAACGCGAGTTAATTACTATACAAATACATACCCCGGTTGGGGATCCCTGGGAGACTATACAAAATGTGATTAATTACTAATAATATTGCTTGAATGCGAAGTTATTATACGGAAATGTGTTATGTAGTCATGTAGTGAAGTATGTATGCTGACAAAAATGTTAATGTGACATCGATGACAAATAGAAAGTGAATTTTCGAAATGTCAAATTAAGCGTCCTACGGATCATTTGCCGACCGGGGTTAGTATAAAAAATATCGATTTTTAGGAAATTACCTAACTAGCTCCAGTCGGCTAAAAGTGTAGTAATAAAGCCGAATATCTGCTATATTGGGAAGGAATAGGATAGCAGTAACATTTTGATTTATAATTTACGCCTTTTTTAGGACAGATCATAACTGCACTTAATCTGCTAAAGCACGGTGCGGTGCGGTACCTATACTGTCTGTAGACGCCCCGTACTACGAAGGAAAACTTACTTATAAGAAAATTCCTACACAACTGTATTCACAGCTTGGTAATTATTTAAGTAAAACACTTTGCGTGTACATTACGTCACTCAAGTGTTTGTAACAGGCAGTGTTTTAAAGCCTTTTTAAATTTCGGCTTGTTCGGCTAATGGCGGATGTTTTCCAGCACACTGTTGAGGAAGTATGGGAGCTTTTTGCTTAAAGTCCAGTCACAAAAATAGTTGTTATTCCGTGGTACCTCAAACTTGCCCGAGGACACATTCTGACAAGTGAATTTTTGTGAACAATAACATGTATGACCTCAAAAAGGTAGTGCGAATAGAAGTAATTTATAGAGGACGAATGCTGATATTGGTCAAGAGCACACTTAAAGAGTAAAAAAAGTAGAAACCGATTATATCACAGTTAAAACGTTTCTGTTGCCTGAAATACTGAACAAGACTGTAACTCGAGCGCTCGCTCCGCGCTACACAAACTTTTCCTTTGCATACAAAGTTGGAACACTACAAAATTGTTGTGTACCGAAGTGCTATGATGCAGTGGAAGTGGTAGAAAAAGCAATTTTCTGGCCGCCGGCGAGAGTTGCCAACTAATTTGGTAACTTTTATTTACAGGCCGAGGCAGTTATCCTGATAATAACGCGGAAGTTTTA
The DNA here is from genome assembly GCA_947623375.1 of Apotomis capreana. NCBI lineage: Eukaryota > Metazoa > Arthropoda > Insecta > Lepidoptera > Tortricidae > Apotomis > Apotomis capreana. Next base: position 6,365,053 of record OX392505.1, on the reverse strand, counting down.
ATAAAATGTCTAGGCTTCTTTGATACGTGCAAAAATTCTTAGAAGAGTTTGAAGGCACACATGCGCTTGTGAATAACAAAAAGTTGAATGTTCGGCCGATAGAGGCGTATTATTACAATATATATCTTATCACCATAAGATCATATCAGTGAGTATATAATGTATATATATATAAATACTAGCGACCCGCCCCGGCTTCGCACGGGTGCATGTATTATACATATAAACCTTCCTCTTGAATCACTCTATCTATTAAAAAAACCGCATCAAAATCCGTTGCGTAGTTTTAAAGATTTAAGCATACAAAGGGACATAGGGACAGAGAAAGCGACTTTGTTTTATACTATGTAGTGATATAATGTATTAAGGTCAGTTTTACCGGACTTTAACTAAAGGTAGTAGGTTCTAATCCGTATATCAATACTCAGTTGTATTATTATTATTTTTTAATATTATTAGTATTTTTTCATCGTTCGGGATAAAATTGCCTATGTGTTTGTTAAATCCAGGTGGTCATGGGGGTTATCGTAAAGAATTTTATCAAAATTAGTTCAGCCATTGAAGCCTGAAGAAAAAACAAACACACTCACAAACTTTCGCCTTTATGATATTAGTGTGATGCCATTTTTTCAGCATTTGTCTTATCGCCAAATAGTGTCTTCCAGGCAACATTTAGGAAGCGAAGTGCTTGAATTTAATGTTTTAATTTAGTAAGTGATGCAGAATAATAATAAATAAATAGCAACCTCAAATTAAGCCCCCGAAGGTATTTACGAAGCAACATTACCTGCTTTTATCTGCAAACATCTCGCCCTTCCTTCTGAATACCAATTTGAGCCGAGGGTACTTTAATCTGTAATTTACCTTTTAGGGCTCTGTTCAGGAAAATAATGTTTAAGCAAAAACCTTACATATAAGGATGGGACTAGAGTTGGTGATTAAGCTATTCCATATTCATGTTTTGAGTTAGTATATATTTTAATATTAACTAATAAAATCTGAAAATTATCTAAGACTATTTAAAGTACTATGCGTCTTTAGGCTAGTGAGTGAAACAAGCATAAAACTCCAATCACATACTTACTGAAGATATCTAGTAAAAGTATAAACCAAACTATTGAAGATTTTGATTTGACTTTGCAATCTTGCGAGGTGCACAGATAAAGCGGCCGAAAAGTATTTATTACCACTAGCTTGATAACAACACTGAGTCCTGATCCTCTCTAGACTTATCAACAAAGGCGATTTGCACTGAAACTATAATGACATTGTATAAGGCCTCAAAGAAATTATCTGTGCCTATGCACGCCAGATTTAATCTTTAATATTTTCCAATCGTATCTTATTCATAATTTTTAGGCAAATTTTCACTTTATCGGCACGCTTAAAAGTTAAAATTACGTTAAATTGGTCCCGTTCCATATGAGGCTGAAAAAATCCGTCGTCTTTAAATCCAATCAATTGAGGATTTGCTTAGATCCGTCGCTGTTGAATTTCTTAAACGAATCTATAATACTCAAAGATTTCAATAATGACATCTACTCTACGGCTCATATTAAAGAAGTAAATAACTTTTTCTGTCTTAGTGACTACAAAAGAAAAGAATTGCATTCGTGTTTACTTTAACGTAGTCGAAAAAAGTTATCGATATAACCATCCTCACTTTATGAAGCTGCTTTTCGGTATATTTTTGTCAGTATCTATGGTCGGCATGAGCGGCGGAGCCGACACCAAAGCGTACAGGGCCTTTTATCTATTTGAAATGAGAGAAATCTGTGTCAGGAATAGATGGCTGGATGCTAGACTGCTACCATTTTTTTTCTTCGACAAATGCGAAATGGTATCTGTATTTATCGATTTGTTAGTTTGCCATTCACCAAGATAAATAAATACTATCTCATATCAAAGGACACTGATTTTGAGCATAATTTAGAAATCCATATGCACAATCTCAAAGTGAGATTAAGCGATATGTAAGCGGTTCCAACTTGCCCGCCAACTTCGTCAAAGCGCTGTCCAAGTGTAGCAACGATCCTTTAAGCACGTGTAGACAAGACAGGGGATTAATGGTTAATTATAACACGGTGCCTCTTCTGTGTAAAGTAGGGCAAGCTACACAAAGCCGGAGTTGTCTTCTGTCTCCATACAGCGTGATTAACTTGCATTTAAAGTTCAGGCGTGCCGTTGAACGTTGCATACAACTGTTTGGCTAGGCATTATTAAAGGCTAGCTGTCAATTGGCTAGCCATTTCTTTACAAAGCTGTTTAAACCAATTCGGCTAGAAGTTATTTAGCCATTCGGTTGTTGCCTGCAGTTCTTTAACGGGTTGGCCATTTTCATTGACTGACTAATGGAACTAATTGGTTATGGACCATTATACGACGATATTAAGACTTCCACGATAACCACATTCACAATTTCAAAGGGAGATTAAGCGATGTAAGCGGATCAACTTGCCGCCAACTTCGGTAAAGTATGACAACAATCCTTTAAGCACGGGAATAATAGTCGATTATAACACGGTGCTCCTTCTATATAAAGTAGGGCAAGCTACACAAAGCCTAAGTTGTCTGCTGTTTCCATATGGCGCGACTAACTCGCATCTAAAGTAGTAAAGTTCAGGCGTGCCGTTGAACGTTGCATAAAACTGTTTGTCTAGGCATTATTAAGCCATTCTATAATAATAATAATTAATATCAGACAACCTCACACCCCAAATTAAGCTCAAGAAGAGTACTAGACGACTTACGAGTATATAGATAAATACATACTTAAATATAGGGAGTAACCATGACACAAGCACAAATATTTGAGTTCATGACACAAATATTTGCCCCGGCCGGGATTTGAACCCGGGATCGCCGGCTCAGTAGGCAGGTCGGCTCTACAAACTGCGCCAACCGCGTCGTCTATTAAATCCTGGCTGTCAATCAATTGGCTCGTTAGGTTTGCGGGCAGAAATTGGATGAGGGCGGCGCAAAACCAATCGTTGTAGAGAACTTTGGGGAGACCTATGTCCAGCGATGGACGTCTATCGACTGCCATGATGATGATGATGCTTCATTTGGCTAGCCGTTTCAATAAATAGTTAATTTAACTATTTTTGGCTCGGCATCATTTAGCCGTTAAGTTGTCTACTCTATACATAAAGCTTGACTACGCGAATGAAATGAAGTTCGCATGTTCGGAATCGGAAGCATTTTTTTTCACACTTCACATAGTATGTTTGTTGGTTGCCCTTATAATATTCTCCTTATCGTGGTAATATTATAACTATTCATACGTAGCGTCGTCTTTTATTTTCGCTTACTTTTAATCTAAATTAAATTATACAACAAATATCTTACAAACATCATCTCTCCTGTTCAGAAAGTGTCATTTTCATGAGTAGATAGCCGGGTGGAAAATAGCTTTTCCATCCCTAGGGTGGAAAGTAATTTTTTTTTAATTGCCACGGAGTCAAAGACAATTGCCATCTAGATGCACGTCGTGACCAACTCAATTAGGTACAATCTAGTCGGCCGTGGTAAGTGGCCATTAAAAAAAAAATCTCCAAAGGTTAGATATATTTATTTATATTCAATTATTATTAAATATAAATATGTATTATTTATAATACATACATATAATTCTGTCCCTCATTTTATTGATAGAATCATACATTTATATAGAAAACAAAATTGAAACCATTGCAATAGTTTTTTTTTTAATATTAGCGGTACGTATATTTTAACTTTTTTTTTCTATTAAAAATTATTATAATGAAAGTTTGCAATAGAAAAAGCGGGAACACGAGATTAAATATAAATACCATGTCTTTTATTGATTATTGGTTAAAAATAACATGGACATTAATTTAACTCACTCATGACATGTGAGTGTAGTATTTTATTTTCCTCGCAGTCGAAATGAAAAGTAGAGTGTTTAACTCGGGTGAAATTACCCATTTCACCCTCGAACTATTGGCGCTCTCACTACGTTCGAGCGCCAGAAATATCTCGGGTGCAATGGGTAACTTTCTACCCTTGGTTAACAATCTACTATTCTAAAACTAATTTATCGCGGACAGTCCAACTTTCTCTTACGTACTGAGAATTGCATAGTAAAATAAAACACTTTAATTGCCCAAGACACTACATCCAAACGTAAGAAAAATGTCGTCGTAAATCTGAAGAAGAAACAGGCAACATTAACCCGATAGGAGCTGATAAGTAAGGTTTATAGCCAGCCTGAGTAGCCGAGGGTTTTAGGACGGCGGTAATTCAGCAGATTTGAGACATCTTGGCTTAGATTTTGTGTAAAATTGTCATTATCGGAGTAGGAGGAGATGGTTGTAAAATATTTCTAGGCTTGAGATTATATTCCTTCTTAGATGAAAATAATCCTTGACTAGAGACCCTAATATATCTCTTCAAGCGATATGATATAATAGAAATGTAGATCAATAATAATATCGGTGTTATGGGTAAGAAATCTAATAAATTGTCTGTTTCTGATAGTCCAAAGTTTCATAGTTTTCGGTAACTGTACAGTCAGGTAGGCTGTATTGTGATCACTGTAGCATCAACCCGATAATACATCATAATAATATAGGTACCTAAAAGCACCTAAGCTAGATCATCGTTCAAATATTACGAATTATAAAAGTATTTATTATTTTATGCCAATGTGGCTCTGCTAGTTTGATACAAAAATCTTAAACAAAAGACTGAAACGTGGCAGTTTATTACAACAAACTGGGTTTTAGTGCAAAGACGCGAGGGCTGGTTGCGACCCGCGAAGTTTCTAAAAAGTTAGTGGGATTTACTGCATAATGCGGAGTGCATGGGTCGCGGAGCAACGAAGTACTTGCACAATTTACACATTTTTTTCTTGCACACTTGGATTTAGGTACACATTTTCTGGCTGGAGTTTAGCAGGGTTTAAGGCTCCCTGGTCTGTATTTTTGATTGGTGTAATTAGTAAAAAGATATGTTACTTTTCGGCTGCTTTACCCCATAGTCCGAGTCCAAAGTCCGTGTTAGAATAAAAATGGGCAAAGTAACTCAAAAAGTACACTACGTACTATGGTACAATTTGCAATTTATTGAGATTGACAATATTGCAAGATCTATACACACACGACAATAACCTATGACGACACTAAACTATGAGTATTCCTAATCATCATCATAAATTAAACAGTTAAACTTGTCGGTGTAGCTGATCTAGTTATGTAGCAGTAGCTGTCTCCTTCAATCCATATCCATAGCCAACTCCTTGACTTCCCTATACGACATAACGTACAATCATGTACAATCATATGGGAACAAAACTATACTACGGTGCGTGTCGTATATTTATCCAAAAAATCTTATTCCAATTCCTACCTTATCTCATTAACATTTTCCTACCCATATTCGCTTTACCGCTTCCTGCCACAGCTACAGCCACAAATATAGTGCACCCCGGAGACGCATTTCGTAACAGCTTTCATAAAGGATACAGAGTTTCATAAAGAGCGCTGAAAAATTGCACTCGCCTCTAAAGTAAGTCACCGTGTCGCCTTTGTTAAGATTTCTAAACAATATTTTGATAACGTGATGTGTATAATATAACGCTCTTTGAAAGGATGCTGTGATGTGTTCCTTGGCAACGGGTATTTTTCGTTTAATTTGAAGCAAGTTTTCGTGTTTCGTTATTTGGGTTGAGTTTTCCTACCCTTCCCTGTTTCCATACCCTTTGCACAACGAATGCGACAAATATTAGGTACTGCACTAAGAGTAATTATTTTGAAATATTATACCCTTGCCTTGCAAAAGCCAACCATGTGTAAGCCACTTCGAAGTATCGAGAGGTACATTTGAAATCTTAAAAACACCTCATGGTATGAAATCTAAAATTATTACTTTATAATATGTTCCTACTTTATCACTGTGCTAGGTTTCGTTACATAATGTTATAATTATTATAGGTTAGGTTATTACAATAACGAATGATAATGACAAAGTGCCTTTTACTACCGATCACATCCATCTCTATTTTTTTTAACTTATCATCGTAACATTCACTTCTTTTTTAATAAAAGTGTATGTTATTACCTACATATCCAACAATATAAGCTTGTTTTTCAAAGATGGATCAAATCCACGGTTACCTAGGCAAAAAATAATCTAACACGCATTTCATAAAGTAGGTCCTGAGACATATTTAATTAGATATTGTATTAAGCAGTTTACACTCACGTGAAATTGCCAGGAACGGCCCGATACGATGACGAGTGTGATGACATGTGACGAGTTTGCCGCGGCGGTGTACGGGCAGCTGTCCCTGATGAAGAGCTCCATACGAGTTCGAAACATGTCGGGCCGTTCCTTACAATTTCACGTGAGGGTAAACCGCTTAATACAGTAACAAAGTGACTTCCTGGAATTTTAACCGTTAATACCTACTAGTTAAATAGGGCAATTAATCACTTGCCAGCGTAAAGTAATGCATAGCATCATGTTATAGTATAAACTTACAATATATTGCTCCTCCCACGGGCAAGCTCAGTGGCTAAGATACTGCACTAAGTAAGCCAACTTAGGTCTAACGAGGCCTTGAGTAGGTCTCCTGGGGTTTGTGTTCAGAACTTGTGTATTGCACGTGCTGAGGTTATGTTATGTTTTTAACTGTTGCCAGTCCCCGTGCGCTTTTCTAGAAAGTTCCTGCCTTGCACATCTTCATTGCCGAATAAATTGTCGCTTGCGGTATTTCCGGATACGAGATAAGACCTTCAAACCTTCAAAAAAAGAGCGTTCTCCCACCCGAAGGGCCGGCAATGCACTTGTGATTCCTCTGGTGTTAGGTGTCTACGAGCGACAGAAATTGCTTTCCGTCAGGCGATCCGTTTGCCCATGATATAAAAGAACTCGCATTTCATTACGAGTTCTTTCATTTATGGTGGACTTTTAAGTGTTAATTTATCTCTAGATAAGGGCTACTTCTTATAGTGTCTTCCAGGCAACCTTTAGGAAGCGAAGTGCTTGAATTTAATGTTTTAATTTAGTAAGTGATGCAGAATAATAATAAATAAATAGCAACCTCAAATTAAGCCCCCGAAGGTATTTACGAAGCAACATTACCTGCTTTTATCTGCAAACATCTCGCCCTTCCTTCTGAATACCAATTTGAGCCGAGGGTACTTTAATCTGTAATTTACCTTTTAGGGCTCTGTTCAGGAAAATAATGTTTAAGCAAAAACCTTACATATAAGGATGGGACTAGAGTTGGTGATTAAGCTATTCCATATTCATGTTTTGAGTTAGTATATATTTTAATATTAACTAATAAAATCTGAAAATTATCTAAGACTATTTAAAGTACTATGCGTCTTTAGGCTAGTGAGTGAAACAAGCATAAAACTCCAATCACATACTTACTGAAGATATCTAGTAAAAGTATAAACCAAACTATTGAAGATTTTGATTTGACTTTGCAATCTTGCGAGGTGCACAGATAAAGCGGCCGAAAAGTATTTATTACCACTAGCTTGATAACAACACTGAGTCCTGATCCTCTCTAGACTTATCAACAAAGGCGATTTGCACTGAAACTATAATGACATTGTATAAGGCCTCAAAGAAATTATCTGTGCCTATGCACGCCAGATTTAATCTTTAATATTTTCCAATCGTATCTTATTCATAATTTTTAGGCAAATTTTCACTTTATCGGCACGCTTAAAAGTTAAAATTACGTTAAATTGGTCCCGTTCCATATGAGGCTGAAAAAATCCGTCGTCTTTAAATCCAATCAATTGAGGATTTGCTTAGATCCGTCGCTGTTGAATTTCTTAAACGAATCTATAATACTCAAAGATTTCAATAATGACATCTACTCTACGGCTCATATTAAAGAAGTAAATAACTTTTTCTGTCTTAGTGACTACAAAAGAAAAGAATTGCATTCGTGTTTACTTTAACGTAGTCGAAAAAAGTTATCGATATAACCATCCTCACTTTATGAAGCTGCTTTTCGGTATATTTTTGTCAGTATCTATGGTCGGCATGAGCGGCGGAGCCGACACCAAAGCGTACAGGGCCTTTTATCTATTTGAAATGAGAGAAATCTGTGTCAGGAATAGATGGCTGGATGCTAGACTGCTACCATTTTTTTTCTTCGACAAATGCGAAATGGTATCTGTATTTATCGATTTGTTAGTTTGCCATTCACCAAGATAAATAAATACTATCTCATATCAAAGGACACTGATTTTGAGCATAATTTAGAAATCCATATGCACAATCTCAAAGTGAGATTAAGCGATATGTAAGCGGTTCCAACTTGCCCGCCAACTTCGTCAAAGCGCTGTCCAAGTGTAGCAACGATCCTTTAAGCACGTGTAGACAAGACAGGGGATTAATGGTTAATTATAACACGGTGCCTCTTCTGTGTAAAGTAGGGCAAGCTACACAAAGCCGGAGTTGTCTTCTGTCTCCATACAGCGTGATTAACTTGCATTTAAAGTTCAGGCGTGCCGTTGAACGTTGCATACAACTGTTTGGCTAGGCATTATTAAAGGCTAGCTGTCAATTGGCTAGCCATTTCTTTACAAAGCTGTTTAAACCAATTTCGGCTAGAAGTTATTTAGCCATTCGGTTGTTGCCTGCAGTTCTTTAACGGGTTGGCCATTTTCATTGACTGACTAATGGAACTAATTGGTTATGGACCATTATACGACGATATTAAGACTTCCACGATAACCACATTCACAATTTCATAGCTGTTCAGAACATATGTACAGCTTAAGCGTATTTTGCTGACTACTGATTAAATAGAATATGGATTCCGTCTAGGTAATTCTAGGTAATGAACGAACCGTATATATGCACATTGCACTTAGTGATGTGTTACCTGACGTAGAATTTTACATAATTGAGAAACCGTTATTCTTTGAGTGAGACGTAGGGACGTAGTTTCTCTTAGGTAAAATACCGACAGGTAATTACTTTACACTCAAATGAAAATAATCTGGAATGGACAGTCGACCTCATTATCAGGATACACACCGATTGGTACCATCGTTTGTGTTAGTTAATTTCGTAGTATAAAGAATAATTTGTTAAGTGCATGCTTAGTTGTCAAGGTATAGTTCGTTAGGAAGATAGATAGGAAAATAGATAGGTAGATATAGAGTGGGGACGCCTACGCGTAAGAAATAGATTAGGATCTTTTTAGGATAGCCGTGGTTCTCACATGTTCTCACATGTTCATACATTTAAGCTTTTACTGTCGACATTAGGTTAAGCTGTTGGAATAAATATGTCCACTTCTACTTTCTTCTAATGCTGAAAGAAAAATTCAGTTCTCATCTTAAAGACAAATAAGTCTTCTACTTCTACTGTTGTCGGAATGACACATCTTAAATTTAAGTCTACTGCTTGGAGATTCCTGTGTGGAAAAGGGGGTGTTTCTTTAAACTGCTGTTGAGATTTCTGTTGGTGCAACCGTGTGACCTCGATCACAGGTGTATGTCTATAGACATATGCAGGCGCTGATGTTACTCATATACAGTATGTCTTCTTTTATTTCTAAGACTGGTGTTGTTTTGTCGTGTTAATTGGAATTGCTCAAGATTAGCTATTTTCAGGACAGTTTGTCAACGTATGAAGCTTCACGTACAGTCGATAGAATTTTCTTTTCTCATCTAAAACTTTTGAAACTTAGTTAAGCTTATACTGAGATGGTGTGACAACTGTCACGTCTGCTCAACTATTTATCTTTTGTTATTGTCTAACTCTAAGGTGATACTCGTATGTGGGTCAAGGGTCGTTGACCTCTACATAGGGTTGTCGTAGTGATAAGGTGTAGGTTAAGTCGATAGGTTAGAAGGCAGTTGGGCTCTCTCTTGACATACTTCTGGATGGAGTTTTCCTTTCCTTTATGGACATACTCTCTTGCAAATTTTTTTGAAAAAAAAAAAAAAAATTTTTTTTTTGAAAAAAAAAAAAATTTTTTTTCTCTAACTGGAGCGGTAATGTTACACACTCATATCATCTTTTGATAATTTTTATTAGTTTCCTACTACTAGCGCCATCTAGTCTCTGGTATTCCTACAGGAACACTTGCGAGCGTAGCTCCGGCCTAGATTTCGTACTGCTGACGCCATCTAGTGGCGCCATTGTTCAAACACATTAGCAGATCGTTGCAGCTGGCAACACTGAATCGACTCGATTCGATGTCTTCTTAATCATTTAAGGATTAATATTCATAAATATTAAATAAAGGAGTGTTTTATGTTGTATCTAATCGTATAAAATAATTATTTCATATAAATCTCAATCAAATTGACTAGTAGCTTCATTTGTCTTTGGAATCGGAAAGATTCGTGATTGCGTATGGGCATCTCTAGTGTTCCGATGGTTAGAGCTGTGGCACAGCGCTCGAGCAGTGCGTCCCCAAAGCTCACGACGTGAGGACGTACTCGCCTTCTCCCGAGAGGCAGCCATTTTCTCTTCAAAATGTGAACACTCATATCTGGAGGCATCCTAGACACAAAACCTACGATGACACAATAAACCATTCGGTGAGTGAGCCTACGTTGTCCAGGAGTGGTTAACGATGTTATTTCTCGATTTCGTATGATTATTTTCTAACGTGTTTTGTTCTCAAATTGTTACAGACATCTTTCTTTTCTTTCTTGTGGAAACACACACAGCAGCCGATGTGACGGACGAATTTGTCTAACCCTGATTCTCGCCGGGTAAGAGAAATCACTTTTATTACGTAGTTATTTCGATTAGCAATAGTACATTGGTTAGGAAGTGTCTGAGTGAATTTGTCGTGTACTTGTCTTGCAGGGTTTTGTCGTGTGTCGATTGTTTGTTAAGACAAAGTATTATTTTCAGTGATAGCACTGGCTACCTACCTACGCTACGCGTAAATGCTGGCAGTAGCAGCCAGATTGCAGAGGTGATCGAGCTGGGTGCGTCGTCGGGCCCTGGCCGTGCTGATTCCGTGTTGCGGACTGGTGACTTTGACACTGGGTGTCGAAGCTGTCACGAGCTGTACCTTTCACGAGGTCCAGAGTGGAGACATCTGTGGTCGAAGCGCACGTCGGCAGCGTGGACTTACCACGCCTTCTAAGCCAAGGTGAAAACGTTCCGTATTTAACTCCAAGTCGCATTCCTGTTGTTTAAATTACGAAGTAAAGTTCTATAGCCTCACACACAAGACCAAGTTCTCATGTAACTTCATTAAATTAGTTAAACTTCTATGCGTATACGCCTCTTAAAGAGCTCTGTATTCTTTTGGGAATAGCCCAAACTGTCTGATAGTTTAAGTAATCAATAGTAGAATAAGTGTTACTCTTGTGTAATTTATAATTTGCCACTTAGCAATTATACATATGTGTGTTACACACTCATATCATCTTTTGATAATTTTTATTAGTTTCCTACTACTAGCGCCATCTAGTCTCTGGTATTCCTACAGGAACACTTGCGAGCGTAGCTCCGGCCTAGATTTCGTACTGCTGACGCCATCTAGTGGCGCCATTGTTCAAACACATTAGCAGATCGTTGCAGCTGGCAACACTGAATCGACTCGATTCGATGTCTTCTTAATCATTTAAGGATTAATATTCATAAATATTAAATAAAGGAGTGTTTTATGTTGTATCTAATCGTATAAAATAATTATTTCATATAAATCTCAATCAAATTGACTAGTAGCTTCATTTGTCTTTGGAATCGGAAAGATTCGTGATTGCGTATGGGCATCTCTAGTGTTCCGATGGTTAGAGCTGTGGCACAGCGCTCGAGCAGTGCGTCCCCAAAGCTCACGACGTGAGGACGTACTCGCCTTCTCCCGAGAGGCAGCCATTTTCTCTTCAAAATGTGAACACTCATATCTGGAGGCATCCTAGACACAAAACCTACGATGACACAATAAACCATTCGGTGAGTGAGCCTACGTTGTCCAGGAGTGGTTAACGATGTTATTTCTCGATTTCGTATGATTATTTTCTAACGTGTTTTGTTCTCAAATTGTTACAGACATCTTTCTTTTCTTTCTTGTGGAAACACACACAGCAGCCGATGTGACGGACGAATTTGTCTAACCCTGATTCTCGCCGGGTAAGAGAAATCACTTTTATTACGTAGTTATTTCGATTAGCAATAGTACATTGGTTAGGAAGTGTCTGAGTGAATTTGTCGTGTACTTGTCTTGCAGGGTTTTGTCGTGTGTCGATTGTTTGTTAAGACAAAGTATTATTTTCAGTGATAGCACTGGCTACCTACCTACGCTACGCGTAAATGCTGGCAGTAGCAGCCAGATTGCAGAGGTGATCGAGCTGGGTGCGTCGTCGGGCCCTGGCCGTGCTGATTCCGTGTTGCGGACTGGTGACTTTGACACTGGGTGTCGAAGCTGTCACGAGCTGTACCTTTCACGAGGTCCAGAGTGGAGACATCTGTGGTCGAAGCGCACGTCGGCAGCGTGGACTTACCACGCCTTCTAAGCCAAGGTGAAAACGTTCCGTATTTAACTCCAAGTCGCATTCCTGTTGTTTAAATTACGAAGTAAAGTTCTATAGCCTCACACACAAGACCAAGTTCTCATGTAACTTCATTAAATTAGTTAAACTTCTATGCGTATACGCCTCTTAAAGAGCTCTGTATTCTTTTGGGAATAGCCCAAACTGTCTGATAGTTTAAGTAATCAATAGTAGAATAAGTGTTACTCTTGTGTAATTTATAATTTGCCACTTAGCAATTATACATATGTGGTTCATAATTTCAAGTTTTGTTTAACTCTCTCTCCTTAGCTTAATCCCTTTTAACCTCTTGACCTTTGGAGGAAATAAATAAAAGTGTCTGGCGCCCTCTCTTTACTATTCTTTCTTAATAAATATAACACTAAGCTGAAAACTCATCCATATTCGTTGAAGACGTCTTACCCACTAAGATACCCTAGATCTCTCTCGCTGTCTAGTTCGGAGCATTACATCAAGTGTGGACGGGGACTCACTCCTGTCGGAGACCATCGCACATAGGTGAGCGTGGAACTGCCTCAGTTCACCCAAAGCGCAGTTGCATGTTACATTTCTGGCGGCCCAACATTTGGGGCTTCGGTAGTTTCAGACATTTCTAGCACGTCAACGTGAACCCTGGAATTTCAAATTTATCTGGTACGTCTGGGAACGTTTGTGGATGTGTTTATCGTTTCTGTCAGTATAAATCTGTCAAATAAGCTTGAATTTTGAACTATACTAGTTGCATTGGTGTGTGAGGCTAACTTTGTTATAAAACAAAAACTACTAATCTAATCTGTGTCATATTTACTGTTTATTGTGTCAAAATATTTTATTTCTATTGTGTGTCTAGGTTGTCAATTGGACATTCACTCTTTTCTTTGCTCATGTGAGTAAAGTCTACTACTTGAGTTGTAACTAAACTCAATACCTACTTTAAAACTATATTGTAACTAAACTGAATACCTACTTTACAGCTATAAAACTGTAAACCTTAAATTTAGAATTAGTTGTCAACTAATATTTTATTTTGACATTTGTGTAGAATAATAAGCTTTATTTTATAGGTAAAACCTATCTTACATCTCTCAAATAGAAAAGATAAGTGCAAATAATTGTAGTGCTTGTTTTTACTTATCTATTTTATTAATTGCTAAGTATCGCACTGGCAAACTACTCACTTTTATCAGTGATAAAACTGTTATCCCTGTTTTAAATTTCTCTGAAGTCGACCTTTACTTAATTGAATATTGTGTAAAATCAAAAACTTAACTTAATAGGTATAAAACCTATCTTTTGTATCTTAAATAGAGGAGATAAGTACGAATAATTCTAGTAGCTGTTTTTACTTATCTGTTGTATTAAATATTAAGTGTTGAATACTGATATACTTGTCAAACATGGCGTTACAAATTGAAGTTGATAATCTGACTAAGGACGAACTTATGTTTGAATTACAAGCAAGAGGCTTAGATGTAGACACTAGCTATACTGTGGAGGAGCTTAAATCCCAATTCAAATCTGCCAAGGGCACATCTTTAGACAACACGAAAGCGAATACTTTTATCTCAAGTTTGTCTGTTGACGACGAATTTCAGGTCTGCGAGGGAAAACTGGATGCGGTTCTGCAGGCAGATCACTCGTCCTCGTCGTGTCGGAGAAGGTGTTTGTCGAAGTTGTCTCATGTCATACTCAGGTTAGAAAAACTGCTTTTAATTAATTCTGAACAGAGACTGAAAAAGATAGCATTGGTGGCTAAGGCGTTCAATGCCATAGAAAATTTAAAATGTAATCAGAAGCCTGGCTCATCTTCTCAGGACTCTGCGATGAACTTGGTTGCGTCTGTTCCTCCGGTTTTCTGTCAAAATCGTACATCTCAAGTGCTTAAATGGGGTATCGTATATGATGGTAGAGGTTCCGTCCAGGATTTTATCTTTAGATTGCAAGAGCTTAAATACTCTTCGGAGGTTTCGGATAAGGAATTGTTGAGAAACGCGGTTCATCTTTTCTCTGGGGAGGCGTTGATGTGGTTTCGCATAAATAAGTCTCACTTTAGTACCTTTGATGATCTTGTCGAATCGCTTAAAAACGAGTTTCAACCGGTAGAATACGAACGATGTCTATTGAACCAGATTAGGGCTAGATTGCAGGACAAGAATGAATCAATTAGATCGTATGTTAACATCATGGAAAGTTTGTTTTTGCGTCTGTCAGTACCTATTACCGACGCAGAACAACTCGAAATTATCATGACGAACATGAATCCATATTTTATTTCGCGTCTGGCTTTAACTGAAGTACGTACCGTTAGGGAACTTAAGAACATTTGTGCGCGTTTAGAAGTATCAAAGTTTAAATGCGAGAACCGTGGATTCTTGAACACAGGTAGAGAGCTAGTTATACCTAACTTTTGCAGTGGGATCTCAAACCCAATTCCTTCATCTTCTGATGCTAGACCTCGTAACGTTAATCAGGGACAGAATAGAGCTACTGTTAGTTGCGGAAAATGTGGTGGAAACCATCATCATTCTCGTTGTGACGCGTATCCCACTCCTATATGCTTTAGGTGTAAGAGACCTGGAGTCCTTACTAGAAATTGCCCTTGCACAAAAAACTAGGTGACAGGTCAGAGGCAGCTAACTTTAATAATAATAATAATAATTCTAAGACTACTCGAGTCTCTGACCGGTCCACACAAACACAATTATACTCGTCTGATATATTGCAAAATAACTCTTATCAACCTTTATTTAAAGAAAACTTAGGAGATCCTAGACCGTTCTTATCTGTAGGTATTCTAGGTTTAGAGTGTAACGCGTTAGCGGACAGTGGAGCTGCCGTGTCAATAATCAGTGAATCCGCGTATTCACTATTGCGTAAGGAAGGCTTGCAATTTCCTTTGCAGACATGTGCGAAAGACTTGACTGTAGGTAACGGTTCACGCTTGTTAGTACTAGGGAAAATAGAAGTACCTATCTCTTATAAACATGACTTACATTATGTCACATTCTTTGTATGTAAAGATGTGAACACTCCTCTTATACTAGGCGTAGATTTTCTAGCCAAGTTTAACCTTTGTTCTGACATTTTAAAATCGAAGCGCTATCATACTGCATCTTCTAATATTAACTTATTAAAAGACTCTGAGATACATTTGCACGATTTAGAGGATTTAAATGACCTGCAAAAGGCACAGTTGAATAGGGTTGTCTCGGGATTTAAATGCATCACGGCTACTAAGGACCGTTTAGGCTGTACTCCACTAGAGGAACACGTCATTGATACGGGTGATCATCCACCGGTCAAGCAAAAATATTATCCGATTCCATTTCACCACCGGGAGTACGTTCGAAAGGAAATCAATGAAATGTTGCGAATGGGTATTATAGAGAAAAGTAACTCCGCTTGGAATAGTCCAATCCTTTTAGTGCCTAAAGCTAACGGTGAGCTGAGAATGTGCTTAGACAGTCGAAAACTGAACAGCTTAACTAAAGTAGATACATATCCTATGCCTAGGGTTCAGGAAATATTGGATTCTCTCAATAATGCTAAATATATGAGTTCTTTAGATTTAAAATCTGCCTTTTTTCAAATTAAATTAGCTAAGGAATCGAGAGAGAAAACTTGTTTCTCCTTGCCGGGACTAGGAAGCTTTCAGTTCCGCAGACTTCCATTTGGTCTAGTTAATTCTAGTGCTCGTATGATGAGACTCATGGACAAGGTCTTTGGACCAGAGTTTGCTCATAATATTTTCTACTATGTCGATGACATTATATTAATTTCTGAAACGTTTGAGGATCACATGACCTTATTGAGAAAAGCTTGTGAGAAGTTGAAGCAAGCCGGACTCACAATTAACTTAGAAAAATCTGTTTTCTGTCGCTCTTCTTTGAAATTCTTGGGATATGTCGTAGATCGCAGGGGTTTGCGTACGGATAGTGATAAAGTACGAGCTATCGTAGATTTTCCTGTACCTACTTCTCAGAAGGAACTAAGACGTTTTCTAGGCATGGTGTCCTGGTACCGTCGATTTATAAAAGGCTATTCCTCTGTTTGTGCTCCTTTAAATAAGCTTACTAGAAAACTTCCGAAAGGAACTTCTTTTCAATTCACGTCGGAGGCCAATAAGGCATTTAAAATAGTTAAGGAACTATTGGTGACAGCACCGATCCTGTCTATTCCTAAATTTGATAGACCTTTTGTCATTTCGACTGACGCTTCTGATGTTGGATTAGGATGCGCATTATCTCAATTAGACGATGAAGGACACGAGCACGCTATCGCCTATGCTAGTAGAACTCTTACTCGTACAGAGAGAAACCACTCTGTCTCTGAAAAAGAACTTAACGCTCTCATATTCGCTCTAGAGAAGTTCAGAGGCTATATAGAAGGTTCACCTTTCCGAACTAAGGTTTACACTGATCACAGTAGTTTACAGTGGCTGGTCAGTCTAAAATCACCAACTGGACGTTTAGCTAGGTGGGCTCTTAGGCTATCTCAATTTAATTTCGATATCCAGTACAAAAAGGGATCCGAGAATAAGCTAGCAGACGCGCTTTCTAGGGCTCCGATATCGTCTGAGGCGATTGAGCTTATCTGTCCAATAAATAATGTCACTGATGCCTGGTATACTAAAACTTATAATAGGGTCGAATCCACTCCTCAGAAATTTCCTGATTTTAAAATTTTAAATGACAACTTGTATAAACGAATTAGAAACAAAAATCCGTTATCTAGGGATTCAGAATGGAAATTAGTTGTACCCAACGAGTCTAGGCAGGATATACTTAAGCAATGTCACGATAGGTCAGACGCTGCACACTTAGGTATCTTTAAAACTTTGAAACGGGTAGCACAAACATATTTTTGGCCCAAGATGCTAAGCGATATTAAAAGATATGTGAAAAACTGTCAAATCTGTTTAGCTTATAAAAGCACTAATGAAGCACCTGCTGGTCTTATGGAGAACCCCAAGAAGGTTCAACGACCCTGGCAAGTAGTATGTACTGACATTTTGGGACCTCTCCCTCGAAGCTATAAAGGCTTTAAATTTATTCTAATAGTCTGTGATTGTTTTACTAAATATACTTGTATTTTCCCCATGAGAAACTCATTGGCGAAAACTGTTGTAAGTTTAATTGAAAATAATGTTATCTTGAAGTATGGAGTCCCTCAGTGCATTATAATGGACAATGGTCCACAGTATGTGTCTAATCACATGCAGTCATTGAAGGAGAAGTACAAGATACCCAAATTCTTTTATAACTGTAGATTTACTCCGCAGAATAACCCTGCAGAACGCACGCTTAAAGTTATAGGTACAGCAATTGCTTCTTATGTCGGAACCGATCACCGCACATGGGATCGAGAAGTTAGTGCGATCGAGTTCGCTATAAACACAGCTGTTCACGAAGTCACTGGTTTTAGCCCTTATTTTCTGAATAGTGGACGAGAGGCTATTCTCTCTGGGGAATGGTACCCTTCAGGACCTCCTAGCGGAAATGATTTGCAATTCACTAATAGGGATTTATATTCTTCAATGTTGTCACATTTAAAACCTATCTTTGAAAAGGTCAATGACCGTTTACAGAAGTCTTATCAGCGAGGCCGAGTATATTACAATCGGGGTAGGAGACGCTTAGAATATGACGTGGGTCAAGTGGTTTGGAAAAGAGAATTTCCTCTCTCCGACGCAAGTAAATTCTTTGCTCAAAAATTAGCTCCCAAATTTAAAAAATGTGTCGTACTTAGAAAAATATCACCGGTAACGTACGAACTCCGCGATTCTAATACTCAGAAGTCTCTAGGCATTTGGCATGTAAAAGACATCATAAAATCTCAGCCGATTTAAAACGGTTATGTAGTGCTGTGTTATAAGGCCGGTTTATCGCAACCGTTAAACGTCGGTTAACGTTAGACTTGTAGCCAAAGTTGATCTTAGTGTTTTGTTTCCATTGTAAACAATAATAATATACAGTTTCAAATAATTTTACTTTCTCTTGACGATATGTACGACAAAATGTTCACAACTTAGTTTTTTTTAACATATGAAATTTAAACTAAATTAGGCCATTTTAGATACTAAAAAGTAATTTTCTGTACTTCCAGTTTAAGATATTTTATATATCAACCATATTAAATAAATTACATGGCATGTTGGTGACATTTGCTCAAAATTAGAAGCCATTTTCTTATAACAACCTGACCGATGGTTAACCGTAGGTTAAACTTTAGTGCTACCGCGCGCGATGAGAAGGAGCGGAAGCAGCATTGCAAAATTACGTATCTTTTATCATGAAGCGAAATATGAAGGTAACAAAGTAGAATAATTAATAGTACGGGTTGATATTTTGTGCTGATGTTCCTCTTTTGTTCTGTCAATAACTAAAACAAAGATTAATTCCTATTGACACTTTAAATAAATGAAGTTTTTTTTTTAGAGTAAATTCTGTTTTGTGAAGGTTTAACTAGGTGTTTAAACTTTAACAAGATTGAGATTAATGATGATGTTGTGGCGTTTAAAAGGTTGAACCTTGTAAACATTCAGTTTCATGAATATATTCCATATATTCAATGCAAATTCAAATACTTAAATAAATCCTAGGTTAACTATAAACTACAAAGCCCTTATGGCGTTAAAAAGGTTAATTTTGTAAACATTTATTTTAACTAAATTCTCCCTATTCAAGTCATAATGCAATCAATGAAAACTCATTTCATAGCTAAAACTACATAAGACTTTGGCGTTCAAAAAGGTTAAGCTTAATTCTTTTATTCATTCTATCGGTGTAATAGAATTCACTTTAATGTTCTGACTGGAAGTTTTAACTGAATAATTATCATTTTTTTTAATTCACAGAATGCAGTATTTTAATATATTAACGTAATTAGGTCATTGCACTCTTTGCTTGACTATTCTCGCTATGCGAGATATCTTAACATAGTGACTAATACTACTCAAATGTAGGTAGTTAGCGTATAGGTTGATGTGCGCAGATAATGAGTCGCAATTGGGTTAGGGAAACTTAACTTTGCCTTCTAGGTAGACTTGTGTTCAAAGATTGAGATTTTAAGTAACTGATGACGTAATGTTTATCTGATTTCTTTTCCTCAAGCGTATTTTGCTGACTACTGATTAAATAGAATATGGATTCCGTCTAGGTAATTCTAGGTAATGAACGAACCGTATATATGCACATTGCACTTAGTGATGTGTTACCTGACGTAGAATTTTACATAATTGAGAAACCGTTATTCTTTGAGTGAGACGTAGGGACGTAGTTTCTCTTAGGTAAAATACCGACAGGTAATTACTTTACACTCAAATGAAAATAATCTGGAATGGACAGTCGACCTCATTATCAGGATACACACCGATTGGTACCATCGTTTGTGTTAGTTAATTTCGTAGTATAAAGAATAATTTGTTAAGTGCATGCTTAGTTGTCAAGGTATAGTTCGTTAGGAAGATAGATAGGAAAATAGATAGGTAGATATAGAGTGGGGACGCCTACGCGTAAGAAATAGATTAGGATCTTTTTAGGATAGCCGTGGTTCTCACATGTTCTCACATGTTCATACATTTAAGCTTTTACTGTCGACATTAGGTTAAGCTGTTGGAATAAATATGTCCACTTCTACTTTCTTCTAATGCTGAAAGAAAAATTCAGTTCTCATCTTAAAGACAAATAAGTCTTCTACTTCTACTGTTGTCGGAATGACACATCTTAAATTTAAGTCTACTGCTTGGAGATTCCTGTGTGGAAAAGGGGGTGTTTCTTTAAACTGCTGTTGAGATTTCTGTTGGTGCAACCGTGTGACCTCGATCACAGGTGTATGTCTATAGACATATGCAGGCGCTGATGTTACTCATATACAGTATGTCTTCTTTTATTTCTAAGACTGGTGTTGTTTTGTCGTGTTAATTGGAATTGCTCAAGATTAGCTATTTTCAGGACAGTTTGTCAACGTATGAAGCTTCACGTACAGTCGATAGAATTTTCTTTTCTCATCTAAAACTTTTGAAACTTAGTTAAGCTTATACTGAGATGGTGTGACAACTGTCACGTCTGCTCAACTATTTATCTTTTGTTATTGTCTAACTCTAAGGTGATACTCGTATGTGGGTCAAGGGTCGTTGACCTCTACATAGGGTTGTCGTAGTGATAAGGTGTAGGTTAAGTCGATAGGTTAGAAGGCAGTTGGGCTCTCTCTTGACATACTTCTGGATGGAGTTTTCCTTTCCTTTATGGACATACTCTCTTGCAAATTTTTTTGAAAAAAAAAAAAAAAATTTTTTTTTTGAAAAAAAAAAAATTTTTTTTCTCTAACTGGAGCGGTAATGTTACACACTCATATCATCTTTTGATAATTTTTATTAGTTTCCTACTACTAGCGCCATCTAGTCTCTGGTATTCCTACAGGAACACTTGCGAGCGTAGCTCCGGCCTAGATTTCGTACTGCTGACGCCATCTAGTGGCGCCATTGTTCAAACACATTAGCAGATCGTTGCAGCTGGCAACACTGAATCGACTCGATTCGATGTCTTCTTAATCATTTAAGGATTAATATTCATAAATATTAAATAAAGGAGTGTTTTATGTTGTATCTAATCGTATAAAATAATTATTTCATATAAATCTCAATCAAATTGACTAGTAGCTTCATTTGTCTTTGGAATCGGAAAGATTCGTGATTGCGTATGGGCATCTCTAGTGTTCCGATGGTTAGAGCTGTGGCACAGCGCTCGAGCAGTGCGTCCCCAAAGCTCACGACGTGAGGACGTACTCGCCTTCTCCCGAGAGGCAGCCATTTTCTCTTCAAAATGTGAACACTCATATCTGGAGGCATCCTAGACACAAAACCTACGATGACACAATAAACCATTCGGTGAGTGAGCCTACGTTGTCCAGGAGTGGTTAACGATGTTATTTCTCGATTTCGTATGATTATTTTCTAACGTGTTTTGTTCTCAAATTGTTACAGACATCTTTCTTTTCTTTCTTGTGGAAACACACACAGCAGCCGATGTGACGGACGAATTTGTCTAACCCTGATTCTCGCCGGGTAAGAGAAATCACTTTTATTACGTAGTTATTTCGATTAGCAATAGTACATTGGTTAGGAAGTGTCTGAGTGAATTTGTCGTGTACTTGTCTTGCAGGGTTTTGTCGTGTGTCGATTGTTTGTTAAGACAAAGTATTATTTTCAGTGATAGCACTGGCTACCTACCTACGCTACGCGTAAATGCTGGCAGTAGCAGCCAGATTGCAGAGGTGATCGAGCTGGGTGCGTCGTCGGGCCCTGGCCGTGCTGATTCCGTGTTGCGGACTGGTGACTTTGACACTGGGTGTCGAAGCTGTCACGAGCTGTACCTTTCACGAGGTCCAGAGTGGAGACATCTGTGGTCGAAGCGCACGTCGGCAGCGTGGACTTACCACGCCTTCTAAGCCAAGGTGAAAACGTTCCGTATTTAACTCCAAGTCGCATTCCTGTTGTTTAAATTACGAAGTAAAGTTCTATAGCCTCACACACAAGACCAAGTTCTCATGTAACTTCATTAAATTAGTTAAACTTCTATGCGTATACGCCTCTTAAAGAGCTCTGTATTCTTTTGGGAATAGCCCAAACTGTCTGATAGTTTAAGTAATCAATAGTAGAATAAGTGTTACTCTTGTGTAATTTATAATTTGCCACTTAGCAATTATACATATGTGGTTCATAATTTCAAGTTTTGTTTAACTCTCTCTCCTTAGCTTAATCCCTTTTAACCTCTTGACCTTTGGAGGAAATAAATAAAAGTGTCTGGCGCCCTCTCTTTACTATTCTTTCTTAATAAATATAACACTAAGCTGAAAACTCATCCATATTCGTTGAAGACGTCTTACCCACTAAGATACCCTAGATCTCTCTCGCTGTCTAGTTCGGAGCATTACATCAAGTGTGGACGGGGACTCACTCCTGTCGGAGACCATCGCACATAGGTGAGCGTGGAACTGCCTCAGTTCACCCAAAGCGCAGTTGCATGTTACAGCCCCACGAAAGCAGTACGAAATCTAGGCCGGAGCCACGCTCGCAAGTGTTCCTGTAGGAATACCAGAGACTAGATGGCGCTAGTAGTAGCAAAAGTTATCAACGATGATATGACTGCGTAACATTACCGCTCCAGTTAGAGAAAAAAAAAATTTTTTTTTTTCAAAAAAATTTTTTTTTTTTTTTTTTTTTTTTTTTTTTCTTCAAAAAAAATTAAGGTAACCGAATCCCCAATGCAAAGAAAACATCCGAACGCGTGTCAAAGAAAGAACGCAGACACCAACACCTCAGTCAGTGTTCCTCGATGAACACCAGAAAGCCTAGAAGAGTACCACCTTAGGGCGGTATGCCTGTCAAAGACAACGCAGGTATCCCAAGGCGAGAAGTCCATGTCGATGACTTACTCGACTTCCTGAGCGTCTCACAAAAAGTGACGAGGAGAGAAAGCTCGCACAGCGCAAAAGGGCAAAAGTTGGCTTTCAATGTGTTGAGAAAATTGCAAACACTGAAAACGTGCTCTAAGTGGAAAAGAAAATTTGAAATATCAATGCGTTGGAAAATATTTGTAAACACTTAAAATGTGATTTCTAAGTGGGAAAGGAAAATTCAAATATCAATGCGTTGGAAAAATATTTGTAAACACTTAAAATGTGATTTCTAAGTGGAAAAAGAAAATTCAAAATACCAAACAAGTATAATTGTTTACGTTTTTAAAGTTTTTGTTTTCTATGTTTCAATAAGGGGGAATAGAATTGTATTGTTTATTTGGAAAACTTTCAATAGGATATCATTGTGTAAGAAAAGAATTTCAAAACGTAAGTGAGTATGACCATAAGAAAGGAAAACTCCATCCAGAAGTATGTCAAGAGAGAGCCCAACTGCCTTCTAACCTATTGACTTAACCTACACCTTATCACTACGACAACCCTATGTAGAGGTCAACGACCCTTGACCCACATACGAGTATCACCTTAGAGTTAGACAATAACAAAAGATAAATAGTTGAGCAGACGTGACAGGTGTCACACCATCTCAGTATAAGCTTAAACTAAGTTTCAAAAGTTTTAGATGAGAAAAGAAATTCTATCGACTGTACGTGAAGCTTCATACGTTGACAAACTGTCCTGAAAATAGCTAACCTTGAGCGATTCCAATTAACACGACAAAACAACACCAGTCTTAGAAATACAAGAAGACATACTGTATATGAGTAACATCAGCGCCTGCATATGTTGATTAGACATACACCTGTGATCGATGGTCACATGGTTGCACCAACAGAAATCTCAACAGTAGTTAAAAGAAAACACCCCCTTTTCCACACAGGAATCTCCAAGTAGTAGATTTAAATTTAAGATGTGTCATTCCGACAACAGTAGAAATAGAAGACTTATTTGTCTTTAAGATGAGAACTGAATTTTTCTTTCAGCATTAGAAGAAAGTAGAAGTGGACATATTTATTCCAACAGCTTAACCTAATGTCGACAGTAAAAGCTTAAATGTATGAACATGTGAGAACATGTGAGAACCACGGCTATCCTAAAAAGATCCTAATCTATTTCTTACGCGTAGGCGTCCCCACTCTATATCTACCTATCTATTTTCCTATCTATCTTCCTAACGAACTATACCTTGACAACTAAGCATGCACTTAACAAATTATTCTTTATACTACGAAATTAACTAACACAAACGATGGTACCAATCGGTGTGTATCCTGATAATGAGGTCAACTGTCCATTCCAGATTATTTTCATTTGAGTGTAAAGTAATTACCTGTCGGTATTTTACCTAAGAGAAACTACGTCCCTACGTCTCACTCAAAGAATAACGGTTTCTCAATTATGTAAAATTCTACGTCAGGTAACACATCACTAAGTGCAATGTGCATATATACGGTTCGTTCATTACCTAGAATTACCTAGACGGAATCCATATTCTATTTAATCAGTAGTCAGCAAAATACGCTTGAGGAAAAGAAATCAGATAAACATTACGTCATCAGTTACTTAAAATCTCAATCTTTGAACACAAGTCTACCTAGAAGGCAAAGTTAAGTTTCCCTAACCCAATTGCGACTCATTATCTGCGCACATCAACCTATACGCTAACTACCTACATTTGAGTAGTATTAGTCACTATGTTAAGATATCTCGCATAGCGAGAATAGTCAAGCAAAGAGTGCAATGACCTAATTACGTTAATATATTCAAATACTGCATTCTGAGAATTAAAAAAAATGATAATTATTCAGTTAAAACTTCCAGTCAGAACATTAAAGTGAATTCTATTACACCGATAGAATGAATAAAAGAATTAAGCTTAACCTTTTGAACGCCAAAGTCTTATGTAGTTTTAGCTATGAATTGAGTTTTCATTGATTGCATTATGACTTGAATAGGGAGAATTTAGTTAAAATAAATGTTTACAAAATTAACCTTTTTAACGCCATAAGGGCTTTGTAGTTTATAGTTAACCTAGGATTTATTTAAGTATTTGCATTTGCATTGAATATATGGAATATATTCATGAAACTAAATGTTTACAAGGTTCAACCTTTTAAACGCCACAACATCATCATTAATCTCAATCTTGTTAAAGTTTAAACACCTAGTTAAACCTTCACAAAACAGAATTTACTCTAAAAAAAACTTCATTTATTTAAAGTGTCAATAGGAATTAATCTTTGTTTTAGTTATTGACAGAACAAAAGAGGAACATCAGCACAAAATATCAACCCGTACTATTAATTATTCTACTTTGTTACCTTCATATTTCGCTTCATGACAAAAGATACGTAATTTTGCAATGCTGCTTCCGCTCCTTCTCATCGCGCGCGGTAGCACTAAAGTTTAACCTACGGTTAACCATCGGTCAGGTTGTTATAAGAAAATGGCTTCTAATTTTGAGCAAATGTCACCAACATGCCATGTAATTTATTTAATATGGTTGATATATAAAATATCTTAAACTGGAAGTACAGAAAATTACTTTTTAGTATCTAAAATGGCCTAATTTAGTTTAAATTTCATATGTTAAAAAAAACTAAGTTGTGAACATTTTGTCGTACATATCGTCAAGAGAAAGTAAAATTATTTGAAACTGTATATTATTATTGTTTACAATGGAAACAAAACACTAAGATCAACTTTGGCTACAAGTCTAACGTTAACCGACGTTTAACGGTTGCGATAAACCGGCCTTATAACACAGCACTACATAACCGTTTTAAATCGGCTGAGATTTTATGATGTCTTTTACATGCCAAATGCCTAGAGACTTCTGAGTATTAGAATCGCGGAGTTCGTACGTTACCGGTGATATTTTTCTAAGTACGACACATTTTTTAAATTTGGGAGCTAATTTTTGAGCAAAGAATTTACTTGCGTCGGAGAGAGGAAATTCTCTTTTCCAAACCACTTGACCCACGTCATATTCTAAGCGTCTCCTACCCCGATTGTAATATACTCGGCCTCGCTGATAAGACTTCTGTAAACGGTCATTGACCTTTTCAAAGATAGGTTTTAAATGTGACAACATTGAAGAATATAAATCCCTATTAGTGAATTGCAAATCATTTCCGCTAGGAGGTCCTGAAGGGTACCATTCCCCAGAGAGAATAGCCTCTCGTCCACTATTCAGAAAATAAGGGCTAAAACCAGTGACTTCGTGAACAGCTGTGTTTATAGCGAACTCGATCGCACTAACTTCTCGATCCCATGTGCGGTGATCGGTTCCGACATAAGATGCAATCGCTGTACCTATAACTTTAAGAGTGCGTTCTGCAGGGTTATTCTGCGGAGTAAATCTACAGTTATAAAAGAATTTGGGTATCTTGTACTTCTCCTTCAATGACTGCATGTGATTAGACACATACTGTGGACCATTGTCCATTATGATGCACTGAGGGACTCCATACTTCAAGATAACATTATTTTCAATTAAACTTACAACAGTTTTCGCCAATGAGTTTCTCATGGGGAAAATACAAGTATATTTAGTAAAACAATCACAGACTATTAGAATAAATTTAAAGCCTTTATAGCTTCGAGGGAGAGGTCCCAAAATGTCAGTACATACTACTTGCCAGGGTCGTTGAACCTTCTTGGGGTTCTCCATAAGACCAGCAGGTGCTTCATTAGTGCTTTTATAAGCTAAACAGATTTGACAGTTTTTCACATATCTTTTAATATCGCTTAGCATCTTGGGCCAAAAATATGTTTGTGCTACCCGTTTCAAAGTTTTAAAGATACCTAAGTGTGCAGCGTCTGACCTATCGTGACATTGCTTAAGTATATCCTGCCTAGACTCGTTGGGTACAACTAATTTCCATTCTGAATCCCTAGATAACGGATTTTTGTTTCTAATTCGTTTATACAAGTTGTCATTTAAAATTTTAAAATCAGGAAATTTCTGAGGAGTGGATTCGACCCTATTATAAGTTTTAGTATACCAGGCATCAGTGACATTATTTATTGGACAGATAAGCTCAATCGCCTCAGACGATATCGGAGCCCTAGAAAGCGCGTCTGCTAGCTTATTCTCGGATCCCTTTTTGTACTGGATATCGAAATTAAATTGAGATAGCCTAAGAGCCCACCTAGCTAAACGTCCAGTTGGTGATTTTAGACTGACCAGCCACTGTAAACTACTGTGATCAGTGTAAACCTTAGTTCGGAAAGGTGAACCTTCTATATAGCCTCTGAACTTCTCTAGAGCGAATATGAGAGCGTTAAGTTCTTTTTCAGAGACAGAGTGGTTTCTCTCTGTACGAGTAAGAGTTCTACTAGCATAGGCGATAGCGTGCTCGTGTCCTTCATCGTCTAATTGAGATAATGCGCATCCTAATCCAACATCAGAAGCGTCAGTCGAAATGACAAAAGGTCTATCAAATTTAGGAATAGACAGGATCGGTGCTGTCACCAATAGTTCCTTAACTATTTTAAATGCCTTATTGGCCTCCGACGTGAATTGAAAAGAAGTTCCTTTCGGAAGTTTTCTAGTAAGCTTATTTAAAGGAGCACAAACAGAGGAATAGCTTTTTATAAATCGACGGTACCAGGACACCATGCCTAGAAAACGTCTTAGTTCCTTCTGAGAAGTAGGTACAGGAAAATCTACGATAGCTCGTACTTTATCACTATCCGTACGCAAACCCCTGCGATCTACGACATATCCCAAGAATTTCAAAGAAGAGCGACAGAAAACAGATTTTTCTAAGTTAATTGTGAGTCCGGCTTGCTTCAACTTCTCACAAGCTTTTCTCAATAAGGTCATGTGATCCTCAAACGTTTCAGAAATTAATATAATGTCATCGACATAGTAGAAAATATTATGAGCAAACTCTGGTCCAAAGACCTTGTCCATGAGTCTCATCATACGAGCACTAGAATTAACTAGACCAAATGGAAGTCTGCGGAACTGAAAGCTTCCTAGTCCCGGCAAGGAGAAACAAGTTTTCTCTCTCGATTCCTTAGCTAATTTAATTTGAAAAAAGGCAGATTTTAAATCTAAAGAACTCATATATTTAGCATTATTGAGAGAATCCAATATTTCCTGAACCCTAGGCATAGGATATGTATCTACTTTAGTTAAGCTGTTCAGTTTTCGACTGTCTAAGCACATTCTCAGCTCACCGTTAGCTTTAGGCACTAAAAGGATTGGACTATTCCAAGCGGAGTTACTTTTCTCTATAATACCCATTCGCAACATTTCATTGATTTCCTTTCGAACGTACTCCCGGTGGTGAAATGGAATCGGATAATATTTTTGCTTGACCGGTGGATGATCACCCGTATCAATGACGTGTTCCTCTAGTGGAGTACAGCCTAAACGGTCCTTAGTAGCCGTGATGCATTTAAATCCCGAGACAACCCTATTCAACTGTGCCTTTTGCAGGTCATTTAAATCCTCTAAATCGTGCAAATGTATCTCAGAGTCTTTTAATAAGTTAATATTAGAAGATGCAGTATGATAGCGCTTCGATTTTAAAATGTCAGAACAAAGGTTAAACTTGGCTAGAAAATCTACGCCTAGTATAAGAGGAGTGTTCACATCTTTACATACAAAGAATGTGACATAATGTAAGTCATGTTTATAAGAGATAGGTACTTCTATTTTCCCTAGTACTAACAAGCGTGAACCGTTACCTACAGTCAAGTCTTTCGCACATGTCTGCAAAGGAAATTGCAAGCCTTCCTTACGCAATAGTGAATACGCGGATTCACTGATTATTGACACGGCAGCTCCACTGTCCGCTAACGCGTTACACTCTAAACCTAGAATACCTACAGACAAGAACGGTCTAGGATCTCCTAAGTTTTCTTTAAATAAAGGTTGATAAGAGTTATTTTGCAATATATCAGACGAGTATAATTGTGTTTGTGTGGACCGGTCAGAGACTCGAGTAGTCTTAGAATTACTATTATTATTATTAAAGTTAGCTGCCTCTTGAAATTATGAACCACATATGTATAATTGCTAAGTGGCAAATTATAAATTACACAAGAGTAACACTTATTCTACTATTAATTACTTAAACTATCAGACAGTTTGGGCTATTCCCAAAAGAATACAGAGCTCTTTAAGAGGCGTATACGCATAGAAGTTTAACTAATTTAATGAAGTTACATGAGAACTTGGTCTTGTGTGTGAGGCTATAGAACTTTACTTCGTAATTTAAACAACAGGAATGCGACTTGGAGTTAAATACGGAACGTTTTCACCTTGGCTTAGAAGGCGTGGTAAGTCCACGCTGCCGACGTGCGCTTCGACCACAGATGTCTCCACTCTGGACCTCGTGAAAGGTACAGCTCGTGACAGCTTCGACACCCAGTGTCAAAGTCACCAGTCCGCAACACGGAATCAGCACGGCCAGGGCCCGACGACGCACCCAGCTCGATCACCTCTGCAATCTGGCTGCTACTGCCAGCATTTACGCGTAGCGTAGGTAGGTAGCCAGTGCTATCACTGAAAATAATACTTTGTCTTAACAAACAATCGACACACGACAAAACCCTGCAAGACAAGTACACGACAAATTCACTCAGACACTTCCTAACCAATGTACTATTGCTAATCGAAATAACTACGTAATAAAAGTGATTTCTCTTACCCGGCGAGAATCAGGGTTAGACAAATTCGTCCGTCACATCGGCTGCTGTGTGTGTTTCCACAAGAAAGAAAAGAAAGATGTCTGTAACAATTTGAGAACAAAACACGTTAGAAAATAATCATACGAAATCGAGAAATAACATCGTTAACCACTCCTGGACAACGTAGGCTCACTCACCGAATGGTTTATTGTGTCATCGTAGGTTTTGTGTCTAGGATGCCTCCAGATATGAGTGTTCACATTTTGAAGAGAAAATGGCTGCCTCTCGGGAGAAGGCGAGTACGTCCTCACGTCGTGAGCTTTGGGGACGCACTGCTCGAGCGCTGTGCCACAGCTCTAACCATCGGAACACTAGAGATGCCCATACGCAATCACGAATCTTTCCGATTCCAAAGACAAATGAAGCTACTAGTCAATTTGATTGAGATTTATATGAAATAATTATTTCATACGATTAGATACAACATAAAACACTCCTTTATTTAATATTTATGAATATTAATCCTTAAATGATTAAGAAGACATCGAATCGAGTCGATTCAGTGTTGCCAGCTGCAACGATCTGCTAATGTGTTTGAACAATGGCGCCACTAGATGGCGTCAGCAGTACGAAATCTAGGCCGGAGCCACGCTCGCAAGTGTTCCTGTAGGAATACCAGAGACTAGATGGCGCTAGTAGTAGCAAAAGTTATCAACGATGATATGACTGCGTAACATTACCGCTCCAGTTAGAGAAAAAAAAAAAATTTTTTTTTTCAAAAAATTTTTTTTTTTTTTTTTTTTTTTTTTTTTTTTCTTCAAAAAAAATTAAGGTAACCGAATCCCCAATGCAAAGAAAACATCCGAACGCGTGTCAAAGAAAGAACGCAGACACCAACACCTCAGTCAGTGTTCCTCGATGAACACCAGAAAGCCTAGAAGAGTACCACCTTAGGGCGGTATGCCTGTCAAAGACAACGCAGGTATCCCAAGGCGAGAAGTCCATGTCGATGACTTACTCGACTTCCTGAGCGTCTCACAAAAAGTGACGAGGAGAGAAAGCTCGCACAGCGCAAAAGGGCAAAAGTTGGCTTTCAATGTGTTGAGAAAATTGCAAACACTGAAAACGTGCTCTAAGTGGAAAAGAAAATTTGAAATATCAATGCGTTGGAAAATATTTGTAAACACTTAAAATGTGATTTCTAAGTGGGAAAGGAAAATTCAAATATCAATGCGTTGGAAAAATATTTGTAAACACTTAAAATGTGATTTCTAAGTGGAAAAAGAAAATTCAAAATACCAAACAAGTATAATTGTTTACGTTTTTAAAGTTTTTGTTTTCTATGTTTCAATAAGGGGGAATAGAATTGTATTGTTTATTTGGAAAACTTTCAATAGGATATCATTGTGTAAGAAAAGAATTTCAAAACGTAAGTGAGTATGACCATAAGAAAGGAAAACTCCATCCAGAAGTATGTCAAGAGAGAGCCCAACTGCCTTCTAACCTATTGACTTAACCTACACCTTATCACTACGACAACCCTATGTAGAGGTCAACGACCCTTGACCCACATACGAGTATCACCTTAGAGTTAGACAATAACAAAAGATAAATAGTTGAGCAGACGTGACAGGTGTCACACCATCTCAGTATAAGCTTAAACTAAGTTTCAAAAGTTTTAGATGAGAAAAGAAATTCTATCGACTGTACGTGAAGCTTCATACGTTGACAAACTGTCCTGAAAATAGCTAACCTTGAGCGATTCCAATTAACACGACAAAACAACACCAGTCTTAGAAATACAAGAAGACATACTGTATATGAGTAACATCAGCGCCTGCATATGTTGATTAGACATACACCTGTGATCGATGGTCACATGGTTGCACCAACAGAAATCTCAACAGTAGTTAAAAGAAAACACCCCCTTTTCCACACAGGAATCTCCAAGTTACATGAGAACTTGGTTTTGTGTGTGAGGCTATAGAACTTTACTTCGTAATTTAAACAACAGGAATGCGACTTGGAGTTAAATACGGAACGTTTTCACCTTGGCTTAGAAGGCGTGGTAAGTCCACGCTGCCGACGTGCGCTTCGACCACAGATGTCTCCACTCTGGACCTCGTGAGAGGTACAGCTCGTGACAGCTTCGACACCCAGTGTCAAAGTCACCAGTCCGCAACACGGAATCAGCACGGCCAGGGCCCGACGACGCACCCAGCTCGATCACCTCTGCAATCTGGCTGCCACTGCCAGCATTTACGCGTAGCGTAGGTAGGTAGCCAGTGCTATCACTGAAAATAATACTTTGTCTTAACAAACAATCGACATACGACAAAACCCTGCAAGACAAGTACACGACAAATTCACTCAGACACTTCCTAACCAATGTACTATTGCTAATCGAAATAACTACGTAATAAAAGTGATTTCTCTTACCCGGCGAGAATCAGGGTTAGACAAATTCGTCCGTCACATCGGCTGCTGTGTGTGTTTCCACAAGAAAGAAAAGAAAGATGTCTGTAACAATTTGAGAACAAAACACGTTAGAAAATAATCATACGAAATCGAGAAATAACATCGTTAACCACTCCTGGACAACGTAGGCTCACTCACCGAATGGTTTATTGTGTCATCGTAGGTTTTGTGTCTAGGATGCCTCCAGATATGAGTGTTCACATTTTGAAGAGAAAATGGCTGCCTCTCGGGAGAAGGCGAGTACGTCCTCACGTCGTGAGCTTTGGGGACGCACTGCTCGAGCGCTGTGCCACAGCTCTAACCATCGGAACACTAGAGATGCCCATACGCAATCACGAATCTTTCCGATTCCAAAGACAAATGAAGCTACTAGTCAATTTGATTGAGATTTATATGAAATAATTATTTTATACGATTAGATACAACATAAAACACTCCTTTATTTAATATTTATGAATATTAATCCTTAAATGATTAAGAAGACATCGAATCGAGTCGATTCAGTGTTGCCAGCTGCAACGATCTGCTAATGTGTTTGAACAATGGCGCCACTAGATGGCGTCAGCAGTACGAAATCTAGGCCGGAGCTACGCTCGCAAGTGTTCCTGTAGGAATACCAGAGACTAGATGGCGCTAGTAGTAGGAAACTAATAAAAATTATCAAAAGATGATATGAGTGTGTAACATTACCGCTCCAGTTAGAGAAAAAAAATTTTTTTTTTTTCAAAAAAAAAATTTTTTTTTTTTTTTTTTCAAAAAAAATTTTCAAGAGAGTATGTCCATAAAGGAAAGGAAAACTCCATCCAGAAGTATGTCAAGAGAGAGCCCAACTGCCTTCTAACCTATCGACTTAACCTACACCTTATCACTACGACAACCCTATGTAGAGGTCAACGACCCTTGACCCACATACGAGTATCACCTTAGAGTTAGACAATAACAAAAGATAAATAGTTGAGCAGACGTGACAGGTGTCACACCATCTCAGTATAAGCTTAAACTAAGTTTCAAAAGTTTTAGATGAGAAAAGAAATTCTATCGACTGTACGTGAAGCTTCATACGTTGACAAACTGTCCTGAAAATAGCTAACCTTGAGCGATTCCAATTAACACGACAAAACAACACCAGTCTTAGAAATACAAGAAGACATACTGTATATGAGTAACATCAGCGCCTGCATATGTTGATTAGACATACACCTGTGATCGATGGTCACATGGTTGCACCAACAGAAATCTCAACAGTAGTTAAAAGAAAACACCCCCTTTTCCACACAGGAATCTCCAAGTAGTAGATTTAAATTTAAGATGTGTCATTCCGACAACAGTAGAAATAGAAGACTTATTTGTCTTTAAGATGAGAACTGAATTTTTCTTTCAGCATTAGAAGAAAGTAGAAGTGGACATATTTATTCCAACAGCTTAACCTAATGTCGACAGTAAAAGCTTAAATGTATGAACATGTGAGAACATGTGAGAACCACGGCTATCCTAAAAAGATCCTAATCTATTTCTTACGCGTAGGCGTCCCCACTCTATATCTACCTATCTATTTTCCTATCTATCTTCCTAACGAACTATACCTTGACAACTAAGCATGCACTTAACAAATTATTCTTTATACTACGAAATTAACTAACACAAACGATGGTACCAATCGGTGTGTATCCTGATAATGAGGTCAACTGTCCATTCCAGATTATTTTCATTTGAGTGTAAAGTAATTACCTGTCGGTATTTTACCTAAGAGAAGCTACGTCCCTACGTCTCACTCAAAGAATAACGGTTTCTCAATTATGTGAAATTCTACGTCAGGTAACACATCACTAAGTGCAATGTGCATATATACGGTTCGTTCATTACCTAGAATTACCTAGACGGAATCCATATTCTATTTAATCAGTAGTCAGCAAAATACGCTTGAGGAAAAGAAATCAGATAAACATTACGTCATCAGTTACTTAAAATCTCAATCTTTGAACACAAGTCTACCTAGAAGGCAAAGTTAAGTTTCCCTAACCCAATTGCGACTCATTATCTGCGCACATCAACCTATACGCTAACTACCTACATTTGAGTAGTATTAGTCACTATGTTAAGATATCTCGCATAGCGAGAATAGTCAAGCAAAGAGTGCAATGACCTAATTACGTTAATATATTAAAATACTGCATTCTGAGAATTAAAAAAATGATAATTATTCAGTTAAAACTTCCAGTCAGAACATTAAAGTGAATTCTATTACACCGATAGAATGAATAAAAGAATTAAGCTTAACCTTTTGAACGCCAAAGTCTTATGTAGTTTTAGCTATGAAATGAGTTTTCATTGATTGCATTATGACTTGAATAGGGAGAATTTAGTTAAAATAAATGTTTACAAAATTAACCTTTTTAACGCCATAAGGGCTTTGTAGTTTATAGTTAACCTAGGATTTATTTAAGTATTTGAATTTGCATTGAATATATGGAATATATTCATGAAACTAAATGTTTACAAGGTTCAACCTTTTAAACGCCACAACATCATCATTAATCTCAATCTTGTTAAAGTTTAAACACCTAGTTAAACCTTCACAAAACAGAATTTACTCTAAAAAAAAACTTCATTTATTTAAAGTGTCAATAGGAATTAATCTTTGTTTTAGTTATTGACAGAACAAAAGAGGAACATCAGCACAAAATATCAACCCGTACTATTAATTATTCTACTTTGTTACCTTCATATTTCGCTTCATGATAAAAGATACGTAATTTTGCAATGCTGCTTCCGCTCCTTCTCATCGCGCGCGGTAGCACTAAAGTTTAACCTACGGTTAACCATCGGTCAGGTTGTTATAAGAAAATGGCTTCTAATTTTGAGCAAATGTCACCAACATGCCATGTAATTTATTTAATATGGTTGATATATAAAATATCTTAAACTGGAAGTACAGAAAATTACTTTTTAGTATCTAAAATGGCCTAATTTAGTTTAAATTTCATATGTTAAAAAAAACTAAGTTGTGAACATTTTGTCGTACATATCGTCAAGAGAAAGTAAAATTATTTGAAACTGTATATTATTATTGTTTACAATGGAAACAAAACACTAAGATCAACTTTGGCTACAAGTCTAACGTTAACCGACGTTTAACGGTTGCGATAAACCGGCCTTATAACACAGCACTACATAACCGTTTTAAATCGGCTGAGATTTTATGATGTCTTTTACATGCCAAATGCCTAGAGACTTCTGAGTATTAGAATCGCGGAGTTCGTACGTTACCGGTGATATTTTTCTAAGTACGACACATTTTTTAAATTTGGGAGCTAATTTTTGAGCAAAGAATTTACTTGCGTCGGAGAGAGGAAATTCTCTTTTCCAAACTACTTGACCCACGTCATATTCTAAGCGTCTCCTACCCCGATTGTAATATACTCGGCCTCGCTGATAAGACTTCTGTAAACGGTCATTGACCTTTTCAAAGATAGGTTTTAAATGTGACAACATTGAAGAATATAAATCCCTATTAGTGAATTGCAAATCATTTCCGCTAGGAGGTCCTGAAGGGTACCATTCCCCAGAGAGAATAGCCTCTCGTCCACTATTCAGAAAATAAGGGCTAAAACCAGTGACTTCGTGAACAGCTGTGTTTATAGCGAACTCGATCGCACTAACTTCTCGATCCCATGTGCGGTGATCGGTTCCGACATAAGAAGCAATTGCTGTACCTATAACTTTAAGCGTGCGTTCTGCAGGGTTATTCTGCGGAGTAAATCTACAGTTGTAAAAGAATTTGGGTATCTTGTACTTCTCCTTCAATGACTGCATGTGATTAGACACATACTGTGGACCATTGTCCATTATAATGCACTGAGGGACTCCATACTTCAAGATAACATTATTTTCAATTAAACTTACAACAGTTTTCGCCAATGAGTTTCTCATGGGGAAAATACAAGTATATTTAGTAAAACAATCACAGACTATTAGAATAAATTTAAAGCCTTTATAGCTTCGAGGGAGAGGTCCCAAAATGTCAGTACATACTACTTGCCAGGGTCGTTGAACCTTCTTGGGGTTCTCCATAAGACCAGCAGGTGCTTCATTAGTGCTTTTATAAGCTAAACAGATTTGACAGTTTTTCACATATCTTTTAATATCGCTTAGCATCTTGGGCCAAAAATATGTTTGTGCTACCCGTTTCAAAGTTTTAAAGATACCTAAGTGCGCAGCGTCTGACCTATCGTGACATTGCTTAAGTATATCCCGCCTAGACTCGTTGGGTACAACTAATTTCCATTCTGAATCCCTAGATAACGGATTTTTGTTTCTAATTCGTTTATACAAGTTGTCATTTAAAATTTTAAAATCAGGAAATTTC
This sequence comes from Apotomis capreana, assembly GCA_947623375.1. Lineage (NCBI taxonomy): Eukaryota > Metazoa > Arthropoda > Insecta > Lepidoptera > Tortricidae > Apotomis > Apotomis capreana. Next base: position 6,328,585 of record OX392505.1, on the reverse strand, counting down.
TGAGGAGTGGATTCGACCCTATTATAAGTTTTAGTATACCAGGCATCAGTGACATTATTTATTGGACAGATAAGCTCAATCGCCTCAGACGATATCGGAGCCCTAGAAAGCGCGTCTGCTAGCTTATTCTCGGATCCCTTTTTGTACTGGATATCGAAATTAAATTGAGATAGCCTAAGAGCCCACCTAGCTAAACGTCCAGTTGGTGATTTTAGACTGACCAGCCACTGTAAACTACTGTGGTCAGTGTAAACCTTAGTTCGGAAAGGAGAGCCTTCTATATAGCCTCTGAACTTCTCTAGAGCGAATATGAGAGCGTTAAGTTCTTTTTCAGAGACAGAGTGGTTTCTCTCTGTACGAGTAAGAGTTCTACTAGCATAGGCGATAGCGTGCTCGTGTCCTTCATCGTCTAATTGAGATAATGCGCATCCTAATCCAACATCAGAAGCGTCAGTCGAAATGACAAAAGGTCTATCAAATTTAGGAATAGACAGGATCGGTGCTGTCACCAATAGTTCCTTAACTATTTTAAATGCCTTATTGGCCTCCGACGTGAATTGAAAAGAAGTTCCTTTCGGAAGTTTTCTTGTAAGCTTATTTAAAGGAGCACAAACAGAGGAATAGCTTTTTATAAATCGACGGTACCAGGACACCATGCCTAGAAAACGTCTTAGTTCCTTCTGAGAAGTAGGTACAGGAAAATCTACGATAGCTCGTACTTTATCACTATCCGTACGCAAACCCCTGCGATCTACGACATATCCCAAGAATTTCAAAGAAGAGCGACAGAAAACAGATTTTTCTAAGTTAATTGTGAGTCCGGCTTGCTTCAACTTCTCACAAGCTTTTCTCAATAAGGTCATGTGATCCTCAAACGTTTCAGAAATTAATATAATGTCATCGACATAGTAGAAAATATTATGAGCAAACTCTGGTCCAAAGACCTTGTCCATGAGTCTCATCATACGAGCACTAGAATTAACTAGACCAAATGGAAGTCTGCGGAACTGAAAGCTTCCTAGTCCCGGCAAGGAGAAACAAGTTTTCTCTCTCGATTCCTTAGCTAATTTAATTTGAAAAAAGGCAGATTTTAAATCTAAAGAACTCATATATTTAGCATTATTGAGAGAATCCAATATTTCCTGAACCCTAGGCATAGGATATGTATCTACTTTAGTTAAGCTGTTCAGTTTTCGACTGTCTAAGCACATTCTCAGCTCACCGTTAGCTTTAGGCACCAAAAGGATTGGACTATTCCAAGCGGAGTTACTTTTCTCTATAATACCCATTCGCAACATTTCATTGATTTCCTTTCGAACGTACTCCCGGTGGTGAAATGGAATCGGATAATATTTTTGCTTGACCGGTGGATGATCACCCGTATCAATGACGTGTTCCTCTAGTGGAGTACAGCCTAAACGGTCCTTAGTAGCCGTGATGCATTTAAATCCCGAGACAACCCTATTTAACTGTGCCTTTTGCAGGTCATTTAAATCCTCTAAATCGTGCAAATGTATCTCAGAGTCTTTTAATAAGTTAATATTAGAAGATGCAGTATGATAGCGCTTCGATTTTAAAATGTCAGAACAAAGGTTAAACTTGGCTAGAAAATCTACGCCTAGTATAAGAGGAGTGTTCACATCTTTACATACAAAGAATGTGACATAATGTAAGTCATGTTTATAAGAGATAGGTACTTCTATTTTCCCTAGTACTAACAAGCGTGAACCGTTACCTACAGTCAAGTCTTTCGCACATGTCTGCAAAGGAAATTGCAAGCCTTCCTTACGCAATAGTGAATACGCGGATTCACTGATTATTGACACGGCAGCTCCACTGTCCGCTAACGCGTTACACTCTAAACCTAGAATACCTACAGACAAGAACGGTCTAGGATCTCCTAAGTTTTCTTTAAATAAAGGTTGATAAGAGTTATTTTGCAATATATCAGACGAGTATAATTGTGTTTGTGTAGACTGGTCAGAGACTCGAGTAGTCTTAGAATTATTATTATTATTATTAAAGTTAGCTGCCTCTGACCTGTCACCTAGTTTTTTGTGCAAGGGCAATTTCTAGTAAGGACTCCAGGTCTCTTACACCTAAAGCATATGGGAGTGGGATACGCGTCACAACGAGAATGATGATGGTTTCCACCACATTTTCCGCAACTAACAGTAGCTCTATTCTGTCCCTGATTAACGTTACGAGGTCTAGCATCAGAAGATGAAGGAATTGGGTTTGAGATCCCACTGCAAAAGTTAGGTATAACTAGCTCTCTACCTGTGTTTAAGAATCCACGGTTCTCGCATTTAAACTTTGATACTTCTAAACGCGCACAAATGTTCTTAAGTTCCCTAACGGTACGTACTTCAGTTAAAGCCAGACGCGAAATAAAATATGGATTCATGTTCGTCATGATAATTTCAAGTTGTTCCGCGTCAGTGATAGGTACTGACAGACGCAAAAACAAACTCTCCATGATGTTAACATACGACCTAATCGATTCATTCTTGTCCTGCAATCTAGCCCTAATCTGGTTCAATAGACATCGTTCGTATTCTACCGGTTGAAACTCGTTTTTAAGCGATTCGACAAGATCATCAAAGGTACTAAAGTGAGACTTATTTATGCGAAACCACATCAACGCTTCCCCAGAGAAAAGATGAACCGCGTTTCTCAACAATTCCTTATCCGAAACCTCCGAAGAGTATTTAAGCTCTTGCAATCTAAAGATAAAATCCTGGACGGAACCTCTGCCATCATATACGATACCCCATTTAAGCACTTGAGATGTACGATTTTGACAGAAAACCGGAGGAACAGACTCAACCAAGTTCATCGCAGAGTCCTGAGAAGATGAGCCAGGCTTCTGATTACATTTTAAATTTTCAATGGCATTGAACGCCTTAGCCACCAATGCTATCTTTTTCAGTCTCTGTTCAGAATTAATTAAAAGCAGTTTTTCTAACCTGAGTATGACATGAGACAACTTCGACAAACACCTTCTCCGACACGACGAGGACGAGTGATCTGCCTGCAGAACCGCATCCAGTTTTCCCTCGCAGACCTGAAATTCGTCGTCAACAGACAAACTTGAGATAAAAGTATTCGCTTTCGTGTTGTCTAAAGATGTGCCCTTGGCAGATTTGAATTGGGATTTAAGCTCCTCCACAGTATAGCTAGTGTCTACATCTAAGCCTCTTGCTTGTAATTCAAACACAAGTTCGTCCTTAGTAAGATTATCAACTTCAATTTGTAACGCCATGTTTGACAAGTATATCAGTATTCAACACTTAATATTTAATACAACAGATAAGTAAAAACAGCTACTAGAATTATTCGTACTTATCTCCTCTATTTAAGATACAAAAGATAGGTTTTGTACCTATTAAGTTAAGTTTTTGATTTTACACAATATTCAATTAAGTAAAGGTCGACTTCAGAGAAATTTAAAACAGGGATAACAGTTTTATCACTGATAAAAGTGAGTAGTTTGCCAGTGCGATACTTAGCAATTAATAAAATAGATAAGTAAAAACAAGCACTACAATTATTTGCACTTATCTTTTCTATTTGAGAGATGTAAGATAGGTTTTACCTATAAAATAAAGCTTATTATTCTACACAAATGTCAAAATAAAATATTAGTTGACAACTAATTCTAAATTTAAAGTTTACAGTTTTATAGCTGTAAAGTAGGTATTCAGTTTAGTTACAATATAGTTGTAAAGTAGGTATTGAGTTTAGTTATAACTCAAGTAGTAGACTTTACTCACACGAGCAAAGAAAAGAGTGAATGTCCAATTGACAACCTAGACACACAATAGAAATAAAATATTTTGACACAATAAACAGTAAATATGACACAGATTAGATTAGTAGTTTTTGTTTTATAACTAAGTTAGCCTCACACACCAATGCAACTAGTATAGTTCAAAATTCAAGCTTATTTGACAGATTTATACTGACAGAAACGATAAACACATCCACAAACGTTCCCAGACGTACCAGATAAATTTGAAATTCCAGGGTTCACGTTGACGTGCTAGAAATGTCTGAAACTACCGAAGCCCCAAATGTTGGGCCGCCAGAAATATTTATTAAGAAAGAATAGTAAAGAGAGGGCGCCAGACACTTTTATTTATTTCCTCCAAAGGTCAAGAGGTTAAAAGGGATTAAGCTAAGGAGAGAGAGTTAAACAAAACTTGAAATTATGAACCACATATGTATAATTGCTAAGTGGCAAATTATAAATTACACAAGAGTAACACTTATTCTACTATTGATTACTTAAACTATCAGACAGTTTGGGCTATTCCCAAAAGAATACAGAGCTCTTTAAGAGGCGTATACGCATAGAAGTTTAACTAATTTAATGAAGTTACATGAGAACTTGGTCTTGTGTGTGAGGCTATAGAACTTTACTTCGTAATTTAAACAACAGGAATGCGACTTGGAGTTAAATACGGAACGTTTTCACCTTGGCTTAGAAGGCGTGGTAAGTCCACGCTGCCGACGTGCGCTTCGACCACAGATGTCTCCACTCTGGACCTCGTGAAAGGTACAGCTCGTGACAGCTTCGACACCCAGTGTCAAAGTCACCAGTCCGCAACACGGAATCAGCACGGCCAGGGCCCGACGACGCACCCAGCTCGATCACCTCTGCAATCTGGCTGCTACTGCCAGCATTACATCAAGTGTGGACGGGGACTATATATATACTAAAACTTATAATAGGGTCGAATCCACTCCTCAGAAATTTCCTGATTTTAAAATTTTAAATGACAACTTGTATAAACGAATTAGAAACAAAAATCCGTTATCTAGGGATTCAGAATGGAAATTAGTTGTACCCAACGAGTCTAGGCAGGATATACTTAAGCAATGTCACGATAGGTCAGACGCTGCACACTTAGGTATCTTTAAAACTTTGAAACGGGTAGCACAAACATATTTTTGGCCCAAGATGCTAAGCGATATTAAAAGATATGTGAAAAACTGTCAAATCTGTTTAGCTTATAAAAGCACTAATGAAGCACCTGCTGGTCTTATGGAGAACCCCAAGAAGGTTCAACGACCGTGGCAAGTAGTATGTACTGACATTCTGGGACCTCTCCCTCGAAGCTATAAAGGCTTTAAATTTATTCTAATAGTCTGTGACTGTTTTACTAAATATACTTGTATTTTCCCCATGAGAAACTCATTGGCGAAAACTGTTGTAAGTTTAATTGAAAATAATGTTATCTTAAAGTACGGAGTCCCTCAGTGCATTATAATGGACAATGGTCCACAGTATGTGTCTAATCACATGCAGTCATTGAAGGAGAAGTACAAGATACCCAAATTCTTTTATAACTGTAGATTTACTCCGCAGAATAACCCTGCAGAACGCACTCTTAAAGTTATAGGTACAGCGATTGCATCTTATGTCGGAACCGATCACCGCACATGGGATCGAGAAGTTAGTGCGATCGAGTTCGCTATAAACACAGCTGTTCACGAAGTCACTGGTTTTAGCCCTTATTTTCTGAATAGTGGACGAGAGGCTATTCTCTCTGGGGAATGGTACCCTTCAGGACCTCCTAGCGGAAATGATTTGCAATTCACTAATAGGGATTTATATTCTTCAATGTTGTCACATTTAAAACCTATCTTTGAAAAGGTCAATGACCGTTTACAGAAGTCTTATCAGCGAGGCCGAGTATATTACAATCGGGGTAGGAGACGCTTAGAATATGACGTGGGTCAAGTGGTTTGGAAAAGAGAATTTCCTCTCTCCGACGCAAGTAAATTCTTTGCTCAAAAATTAGCTCCCAAATTTAAAAAATGTGTCGTACTTAGAAAAATATCACCGGTAACGTACGAACTCCGCGATTCTAATACTCAGAAGTCTCTAGGCATTTGGCATGTAAAAGACATCATAAAATCTCAGCCGATTTAAAACGGTTATGTAGTGCTGTGTTATAAGGCCGGTTTATCGCAACCGTTAAACGTCGGTTAACGTTAGACTTGTAGCCAAAGTTGATCTTAGTGTTTTGTTTCCATTGTAAACAATAATAATATACAGTTTCAAATAATTTTACTTTCTCTTGACGATATGTACGACAAAATGTTCACAACTTAGTTTTTTTTAACATATGAAATTTGAACTAAATTAGGCCATTTTAGATACTAAAAAGTAATTTTCTGTACTTCCAGTTTAAGATATTTTATATATCAACCATATTAAATAAATTACATGGCAGGTTGGTGACATTTGCTCAAAATTAGAAGCCATTTTCTTATAACAACCTGACCGATGGTTAACCGTAGGTTAAACTTTAGTGCTACCGCGCGCGATGAGAAGGAGCGGAAGCAGCATTGCAAAATTACGTATCTTTTATCATGAAGCGAAATATGAAGGTAACAAAGTAGAATAATTAATAGTACGGGTTGATATTTTGTGCTGATGTTCCTCTTTTGTTCTGTCAATAACTAAAACAAAGATTAATTCCTATTGACACTTTAAATAAATGAAGTTTTTTTTTAGAGTAAATTCTGTTTTGTGAAGGTTTAACTAGGTGTTTAAACTTTAACAAGATTGAGATTAATGATGATGTTGTGGCGTTTAAAAGGTTGAACCTTGTAAACATTTAGTTTCATGAATATATTCCATATATTCAATGCAAATTCAAATACTTAAATAAATCCTAGGTTAACTATAAACTACAAAGCCCTTATGGCGTTAAAAAGGTTAATTTTGTAAACATTTATTTTAACTAAATTCTCCCTATTCAAGTCATAATGCAATCAATGAAAACTCATTTCATAGCTAAAACTACATAAGACTTTGGCGTTCAAAAGGTTAAGCTTAATTCTTTTATTCATTCTATCGGTGTAATAGAATTCACTTTAATGTTCTGACTGGAAGTTTTAACTGAATAATTATCATTTTTTTAATTCTCAGAATGCAGTATTTTAATATATTAACGTAATTAGGTCATTGCACTCTTTGCTTGACTATTCTCGCTATGCGAGATATCTTAACATAGTGACTAATACTACTCAAATGTAGGTAGTTAGCGTATAGGTTGATGTGCGCAGATAATGAGTCGCAATTGGGTTAGGGAAACTTAACTTTGCCTTCTAGGTAGACTTGTGTTCAAAGATTGAGATTTTAAGTAACTGATGACGTAATGTTTATCTGATTTCTTTTCCTCAAGCGTATTTTGCTGACTACTGATTAAATAGAATATGGATTCCGTCTAGGTAATTCTAGGTAATGAACGAACCGTATATATGCACATTGCACTTAGTGATGTGTTACCTGACGTAGAATTTCACATAATTGAGAAACCGTTATTCTTTGAGTGAGACGTAGGGACGTAGCTTCTCTTAGGTAAAATACCGATAGGTTTTTACTTGGCACTCAAATGAAAATAATCTGGAATGGACAGTCGACCTCATTATTAGGATACACATCGATTGGTACCATCGTTTGTGTTAGTTAATTTCGTAGTATAAAGATATAATTTGATAAGTGCATGCTTAGTTGTCAAGGTATAGTTCGTTAGGAAAATAGATAGGTAGATATAGAGTGGGGACGCCTACGCGTAAGAAATAGATTAGGATTTTTTAGGATAGCCATGGTTCTCACATGTTCTCACATGTTCATATATTTAAGCTTTTACTGTCGACATTAGGTTAAGCTGTGGGAATAAATATGTCCACTTCTACTTTCTTCTAATGCTGAAAGAAAAATTCAGTTCTTATCTTAAAGACAAATAAGTCTTCTACTTCTACTGTTGTCGGAATGACACATCTTAAATTTAAGTCTACTGCTTGGAGATTCCTGTGTGGAAAAGGGGGTGTTTCTTTAAACTGCTGTTGAGATTTCTGTTGGTGCAACCGTGTGACCTCGATCACAGGTGTATGTCTATAGACATATGCAGGCGCTGATGTTACTCATATACAGTATGTCTTCTTTTATTTCTAAGACTGGTGTTGTTTTGTCGTGTTAATTGGAATTGCTCAAGATTAGCTATTTTCAGGACAGTTTGTCAACGTATGAAGCTTCACGTACAGTCGATAGAATTTTCTTTTCTCATCTAAAACTTTTGAAACTTAGTTAAGCTTATACTGAGATGGTGTGACAACTGTCACGTCTGCTCAACTATTTATCTTTTGTTATTGTCTAACTCTAAGGTGATACTCGTATGTGGGTCAAGGGTCGTTGACCTCTACATAGGGTTGTCGTAGTGATAAGGTGTAGGTTAAGTCGATAGGTTAGAAGGCAGTTGGGCTCTCTCTTGACATACTTCTGGATGGAGTTTTCCTTTCCTTTATGGACATACTCTCTTGCAAATTTTTTTGAAAAAAAAAAAAAAATTTTTTTTTTGAAAAAAAAAAAAATTTTTTTTCTCTAACTGGAGCGGTAATGTTACACACTCATATCATCTTTTGATAATTTTTATTAGTTTCCTACTACTAGCGCCATCTAGTCTCTGGTATTCCTACAGGAACACTTGCGAGCGTAGCTCCGGCCTAGATTTCGTACTGCTGACGCCATCTAGTGGCGCCATTGTTCAAACACATTAGCAGATCGTTGCAGCTGGCAACACTGAATCGACTCGATTCGATGTCTTCTTAATCATTTAAGGATTAATATTCATAAATATTAAATAAAGGAGTGTTTTATGTTGTATCTAATCGTATAAAATAATTATTTCATATAAATCTCAATCAAATTGACTAGTAGCTTCATTTGTCTTTGGAATCGGAAAGATTCGTGATTGCGTATGGGCATCTCTAGTGTTCCGATGGTTAGAGCTGTGGCACAGCGCTCGAGCAGTGCGTCCCCAAAGCTCACGACGTGAGGACGTACTCGCCTTCTCCCGAGAGGCAGCCATTTTCTCTTCAAAATGTGAACACTCATATCTGGAGGCATCCTAGACACAAAACCTACGATGACACAATAAACCATTCG